>OU862894.1:31779390-33117724 GCA_917880725.1 Selenia dentaria
TATATCCAAGTTAAGTTTCTACGGGTTTGATAACGAAGCTTTACGATGGTTCGACAATTATCTCAGTGGGCGTTTTCAGTGCGTTAAACTAGCTAACAACGATGGATCTTCTTCGATGTCGGATAGAGTCCCTGTCAAGAGAGGAGTGCCTCAAGGATCAATCCTGGGGCCGGTCTTATTTCTTTTATACTCAGCTGACGTTTCTACTGTTATAAAACATTGTAAATTCCACATATATGCCGACGACATACAAGTATACATATCATTCAAACCAACCGATATGCATAGCGCATTGCGTAACATTAATGACGATCTTGATAGGATAGCCACCTGGTCGACGCAAAACTGCTTATTGCTAAACCCCTTTAAGACAAAATATATAATATTTGGTACCAAAAAACGAATCGCCACTTTACCTTGTCGGTAAAAGTCATGCCCATGAACGAAGAGATCGAACGGGTATATCAAGCACGTAATCTAGGTCTGCTCATGGATTGTGACTAAGATTTGAGAAACATGTTGCAAATTCAATAAAAAAATGTTTTTATAAATTAAAGGTCTTATACAGAATGAGGCCATTTTTAATTGAAGGTTTGCGTATAACACTCGTCGGATCTTTGGTTCTATCTACGCTTAACTACATGGATTTGGTTGTGGGCCCACGGCTGCTTGTCAAAACTCGCAAGTTAATTCAGAGGGTGCAAAATGCCTGTACTCGTTTTTGCTTCGATATTCCGTTGAGGGCCCATGTTACACCTTATTTGAATAAAAACTCAATTTTAAAAATGAGGCACCGACAAAAACTACATTTAGCTTGTCTCCTTTTTGGTGTGATTAAGCACCAAGTTCCTAAATTTCTGTATGATAAGTGGTCTTGGCTGCCCAGGCATGCGACTCATGAGTCGCGGCATAGAACATTACAGTTGTCAACACAAAAACACCGCACAGCTGCTTTCCGCGGTAGTTTCCGGTACTCAGCCACTAAGTGCTGGAACAATATCCCACCGCCAGTAAGGAACCTGCAAAATCTTCAAGGCTTCAGAATAAAAATAAAAAAAAATCTAACTTTACACCAACAATCGCAGGAAACACTTAGGCTTGATACAAGTGCCTTATAAAATGTTATTGTTTTGTTGTTTTAAACTCTGATGTGAGCAGAAGCATCTTATATTTTATAGCTTATGAATGTGTAGTAGTATAGTTATATATGTTTATATATTAGTACATATATCAGGTCAGGTACATATAAATGTATTATAAATATGAAAATAAATATACTATAGTATCCAGTTATAGCACAATTCTAGCCAGCACTCTTTTATATACGAGTATTTGCATATTAGTGTATTTTAGCAAAGAAGTATATTGATGTAGATAATTATATAAGTTCTATAACTTCAGTTCATCTGTGAAGTCACCCAAGCGGCTTCTACGGAAGATCAGCGCTGGTCGAACGATCAGCACAACGCTGAGTTGAGGCCGGTTTGCGACAAATACCTTTTTTATTTTTAATTGTTACTTTGTTTAATACTATACTTGGTTGTTGCAAATAAACTATTCTGATTCTGATTCTCAAAAAAAAATACAGTCTAGTTGAGTACCTCCTCCTTTTTTTGGAAGTCGGTAGAAAATACAAAAAAATTGGAACAATTTCAGCACTAAAAGTGTACCTATTATCACAATATTGTGCGCATGCGCACCGACTTTAACAAGTTATTTCACACGTTTTAGTTTTAGTGATCCTTGCTACTTACGGGATCGATTGTCGTCCATCGTTGTGTGAAACACTAATGAAGGCATAAAGCCAGATATATTAACTAGAAATATCCGCTTATTACTTTTGGATCCTCGTCTTTTCTACCGACTTCCAAAAAGGAGGAGGTACTCAATTCGACTGTTTTTTTATGTTTCTTACCTCATAACTTTCGATAGGGTGAACTTATTATTTAAATTTCATCAAATTCGGTCCAGTAGTTTGTGAGTTACACTCCAATAACTGAATAGAATGGAAGTTAAATTTTTCAAATTGTACTTGTTTATGCAATCTAGGCTGTAGTTCACCAACTAGATTTTAACCATTGATTACCTAATCGCCTCCTTAAACTTAAACAGTTGTTTAAACGTGTCGCGTTTTTTTTGGTGTTCACCATCTTTTTAAAGCGAACGTTTAACTAATCGAGCGTTTTTGGACGAATGAGTCGTAAATGAATGAATGGTACAATACTACTTTAAAAAGATGGTAGCGTATCTTGTACCATTTACATTTACCCGAGCTACATTCAAATATGGTAAGGTAATATTAATATACCACAAAATGTAATGCGTGACAAGTCAATGGTATGTTCCCAAGTTGTATGTATTTCTAATTCAGCACCTTTTTAATGGTAATATCAAAGTTCGATTCGAAATTCCATGTGTTTGTATTGTTGGCGTCAGAGTTGTTTCGTGGTAATTTAAATCTAAAATTCATGTTAGTTTTATTGAAGTGATTATGGATGACATTATATTACAAGTTTCTTTCAATTAAATCAAGTAATCCCAAGGCACTATGTTTGTATAAACTAAATCTTGTAACGAATGTTTTTACGTCAGTTTCTTCTAAATAAGTGTGTCCATTTTGTAAAATACGGGGTGCCCGTAACTTTCGCTCAATATCTTCAAAGTCATTGAACACGTTATTTTCTTCAAAGATATAATTCAGAGCATCTGACATTTCCACGTAAATAAACAATAACCAATGGTTAAACAAGGTCGAAGACATCGTTTAACTTAAACAGCCGGTTACGGAGCTAAATCAATGGTTACTGCTTGGTGAACAGCAAAATATTGCTAAACGGTCGTTTAAGAATTAAACGTCCGTTTACAGTTTAAACATGTGTTGGTGAACACGGGCCCTAATGACAAAACAGGCAATTTGCGCGCTGATGTTAAGCAAAAGCTTGCCCATGACAGTTGCAGTGTTACCCAGAGCTACAGACTGTAGTTTTGCGTAGCACTGTACTGTGCTCCTCACCTTGAGATTTTGGAGTCTCTTCAGCCCAGTAACTTATACTACAGTGCCCTTTACAACCCATAACACAGCGCGCCCTTACGTCGCGGCAGAGTATCTGGCACTGCGGTGGTACCAATCAAGACGGGATCTAGCACACAAGGCCTAATTTTACGATTCGTATCCTGACTATGAAGGGAATATTGTATTCCACCCCCTCACGGAGAAAAATCTACTGTTTAAGTAGATATACGAGTATATTTGTCACAAATCACACACCTGATAAATAAAGTGTTGTATCAAAAGAACATTAAGTTGATTAGCCCTATTCAATGATATACCACTCGATGGGGTGCACTGAAAAATATAAAAAAATCCTTTCATTTTACATGTAAGTAGGTATTTCTTTATAATTGCTATAGTAAATCTATCCTCTTCTTCTTAGTCGATAACACTCTTGCCAGAGTGGTCGTGGTCACCAGTTCGGGTGGTGGCATGCCTCACAATCCGTTGCCATTTCTCACGAATTGCCGTCTTCCTTGCGCACATGTTCACGGGACCGTTTAGTACTGCCTTTATTTGATCGGTCCAACGTAATGGTGATCTGCCGCGTGGTCTTGTCCCTTCAATCTTGCCTTAAACCACAAGTCGTTCTATGGAGGCATCACCGCGCCGCGATATATGTCCATAAAAGTGAGGATGCGAGCCTGTAAAATAAGTAAATCTTTACCTGTGCTGAATTTCATACACTTATTAGTGTTGATAAGTAAAGAAATTATGAAGCTGTAAAAAGTTAAGACGAACAGATCGTTTTAACGCTTTCTTGTACCTACTACCGAACTCTAACAAGTACAATTTAAAAAAATTAATACCAACTTCCATTCTATTCAGTTATTGGAGTATAACTCAAAAACTTCTGGACTGAATTTGAAATTAAAATGGGACCACACGGGAAGCACCAGCTTTCAAACAAGAAAGAATTTTGAGTATCGGTTCACCCAGTCGAAAGTTATGAGGTAACAAACATAAAAAAAAAATACAGTCGAATTGAGTACCTCCTTTTTTTGGAAGTAGGTAGAAAATATGATTTAATATCTAGATTATAGAGTAGACAGCATCAACCATTGGCAAGCACAAACTTTGATAGTTTCATTTCTATTTTTCTTTTATATTTCTGTTTTGACATAATTTTAGTTAAGTGGAATCAAAAATGGGAGAATGCGCTGGTCTTCGAATCACAGTGTAACGCTACATCGAGGACCAGAGGCTTCAAATTTAAATTGTACACTCTTTTGTCAATGAATGAATTTTTATGTTTTTATGTTATGTCATTGGTTGCAGTCACATATTGTAGATTTCATACTTCAGTAGAGGAAAACAGTTCAAATTCAAAAATAAAAATCTATTGTCGAGTAGATTTCCAAGTCCAGATAATTTGTGGAGATGCTTCTTTGTCATGGCGATACACGGTTGGTAGTTCAACTGACTCCATTGAACAAGGGGTTCCGTACTAAGGCGTCAGCGTGTGCCTGCGTCATCCTGTACAGTTTTAAATAATTCAGCGGGTCATAGGTGCTCATTGCTATGCGTACGGGAATAAAAGCAATGTATTACAATACATTAGCTGGTTCCACTGAAGGCGCATGCAGTGCCTGTCTTCGCTTCGTCGAGATCGATAACGAGTTAGCTTATATCAAATACTTCCCAACTCTTAACAAATATTCGACTTAGATCTTCCTCGGTAGATTCAAGGTAAAAAAACTATACGGAATATAAATAGATACATTTACAGTAAATTTATTCAGAATGTATCAGGAGAGCGAGAAAGTTGTTAAAAATTCGGACAGAAATAAATTTGAGTCTTCCATCAGTGAATTGAAGAAGAAAAACTTTGTGACCGCCGCGGATGTGGAGAGTTACAGTGAGTATAATTTTATATTAGTCGATAACAGTATGGGCGAGTTCGTCTTGTAAGTCGGTAACTGTAGGTACTGAACTATTCTGGGGCCACCGAGACGTAACTAGCTACTCTTATTTGTTACGCAGAGGCTGTATCAAACCCTAGAACCGTTAAAACAGTGAAGCAACGCATAATTACGGGAACAGCAGTGCAAGTACACTACTTTGTCGACTGATAAATTTGATATATACCATAGATAAAAGGGTTTATAACCGTGAATATAGTCAAATATGACATTTATAAACATTAAAACGTCTGGCGACGTCGAATACTTGAATTTATCGATCGGCATGTCAAATATGACATGTACAGTTTATAAAACTGATTTGGTCGACGTCGAATTATCGAATTTATCGATCGATAAAGTACCGTACTTGCACTGCAGGTACAAAAGCAGATTGCGAACACCAGTTCACACTTTATACAAATTCAAAAATTCTGTATTTGTGAGTGGTCCAAAACTATTTAACCATATATAACTATCAACCATATATAGCTGCTCTCCGCGGTTTCACCCGCGTGGTGATGGATGATGATGATGATGATGAATCTTATATAGCCTATGTTACTCAGGGTGAGTGTAGCTTTCCAATGGTGAAAGAATTTTTGAAATCGGTCCGGTAATTTTTGAGCTAATTCCTTACAAACCTACATACAAATCTTTTCTCTTTATATATTAGTATAGATGTACTGTGAGACTGTAACTAATGCAACTCGCCATACATTGTAATAAGAACGATAATAATATGACACTGCACTCATAGGCCACATTAGGTATAACAGAAAGGTTAAATCGTGTTCAATTATATATTATTGCTAGCGACTGCCCACGACTTCGTTCGCGTAGTCTCGGCTTTCGTCGTCTCCATAACGTCCCATCTTTTCAAGGTTTTTTTTCATAAGAACATTACAATAATTAAAACAACAAAAAGAATTAACAAGATTGTTTTATCCGTTCTCAAGTTAGAGCGTGACCAGGAGAAATAGGGGTTCATTTTTATATATATAGATATCCCGACGTTTCGAACACTTCAGTGAACATGGTCACGGGTAGCTACCGTTCAACTGAAATGCACTCAAACATATTGACTATTCCCCAATGATAATAATTAATTATTAATTTATTAAACATATATTAAAAGTTATGCACATCATCAACGTTAAAAGGATCATGAAAGGGAGGAAAGAGAGGTTTCGAAAACTCCAGCGGTACCTATCTAGATTTGGCTAGTTAGCTATTTTCTTCTTCTTCAAAATATCTTTATTCGGAAAAGGTAGTATACAAAAATGCACAAATACCAGTGTACATAGATCCTGGCAGCACAAAAATAATAATTATACAATGTTTTTCAGTCATTTAGGCTAATAAAAACTTATAAGATAACTAGTTCTACTAAGTACATATAAAATGGATGGATTATTTATATTAAGCTTAATAATTGTATATTTATAAGTAGGTATGTATGTAATCTTTAGTAGGAGCCTTACATTTATATCATAATTTTTGTTAGTGGATAAGAAGCCTACAGGGGTAGGCGAGTAAAATAAGTTGTTCAAATAGTCATACAGGCTCGGCCGTCCGCAGCTAGCAACAAGAACTCGTCGTGAACTAGGTAGTCACCCATACGAACAACGCGGCCCGCCGGCGCACGAAGCGCACGCCACTGCCACCCGATACCGGCTGGTAATACAGGTCGCAGTGGCGCGCGCGCCAGCCGTCAGCGGGAAGCGCACGCTCATGTGTGCGACACTATCTATTCATCGCGCTCGAGAAATAGGTGATGTGGTAACTTGTATCGATTGTATTTATCGATAAAAATAATATTTTTACTGCGTGTTTTGCATAAATTATTAATTAGAGGGTTTTTGCTAGCGGGATTTTTATGTATATAAAATTTTTCAGATAATTTGTAAATGTATACGTCTATTTTGGGTAGACCTACTTTGCGATGTAATTTATGAAGGTTGGTACGAAATGGGGTTGCAAAAGCATACTTTAGAGCTTTGTTTTGTACGACTTGCAATTTATTGAGATTTGTTTGGCAGGTACTACTCCACACGGGACAAGCGTAAGTTATACAGGGTCGGACTAGGGTGCGGTATATTCGTAGTTTGGTGTGACTGCTAAGACACGAACGTCTGTTTAAAATTGGGTTCAATGCGTTTAGGGCCTTGGTACCTTTTATACAAAGCGTAGAAGTGTTTTCCGACCAGTTAAGCTTAGTGTCGAGAATTGTTCCTAAATATTTTACCGAGCGACTCCAAGGTATGCTGTAATTAGAAATCTTCAATTTGCGCGAGGGTATGGTACGTTTTCTCGTAAACATTATTGCCTCAGTTTTGGATTCATTAATTTTTAATTTCCATTTTTTAAAGTAAGCCAGGAGTAGCTCAAGAGAGAGCTGGAGGCGACCAATGACAAGATCGATGTCAGGAGAAGAGTGTGTCAGTGAATGACGCTGTGTCATCTGCAAAACAGGCTATGTCTGTTCGAGGTTGTACAGGGATATCATTTAGATAATTAAGAAACAAGATAGGACCCAAAATTGATCCTTGTGGGACACCTGCAGGAACAGGTTTGGGAGAAGATGAGTAGTTTTTGATGTGGACCCTGAAGTTACGGTTAGTAAGATAGGATTTTATAATTTTAACTAACGAAATAGGCAAGCCGAGTGATATCATTTTATGCAAGAGTCCTTTATGCCAAACCGTGTCAAATGCCTTCTCAATATCTAATAGAAACATTCCCGTGGATTGTTTTAGATTGAGATTGTTTGACACGGTTTCAGCAACTCTGGCTAGTTGTTGGACAGTAGAATGGCCCTGTCGAAAGCCAAATTGTTCGTTAATCAAACTATGATCAGTCGCTTTTATCAAACGTCTACAGATAATTTTTTCAAAAAGTTTACCAAGAGACGATAGGAGGCTAATTGGGCGGTAGGAGGTCGGATCTGAGAGGGGCTTACCCAGCTTAGGGATCGCTATTACTTTAGCAGCCTTCCACGCTAATGGAAAGTAGCACAAAGATAGACAAGAATTAAAAATTTTGGTCAGTGAAATAATACATTTATTTGGTAGATTTTTAATCAATATATTTGAGATCTCATCTGATCCTGGGGATTTACGGGGTTTCAAAGATGAGATAATTTTTTTGATTTCTGAAGGGCGAACTAACGTGATAGGTTCACTGAAGCTGGTTTGGTCATTTAGTAATGATGTAGAGTGTTCAACAGCTGGAAGCTCATTGCTGTGCCAATCGTGGGTAAGTAACATATTATTAAGAAACGCATTGGCTAATAAGTTTGTTTGAGCTTGATGGCAGCTGGTTAGGGAGCCAGCTTCAGTCTTCAGAGCTGGAAAGGTAGTTGAAGTGGAGCGTAAGCTCTTCACTATTCTCCATAGGTCGTTGCCGGGATTGTCAATCTTTTTCAGTTTGTTGATCCATACTTTATCATTGTATGTCTTGATAGCATGGTCAATCATTAATTTTAAATGTTTAATATTATAGTTTAGTATTTTACGCGCCAAAAAGTTTTGTTCCCTGACAGCGAGTCTACGTAGGCGATTCTTGTAGTTTATCATTCGTTTAATACGACGGGGTAAAAAGGAAAGACACCAAGGTTTCAAGTTTGAAATGGGCACGCTAGAATTTCTGGCTTCAATAAGCAGTTGCTGGAAACCGGTAACAGCTGCATCGATTTCATTTGTAGAATCATATGTTTTAGTGGAAAGCATGGTATTAAGGTTAAGAATATTACGGTATTTGGACCAGTCAGCCTTAGCATAGTTAAGTTTCTGAATCAGATAACGATTAGGTCTGCTATTGAATTTGACAAATACAGGAAAGTGGTTAGAAGATAGAGCTGGGATAGTAGCGATGTCATAAGGAGGATAAAAATGTTTACTCAATAAAATGTCTGGAATAGATGGACTGAATTCGGCACAATAATGTACTAATGTTAAGTCCTGTGGGGCATGAACAATGAATTCGCTAGCGAGCATGTGCTCGTATAACTTAATTCCTCGTGTATTGCTAGGACCAGGTGACCACAGGGGGTGTTTAGAATTCAGGTCACCCATCGCCAGTACCTTGGAGCTTACTGCCATAATACAATCTAGGTCGCTAGTGATTAGCGGAAGGTTAGGAGACTGATACAACGATAATACAACAACATTCTCATTGCTTACACCAAGAGAGATTCCAACAGCTTCCAGGTTTTGCAACTGTGGAGTCTGGATCACGTTGTGTACTAGGTCAGACCGAACAATAAGAGCTACACCCTGGCCAAAACCATCGCTATGTTTATCTTGTCGATAACAAACATAGCCAGGGATGTTAAGTGTAAGTCGATTTGTTAGTTTAGTTTCACAGAGCGCTATAATGTCAACGTTTAATCTACTCACGGCAAGTTCTGCGAGTTCTTGTTGCTTTTTGTGGACACCATCGGCGTTCCAGTATAATACTCGTAGCTCATGGGAACTACACATAATGTCCGAGGTGCGTTAATATAAGGATTACTTTCTCCATGAAAGTTTTACACTTGATAAAATCTTGCTTTATCAATTGAATAGTCGAAAGGATATCGAGCATTTCCATTGTTGCAAGGTCTTGAAGGGTTTTCTCAGTAGTAGCTCCAGTACTCGAGGTCGGCTGTCGCTGGTTTAAAGGTGGCTTAACGGGTTGAAGATTATTATGTGACCGCTCTGCTGTAACCATACTGGGATGGGATGAGTCTTCGTTTTGAAGTTTCGAAGTTGGTCTTTTATTTGTACCAGATCTTACGATTTGGGACCAGGTATTAGGTGTAGACATTTGTAGGTGCGCAGCTTCAGAAATCATGACTTTGCGTAACGCTTCTCGTCTCGTCTCTATTCGGTTTATATATTTTAACCGTTCATTGCATTGCGCATAGTTGGCAGGATGGTCTTCTTGACAATTGCAGCAACGAGCAGGCTCTTCTCTATCCTTTTTAGTGCATTCCCAGGTGGGGTGATTCAGAGTGCACTTGACGCATCGTGGTGGTCGGTTGCAGTTCCGTGCGGCATGACCGAAGCCTTGGCACCTGAAGCACTGTGTGCCAGGCTTTTTACTAGGCGAGTATCGCTGAATCTCGACAACACAATTTGAAAGATATTTAATCTTTTTGAATTTGCTATTAAATTAATAAATTAAATAGTTAGCTATTAATATATGCATAGTGGAACTTTTTACTACCTACGTTAGTTACATAAATTTAAAATCAAAATGAAACTAGCTTTGACTACAATGAATTTGGTTTGAGTGGCATATGTAAATACCCAAGCAATTTAATTAATTAAACAAGTACAATTTGAAAAAATTTGTACCGACTTCCATTCTATTCAGTTATTGGAGTGTATCTCAAAAACTACTGGACCGAATTTGATGAAATTTAAATGAGACCACACGGGATGCACCAGCTTTTAAACAAAAAAAGAATTTTGAGAATTGGTTCACCTTGTCGAAAGTTATAAGAGGTAACAAACATAAAAAAGAAGTCGGTAGATTAGTAAATAACCTGTGACATGTAGTTGGAACGACATATGTCCAGCAGTACAGCATTGATGATGATGAACAAGAGTAGGAGCGTAAAGGAAACGACGAAGTTTTGTAGCGATGATTGCCTCGAGGTACGAGTATCAAGAGTCGGACGTCGATTAAACGGCCACGAGTTCGATCCTCTCTTCTTTTTGTGATTTAGGTGTAGGTAACATTGTGATGAAATCCACAGCCTGGACAGGGGACACTTCTGGTGTCCGCCTGCCTAGCTATATCGTACCACTCTCAAGTTTGAATATCTGTCCCCAAACCTAACCCTTGAGAGCCAGACCAAGTGAGATACTGGTCACAAAACAAGTGCATGTATTGGTCCAACACTAGCCTGTCAAATGTAAATCTAATATCTTTTATGAGGGAAATTTGACGTTAAAATCCTCACACACATAAAAATACGAAAGTGTGTGAACCAATTTGATTTTATTTCAAGTAGCAAACTCAAAAAGCAATAGAGATCGATTATGATGGAGTATATAGTAAGAGTTGCAAGTCCGTAAACCGTGGTAAGGTGGTATAAACCCACTTATAACCTCATTTGATTGTATTATTAAAAATCTTAACGCGAACTAATCACTGTCTAAACTCTTCTATATAATACGTGACAACCAGTATCTATATATTTTTTACAAAGTCAAAGTCAAATCATTTATTACCAACAAAGTTTCAAAGACAAAATTAAAAATGTTAACTAAACTAAATATGCTTCATTGATTGGCAATAGGAATATAATAATAATATATGTATATACATATAATAAAACCGTAACTAGGTTAGTCAATCTGTAAATATTTTTTTTATTTTTAAATTATAATCCAGGCCTACTTCGATACAGAGTTAAAATATGTTGTATACTTAAAATGTTTGTCTGTCAATCAATTTGTCACATTATCACAAACAACGGCTCCTGTGAAACTGACGTACGAAGAAGGAAAGGAATTTCCAAGAGTGCTATGTCTCAGCTTCATAGAACATGGAAGGACAGGAAGATCTCATTAAAAACGAAGATAAAACTAGTTCGCACTCTCGTTTACTTTATCTTCCTTTATGGCGCTGAGACCAGAACGCAAATGCATCGATGCCTTCGAGATGTGGTGCTGGAGAAGGATGCTGTGAATTCCTTGGAAGGCATTTCGAACTAACGCGTCAATATTAAGACAATTGAAAATTATCACAAGGCTCTCAAGTACCTGCCTAAAACGCATCCTTGAATACGTTGGACACATTGCCAGAAAAGACGGAAACAATTTGGAAAAAAAAATTGTCACTGGCAAAGTAGAAGGCGAGCGATCGCGTGGTCGGAGCCCGATGCGTTGGTCTGACCAAGTCCGAACCACACTGGACACTTCCGTCTACGATGCTATCCAAGTAGCCAACAATAGGAGTGGATGGCGAAACATCGTATGGGAGAGGATAATGGATGGAGGTGGTCACGACCCTCAGATATGAGAATACGAATCGAGGAGGAGGACGAACAATTTGTCATCTTGTAGGTACGCGCATCACTCTGAAACTACGAGACAGATTTCAATGAAACTTGACACAGGGATAACTAAAGGACTAAATTATTGGATATTTTTTATTCGGAATAATTGATGATAATGAAAGTTAAAATTTTGAAGTAAAATAACTACTTGACGGACTTGATGCAATTTTGTCTGTTTAACCGTGCGAGCATAGATCTCACGATAAGCTTATCGAGTCGATAAACTGACTTTAATCAGCTACCTTACCTTGTCTCTAGTTTGGATTTAACTTTGATAGCTATATCGCGGGCAGTCTTTTACAGATAATTTTCTACCGACTTCCAAAAAGGACTCAATTCGACTGTATTTTTTTTGTATTATTGATACCTCATAACTACTGGGTGAACTTATTCTCAAAATTATTTTTTGTTTGTAAGCTGGTGCTTCCCGTGTGGTCCCATTTAAATTTCATCAAATTCGGTTCAGTATTTTTTGAGTTACACTCCAATCACTAAATAGAATGGAAGTTGGTATTCTAATTTTTGTGAAATTGTATTTTATCGACAATCCGTGCTCGCACCGCAGTACCTAAAAATCAATCTTAAATTTTAAACTAAGTATATTTCGTTCGTATGAATCACAGGTACTTACCTACTATTATTGAACAAATGTCTATTAATTAGATAATTTTCCGCAATGACATAGATGAAAGCGGGATCACACCTGAATGCCAAGAGGCGCATCGACGCTCGCTGAACGATCCTGAAGGGTTTTGGGGGGAGGTGGGCCATGAGCTGGAGTGGACCAAGCCTTGGGATAAAGTACTTGATAACAGCAACCCTCCTTTCACGAAATGGTAAGTTTATCATAATAATTAATAATGACCCAAACTATAACTATAATAAACAACTATACGTTGTTATGAAACTGTACGCCAAGGTTAAATTATTAGTCTACCCACAGCACAGTGTGCGGGCGGGAAATGGCCTATTATCGGTTGTGTGCTTGCGTTCCTTCTTACTAACAAATAAAGCCTATATTGTGTCACCATTAACAAAATATAGGGCATACTTACCGCTTGTAATATGGATGTAAAAGTTCAAGCCCGAAGCAACTACTGTAAGATTTAGACAAGTGATGCGTAGGTACACGAACCACATACCAAAAGCGTTGTAGCCCTCAGCTGTACCAACACCGTTGTCTTCTTCATCGCTACGCTCTTGACAGAGCGGTTACTCAACATAGACAGACTGGTTATGGTCGTCACTTCAGGTTGTGTAACGCGCCATACAATGCGTCGCCATTCCTCCTTGCCTGCAGCCTTTCTCGTGCACGCGTGTAGAGGACCATTTATGGCTGCTCGTATTTGGTCGGTCCATCGCATCGGTGATCTCCCTCCGTTGTAGCTTTCAGCTATATCAGACACAAAGGAAAATCTATTGTTATCCTGGTTAACGACCGCTGTGGGGTTAACTGATGGTAAGCACCATGCATAGTCGCGAGTTTCCGTGACACATAACACATAACGTAAGAATATTTTACTCTATCGGAACAAGACAACTATAAACAAAGAGGAGGTAAACTGACCGGTTCTGGTCGATTGGCGCAGTTGGTAGCACTCCTGCCTTCTGAGCCGCTGGCCCCTCGTTCGATCCTCTTTCAAATCCCCTCGAAAGGTCAAACCTTTGCATAAACATGTCTGTTTGACCTGTGTATGCGTGTATTTATGTAGTAAATAAGTATGTATATACCAGCCACTCTATCAGTCATCAGTGGGCCGAGCACGAAAATATGTTTAAGTCTAACGTAATCGCATCCTTAACGTATTTGGTATAAACTGTTATTTATCTAGTACAATAGTGGCTAAAATAAATCATAGTTTGTACTGAATGCGTCAATGTTACGATAACGTTACACTTAAGCAGATTTTCGTGCTCGGGCCCACAGGTTAGTAGTGCTGGCTCTGCCGAGTTTGGGACTTAAAGACCTTGTTTGGATGTTGTAATAAAAAGTCTTTATAGGTTTACGATCCATACACATCCACCTGCACAGTAGGTAGGTATGTCATGGCAGCAATGTAATAATATACGAACCAAGGGAGCTAAACAGGGTCGTAGGTATAGCAAGGAAGTTTTGATTACGAGATTTTAGTAAGATTCCAGAAAGAGGTCAATCATCGAATGCAACTCGGCTGGGCAGAGTTCCCGAAACTTCGCGAAGTCTTCTCGTCAAAAATACCGCAGTGGCTCAAGACAAGAGTCTTCGACCAATGTGTGTTACCAGTTATGACTTATGGCACTGAAACGTGGTCTCTTACTATGGACCTCATAGATAAGCTCAAAGTCGCACAACGAGCTGTGGAGAGGGCTATGCTCGGGGTTTCTTTACGTGATCGAATCAGAAATGAGGGGATCCGTAGAAGAACGAAAGTCACCGACATAGCCCAGTAGATTAGCCAGTTGAAGTGGCAGTGGGCAGGGCACAGTGCACGCAGAACAGATGGCCGATGGGGCTGAAAGGTTCTGGAGTGGAGACCACGGACCGGCAAGCGCAGCGTAGGTCGTCCACTGACACGGTGGACAGACGACCTGATGAAGGTCGCAGGACGACGTTGGATCCAGGCTGCTTCCAAAATACTTTTGAAAATCATGGGGGAGGCATATGTTCAGCAGTGGACGTCCTACGGCTGAGATGATGATGATGAGTAAGATTGGAATCTGAATACAACGAGAGATCCATGATGATCCATCACCCAAGAATAAGACAGCTTTATCCCTGAGGTGATTACTCTACTTTTACCACGCAATAGCAACACACTCAATCACTGAGCTGACTCAACCACAACCTCTTCCATACGTTCAGCCGTACACGTGCACTCTCAGGATATGTTGACTAATCGAGCTCTTGAACGAGAGAGAGAAACACTTGCATTATAATCTTCATTTATAATCGGCCAGTCAAATATTCATTATATTTTCATTTTTAACCGACTGCAAAAAAGGAAGAAGTTATATTATATTAGCCTGTATATATTTTTTGTGTGTATGTTTACCGATATCTCCCTCATTTGTGGACCGATTGTCAAATTTTTTTTCTTTGGTTGAGTACTCGTATAATTACGAGGTGGTCATTTAAATTTCATCAAATTCGGTAAAGAAGTTTATGAGTTACACTTCAATTAACTGAAAAGTGTTTCGCCTATTTTTATGGTATCCTTATTGACGGTGAATGACAATCGATCCCGTAAGTCTCTAATAAGGAATAATTTTTTTTATCAAAAATGCCAATTCACCACCAAAAAGTGAGATTTTTTTTATAATGGTTCATCAAAGTGACCCCCTCTCGCCTGATAGAAAGCGAAGATGGAATCAAGAAGCAATGACCATTAGTGCGGCCGTAAGCTGCACTAATCGCCACCCCTATGATGACCTGAGAGATGCTTTTTCACGCCCCGCTTGAAAGACCCAGGGTCATAGCTGCAAGGAAATACGTACGCCGGCAGAGCATTCCACAATTTACTTACACGACAGAGGTAGGAACTGCCAAACTTTTTCGTTCGTGGTTAAAAGTTTTGAACAGTATATGGATGCGATGCTAGGCCGGAACGAGTACTTAGTTCGGGATCGGAATGGTGAGGAAGGAATAAGATTAAAAGGTTTTAAAATTGGTAAGTGTGAGGGGAAAAATGGTTGCGTAATTTCCACTGAACTTTGTGTTGTTGCACTTTACCACAGCGCTTAAAGTACCTTTTCCCTGGTAGGTGGTCCGGTGGGGAGATGTCCGTGTGCTACAACGCCATCGACCGGCACGTGTTGCGCGGCAAGGGGGACCAGGTGGCGCTCATCCACGACTCCCCCATTACCGACACTGTGCGCAAGATCACTTACAACGAACTCTACGAACAGGTCAGTTTCGCGCCGCTACTTCTCGGCCGCTGCCCTAATAATAGGATAATAGGACGCAGCAGCGCAGTCTTTTGAAGTAAATTGATTATAAATGGGTGTACATAAGTGAGTCTACATACCACAGATATCACTGGAGCAGTTGTAACAGCGACCCAGGGCCATACTCCGTTACATTAACGAGTTGGGATGGCTCGGGTAGCTGGCGGGGGAATGCACAATACACCCCAAGCGGGATGTCAGTGCAGGACTTAGAGCCCCCACACTAAGATAAAGAATAAGGATAAGAATAAGTGGGTCCTTGATATATGAATCTATAATTGATAAATATAATGATAAAAAGGCCCGGTGGCCTCACTGGTCTAATGAGGTTCCGAAGACCGTCCGAGAATATGTATTTTTTCTAAAATTGTAAAATGTGGTTTTGCTAAGCAGGCGTTCGTGCTTCTAAATCATAGAATAATATTTGTTTTCTTTAGTTCGTTAGTCGGTTTCGATAAGCCCGAAAACATAAAAACTAGGCTTGGGCTGTCTGTTTAACCGCACTTTGTCCATGTAGTGGATTACGGCCCATTCTTATTTTTCCAAAAAGAAGAGTCTCAGTAGTCGACATGTTACGTTTAACACATTGCTTATTCACATATCCAAATGCATCACTGGTGTCTGCTAATAAAAACTTTGAATTACAAAACCAAAATACTTTACTTACCATCATAGAAAATGTCAGCTTTTTTGGGTTTACCATCATGTTATGTGCCCAGGTGTCGCGGCTGGCTGGGAAGCTGACGTCGCTGGGCGTGACCCGAGGGTCGAGGGTGCTGATCTACATGCCGCTGGTGCCCGAGGCTATTATATCCATGCTGGCAACCAACAGGATCGGCGCCATTCACTCAGTTGTGTTTGGAGGTGAGTTAATATGTTCCGAAATTAACTGCCCCTGTTTAGCCCACTGCCGCGAATCCCAAGGTGAGGGCGGATTAAATGCAGTTTAATATAAACGAATTCGAAATAAAACACAGACAGATAAAATACATGTTTTATTGTGTAGCTGCGAAGCACGGTTTAACCGCGTGGTGGTGCATGATGATGAACAATATTCTTAGTATTCCAGCTACTCATCAAACTACTTACCACATTCCAAAATCCGTTCCGCCGTTCTGACGTGATTGGGTAACAAACCTCCATCCGTACAAACATTCGCATTTACAATATTAGTAACAGCTGGTATTCTCGCGAACTCCGTTTCGTCTTAAGAATGTATTTGTCCCGTGTGCTCACACTTAACTTTATCCCGTCATAATATAATACTTATGTCATAATATTGTATATTATAAAGTTTTAATAATAATATATAGCTTATGTTACTCCGGAATAATAAAACTTTCCTATGTGAAAAATTTTAAACGCTTTTTGAATGTATAAGTACACTCGCTGTCCTTCTCGGTTTCACCCGCGTGGTGATGGATAATGATGATGATGATGTATCCTATGTGGTAATCCAGCGCCTCATTTACCTGCATACCAAGTTTTATTAAAATTGACCCAGCCGTTTGACCGTGAAAGAGCAACAAACATCCACACATCCATCCATCTATCTAAACGTTCACATTTAAAATATTATTAGTGGGATTACAATCAAAAATTTCCTCTTGATAATATTGGTGATATTAAGTAAGATTTATATGTCCTAAGTATATTATTTTGCTTCTTGGTTACAAGCTAAACATAAGAATTGTTTTAAAATAATTTTCGGATCCATCATCTACGGACTTTTGCATCAAAAGTGATTTTTATACTAATGATGGCAATAGGTTCTGATGGGCTTACTTCTACCACTACCAACTTATTTTCGATCGAAAAAGTTGTGATAGCAACGTATTCGATCAAAAACGTCTTGTTATTATCCATGAAGTAGTTACTTTATTGTGCATGAAATTATCGGGGCTGTTCAAGTATTTTAGCAGCGATATTAGAGGCGTATTACTTCACTCCCATAATTTCAATTTAGTAATACCTACTTATTTAATTTAATATTATTAAATACCACAAGGTATTTAATACTAAGTAATTTGAGGGCCAAAGGATCATTGATACTTTTTAACTTTTTAGCTACACGTCTATTAAGGCCTCCGCAGTCAATAAACTGGCATCTTGCCTCCTCAACACCTCTACTGCAAGCTTGTTTGGTGGTCATCATCATCTACAGTCTATGTAGCACAGTAATATTAAATTAAATAACAATAAATTTCAAACGACTACGATCGTAACAATTTTTCGTGTAAAATTCTGGTGGGCACTCTGGTCCAAACCCTTTTGGACCGGAAACCCTTTGCCAGAAGCATATATTGACATTTTCCGGGACGTACCGTCACTCCGATTCCTATACACACCCTTCTCCATTACCGTTGGCGTTCACCAGGGATCCGTTCTCAGTCCGTTTCTATTAAGCGTGATACTGAACGTTTTATCCGCAAGCATCCGAGATGCTCATGAACTCATGATTCGGATAAGGGACGGTTGGCGCAACGTTCGAACAGGTGGAAGGAGTCGCTTGAAAACGGTGGTCTGAAACTTAATGTGGCGAAGACTGAGTACTTGTTCTGCAACACTACAGATTCCACATACGTCTGCTTAGGCGAAAACATGGTCGAACGGACGGACCAGTTTAATTACCTGGGATCTGTACTTCACGCGTCCAGTGACATCGATTGCGATGTCAAGTCACGTACCTCGGCGGCTTGGGCTAAGTGGCGGGAGGTTACTGGTGTCACTTGTGACCTTAAATGCCGGTTAAGCTAAAAGGACAGGTCTACAAATCCATCATTAGGCCAGTCCTTGTATACAGCAGTGAAATGTGGCCAGTGCTTGAGCGACACAAGCAGGAGCTGCGTGCCACGGAGATGAAAATGGTGCGCTGGACGTGTGGAGTTACTCGGAAAGATCGAGTCAGGAACTCCCGCATCCGCGGCAGCCTTCATGACACGTGTGAGACAAATTGCTGGAGTGTCGCCTACGCTGGTATGGTCACGTTTTATTGTTTTTTTAGTTATTTAATAAACTTACCCTTAAAATCTATTAGTTTAGACTGCCAGTGACCCTCCTCAACTAATAACAAATTGCTACTTATATTTGTTCCGGGTTTGCCCCTTTTTGAGATAGTTCGACTGGACTACTTATACTTATAGATATTTACTTACTTTGCTTAAGGCACGCAAGAATACATGAAGTTCACGTGATAGCTACAATAAACGCTACTAGGGGACACCCGGATTTGAACCGAAACCTTTCGATTTGCAGTCGATTGCTCTACCACTAAGCTATATCCCCAATGGAAGGCTGTTGCAAAGTTAGACAAATGATAAATAATGTGTGAGTCATTTGTTTTTGTTACGAATACGTAGTAGAGTGATGAATCATGGTCCATGTTAACATCGATACCATACCGACGCTGCTGTAGAAGTAAAATGCTAATTATACAATCAGTACATAAACATTATTATATCAGTCAGTAGTATCAAGGATTATCATAAATATAGTATATCCTTGGTAGTATAAATAGTGCCTAAGTAAGTATTTATTATATACATCGTTAAAAGAAATCATCTTATTAATACGGGCATACAGCCATCTTCATAAAACCATATTTACGATAGGATAAAAAATATAATAGTTGGAATAGAGATAAGATCTAGAATAATACCTATGTTAATATAATGTCAAAACTACAGTCAAACCACAGACTTCCTTACCAGCCAACCCCCCCCCCCCCCCTTTCCTCCTCCACTTTTGGAAATATTTTATTAGCATCTTATATAGTTATATTGAAATTCTTAGTGTGCATCTCGAATTTGATTGAAATCTGTCGATAAATAACGAAACTGCAAACTTCCCCTCTTTCCCCCTTTTTTCCCACCAATCAATAATGTAACAGTGCCAATTTTCGTTGAATTCTGTTCAAAAATGCGACCTGTACGCGAGATCAGACAGACGGACAATTTTTGCCCAATCTCGAAAGTGACACATCCCTAGTTCGGTCAATTAGTATAGGATATACAGTAGTGTACTCACCCACCTATATTATTGCCAAGGATTTGCTGCAAGGGAGCTTCGGACAAGGATTGAGCACGCAGAGCCCATCGTTATCATAGCGGCCAGTTGCGGCGTTGAACCCAACAAGATCATCAGGTGAGTGAGATCATTCAACCCCTTGGCCTCGGCTTCTGGGAATGCCTAGATGCGCGGCTTAATTTACCTATGTCATTTAAAACTTGTCTCTATACTTTGTAGTTTTAGAGATTGAGATTTGATGGGTTGTTCCACAAATCCCCAATGGCATTCCCCATCAATCAGTATTTATAAAGTTTTCTTCCACAAATCCCCATTAATGTCTCATACAGCTTGTATGAGCGGGGATTAATGGAATAAATATCCATGGGGATCTGTGGAAGAAAAGTTCACAAATCCCTCTTGATGCGGAATGTCAATGGGGGTTTGTCAACTCGATTTGTTCCCTAACGTAGGTAGGTATGTGTTTTGCCGGTTAATAATAATGGTTTGATATGTGTACTTGTATTATATCCATAATCTACCATCGCTTCATATTTATATCTCCTTACAGATACAAGGATATCCTCGACGAAGCCCTCTGCCAGAGCACGCACCAGCCGAAGACCTGCATTATTTACCAGCGGCGGCGAGTCCTGGAGTGTCCCCTGGAGGAAGGGAGGGATATAACCTGGGAGGAAGCTCTGGAGGCCGACCCCGCGCCTTGCGTCTCAGTGGAAGCCAACGAGCCCCTGTATATTCTGTATACTTCAGGTTAGTCCTGATATTCATAATTTTTTTTTTCATAAAATGACTTTTATGTAATTTAAGAGATCAATCTGAAGATTGACAGATTGATGTCAATTCAATCTATTGACGTGTTAGAAATGTTAGGTACAAGCACGAGGTCCACCTAGTGTTAAGTGGTAAGCTCTGGCTATAACAGATGCATTTCGTTACAAGTGACAAACTGTAGATATAGTCCTGCCGCTAATCAATCAAATGTCGAAGTTCACCCCTGTGATTTATTAATAGTCATCGAGTATCAAACCTTAATTGGTACCTGCAATTTTAAATCCGAAGGGAAGTTAATTTTGGGTCAATTGTACACGGGCCAGGAATACTATTTCTCCTATGGCCTCAGTCAATATATTGCCTCAATAATATGAATTATTTAAATACAAATTTTCACAAATATAAGTTCAAAAACAAAGGAGTTTCATACAAACGTCTTCACTCCTTTTGACCCCCTTAGGGGTAGAATTTCGAAAAACCTTTTCATAGAACACCTCTACCCACCACGACAAAACACTCTCCAAATTTAAAGTCTATATAAGTATATTAGTAATCTATATATATAAAAGAAGATGTCCTGACTGACTGACAGACAACGCACAGCCTAAACCACTGATCGTAGAGACTTTAAATTTGGAGGGTGTATTGTTCTTGATACGTAGAGGTGTACTAAGAATGGCTTTTTCGAAATTCAACCCCTAGGGGGTCAAAAGGGGTGAAAACCGTTTGTATGAAACTCCTTTGTTTTTGAACTTATAATTTTGTGAAAATTTGTATTTGGATAGGCCATTCGAAGTTAAAAAAATGGATTAATTTTTTTGATAGTGGTGGTTTCAGAGGGTGAAATGGAGTGGTGAAAGTCTGTATGGAAAGTTTTTTGTCTTTGAACATACAGTGGTGAAAATTTGCATTTAGACAGTTTAAAGTGATAATTTCAATATTTATTGACAGGGATGACTTAAGGGGGTGAAACGGGGGATATTTTTTTTCTAAAGTTATTTGTTTTTGCAGCTACAGTGATGACTTTGACATACTATAAACTGTAGAGGTCAAATTACTGTACACTGAAAAATATGCTAAAAATCGAGTCATGTAAGGAGTGAAAAATAAGTTCAAATTGTTTGTTTCTCTTTATTTTTGTCTGTCTGTTTGTACGGGCTAATCTCCGAAACTAATGGAGAGTTCCCGTGGAATAATAAAAAATCTGTTATTACCGTATTTCGCGAGGCCACGCGTGCGAAGGCGCTGGCGGGTGAGCTAGTAGAATATAAAATTAAGGATAATGATTTTCATATCAACGCCACTCTAAAATCAGCCTCTTCAATAATTCATAAGGCTACTCAAACTGGCTATGTATTGACGACGGACGAGTCAAATGACAAAGAACCTGCGATTCCGGGAAAAACCAATTTTCGTACGAGTATTAAGAACTCAATATCATGCACCAAAGTATAAATGGGGTTATAATGAAATCTGAACTATTGACTATATAATTTAGAATGGCTTATAGAAAATGGTTCCCTTGCTGATGTTATATGCTTGACAGAAAGCAATATGATAAAAGATGATACTTCAACTGCATACAACCGCCGAGGTAGTTGTATCTTGGTTCACAATGAAAATTAGCTTTAAATTATTCCCAAGGTGGAAAAATATGGTGTGTCTGGTATTATTGAATGCTGTGCTGTAGAGCTTATAAAACAGAAATTAGTTATTGTCCGCGTTTACAGGCCACCACGAAATAAGTCTTAAAATTTTGAATGCTTTTTCCATAATTTGGATTTAATTCTTCATGAAGTTTGCTTCAGTAAAAATAAATTAGTTGTTGACTCTTAAAAAAGTAAAGAAACTGCTAATTTATGTCAAATTATTAAAAGTTAAATCTTAAGTTACGACTTATAAGTGAACAAATACTTAGAAGTAAAACAAAACTATTAACTTGGCTTTATACGTTTCTATACACTATAATGACAGACCTAGACAATAAAAAAATTGTTTCAGTATTATATATGGATTTGACGAAAGCATTTACATGAGTTTGTTTGTCATGACGTTTTAAGCTAGAAATGTATAGTGTTACAGTGATGGAAACCAATGTGTACAAATTACACGAATATGTCCAAAACAAAGAAAGAAACTATATATCGTTCCAAATCTTGTGACGTGGCACAAGGAGTGCCACAAGGCAGTGTATTGGGGCCTTTATTATTTATCATTTATGTCAATGATCTACCTAAAGTAAACAAAGATATGGTCTTGTTTGCTGATGACAACACAATGATGTTTACAAGTAAATGTAAATCAAAACTTGAGTCGGACATGACTACCAGTCTTGGAAATGTAGTCAAGTGGCTTGAATTAAATAATATAATTTTAAATCTTGATAAAACTAATTTAATGACATTTAGAAATAGGAAAAAATATTTAATTGACATAGATTTGAATTTTAACGGCCATAAAATTGATGACGTCGACAATGCTAAGGTTTTGGGTCTACATCTTGACAGCAATTTAAATTGGACACTTCAAGTGGAGAATATTGTATGCAATAGGTTAAGACAATTTTCATACGCTCTTTATATGCTGGCTATAGTTGTGAATCAATCTGCAGTGATCACTGCCTATCATGGTTATGTTGAATCTGTTTTGAGATACGGCGTAATATTCTGGGATAACTCGGTAGACAAAGAGGCGGCATTTAAGCCTCAGAAGAGGTGTTTGAGAGCGATTCGTAGACTTAGGCAAACCGACACTTGTAAATCTTGTTTCATTGGTTTGAAGCTACTAACATTTCCATCCATTTATCTACCGACTTCCAAAAAAAGGAGGAGGTACTCAATTCGACTGTTTCTTTTTATTATGTTTGTTACCTTATAACTTTCGATAGGTTGAACCAATTCTCAAAATACTTTTTTGTTTGAAAGCTGGTGCTTCCCGCTTCGTGTGATCCTGTTAAATTTCATCATATTCGGTCAAGTATTTTTTGAGATACACTACATAACGGAATAGAATGGAAGTCGGTATTAACTTTTTTTTAATTGTACTTGTATTTATGAGGTTTGTGTTTTTGTATTTTAAAATAAAAATAGGTTTGACCAACTCAACAGCCAACGGCATAATGTAAAAGTGTGTTTTCCGCCAAACAAGACTGCACAATTTAACAAGAGCATTTTAAGTATGGCCCCTCGTTTTTTTAACTATTTGCCAATTACCTACTATAATTGTCTGTGAACATTTTATTCAATTTAAATTTAAATTAAAACAGTTTTAGTTAGTTAAGATGTATTATAATGTAAATGAATACCTTAGTGGCAACTTTGATCCACATTAATTATTTAATTTTATAATTACTTAATTTGCAGTGACTTTCGTAATGTATATATATTTTATTACTTTGACATTGTATATTTAATTCGTATTTGACATTGAGATCAAACTATAATAAAATGTATGTAAGTAATTTTCGTATGCTAAAACATAACATTGTTCAGTTTAACGTTGTGTGGTGTAATCATTGTGTAGGTAATTATATTTAGACAGTCTCAAGCATGTCTACCTTCACCAACTTTTATTTTTCTCGCACGCCGAAGGGCTGAATACATATAGCTGAGCATTTGAACCTTACGTGTAACAACTTAGTAACCATATCCGCAATAAACGATTTGATTACGACCAGCAGTTTAGACTGTGCGTTGTCTGTCAGTCAGTCATTCAATCAGGACTTTGATTCTTATTTATATTGATGATGATTGATGAATATTGTCATAATTAGGTACAACAGACGCGCCCAAAGGCATTCAAAGGCCGTGCGGTCAAGCAGCGACGCTGTGCTGGAGCTTGCGGATGGTTTACGGGATCAAGAAGGGGGTGTGGTGGGCGGCGTCAGACCTCGGATGGGTGGTCGGGCACTCCTACATATGCTATGGGCCACTGCTGGCCGGCGTCACTTCCGTGCTGTATGAGGGGAAGCCTGACAGGACACCAGACCCAGGACAATATTTCAGGTAGGTATACCAGGCTTGTATATGTTTTTTTCTTTTCAAACAGTTATCAACTTTAATAAGTGATGAAACGGATATCCGGAAACTATTCGGTAAGTATCCGGCTTAGCTTTGAGTACTTAACTAATTAATAAAAAAAACATTTTTGACATGCGAATATAAAAATAAACGGTGTCCATAACCTAGCTTATTATGATTTGCTGAAAACAAGACATCCGGTCTTGTTTTATTAATTAGTTAAGTACTCAAAACTAACAAGTGTCAAATTGTGGTGAATGAATACCAAATTTTCCACATTTGTTGGTTAGAGGCGACTTCGCTTGGCTTCGTATACGCGACCAGTTACTGAAAATAGCCTTTCGCTGTAAACGCTACTGCCAGGTGCTGAAATATAAATTCTAGCAAATCTTGACAACTGCGGGTACTGATTCAATTTAACTGACCACACCCTAATGTATGGGCCGTGATCGCGACCGATTCGAGATGATCACCGCGCCTATATTCAAGTCAAACTGATGTCGTCATGTAACGCAATAAAGGGCCGAATAAATAAAAAAAAAGAAAAAATGTTTGAAGTTTTCTTTGCCTACTGTTCCAACGTTACGCTTGATGGAGTTAAACTCGTAATGGACATGGCAACAGTCTTCCTAGGCAATAAAATTGACGCAAAATTACAATGGGGTTCTCATATAAATGCACTGTCTGGGAGACTCAGTTCTGCTGCATATGCGGAACGTAAAATAAGAGAACTAACAGACGTTTCTACGGCGCGGTTAGTATAATTTGCATATTTCCTCAGCGTAATGTCATAATATAGGATATTGCTATGGGGTTCAGCGCCTGATATAGAGACCATATTTATCCTACAAAAAGGTGCTATTCGAGCTATATACGAAATGAGTCCCTGTGAATCTTTGAGAGATTTATTTAAAGAAATCAATATATTAACGTTGCCTTCCTTATATGTACTCGTATTAAATAAATAAATAAATAATAAATTATGATTTGCGAGAAATGTAGGTACAATAGTTCTTATAGTTAAAATGGAAAGGATCCTTTACATTCTGCCTCATCAAGGCGTGCAAAAATAGTTTTAAGTACAATTTTAAAATAAAGTATTTAAATGTATGAACCAAAATTATTAATAACAATGTCAAACCTTAAAGGTAATCATACAAACAAATTGAATACTGATTTAGATTACATATAAATTATATTAGTCACATAGAAGTCTGCTAAAATTTTAATGTCAATATTAAAATTGTAAAATATTAAATGTCAGCAAAGTTAATTTTTATAAGTCAAATATTCCTTAACATCATAAAAAGACTTGTCTAATAACCATATTTTTAATTTCAATTTAATTATGTTTAAAGGTAGATCTTTGAAGTCATTTGGCAGTTTATTGAAAATCGTAATGCCATGATAATAAACATTGCGTTTGACAAGGTCCAGACGACATGGGGGTACAATCATACAGTCTGTGTTTGTGCCTTGTATTCCTGGCTAGAGTATCCGAATGTTTTTGAAATACTGTGGATATTGTTTCACAAATACACAAATGTCCCGTGCACGCTAATGGGAGTATGTGAAACCTTTTAAATAATGAATTTCAGCTATCCGTACTCCATGCTCCACAGATGGCTCGTACACATTTTTTCTGTATCCTAAAGGCTTTCTGTATATCAACTGAGTTCCCCCACAAAATTAACCCATAAGCTAACACCGATGAAACGTAACCGTGATATGCTCCCAGTGCTGCATTAATAGATACTCTTTGTCTAAGCCGTTTTATTGCATAAATAAACTTATCTAATTTGTCACACAAACATGTGTCTTCCAATTACAATGCTCATCATCATCATCATCTCAGCCGTAGGACGTCCACTGCTGAACATATGCCTCCCCCATGATTTTCCAAAAGGACTGGTTGGAAGCGACCTGCATCCAACGTCGTCCTGCGACCTTCCTCAGGTCGTCTGTCCACCGTGTCGGTGGACGACCTACGCTGCGCTTGCCGGTCCGTGGTCTCCACTCTAGAACCTTCGGCCCCATCGGCCATCTGTTCTGCGTGCTATGTGCCCTGCCCACTGCCACTTCAACTGGGTAATCTTCTGAGCTATGTCGGTGACTTTCGTTCTTCTACGGATGTCCTCATTTCTGATTCGATCACTTAGAGAAACCCCGAGCATAGCCCTCTCCATAGCTCGTTGTGCGACTTTGAGCTTATCTATGAGGCCCATAGTAAGAGACCACGTTTCAGTGCCATAAGTCATCACTGGTAACACACATTGGTCGAAGACTCTTGTCATGAGGCATTGAGGTATTTTTGATGAGAAGACTTCGCGAAGTTTCCGGAACGCTGCCCAGCCGAGTTGGATTCGACGATTGACCTCTTTCTCGAAGTTGGACCTGCCTAGTTTGACTGTCTGTCCCAGGTAGATGTACTCGTCAACAACTTCGAGAACTGAGTTCCCAACTGATATTGGGGTAGGTACAACATGGGCATTAGACATAATTTTCGTCTTATCCATGTTCATCTTAGGACCTACCCGTTGGGAAACTCGATGGAGGCCTTCGAGCATTGTACTGAGGTCTTCCATGGATTCTGCCATGACTACAATATCGTCGGCAAATCGAAGGTGAGTGATGTATTCGCCGTTAATATTGATGCCAAGTCCTTGCCATTCCAAAAGCTAGAAAGCGTCTTCCAATGTAGCGGTGAACAGTTTGGAGATATAACGTCTCCCTGTCTCACGCCTCTTTGCAATGGAATTGCCTTCGAACTCTGCTCCTGTACTCGGACTGACATGTAGGCGTTTTGGTACAATTGACGTTCATAAGTGCGTCTTTGATGCCTAAATTGAACAAATTATTTTGACATTGAATATCCGGTGTTCCGGCCAAACCACTATCCGTTTCATTTCTAATCTATACCGTCTATGATAATTAGTGCACAATATTGAACGGGGTAGTATGGAATCGAGTACAGGGGGCCTACTCCCACCTTTTACGAAACTATCATAAATCAGGAGCGTTTTGTAATAAGCTTAGAATAATCATACTTACTATTGTACTTGACAGGCTGGTGGGCGCAGTTGGTAGCACCCTGCCCTCTGAGCCGCTGGTCCCGAGTTCGATCCCCGGACAGGTCAAACATTTGTGTGCATGAACATGTCTGTTTGATCTGTGTCTGGGTGTTTATATGTATATAAGTATTTAATATCATATATAAGTATGTCAAAATTCAAAATTCAAAATTCAAAAATTATTTATTCATTTTAGGCATCATAGACACTCTTATGAACGTCAAAATTTTTAAATGATTCTACCGCTGTCTTCGGAAAAGAACCACCGCCGAGAAGAAGCAGCAAGAAACTCGTGGGCCATTATTTTTTCAAGTCTTTGTACATTGAGGTTACATATGAGTAGTATTAAAATAACAAATTTATTCAATAGTTGGCTATTAGGCAGAAGTGGAAAGCTTCCAGGCACCTTTGTCTTCTAAGTAGTGACTCAATTTATAATAGGCTTTTTTCATTAGTATATTTTTGACCCGTAACTTGAATTTCCCTTCAGTGAGCTCAGTAATGTCATTTGGGATTTTATTATAGAAACGTACACAATTTCCTAAGAAGGACTTATTTTTAGTTTTCGTGAGTCTAAATTTAGATACAGCTATCCTATCCTTATTTCTAGTATTAATATTATGCATATCACTATTTATTCTAAACTTCTTTATATTTTTACGAACGTACATTATATTTTCTAGGATATACAAAGATGGAAGAGCTAATATATTAATTTCTTTGAACATTTGTCTTAAGGATTCGCGGGGACCCATTTCGTAGATGGCTCGATCTGCCCGCTTTTGCAATATAAAAACTGTCTCTATGTCCGCCGCTGACCCCCACAGCAGGATACCATATGACATTATGCTGTGGAAGTAAGCAAAGTAGACCAGTCGAGCAGTAGCTATATCTGTCAATTGCCTAATTTTATGAACCGCATATGCAGCTGAGCTCAGTCTTTCAAATAGTGCATCAATATGAGGACCCCATTGTAATTTAGAGTCTATGCTAATACCTAGAAAGACTATTGCCTTGTCAATTTTCAATTTATTTCCGTCGAGTAATACGTTTGGCTCTATATGTCTTACATTAGGCATGGAAAATTTTAAACATTTCGTTTTCTTTGCGTTGAGAAGCAGGTTGTTTGCGGCGAACCAATTTGAAACAATAGTTAACGCGTTGTTGACTTGAACTAGTTCTCTATCTTTCCTATCTACTTTAAAAATCAGAGAAGTATCATCCGCAAAAAGAACTATGCGAGCAAGGCCCTCAACCATATGTGGTAAGTCATTGATATATGCTAAGAATAAGAACGGACCCAAGATCGACCCCTGTGGAACCCCCATTCCGACCAAAGATCCAGAAGATGTCACGCCATTAATGCTAACTTTTTGCTGCCTATCAGATAAGTATGATTCTACAAGATTCAGAGCAGCTCCACGAATTCCATAGTGGTGTAGCTTATAAATTAGAGTGCGGTTCTCTACACAGTCGAAAGCTTTGGAGAGATCACAAAATACGCCAATTGCATCCTGTGAGCTCTCCCAAGCCTCCAGCACATGCTTGACTAACTGGACTCCTGCATCTGTTGTTGATCTGCTTTTCGTGAAACCGAACTGATTTTCGTGTAAAATCCTATGTTCATTAAAATGAGACAAGAGTTGTTGAAGCATTATCTTTTCGAATATTTTGCTCAAAGCCGGAAGCACAGAGACCGGTCTATAATTTGAGGGGTCGGCCTTACTACCTGATTTAAAAATAGGGGTGATTTTACTCATTTTCATTAGGTCAGGAAATGTACCTCTATCAATACATAAATTAAATATGATCATCAAATGTGGCGCTATAACTTCTATTATTGACTCTAGCATTTTTACAGATAATCCCCATAAATCCTCTGTTGCTTTAACGTTTAAACTTTTAAATGTTTTTATTATTTCAAAAGTAGATATATGTCGGAACCTAAACTCAGGAATTTGGAGCGGGAAATTGTCTTTCAGAAAGCCCACTGCAACACAAGGGCAAGAATCAAGAGATTTGGTGACTTCTAGTGATATGTTAGAAAAGAAATTTTCAAATGAATTCGCAACATGACTTGGGTCTGAAACTTTTTGGTTATCTATTTCTAGCACATATTCTGAATTAAAAGATTTACTTTTGCCGGTCTCTGTATTAATAGTTTTCCAAACTGTTTTAATTTTGTCATTAGATTTTCGAATTTTATCCCTTATAAACAAAGCTTTTGCGCGTTTGCATACTGACTTAAAAACTTTTGAGTAATTTCTTACATAATCATGAAAATCTTTACTAGAAGTTAAAGATTTTTTGTGATATAACTCAAACATTATGTCTCTACTTTTTCGAATACCTCTAGTTGACCAGTCACCAAATTGTAACCTACCGTTGAGCTGCAGTTTTTTCTTCGGACAGATTTCATTAAATTCTGTACTTACTAATGAAAATAATGTACTATAAATGTCATGTGGATCTTTAGAAGTGAATTCCACCAGACTAAGTTTCAACTCTATATTTTGTTTAAGCTTTTCTAGTTTACCTTTTGTTAGCGGCCTATGTTCGATAATGGTATTTTTCTTAGTTCTCCCGATTTCGAATTTGATAGCGAGGCCATTGTGGTCTGATCTAACTCCCACCATTACTGATTTTTCTGTAGTCTTACAGTTTGAAAAAATATTATCAATGCAGGTGGATGAAGAGTCGGTTACTCTAGTTGGCTCACTGAACAAAAAATTCAAATTAAAAGATTTAAACAAAGAGATAAGATTAGTTTTATCAGTTGAATCTACTAAAATATCAATATTGAAGTCACCGCATACAATGATTGATTTATTGCTTTTAGTTAATCTCTTGAGTACACATTCCATTATGGACATAAAATTACAGAAATTAGATGCTGGTGGCCGATATACACACAATAATATATGACTTTCCAGTTCTGCACAAGCAATTTCGCAGACACGTTCAACAGAAAAACCTACTATGTCAGACCGTTCCTTAAATCTTATGTTTCTTTTACAAAGAATAATACACCCTCCCCCTTCAGCAGATATTCTGTTGAACGCACTGGCTACCTCAAAATGTGTAACATTAAATAACATTTTATCTGGTTTTAGCCACGTCTCTGTAAAGCCTAATACATCAAATCTATGTTTATCTAATAAAAGTTCAATGTCTAATATTTTGCCAGAGAAGCGGTTAATATTTTAATAAAATAGCGATAAGATGTCAGCACACTTCTGTGTTGTCTTGTTTAAAAGTTTAAACAATTAATAGCTACATTATTACTATTATTAGTACATGTACTAAAAACTACAACATTGTCACTACTCTTTGTTATATTTCCTATAATTGCCTCAATATTGAAAGCTACCAAAGTAGCAATTAGCTGTCTGGATTTTTTAGGACAGTACATGCTGTCCCATGTCAACTTAAAATTACAAATAAACTTATTGCAGTCAAAAAATAAAAGTTTGTCACTATGACGACATGTCAAGTTATACATTAATGTGTTGAGTGAGTGTATGTGCAAGTTCTCTTTTTCAGACAATAAATCTGAATAAGGGAAGGCACATAACATTATTGTACATGCCTTAAGTTCTAACAAAGTGGTTATTCTAGTAATAACCTCTTTTCTATCAATACCTAAACTATGACCTAAGAAGACAACAACTATTGATTTATTATCTATTTTTGAGTTTAATATTGTTTTTTCAATCTGAGCATAGGTTGCTCCCGGCATACAATAGTTCTCCACAGCACACTGCACTGAGTTACTTAATAATGAACCAAAGCCTACACCTATTTTGTCTGAAAATACCATGATTTTATGCGGTTGAACTGGATTAGAGCTGACATACTGCTCTCCGCCTGGGACCGTGTCTGTGATCAATGTTGGTCTGTTTTGATTTGACAGAGATGTTGAGAGGGCGCTAGTACAGTCTGGTTGTGGTTGAATGTGGCAGCGAGTGTACATGTAATATCAGTCATCAGGTTACCATAGTACAGGCTATGCCTAGTTTGGGACCTAACGACCATTGTGTGAATGTCGTCCCATATTATTATATTATTATTATATTGTACTCCCACCGACACAAAACGATCAACCAAATTTAATGGTAAGCAATATAAGTGGTATGCAATATGACTACTTTAAGAGATGAGAGTACGGATCTTCAAAACTTTGACATTGGAACAATAAAACTTAGTGTCAAAAGTCACGTCAAAGTACGCGAATTGACTGAACTATTTGATACTACGTCATCAAAACGTCTATCGCAATCCATTATTATTTTAAGCTTGCTATATTGACGTGGTGGTACCAAATTTATTGGTAAGGTTAAAACGTGATTACCTTAAGAGGTGGGAGTAGGGCCCCAGGTCAACTACTGCGACCTTTAGCGAGTAGGCAAGTTCGAAGTTCGTTGTGCCTATTCTAATTGGGCAGGTATGTCTCGTTTAACTGCAACCTATTCTGTGATGTAGCGGCGCCGCCGTGCGTTTACCTGTTAGGTTATCTATAGTTCAGTCTCAATAGTTCTTAACGGAGCAATAGTAATTTTTAGGGTTCCATACCCAAAGGGTAAAACGGGGCCCTATTACTAAGACTCCATTGTAGTAATTTCAACACAGTTGATTTTTTCACAGATGATGTATTTCTGTTGCCGCTATAACAACAAATACTGAAAAACCAGCTAAGTGCGAGTCGGACGATAAATAAAAGATACTTAATGGTGCGGAACCCTTCGTGCGCGAGTCCGACTCGCATTTTGCTGGTTTTGTTTGTCTTTCCTTTCATCGTATCGTATACATAATTAGAATTACGTTATTGATTCCAAACCACCCCGACGACGATATTGTGCACTAATTATAAAAGACCTTAAATACATCTATACAAATAAATTGTCATCAATCATCATACAATAGTTAAAATCAAATAGAGAACTAAAGTTCGGTGCTGGGCGTCCAGCCTCGGTGGCCTAGTGGTCATGGTGTCTGGCACGAATTGTTGGAAGACGCGGGTATGAATCCCGTATGAGAGTGTATTTTTCACTCTAAATTTGCAATGTTTGAGATTTAAGTGTCTATTTGTGATGTTAAAATCACAGCTTTTCACTAAATGTACTTATGAAAGTTCTTTTTTATGCACTCATATAAAGCTTGTCCATGACAGTTGCAGTGCCACACACAGTTTATAATCGTGGATTTGTATGGCACTGGCTATGCTCGTCACTCCAAGACATTGGGTTTCGAGTCCTTTTTGCCCACTGCGGTGGTACCAATCAATCAAGATGGCCTCTTGCACAAGAAGCCTACCTATTAAGTCTGGTTTCCTCGCATTGTACGATTCAGCCTCTTATGGTGGAGGGAGTACTAATTCTTTAAATTGACATTTACCTTACGGATTAATTATACAACATATATGAAAAATAAAATAAATCTTTGAGAGATTTATTTAAAGAAATCGTGGAACTAATAATTAATAATAACTAAATAACGTTGAGTAACTTTGCTTTCGTTATATGTATTTGAAAATATAATTGAAAATATAATAGTGATCACCACCATTTTAACACTAGAAATACAAATAGGATAGCTGTAAGTACCTAGTTTTAGACTTGCGAAGACTAATAAGTCATTCTTAGGAAATTGTGTGCGTTTTTACAATAAAAGCCATAACACATAACTGAACTCACAGAGGGTAAATTCATGTTGACCCATCACATAAAAACATTTATGTGAAAATAATGGCCCCGAGTTTCTTGCCGCTTCTTCTCGGTAGGCTCTATATATTTTGGAACGCGGCGGTAGAGTGTAAAGTACATTATAAGGAAAAATTTACGTTCATAAGTGCGTCTTTTTAGCCTAAATTGAATAAATGATTATGACTGACTTTGACTTTGAAAACATTTTTAAATATTTGTTTGTTTGTTCCGTCTAAACTCTGAAACGGCTGTATGACAAACTTAATTATAGAACTATGACTTGGCTCTGACTACTTGAATATAAAACTCACATGATGCAAGTAAAAGTAGGTAGCCTGTAGGAATGGCAAATATACAAACGTACGAGTCCACGTAAATAGCAAAAAAAGTAGCTGCCTTCATGTTTTTTCCTCACAACTTACTTGCAGAATAATAGAACAGCACCGTGTGAGCGGTTTGTTCACGATCCCCACCGTGTTCCGAGTGCTGAAGCGAGCTGATCCCAACGCGAAGTACGCCAGAAGGTACTGCAGCAACTCGCTCAAGACTATCTTCATAGCGGGGGAGCACTGCGACCAAGATACAAGGGTGAGTTCGAAAGTAAACAATTAAAAGAACACGTTGATACGAAAGCAAATAAAAAAAACCCGCACTTAAAGCGCCTAAAATCCGCCCTCCTTTTGGGCTTCGTCGCAGTCGGGTAGTTATGTAGCCATCATGACGAATCTAATGACGAATGAATGAATAAAAAAAAATCTAATCTAATTAATCCTACTAATATTATAATCGCGAAAGTTTGTGAGTATGGGTGTGTAGATCTTTGTTACTCTTTCACGCTCAAACGGCGGAGCCAATTTTGATTAATTTGGTATGGAGGTAGATGACACGCTGGATTAACACATAGGATACTTTCATCATCATCCATCACCACGCGGGTGAAAAAGCGTAATACTCTTGGGCACAGTTCTGTCAAATTTTGTCTCAGTTTCTGATAACTGAGTCAAAAGCATGCAATCATTTTGACAGCTCGACACGCTAGACTTGCTATTGTCAAGGGTGATGAAATGTAATAACAGTTTTTTCATGGTAATTAATTTTATATTTGTGTGTTACTGTATTTTATTATTAGTGTTTACTGATTGATTTACTAAGTACTTAAATTTACTCATATAACCATGTAAAAATTGTATGTCATTTTGGTATAAAGATAGATGTGGCTTTGCAGAAGATAATAGGCTACTCGAAGTACTAAGTAATCCTGCGCAGACGACGTCGCGGGCAACAGCTTGTTTAATATAATAATCTAATACTAATCTATCAAAATCGCTTTAGCTCTTGAGTGCTCATGAGTAAATAAACGGACATGTGGTCGAGTGGGTGTACCTACCTCTGATTTTTGACAAGTTCAATACGTGTACAAGTCGCTTAGGTACTTCGAAAAAACATAGTTCGACAAAACATAGAAATAGATTCCATCCTCTATGTGCAAAAACCTTCTTCATTCCCGTGTCATATATTTTTGGAATCATTTTCAATTCATACCATATCTTATTTCTACCTGCAAAGTAAACAGTACCCCTATATACTTACTAGCTGTAAATGTAACTCAATATTTTTAACATTGCTTACTCTGGCTACGTATACCTAACTTTTATATACGTGCTGACATTACACACGCGGCCTTCTTACAAGTACGTTACCCTTATGGAATATACTTACGAGTAATTAGTACCTACATAATCAACAGTGACAATCACCAATGTCAGCATGTGGTCACTGACACGAAATAAGCCTACACTTAATTAAGTTTGTTGTCTTTTGACCCTCGTACTTTGCCTTACTTTCCGTTGCGATGAATGAGTGTGGTTTATTGTAAGGCAAGAATGACTGTTGACATATTTTTTTTATGTACGAATATATGATTTAGTTTATGGATATTAATTCAGTATCTACCCATCTGTGTTACATCCATGATCTGTTCGTTTCATAAGAAACGGCACACATACACCCTCATACACACATTTACACCCTCATACAAATACAATCTCACACGTACTCTGGCACAAACTCACCATAAGTTTCATATTAGCTAGAAGCTTCGATAAGGATTAAATCACTGTTTGTGTCGTTAGTTAGCCATGTGATCATATTATACAACAATTTTCAGTCATTAATATTATTAGATATTTATATTATATTAACGGGGCTTAATCGCGTTAGTAATAGTATTTATTTACCTCGACGTTTCGATCAAGTTGCATTGATCGTGGTCACGAGCGGACTGAAGAGGCGGGTGTCATTGTCTTGAAGTATGGAGATACTTTTTAATATACCCCCAACAGTTGTTATAAAAAGTCATTGTCCCGACACACAACACTAACGATATCGACAGATTTTTCTGAGGATAAATCGCGACGGGAACACTTTTTAATCACTGGATTCCATGTTGCCGCCAGTTTGAAACCATCCTCCCGGTTGAAGTTACGGTGTTTTTTAATCTCAACAGCTTCACGTACCATTCTCGAGTAATAGTGACGCTCCATAGAGAGGATTTTGGGGTCGTGAAGTTCAATCCAGTGATTAGGTCCTGACTCGAGCAGATGTTCAGCGATCGCAGATTTATTTATTTGGCGGTTCTTTACAGCTGCAATATGCTCTTTGACTCGTTCAGCAATGGTTCGCTTAGTTTGTCCAATATACGAACTACCGCAGCTATATCCGCTCGTGACCACGATCAATGCAACTTGATCGAAACGTCGAGGTAAATAAATACTATTACTAACGCGATTAAGCCCCGTTAATATAATATAACTATGTGTTCAAATCGCGAAAGTTTAAAAATTACTATTATTAGATATGTGACATCCCCCCACCCCACATGTATTGTCATTATTTCTTGTATTTATATTACAATATCTCATTTTTGAAGCTATATCTTTTCATGTACAAACTCTCGCACCAAAATCTCGGAAATTAAACGCTATACAGGTTGTAGCAGATTTAGATTATATAAGCATGTTATTCTAATTGTAAAGTAAACTTGTAAGTCACACAGGGCAAAGGCTGCCTTTGGCGAATTGGGGCCAGAACATAAATAACACGATATGGCTCACACTCGGAATCGGAACATAACTAAACTGTACCTAAATTGAACCCGTCGCCCACGACGGAAGTTGGAGAGGAGAGTTAACCCGGCCCGTGTCTAGTGTTTTTCGGTTTATTTCCGAACTACGCATAAAAGTTCAAATAAAAAATACTACTCTTGAATAGTTTGACCAACTAAAAGCAAGTTTATACCAGTGGAGTGAATTGGATCTGATAAAATTAGTTACAAACTCAAGGTCTAAAAATGTGTATACAATTTGCGCGACAAGCGCTTTTTTAAACGTACCTACACATGGCGTACGCGTGACACGCGATGGGCGAAACTCTTCGCACATGGTGTGTGAATTGCTTTCCCCGTTGCATGTACTTGCGGACTCCTTACTCTACCTGATCACTCAGGAAGAGCAACAGGGAAAGCAAGAGCATGTTATAGTAGATAAGCTAATTATAAGGTAGTTATAAGGTTAGGTTAAGCAAAATTGTAAACAGAATAAATACGTTTTGGTTGATTGAAAAAACTTGATAAAGAATAAAATGGTACCCCAAAATAAACAGTTATCTCGCGGGCCGGACCGATAGAGCCTGGACATAAAAAAAAAACTCTCGCACCACATACACATTCTTTCTACAATTATTTAACATCGGGCTTCCTTAGGCCATCAGTGAAAGTTAGCTCATATATTTTAGATTGTACCTTATTTGGAAAACATGAGCTTTAACATTAGTATTAGTATTAAATGACTTTTAAATCCCTAACGCCTGCTTGGAGACCAAACTTTGCCATTTTATACAATAAAATTATACTTACTACCTCGGACGAGATTCGAACGCGCGTCTTCCAACAATCGGTGTCAGATGCCATGACCGCTAAACCACCGACGCCCGATCCATCATTATTTTATTTTTATTTTATTTTATTTTACATGGAAAACAAACAGCATTAGTTCACAGCATAAGTTCAGAATAATGAAAAAACATAAGCCCTAAATAGTTTTCACTTATGGAACATTAATAAACAAGTCCCTTGGAAACGCCAATACTTATTGAGATAAATCTCAATGAAAACATGTCTATTTATATATGTATCGTTACAAGTGAGTTTGGTATTAACTTAAAGTCTAACATATATAGCCATACAAAAACCGTCTATAACAACTTTCGTTACATTATTAGTTATACTATCAGTAAGTATCATTTGTGCTTGATTTTACTGTGACAATTTAATCGACGTTTTGTCGAAGTAATCCTTAGCGATTAAGTTTTTAAAAGTATTTTGCCTCATCATGAATAAATCACTATGTTTCGAGTAGTTTAAGTTAAAGGTTTTCATCGCACGAATCAGAAATGCATTAGCGCGGTAGTTCATACGGGAGCAGGGTATGCACAGCTGGAGTTCATTTCTGCGACACACCAAGTTTTGCCATTTTTTTTTGTCGCAGAGAAAGATATTAGACTCTGATCACCAGCTCCAGGGGGAGCTGGTGCGCGTGTGGGAGTCTATGCCAGAAGGGCGGCATACCCACCAAAACTCTGCAGTGTTCCATCCTCATCGACTATTGGTGGGGGGCGTAGGACCACTTGCGTTATTCAGCCACAGCCCCCACCGACGTTGCTGCCCACCTAGGCAAACCCAGCCTCTGGGGAGGGTGTAAAGAGCCCTCCCCATTACCACCTCGTGGGATGCCCCGGAAAACGCGGGCCATCCACACCTCGTAAGGGCCTAACCCTAATGGGAGGCACTGGCCGTCCCCACAGCCGACGCCACAAGTCCTCTGAGCGGAGTCGGAGTGCGAGCCCGATTGGCTCGCCTTCTCCCATCTTGGTTAAGATGGTAGAGAGGGAGAGGTCCGCCCCCACTACTAAAACTAGAGATTGCCGTGCCTTCGGCAGCTCTTTCGCAAAAGAAGGTAAGCGACCCATGCCCTATATGGACGCACTCTTTAAGTATTGGCCGCACTGCTTCGAGGAACCGGGTTGCTCCAGCTCCCCTTCGCGGACCAACGCCCAAGCGCCTGCTCCAGGACGCCAAGGCGGCCTCCTTGGCGTACGTTCGCCACTGCCCATATTCACGAGGCGCAGGGTGGAGACCCTCCTCGCGCCCACGTTCTGCGCCAAAAGACCGAGGACAGAACCTCGGCCTCCAGATCCCATGGAAGGGACCCGGCGAGAACGCAAGCCAACTCGTGTGAGAGTGTGCGATAGCCCCTGCACACTCTCACTGCCATCGCCCTCGGGGTCTTACAGAGCAGAGCGGTCTCTAGTTCAGGGACCCTGCCCATATGGGGGCGCCATAGAGGGCCATAGAGCGCACTATCGCCATGTAAAGGTGGCGGCAGCTACTTCACTACCCTGAGATTCTGGAGCAAGCGGCCCAATGCAGCAGCCGTACCCACAAGTCTGGGGGTCAGCTGCTGAAGATGGGCCCTGAATCTCCATCTGCTGTCAAGTACAACGCCAAGATACCTCAGCGTCGTCTTGACATCGATGGAGGTCCCCCACACGATGATATTGCTGCCTGCGGGTGGCGCCCTCCGACGACCAGGACAACAAATGGCCTCGGATTTGTAGAGCGCCTTTAGACCCAAACGCCGGATCTGACCAGGATACACGCTTCCCGGATATTTCTCCCTCGGGCGGTAACTAGGGTGTCGTCAGCGTAACGGATGACATTGACGCCACCCAGGTTAAAGCCCCGCAGCACATAATCATACCCAACGTTCCACAGGATCATTTCACGCCAGACCTCCGTCGCTGATTGCTATGCGAAGGGCTTTGGACGTCTCTCTGTAGGCCGCATAGAGGGCATCCGATTCAGCCGTCTCCTGGCGCCTCCTCCTCCGGTAGCGCTGGTAGCAGCGGCGCCTGGCTATCTGAGGTGCAACTAGGCCAACATTTTCCAATAACGCTGGACAATCCGTTTTATTTAGTACAATGTTGTGTAACAGCGTGAGGTCTGCAGCCTCTCTCCTTTTATAGAGAGGTAGGATATGGTGGTGTCTACAAGACTCCTCGTATTCAGAACCATACAATTTTGTCCTGTAATTCACATATCGAATGAACTTTTTTTGAGGCCTTTCAAGGATATCTATATACTTGTAGTACTGTGGATTCCAAGCTTGCGAAGCGTAGTCGAGTTGACTCCTAACCAAAGAACAATAGAGGATCTTTAATGTTTTAATAATTCTTAAATCTCTGGTAACTCGAAGCATGAAACCAAGGGTTTTCATGGCTTTAGCGGAAATACAATAAACTAGCTGACCCGCCAGCGGTTTCGCTCGCGTGGCGTCGCGGGATACGGTAATTACAGTTTTTTCATTATCCCACGGGAACTCGTTAATTTACCGGAATCAAAAGTATCCTATAATGTTAATCAGGGATATAACTATCATACGAAATTTCATTTAAATCGGTCCAGTCGTTTCGGAGATAAGCCCGTACAAACAGACAGACAAACATATAGAGAAGCAAACAATTTGAACTTATACGAGTATTTCAATCCTTACATCCCCTGATTCGGTTTATAGCATATTTTTCTTGTACAGAAATTTGACCTGTATAGTTTATAATATGTAGCAGTTTTTACATTCCTCGTTTTATCCCTCACCTCCTTAAGTCATCCCTGATAAAAATATTGAAGGCATCACTATTTATTTTAAATTAACTATCCAGTTATCAACTTTCATCACTGTAGATCCAAAAACAAAGAACTTTTGAAAAAAAAAATCCTCTGTTTCACACCCTGTCAATTAATATTGAAATCATCACTTTAAACTGTCCAAATGCTTATTTTCACTGCTGTAAGTTCGAAAACTAAAAACTTTCCATACAAACTTTCACCCCCTTTTCCTTTCCTTATTATTTGCAATGAACTCTCCAAATACAAATTTTCACAACTATAAGTTCAAAAACAAAAGTTCATACAAAAGTTTTCACCCCTTTTGACAACTTTAGGGGTGAGAATTTCGAAAAACCCATTCTTAGTAAACCTCTACGCATCAAGGACAATACACCCTCCAAATTTCAAGTCTCTACGATCAGTGGTTTAGGCTGTGCGTGTCAGTCAGTCAGGACATCTTCTTTTATATATATAGATGTGCTGGTCAAAAAGGAGTTTGGAATCCAGAGTGACTCCTAGATCGACAACGCAATCAGTTCTCACCAAAGACTGGTCTTTGATTTTGTAGTCATACACAAGGGGTTTCGTAGATCTGCTGAACGTAATGCAACAGCATTTACTAATATTTAAGTCCAGTTTGTTTAAAGTACAGTAAGCATAAAGGTTATCGAGGTCCTTTTGAAGAAGCTCTAAATCTGGTGGGTCATTGAAGACTCTGTAAATTTTCATATCATCAGCAAATAACAAAAATTACCATGTTTATAGCAGTGATTGATATCATTTACAAAAAGTGTGAAAAGGAGAGGGCCCAGTATTGATCCTTGGGGCACACCAGATGGAATAGGTAACGAAGCCGACGCAAACCCATTCAAGACTACAGTCTGGCTACGACCAGTGATACAATAGGTAAACCACCTTAATAGATCACCTCTTATTCCAGATGCATAAAGTTCAGATAATAGAACAGGATGGTCAATACGATCAAAAGCCTTACTGTAGTCGGTATAGACTGCGTCAACCTGGCCTCCACAGTAAAACATTCTGTTGGGTCAGGAAGGAGTGTTTTAAGGTAGCATATAATTGCTCATGGACATTTTTTTCGAATACCTTGGCTAAGACACAAAGCTTAGAAATGTCCCTATAGTTTATTATATCCCGCTTAGAGCCTTTTTTGTGTATTGGTGTTATTATTAAGTCACAAAAAATTATCCTGTAAATATTTTATTTGCACCGGACACGCGGTAATGTGTCGAACGCATCCTAATATATCAGCTTTTCTCATACATGCTTTTCTTCTCACTGACTGTTCATATCATAACTAGCCATTCACAATTCCATGTCATCCGTTTGAACTCAAATTTCTTGTTGTCACTGTACCGACATATAGGTAGGTTCCGGTAAGGGCCGTCAATGCTCACGTCGCGCCCGTCATGCCCAAGTCCCAACCCGAATGGAACACGCGGTCGCGAAATGCGCGCCAATTTTCTGTCAAATTAATAGAATGAATCATGTACTTTTTGTATTTAAATTCTTTCGATATTGGTACATAGTTCGATGATGATGATGATGATGAATTAAAGAGCCTTATAACATCAGCTATCTTACATTTGGTAAAAAGTTGTTAATTTGGATTTACAGACAGACACTTCAATCTTAATCATATACTTAATTGATATTTTGACAGTAACAGTTCGCAACGACCGCAATAACCTGCCTTCCTTCCGCGAGTGTACTTAATGGTGACGTCATCGATGACGGATCGAGCTCGGCACAAACAAATCAAAGAATTGTTATTTTTGACGGACTGCTCACGCTGATTTCAGTTCGTAGCTTGGGGGTAACCGATTTTGACTTTAATCGGAAATTTGGACTTGATTGGGAACGACACGGTGCGAACGACCCGATTGATTTCGGCTCATAAAGGAACACTAACATACTGTTTTGGTTCTATAGTTTATTAATTCTTGAGTATTTTTTACTTATTCGGTATATTTTTATTTTTTTTATTTATTTATTACCATCTGCAACATCTTAACAGTATACTACCAAAGCGATGCTACAAGTAATTATATATATACAATCTTAATTTAATTAACAATAATAATAATAGATATACAACTTTAAAGTTTAAATACAATTAATTAATTTTTATACAAACACTTTCTTCTTAAGAGCGTACATTTGTATTTTCAATGCACTTTTGAACCCTTTCTGTGAATTTCGCCAAGCTACATGCAAAAATATCAACATTAATAGTATCAAAAAAGTAAAATATAAAGTGGCCTAATACCACCACGCTGCGGATTCATCACCTTTAACGATGACTCAAACACATATACAGTAATGTAGTCAAATTATTTAGTGCGATAATCGGACTGATGAGACTTTTTCGTAAAATAGGACTTGGGCCTTTTTTAAGCCATATCTTAACACAATTCGAGAGCGTAGAAAGAAATGCGTTAGTATGAACATAAACGGTACTTCTTTTTTTTCCAACTAGCTTAATAGGGTACAGTGCCGCACTTTATATAAATAATATGTACTTCTATTACGCCACAAATTAACTGCATTCGTGTTTATTTGATTGAATCATCCTTTTCATTGTCCACTTCGCTTCTTTTACATATTGATTTTCCGAATCTTTTCATTCGGTTGACCTTATAATTCGCATCTTTCAATATGTTGAAAATTTACAACATACTTAGAACCAAGGTCGACCCTTCTACTTCTGGGATACATTGCTTAATTTTATGTAATTTTTTAACGTTTACTCACGCTTTAGTTGACTTCGTTCAAGTGCTTACTTACCTTCTTTTACATGTTTATTCAAATTAACACATCGACCAAAGAACTCCAGTTGAACTGAAGTTGACGTATGGAAATGGGGTTTACCAGTAGGTACCTACAGTTACTTGTGACCCTTGACATATTGCCTCGAGCTACTTCTCTACTTACAATACTATTATCATGTTAATATAATTATTTAGAACATACGACTTCGGTAACGCGTTGGTACATGGTAACTTACAATTATTTATAATTTCGTAAAAACTCGTTTTATTTTGACTATTAGCCGACCTGCTCGCGGCTTCGTGGACGACCGGATACGGTACACTGAACTACATTGCATAGTTTTAAGATATGATCGTTTTTAAAGCATCAGTAGAACCTAGATCTAAAAAGATATATACTTAATAAAATAAAAGAAAATGTAATAATTAGTTAGCAGATATGTGACTTCCTGTTCATCAGCAGAGCTGCACAAAATCGGCTCTAAAAAGATCAGCCCAACACGTTAGTATAACGCCAAGCCTCGCCTCTGGCACTTTCCACTCTTAGATCTGTTTGTCTGATCCACCACGCTACTGTACAGTCAGACTCTTCTGGTTCTTCTTTCCACTTTATAGTTTTTGCGAGATTGTCGCAATTTCGCCAATAATCACTCTCAGTCTCGGGCTCAGGTCGCTACAAAATTCACTACATATTTTATAAATTAACTAGCTGATCCACCAGCGGCATCGCTCGCGTGACCTCGCGGTATACGGTAATTACAGATTTTTAAGTATCCCACGGGGACACTTTAATTTACCGGGATCAAAAGTATCCTATATGTTGACCAGGCATATAAGCTACCACCATACGAAATTTCATTTAAATTGGTCCAGTCATTGCGGACATTAGCATTTACAAACAGACAGACAAACATAGAGAGAAACAAACAATTTGAACTTATTTTTCACTCCTTAGATCCCCTGACTTGGGTTTTAGCATATTTGTCTTTGTACAGAAATTTGACCTCTACAGTTTATGATATGTAGTAGTTTTTACATCCCTCGTTTTACCCCCTTTAGTCATCCCTGACAAAAATATTGAAAGTATCACTATTTATTTTAAATTACCTATCCAGTTATAAATTTTCATCACTTCATCATAGCTCCAAAAAAATAATAATTTTAAAAAATAAAAAAATACCCTCCGTTTTACCCCTTAATGTCATCCCCAATAAATATTGAAAGCATCACTTTAAACTGTTCAAATGCTAATTTTCGCCACTGCTAGTTTACCCCTCCATTTCACCCTCTTAGACCAACACTATCCAAAAAAAAAATATTCCAACCTTTTTTATTTATATGACCTATCCAAATACAAATTTTCACAGCTATAAGTTCAAAAACAAAGGAGTTTTATACAAACGTTTTCACCCCTTTGACCCCCTTAGGGGTAGAATTCCGAAAAACCCATTCTTAGTACATCTCTACGCATCAAGGACAATACACCCTCCCAATTTCAAGTCTCTACGATCAGTGGTTTAGGCTGTGCGTTGTCTGTCAGCCAGTCAGGACATCTTCTTTTATATATATATAGATAAAAAAATTATAATATGATGTTTACAGCACTAACGCCTGCTTAGCGATATCAAACTTTCTATAATTGCAATGTATCAAACAGAAAAATTCACATCTTTAGACGAGATTCGAACCTGTGTCTTCCGACAATCCGCGTCAGACGCTATGGCTACTAGGCCACCGAAGCTTACCGTCCGAGCATCGAATCTTAACTCTCTATATAATTTTAACTAACTGACATGATGGGGACGTAATTAAATTGTTGGGTGGTCGGAAAACACCCCACAATGCATATCGTTTGGTTATTGGTTTTCATAGATCTATATAGAGCAATATATAAGATATAATTTTATTTACCTAGATCAGGAGGCCTACTCCCACCTTTTACGAAACTATCATAAATCAGGAGCGTTTTGTAATAAGCTGAGAATAATCATACTTACTATCGTACTCCCACCAACACAAAACGGTCAACCAAATTTAATGGTAAGCAATATGACTACACATATAGATGAGAGTACGGATCGTTCAAAACTTTGACATTGTAACAATGAAACTTAGTGCCAAAGTCATGTCACAGTATGCGAATTAGGTGAACAATTTGATACTACGTCAACAAAACGTCTATCGCAATCCATTATTATTTTAAGCTTGCTATATTGACGTGGTGGTTACCAAATTTAATGGTAAGGTTGAAACATGATTATAAGAGGTAATAGTAGGGCCTCTGGGCTGTTTAGAGTTTAACGTGTTATAGCGGTGGATTAACAATTGAAATGTTCGTAATGGTGCAAGAGTACAACATCATGAAACGATGTTAAGTTTTATCTTTGTCATCGCCTCAGAAAGTTTTACTAATGCATTCAATTCACCACTCTACTACAACGTGATAGGACAGTGACTTTCTCATAGACTTTGTGACTGAGTCTTGACTCTGACTACTTGAGGAACAATCTCACTGTAAAGCTTTATGCAATGATTACTTGACGAATGGCAAATGTAGAAACGCAGGAACCAACAGAAAAACTCATTCAAACTTTTTTATGTTATAAGAAACAGAACAAGCACGCCCCGGCCCATCTGATGTTAAGTGGTAACGTCTGCCAATAACAGATGCATTTCCTCACAAGTCGGACTGCACTGCAGTCTCATGTGCCTGTAATTTCGCCAGCAACCACACCCTTCAAATCAAAACACAGTATTGCGAACATTACTGCTGCACGGTAGAAATAGGTATGGTGGCAGTACCAGTACCCCGGACGAACTCATTCACAAAGAGTTCTACTGCTCTTAAAATAATATTTAATAGTAATCATAATTGTTATTTACGAGATTTGCTTATTAATAAGTTTAAAATTACTATTTTAACTAAACTCTGTTAGAAAGGTTATTACAAAATTTCGGATTACTTGGAGGATAAAACAACTCGGGACTGATCACTCCAGGATCTATCTACTCGTGTACTAAGGTGTCAAAGTGTAGCGTGTTTTGCCCTACTGATACCATCATTAGTGTCTCTTTTGTAAGGCAACACACTGGAGCTAAAATAAACGAATATTTGTTATAATTATACATTAAGGAATTGGCGATAAAAAAATGTAAAAAGAAAAGCTTGCTGAGTTTTTTTCCGGATCTTCTCAGTCGTGGTCGCGTTCCGATTTGGTTGACGATTTAAGAAATAATAAATGTAATATGACAATTTGTAAGTGCCCCGTAGGCCTAAACAGAATAAACGATTTCATTTCAGATAAAATTGTGTACCTAAACATCGGACCAATGGATAGGTTTAAGTTCTGCAGGTACCACTAGTAGGTGCTCACTCGTTTTATTTCCATGTTCCAGCAATGGGCAGAGCGAGTGTTCAATGTGCCCGTGCTGAACCACTGGTGGCAGACCGAGTCGGGCTCTCCGATCACTGCCGCGAGCCTCGGATATGGGGTAAAGGCGATACCACCGCATTCCGCCGGATACCCCGTGCCTGGTTATGACAGTAAGTACCTCTAGTCTAGATGCTCTATATCATAAAGTAGAATTATAGAAGGAGCAGCGCTCGCAGCGGAGCTTGACTTGGCGATCTTAACTGATCAACAAGTTAAGCAACGCTTGCTGGGGTCCTGACCCCACACTTGGATGGGTGTGTGCTAGTGGCATTGTTCAACTGAGTGCTTCCGTGCTTCGGAGGGCACGTTAAGCCATGGTTCCGGGTCGTTTGTCTTAGGACAACAGTCGTTGGGCTATGTCGAAGGTCTTCAGGCGGCCTGAAAACTTTAACATGGGTTGGCCACTAACCTATCCACCAAGCTGCACTGGGCCCGCGTGGTGGATTATGGCCCAACTCCTCTCTCTCTGAGAGGAACGCTCGAGTCCCAACAGTGGGAAAAAAGGGCTGATTATGATGATGATAGAAAAATTTGGGCGAGGCGATAAAAAAACATACCATTTATAATTTTTTTATATTGCCAAAAGTAGGCAGACAAGCAGGCGGCCCACCTGATAGAAAGTGGTCACCGTCGCCTATAGACGTTTGCAACACCAAGGGCGATGCCAACGCGCGGCCGACCTCTAAAAGGAATAGAAAATTAGCAAAACATTTTGTATAATTTTAATTTATTGATTCAGGCGTTACTTTGCGGAAATCCATTATCAAAAAAACGATATTAAAAAATATTTAGTGACACTTCCGCTGAAAAGAAAACAATGATTTTGGCCTATTTGGGGGGCGTGCACCACCCTCCCTCCCGCATAAAATGCTAATAGGAAGAATACAAAATAAAAAACACAAGAAACCCCAAATAAACCAAAACCGATTCGACACGTGTTTCGCCTCTACACGAGGCATCCTCAGGAGATGTTGACTCGTCGAGCGCTAGACCGACAGCTGTCGGTCTAGCGCTCGACGATTTTATGCGGGAGGGAGGGTGGTGCACGCCCCCCAAATAGGCCAAAATCATTGTTTTCTTTTCAGCGGAAGTGTCACTAAATATTTTTTAATATCGTTTTTTTGTATAATTTTCTAGATTTTAGTTTCTTCGAGTTTTAACGTTAATACTGGTATTTGTAACCGTTTTCGTAGCGGTGCTCGAGTGTTGGCAAACTGTGTTTGTGTTTCCTCGTCAATCAAACCTATAAGCCTAGAAAGTTTTAGTAATGCATCCATCGCTTTGCCAGGACGTGACTTAGACAGGACAGTGACTTAATGACAACTTATTTACGTGACTGACTGACTTTGATAGTTGAACAAAAATCTCACTCGATGAAACTATAAGTTTGTATATACATAAATAATGTGGGGAATGCCAAATAGGTATACAAACGTACGAGTCCAATAAAAAGAATAAAATAAATTTTGTAAATCAGCAACAAGTTAATGTGAACTTGATGGGCCTCTACAAATCCTACTAATATTATAAACGTGTAAGTTTGGATTTATGGATGTTTCTACTATTTCACGCTGGCTGGGCCAATTTTGATGAAATTTAGTATGGAGTTAAATGAGGCGCTGGATTAACGCATAGGATACCTGCTTCTCATCATCATCTTCCATACCCACGTGGGTAAAACCGCGGGGCGCAACTAGTACTAGAGTAAAAAAAAAAAAAACTCTTTGTTTGAAGCATTGCTTCTTGGAAACTGTTACTGTTCTCAATCTGTCCAACAGATGGCGCAATGGAGTTTGAGGTTTGATGATTTTATACCGTCAACAGATTATGGTACTACCAATTCCACCACTAAAGTACTACCATTCATACTTAGTAAAACTTTTATTTAAAAAGAAATAGGTAGACATGGGGACTGCCGACAGAAGTAATAACTTCACTCACGGGTAGTAAGTAAGAAGGCATCAAAAAAACTTGGGCATCCAATCTTGGTATTCCGAAATTCCGCATAATTTCATTGTCCAGTCCGCACGGAGCGGGATTACCTGTGCGGGATCCGCATTATTTGCGGGATTAGCAATTAGATTTTTTTTATAGTTGTAATTGCGAGTGATACAACACAAAATGATGAACCGTAAGTCCTACTGTACCTGTCATTGCAAGAGAATTAAACTTTACGCTGGCTTCAGTTTCTCAAGTACTGTGTCCCAAATTAATTTCGTCGACTCCATCATTAAAAAGTAAATGCCTTTGTTTGAATCGTAGGTTCGACACGCATTTGTCATTTGCATAATGCCATAAACCAATTCCACGGTCCACCCACTAGTGTGAAGAAAGGGCTTAGGTACCTACTATGTTTTGACAGACGAGATTTGGTAAGCATTTTCAACAACAGAAACAGAATTGTAGAGGTCTTAACTGAATGTTGTTTTTTATTCAAATAGTTCAATTTCAGAAATATTAAAAGTACCTAATTAATTCACCATTACCATTACCATTAGGTTTTGTATTGACTAATTCCTCTATTAAACAACACTTAATACGTAGCTCAACTAGGTACTTACCAGTTGCGGGATCCCGCAAATCCGAGATCCCGCGGGATTGTGAGTCATCAATACTGTTAATATCGTGATAACAAATGACATGCGGGATTGGATGCCCTGACTACTACAGCATGTCGTTTACGGGCGTAACACGTCAACACCATGTCGGTGTTGCGAACCCTCAAACTTTTGTTCTACACAAAATAGCTCGACGCGGCTAAAGAAGTTTTAACTTCAATAAAAGTTATTTAAAATAACGAGACATTGCCCTTTACGAAGTTTCCGAGTTCATTAAACTATACCTATATAGACGGTGACACATATGAACTACTGCTACCGATTATATTTTTATGAGACTCCCGTGGAATCAGGACCAAATCCGGTAAGCTGTTTCATCATGAAGTAGTAACAAATATACACACACAACTCATAAACTTATCATTGTTATGATAAAAATAAATGAAAGTAAACTTTGTTACCTACCAATTAATATGGAATTTGAACTCTACATTATGTAGCCAGTTCGTTTGCCCCAAGCGACGTGACATTTCGATCGAAATGCATTGTCTTCTGCATAACAGGTCAATAAAATACATTCGACCTTCCTTTCAATCAGTCGAACAGCACTGTCTTCTCGTGAGTACCTAAGTACTTTTGTAGGTAAAAGTATCTTATGAATATATAAATCCACAATTACCTACCTATTCTTATGGGTACCTACCTGTAGGTACCATTATATGTGTTTGCTATGCTGGGTAATTATTAGACTAAGGGTACGCTCCAGTAAGCGCCATCACCGCTCACAACTGTCGCGTCCCGGCTTAGCGTTCCGCTATGGATCAATGCTTTCAATGTTCAATTCAACCCAAACGGAACGGTTACGCGGTCGCGAACAACGCGCCAAATTTTCTGTCAAAAATAGATATCGAATCCTATACATTTAGTGTTTGACAGTGACAGCTCGCAACGACCGCGAAACCCCACCTACAATCTGCGAGCGTTTTCGGTGACGTCATCGATCACGTATCGAGTTCGCTCACGATGATCGTAGGCTTGTAATGGATTGGGCGTGCGAACGCAGCGAGTGATTTCGCTTATCGGAACGTAGCCTTAATGTGGTTCGCCCGCCTCGAATGTATTCTTTAATTTATGTAATATTTGAAAACAAAATATATCCTTTATTCAATTTAAGTAAGTCCTCTATTGTGCACCTACATAGTTAATGAAACTTTCTTTAAGTGATTGATGAGGAGAACACAAAAACATTGCAGCGTTGCAAGTTTTTTAGCCTTCTTCTTTATTACATGTTAAACCTCGAGGAAAATTTAGGAAAATTATGCACAATCAATGACATCCATTCATTGTTAAGCACCTTCCCGCCAAAATCCAATTTTACATAATAATATGGCGTCGCACGTCATGTGCATTTGCCAGAGTCTTGTTTTCTTCCTAAATGTTTAGTCTTCGGCATAGTTTCATTTTCAGGGGCCTTATGATGAGCTTTTAAAGCAGGACTTCTAGACAACTGCCCGGTTTATTCGTACCATTACAACTTTAAAGGCCTGCCCAGGCCTACTATTCAAGAACCGCAGAAAAACCGTTCACCTTTTTTTTTGTATGGACTATCGTTAACATGTCGCTCTAAATCCACTCAGTTTATTAGCTTAAAAACGTCTAGGCGTCTGCGATGTTGGTTATAGTAAATTGTTTGAATGACCGAAACAATATTATCCGTTCACCTTTGAGAAAACAATATTCAAACAGTTCACCTAATTGAAAGTCATGATGTGATTTCATTCAAAACTGTTTATGTCAGGTGTAAGAACTGCACAGAACTTGCATAGTTTTTATGAAGCTGATAGTAAGGCCCCAGATTTGTCGTAGGAGCGGCAAGCTTTGGAGAAGGATACTTACGAAGTTTTCCAAGGCAATTGGTTTTTTCTTTGTTTAAAAATGGAGAAACGAATCTGTAATTAATTAAAAGAATAAGGAAAATGATAGGGGTCAGAGGTGTTATATGTATAGGAAGGGAGTACATTAAAAATAAGTCTACACACAATTTGCTAATATTAAAAAGAGTACAATATATTAAAAAAAAAATTTTACAAAGTGCTGTCATTATAGCCTCAATGAATGAAGCAATGACTTTTTGAATGATTGCATTTTATCAAAGACCCTACACGTTAGTAAGTGTAAGGTCTTTGCTTTTTAAAATGGTACATAGGTATTATATGTCCCAGTAAATAAAATAGTTAAGTAACTTTTTAAATGTTACATGGGTTCGTATGATTTGTATATTTGCCATCAGGTCGGGTCTATCAAAGAGTATATAGTATAATATATATATATATAGGTATATGGGGCCTATTATCGGGCTAGATTTGTATCACTTGATACACATACCGTCACATACTAAGTTTTGTTGCTTTCTGGCTGTGTTTGTACCATGGGCGTATAGGGGGGGGGGGGGGGTTAGGGGTCCGGACCCCCCCCCCCCCCCCCCTTAGCATACGACATCATTAAAATCGCGGAATATTGATGACGGATAATATGTATAGTCTGTGCCATGTAATATGAGTACGCGTCGCGACAATTCAGTATCAATATATCTAGCTTTGGCTATGTATAATTAACCTCATATTTTAGCTACCTATTTAATATCCCTAAAGCATTTTTATACCATTTTAAGAGTTTGCCACGGATTCCTAAATCTACCAACTTAGTCTTCTGATAAGCGCTCGGTCAAAAGCTTTTTCGTAATCTAGGTAGATAACATCGTTTGTCCCAATTTTGTCCACATATCACAGGAAAGTAAATTGAACTCTTATGATCGCCCAGAATTGAAGCCATGTTGTTCATAAATTATTAGGTACTCTTTCCTTGGTCGGACAAGAGCGATCTTAGTTTGTCGGCAATATTTTGCTTGCTTTGCTTATACTTTGCATGGCTTATGGGACGGGAGTTGCGGGAGTTTAGACAAAAATATATTGATTTATATAATATTTACGTGCAATGATAACGTCATAAGACAAGCCGAACGCTTAGGTTGATCGTGCCTCTCTATCACTTGGTTCGCGCTCTCGCTTGCACGCTCGTCCCAGGCGGAACGTGATAATGAGTCATATTTTTTCGTACGTGCAGCCGGCGTTCATCGATTTATTAGATGTTATCACGTCAAAAAATCTTATTGCATGAGCATAACTGCACTACATCTCTGTAATAGAATAGCAGCTATTCTATCTATGGCAGAGTCATAGAGTGAGGGCTTTTTGTACTAGGTCCGCTGAAAAAGTTCATAGTCTAAACAATCATCAATTCTCGGGGATTTTGATTGGTGGGACTGGTACATGTGGTGGCTCTCTTACTCTGTTCTAACTGCCGGCAAAGTAAGTAAATCGGATCCGCGCGCTCCAAGTACTTTGCTGTTAGGCAAACATTTCAGCAATTTTTAATGATTTTAAACTATTGAATTGGCCATACTTATCATCATTTAATGAAGGAGGCACTGATACTTTAGGTGAAAGTTGCTGCCTCATCTATATACTTATATGAAATTGAATCCCCATTTCGCCTGGTCACGCTTTAACTTAAGAACGGCTTATCCGATATCATTAATTTTTTATGTTTTCTAATAGTTCTTACATTAAAAAAATATTAAGAAAAGACGGCAGGTTATGGCGAGGCCGAAGGCTTAGCCAATAGGCTCGCGAAAGAAGTCGCGGGCATTCGCTAGTATAACTAAAAAGATATATGCCCGCTACATGTATACTAACTAGCATGTACCCATTTCATGTAATGAGTATGATTTCAGCGTTTAGATTTTTAGTTTTTACCTACCCCATTTGAAAGCTATAGCTACGTCACTGGTTTGTACTATGAAGTATTCCGTAACGTGTGTGATGAAATCATTATTTTTTAACAGTTCATGCATTGCGAGAAGACGGTACAGAATGCCAGTCAGGAGAAGTCGGGAGGCTGGTGGCTAAGCTTCCCCTCCCGCCCGGATTTGCTTCCACACTTTGGCAAGCTGATAAACGATTTGAGCAAATCTACTTTGACACATATCCGGTAAGTGCCTGATCTATTTTTAAATAAAGTAGGTACAATCCCACCATCTTATCTGTTCAGATGACAGCGTCGCTAGAGGAGAATTTTGTATTGCAACCTAAGAAATTCACCAAGAAAATGAGAATCAAATGGGAGACATTCTTTCAAGCCACTCTTTAATACGTAAATTCTGCAATTATAATCCTAATACCTAATACTATAAACGCGAAACTTAGTAATAGTATGTATGGATGTATACTGTAGTTCCAGTTTTGTCCACCTGAATAGATAAGTTGATGGCACTATATGATGTACAAAATGAATTTCAAGAAACAGGAATATCTATATGTTTCAAAGATTCGACCTGAAATATTAGTATAGGTAAGGACCGTATTAAAATTTATTCTAATCATTCTGTTCTAATCTGATATAATTTTAAGCGTCGTCGATGGGGACGTGAGCGTAGTCATGGCGTTTGACACGGTTTGTTGGAAGACGCAGGTTTGAAATCCGTTCGAGGATGTGTATATTTCTCTGTAAAATTTGGTCTCGCTAAGCAAGCGTTAGTGCTTTCAAAATCATATAATAAAAAAATCTTTAACCGAAAAGTACGTACAAATTTACGCATTTATAATATGAGTGTTATTTGTTGTAGGGTTACTACGACACCCAAGACGCCGGCTGGATCAGCTCGGAAGGCGCGGTGTGGGTGGTGGCGAGGGCGGATGACGTCATCAACGTGGCGGGCCACCGGCTGTCCACCGCGGCGCTGGAGGACGTGGTGCTGCGACACGCTCGGGTCGCCGATGCGGTCGTGGTCGGCGCTCCGGACCAGACCAAGGGAGACGTGCCGCTCTGTCTCTACGTCATGAGACCTCCGCAGGATGGTGAGCATACTTCTAGAACCTTCTAACCTTATAAAAGTAATAATAAATTATTGACAGTAAATAAAATGTTAACAATTTACAGGCTTTTGTAGGACTACTTATTTGATATAATAAAGCATCTTAATGTAAATAGTAATGTTTATTGTAGCTACTGATGACTGAATTAATTAAGTAAGTCGTATGCTTCAAGATATTTTTCACATGGCAAAAAGCCAAATTCTGCATTAGAAACTTGCTCTCTCAACTCTTTTCATAATCAGCCTATTTTGTTCCCACTGCTGGGACTCGAGTCGTCCTCTCAGAGAGAGGAGTTGGGCCATAATTTACCACGCGGGCCCAGTGCGGATTGGTGGATAGATTAGTGACGAATCCATGTCGAAATTTTCAGGCCGCCCGAAAGCTCTTCGACATAGCCTAACGACTATTGACCTAAGACAAACAACCGGGACCGACGGCTTAACGTAGGCACGGTAAGCATGGAAGCGCTCAGTTGAATAATGACACTAGCGGTCACCCATCCAAGTCCTGACCGTTCAAATCAATAGTGAGTTATTCATTTTAAGGCGGATCGCCTCGGTGCCCGAGCGGTCATGGCGCCTGACACATTGGATTGTCAGACGCGGGTTAGAATCCCGTCTTATAACGTGTACTTTTCTCCTTAAAATTACAAAGTTTATTGGCCTCACTAAGCAGGCGTTAACTACAACAGCAGCTATCAAAATAGTAAAAACTTCGCTAAAATAAAGTTGACATGGCGTCTCACACGCTTTTTTTTTGAGTCAGGAGAAGTGGGTTCAAATCCCGCCAGAAAATGAATTATTCTAAATTTATAAAAAGGTCTGTAAAGATATCCTTTCTACCGACTTCCAAAAAAGGAGGAGGTACTTAATTCGACTGTATGTTCGACTGGGTGAACCGATTCTCAAAATTATTTTGTTTGAAAGCTGGTGCTTCCCGTGTGGTCCCATTTAAATTTCATCAAATTCTGTTCAGTAGTTTTTGAGATATACCTACTCCAATAACTGAATAGAATGGAAGATTTTTCAAATTGTACTTTTATCATTGTATACTCGGACCCGACCTTCAGATGCAGTAAAAACTAGGAGACAACAGCAAACCAAACAAACCGCGTTCTTTGTTCCAGATGAAGAAATCGTCGCCGAAAGTACAGTGACACAAGAACTGATAGCTCTAGTGCGGCATCTGATAGGTCCCATCGCAGCGTTCAGGAAAGCAATCGCAGTCCCAGCCCTCCCTCGCACCAGGTCGGGGAAGGCGCTCAGAGGGGCCATCGCCAAGCTCGCCAGGTCGCAGCTCGTCAAACTACCCTCAACCATTGAAGACCCCACTGTTTTTGGAGAAATAATACTGGCGTTGCAGAAGCTAGGCTACGCAATTGATGCACCAGATCCTGAATTCTAAAAAAAACTGACCACTTTTTTATGTTATTTATGTTAAAAATAATTGTTTATATTAATAAATAATGTGTACTTAGAGTCGTTTAATAGTACATTAGAGTAATTTAATAATAATTTTAAATAAAACGTATAAATTTAAATTAGGATAGACTAGGAAACGAATGTACTTAATGTTGTAAATAACTTGCTAAGGACCTTGGGACTTATGTACTTCCATCTCTTCAAGTAGTCATATTTCAATCTTATCAATAAATTTGATACCTCCGATAAAGCAAGCTTATAATAGTAATGGATTGCACTAGACGCTTTGATCACGTTATAACAAATAGTTGACTCAATTCGCGTACCTACGTGACTTTTGACACAAAGTATAACTGTTTCAATGTTAAATAGTACCTATTAAAATAATATTATTCTTCTCTATTGAGTGTACGTGGGAGTATGACCATTCTAAGCTTATTACAAAACACTCCTGTTTTATGAAAGTTTTGTAAAATGTGGTAGTAGGCCCCCGTATCATAAACAACATCCATATGTCATAATCATAATGTCATCAGTACCTTGGCGGAAAACCAATATTACTTATTATATACTGGTGAATAGTAAAATTTGTAAAATCTAAAACAATACGTTATTTCATACGTGGAGTTATCAATGTCTCAGAGGAGGAGGTACTCAATTCTACTGTTATTTTTAATGTTTGTTACCTCATAACTTTCGACTGGTTAAAACGATCCATGATTTCCTTTTTTCTTTTGAATACTGGTGCTTCCCGCGTGGTCCCATTAAATTTCATCAATTTCGGTTTAGTACTTTTTGAGTAAGACTCCAATAACTGAATAGAATGGAAGTCGGTTTTAATAATTTCAAATTGTACTTGTATTTTATACATTGATGGAACAAAATGGTTTAAACTGGAACTTTTCGCGGGTTTAGAGCATCTTTCACGAGTTGTTTTTTAATTATCTAAAAATACATATTCTGTCGCTAGTCATAGATCCTGTTTGACAATTACATATTTTCTTTATGATGTAGTGAAATAGTGTGTAGAAAAATAGTCAAACTAATATAAAAGTCATCGATGGATCACAGCCGAACAAATAATATAATTTACCTTTCAGACAACATGCGATCCTTTGTTAGTAAACAGCTATATTAAAAAAAATTGCAACAAACCATTAAATCAAGTCTTTTCATTATGTAAGGTAGAACAAATTAAATTTCGGATTCTAAGAAAATTCTAAGACGTCAGACGCGGGCGATCGGGCATACAAATGTTTTATCCTTACTGACGCTCACAACTGATCCAGCGCGACAAGCGACTAATACTCGCTAACTGGACACTAACCACGTTGTTATAAAACTTAGACTAATGATAGTAACGAATTTAAATCATGTTTAACAGAATTTCATACCTATAGAAAATTTCCTTGAAGGTTGTTTGAATCGTGGTGCTAATTTTCTAAATGAAATGATGATTAAATTTAATATTTATCGTAATATATTACATACGAGTACTAGTGACCGCCCGCGACTTCATTCGTGTAGTAGGCTCGACCTTCGGCCTCGCCATAACCTTCCATTTTTCTCATTTTTTAAGTAGTAAGAACCTTCTACGAAATATTAAACAACATTTAAAGAATAGATGAATGAAATCCGTAAACCCGTTTTCAAGTTAAAGCGTTACCAGGAGAAATAGGGGTTCATTTGTATGTATATCTATGTATAATAATTGAATGGCCTTACTTGTGAAGACAGCTTAAATTTAAATAATGTCAAAGAATGCGATCAAAAAAAAATCTGGATGCAGTAGGTAATAAAAAAACGTATTTAAAGTAAGAAGCATGTATACGAGTAAGTAAGGCCGTAAATTTATTAATATTAATTAATATTAATTTATTAATTAATATTAATAAAATTAATCTTTGATTTTAGATTATGTTATGGTTTCCTTAGTGTGGCATTTACTTTAGTAATTTTATTCAAATAATATACTAAAAAGATAAAAAAACCCTATTTATTGCTATTTACTAAAATACAAGTTAACAGTTTTGAGTTATGTACCCAAGTGGCATACCGGAACGTCTCTAGCATCTAACGGAATGAGTTACAGACATACAATTGTATAACAGGATATTTTGTGTAGGATGTTGAATACCCAAATATTAAATATTTCTGTGAAATGGTTATTCCATGAGTACCGACCGTTTTTTCATGGGGTCTATCTCAAAGACTAAACAAGTTAGGTATTTTACATTTCTGTATATGTACAATATTTACATCACGGTACGAGTTGCTGTAATGTGGTTTTGAAACAAAATATGAATACTTATAATAGACGTATGAAATATTATCATATCCAACAATGTGATAGGTATTATGTAGGTATGTTATGTGCTCGCACTTGACCAGGTTTTTTTTTCATAATAAAGTTATCGTTTGTTACGTAGGTATATTTCTCTTGTGATGTTAAATTTATTAAAAATGTTTAATGTATGTCATCATAATATTGTTTTATTTATTAAATATAATACAATAAGTAAGTACCTACTAGGGCTGCTCCCGGGAAATTCCGGGACTGGATTTGCCGGAAATTCCTGGGATTTTCAATCAAATATAGAACCGGGAAAATAAAAGTCATTTCCCGGTTATTTCGGATATGGGTAAGGTTGGCAAACGAGCAAGCGGCTCACCTGATGGTAAGTGACACCGTCGCCCACGGATATCCACAATATCAGAAGTGTCGAGGATGCGTAACCGACCTTTGAGGAAGAAAGATAGGAAGGAAGAGATAGAAGGGGTGACGGGGGAATCAGGCCTCCGGAAACTTCCACAGACCGGCTGAAACGCAATAGCAAGCTATGTTACTTCACGTCGGTGTCATGTGGGAGTGTGGTACTTCCCCGGTCGTGCCGACCCGTTCGCCTGTGGAGTTACAGCTAGGCACTAGCACCGAAGACTTGTTACACTTGTTTTAAATCAACATCTTCTAAGTAATTTCCAAGTATGGCAGACTGTTAGGGTGGTGACTCGCTTTACTATTCGTCACCACTCTTCATGAAATTGTTTTTTTACGCACATGATCACGGGACCGTTTAGTGCTGCCTTAATTTGGTCGGCTGAACGTTTTAGCGATCTGGGAAAGGCAACTCAAGCAAGAGCTTGTACGCGAGGAAAATTCTACAGTGTTCGTCCGACCAGCAAGCGAAGATATGTGCAATATGACGGTATCTCTGCTTAAACGTAGGTACCATTTGTTCGGAAGGAAGTTCATTACCGTCTCTGTCAAGGGATTCAGTTGAAATTGCCTCAGCAAACAAGAACAGATGATTTAAGCGCAGAGCTTCAAAAAGCTACTGCTTGTGAAAAAACAAGGATATTGGAAATGTATATCCACTAGACATTACCAATATTTTTAATAATTATTTTATTATATATATGTATATATATATTAAATCTGACATCTAATAATGAAATTAATGAAAATGATTCATACCAATTTAATATAAATAATAACACAAATACAATTTTTATCAACCCTGTAGATTCTAAAGAAATTTACAACTTGATTATGAGTTTAAACAACAGTAAGACAAGCGGTTATGACGATATTACCACTAAAATGCTCAAAAATAGTGCCTCTTGGATATGTCATCCTCTTGCTCATATTGTTAATTTATCTTTTCTGGAAAATGTTTTTCCTTCACAATTAAAATTGTCAATAGTTAAACCTTTGCTCAAGAAGGGTAATAAATGTGATCCAAGTAATTATCGCCCCATAACTATAGTACCGATCTTATCAAAAATATTAGAAAAGGCTATGCTTGTAAGACTAAGTGGTTTTCTTACAAAATTCAAGATTTTGCGGGAGGAACAATTTGGTTTTCGCAAAGGGAGGTCAACTACACTTGCATGTTTCAACTTGATAAGATTTATTACTGAAAATATTAATGATACACCAATAATATCGCTATTTTTAGATATGTCCAAAGCCTTTGACTTTGTTGATCACTCTTTACTATTATATAAATTAGAACGTAATGGCATACGAGGTCCGGCTTATAAATGGATAGAGAGTTATTTAAAAAATAGGGAACAGTGTACAGAAATAACAAAAATGATTGCAATGAAACATAATAATCTAGTTAAAGTAAAGTATAGATCGGAGCCATTGATTAATAATACTGGGGTCCCTCAAGGCAGTATACTTGGCCCATTGCTCTTCCTAATTTATATAAACGATCTTCCGGATGCCACTACTCATAAAAGTATACTTTTTGCCGATGATACTACAATAATAATTAAATGTACCAATAAGGAACTGGCTCAGCACACGCACTCAGCACATGCTCTAGCAGACGTAATACTTTGGATGAAATCAAACAAGTTGAATATTAATATAAACAAAACTAATATAATACAATTTCAATCATATAATTCTAATCCATTTAAACTTGACATTAATTATAATAATGAAATAGTTGACATTGTAGACATTTATACATTTTTAGGACTGACGCTTGACAAACATCTTAATCGGAAAAAACATGTTGATTTATTGTGTAAGAAGCTAAATCGCTTTATATTTGCTTTAAAAAAAATTAGAAACACTGTGTCTGTGGAGGCTGCGTTGACTGCATATCATGGCTACGTATCGTCGTTGCTCAGATACGGCCTGATAATGTGGGGTGACTCGGTCGACGTAGACAGGGTGTTCAAGATTCAAAAGAGATGTATTAGAATTATAAATAAAGCTTGGTTCTTGGACAGCTGCAGACCGCTATTCAAAGCATGTAACATACACACATCAACACTGTCTAGGGATATTAGATTTTTATTTTCATTTCTTTGGTTTTCAGAAAAACTACTCAGAATTAGGAAAAAGTTTATATGTGGGATTAAACCTCCTTGTTCCATTTTCAAACTGACATTGAAAAAAAAAACTAAAACTTATTAAAACAAAAGAAAACGCGGGAACACGCATTTGATTCAGTTAGCAGTGCTAGTTTTGTGTTGAGATTTGTTTAGAAAAACATTAATTAACTAACGCTATCAATTGTTTTAGTGATTTTTACTGTTTGTGTCATCTCGTTGGTGCCATGCAACGTCGACATTTGACGAGAGACGAGATGATAAGAGCGGTAGGAATGTTGGAAGCTGGCGCTATCCAAAACGTTGTTGCGGAGACTCTAGGCACCAGCCAGAATGTGATATCAAGGCTCTGGTCACGTTATCGTGATACTGGACAAGTGGCGGAACGGCATGCTGGCAGAATTCGGATGACCACCCCTAGAGAGGACCGTTTTCTCCAAAATACCGCCAGGAGAGAACCTACTCTGACGGCAATGGAAATGGTACAGAGGCTCCAACAGGAGCATCAGCTGTTGGTTAGCGACCAAACAGTCAGAAGAAGGCTACATGAAGCTAATCTTCATTCTCGCAGGCCAATTCGTGTTCCTGCTTTGCGACATGGCAATCGCGGAAGGCGACTATTGTGGGCCCATGAACACGTGTTATGGGATAATGAACAATGGTCGACAGTGCTCTTTACGTATGAGTCTCGGTTTGGATTTCATCCAGATTCGCGAAGAACACGCGTTTGGAGAGTTCCAGGCAGGGAAAGCCGTCTCCGGCATCCACAAGAGGTTCATTCGTACCAAGCAGGAACGATCATGGTATGGGCGGGAATTCGTATAGGCGCGCGAACCGATCAAGTTTTTGTAAGAGGCAACATGAATGCTCAGAAATACCGTGATGAGGTGGTGGAACCTGTCATTATTCCGCATAGGGTGCAAATCGGCCACCAATTCGTACTCATGCATGATAATGCCCGTCCACACACGGCGAGGCTGGTATCAGTAATGAGATGGCCTGCGCAGTCGCCCGATATGAATCCCATCGAACATGCGTGGGACATGTTGCAGCGAAGGGCTATGCACGCCCTCCCTCCAAATCTGGCCACAGAAGAGCAACTTTTCCTGCACCTGCAACGAACCTGGGAACGTATACCACAGCAAGACATCGACACCTTAATTCACAGTATGAATAACCGATGCCGAACTCTAATTAACGTGAGGGGTGGCAACACTGATTATTAAGAGTTAAAATGTCTAACTTTCTGTTGTTATTTTTAATAAAATTATTAATTTGGGTCGGGTCTTGAATCGAGTCGCCTGAATTTGAGGATTCTGCTACTGTGGAATGGTCAAGGGGCTTTGTCTTGACCCTCCCAATTCGATTTTGGCTGCCGGAGTTACGCGAAAGTATTTTAAATTAATATTTAAAGTTTCTGTAATTTCACACGAAAAACATGCGGATGCGTGAAACGGAACGCAATATCAGGAAATATTGCATAAATTTGAACGTCTGCTATGTTTATGTTCGTGAAACGAAACGTTTTGATCGCTATTTTTGAGGTTTGTGATTTAACTATGTTTACAAAATAAAATAAATACTCCTACATAGTTTTGTGAAAATTATTTTCCTCCCTTACCCACCCAGAGACCAACTCAGACCGGTTAGGTTGAAAGTAGTCAGAAAACCGACACAGAGCACCCCGACTCCACCTATGCTTGTGGCTACTACCCCTAGAGTGTTTATAAATAATGCGGGAGCCAGAAGCTCAAGGGAGGCCCTGAACGTTGCGTGTGGCGAAGCAACGTTCAAGGGCGACCGCTAGAGCTTCTGGCGGGAGCCCACCCGGAGTCCAAGTCAGACCGATTAGGTCGAAATTAGTGACAAATCCAACTCTGACCCCCCCCCCCCTAAATTTAGGTGTTAAAGTGTTAGTAGAGTGGACAAAATTATCTTTGATATTAAATTTTAAAAAAAACTACGCGGTTCCGGCAGGGGGAAATGGTAGGGGGGGGTTCCCTGGTGTATAATAATATATAATATGTGCATAGTAATATATAATAAAATACCAAATGACATTAAAATATTAAATGGCAATAACTTTAGACGAAAATTGACTAATTATTTGCTGGACAAGAGTTTTTATAGTGTTAAGGAGTTTAGATTGAGTACAATTTGCCACATTTATATTATTTAAGACCTTTATGACTGTATTCTGGCGAATAAATGATTTGATTGATTGATTGATACAAACAGAGTGATCTTCATACGAATGCCCGGATAGAGATAGCTCTTTTTGAGAACGGAGGGGATCTATTTCACTGACAAGAGTGGACCCAGTTTTCTTTTCTTACTTTGCAACAAAATAATATCTAAGTGACAAAAGTTTACATACTCTTATATTACGTTATAGTTATAGTTTGTTTTATAAACAATAATAACATGAAATAAGTCAGAAGTTTTCTAAACTTTGGCAACTTTTTAAATGGTTCTATTTAGCAAGCTCTTAATTTTTAAATTCAAACATAATTTGCTTTGCTTTGCGTCCCAGAGACGTTTATATACTTACGTCAGTTATATTCATAAATCTTTTGTTTTAACTATCACGGTATAGGAAGGATTAATGAATGAATAGAAGAAACAAATGAAATGTTAATAAAACTTAACAATGTAGCAGGATACTAAACATTTGGTTAGCACATTTATATGAAACATTGATAGTTTAATTATGCAAGTTCTAAATGTATAGGGAATATCATTTCTTTTTAATAAATATTAGGTATTTACACGGTTATTGTTGAATTTTAATATAATTTTTTTAATGCCAATCGGTGCCGAGACGAGTAGGTAATTAACCGCATGATGTTAAGCGTCACGCTTCTCCATAACAGTTACCTAAGTGCTATTCAAAATGTTAAACTACATGAGCCCAATACCCCGCACGGCAATGCACTGCGCTCGACAACCTGAGATAGAAGATGTTATACATGTTGCAATACATTTTGCTGGAAACAATTACCCTTTAACGAAACGAAGTAATGTTTGTGTACAATAACTAGGTAACTACAATTTTGAACTATGCGTAAATCCTATCACTATGTACCTACTACCAGTACTAGCGCGAACGCAGCCGGGTGCGAAAGTACTCCATGCAGAAATCAAAGTCAAAATCATTTATTTAATTTAGGCATCAAAGACGCACTTAGAACGTCAATTTTTCATTATAATGTAATTTAAAGACTACTGCCGCGTTCCAAAATATATAGAGCATAACGAGAATTAAGAAGAGGCAAGAAACTCGGGGCCATTCTTTTTATAGTTGTTTTTACAATGTTTCTACTTAGGTACTACAAATATTACATTTTATGGGTGGCAGAATGACAGCTTGCCAGAAGAAGAGTATTCCAAGCATATTTGTCTTCTATATACCTAATGTCAGACTGTATCGTCAATTTCTTAAATGATATAACAAATATTCGCTTATTTTTAGCTCCAGTATGTTGCCTTATGGTGGGTACACATGTACGTACATGCGCGATGAGCATGTTTCATCCGAGCATGACTATCTACAAACATGCTCGACCCTGCGTCTTCACGTAAAAGCTTGCTCGAAGAACATGTTTAGTGCGCGCTGAAACTCTTCGAGCAATGGACGATTCATTGTTGTGTTTGGTGGGCATCGCCTGCTACATTTACTGTCAGGGAAAAACTACGCGAAGAAAGCGTCGTCGTCGCTGGGTTAGGCCAATGTTACAAAGAAGAGATCGTCACAGTCATGTTAATTTGATAAAAGAGTTAGAACCTGAAGAGTTTCGTTACTATTTACGAATGAATATGACTCTATACAATAATTTGCTACATTTGGTAACGCCTAAATTGGAAAAACAAGATACAGTGATGAGAAAATGCATTAGTGTGGGTAAGAAATTGAAAGTGACGCTACGTTACCTGGCAACGGGAAGATCGTACACTGATCTACAATACAGCGCAATTATTTCAAAACAAGCCCTGAGCTCAATTATACCTGAAACTTGTAATGCAATTTATGAGGTTATGAAAGAAAAATACATGAAGGTATGTGAGAATTTAAATTTATTAATTAGTTATGTGTAGGATCTAGTTACATCGTTTCATCCTATCCTATTAATATTATAAACGTGAAAGTTTGTATGTATGGATGTATGGATGTTTGTTACTCTTTCACGCACAAACGGGGGGGCTAATGTTGATGAAATTTGGTATGGGGGTAGATGAGGCGCTGGATTAACACATAGGATACTTTTCATCATCATCATCATCATCATCCATCACCACGCGGGTGAAACCGCGGGGCGCAGCTAGTCGTTAATATTTTGACTATATTGTGCTGCAGAGTTGTAGTTAAATCCTGGAATGGATGGAGTATCTATTGTGGAGTGTAAAAAGAGAGTACCCATCTGGGCCTGGAAATACACATCATTGATAAGTTTTTCTGTAATTAACTGCATAGATGGTTATAATTTTCGCATTTTATTAGCAAAATGTTTTCCCATTACCTATATCATATTCATCGTCAATTTGCTTAGGCTCAGCTAATTTATCTCCAATCAATTCAAGATTTTTTTCATTTTTCTGCGGGATATTAGCTGTTTGATGAGATCGTTTGTTGGCTTGTCGTGGTGGCCTTACGCTACTTAGTAATTGAGGCGAGTCTTGCATGTAGGAAGTTGAGGCTAGGGGCTGTAAAATAGACTCGCTTGATTCATCTGTAATATGGGCAACGTCAGGCGAAGTTATCGATGAAATGTCCTGAAACAAAATAATACTATCGTCTTTTTTGTTACAGTTTTCTACGTCTGAAGAAGAGTAAAAAAAAATACCAAGGGAGTTTGAAGTAAAATGGAATTTCCCTCGTTGCCTTGGTGCAATCGATAGAAAACATATTCGAATAAATGCCCCACCAACCAGCGGTTCTAATTACTACTGTTATAAGGATTATTTCAGTATTACATTAATGGCTGCTGTTAATGCAAATTATGAGTTTTTCATGGTCGATGCTGGGGCAAACGGACGTATATCAGATGGTGGAGTAATAAACAACACAATATTTTACAAATTACTTAAAGATCGCCAACTGAAAATTCCTAACGAAAAAACCGGAATAAGTGAAGATATTTTACCCTTTGTATTTGTCGGCATGAAGCTTTTGCTTTACGAACAGATTTTATGAAACCATATTGTTCAAAATATAGGAAGATATTTAATTACCGTCTTAGTCGTGCAAGAAGAATAGTCGAAAATGTATTTGGAATCTGGAGGATGAAATTTGCTGTCATAGTCTATGATGTTGATTCTATGTTGGATATCAATGACATCGGAACTATTTGGTCGTCCAAAAATTAAAGAAGTGAGAGATACCACAAACGAGGCTCATAAACTTCATCTTTTCCTTTTCCACTTCTTTTGGAATCATCACCCTTTTTTTCTCTCTTCTCCAAGATGCTCTTAGAGAATTTATCTTTTTTATTACTCCGTTCTTGTTCAACAGTTTTGCACAATAAAATTAAACGTTCATTATGCTGCGTTTCTTTTACCCTTATCACTATATTCTTTTAACGTAGTTTTCCACAAGCACTCTTCCTCCTGATACATATTTATAAATTGTTCCACAAAATCCCGAGAAAAATGAACGAAAGTCCGACATTTTAACAGCGCACTCGCACCCTCTTCAAAAAAATATCAATCACGACTAACATGCTCGACTTCGCGGCTACATGTACAAACATGTTTGCATCGAACATCGAGCAAGAATTATGGACGTTTGAATCTTGTTCGAATCGAACATTTTGGTTGGCTTCGAGCATTTGTCTTGAGACTTGCATGGTACACACGTTCGTACTTGCTCGAGATCGAGCAAGTTTATCGAGCAAGTACGTACGTGTGTACCCACTATTACAAAAGAGAACATAATAATGGTATCAGTAGGGCAAGACACGCTACACTTTGATCTTAGTACACGACAGGCCCGGACGGTCACGAAACCGGTCGAGATATTTGACTAACGTACCTACCGCGTAAGTTAAACCGTCAAAATAACATTAAAATATGTACCTAATTGCAACAAAGTTAACAAGAAACTAAGTAATTATAGAATACTAATTTTTCTCATTTTTGTTCATGAGGCCCACCTAGTTTTAAGCAGTAACCACTTTCGTCATAAGTGACGTACTGCACTAAACCCATCACCCTGAGATACGTATTGTAGTTAAATGTAATGTGCCTGTAATTTAACAGGCACGCATACCTATTAGAGGCACGCGTTAAAAATTTTCTAAAGAAGTTGCTTACAATGTGTAAATATTGTAAGAAATCTGCTCTAAATATTGAACTTCGTTTTTTTAGATGACTTTGTGGCGAATATCGCCGCCACTTCACCGGAACAAAATTAGTTAATCTGATTCGGCCGAATTGTTGGAAGGGCCAATCACAGAACAATATTACCTTAACAACAGAACAACCGGTGTGTGCGAATCTAAATACTAGCGCTGTCAGGTTGACAGAACGGCTCCCAGCGAAAAGTACTTAGATCTTACGCACTGGCAATAAGGTGATAGTCTATTCTCTTTGGTAATAGTCTGTGGTCTTGAGATAATCTGATTGATATTATAAATGATGGATGGTAAATAATGGGTTATTATAATAAAATAACCGGAGATGACATCACTCATTTAGCTGGTGGGATATAACTAGTCTGAATTAACTATGCTGAATTAGGTATATAATTTAGTATATTATTATAGGCACCTAGGTACCTATTATAAAATATAATATTTATATATGCTGGCTGCTTGCAACTAGCATATTGCTGAGCTTAGGCTGGGTTGTTACAAACATTTATTTTGATTTTGATTTTTAACCAGTATACATGGTTCTTTGTCTGTATTGTGTTTGTTGCAAATAAATTCATTCATAATTATATAATAATATTTAAGATGCGTTACCAGCTGACGATTTTAACCTCAGACTACATAACGGTATGCGTTAGCATCTTTATTAGTATGTGATAGCGGTCACATACAATTATATGTATTACGTAATGGCCACGGGGGTTTCACCAGTCCTGTGGGCCTTAGAAAGATGTTGTCTATGGTTGTGCCGCCATGCATTATTCACCACAATGATTTATGTTCTATTAAACTGTGGCTTCGTTCTCTTCATTTCTATTAGAGCAAAGAGTTTGCGTAATCTCATATCGTTGTCTAATTATCATTTGTTTGAGAGTTATCATTGATTGAGGGACGTATGTCAAAGGTGAAAATTATTATGAGCTAAATTACTTTACATAATTATCGTGTTTTTACACCTATAATTTATGTTTATACATAAATGTTGTGTAACTTCATTGTACGTTGTCGGTGAGCAAAGATACTCAATCCCGCTCAGGTTATGTGTCAATTCGATGTTTCATGAAGAACGGGTGTAAACAGTATTATGCTACAGAAGGTAAAGTTGCAAGCACAACTTCAAGCGGCGAACGACTGGAGAGATCGCAGCTGGCACACGATACGGGTATGAGTTTAACATACATAGATAAATTAGATGGAAACTCATTTTACAATACACTGAAATTCGTAATCGAGTTGTATCCATGGCGATCTGTGGGGGTACACTCACACGTCACTGGTGAATTCTGAAAAGGCATAAAGACCGACCAAAATGCAAGAGCGAGGATACGTTTGATGATATAATCACATTGCCAGGTTCACGTGAGATGTGCAAAAATAGCAAAGGAGTCATGGTAAGTTTTAACATCAGCTTTTGAAGATAAAGGTCTAAACAACCGCTGCAGAATTTTGTCAAAGCTACAAAGGCTTAACGAAATATGTTCAACCAATGAGACTTGCAATGGAAAATACAAATATGCAGTTGACTATAGACTAAAACACTGTTTTAAACTATCACGGTTGTTCTCTAAAGTTATATGATTATTAACGGGATATTTACCGTGGTAAGGTTGTGGAATGAGCTCCCGATATTTCGGCGCAGTTACATGCACCATGTTCACGGGAAGACTTCCCGTGTACTTTACCACGGTAAATATCCCGTTAATAATCATATAACTTTAGACTATAGACTATGTGAAGACCATGCTGTTACACATTCAGGATTCATACAGTGCAGTGCAGACCCAAGTACAAACACCAAAGACTGCACTATTAACGGATAAACAATACAAAGCAAGAAATCTCTACAGAAAAAAGCACTCATATTGAATATTTTAATTTAATATAGTTATGAAATGATAAAAATTTAAGTTAAGAATTGATAATTTACTGTAACATTTACGTAAATAAACTTGTACTAAGGTATTACTTGATACCTATCAGCCCAGATTTTCTTCAAAATTATTTTATTATCCACGTAAACACTTGTTTCATGCGTTAAAAATATTAATGATGTGTTTCACATAATTATGACTAATATGTACGTATTTACAGTTGTTTAATTCATATTAATTTATTGTTAGGTAATTATCTAAATAGCAAACCGATTTTTTTAAATAGAAATTGTAATCATGCATGTTTTGAATCACAAAACATAAGTGCTCTCGATATGTTAGGTAAACAATATGTATTACTCTTAATAAATTATAATCTTTGTTTTTTAGAATGTGTTCTTCAATAAATGGATTAAATTATCTTAACTTGATTTTTAATTTCATAAACCCTGGTTCACATAACAATATTTTAATAGGTAACATAGGAACGCTACTTGCTACCTCGATATCAAACAGCACATCCCTATTTATCGATATCGATACCAGCGCGCTCGTCTTCCACGTCACTAATGCGTTCCACGTCACTAATGTCATGCTTGGAAGACAAGCGTGCGACTATGTTCCGTCAAAAAGGATGGCACAAAAAAAATTAAACTTCCAGCTAACGTCCCGTTCTTTGCTTTAGTGATTTCCATTCCATCTATTTTTAGATATCGCACCCTTAGGACGAAAACGACGTAACTCAAAAAAGCAACTTTTAGGGAAATCGCAAAACAATGTTTAATATTTTGGTACCTCTGCAATCTTTCGTCTATTATTTACGTTAGTGACTATGTCTGTGCTGCACATTGTAAAAAAATCATTCAGCTATTATTGTGTCACAAAAAAACATAAATATTAAAAAGATTAGTATAGATAAAAAGGTATTTTATTTTATCATTCATTTTAGGACCGAGGAAAATTATATAAACTAGACGTTTTAGGAATTGAGTCATTTTTCGGCCGAAAAAAAATGTTTTAGCTAAGGATGATTAATAGTTAAGCCTATTTTGTTTTTATAACATTATATAATTTGTTTATGTTTTCCGACTTAGGTCTGTTTTTTCCTTACAAAATAGCAAACGATCGAATACCAAAAGAGAATGCGTCATTGGGGCAGAAAATAAAAACAAAAATAATAGTATGTATTTATTACATAATTGCAATGTTTGAATTGAAACAAATGAAAATAATCAATTGCGTTACGAATAAACAGTTTTACTAGTAACCATTACGAGAGAGACAATAATACAAGTTGTGAGTGGGCTTGTCAAGTATCGCCATACGGGGCGAATTTTGCCTTATCTAATGCAACACAACATTTATAAAAAACTTGCTAATACGTATGCACTTTATTTCAATGAGTATTTAGACAGTTTGGCGACACTAGTTCTGATTGGCAGATTGCACATTATTGCTGACTCTGTCATCTATGGTAATAACATTAAATATAAATCAACACTTATAATACTAACAGAGATCTTTGTTAATTAGGAACTCTTCTTAGTAAGTATAATAGAAATCTTTTATGAAAAAATATTAAAGATAAATCGACACTCGAAAGAAACAATCAGATATCTTTTTCCATTCGGAATTCGTATCCATAAAAACAATACAATACAATCTTCGATCAATAATGTACTAGATTAAAGGTCACGTTCATAAAAACGTCTAGGCAAATAACAGCACAAATAAGCGTGTGGTCTTATTCGAGTTTAGTACGCTCCAACCAGAACCAGAAGAAGTGTTAGGAGAGGTCGAGAGTTTCTACGGACAGTTATACACCTCGGTCGCTAAACCTGTTAGCAGCTCGGCCAAAGACCCAAGAGCCAAGCTGACCCGACATTATACCGAAGATATCCCGGACATCAGCCTGTACGAGATTAGAATGGCCTTGAAACAGCTTAAGAACAACAAGGCGCCTGGTGACGACGGTATCACATCTGAGCTTCTGAAAGCGGGTGGAACACCGGTACTTAAAGTCCTTCAGAAGCTCTTTAATACCGTCTTACTCGAAGGTTCAACGCCAGAAGCATGGAACAAAAGCGTGGTGGTGCTGTTCTTCAAGAAAGGTGACAACACTTTACTTAAAAATTACAGACCCATCTCGCTTTTGAGCCATGTTTATAAGCTGTTTTCGAAGGTCATAACGAACCGTCTCAGTCGCAGGTTTGATGAATTCCAGCCTCCGGAACAAGCCGGTTTCCGAAAAGGCTATAGTACCATAGACCACATCCACACGCTACGGCAAGTTATACAGAAGACCGAAGAGTATAACTTGCCTCTTTGTCTAGCGTTTGTGGACTATGAGAAAGCCTTTGATTCGATCGAGACGTGGGCAGTGCTTGAGTCTCTCCAGCGGTGCCGTATTGACTATCGGTATATTGAAGTGCTGAAGTGTTTGTACAAAAACGCCTACATGTCAGTCCGAGTACAGGAGCAGAGTTCGAAGGCAATTCCATTGCAAAGAGGCGTGAGACAGGGAGACGTTATATCTCCGAAACTGTTCACCGCTACATTGGAAGACGCCTTCAAACTTCTGGAATGGCAAGGACTTGGCATCAATATTAACGGCGAATACATCACTCACCTTCGATTTGCCGACGATATTGTAGTCATGGCAGAATCCATGGAAGACCTCAGTACAATGCTCGAAGGCCTCCATCGAGTTTCCCAACGGGTAGGTCTTAAGATGAACATGGACAAGACGAAAATTATGTCTAATGCCCATGTTGTACCTACCCCAATATCAGTTGGGAACTCAGTTCTCGAAGTTGTTGACGAGTATATCTACCTGGGACAGACAGTCAAACTAGGCAGGTCCAACTTCGAGAAAGAGGTCAATCGTCGAATCCAACTCGGCTGGGCAGCGTTCCGGAAACTTCGCGAAGTCTTCTCGTCAAAAATACCTCAGTGCCTCAAGACAAGAGTCTTCGACCAATGTGTGTTACCAGTGATGACTTATGGCACTGAAACGTGGTCTCTTACTATGGGCCTCATAGATAAGCTCAAAGTCGCACAACGAGCTATGGAGAGGGCTATGCTCGGGGTTTCTCTACGTGATCGAATCAGAAATGAGGAGATCCGTAGAAGAACGAAAGTCACCGACATAGCTCAGAAGATTAGCCAGTTGAAGTGGCAGTGGGCAGGGCACATAGCACGCAGAACAGATGGCCGATGGGGCCGAAAGGTTCTGGAGTGGAGACCACGTACCGGCAAGCGCAGCGTAGGTCGTCCACCGACACGGTGGACAGACGACCTGAGAAAGGTCGCAGGACGACGTTGGATGCAGGCCGCTTCCAACCGGTCCTTTTGGAAAATCATGGGGGAGGCCTATGTTCAGCAGTGGACGTCCTACGGCTGAGATGATGATGATGATGATGAACCAGAACCAACGTGCGGACGCGCCATAATGCCTCAGTGTGCTTTCAAGAATTGCGAAAATAACCACCGCAACAGTAAGGTTTCCGAAGGAGTCTCTTTCTTTCGGTAAGTATATATCAAGCTCAGTTTTAAGAGTAACCAAAGTACCCAAAAATCATTATTTAGACATTTAAATACAAATATTTCGACGGTTGGCCAACATTTGCGATCACAGAGCCAACAATCTCGCCAACATTTGACGGTCTGGAACAAAAATGCATAGAGTAGTATTTTAATTTTCATTGTGTAGTTTTTTTATTTAGTTGTATTGTAATTAATTTAAAATAAGCATGATTTTCGTGTTTTTAGGTTTCCTACTAATTCATTCCGCTGCGCAGAATGGATATCCATTGTCACCCAAGAAAGAAGAGAAGAACATTACAAGCCTTACAAAAATTCTACAATTTGTTCGATACACTTTGATAAATTCGATATATCTGGAAATACTCAACGGCGTAGATTAGCGAAAACGGCGATTCCGAAATTGCAGGTATAATATCCTAAATATGTGATGTTAAATTAAATACTAAGTGTGATGAAACAGTTATCATTAGTGCTGTTTTAAGCTATCTATTTTAATTTTCTGAGTGTGTGATAAAAAATTGATAGGGCTGAAATTAAATTAATACTTAAATTAATTAATTATTTTCCAGATTCATGTCGATAAAAATAATATACAAGATCAAGATCAATCAACGAAATTGACCACGACAAACATGGTAAGGCAAGAATTTTTCATAAATTTTGTCTTGTATAGTTGGTCGAGACTACATGTGAAACTGAAGGTCGTGGGTTCGATTCCCATTCAGGACGAATTTTGTGTGTAAAATTATCTGTTTGCGTATGTTATATAATATTATCTGATCAGCAATTATTTGCTATGCTGTCACGTATCTCGAATAATTTTGACGTGGAAATACAGTGACAGTATAATTTTTTATCCGACTTTAATTACAATATTATAAAAACACATTTGGTAAAAAAAGAATAAACAAAGATATATTAATGTATTTCGTATTTTTTAGGTCAAACCTACTACAAATCTTAATGAGACCACAATGAAGACTCTGGCTGTTTCAACCTGCTCTGATTCTCCAACTGCTTCACTATCAGACCTAATACTATTACAAGACACTCCAAGAAAAGGATATTTAAAAAAACAATTAATCACGTCTCGCAAAATTATCGAGTGTAAAACCAAACAAATAAACAACCTACAAAAAATTAACAAACGTCTTAAAAAGAAGAATTCATCATTAAAAAAATCATTAATTTGCTCAAAAAGAAAAATTCCGTCGATGACTCAATATTTTTAGATTTGTCTAAAAATGTAGAAGTAGCCGAAGTTTTTAACGGAATGTACATTAAAAAAAAAAAAGCGTTCCAGACCGTTTGCGAAATATCCTCCAGGTGCTAGAAAATTTGCACTAACGCTTAATTTTTATTCGCCTTCAGCGTATAAATACGTTAGAAAAATGTTCGACACGTGTTTGCCGCATCCACAAACCTTATACGAATGGTATCAAAATGTAGATGCTGAACCTGGATTTTGTGGTGAAACACTAAATAGGCTTAGCGAAAAAGTGAAATCCAGCAGCAAGAGTATCATGTGTTCTTTAGTGGCTGATGAAATGTCGATAAGAAGGCAAAAGATATGGACAGGCAAACGTTATGAGGGCCTAGTAGATATGGGTTTAGATAACGACGACAGCAGTCAAATAGCAACCCAAGCATATGTTTTTATGTTAGTTGCTATAAATGACTCGTGGAAGTTACCTTTAGCCTATTTTTTTGTCGACAGCTTAAAGGCAGACATGAAGGCAAATTTAATAAAAATTGCATTAGAAAAATGTAATAAAATCGGTGTGCAAATTCGGTCCATTACATTCGATGGCTGCAAAAGCAATATTGCGACAATGAAAAATTTAGGATGTGAAGTGGAAGATTTAGAAAATATGAAAACATATTTCAAACACCCTAGTGCTGAGTATGATGTCGTAGTGTTTTTAGATGCTTGCCACATGCTAAAACTAATGCGAAACATCTTTGAATCAAAAAAGAAATTATATATTGATGATAAAGAACCAATCAAATGGGAATTAGTGATAAAATTATATAATTTACAGGAATTAAACTGCTTGCACTTGGCAAACAAACTATCGCATAGACATATTAATTTTAAAAATCAAATCATGAATGTCAAATTAGCGTCGCAGCTCCTAAGCAGAAGCGTTGCTAAAGCTTTGGAGTTCTGTGACAACATTTTAAATATATCCGAATTTAAACATTCAGACACAACTGTGGAGTTTATTAAAAAACTAAATGATATATTTGATACATTAAATACCAGAAATCTGAAAGGTAACGGTTTCAAAAGACCCCTGAGGAAAAATAAATCCCACGAAATAATATCATATTTGTCAGAATCCAAAGCTTATCTTCTGTCACTAAATATCGACGTTAAATATAAAAAAAACACTTAAAATTGGTTCAGAGAAAAGAACTGTGTTTTCTAATAAAAGAGTTCCTTTGGTTAGGACTCAAAATAACACTGGAGTGTTAGGATTATTGGTATGCATCAACAGTTTGATATATTTATATGAAACTTTAATTGCAAATGATATCCTTTCATTTTTATTAACATACAAATTTAGTCAAGACCATGTCGAACTCTTTTTTGGAAACATTCGAAGTCAGGGTGGACATAACAATAACCCTAATACTAGACAATTTAAAGCTAGTTTTAAAAAGCTGCTGTCTCATTTGGAAGTGGGGTCGGAATTCACCGGAAATATAATACCATTAGAGAATATACCGATATTGTCAGGGTCATCTCTCAATAGAATCAACAGTTCTTCGGAAGGATATCGCTCTGACGAAACCAAAGAGACAAACTTAAGTGCAGCCGAAATTAAAAAAAATGAAGCTATACAACAACATTTTCAGAAATACCAGACGAACTGCAATGAACTCAGTGAAAAGTTAGACCACAACTCAATTTCAGACGTTGTTTCACAAATAGTTGGATATATTTCCGGATTTGTGGTGAGTAGCCTCGTAAAAAACCTCAGTTGTGACGAGTGCAAAAATAATTTGTGGGCAAGAGAAAAATTATGGTTTCACAAATTGATAGACATAAGAGACATGGGCGGTTTATGTTACGCTGGAAACGATGTTTTCGAGATATGTATGAGCACGGAACGCGTTATACGTAATTGCATTCGTGTCAGTGGAGGGAAATCAATCCAAAAAAAATATGATAAAAACTTCATATCCATAGAAGTATTAAAGTTATACATCGGAAAAGAGGTATTTCCTGAAAATGCCGAACATAAGCATAATATCAATTTAATTAAACTGATAGTAGAAAAGTTTGTAGATGTGCGACTACATTACATCTGTAAAAAAGAAAATGTTGCAATAAAGAGCACCTCAAAAAGACAACTTTACAACAAATTAAACTTATTTAAAGGTAATTAATCATAAGCCGTTATAAATAGCCGTTCATTAAGTAAGGAAAAAATTTTATGTGTTAATTGTAAAAAAATATTTAATATCTTTAATTTATAGTGTTAAAATAACATGCAAGCTTTAGGTAATACTGTTTTAATAAAATAATACTGTAATAAAATTTATTTATTTATTTCTTAGTATTATAAAAAAAAATGTTTGTAGTATATTAGCAGCACTCTGCAGTTTCACCCGCGTTAATCCGGGATATAAAGTAGTAAATATAATATAATTCGGAAAACAAAACATCAAATCTTTCCTCATTCTTATATTAGTGTAGAAGTGTAAAATAATTATCCACCTTTTTATCAACAAAGCGACTCTATGAATTCTATGTTAGAATATAAGTTAAATACCGTCACACGGCCTTACGACGGTTAGAATTTAAGCGTTATCGCTATAGCAATACGGTTGAATTTTCTAACGCTCACTGCGTACGGTCATAAAATTTTATTAGCACTCGTTGTTATCGCGGAGCAAGATGACTTATGATGTATACGACATTAGTCGAAACTCAACCTTATGGTGCAGTAGTAAGATTGACTTTCATATAAATATTTTTGTGACATAGTCATATTATGTATTTCTGTGTATATCGTAATCTATACAGTATATATAGTAAACTCATGCCACTTTTTTGAGCCGTGTTTGTAAGCAATACTGAATCTAGTACATTATTGATCGAAGAATACAATGCTAAATTAAATCTAACCAAAATCTTTGTTCGTTAGGAACTTCTACCGTAAGAATACCGTAAGAACGTAAATGTAAAACTCAAGTTAAAACAATTACCAACAAAAAATGAGTTCTATATCTAATTTACTATTTTAGTACCTACTATAAAATTAATAGTAGCAACCCGAAACATCTTTCTTCATAAGGAACTTCTATTCTTCATCAGATACTGATATTCATATAGTCATTTCAATCGTCTAATAACGATTTGTAGTAATCTTTATAAAATCCGGGTATTAAATTTTTTCATAGCAATTCGCTTAGCCCTTTCTTTTTATTTTCACTCAATTTTATTTTTTGTGTGTACACTTTCGGGATTGAGACATCTTCAAGGTTAGGCATTCGTTTTCGTTTGTTCCTCATGTTGACACACTTAAAATTTTCTTGTGTGTAAGATGTTTTGAAGAAAAACATAAAAGGTTTGTCTTTCACGAGTTTTAATACCTTGATATCGTTCCAAGACACCTGGTTGCGCTCATCGTCTTCGTTAAAATTATAACCCCTTGCATCTTGCAGTGATTTTAAATCAATGAAAAAGTCATAGTTTAACTCCACTACTTTAAAAGGCTTCCCAGACTTCTTGGCATTTCTTATCAGGGAAACATACTGATGAGAAGTGTAAATTGGTCCTGATTTAAGGTTTTTTTTCACTTCTTTTTCAATCAGGCTGTGTACGTTGTCACCCTCGTTTTGTGTATGCCCACGAATGAGAAATTTGTGAGTTATAGTCATTATATTTGGAAAGTAAGACACAACATACGAGTAAAGACATGCAATAAACCTGTTTTTGTTTTATCCACAGCAATTATCTGAATAGAAAATTATATTCAGTTGTTTATCAGAATATTTTTTACTGATATTTTTTAAATACTCAAATATGCATGATCCTATCTCGTTTGCCCCCCTTTTTCCTTGTTTTTCATCCCAAAAGTTCATAGGCGCCTACAGTTTCTTCTCCTTCAACTTTCTGTTCTATTTGGTTTTTATTTTTCTTGTCAGTTTTTTGAGCCAGCTCAGCCATGGTAAAGTTTAAGCAATTGAGTTTTGATATATAATAAAAGGAACTTGAGTCTTCCAAAGGGCATTGCATTACTGCTTGTAAATCGTATACTGTGCATACGTTGCCTCCACCAATGTTTCTGCGGTCGTTCTTCTTTTCAAGGCGACAAAGGTCTTTTTCTTTTAAATGGGTATCGAATTTTTCTTTCAGCTTTGCTTTGTGATCTACAGATGCCATTTCGTACTCCGTTTTTTTTCCGCATTTTCCGGTGTTTCGTAATCTTTTATTAATGTTTTGCTTCCATGATGCGGGATTACGTTGCCTTTTTCTAGAATTTCTTTGAGTCGTGTTCGCTTCATTGGCATTGCTGGTTTCAGGTTCACATTGGGGTGTTTCAGGTTGTGAAATAGATTCTGCCGAAGAAGAGGATGAACTTCTAAGATGCGTTGACATTTTTTTGGGGTCTTGAAATGTAGGGTCATTATCACTTAAATCAGGGTCACTTTCAGGAGCATTGACAGGCGATACACAATAATTCGATTTCGGTATTACTCTACCACTTCTTGTAGTTTCTTGTGGCTGGCGAGTATTGGCACCATCCGCATTAACATGAGATTTCACATGTTGTTCTGTATCGGAAAAAGATGAACTGGATGAACTAGAGGAGCTAGAACTTGAGGAGCGGGAACTTGAGGAGCTGAAACTTGAACTGTTACAAGATGAAGAAGATACTCTTTTTTCCTGAATAGGTCTTGTAGTAAGTTTCTCACGATTACAAATTGATTCGTTGTCTGAGGCATCATTCTGCTGCTGAAAAAAAAGACAAAGTGATTGGTAAGTAAGGTAGATTATGAATTATAGCAATAAGTAGGAAATAGGCATTTCACACTTACCTTTTCTATATTATAATGGCTAAAGCTTAAAGTATTGCTGATGTTTGTCTGTGTACACTGTGGCGTGTTTTCAATAAACGATGGGGAATTTGATGATAAGTTTTCTATCAATTCATTGTTCACTGACGAAAATTCCTGCAATCATAAAAACAGCGATAATTTTCTTTTGTTTGTAAGTTTGTTTTGCTAGACTTAAAATTGACATAATATTTTACTTACAAGTTCACTATGATAACTGACAGCAATATTGCCACTGTTTGTCGATTTATTTGGTGAATCTTCAGTAACTGCGGAATTTGGGTCTAAGTTCTCTTTTTCATTTTTCATTTTAGGAGCCGGCGATTCCTGGCGGAAGATGAAATGATAATACTTTTAAATTAATTATCAATATAAACTAACATGCTCTTAAGTGCAACGCCGCATCCGCGCCGCTTAATTAATAAGTTAATTGAGAAATTAGACAAAAAAAAAGTACAAAAAAGGTAAAAAAAACTGTATGTTGAAAAATATTTTAAAGATTTGTATATTGTTCATGCCTCAGGCTCGTTTTTTTCGTAATTTTTTAATGCATTATGATGTCTTTTCTTCTTTTCATTATGATTCGTTGGCGACCAAGACACCTTCTTTTTTATCTAGGAAAAAATAAATAAATGGCTTAATAGTCAATGAGCCACAAACAATAATACTTTGATAAATAAAAAAACGACTTGATTTCTAATTGGTCAAATTTAGTTCCCAAACATTCGTCGTTATTTATTATTAACACAACACAACTTTAAATCCGTCATTGGAATTATAAGTATCTTTAGTATTAAAATGCCACAAACCTGAATAAGTCACCAATATTACATTAAAAGTCAGAAGAAAAGAATCGTAAAACTAAATTGGTCGTTTCCATATTAAAAATCTAAAGAGAACTTACCAGCTGTTTCAGAATGAAAACGACGTATTAGTCTTTGAGTCACTACCCAATTGACAGCGCGACGTCTTGCACTTAGCGATGCGAACACAACACGGGCTCTGGCCCGCATTTAGTCGCGTAAGAAAGAGACCAACATAACTGTTTTGTCCTGTTCCCGCTCGAATATGGCTACGTTTGAACTATTGTTACATAGAAAATTTAGTTTTGAGTCATTTTATGACGCTAACTCAATTTTCGTTTTTTTTAATTGTGTCGTTTTCGTCCTAAAGGTGCGATATAGACTAGTCTGAATTCTGATTAATCTATGGTGAGGGCGTCTAAAAAAAATACATTTTTGTGATGATTATTTTCCTCTCACTTTGAAATATTTTATTTATTTATATAATAAATAATAATATAGTTTTATTCTAGTCCCGGGTGTCCATTGTTCTTGTTCTGCGGTAGTGCATTCTTGTTGTGATATGTTTATGTTAAATTTGTGAAAGTGACCTAGACCTACGTGTGATTGAAGTGCCGGCGCAAAAGTATGTTTCAATATAATTCAATGAATAGCTTTACTTTATTGATTTCAAAAATATCACGATTAAATTATCTTTAATAAGGCATGTAAACATACACCTGCCACCTTTTCATTTACAAAAATACCATAGGAAAAGACTGAGTCATCAGTCATTACCTTATCGTCTGAGATAATGTTTGATAACAAGGGTATTGTTAGGTACCATAAAATTTAGTAAATATATTGAATGCTCCTGTTTATGTTACGGGTTAGCTACAGCTTAGGTTTCGGGATTACTTATTAAATTTGGCAATTATAATAACATGTCAATGATACTTGATAACATTGCTCCCCCACAAGGAAAATACAGGAAACTTTAGTCAGAAATTGTAATAAGAATTTAATCCACTCAATGTTGCCTTGTTGTGTATAATACTGAGTCCCAAACCGAATATCTAAAGTGTTAGAAATCTAATAATCTGTAAATGATTATTTTTAAAAGTAAATTTGTTTTAGGCGAGTGTGGATGGAGGCTTCGTCAATTCTTTCCTTTTTCGTCTTTCCTTTTGTGTCATGTACATAAGTGCAGTGAGCATAGATTTCTAAATATTGTTTGGTTTATGTACATTTTTCATATGCTGTTCTATGTATAGGGCAATGTAGGTAGGTACTCTCTATCTTCTCTCTAGAATATACCTGCGCACTTGAGATTTGTAGGATGTCAACATTGTATCTACCAGGAAGTACAGGCTCGGGCAATGAATTTCACTTCATGGATGGCAGTGTACAATATAGAAAGTGAAAGCAAATTCTTTCTTGTATGAAAGTGGTAATATGGCAATAGCACATTGATGTAGATCTGGTTGTCTGATGAAAGGGGGATGGTAAAATTAAATAATTTAATTCCACCACACGCTCCCCAAACTGGAAAGGTAGGCATTCTATATCACAAATATTAGTTCTTTTAATATATAACAAAATGCTTCACCCGATCCAGATGTGGAAGTCTACAATAGCAGCAGGAGTGCCAGCTCCAGTGGTGGAAGCTGATGACTGGGAGACAGACCCTGACTATATGAACGATGTGACTGAGCATGAGCAACGCTGGGGCCCGGGCGGCAGGAATGTTGAGGCTATAGAGTAAGTACCAATAATGTGGATAGATGCAAATGGTTCTGACCGTTGTTAATGACATTGCATCCTGTTTTAACTTAGAACAAAAGAGTTAAGAATGAAACTAACATTGTCGGATGCATAGAGATAGATATAGATATATGCGTAGAGGATAATGCCCTACAGATTTATGTTGTACTCAATTTACCTTTAATACCTTTTTTATTTAATGTTTGTAATACTAACACTGATGAACTATGTACACTAAATCTATGAATTGTGATATACGAGGGTCATTTGAAAAGTTTTTAGCCTAACATGGTTAAAGTCATTGGTTTTTTTTATAACTACCCTCATTTTGTAGTTACATTATTGAGCAACAAGTATGCACACAACAAGTTTAGTTTATTCACAGTAACTCATTGTTCGTTTACATGTGATACCGTAAGTCAAGTCAGCTATTTTTTAAAATGGATAAAATTGAACATTGTGCAGTGTTAAAATACCTGAATTTGAAAGGTTTAACTCCAAAAGCTATACATGAAGACATGTCTGCTACTTTGGGTGAGTCCGCTCCTTCATATGCGACTGTTAAAAACTGGGTGGCAGAGTTTAAATGTGGTTGTGAGACCATTCAAGATGAGCCCCGTAGTGGCCGGCCTTCTACTAATTCCACTGATCAGAACAAAGAAAAAATCTGTGATTTAATTTTATCTGATCGAAGATTGACTGTCGAGGAGATAGCTAAGACTGTAGGCATCTCATCTGAGCGAACACATCATATAATTACTACTGAACTTGGATTCTCTGAGGTGTCTACGCGGTGGGTACCGCGGCTGCTTTCAGTGAATTAAAAATGCAACCGACTCACAACTTCTCGCGACTGTTTAGAGTTATATGAAGCTGACCCAATAAAATTTGTTGAAAGATTTATAACCATGGATGAAACCTGGGTTCACCACAATACACCCGAGACAAAAGAACAGTCGAAACAATGGAAAAGAGCAGGATCGCCCACCCCAAAGAAGGCAAAGGTGGTTTTATCGGCGGGCAAAGTCATGGCATCCGTATTTTGGGATGCAAAGGGTATAATTCTCGTGGATTATTTAAAAAAGGGTGAAACAATAAACTCCGATTACTATTGCAACCTGTTGCGTCGTTTGAGAGAAGAAATCAAAGAAAAACGTCCAGGTTTATTGAGAAGAAAAGTCTTGTTTCACCAGGACAATGCGCGCGTTCACACCTCTGTGCAATCCATGGCAGAAATCCATCAATGTGGCTTCGAGTTGTTACCTCATCCCCCATATTCACCGGATTTAGCACCGTCCGACTTTTATCTGTACCCAAAGCTGAAAAAATTTTTAGGTAGTAAACATTTTTTTACAAATGAAGAGGTCATAGCCGCCGTGGACGCTTATTTTGAAGAGTTAGACAATGATTTTTTTTAAAACGGGTATCGAAGCCTTACTGGGTCGATGGAAAAAGTGTTTTGAGCTCGGAGGAGAGTATGTTGAAAAATAAAAATAAACTCAAAATCGTGTGGTTTCATTAAGCATGTTAGGCTAAGAACTTTTCAAATGACCCTCGTACTTGTTATTAATCATAAAATATTAGGCTTAGATAAAATATATGTTTAAAACTTGTATAAGGTCTCTAATGGTTTTTTCTTACCATTCTGTGCTGTTAAACTTTATGCTTTTGCCTCTATGAGTATCTCTATCAAACAATAATAGATTTATTGTAAAGCATTATGCCACATATGGACTTTCTATGTTTAGATGCATGCAATCTTCACTACTACTTACTATTTATATATTCTTACTAAAAATATAATACATGAATGTATTTTTAGAAACATTGTTGCCAACTTTCAACTGAGAAATATTCAAATGAGTGAGGGTGGTCTGTTCTATTATAATGCGTGATATTTATGTATATGCACAATACTTTCCAAACACTCACAAGGTATTTATTATTTTATTGTCTTCCACCATTATGATAATTATTATGGTATTTGAATAAAATATTCTGAGTATATATATTATTACATCAGTATCACTTGGGCCTTTGACCATCATTCACCGTTCACAATCACACAAAGATGTGTAAATGATGAGACAGGCGAGTCATGCGTGATAGTATAAACCATGCTTGCCCTATGACAATTGCAGTGCCAGCCGCAGCTGTAAGGTGAAGCACTGCACTCTGCTCGTCACACGCACGCACGCGCACACACACACACTTGGTTTTTGAGACTCATTCGCTTCGTTATTTCAGTTATCAGTGAACCACTTTTGAACCTAATGTTCAGGCCATTCTTTTTAACTTTCACAATGCAATATTTTTATTCTTGTTTTTAATCTATATTAATGACTTACCTTATTATGTAGAGAAGAATCACGAGATTGTATTGTTTGCAGATGACACTTCACTGTTATTTAAAATTAAAAGGCAGTTATTAAACTATGACGATGTTAACAATGCATTAGCTAAAGTTGTGAATTGGTTCAATACAAATAATCTTCTCCTCAATGAGAAGAAAACTAATTGTATAAAGTTCTCGACACCAAATGTGAGACAAGTAGAATCCAATATTCAATTGAATGGAACAGGGTTGGACCTTGTGGAGTCAACGGTCTTTTTAGGAATTACTATAGACGCTAAATTGCCCCACATTAAAAAATTGTCTAGTAGGCTCAGTTCAGCAGCTTATGCTGTTAAAAAAATTAGACTATTAACTGATGTAGACACAGCTAGAATAGTTTATTTTAGTGATTTCCATAGCGTTATGACTTATGGTATACTGCTCTGGGGATGTTCTGCAGATATTAATTCTATTTTTATACTGCAAAAAAGGGCTATACGAGCGATCTACAGTTTGGCTCCCAGAGTTTCCCTTAGACAGAAATTTAAAGTCATAAACATTCTAACTGTTGTCTCTCAGTTTATCTATGAAAATCTAATGTATGTAAAGAAAAACATTAGCAGTTTTGATAAAAGGAGTGATGCTCATTCCATCAACACGCGAAATAAGCACAAGCTATCCGTACATGTAACGCGTCTCCACAGAATGAGTCATTCTTTTATGGGACAATGTATACGATTCTATAATAAAGTTCCCAATCACAGTGGTTACGTGGCCTTCGCTGGTACGGGACGTGTAATCCTTTTCAGCGGAGCACAATAACGAGTTTAATCGCGACAAGCACGGGCTCGGCTGTCTCAGCCGAGCTACCGGTCAACGCTATGGAAAGTGAACCTTATGACGTAGACAACTTAGTTCAGAATGAGGTGACAGGTGGTGACATTAATTATAGTTCGGATACAGTCGGTGTGGAATGCAGTGAACTCACACAAGATATGGAGACAGAAGAATCAACCAGAAAGAGGACATTCAGGGATATACAGGACCAGTCTTCGGAAGAAGGTTGGAATACGGTATCGAAGGGACGCAAGAGTATTAGAAGAACTAGCCAGCCCGAGGTGGGAGAGAAAATACAGGTTTGCGTCACGTGTTCCGAAGCACTACCAAAGCAGTTCGCTTTCGCCCGCTTACTAAAAAATAATAATATACGGAGTATAAGCCGCGTGAAATACATACACCAGTATAAAATGCTGGTCACATTCGATGACAATATATGCGCTGATGAATTCGTTAAATGCCAGGCATTTTCGGATCTTGGATGGAGATGTCAGAAAACGTCGGAAGTCGGCACTTCATATGGAGTCATCAAGGACGTCGAGCTAGACCTCCCGGATGAGGATATAATTAAAAACCTGTTCAGCAATGTGGAATTAGTATCAGCTAAGAGACTAGACAGAAGAAATAACGATGAGTCTTCCAGCTCCTCATGGGTTAAATCTGAATCCGTGCGTCTCGGGTTCAGAGGTTCTATGCTTCCCACACACGTCTTCATACATGGGTTAAGGGTCAAATAATAATAATAATAATAATAATAATAATAATGTTCTTTATTCACGGACAACAAAAAGATCCATTTTTTGTTAGTAACTTACTTAACTAGATACTAAACTTAAAAAATAGAACTAAGGTTAGTACTTATATAAGGAAAACAGTGCCTCCGAAACAAATCACACGCCAATATTACGAAATATTAGTGTGTCATGTATTTCGGAGGCATCTTCTGCGAAATCATGGTTCGCACAAGATGCCTGAATATATATGCATGCGGGTCATCCGCTATGACTTTCAGGATGCTATTGTCACTCTCCCGAAGCCTTTTCACCAGAGAAGCCACCTTTTTTCTAATGATGGCATGGAAGCCATCAGTATGGTTCTCGGCAAACATAGCGGAGGCGCTGCAAAATCGGGGGAGTTTCAACATCATCCTGAACACGTTATTGTATTGGATGCGCAGGGTATCCATTGACTTATGGGAACAGCTGAACCACAGACTACCCGTGTACATGCCCTGACAAAAAGCTTTGAATAGAGTTATTTTAACCTGGTCTGTACAACGGGCAAATCTGCGGGCCAGCATGTTCCCACGGGCCGCCAGTGCTCTGCGCTCCCTCTCTACATCTTCATCGTCTTTAAGGTCGTCGGCAAGGAAGTGTCCTAGATATTTAAACCGGGTTACTCGGTTCAAGCTCATGCCATTAAGGGTAATTGTAGGAATAGTATCTGGACACCTGCCGGAGGCCTTAAATACCATGAATTCACTTTTACTGACATTATACATCAGACCATGCGATGCGGCGTAGTTCTCACAAACGCGTAGCATGTCTCCGATAGATTTAGCGGTCGGATCCAGCAGCACCATATCATCCGCGTAGCTGATGTTGTTTACAGAAACACCTCCCACGCGGCAACCGACACGCATGCTGCTGAGTTCGACTAGAAGATCATTCACGTACAGGTTGAAAATATTCGGAGACGACAAACCCCCCTGTCTCACGCCACATTCCAACCTGTACGAGTCGGAGAGGCTATTTGCCCACTTAACATTGTTGATCTGATGACCATACCAATACTGGAACAATCTAAGCAGTTCCACCGGCATACCCCTGTCCTCCATCTTTCTCCAAAGCACATCATAGTAAACGAGATCGAAGGCTTTAGAGAGGTCTAGAAAACAGGCGTACACCGGAGTCTTCCGCTCAGTATAATATTGGACAGTATGCTTGAGAGCTAGGATTGCGCTTTCTGTGGAAAGTCCAGCACGAAAACCAAACTGCGCGTCGTGAATGTTTAAATAGTTACCTAGAGTCGTTTCAAGCATACTATCCAATATCTTGGCCACAGTAGTCGCAAGAGAGATAGGTCGGTAGTTACTCTTGTCCGATATGTCTCCTGTCCTGTTCTTCACTATGGGCACCACCGTCGTTCTCATCAAGTCATCAGGTAGATAGGAGTGACTAATACACATATTGAAAAACATGGACAGGACCCTCGGCAAGTGCACCCCCGCATATTTTAAATGTTCTATACTGAGCCCGTCGTGTCCAGGAGATTTACCTCTACGCATTCTACTTATAACTTTCCTAACTTGTTTAGCAGAGAATTTAAGCAGAGGTTTCTCTCCAGACACGTCGAGCCCACCATCGATCACAGTAGCGGAAGGACCAAGCGGAGATTTTACTTTAAAATGAGCCATGAACATATTGGCTATCTCCTTAGGGTCAGTCTTACCACCAACGTTCGCTGGGAGGCCAGGCCTACCGTCAAGCTTTCCCGTGGATTTCCAAAATGTACCAAAGTCTTTGTTAGCTCTTTGATTAGCGATTAGGTCCATTTTAATCTGCTCTTGGTGTTTTTGGCACCACCTAAGCCGACCTTTAAAGACTTTACGCGTCTTGCACATTTCATCAAAAACAGCGCCAGACTTTGGCAAACCCTGAGAGATCCACTCCTGATACTTAAGCCTGGCGTACCGATGCGACTCTCGCACATGCTCATTCCAGCCGCAAACTTTATCTCTTCTCTTACGATTTACAGCAGTTTTCTGCTTCTGGGTCTGAACTGCCGCATCGCTCATGACATTAATTAAGTTAGCATACAGCTTATCTATGACTAATTTATGTTCTGATAACGCGCATGACCCAAAGCTACATGTTTCAAATTCTGGGGGGAAGTCAATGTAACGTAAACCTTCTTCACACATTTCTCGGTACTTACTTGTTTGTGTTTTGTCTCGTTCTCCCCAGATCACAGCGCTACAAGGTACATTACGTGATACTAACATAGGACCTAGATCACCTAGGTTACATTCAACACATAATGGCAGGTGATCAGATACAAATATGTCGTGAATTATTTCCACACTAACAACAGTTTGCCATGCTGCTTGCGAGACAATGCAATGATCTAACCAACTCCCCGTACCGTGAAATGTATCAAAATATGTAAACGAGTTTGAGTCGATACCTAAACATTTGACATCCGCGCATAACCAAGACCTTTCCTCACAGAAGTTGCTAAGTTCGCTATAAAAAAGCTTACCAGGATGTGCATTCATGTCACCAAGTATAAATACGGTTTGGACATTATTACTCTCCACAACTGCATTAGCTTCACTTAGAACCTCTGCGAAAATAGGCAAGTTTTTTCGGGATAGTACAGGCATATAAACACAAAACACTAATATAGAACGACCACCCATAGATACTTTGATAGCCAGTAATCTCGAGCTGGAACATTCAATCACTGTTACACTATCAAATATTCCTTTCCTCCATAAGATAGCCAGGCCTCCGTATGGCCTCCCTACCAACAACTCACTGTTATCTATTGAGGACTTACCGACATATTCAAAGTCGGGAGATACAGTACCTATTAACGGGAGGTCTTGATTAAATAACCACGTCTCCTGAAGACAGACTAAATTAGCAGACTTGCAAAGTTTAGTAACATCATCAATGGAAGTTTTAAAATTTTTACAATTAAAACTATAAAACTTAAAGTAATTATCAGTTTGATTGTAACTATCCATTATACAAATTTAACTAGACTTTAACGTTACCTTGTTTCGGCCCATACACAAAATGCACGAAACGCCGAAACGTAATACCATCAGGCCAAAGATCATCATTCATAAACAGTTGCAACTTAGTTTTAGACACAAATAATTTATATGCATTGTACTTCCTATTTGTTTTCATTCTTATCATTTTTAAAGATACTATCTCACCCGTCTTATCTTTAATGTACGCTATAATGTCCTGCTCACTAGCGTCCTTACTGACATTAGATATGAACAGCGGTACTTTAATATCGGCCGCTTTAAACTTGACGTCAGGCGCTGTAGAAGCACGTCCTTTTTGTCCGATGAGTTTATACCTTTTCACACTTTTCGACTGAACAACTTGCCACTCAGAATTCGCTTGAGGTACCTGTGAACAGTTCCTATCATCCTGATTTACATTATTATTTAATAACATAGACGGCTCCACAGTATTAACAGCTGATCTCGAATTTACGCAAGGCAAAATAACCGATTCACTAAACGAAGCGCGCGCGCAGGCACTATTTGATGCGTTCGAAACCGCAGTACTTTCCGGTCGGGCCTCCGCGAGCCGACTTGCCATCCCGCTCTCGCCTTCGCGCCTGTGACTGGTTTGACTGCCAGTCTCGCTCACGCCGCTCGCATTGTTCGAAACCTCCGGCCGGGCCTCCACGCGCCCGCTCGCGCAAGTGGAATTTTCCATTTGCCTCGACTGTTCGCGCTGTAAGGAGATAGGAGCGACAGGCTGAGTGCTCGCAGGCGAAGCCTCCTCCCTTGTAGGTGTCGAGTGACGTTTAGCCGCTCCGGTAGACGACGACGATGCATTTGTAGATTTAATAGGAACATATTGTAAGCCCACAGGACCGCTACAAAGCTCGTAATAACTTTCCTGAAGACATGCTCCTCTTCTTTTATTTACAAAATTATCGTGATACGGATTATCGTCAACAATGGACGCGTGCCGCAAATTGTCCATGTCTTTCTTAAATGTATTTAGCATATCCTTCGTTACGGTATTTTCTTGCAAAGATATGACTTCATTCTGAAGTTTCGCTACGTCCTTTAACAAACGAGTGCAATCGATGTGGTCAAAGTTCACGCTAGGCACTTTATGCAAATCCTTTGCGACAAACACAGGGAAAACTTCAGCATCCATTCCTTTCATGAGACAAATAATATCATCCAGGTCCCTGGACATTCTTTTCTTCCCATCTTTACGTCTCACCGGCATTTTTCTCGCATTATGGACGGATTCAAATAATAAGCATTTTGCATTAGAAATGCTTTCCACGTTGAATGACGAAGTTACGAGTTGATGAATACTGTCTTCATCCATATAATCTAACACGTTAGTTAGAAACGCTAAAAGTTCGTTTATAACTACATTGCAGTTAGAACACTTTACGGTAGACGAGGTCATTGCTCTCAACGCACGAGTCACCGGCAGCGACAACACGCGACCGTGCTCCGTAGTGTACGGCGCGAGACTGGAAGCCAAAGTCAAAGTGGAGCCATATATATTTCCAGTAACGCAATGCTCCCGATGCTGGAAGTTTGGTCATAATCTAAGATCGTGTCCGTCCAAAAAGGTGGTCTGCCCTAAATGTTCTAAGACCCATGCAAACTGCGAGAAGACATCCTATCGATGTGTAAACTGTACAGGAGATCATATGGCGCTGCAAAAAGTCTGCCCCGTATTCAAAAAAGAAAGGCGGTTGAGAGAACTTATGGCTGAATACAACTGTACCTATAGAAAGGCCCTAACCATGTATGTTCCGCCTTCTCCGGTGCCTGAATGATATTTGAGCCCTACTCCGGTGCCTCAACGAAATTTGAGCCCTGATCCAGTCCCTGTATTTTCGAGCAGTACTACGCCGAGGCCGCTCGTAACAAAAACAGCAGAGGTTGAACCAGAACGAAGAAAACTCATGGCAGAATTGTTTAGCACTAGTACAGAGGATAACTCATTCAAAGTAGTCCAAAGAAGTAAGAAGCAGAAGAAGCAACGCCAGCCATCTCCAACTCCTCCGCCCCCCCCGGCCACGGGAGCAGAGTGGAGCTCAAACAAGAGCCCAAATACCGAAGCTCAAGATAATAGTGAACCTTTAAGAGCGAATAACAGTTCAAAAGAGTTTAGTTTTATGAGACTGCTAATTAAATTAAAAAACATTATGCTTAGTAGGGAATCGTTAAAAGACAAAATTCAGCAAGTAGTATCTATATTCATAGAGTGGATTATATCTAAAGTTGACAACATATCCGGTAGTACTCTAATGTCAATGTTCATGAACGTTGTCATTAATGACTATGGATATTGACATCATTAATATAACCGTAAACATAATGCAATGGAATTGTCAAAGTCTTAGTCCTAAGTCCATGTCATTTCAACAGTTTCTCTCTCAAGAAAAAATTCACATCGCTATATTGAGTGAAACCTGGTTCAAACCTGATTTGTATTTTAATGTAAGTGGCTATGACACCTATAGGCTGGATAGGGCAGATGGTTACGGTGGGGTCGCCATCGTGACTCATAAATCAGTCAAATCAAGCTTATGTCTGTCACGCAGTCTTAATGCCGGTATAGAACTTTTACACGTAAAGATACACAATTGTCGGCATATTGAAAACGTAATTTCTATCTATTGCCCTTCAACAGTTCATACAACACAAAATGATTGGGATTTCGTTTTTTCTCTGTGTAGTACAAAGTCTGTGTTACTGGGTGACTTTAACGCACACCACTCTAACTGGTCGTGCAAAACGGACCAAAGGGGCAGCCAAATATTTGATTGTATGCTAGATCATAACTTTATCTCCTTAAATAACGGCGATCCGACCAGAGCTAAGCTAGTCAACGGTACTTTGCATCAGTCATCGCCAGATGTGTCTTTTGTTTCCTCCGAACTAGGTATTTTATTTTCTTGGAAAGTAACTAATGAATCTCTCGGTAGCGATCATTTGATAATTAAAATTTCAGGAGGCTTACCATTTATTCGCGATGTTGTCAAAAAAAGGAACTTTAAAAAAGGTGACTGGCGTTCGTACACAACATTTTTAGAAAATGCGTTTTTGAATTTTGTTATTCCGACTGATCCCCAAATTTTTTATAACTTGTTTGAACGTACTTTACAAAATGCTGCGAATATATTTATTCCGTATGTTAAAATTCCTCAATACTTTACTAAGCAATTTTCACCTAAACCTTACTGGAACGCAGCAATATCAAAAGCGGTAGCAGAACGACGCCTTGCATTAGCAAAATTCAGGTTCTGTCCATCTCCCGATAATCTAGACTTCCTAAAATCTAAAATTAGCGAGGCACAAAGAATCATTCGTTTAAGCAGATGTCAATCATTTCATGGTTTCTGTTCTTCCATCGATGAAAATACCTCCTCACATGATATGTGGCGTAAAATGAAATGGATAAAGGGTCATCGAACTAAGGCCACTAATAGCGGTATAGATAGGGCAAAAGTCGAAAGACTTCTAAATGACTTAACCCCCGCTTACGTTTGCCCTCCTCAGCCACAGTTTCATTCCATTAATTCACTTTTAGAATCGCGTCTTACCATACAAGAATTAATTAATTCCATCAAGAAAAGTGACACTGCCCCGGGCTGTGACGAAATATCATTCTCTATGGTAAAGAACCTACCTATGACTGGTAAAATCATTCTATTGTCACTTTATAATTTATTATTTCTGACCGGTTTTGTGCCAATACAATGGCGCGAGATAAAAATCATTCCTATTCCTAAGCCGGGCAGGGACTCTAATGCGCACTCGTCATTGCGTCCTATATCCTTAATTTCATGTCTTTGTAAAATCCTGCACTCAATAATAAACAAAAGATTAGAATGGCATTTTGAAAACAAAGCTATGTTCTCGGAGAATATGGTGGGTTTTCGTAAAGCACGCTCATGTTATGATAACCTCACGCGCTTAGTCACCCAAATACAAATAGGTTTCGCTAAGAACATACCTACCGTTGCTTGCTTTGTCGATATAGATAATGCCTACAACAATGTGGAGGTATCATGTTTGATGAGAGTATTGGATCAATTAGGCGTAGGTAAAAGAATATGTACGTATTTGTGGTCTTACCTATCGCATAGGCAGCTTAGAGTTACAATCGCGGGAAATAATATCGTTAGGCATACCGGACGGGGAATCAGCCAGGGAGACCCTTTGTCTCCACTACTTTTTAATATAGCCACTATAAATGTATGTAAAAATATACAAAGAGTACGTATATCTCAATATGCCGACGATTTTGTTCTGTACACAACAAAAGATAGTATGGATTGTGCAATTACAGATTTACATGTTGCTTGCCAAGAGCTAAATTCAATGTTAAACTGTTTAGGATTAGTTATTTCACCGACAAAAAGTAAAATCTGTGTATTTAAGAAAGGTGGTTTTAGAGGTGTAGTTGAGCTCAAAGTGGATGACATTTCTTTACCAATGGTTCATTGCTATAAATATTTGGGTCTATGGTTGGACAGTGCGCTTAAGTGGGGTAAACATATTAACGAGCTGGCACAAAAAATCTCAAGGTACATTAATATAATAAAAGTACTAACTGGACCAGGATGGGGTCTCCATCAAAAGCACTTAAGGCGGTTATACATAGCTATAATTCGCAGTAGGTTAGATTATGCCAGTTTTTTGTACGATAACAGCTGTAAGACTAATTTGGTCAAATTAGACAGGGTACAGAATCAGGCGTTACGTGTGATCGGAGGGTATATTAAAAGTACGCCAATCCATGTAATGGAAAGTGACCTACACCTTTCACCACTACATTATCGCAGAAGATATTTAGCAGCTAAATTTTTCCTAAGAGCTAAATCACTGTGCAATAATGCATCTGTCAATATAATTCAGGAGTTATCCAACAACAGCCGGTCACGTTATTGGAATAATAAAAAACTGCCTTTACTTGTTGCAACTTATTCGGATTTAAATTCACAACCGACTCACAATAGTAGTAGACTTGAAATGTTCTCGATGGCATGTTGGATAAGCAATATTAATTTATCACAGGTAATATTTGACTCGATACCTGATATTGATCGAGCTAAACGATTGTATAACAGCCAGGTTCTTAAAAATATATGTACTAGGTACATCAATCAGCAGTACGGAGATTGTTACAAAATTTATACGGATGGATCCAAAGAAGGAACTGACGGAGGCGCAGCGTTTTTGGACGTTTGGCAGGGTTGTCACGTTAAACTCAAGATCGACGCTAATATTTCAATCATGCACATTGAATTAATTGCTATTGCAGAAGCTTTGTCGTATAGCCACACAATCAACTTCAGTAAAATTGTCATTCTAACTGACTCGAAAAGCTCGCTGCAACATCTGGCTCGATGTACCTCGCAAGTGCGAGGCGCACCGATTGCCTATAGTATTGTGGAGTCGATCTGGAGTTTACAGGCAACAAACAAAAAAATATACCTGCAATGGATACCATCTCATATCCAGTTAAGTGGAAATGAGGCTGTGGACCTACTAGCTAAGCAAGCTGCGGTAGATGGAATCCCATTAAGTGTGGTTCCCTTATACTCTGACCATTATCATTTAGTAAGAGAACAATGCAGAACACTATGGCAGGAGTATTTCGACGAAAGATCGAAAGAAAAAGGTATTTGGTATCGCACTGTCCAACCAGAAATAACTAAATATCCATGGATTGATGACAATACTTTGAGCCGGAAAATGTTAGTCACAGCCCTCAGGCTGCGCTCTGCACACATTCCTTCAAAGAAGTTCGCATTTTTAATGAAGAAAGTTTCATCTCCCAATTGTATTGAATGTGGGATTGTAAAGGATTTGCAGCATATCTTGACGGAGTGTGTGCGGAATGAAAGTTATAGACGGTCATGCTTCAATCCAGCAAGGTTGATGGCGGTCGGATACTGCAATAGTATCCTAGCGAGTCCTATGTCAGATCAGGCAATTAAATTGTATAGACTAGCAGAATTAGCCCTATTATAAGTAGTTAGTAAGTCTATTTGTATTATGTAACAATTGGGCGATGTGGTCGCTCAGCGACAAAGCCCATAAAATAAATTAAAAAAAAAAAAAAAAAGTTCCCAATGTTATCCGAGATTTGCCTATTAATAAGTTTAAAATTACTATTAAAACTAAACTCTGTCAAAAAGGTTATTACAAAATTTCGGATTACTTGGAGGATAAAACAGCTTGGGACTGATCACTCCAGGATCTATCTACTCGTGTACTAAGATGTCAAAGTGTAGCGTGACTTGCCCTACTGATACCATTATTATGTTCTCTTTTGTAAGGCAACACACTGGAGCTAATATTTGTAGTACCTAAGTAAAAACATTGTAAAACATCTATATAAAAAGAAAGAATGGCCCTGAGTTTCTTGCCGCTTCATCTCGGTTGGCTCTATGTATTTTGGAACGCGGCGGTAGGCTTTAAAGTACATTATAATGAAAAAATTGACGTTCATAAGTGCGTCTTTGATGCCTAAATTGAATAAATGATTTTGACTTTGACATTACTATCTGAAAATATTAGTCAAATTAGGATTTGACCTGGAAAAAATTTAAGCTATTTGCTTTGGAATTCCTTAGAGGGGATCACTGACAGTCTTCATTTTGCAACATTTTTGTCATCTGCCATCTTGGTTGTTAGGGTAAATTTTTGTCTCGTTTAATTTTCATTTCACGCGAAAAATGATTAAAACAACAGTGGTTAAAAATTAAATTTCTTACAATTTTTTTCCAGGATCGATGTTTTCCAATTTATACCCAAAAAGAGAGTAAATTTTTATTTGATGAAAATTGTAAAAAAATATATTTTGCAAAACTCAGTTTCTAACCATGTTTCGCGTAAAATTTCTTCTCGGGTATAAATCGAAAAATATCGATCCGACGAAAAATTGATAAGTACCATAATAATTGTAGAAAATTCAATTACGACAACATTGTTATTAGATTAGCCAGTTGAAGTGGCAGGGGGCAGGGCACATAGCACGCAGAACAGAAGGCCGATGGGGCCGGAAGGTTCTGGAGCGGAGACCACGGACCGGCAAGCGCAGCGTAGGTCGTCCTCCGACATGGTGGACAGACGACCTGATAAAGGTAGCAGGACGACGTTGGATGCAGGCCGCTTCCAACCGGTCCTTTTGGAAAATCATGGGGGAGGCATATGTTCAGCAAGGGACGTCCTACGGCTGAGATGATGATGAACTTTGTTATTAACAATTTTTCATATTAACTTGGAAAACAAACGAATTGTTAATCAAACAAAAGTTTACTCCCTATTTTGGGTATAACTCGGAAAATATCGATCCTAAGAAAAAAATATTATAACCAAAATTGTAGGAAATTTAATTTAAACAACATTTGTTTTAACAATTTTTCGCGTGAAATGAAAAATAAACGAGTTATTCAATAAACAAAAATTTACCTTTACCATTAAAATCAACATGGCGGAACACGCAACGTATCGAGCACCACGCAAAACAAAATGTAGACTGCCAGTGATCCCTCGCGAACAATTCAATTATTTCCGCGTTGGCCCCTTTTTGAGCTAATTCGACTGGGCTAATGGGTGACAGGTGGCAGTGCTCACTGCATGATAATAAAACTTAATTTGCATTTATCTAAGTAAACTGTAATAGTAAATTGTAATAGTACCAGGGCGGCATGCTCGCAATATAGACAAGGCCCTTTTTCCATTGAAAAAAACTATTTTTACGTACATCGGTTACGTCATAGATGACTTATCGAGCTCGATACGATGATCGTGGGGTTGTATGGGAACGGGTGTGCGAACTACGCGAATGATTTCGGCTCATAAAGGAACACGACCTATGTAGTGAATTATAGTGGTACTTGTAGTGAAACACGACGAATTATTCCATTACAAACGTTAATGATAGGAAAGAACCTTTCCCACATACTAGTGCCAGACTCACTGAACAAAAAAAAAGAAATTGTTTGAATTCGTGCAGATATAATTTACATGAATAAGTTCGTCATGTGAATCACGCATCAGTATATTTATCGCGGTGCGGTAGACCGTATTCATACTCCCACTGATTTCCTTCCTCATATTATGCAATTTACAAATATTGATCTCATTGCTCAGATATAAATAGAAAAATGTAAACTTATGACTTATCAATATAGTTTTTCTTTTTAATAATATGATTTTTAAAGCACTTACGATTTGTTTTACGATTATATAACGATAACTTCTTTCGTTTGGATAATTACTCGTATGTAAAGCTGTTCAATAGATGTCGCTCCGTTCCCATACGACGGTTAAAATCATATAGAGAATGCTCATTCAGATTCAGAAATCGATGCTCGGACCTCGTGCCTCGGTGGCCTAGTGGTGATGGCGTCTGACACAGATTGTTGTAAGGCACGGGTCCCGAGGTTGTGATTTTTTCTTTCTAAAACTACAAATTTTGGTATCGCTAAGCAGGCTTTAAAAATCATATTATACAATTTATATTTCCATTTCAGCATGGCGAAGTTGAGGGAGGAAGTATTTGAAGCAGACAAACAGACCAAACAAAAACAGTATGAAGATGGACCGAAACCTTCATTTGGGTAAGTTGCACGAATCATTAGTTTTGTATCGTATCAGTGATGCGGTCGAGGGTGGTAGACGCTAGGTGGTGGGGTGGTAGAGCTCCCGGAATACACTGTTGGGTGCTTAGCCACAGATTTAAAACTTGAGAGTGGTAGTTAGCTAGGCGAACACCAGAAAGATGCGATGCTGTAGATATCATCATGTTACCTGCACCGAAAGGTCAAGCTCGAGGTGGGGTTTGATCGATTTCGTGGCAGACGGTCTAAGTACTATTTCACCCTAATCGAAAGCTTGTATTGAAAGGAACGTGATGAACGAAATAATGAAATGAAAATATGTACGTTAATTTACAAAAATTGTTGCTGCGTAAGTATTATTTCTTATGTACTCCGAAATCCCAACTATTTTATGTAGGCCGGCAGGCCGGAGCAAATATCGCAATACTAAAAGTGTGTTACGTTGTGCGAACATGCAAATACAGGGCTGGGCAAAATACATGCTTTGCTTTATTTAAAATACAAATTAAAAAGTACTGTATCGTAAGTAATTAAAATACGTATAAAATATGTATACATTCAAGTACGGTATTTGAAATACAAAATACAATATTTTAGCTATTATAATTGAAATACGGAATACAAATTACAAAATAAGTATAATCCAGACCAACACGGGCTGAAAAGTAGAGCAAAACAAGATTAATTAATCAGTAAAACCAGAGTTTCCTTTCATGAACACTAGATTTTTCAATGTACTGTCAAACAACAGCCTCTTGTTGCCTGCTGAAGAAAACAATCTTTCTACTGGTCGCTCACGATAACTAAATAAAGGTTAAGTGTATTTTAATGATAAAATGTATTTTGAAGCCTCAAGTATTTTAAATACGATTTACAAATTACATTTTAAGGAAGTAATTGAAATACAAATAATAAATACGTATTTGTATTTTAATTACAAGTAATTCAAATACTGCCCAACCTATGCTGCATATCTATCTATTTATATAATGAAATGATCTTCTGATTCTGTTCACTTTACCTACTCGTACATTCATGCAGTAATAATCCACAACTATTACATGTTAAACTCGAAGTAATAAATTAGAAAAAAAAACAAAAGAAAACAATTATTGTTGAGCCTTTTTCTTGCCATCTCCAGGATAATTCTCGAGAGCTCATATGTATTTGCTCTATGTATACGACTTACTTATGTGTTGCAGATATGGAGGTAAATTTGGCGTGCAAGAGGACAGAATGGACAAATCAGCTGTTGGACATGACTACATCGGCAAGACGGAGAAACATGTCTCACAGAAGGATTATGCGCAAGGTTTGGAAACAATTATTGATGTTATTTCTATATATATTACTGTGTTCAGCAGTGCAAGTACCGTAATAGTCGTTAAATTCCTCGAGTAGCTAAGATCGATAAATTTAAGGAATCGTATCGGGCCAGCAAGTTTGGAAGTCATATCGGCGACTTATACGATCGTCAAATTGTCGACAGTATGTCGATTATTACGAATTGTTTGCATTCCACAATGCGTCCTTCTATTATTTGAAGATTTCTACAAGCATTTCGCTCTTCTACGATCAGAGAAGGCCCATCTATTTTTTTATTGAATACTAGTTGCGCCCCGCGGTTACACCCGCATGGTGATGGATGATGACGATGTTGATGAAAATTCTATGTGTTAATTCAGTGCCCCATCTACCTCCACGCCAAATTTCATCTAAATTGGGCCAGCCGTTTGAGCGTAAGAGAATAATAAACATCCATTTATCCATAAATACAAACTTTCGCGTTTATAATATTAGTAATAAGATCAAACGCAACTAAGAAACATCCCCATTCCCGTCACCTGTCGATAAGCTATATTGAGGTAGTTTTCAAAGCTGACAAAGCAATCGTTAAAATCGATTAAATATACCATGCTAGGGTTACCGTTATAATCGTAAAAACTTATCGAATTTGTCTACCGATCGCTTAATTTTGTTACTTACTTGCAATGATCGACAAAAGATCGATATAGCCAGTTTTTTCGAAGTATGACGAATTCAAGATTCAAATTTATCGAGCGGCAAGTTGGGGACTTGCACTGCTGATTCGGTATGGTTGAGGCATTGACAGTTCTTAAAGATTAGTTCAGCGCAAATGGTATAGTCCTCAATGCTGACAAAACTGTTGTAATGAAATACCAGTCACGTAGAGAAGGAAAATGTATTCCTTGGATATACCATTGATAACACTATGAGCCATTCGGCGCACATTGCATAAATATGCAAAATACTAGCTAAAGCAAATTACGCTATATTTAAACTGAAACCGCTATTAGATAAAGCTGCTACATTTTCAGTATACAATGCTTATGTACAATCACGCTTGAGGTACGCTATAACTGTCTGGGGAAACGGAGTAGATATAACAAAGGTTTTGCCAAATTGCCACAGAGTATAATTAATTTGCCTTTTGAGGCTTTATCCTCGAGGTGCATACTCTACTTTTCATACCTACTGTGAGACAATACAAACTCAGAATAGCAGTAATTTAGTTAAAAGTAATAGTACATTACTGCAGAATCCAGTAAGCCTTCCTGGCCAAGTATGGTTATATACGAGGTCTGCATTCGACTTGGAAATAACACGGATTTAGGTCTTAGCTGTGACAGCTGTCAAGGTGACACTTGACAACGTGTATTCCGATTTTGATTTCAAACTTAGACTGTAATCGACTAATAAATTGCATGGATGTAGGTCTTACCTTTGGCAGCTGTCAAAGTGACAGTTGATATCGTATTTTATGATTATGATTTCATACTAAGACAACGTTCGGCTTAAAAATAAATCCAAACTGAATAAATGACTTGGTATAGGCCTTTGCTATGACAGCTCTCAAGGTGACACTTGATGACGTGTATTGCGATTTTTATTTCACACTTAGACTGTATTTGACTTGAAAACAACACGGATATAGGTCTTAGCTGTGACAGCTGTCAAATTCTCCATGGCACTATCAGCTGGTAGTGCAGTGGTGAATAAAAATATCCATCTGCACTACCAGTATGCTGTAAACTCAACGTTTTGCAAACTCAACATTTTAGGATTCAACATCTTGCAAAGTCAACTTTTGCAAACTCAACATTTTAGGAATTCAACATTTTAGGACTCAACATGCTGCAAAATAAACTTCTTGCAAATTGAACATTATAAGAATTCAACTTTTAGAATAACAACAAAATATATCTATCTCATAAAATGTTACACCAAAAAGAGAGATAAATAATAAATATATATTTAAAGCCTCCCTCCTAATAACCATGTTATGTAACCAAGCAAGCAATGTTAGCATTGGTGGCGTTACTATTGTTGGTTCTTTTGTTAAAGCGTTCGTAAAGCTCAAAAATGTTATTTTTGCCACTTTTGATATAATATGATTTATAATTTCAGGTTTCGGCGGCAAATTCGGCGTACAAACTGATCGAATGGATGCCTCGGCAGTAGGACACGACTACGTGGCCACAGTGGAGAAGCACGTCTCGCAGACGGACCACTCGCGCGGGTTCGGAGGCAAGTTCGGTGTGCAGACCGACCGGGTCGATAAGGTAAGTCGGATACGTTGCTCCTTAGAGCCGGATCCTCAGGGTTGACACGTTAACGTTCAATAATAACAATGGATCTCATAGACATCAAAAGGTAATACTAAAAACATTTGCGGACGACAGAGGAATGCGTGTAAGTATTTCGTGACATACGCCATCGTTATTTAGCTACGTATTTTACTATTTCTTAATTTCACCATTTATCGGCATCATTACTTTATTACGAATATAGTGATGATGCTGTGTAGGAAAAGGCCCTTGTGGAAAAATATACTAAATATTTTGCCTCGAAACCGTAAGAACGTGTACGAGCACGTGGTGTGTACTGCATTGTGGTCTTTGTAGAGTTTGATTTTAAAGCACTAACTGCACTGCTTAGCGTGACCAAACTTAGCAATTATGTAGAGGTGTTGCTAGTGATGTTACTGGGCCCATGAGACTCAAAACCCTTTTTGCCATCTTCAAAACAGTTCACATCAAACACTCGACTTCTAAATCCTGGAGTGGACTGCAACTGGCATAGGCTGGCGTAGTAATTACTATCAGGCGTTCTTGCGTTGCCCGCTTGCCCTTTAATATAAATTTTAATAACTTTAATACCCAAATCCCATGTGTTTCGTTGACAGTGTAATTCTGGCGAGATAAATTCTTTTATATTTGGTCCTTCAAGCCGGATCATCCATCATTTGTGATACGTGATGATCATTTATTTTATATACACTTAAACTAATCGAAGGTGTCTTACATGACTGAATCTGCGTAAATTATACCCATAATAATTAAACAGAAATGTCAAAATTAAAGACTATAATTCGCAAGCGTTATACGAATTTTGATTTTAGTCTGAATAGAATAAGAACTACCATAATTTAGAGAATTTAGAATCGACACCAGTCTCTTTCTCCAAGTGTCTGTAGGAAAAAACTTTTCAATTTAAAAATAATTCGGTGGCTGTGTCATGGAGACGGCCGTGTGTTGTACGTGAATACGTTTCTACGAGTCAAAAGTAATAGTAATTGCATATCTCGCTACGCAGCAAAATAACCTCAAAATGGCGGCGCTTCCCCCTCCATACAATAATTGTTGTTGTAGAGTGCGGCCGGGTGGGAGCACAAAGAGCAAGTGACAAAGCATTCGTCGCAGAAGGACTACTCGCACGGGTTCGGCGGCAAGTTCGGCGTGCAAACGGACCGCACGGACGCCTCCGCGCTCGGCTGGGACCATCGGGAGGCCCCGCAGGCGCACCACTCGCAGACAGGTACGCTCACTCACATTCACTAACTTCACGCGATAGGAATGTTGAAATTTTCAACAGACTTCCTAAAAAAAGGAGGAGGTTCTCAAGTCGACGCGTATCATTTTTTATAAGTAGTATTACTTTTTAAAGCACTAACGCCTGCTTTAGCGATCTCAAAAATTTAAATTTATAGAGAGAAAAATTCCATCCTCGGACGGGATTCGAACCCGCGTCTTCTGACTCTCCGTGTCAGATGTCATTGACCAACTAGGCCACCGAGGTTCGGGTTCGAGCATCGAATTTTAACTATCTTTCTGACTTTAACCGTCTTTTTCTCTCTCCGAAATTTTGTCTCTATAAATCAATAAATTTTTTTATGTATGATCACTCATAACTTTGTACAGAATATACTGCTTTTGAGAACTAGTACACTTCCGAGGTGTTCCCATTTAAATTTCGTCAAATTCGGTCGCGCTGTTTTTAGTTACAATACAATAATTAAAAAGTGTTTCGCTTATATTGATGATATCGTAATTGACGGTGCATGACAATCGCTCCCGTAATAAGCAAGGGCCACTAAAAACAGGTGAACATATTGTTTTACAGATAATGGCCCTATTCCAACACTAAAAAGTATGAAATAACTTGTTGAAGTCGGTACCATGTGCACAATATTGTGATAATAGGTACTTTCGAACTGTCATGGTAACGACTACAGCGAGTTATTTCACACTTTTTAGTGTTGAAGTCGGTTCCATTATTTTTTTATATAGAATTAAAGTAATAGTACCCTACGTTTTGTTTATCTGCGTTCAGAACCTTGTCCAAAAGTGACCAGTGCCTTACCACCATGATGTGGAGTTCATTACATTACGACGTTACCTCCACCAGAAGTTGAAGTCTCATGTTGTCATAGACTAACCCACCTCCTGCGAGGCTTGGTCTGAACCGTTTAATATCACTAGTTCGACTCTGTCTCTGATGTTCGCTCTGGATAAAACCTTACCACATAATGTCTAGTGTATTTTTTTAATGTTTAATATCAGAGTGTATAAAATTTGTTTTTTATATAAAATTTTAAACAGAATTTCACCAAAAAGCTACTGTCAGATATTGGTAAAATGTAAATAGGGTAGGCAATCCTGCTTTCAAATAAAAGAAAGGAATCATTAAAATCGGTTCATTTACTAAAAAGTTATGACGTAACACACATAAAAATATATTTACGAATTCAGAATCTAGTATAGCAATTGCACCGCTGTCATGGGTGTGCTACGGCTTGCGAATGTTGCCGCTCAAATATAATTGAAAACATTATGTCTATTTCGCGTCAGACAAAACACGACTATCGACGTAAGCCACTGTAAAACGCAATGGCTACACAATGGTTTACAGAATACCAATTAAGACAAAAACTATCGATAGCAAGCAGCCGGACCGCGATACAACCTATGTAGGGAGCAATTGACATTGCGATCATCATCATCATCATCATCATCTCAGCCATAGAACGTCCATTGCTGAACATAGGCCTCCCCATAATTTTCCATAAGGACCGGTCGGAAGCGGCCTGCATCCAACGTCGTCTTACGACCTTTATCAGGTCGTCTGTCCACCGTATCGGTGGACAAGCTATGCTGCGCTTGCCGGTCCGTGGTCTCCACTCCAGAACCTTCCGGCCCCATCGGCCATTTGTTCTGCGTGCTATGTGCCCTGCCCACTGCCACTTTAAATGGCTAATCTTCTGTCTGCTATGTTGATGATTTTCGTTCTTCTACGGTGCTCCTCATTTCTGATTCGATCACGTAGAGAAACCCCGAGCATAGCCCTCTCCATAGCTCGTTGTGCGACTTTGAGCTTACTTATGAAGCCCATAGTAAGAGACCACGTTTCAGTGCCATAAGTCATCACTGGTAACACACATTGGTCGAAGACTCTTGTCTTGAGGCACTGAGGTATTTTAGACTTCGCGAAATTTCCGGAACGCTGCCCAGCCGATTTGGATTCGACGATTGACCTCTCGAAGTTGGACCTGCCTAGTTTGACTGTCTGTCCCAGGTAGATGTACTCGTCAACAACTTCGAGAACTGAGTTCCCAACTGATATGTGAGTTGCGATAACGCGGTTCAGTAGCTAAGAGTCTAGGGCCCCCTGATTATGTATGTTACGTGTGGTTTGTTTGCAGACTACTCGCACGGGTTCGGCGGCAAGTTCGGCGTGCAGACGGACCGACAGGACGCCTCGGCGCTCGGCTGGGACCACCAGGAGAAGGCGGCGGCGCACGCTAGTCAACTCGATCACAAGAAGGTCACTTCTCGTTTACTTGTAACTATATACTGACTCGGGTTAAAGCAAAATACTATCTCTCTGGGTACCAGCGATCGTTGTAACTTTATCCACGTTTTTAACAAATATTTTAACGGTACATACATATTTTGACATTTTTATGAAACCCAAACCTGATACATATTTTTGAGTAAACGATATCAATGTTATTGTTTACTAGTATTTATTTTAAATATTATGTCTCCGAAAAGGTACAATTAAAAAGTTTGATATCAATAAATAACATACAAAATGTGGCTATGAGTTGAATCGCCAGGTCAATCAGCATTTGAATGCACCATCACTTAGTTTATTTTTTCATCGCTATGCAATTTCAAAAGTTAGTGTTTGAAATATGAAACACTTTTTATTCACTGAAAACAGCGAATAAAAAGGCCTTTTAATCACTGTTTTGATGTTTGAACTTCGAACACACCAATATATTCGATCTACATCTCAGTGCTTATACATCTTCCTTACGCAAATAGTCGACATACAAACTCTTTGTGCAAGTAACTCCTCGAGATTTGATTGGTCGATATTTGAGACAAGGAGACATTAGAATAAAAACTGTATTGTGTTCTTTGCTGCGATTATAGAAAAAGATATTATAATAACAATAAATAAATTAATCTTATGTTTAGTAATTGTTCTAATTTTAATGTGCATTTAAATTAATTTAACCTTCCTTTTTTTTCAGTAAATGTCTATTTTCGCTTAAATTATTTCTTTTTCTCGTAGTCAAAGTATAAAGTATAGTATGCAACTCTTGAATAAAACGGATTTATATCGAGGGCCATGAATCACTCGCATCGCTCAGGACTCTAACACTTGAATAACTCGCTACGCTCGTGATTCAATCATCACGAATCACTCCCTGCGGTCGTGATTCAGTCGTTAGAATCCTTCACTTACTCGTGATTCATCTATAGCCCTCGCATTAAATCCGTCCTTTATTCTCTAGTTGCATAATATACTATTTTCATCCCCCATCTCGGAAAGAGTATTTTTCCGAGTAGAAGAGTATATCCGCTAGAGGATAAAGTAAATTAAATTTAGGACATCGCGTGCACTAAGTTTGTGATTTCAAAAAATCATTAAACCTATTTACTTCTACCTCCATGGTGCCGAATTTATCATATATCCTTTTTTAATTTGTTAAAAACTCAGACTCTGAACCTCCTGGTGTACTTTTTTTAATGTAGCTTAGCTTAGTTTAGCTATGCGCGCGCCATTTGCTTTTTACACCATATTGTTCAAACCTTAGGTTAAACACTAGTTAGGTATGTGTTAAGTATTATTTGTTATAATTTAAAGATTATTCTGTAATACTTACCTTTCATAATGTAGTAGTATAAAAGTATCTTGTGATAATAAATGTTTTTTTTTTGCATTTAGTCATTTCCTCGCTGAGGTAGGGTGAAAAGTTACGTGTTGCACTCGAGTGCAAAGATTTTTCACCTCGTGCCCTTTTGATTCCCTGTTGAGTTGACGCTCAGGATTCAAATTTTTGGATCACCCGCTGTGCTCGTGATTTTTAGAATCCATTGCTTACTCTGGCATCAAAATTGAGCACGCGGTTAAAAAGCAACTTTGCACTCTAGTATAACAAATAAGTATTCCTAATTTATGATGACATGTGTACTGTCAGTAAAAGTCAGTTTTTTACTAAGGTCAGTAAAATTTTGGGTTTTTCGAAAACTTGGGTTTGTCAGTATTTTGTGATCACGGTTTTATAAAAGTGGTGGTTTTTTGTAGATTGAAAAAAGAAAACAACCTAAAAATTGTGTGTGAAAAATATGAAGTTAAGGTTTTATTTTATTGAAGATTATTGAGACGAATTCGTTGCTCTGACAACATTTGTGTCGCTCTTCAAAAAAGAGGCGAAACATTATATCTTTTTTTTATTTACAACCATGGTGAATGCTTAATGTAATTACTTGTATACATACTTAAAAGGAAACACTAAGGGCGAGAGAATTCAAAAACAGGTATTTGTAAATTCTATCGCTGTCGCGCACTACCCGGACAGCCGGGCTACGAGGGCGATAGAGACAACTGCAGTTTGGACGAAAATACCCATTGAGTACATAAAATCAACGATCCGTTGTCCCCTGAGCCGATCTACAAAAAAATACCAAATTTACTAGGTATTAGGCAAATTCAAAATTAATGTTCCTCTGTTTTCCTTTTTTATACAATCTAGTCAAATTTGCTTTCTGAATGTTTGAACACAGCTGAAAATCTGAACAATTTTTTAGGTTTTTGAACATTCATGACTCTTTTAATAATTAAATCATGAAAAAATGAGAACATAGGGACACGCCGATAGAGGGTTGAACATATTGTTATACTGATAACAAGAGGAAACAGGGGCCTATGCCCTATCTTTGTATGGAAAAACCCATGTACCTCTTAAATAACAGCAACTAACACATGCACATTTCTACGGTAAATTGGTCGACGAAGGGTCAGTTCAGTACCTCTCCAGGTTTGGTCAGTAAATGGTCAGTATTTTAGATGCTTGCAGTCGGTAAAATCCGTAATTTTAACCAATGAGTTAGTTTCCATCCCTGGTATAAGTAGTGTTTGTTGTTGTGTGCGCAGGGTTTCGGCGGCAAGTTCGGCATAGAGAGCGACCGCGTGGACAAGTCGGCGCACCGGTTCGACTCGGTGGGCAAGGTGGGCACCGACTACACCAAGCACAAGCCGGACATCGGCGGCGCCAAGCCCAGCTCGCTGCGTGCCAAGTTCGAGAACATGGCCAAGGAGAAGGAACAGGTACAAATACAATAACATCTATGTTAAGTCATTGTGGTTGTGCCACGCTGCAAGTTACAGCTGAATGGACCGGCATGACCGGGGTAGTACCACACTCCCACATAACGCCGAAGTGAAGTTATATAGCTTGCTATTGAGTTTCAGCCGGTCTGTGAGAGGTTCCGGATGCCCATTCCCCCCTTCCCTTTCCCTCTCCCACATTCCTCTCCACCCGCACCCCTTCCTCAAAGGTCAGCAACGCATCCTCGGAACGCGACCACGACTGAGAAGATCCGGCAAGAAACCCAGCGGGCTTGTCTTTTTACATTTTATTATCGTCACTTAGGTACTTAATGTATTTACCAAATGTTCATTTATTTTTAGCTTCAGTGTGTTGCCTTATAAAAGAGACCATAATAATGGTACCAGTAGATACTGGAGTGATTAGTCCCAAGCTGTTTTATCCTTCAAAAGTACCTAATATCAATATTGTGCACATGGTACCGATTTTAGTGTTGAAGTAGGTTCCATTATTTGTAAAAAAAATATTTTCAGCATTTTTAGTGCCTCTTGCTACTAACGGGATCGATTGTCATGCATCGTCAATTACGATATCATCAACATACATACCTAATTTCATCCAACCCCAACAGTCACAGAATTGAGGTATGCTAATAAACATAGCGCGAGCCCAGCCACGTGCTGAAGATAGTGAGAATACAAAACACCTTTAATACTAAGCGATCATGTAATGACCCCAAAAACATATTATAAAGTTTATTTTTAGCGTTTTCATACTCTGAACCCATAAGACGTATACTATATGTTGAATCCTTAATGTATCTAGACTTTAAATCCATAAGGCGTTTACAATTTAAATCTCTAAAGGGTTCGAATACTTAATCGCTTATGTTTTGACAATCACTTGTTAAATTATATGTATGTTGTTATTTGTTTCAGGAAGCGCAACAATCCGTACAAAAGATACGCCAACAACGACAGCAGATTGACAAGGATTTATCTGAGAAGGTAAACATTATATTATGCTGGTATGTACATATCTCCCGAGCACACAGTCTTATCAGCGGCAGTTTTGTGCAGTACTTTACAACCTATTATCCCGGAAACCACTTGACCAATTAAGTTCATATTCAATATTCCTCTTTAAAGTCAAGTACCAAATGTGCGTACTAAATTTTAGCAAAATCGGTCGGTAAATAGCGCCGCACTTCCCCACTTTTAGGAAAAGCAATCCTCCACACAAAAATCGCTGACGAAAATTAGTAGAAAATACTTACCATGTTTCGTCAAGATTGGTTGATAAATGCGATCTGTACAGGAAGACGTACATACAACCTAACAATCATACGGACAGATGAAAGTCAATTTGGCCAGTTAAGGCGAAATGAGTTCCAAATTTCATGATTCGACTTCGCGAAAACTTAGTTTTTCGACGCTTAAACCTACTAACCGAAGTTCAAAAAAAAACGTAGTGTAAATTGAATATACGTCCTTATGAAGTATGGGAGCCAATACACGATTGAGCAAACTTGGCTCGATAGAAAAAAATCGGCAACATTCCCTAATTTTTACAATTTTTCTTACGTGCTTAGTGGGAAAAAGCATTTTTATTCAATTATGGGCAATATATATTTCAATGAATGTATCATATTCGAATTCCCAATGAAATTCACTAGTGAACTATGGACTCCTTTATCATTAAAATGTAATCATTTGATTGTACGAAATAAATATAAAAAGTATTAGCGCGTATTGAATTGAATTTTCGCATTAAATCGTCCATTCTGGTAAGCTATTCTCAACCTTATGTAAAGCACCGTAAATTGTTTTAAAATTAGGATTGGACCACGCCTTAAAGCAGAGACGCTTCGCTCGTTCGGGTAATTTTGTATAACTCGAGTCAGATATAAAAGAAATGTAACTATCATAGCTCAGCAGGTAGTGTCTTCGAAGCGCGGTGTGCAAGGTACGATCCCTAGCCAGTACAAATATTTGTGTGATGAGGATAAATGTTAATTCTCGGGTCTTGGATGTTCCCCTTCACCCTGTTAATGTATGCGGCGATGAAATGATGAGCTAGAGCTCATCATTTCATCGCCGTCATCAGTTGCTTTCTCCAACCTGAACCATGTACTGAAATGGCCCCTGAAGAAGATCGTCCTCTTATGAAAAAGAGGCAGAATATGCACGACTGCAAAACTTTTTGATACGTTTTGTAATTTTTTTTTATTATGTATTTGTTTTCGTTGGTAAGATACGATGCAATATGACAAATATAGATATGCAATTTCTTCTGCAACTGAAAGCACGATTTTTATTTTAGTTTTACAAACGGTGAAATTATGCCTCTTGCGAGACAGGAAATGGGGAATAATATTATTTATTGGTATAATACTATTTATATTTATTCATAAGCTAAAGCATAAGTTAAAAGCCGTCTTTGTTTTTCGTGATCAAGTAACAATTGAACAGGAAAAATAATACATTTGACTTTTGCGATCTCCAATCAGTGCATCCCAGTCAGTTTTTCCAAAATATATTCGGTAACATTTTTCTTTAACAGTATGTTTCTGTACTGTTATTTTTGACAGATTTTACAATATAAATGTAGATAACTAGCTATTGTATCTGGCTTCGTTCGCGTTGAATGAAGTTATTACGATCCATCGGAAACTACCCGTTGCCGCGTTGAATAAGAATTGACCGGCGATCTGAACCGACCAACAAGTTAATTGGTTCAGATCGGCCGATCAAGCTCCGCTGCGATATTTATACATGTAGAAACAGAATCAAATAAATAAACATGTAGTATTAAAAACATAAGACTAATTCCTATTCAACGGGTAGTTTCCGAGGGATTTTAATAACTTCATTCCAAGTTAAGCAACGCTTGCTGCGGTCAAGAGTTGGATGGGTGTGTGCTAGTAGCATTGTTCAACTGAGCGCTTACGTGCTTCGGAGGGCACGTTAAGCCTGCGGTCCCGGTTGTTTGTCTTAGGACAACAGTCGTTACGCTATGTCGAAGGCCTTCGGGCAACCACAAAACTTCGACATGCGTTGGCCACTAGCCTATCCACCAAGCCGCACTGGGTCCGCGTGGTGGATTATGGGGAAGGTTCGAGTCCCAGTGGCAACATGGTTGATTATAATTCAGTTGAAAATAAGGTTGTTAGTAAAATCTGACACACACAAAATCTGAAATATACTATATATTAATTTTCACAGGAAAAAGACCGAGTAACAAAAGAAGAGATAGAAAGACCCGCCGCACCCGAACCGAAAGAAGAGGAGCCACAGATAACAACACCCACGAAACTACTCACACAAGCGTTCGAGAGCGAACCGGTCCTGACCAGCCACGAACCGGTTCGAACCAGCCAAGCGGAGGAAGCTAGACGCGTGATCGAAGCGAAACGAGCGCAAGAAACCTCATTGGCGGAGGAAGCGAAGCGAGCAGAAGCGAAGCGAGCGGAATCGAAACTTGCTGAAGCGAAACTTGCTGAAGCGAAACTTGCTGAAGAAGCGAAGCTTGTAGAGGAAATTAAGCAAGCAGAGGAGAGACCGGCAAACTTGCCTGATGTTACCCGAGTGGGCGAAGTCAAGGAAGAAAAAGAAGAGGTTAGTAGAACACTGATTTCAGGCAATTTATGCCGTTTACAGATACAAAATAGCTTCAATAGATAATGTGCTACAACTAAATTACTGCGACCGCGCGCATTTTTTTAAAGGGCGGATTTTCGCGGGGTTTTGCGAACACTGGTTCGTAAATTTAATTATAGCTTCGCCGCTTCCCTAAATATTTTCAGACCCTCTTTGATATATTTCAAAAAAATAAATCAGCAGTTGCCATAGTTAGTATGAAAATCCATCTGTCGTGCTATTCAAAAATGGATGGCGCTTTTTACTACTAACAAAAAGCCATTTTCCTTTTTTTGGACGCTTCATTTTGCTACTACTCTATTTATACTTATACTATGTTTATACTTATAGTTGCATCAAGATTATTATTCAAGTAGCTAGAGTCTAGTCACAGTCTTATAAATAAATCTGTCATGAAGTCACTGTCCTGTCTAAGTCCGTTGTAGTAATAACTTGGATGCGTTACTAAAACTTTCTAATGTTATTGGAGAGGTAAACACAAACAAAGTTTCATAATATGTTTATTTGTATTTCCCGCCGCCAGTTAAGTTTCAAAAAGTTATCAAAGATTTGCTTTAAATTCTGAACTTATTTACTAATACAAACTAAATCAAAAAATAAATGAATAGTTTTGTTTAAGCTTGGATGAAACAACAACCTAATGGTGACTTGCAGATAACCCGGCAGCCGACGATTGTGGTGTCCCCGGTGGGGTGGGAGACGGAGGGCGGGGAGGGTGACGGGGAGGAGGGCGGTGAGGAGGGGGAGGAGGGGTACACGGCGCGCGCGCTCTACGACTACCAGGCGGCCGCGCCTGACGAGATATCCTTCGATCCGGACGATGTCATCACTAATATTGTCATGGTGAGTGGGAGGGAGAGGGGAGATAGGAGAAGGTAGGCGTGGAAAAGGGACAGAAGTTACGTAGGTGACGATTGCATACTTCGTTTGATTAGCTTAAACTTAAACTGAGTGAATTTGAATTCATAAACAACCTTTTAAATTAAGACCACTATTAACCATACTAATTGCGTTAGGGCTAATATTACGCAAATTAAAAATATTATTGCTGGTCAAGTATGAAGAGAAAGTTGGAAATAAAATAATCAAATCGTTATCAAATGATTAGTGACCTCACTCGGGCGGCAGGGGGGGGGGGGGGGGGCTCATAGAGGTCACGGTCAGGTCACATCATCTACAGCATGCGCTAGATATACCGCGACGCGGAAGTGTTAGATCTTGATACTTTGTTTATTTATTGCGTTTTTCATACTTGCATTAAGGTGCTGTCATATCATGATGTCTATAAAATGAGGGTTTTTAAAGCAGTTTATCTCATAAGCAGCGATTTAATTAAAACAACAAAAAATAATATGACAAGTCTAAGACTTCTAGTACTATCACCACAATTTTCGCTTAGCCAGTTCAAAAAGGTTTTCCTTTGCACATATGCATTGCAAGCTAACTCTGCCTCTAACTGTATTGCCCAATGACAGCCATAATATGCATTTCCGTTGTTATAGGTATTTTGTTCATAGGTAAATACCTATCTTTTAGAAATTTTATGATTTTGTGAGGTTTTAAAATACAACGTTAAACCTGCTTAATTGTATTTTATTACAATAAAAGTTGCAGTTCCTTTAATCGTGTTGATAGTACTACATTTTTTTCTTGTACCCATACTTATATTATAGGTCTAGGTAGACCTTAGTTTTATATTATAGTTTTAAATCAGTTTATTGTATGTTATTAAACCATCTATACTCACTTAGTTTTTTTAAATACAACGTTAAGGCGCGGTCCAACCCCAATTTTAAAATAATGTATGATGCTTTACGTAAGGTTGAAAATCGCTCGTTATATTAGACGTAGTGATGCGAAAATGCATCAATTTTGTAAGTTTTTAAAACATATTTCGATATATACTAACACAATTAAAAAAACTGCTGGTTACTACTTTAGTACTATATGTTGGCTATGTATTACCTAAAAATAAATATAGTGATATCGCTGAAAATTCTGAGAGTTTGGACGTGAAAGTTTATTTTTATGGACTTATTCAGGATCTTTTTCTGCAGAGAGCGAGTAATATTTATGAATTCTGTTCGGCTATTACTCTTTGCCTGTTCCTTTTGTAACCTAAGTTTTTTTTTGATATATAATATAATATTATTAACCTGTTTCGTTACACTAGGTGTTTAAATATTCTGCTTTTTACTATTATCAGGATACGAGCGCGTCTTAAACCTGCTTATTGTATTTTAATATACTGAAATAAAAAGTAGTTTCTTGTTCTTTTAAACATGTTGTTTACTTCTGTTCGAAGGATTACCACATAAAAACTACTCGTATGTGAAAAGAACTTGTACTTACAATAAGCTTTTATTACACACCAACAAGCAGAAAATAGGCGGGGGTAGCGAATGGTCATTTCACGCAACATTCACCCTTAAGACGATTAAGCAAAAATTTTGGTGATAGTACATGTTGACGGAATTAAAAACATATTTTAACATTTTATTATGAAAATTAACGTGGTTTGTACACATTTTTAATATGAAAAACTGGATTTAATCACGTAAAAAAGTCACTGGGTGCGAGGCGTGACGCAACCGCGAGCGTTCTGCACTCTCCTTGAAAAATACCACCGGATGTGGTTGAAACTAAAGTCGGAAAGATCTGACTTTTAACATACCAAACTTTAATAAAAAATGTTTATTAATAATACCACTTAATTTCACCCTTAAAACAGTTTATATCTTTATTCACTATTGTATTTGTCATGAAACACATATCATAAGATAGCATTTTTTTTTATACACATACATGATGGATTATTTTTTTATTTAAGAGTGCATCTTATTTTTTTTATGAATTTTGTACGGTTTTACGAGACGCGCTTCAAGTAAAGGAAATGGAACGTAGCCAAGCGCTGAGCTGACAGCGCCTTGATTATATTTTTGATTTGCGTAATATTAACCCTGATGCAATTATTATCATTATTAGTGTCTTAATTTAAAAGGATTCTTATGAATTCAGATTCACCTGTAGTTCAGTCATCGCTATATGATCTAAAAGTTCACGGTAATTGCACTAATGTGTACTAGATCTTCTGTGAAGCGGGGAGTGTGTAAGGAGAGGTCGAAAAGTGTTGTGGAGAGTGAGATTGGAAAATTTACACCGTAAGGGGTATTTTTTTTTCCAAACGACTCCAGATTGTCAATTGTTGTATTCCCCAGGGATGAGAGACAAAGAGAAGTATGGACCAGTAGGGCCATTATGTATCTTAGTTGCGAATTAATGTTGATTGAAATCTTGTAAAATGTCCGCTCTATGTCAGTTTTGACAACTCCAGTAAGCAAAAATGTTAGTAAATTGATGACTGGTGCTGACAAAAGTAACATAGAGCCGCCATGTTTCAAGATTTCAATCAACATTTGTTAGCAACTGAGATACATAATACCCCTACTGGCCATGAAGATAATATATAATTATAGGAAATAGATATATAATATACTAGCTGCGGTTTCCACCCGCGTGGTGATGGATAATGATGATGATGATGATGAATCAAAATAAATATATAGCCTCTGTTACTCAGGGATAATGTAGCATTGTAATAGTGAAATAATGTTTCAATACGGTCCAGTAGTTTCTGAGCGTATTCAATTCAAACAAACAAAGTTGTACTCTTAATAATATTAAGTACTAGCTGCGCTCGGATGATGATGATGATGATGATTTATTTATTTTATTTAATGATGAATCAAATATAGCGTATGTAACTCGGGATTAATTAGCTCTCTATGATAAAATTTTGTGAACCGTACGGCTATTATGTATCTCAGTTGCTAACAAATGTTAAATGAAATCGAAAAAAATGGCGGCTGTATGTCACTCACACAGCTCCAGTCATCAACTTCCTAACATTTTTACTGACTGGAGTTGTCCAAACTGACATAGAGCCGCCATTTTTCAAGATTTCAATCAACATTTGTTAGCAACCGAGATACATAATAGCCCTGCCGGTTATGTAGTTTTAGCGTTTATCCATTACAAACAAACTATCAAATCTTTCCTCTTTATGATATTAAGCATAGCTTCATAAAGTGTTCGTTTTGCTTGTCCTACAATATAAATATTTGTGACAGATCGACGAGGGGTGGTGGCAGGGCCTGTGTAAGGGCGCGTACGGACTGTTCCCCGCCAACTACGTGCAACTGCAGGACAAGTGAGCCGGTGTGGACATAGCTTTACATTCCGATCGTGCTGTTACAATCTACACCTTAACACAAGGGGATTAGAGTACACCGTTTGCATTACATCTGAGCTATTATATGTTTATTATGATTATTGTTAAGCAGGGTTTTTAGCATATCGGTCACTATTTCGTCAAGTATAAGGTATATATTTGAAAAGCTTCGATAACCTTGTATTGGTAATTTTGAGTCCAGGACAAGCATTCCTGACACTGAAACTAACAAGATTTTGTTGTATATTTATTGCAATATATAAATTGAATATACATAATACATTTAATTTATATAAAAATTCAAGAAGTTTTATAAAATTAACTACACAATAATTGAGAAAATAATGGTATAGGTGTGATGTCGAGACCGTAAAGTACCGAGGTTAAACAACCTATATAGTAAATTTAAATCACTTACATATTCTCTATTGTTGTCATAGTCCACTGGGTCTACCACGAGTTTCCATTGACACCAATCGATGCTTGCTATCGACTGTCGACGAAAAAATGTATGAAAAATGAACAGTGCCACCTTGTGGTCAATTGTAGAACTAAAATTGACAGCGAGTACGCCAATCACAAGCGTAATAGGTAGGCGAGATCTAGTATTGACTAAAGATGACATTTACAGTACGGTCCCAATCAGCCATAATCGATTTAAGCGCGATAACAGTCGGTCCCTTTCACCGTGAGCGTGATTACGATGGCCCACGCTACGTCATCGATGACGTCTTAACTGCCGCCGTATTGACGATTACATGAACCATGCTCTACACCATAATCGTCGTGAGCGTTCTGTCAAAAGTGACAGGTGTTTGTTTATTTCTACAATGTCTTTACTGGTGTCCCTTGTTTTTGATGTAAAAGTTGTAAAAGTCGGTCCATCCATTCCATTATTTCTTTTTAATCCACACACCACATAGTTAACCTTCACACTATGCACGTAATTTTTCGAATTTGTTTTTCGCACGCAAATGGTCCGTTATTGCTACAACTCTGTTCCGATTTATCAACACGCTTACAGTGCCACGAGCTGTCAAAATCGCGATATTTGTCTCGGACCGGCTTTGGTAGACGTTAGCACTGTGAGCAAAAATATCGCAAAACGGACCACTGTGTTATGTTGCAAACTCATGGTAGAGCTACTGATCTATGCAGAATCATTTGACGATCTGTAAGTAGTGGCTGCATCGGGCCCGCGAGGTGAACAATAAATAATGGAAACATCTCCTTTTATTGAGGATAGTCAATGTCTCAGGGCTGGTCTTTTTTTGTTATGTGCCTATCATACCAATTAAAAGGTTTGAATTTATGTTTTTAATAAAAAATATTACTAAAAAGTATTAAAACTAAAAAATATTACTAAAAATAAAAGTAATTAAATAAACATGTATTCTAATCCTCAAGTGGAGTTAGAATTATAATTAATTGTTATTATCAGATATATAATAATTGCTTATACATAATGACTAAGAAAATATTTTAATATATATTAAGTAGTTTCAATTAAAACCACAGGCTCAAAGTGAAATGGAAACTTTTCTGTGTTGTTACGTTTGCTCAATTACGATGATTAAATAATAAAATAATAAACGCATGAATCGCCCCAAATAAAGTGACCAGCATACGTCTTAATAGCAGAAATAAACAGCATTGTTCCTTTACTCATGTCCCACCTAGATAAGTTGGATAAGTACTCGTAAGTAGAAAATCATTAACTATAAACGGATCCCTATTGTTTAAACCAAACTTGATCAAAAATCTAAATTTGATCGTGATGATGTTTTTATTCACTTCTGAAGTTATATTTATCTAAATCAGAGATGTTTTTACTACGATTCTTGAAGCTCAACTCCTAAGTATTGCAAGATTGGGGTTCGCTACCCAAACTTGGACCAAATGAACCCAATACTAGAGAAAAAACCTGAGTGTTAGTATGTTAATAAAAACGTTCCCAATACACGCAGCAGTTACGGTGTTCAGAAGTCTTGCAAGAGGTAGTCCTTACCAACCGCTGTCTCGAAATTTGAGTGTGTTATTTTTAACTAGCTGCGCCCTTGTGATTTCACCTGTGTGGTGATAGATGATGGTTTTATTTTTAAACCATCCCTGTATCAGAGCGATCAAAACAAAAAAAAGAATTATTCAAATCGGTAAAGTCGTTCGGAAGTTATGCGCGTACATACATATATATAAGGTATTTGTTAATTAGTGCACAATATTGAACAGGGCGGTTTGGAATCGATAACTGGTCATGAAAGTAAAAGAAATAAATTACATATATTTTTTATTATTATGAACCCATATTCGCTGCTCCACGGCTAAGAACCATAGTTCGACTAAACGCACGACCCGACGCACAGCGCACCGCTACATCACAGTAAGTACGCGAGACATACCTACCCGCTCAGAATAGGTACAACGTGCGGACAATGACCCGCCCGGGCCAGCTGTCGTTTATCCATAGACATCAGCTGCGTGTAAACATTCACGAGTAGGTCGGTTCGTACGTCGTTGTACCTATTCTAAGTGGGTAGGTATGTCTCGCGTAGTCACTGTTGTCTATTCTGTGATGTAGCGGCGTGCGTTCAGTCGCGCAAGGGTTATTAGCTGCGGAGCAATGAATATGGGTTCATGGGTTTTCTTCACTATAATGACCAGTTATCGATTCCAAACCACCTCATTCGATATTGTGCACTAGTTAACAGTGACCTTATATAGATAGATTTCAATAACATCGCATAACAATCTTGGCGATACACACTGACTTGCATTGCGGGTTACAGGTTGGAGGTTATCTAACCGAATATGGGCTGGGCTTGTCCAAAGCTCGTTAACCCGTCGCGTGTCACGCGTACGCCATGTGTACGTTTTAAACAGTGCTAAGCCATGTCGCGCATACACAAATTGTATACACATTTTTAGACCTCGAGTTTGTGATATATCTTATCAGATCCAATACACTCCGCCGGTATAAACTTGCTTTTAGTTGGTCAAACTATTCAAGTGTAGTATTTTTTATTTGAACTTTTATGCGAAGTTCGGAAATAAAACGAAAAACACTAGACATGGGACGGGATAACATACTACAGAGTTGGCTGTGTATAATATCATATTATATCTATTGTAGAAGCCCTTAGTGTTACACACGTCGATAGGCGATGGTGACCACTTTCTATCAGGCGGGCCGCGCGCCTGTCTGCCTACTTGTGGCAATAAAAAAAAGAAAAGGGGCATACTTAAAGCAATATCAAACATACGTGATTTACTCCGTTCAAAGTGAATAACAATGTATTTTACATAATTCTGATACTTTATAATCGCTTACTAAAATATGGATCTAGTTATATAGCTGGTCTACCTGACATCAACCTCATTGTAGATTCTTTTTCGTGATGGATTCACCGCCATAAATAGTTTGCTAGAACCTCTGTACCCCGAATAGGTTAGCTGACATACCAATAAATTGTCAATCTACGAAAAGATTGCAGATGTTTCTGAAAATAGTTTGAGGCTTCAGCAAAATAAGTGGATGGTTAAACTAATTATATCATGCTACATATATGTGTTATTTGTGAACATTTAACTGAACAGATTTGCGCCTCAGGCATATAATTTATATCTCGGGCATATTATTTGCGCCTCAGGCATATAATGTATGTCTCGGCATATTATTTTCGCCTCAGGTATATAATTTATGTCTCGGGCATATTATTTGCGCCTCAGGCATATAATTTATGTCTCGGGCATATTATTTATGCCTCGGGCATATTATTTATGCCTCAGGCATATAATTTATGCCTCAGGCATATAATCTATGCCTCTGGCATATTATTTGCTCTTCAGGCACATAATTTATGCCTCGGGCATATTATTTCTGGTTCAGGCATATAAATTATGCCTCGTGCATATTATTTATGCCTCAGGCATATTATCTGTCTCTGGCATATTATTTGCTCTTCAAGCATATAATTTATGCCTCGGGTATATTATTTCTGGCTCAGGCATATTATCTATGTCTCTGGCATATTATTTTCTCTTTAGGCATATAATTTATGCCTCGGGCATATTATTTCTGGCTCAGGCATATTATATATGCAGTTAGAGTTTTTGGGAGGGTATTTGAGGCTAAAATGTTAACTGTACAGAATGCACTGTATAAATCGTAGGCTGATATGATGCTTATTTACTTTACTTTAGTACACATAGACAAATGTTAAGGGTGTAAAAAGGGTCCTTGTTACGTGAGTTCGAGGATAATATTTTCAACTTGTCTGAGTATTCTTTTGTTATTCAATTAATAGTTTATCCATTCACGCTGTACATTTTGCATGCATAACTTAGAATAAACATGTCAACTTAGGCCCTGTTTTTTAATCATCAAATAATCTTTATTCGTACGAATTGGATACACAAGCAATATAAAAAGAGCGAATGTTGGTGGTTCAAAAGGAAAATCATTGGTTTTAAATTAGTAGCTTAATATAGTTTTTTTATATGATTGAAAAACCAAACCTTCATTCACTAATATGCAAAATTATACATAATATTGTTTTGAATATTAGATATGTATTGCTAATAAGAGTGTAATACTTATATTAGATTTTTCTAATATAAGTATGTCTACATTCATATACTATTAAAAATATATTTAATAAATTAATATTATTATATTATATATATATATATATATATATATATATATATATATATATATATATATACAGTTATATAATGTACACAATGTGTGTATTGAAGAATTATTATAGCACAGGTATTTCTTCTTCATAAAAATATGAAATTTATAAATCTACTGTTATAATGAGGAGGAATAGTTAAAATGTCAGTTAAACAGTATGAAAATAGATTTATAACGTGTATGATTAAGAAATAAGTTTTTAATTGTAAACGATATATATGTCTAACTTTACATAATTTCTATGATGTATATGTTTAAATCATATGAAATGAGTACAGAAAGTAGTTAATTAATTTATCGAGGACTGTACGGATACTGCGAACGCACACACTTAATGGTTTATTCCCGTGTACAGTTGACCATTGGTTCGGTATATCAATACTAGTAATGAATAATCATATAAATAGTCAATAAATATATTTTTTTGTATTGAAGTTTATAGTGTTGCCAGTGTGACCCGTTAATTTGCAATGGGTCGCATAGAAATCGTTATAGAGCTTTTATCGAGCTGTTATACGGCTTAGCGTGATAACAAGCTCGTATAACGACTATTTTGGATCGTGGCCATCATTTTGTCGTTTCACGGCATTTGTGACGACAATGACAGTTAACCGTGTCGTCCTATATGTGAACACTGACCCATTTAAATCTATAAGCCACAACACTAAACTAGACGATTATCTGTCGTCGCGACAAAGTGAGAAGGCGCCCTAAGAATTAACTTGGGCGGTGTCGGTACATTACTCCAAATGACGAAAGAAACAAATTTTTTAAACTTTTGTACAGCTTTTAGCATTTTTATCACATAATTTTCAAAGCACTAACGCCTGCTTTGTGAGACCAAACATTACAATTTTAGACTGAAAAATTCACTTGCTCTGACGGGATTCGCGCCTTCCAACAAATCCTTGTTGGACGCCATGACCACTAGGCCACTAGGCCACCGAGGCTTAATAATGTCGGAAGACACGGGTTCGAATTCAATCCGAGGATGTGAATTTTTCTCTCTAAAATTTGTAAACCTTTTCTCATTTAAATTGCATATTTTTATACATAAGATGACGCCCCAACTCAAAATAAGGATAAGGAATTTTGTGAAGTTATTAACACGTTGAACGCCATTTGGCCCACGGGTGGGCGAACTAGGTACTTCCGTTCAGGCCGAGGCGAAAAACTAATTTCCGTCAAAATAAAAATTTTTAAAATTTTGTTCCATTTGACGGAGAATGAATTTATTTTCATTATAAATCGATAAATATCATGTTTATGTTAAGAAAAATGGCGGCAAACTCATTATGGTCACCGGTGTCCCCCGCGGCGCCTCCGGAACGAAATCATCTTGAACTCCCGCGGGCGCCGCGGGGGCCGCCCCGCGGCTCACCCCGCCCGCCTCTTCGTCGACTCATCGAAGCAAGCGCAGCGCAGCCGCTCGCTCAGTCATGCGCAAGCTATCCTTTCGATTGGTGTTAGCGGTTATGCAATAAAATTTTGTTCACCATGGATGACTTCGACGACTTCATACTATCACAAGAAGATATTACTCAATTAGACCAGCTAGAAAACATATCAGTAAATCTGCTAAACAGCAGCTTCCAGCTAAGTTCGGATGCTGGCACCGACGACGATGAATTACCACTTCATCCACCTCAACGTAAACGTCGGCGCTGTCGTATTTTATCAGAAAGCGAAGAAAGTCAAAATGGAAGTAATTTCGAGACTGTTCCTCCAGGTAGGTTCATACTTTTTCTATACAGGGTGTTCGTTAAGTAGCACTAGTTCAGATCGAAATTAATAAAATAATTGCATGTATTATAATGTATGTATGTTTGTCCGACGATAACTTGAGTATCTCTCGTCCTATCACCTAGCGGTAATAGAACTTTTAAGTTCGCATATGAACCAAATCGGTTAAATACGTGTCAAGATAAAACGGATTGCATCGCGCGAAGTCTCCGTTTGGAGCTTTTTAGTCTTCTTGGTTGATTAGCCGATGAAACCAAAAAGAGGTTCTCAATTCGTACCAATATTTGTTTTTTATACACCGTTACATTTTATTAATTAGCAATATTTTAACAGTGCATAGTACTCATCATTATGAACAACTTTTACTATGGGACCAACCAGAAATGCCCGAAAAAAAATCAGCTGTTCCATACATTTTCTCTCGGGTCATTGACATTTTTCTATGGAACAGCTGATTTTTTTTCGGGCATTTCTGGTTGGTCCCATAGTAAAAGTTGTTCATAATGATGAGTACTATGCACTTTTAAAATTTTGCTAATTAATGAAATGTAACGGTGTATAGTATACGTTACTGGAATACTCGGAGACAGTTGGTCAGATAACAAAAGTATTTTTTTGTTTGATAGGTGAAGGTTCATAGGTGAATAGTTGACTGGTGGTCACATTGTCACCATTGATGATAGAATCTTTGAGAAAATTAGAAAACTCTTCAAATATTGTTGGCTAACCTTATTCACACCTTTGCACACTTTTCTCATCATGGTTTATTTTCTTTTTAGAGGACTTACTTCCATCTAGTACCTGGACAAAACCTAAAGGTAACCAGCGCACCATTATACCTTTTACCGAAAACCCTGGACTAACACCGCATCTTCGCATTTGCATGTCTAACAAAAATCCCGCTGATTTCTTCCAATTAATGGTTTCGGACAACATTTTTAATCACATAGTTGATTGTACCAACCAGTTTGCAATAGACACCATCGTGAAAGAATATGATGCTTCACGCTATGCACGGCTTCGAAAATGGAAACCCACTAACATCACCGAAATTAAAAAATTCTTTGGGCTTATATTGTTCATGGGTATTGTGAGGCTGCCTAGGTTATCAGATTATTGGACGACTGACAAAGTACTAGCCCAAACATTTCCCCGAACAGTAATGTCTCGGAATCGCTTCGAGATAATATTACAGATGCTGCATTTTTCCCTTGATGATGAAGCCAATAAGTCCGATCGGCTACATCGTATCAGATGGCTGTTACAAGCTTTGAATTTAAACTTTCAGGAAAATTACACGCCGACCGAAGAACTGTGCATAGACGAGAGTATGATCCCTTTCCGAGGGCGCATAATTTTCCGACAATACAACAAACAGAAAAGGCATAAGTATGGGATAAAAGAATATAAATTGTGCACGATCCCCGGCTACACATATAAGATAAATGTTTACGCCGGCAAAGAAAATGACAGTACAAACACAACTCCTTTCTCAGTGGTCATGAATTTGTGCAGTGATCTGTTGAATAAAGGTCACACGCTTTATACAGATAACTGGTACACAAGCGTCAATTTAGCACGAGAGCTTTTAAAAAATGAAACCCATTTAGTAGGTACGATACGGAAAAATCGAAGAAATCTCCCAAAAAAAGTTATTTCCACAAAGCTGAAGAAAGGTACACATATTGCCAGAGAAAGCTGTGACGGAATCACCGTCTTAAAGTGGAAGGACAAGCGAGACGTCCTCGTTTTGTCAACTAAACATACTGATCGTTTTCAAACGGTCGAAAAGCGCAGAAAAACAGTGTCAAAACCTCAAATCGTGTTTGACTACAACAGAGTGAAAGGGGCAGTAGATCTCACGGATCAAATGGCTGCTTATTGCAGCCCCCTTCGAAAAACGATAAAATGGTACAAGAAGCTGGCAATCGATTTGATTTTGAACACTGCACTTGTCAACGCTCTAACTTTGTACAAATCTGTGACGCAAAAAAAAATCCAAATCGTGGATTTTAGGAAAAGTATATTAGAAAAACTGTGCAGCGAAGGAGAAGCCCGACTACAACCAGAAAGACCAAAACGACTTAAGCATACAATGGTGAAAAAGGAAGGACCGGCTAGGGCAAATAGGCGAACATGTACGCAGTGCTACAAAGATCTGAGGGCTGTTATGAGTAGCAAAATGGCTAAAAATAAGGCCCAAAAAGTAGTGACATATTGCTCATCTTGCCTGAATAAACCGTTTCTGTGCCTGGCTTGTTTCAATAAAATACACGCATAATTGAGATATCAATACATAGGCCTTCGATGTCTTAGAGTTGATTAGAGTTGAACCTGTATTATTTAGGATAAAATATTGTACTTTTTCAAGTTGATTGGCATTTCTAAGTTTTTATTATTCATTGTGACAGCTATCTCTAAATTAAAAATAGAAAGAAGCTTTTGTACATCTTCTACTGGTAATAGTTTACGTTTTTTGTCGCGCGAATTTTTTCATTGAAAGCTTTTTTCTAAAGTTCCTATTTTTGTAATTATTAATAAAATACATCGTATTTTAAATGGTTGTGCCATACTAGGTTAAATAATAATACAAATATGTGTAATTTCTCTAAAAAACTGATTATACTGGTCAATAGTTAGTTACTTTTACATTATCTTACTTTCTTTGTAGGGCCCAATGTTATAGAGAGAAATATCCATAATAAAACAACATTCTGTATACATAATTACATATTAACATGTATTGCTATAAATGAATAAACGAAAATGATTATAATATTGTTTTATTTGATAGAATAACATATAGTTATGGTTTATTTCGAGATCTTTAGAAAATTTTATACGTTTCCAACGAAAAGCATCATAAAATTCTTAACTGTCATGTCAGATAAAAACCAAGCCAAACGTTTTATTCTACAGGGCCACGCGGCTCACTTCCCATTAGTTTTTGTTCGAATACAGTGCTCTTCGGCGAGTAATTTGCATTTAAAGTGAAGCCCCAACTTGGCTCACGGGTGACCACCGTGGCCTGAACGGTACAGTACGGAATGGCTCACCGGTGTCCCCGACGGCCTGAACGGAAAACACGTTTTTTAGCTCGGCATTCAACGTGTTAAATATAGCTTGGTCGGTGAAAATGTATTCCTTACGAAGGTTTTCCCATTTAGATATAAACTTTTTTTCTATGTAATTGGACTCCTTGGAGTCATGCAGTTTTTCAACTTGCAATTCCGTATTGTATAACAGCACACACAATTTTGCACGTATCCATTTATTTTGTGTATAGTGTATAGATAGTAAATTAAGAAATTAGAAAATAAAATCAAGCAAAAATTATGTACTGTATGATATTTCGCACATCTTTTTAGATTATAAAAACAAACAATTTTTTTTGTTTTCAAAAAGGAGTTATGCTTTATCTGGTGATAAGTTGAAAATAAGCCAATTCCTTAGAATAACTACTTATAGAAACCAAGTACAGCTCTAAAATGTAAGCCATAAATGGCTCACTTTGCGGACGGCACAACAGTATACGACTTTTAAATACTAACATTTCATAAATACCGCTAGATCTTTGTACTTTTAAATTTTTTATTTTTATTTTCGTTTACATTTAAACCAATGTATAGAACACATTTTACATAGGTAAAATGTGTATAGTTTACCTTACATATTTTACCTATGTAAAACGGGTGTTCTATACATTGATTGGGGAAACCTCCCAAGTTTTATAAGAAAACAATTTACCAGAGGATATAATGTTTGCGTGTGCGTGACGCGGCAAGTAAACACAGCACACATAGCACATTTGTAGCGTACGTTTTGAAAATACGTTGTTTGGAACCTACCTTCTATGGGTTGTTATTCTAAGGCCAAAACTTGTATTATTTAGGGAGAAGGCATGCGACGTGGAGATCGTTCGATACAGATCGATTAATTTCTTTAACCGAATCGATGGCAAAATCTCCATCGATTAGGTTAAAGCAATTACCAATTAGAACTCGTTGGTAATGAATATATTCCGCCATTAGTATCAAAGTGTATTTTTATACAAATGATTGTATCCAAACACTTCCAACGCCATATTTGTTATGGTTATTAATGATAACTGTATTATTACGATTTGCTAAATTTTTATTTTATCGTTAACCGACTTTGATAAATGATAGGTTGTCAAAATGGTCGGATGTGTATTTTGAAACACTTTAAGAATAGAACTTTCGGTTACATATTGAATGATTCTGACTAAAACCCCGTTTTGACTATTCTTGCAGTGTTGAGAGTCGAATGAAGCTCTTCATATAATTGTTATCGAACTTCAGTTAGTTCGTTTGATCAATAAACATATTGACCATATGACGGACAAGTCGTCCGTTTGATGTTAAGAGTCACGGTGGCCCACGATCGTTTCAGTGCCATGTAAAACTTAAAAATTATTAACACCACTAAATACTCTAAAATTATTTGTTTACTTGTGTCAGAATGGAGAAGAATTTACCTTTCGCCGTTGTAGGACTGGGAACCGTAAGTGTTAAGCAATCTAACTTGCTAGGCTTGGCTCTACAGTATGCAATCAACAAATGTCTGCTGGATATCTTTCAACAGACATTTGATTGCATTAAGTGCAAGTAGCGCTCGTAGCGGAGCTTGACTTGGCGACCTTAACCTATCAACAAGTTAAACAACACTTGTTGCGGTCAGGAGTTGGATGGGTGTGTGCTAGTGGTATTGTTCAACTGAGCGCTTCCGTCCTTCGGAGGGCACGTTAAGCCGTTGTTCCCGGTTGTTTGTCTGTCGAAAGCCTTTGGGTGGCCTGAAACTTCATCACGGGTTGGCCGCTAGCCTATCCACCAAAGTTATATATATTATATCTCTGGCATGGTGTATGTCGCGCATTCAATGCAATGCTAATGCTGTGGGTGCTGCTGCGACTGTCATGAGCAACCGTGGCGCTTACCCTCAGACGGACGTCTTGCTTGTCTCATCAGTTAGTATATAAAGTCTGTTTTGAGTCAATATGTAACCGCCCTTATGAAGCATAGTGTACATTGTAATAAGTATATACATATAATAAAAATGACATTCATAATAATAGGTATTTGATGCCGGAATATGTTTTGTATAATATATCATTATTGTTTTTAAATGAATAAATATTTTATAGCTATATGAAATTGTTTGAATACATTTTTTGAGATCTTTATTATATAAATAGAATTATAATTTATGAAGGCCCGATCCTTCCCCCTCCACCCTCACCCATTTCTATCTTCCTCAAAGGTTGGATACGAATGCTCGAGACCTCTGGTATTGCGGATGTCCGTGGGCGACAATATCACTTACCATCAGGTGAACCGCCTGCTCGTCGGCGAACCTATCACATAAAAAATGCTATAATATTTAGTTGTATAGTATTTAGTTACTTACGAATCTTTATTATAACTCTAGCAAACGGTATGCTTGACAAAATATAATGTACCAAACCTTCCTTTTAAAATCCCTGTTCAATGATACACTTGATGGGATGAAAATAGTTAGTGTTCTTCACTTCTCCCTAGAGGACGCAATATTCAATTTAGTTTGAAGTCATATATAGCCTATGGTTATATATATTTGTGTAAAAAAGTAGTTTTCCTTTGTCCCCTAAAAGAGCATGTTATGTTGTCCTTTCATAATAATTGTGTTCGTCAATAAATTGCAAAAAATGATAAAACAGGCACAGACTCTGGAGTCTGTAGAGTGTAGTTTTATAAAGAACTTTTTAGACTAACTACTGGCTCTAAAGCAGTTGTTGAAACGCCGCCAGGTACAAAGGGTGATATAGCTGGTCAGTCGGGCACAACAAAGTGCCTTAACCACCATGCTGTGGATTTTACCGAATTGTATATCGACCGAAGATTTGTTCGTTAATGCAATGAAACTCGTCTCGCGCTAAACCTGCGTCAATCAACGCTAGCAGGAAAGACGTTCTAGGGTTAGTACGCTGGTTCGCGGCCCTGCGTTAGTTGGCGAGTAATTTATTTGAAAGTAGAATAGTAGTACTAGTACTCAAAACTTATAAACTTGCCGGGATAATATGAAGGCCTAGGCATCACAAATTCGTTTGCGCGCACATGGCTAAAACTGCGTAAAAAATAGTGGTGCTTATTAAAAGATAAGTACCTAATTTGTTTATACAATTGAATTTGGTGTTCATAAGTTTTTTAACTAATAGTTTATTAATTCTTCAATTAAGCAAATATTTTAAATATTGGATATAAACATATCTAATGAGGAAACAATAACATTGTTCACGCGAAACCGTGACGTCACTTTACTCACCGCGCGTACCCCGCCGCCCCCGCGCGATAAGACGATCGCCGTAGGGGTAAACGTGGAGCGAGGCGACTCTCGCCCGCCACCAGTGACCCAGACGCATTCAGCTCGCGCGCACGCTAAATTACGAGACCCGCTCTGCGCCGCCGCGTTTCGCTACGACCCGGATCCGCCCCCAACTTTTACCGACGTAAAATACGCGTACGCGAGTGCGTGAACCAGTGTATCCATAAGACAATACAAACATTTAACTATAAGTGAACAGTTCGTCACTCCCTTCAGCACGACGTCCACAGCAAGACGCCTCCGCAGAGGAACTCAGGACGCCTACCCATCAGCTCCAGATTCATCCGACATCCCAATTGGAGACCAGGTATCTATCCTAACACCCTTTTCCACGATCGTATAGTTGCAGGAAACTGCTCAACTATATTTCCTTCGAACCGAGATAATTGAATCAGCCCCCCTTGTCAAAAAATAATAATTCCTTTAATACAGTCCATTGCCCAATATAAATCCCTATCAGCCCTATTTAATTTCCAAACTACTCAAAATTCATTCTATTGATTTAATTTAAATTCACTCTGAAATTACGTCATACAAATCACTTCGAAGCTTCTAGAAAAGTGAACCGACCGGGCGATTTGCTAGACGAAATTGACCCGTCCAGGCACCTCGTTGTTCGTTTGACACTCACGCGCCACAGAATAAACCACAGTACTCCAGATAATCGCGTTTGACAACAAGCGTTCGTGACTAATGCGTTCCGATACGATTGTTTATTAATATTGCTTGCAAGAAAAGTTTGTAATTAAGAATTCTTAAGGCCAGTACTTACGACATTAAGTTTATTTATTAAGTTATAATACTAATTGTACTAAGTACGGTTAAAAGATCTACTTGTGTACGTGATTAACATAAATTAACATCTGTTAGCTGTTGTGATTCAGCACTCATATATCATTTAGACATGCTACTTAATTAGGTTACATATGTTATTTATAATTGGATTAACTATTTATATTTAAATTAGGGTTCCGCGCGAGTTATTAAATATTTAGTACCGAACGAATTTACAGATTTTAATTAATTAAGTAATTAAACCCTCAGCTCACATAAGGTTTGGTACACGCGTTATTAATTTAGGCGTTATTTTAACCGCCTTCCGAAAAAGGAGGAATTTCACCTTTTTCTTGTGCCTGACTTCGCCGTCGACGTTACGATGCCTTCCAAATCGCAGGCCGCTCGTTTTAGAGAGGAACAACGCGCTCTAATTGCCCTCTCGGAAATTGCGACTTCGTTACGAGAAGGGAAATCGAAGTATATGAACGCAGATTTCAACGCGAAAGTTGCGGACGTAAGAACCATGCGTGATAAACTCGACGCCGTGTACTACGAGATTTTATATACCGACGATTTGTCAGACGCCCAGGAAAAATTCTACATGGAGCAATACGAACGGGCAATAGAAGCCTATGACGCGATTCTTGTTGCACATGTAGATATTAACATATTGCCATCAGCCCAAAGTGACGAGGTACCATCAGCACACAATAAGGGAAACGTCACAGCGCCAGCTACGGTAAACTCGGTTTTGCCCCAAATAGAGTTACCCAAATTTACCTCGCGACTCGAGGACTGGCCGTCCTTCATATCAGTATTTAAGAGCTTGACCGACAACATGGCCAACCTTACGGGTGCAGTAAAACTGCACTACTTACTTTCCTGTCTAGCAGGGGAATCGCGATCGCTCATTGCACACCTGACGATCACGAATGAAAATTACGTAGAAGCCTTGGATATCCTGACACGAAGATACGAAAATCGACGGCTGCTCATCGATCGTTTCGTGGACGTTATTTTCGATCTGCCCACCATATCGTCGCGTTCGGAAATCAGGAGGCAGTTCCTAACTCCGCTCATATCCGCACAATCCGCGCTTGCCAACTTAAACTTATCCACTACGGGAGATAGTAGATATATTTTCGTGTCGATCGTAGCACGAAAACTCAAGGGGGAACTTAGGTCCTTCTTTGAGCGTCAATACGGGTCATCTGACCGACTCCCGACCCTAGCCGACCTCGTCACCTTCCTTGAGCATCACGCACGCGGCAACGAGGTCAGCGTATCGACCGCCACAGCTCCGCCCACGCCCGGACCAAACGCAAACCGAGCGTCACCGTCCGGGGCACAACATGCGCGCACGTATCACCCCGACTACGCGCAGGCTCGACGGGTACATACTGCGAACGCATCTCCGACACACTCCGAGGATTCGAACCCGCGACCTCAGCGTTATGCACAGGCGTTAACCGCACGACCCGCGCGCTTCTCGCCCCCACCTCGACAGGGATCGAACCCGCAACCGCCGCGCTATACGCAGGCATTAACACCATCACCCGCGCGCTTCTCGCCCCCACCTCAGCAGGTCTCAAATGCGCAAACATTTTCCAGAGGCAATCATTACTGGCCGTGGTGTAATGTCCGGAGCCACAAGCTACGGGTATGCCCACTATATAACAAACAACCAGTGCAGGGCCGCTGGGATTTCATTTACGCGCGCAACCGGTGCGCAAAATGTCTAGGCCCGCATTATGACGATGAGTGCACGTCAACGGGCCTACGCAAAACATGTGGCAGTGCAAACCACCACACAACCCTGCACAGGTTGGGGTGTACCTCACCAACGCAGAATTCCGCGCATTTGCTACCCGCACAACAGCGCGAGATACCACGCCGCCGTCCCTCACCTGATACGGACCGGATGGTGTCCTTCAGACGTACTCCAACGCGCACTACCTCGCGCTCGCCTCCGCCCCCTAGGCAGTGACTAGGGCGGCACCATAAACACATATCGACTCAGCACACACATACTCAGCACATATCAGCCCAGCTCACGGCTAATCATCAGCACACACATCAGCCCGAAGCTAATCAGCACACATCCCAGCGCGTAGATAATCAGCACATATCTTATCAGCGCAATGTTAATCAGCACACATTTTATCAGCTCACAACTACACACACAACACGACGACAAAATGTCGTCGCAAACACCTTGAGTCATACTACTGACATCTCAACGCCAGACAGTGTTCACAATAGACCTGTACAGTACCTACAGTACTACCTACAGTCTCACTCGAGATAGCAGACTGCAAAGGCAATTTTCACCAAGCACGAGCGTTATTAGACTGTGGCTCTATGATAACACTAATAGATGAAAACATAGTAAAGCGACTTTGTTTACCTACTCAGCGCACCCAATTAAAAATAAAAGGTATAGGTGATCAGCACTCAGAAAATTATTCATCATATGTCGACATTACTTTTCGACCTGTACATACGGACAGGCCCGTAATAAGGACGAAGGCATATGTGCTCAAAAACGTAACGGGAGTTTTACCGCACACTAAACTGCCTAGTTTGGATGAAAGTACCAAGTACGTTCCACTAGCAGATTTTTCTTTTAACATACCTGCACCGATTGACCTCTTATTAGGGTCAGACATATTAGGTAGCATCTTAGACGGTACTAAAATTTCTCTAGGGCCCGGCAGACCTGTAGCCTTCGGCACGATATTTAACTTCACGTTATTAGGCCCAGTATCACAAGATACGGGCACTCAGCTTCAAGTTAACTCAGCTCAAATTGACCATACTGACTTGGCACTACAGTCCAGCCAAGACATCCAGTCAGCTCTAGAGAGATTCTGGGAGGTAGAAGAAGTCAGTAATACCATTCCCGATGGTACATCAGCTCACGAAGAGTGCGAAAAAATATACCAGTCCACCACCACGAGGGACCAGTCTGGTAAATATATAGTCGCGCTACCATTTGTTACGGATGCCCCCGAACTAGGGGCTACGCACGCTATAGCACTTCGGCGGTTACTCAACCTCGAAAAGAAACTCCAACGAAACCCCGAACTCCACTCAAAATATGTAGCGTTTATGCAGGAGTATCTAGAGAAAGGTCACATGAACCGCTGCCATCCAAATACGTTCCGCGATCAGCCCCACTGCTACATACCGCACCATGGCATTTTCAAGGCCAATTCAGACAAGCTACGTACAGTCTTTGACGCTAGTTGTAAAAGCGCAAATGGCACTAGTCTCAACGACACCTTACATACGGGACCGGCCCTGCAGCGAGATATCACGGATATCATTTTAAACTTCCGAACACACAAGGTCGTTTTCAGCACAGACATACAACAGATGTTCAGAAACATCATGATTCAGCCCGACCACAGACGGTTTCAGCTCATTCTCTGGCGTTCATCGCCAGATCAGCCCTTATTAACATATGCATTGTCCACCGTGACTTACGGATTACGCTCCAGCCCATTCTTAGCGAACCGCACCATCCAGCAGTTGATCGCGGATGAAGGGCAACGCTATCCCAGAGCCGCTCAGGTGCTCTCTAGGTCAATATTTGTTGACGACGTGCTCACCGGACATGATACTGTCGGTGAAGCCATGAACTTACAAACCGAGTTGATTAGCCTACTCGCACTGGGGGGTTTCCAACTGCGTAAGTGGACATCCAACTCACGCCAGCTCTTAGAAAGGTTCCCAGATGACCAGTGCGAGATGTCGAAAGATTTTGACGTCAGCCCAGACGATAACTCCATCAAAGTTTGGCATACAATGGATACCACAAACTGACGAATTTACCTACAGTGTCTCAGTACCTACGGTAGATGGATTTACCAAGAGGTCAATACTCAGCACTATAGCACGTCTGTACGACCCATGCGGTTGGATCAGCCCCGTCATCTTCCGCGCTAAAACCTTGATTCAAAGGTTGTGGACCTTAAAACTCGATTGGGACGAACGAGTACCCAGTGGCGTCGCTCTTGAGTGTCAGAATATCTATCGTGACCGACCACGTCTCTCAGCGCTCAGGTTTCCAAGAAACGTCTGCTCAAACAAGGCATCCACACACACCCTTCAGGGATATGCGGATGCTTCAGAACTCAGCTACGCCGCGGTTATATACCTCCACGAAACTACACCTGATGGACAGGTACATGTGCACTTGCTCATGTCCAAATCAAAGGTAGCTCCTATTAAAAACCGCCAAACCATTCCTAAACTGGAGCTCTCAGCCGCTCACTTGTTGGCTAAGCTCATGGCCCATGTCTCGGCTCAGTTATCAGCTCACATCACCGTTCATCAGCACATATGTTGGTCAGACAGTACCATAGTACTGGCCTGGCTGAACACGCCTGTACAATCGCTTCAGACATTTGAAGCCAACAGAGTCTCCTCAATCAAGGCAAATACATGCAATCTCACGTGGAGACATGTACCCTCCGCCCTAAATCCTGCTGACTGCGCCAGCAGGGGCATGTCAGCTCAAGATATCTTGAAGCATGACATGTGGTGGTCACCGTCCTGGCTCAAGGACCCGCCATAAACATGGCCAGCCCTACCGCCCGCGTTGGGCCATCACGCCCTACCAGGCCTCAAGCCAAAGAAGGCCGTCGCCCACATAGCGGTACCTGACCTCGACGAGACTCTGCTCACACGATTCAGCTCATTAGATAAACTGATAAGGTGTAACGGCGTGTATAAGGCGATTCATACACAATTGCAGACAGAGCCGCTCTGCGCGTGTCGCTGGGCCCATTACGGTTAGCGAACGAAAGGAAGCCCTTTTACATTGGGTGCGCTCAGTACAACACAATTGTTTTGCTGAAGACATACATCGCTTAAAACACAACAAAGAATGTACGATACGTGTACAACGCCTGTCACCATTCTTAGAGAACGAATTACTGAAAGTGAGTGGTCGACTCACCCAGTCTGCTCTGCGTTACGACGCTCAGCACCCACTGATATTACCCAGCTCAAGTCCACTAGTTGATCTCATTATAGACTACTATCATAAAATTTACTGTCATCCAGGTGCTGACACTCTGCACTCACTCTTACGCCAGCAATTCTGGATATTATCAGCCCGCCGCGTAATTCGCCATCGAGTATACAAATGTATACATTGTTTTCGTTTCCGCGCTAAAACTAAGGCCCCGTACATGGCCGACTTACCCGCCGACCGCGTAAACGTTCAGCCCGTATTTAGCAAAGTCACGTTTGATAAAATCCAGTACACTTAGAAACACCAAGCTATTAAAAGGCTACTTCTGTGTTATAACATGTCTCGCCACGAAGGCGGTCCATCTCGAACCGGTATCCGAGTTATCCACGGAAGCGTTCCTTGCGGCATTACAGCGTTTTGTTTCTAGGCGCGGTGTACCGACGTTGATTAGGTCTGATTGCGGTACAAATTATGTAGGCGCTAGGAATGAACTTAGGGAAATACAGGCCTTTCTTGCAACCAATAATGACAGTATCGCACATACGCTTTCTAAACAGCACATAACGTGGTGGCTAAATCCACCAAAGGCACCCTGGTTCGGTGCACTTCATGAAACAGCGGTAAAGTCAGCTAAACAATTACTGTACCGACCGGCGAACAACGCCTCACATTTGAGGAGTTTTCAACTCTATTAGCGCGCATTGAAGCCGTGCTCAATTCACGCCCTCTCAGCCCACTCTCTTCTGACCCTGCGGATCTTGAGGTTCTCACCGCGGGTCATTTCCTTATTGGCCGTCCGCTCACAGCCTTACCTGAATATTCGGTAGAAGGCCGAGCCATTTCTGCACTAAAAAGGTTCAAGCTCGTCCAATCCTTATCCCAACACTTTTGGCGATCCTGGTCCAAGTCCTACCTGCACACCCTCCAAACCCGCTCCAAATGGACTTCCCGATCCAGCCCACCTCAAGTCGGGGAACTGGTACTGTTAGTGGACGACCAGGTGACGCCTCTACACTGGCGCATGGGCCGCATCACCAAGACGCTCCCGGGGAGGGATGGCGTCACCCGAGTGGTGGAACTCAAGATGACTTTGGGCATTCTGACGCGACCTGTCCTCAAGATCGCCCGCCTGCCTATCGATTGAGCACCACACCACACCTTTGCCGCGTGGGGAATATGTTCACGCGAAAGCGTGACGTCACTTTACTCACCGCGCGTACCCCGCCGCCCCCGCGCGATAAGACGATCGCCGTAGGGGTAAACGTGGAGCGAGGCGACTCTCGCCAGCCACCAGTGACCCAGACGCATTCAGCTCGCGCGCACGCTAAATTACGAGACCCGCTCTGCGCCGCCGCGTTTCGCTACGACCCGGATCCGCCCCCAACTTTTACCGACGTAAAATACGCGTACGCGAGTGCGTGAACCAGTGTATCCATAAGACAATACAAACATTTAACTATAAGTGAACAGTTCGTCACCCCCTTGTCCGTCACCAGTTGAAATGGCAGTGGGCAGGGCACATAGCACGCAAAACAGATGGCCGATGGGGCCGAAAGGTTCTGGAGTGGAGACCACGGACCGGCAAGCGCAGCGTAGGTCGTCCACCGACACGGTGGACAGACGACCTGATGAAGGTCGCAGGACGACATTGGATGCAGGCCGCTTCCAACCGGTCCTTTTGGAAAATCATGGGGGAGGCATATGTTCAGCAGTGGACGTCCTACGGCTGAGATGATGATGCTGATGATGATGACATACTTAACTATTTTATTACTTTAAATTAATTGTAATGAGACTACCTTGTAATTTTAATTTATTGGACATTTTAACTGTTTTATTATTTTATACATAACTAACTTATTTAACTTTTTCTTCCTTCTTATATCTAAATGGAAAATTGTAATAAATTTATAATCACCACATTAATAATTTCACATGTCGGTTATCGACAAAATAGACTGAACGAAAATAGCTACTAATACCTGTGTATTACTCTATTTTTCGTGAATAAAAATCATTTATCATTACCCCTATGATGACCTGACAGATGCTTGTTCACGCCCCGCTTGAAAGACCCAGGATCATAGCCGCAAGGGAATACGTACGTCGGAACAGCATTCCACAATAATAATTTACTTACACGACAGATGTAGGAACTGCCAAATTTTTGGTTCGTGGTAAGAAGTTTTGAACAGTATATGGATGCAATGCTAGGCCGGAACGAGTAGTTCGGGATCGGAATGGTGAGGAAGGAATAAGATTAAAGAACTCTTCAGAACATTCGCTATGGAACAAACGGTAGAAAAGTCTTACTCGTAGAGAAGCTATAGTTGTACGCATTTGTAGGGGTGCTAGGTGTTGAGTTACTTCAGTGTCCTTCCAATAATACTGACAGCGCGACGTTGCAGTCTGTCGAGAGCATCCATAAGGTACTTAGCAGATCCATCCCAGAGGTGACAACAATATTCAATACAAGGTCGCCACCTGCGTTTTATAAAGAAGGCAACACTGATCAGGAGTGAAGAAACGCCTCGCTCTGTTCAGGACTCCGAGTTTATATGTATGTGCACAAAACACTGTTTACTTTAAACTGCTCTCGTGGAAAGGGGCCTAAGTACTTACTCGCCGCGAAATAGCGGTCAAAGTCATCACTCGCGTCACAGGGTGCGAGACAAAGGGCTGTTTAAGAACTTTATAATTAAAGAGATTGGTGAGATTTGTTTGGCGCCCGACAATTTGCCTTAATTAACTGCTCAATGTTTTGGTATTCAGATACCGGTAGGTGCCAAAGAATAAACTATAATCAAAAAGATAATATAATATAGCACGAATAATTATTGTAATGTAACGTAACGTGTCGTTCGTACAGTACAAACTGTCATTTATCTAGAGTACTGTGACACAGATAACTCACAGTTAGTACGCCGAAGCGTGTCGCGTTAACGCTTTCGATACGAATACTTTTTGCAAATTGTTTGTGGTACACAGAGCTCACGAGTTTCATACGACGTTTCTCAACACATTTGAGAGGAAATAACCAACATATAAAGAGCACAGGGTAAGAACAGGGAATGTCACATTTTTAACCGACTTCAAAAAAGGAGGAGGTTGTATGTTCGTCTGTATGTATTTTTTATGTGCATGTTAGCCGATTTCTCCTCTATCTGTGGATCGATACTCAAAATTATTTTTTTGTTTGGTACAGTATACTTCCGAGGTGGTCCCATTTAAATTTCATCAAATTTTGTGAAGCAGTTTTTGAGTTACACTCCAAAAACTGAAAAGTATTGATTTATCTTAACGATATCATCATTGACAATAGATCCCGTAAGCAAGCAAGTTCACAAAAAATGCTTAAAAAACATTGACAAAAAAATGGAACAGACTTCAAAATAATTTTCTTAGGTATCTACTCGTGTTGTTTTAATGGCAATATATTCTTTGTCTGGTATTTTCGAATGCAATCACAAGTTTTTACGCAAGAACAAGGAGTGTCCAGAAAATGCGATATTGTGTTCGGAGTGGTAAGAAATCTCTGGACATTCCTTGTTTTATCTCATATACCTATAATAGGTATAACTCAGATTGCTTATTATAAAAAAGGACGAGGTACTCAAATCGCCTGTATGTAATTTTTTTTATGTTTGATACCTCATAACTTCGACTGGGTGAACCGATTTTCAAAATTATTTTTTTGTTTGAAAGCTGGTGCTTCCCGTGTGGTCCCATTTGTTTATCCCAATGTTTGTTTAACTTAATAAAGGGTTTTATAATAAAGTAGATAGGAAAAACACATTGATTGATTAAAAAAATGTAAATTTACTAACATGGATTTTCAGCGACATATATTCTCTTTGTCGCTACTAAAAATATAACTGTACTACCCGGTTAAATTGAAAATGTTCTGTTCGCTCGCCTATAACTTGCAGTATGGTACAAATTCAATTTCGTAGCGATAATTATGCACTAGGTTATAATTTTATTATTTACGTGTATGTTATAGCTCTGTTTATGGCCCTAAAAGCCTAAATAAGGCTCACCTTTCAATCAAGCGTGCCGAAAAAATTAAACTGACTGGTTATCGTATATATTTGATTAGTAGCTGCGCCCTACGATTCACCTGCGTGGTGATCGGTGATGATGATGCTGTTTATAAGTAAATGTTAATCCAGAGCCTCTGTCTACCCAACAAATTCCATTCAAACTCGATCGGTCTATTATGTAAAGTAAACTAAACTAGCCCAAAATTTGTTATCAATTTGAAGATGTTTTATAATTTATTAGTTACTATACCTGCACCCCGTGGTTTCACCCTCGCAATGATGAATGATGATGATGATGTGACTCTTAGTGTTAATACAGAACCTCATCTATCTACCCACCAAGTTTCATCCAAATCCGTTGAGCTGTTCTTGACTTATTAATGGTGTACCTAACCCGAAAGTTGTTATAAGTATATTGTTTTAGAATTTATTAGTAACTGGCTGCGCCCCTTGGTTTTATCCGAGTGATAATTTAATGGATGATGATGAAAGTACCAAATGTGTACTGTTATTGCCTCATCTATCAATATACCACATTTCATCAAAAGCCGTTCAGCCTTTCTTGAGTAATAAATGGTGTAACTAACCCGACTTCGTTTTAAATAGTTACATAATAAATTACTAGCTCCGCTCCGCGGTTTCAACAGCGTCGTGACGGATGATGAATCAAATCCTCACTACATATATCTAATAAAACTGTAGAGGTCGAATTCCTGTACAATGAAAAAAAATATGCTAAAAACTGAGTCAGGGGATGTCACGAGTGAAATCGAACTAATTTAGATTTTTTCAATTTTTGTTTCTCTGTTTGTCTGTTCATCATTATTAGCCGGAAGACGTCCACTTCTGAACATATGCCTCCCCCATTGAACCCCACTTGGACCGGCTACTCGCTTCCATAACGTAAGTCGTAACATAACTGTAATAGTTAGACATATGAGATTGCGGATATTTTTTGTAGATATTGATGTCCTTTAAAAAAATTCAGGTACTGACTTACTTTGCTCTATGTGTATATATTTTATTTTTCATTTTGAGGAAGACCAACAGCAACATAATTTTTAAACATAAGGAGTAACAACCGAAAGCCAATTACAGGTCCTCACGGTTAAAGGTCTAAATAAGTTATGAACACTACAATACAGTCTCAATATTTGGTAATGGAGTGTACTCAAACAACTTAGTCAAAGAATTCTCGCCGAGGCCAAACTAGTGGATAATAAGTCTAAGCCAACTCGCATATCTAAATTATTATAGCTTTTACTCACTCGACACAAGTATGTATTTTGTTTGTAGTTACTTTTTACAATTGGCACGTATAGAAAGGATTGAAACGCTTAATTACTGTACGAGTTTGAAATTGTATCATGCTTAATAGCTCGGGAGAATCAATTAAATTAGAAGTAATTTTAATGTAGAAGTAATTTATGTACGATGCAAGCATCGCACATCGCGCGCGGTCAGCGATTTACGTATTCATGTCACTTTTCATAAATCGCTTCATCAGTTCACGATCGGAAACGATACCATCCGCGTGTGCTCATCTATCATACCATTTTAACCATTTAGACTTAGTTTGTGAATAAAAGGACACTTTTACTTCTATAACTCGGTTATATCATTTCCTGTGTACGGACAGCACCGTACATAGTGGTCCTTCGAGCATCGTGTCCTTGCGCGCGTGTCGGACACATGTGGGATCATACGCGTGTAAGGTGAAACCAGTGACTATCGAACTACATACCATTGAACATACCATTATTATTATAAGTGAACCATAAGTGAGTGAATCAGTGACTAGACCATTTACCAGTGTCTACATTGCCACGATTCCTAGCCGTAAACCAAGAAGCGGCACTAGCAAACGCTTACATCAGCATTACAGCGTGACGTGGTGGTAAACCAAACATCCACGTCATACTCGATACCTGCATCGAGTTATATCAAGTAAGATCTTTCCGATTTACTATTAACTAATTTGTAATTAAAATGGAAGATCTTTTATTAAATCAAGAAACGCTTATCACAGCGATGGAACAGCTTTTCTCTAACTTTAAGCAGGCGGGACGTGAGCGCAAAACGCCTGACTATGTGAAGAGACAGCTGGAACTATTAGAAACATATTGGAAAGATTTCGAATCAAACCATGTAAATCTGCGCGAATACCACGACGAAACTATTTCGTATTTTAAAGATCAGCATTACCAACAAGCAATAGATTTTTATAACAACGTGAAAATGCATATTTCACAATGTCTTCCTAGACCTACTACTCCTATCGGTACCATGAAAGGAGAAAAGGCTCTTCCCACTCCGGGCCCCAGTAGGTCAGGATCATTACCAGTATCAAGATTTGCCACTCAAGGCAATCCCAGCAAATTAGAAGAAATGCTAAGAAAGCAAAAAAGTAATTTTAAAGCATTTTCTCGCACTATATCGGCCATAGATGTAGAATATTTATCCGAAATATGGGAGTTTGAGGATATATTGAAAACAGTTCAATCTAGGTGGCATACTATCGACTCTTTGCATTGGGAAATCGACAGCAATCTTCTTGAAGACAATGAAGATTATGAGGTGACTTTCAACCAGTATGAACAGCAATATGTTGACATTAAAAAGGCGCTTAATAGTAAAATGTGGGATGTCTCACATAGAGAAAAATCAACACCAAAAATGGATATCCCCACCTTTAGCGGAAATTATCATCAGTGGTTATCATTCAAAGATTTGTTCTGTGAATCCATCCATACAAATAAATCATTATCGCAAGCTCAAAAAATGCAGTTCTTGAAAAGTAAACTGAGGGGTGAAGCTGATAAACTAGTACAGCATTTAAGAATAAGCTCAGATAACTATCAGGTATGCTGGGACATATTAAACCAGAGATACAATAACACGAAGTTAATATTTACATCTCACATCAACATCTTGTTATCCTTGCCAACCAGGCAAAACCAAAGTGCCGCCCAGATTAAAAGGTTGCACGACACCACTAATGAATGTTTAAATGCGGTCAAAGGTCTTGGGGTAGACATTTCAAACTGGGATCCGCTTGTAGTTCACATACTATCGCAAAAATTAGACAATGAAACTCATAATGACTACATCGAATCATTGAAATATCCTAGAAACTTGCCGACCCTAAAAGACTTCCTTAATTATCTTGAATGCAAGTTTACTTCACTAGAATCTTCAAAAAGAAAGCAAGACTCGGCAAAATTACCACAGCAACAGCATGAAAATAATTTTAGAAAAATGCCGAACAAGTTTCTTGTTAGTAACAACCAGAATAAAAATAAATCCTTCGTCAACCATTCAGCTGCTAAAACTGTGTCGCTACAAAAATGCCTACTATGCAGTAATAACCATAAACTATACCAATGTAAGACCTTTTTGGAATTAAAACCAGACTCCAAACTTAAAACTATATCCAAATTAGAGCTGTGTAAAAACTGTCTATATAACCACAATGGTAAACAATGTTCATCGGTGAAAACATGTCGATATTGCGATGACTCACATAACACGTTGCTACATGATGCCTATGTGAGTTCAATGACTGCAAGTGAGCAAAGTACTAGCTCAACCGAAACCCAGCGAAAATTTAATGCTTGTATTTCTCAACCAACAGAGTATAATGGAACTGAAAATACTGAATCTGTCTTAGCGACCGCCAAGGTCAATATTCGAGCAGCAGATGGATCTCTTCTCACCATGCGTGCTCTAATCGATCCGTGCGCACAATCATCTCTTATTACGGAAAACGCCGCGCAACGATTAGGCCTACCGAGAAAAGGGTGCAAATGGATTGTGTATGGAGTAGGCGCTAAAGCAAACCATAGCAAGGGGATCATCGAGATCACAGTATCTTCCATCTACAACAATTTTACCTTCAACACAGAAGCTTTCGTCATGAAAAATATGATTCAAAATGATAACTTACCACACCACACTTTTGAAAAACCACTACTGCCATATAAAAAGCATATGAAGCTCGCTGATCCAGAATTTTATATAAGTCGACCAGTTGATCTTATATTGAGCGTAGATGTTTATGCACTTATCATTTTACCAGGCTTCCTTCGTGACAAAACCTCACAACAGATAGCACAGCAAACCCAACTCGGTTGGATAATAAGCGGTAAATGCTCTAATAAACAACCATATCACTGTAATGTCGTTATGATCACAAAAGAGGACATTCAACGATTTTGGGACATCGACGACATCGGAGACAGTTCCGGTAACATGTCCAATGAAGACCATCAATGCATTCTGCAGTACCAAACAGAAACCAAGCGCCTACCAGACGGACGCTACGTCGTACGATTGCCACTGAAACCAGATGTAGATGAGAAGCTGGGATCTTCTAAGTCTAAGGCTGTGGCCCAATTTCGACAACAAGAAAGAAAATTTATCAAAAACGAAGCAATTGCTAAACGTTATAAAGAAGTAATTGACGAGTATATACAATTAGGTCACATGCATGAATGTAAAGGTAACCAGACACCGACGGAATGCTATTTACCGCACCATTGTGTTTTACGCGACGACTCGACGACTACTTCCATTAGAATCGTTTTTAATGCGTCAGCTATAACTTCAACGGGAAATAGCTTAAACGACCTCATGTACCGTGGACCTAATCTACAACAAGATTTGCTATCACTTATCATAAAATGGAGGCAATATAAAATAGCTTTCACTGCCGATATAGAAAAAATGTTTCGGCAAATTCTTGTTCACGAAGATGACCAGCGCTACCAAAAGATAATCTGGAGAGATTTCCCAAACAAACCATTACGGGAATATCAAATTACCAGTGTCGTTTTCGGATTCAAGGCCGCTCCTTTCTTCGCGATGATGACGCTGAAACAGTTGGCCCAAGATGAGCAGAACCGATTCCCTGAAGCGGCAAAAATTGTAGAAAATAGCTTTTACATGGATGACCTTCTTCACGGGCATCACGACATTGAGTCTGCCAAACAAATCAAAACAGATCTAGTGACATTACTGAAATCAGGAGGCTTCAACTTACGCAAATGGACTTCTAATGTACCCGAGTTACTAGATGACAACAAACCACAAGACTTCAATGAAATATCATTTGATTTTAGACACCAAGAAACCACCAAAACTTTGGGACTACGCTGGAACCCTCATGATGACCAGTTCAGTTTCCAGCTCAAAGTTCCCACCAACTCTACGTGCAAACAAACAAAGAGATCACTCCTATCAGACATCTCCAAAATTTTTGACCCTCTCGGCTGGCTCTCACCAGTAACAGTTCGCCTCAAACTTCTGTTCCAAGAGAGTTGGCAACTCAGTCTCCAATGGAATGACGTTTTACCAGAAGATATTGCTAATAGGTGGCAGAAAACCAGAGAAGATCTTGATAACATCAAGCAAATTCGCGTGCCAAGATGGCTGACAAGTCTTAAATACGACGATTTGGAGTTACATGGGTTCAGCGATGCATCTACCAAAGCCATGTCTTGTGTGATATATTGCAAAGTCAGCAATACAAATCAGTTAGGAGAAAAGAGCTCGTCCGTAGTCATCGTGGCTGCCAAATCGCGACTAGTTCCAACTAAGACAACCATCTCTCTACCAAGATTGGAACTATGCGCTGCACATTTACTATCAAAATCTGATGAAGATCTATGCCTTAGAGACGAAAGATTACAAAAATGCAAAACAAACTCTGTCCCGTGCAGAGACACGTGGACGCAGCTAACCAACGTTAATACCTACTTATTCTTTTGTTGTGAGTATTGTCCGATAAGAATAATATGCGGGCATCTAGTTACAACCGACCGACTCAGCAAGGTCGGGATCGCATCGCTCGGGGAAGACTGCATTATCAAAGGGGATTACGTCACTGTTGTATCGCATAGACATAACTCGAACAGTGTGAACATGCAAGCGGATATTTTAAGTTTTGAAATTCCGCCTATAAATAACATCATTAATTTGTCGATTCCCATAAGTGATATGGATTCCGCAACTAGTCACCACGAAAAGGAAATTGAAGAACTAGGTAAACAGATAGAACACATGAAAAGGGAGACCGTCATTACCGACCAGATATCGACACACGATGTTCACCATTATGTCGTGATATATATCATGATGGGCATCGTGGCAGCTGGAGGCGTGGGCTACGCAGTTCGACGCGCACGCAAAAGAGGCTTTGCGTGCGTCCAGCGCGCTGCCCCCGCCCCTGCCGCGGCTGGAGCTGTCCGCGCCGACACGGAGCCGGTGCCGAGTACCAGTGTCGCGTATCGTGTCAGTGATCAGTGCATTAGTGTAAAAGCAGAGCAAAATAGTGATAAAATTGTTAACCAATACGCTCGTGTAATCAAAACTAGTGCGCGTGTGAATAGGTCTATTTCTCCCATTTTCAATCGAGGCAATCAATTTAATCACTAATATTTATTTACATGAAATTGTCTTATCACCTTGTAATATCACCACTATATTGTTTATCACCTTGTACCATTATCATTCACCAACATCCAACATCTTCATGAGTTCTCCCATTCCTCCCTCGGGAGTATGTACGATGCAAGCATCGCACATCGCGCGCGGTCAGCGATTTACGTATTCATGTCACTTTTCATAAATCGCTTCATCAGTTCACGATCGGAAACGATACCATCCGCGTGTGCTCATCTATCATACCATTTTAACCATTTAGACTTAGTTTGTGAATAAAAGAACACTTTTACTTCTATAAATCGGTTATATCATTTCCTGTGTACGGACAGCACCGTACAGATATCATCATTGACAATAGATCCCGTAAGCAAGCAAGTTCACAAAAAATGCTTAAAAAACATTGACAAAAAAATGGAACAGACTTCAAAATAATTTTCTTAGGTATCTACTCGTGTTGTTTTAATGGCAATATATTCTTTGTCTGGTATTTTCGAATGCAATCACAAGTTTTTACGCAAGAACAAGGAGTGTCCAGAAAATGCGATATTGTGTTCGGAGTGGTAAGAAATCTCTGGACATTCCTTGTTTTATCTCATATACCTATAATAGGTATAACTCAGATTGCTTATTATAAAAAAGGACGAGGTACTCAAATCGCCTGTATGTAATTTTTTTTATGTTTGATACCTCATAACTTCGACTGGGTGAACCGATTTTCAAAATTATTTTTTTGTTTGAAAGCTGGTGCTTCCCGTGTGGTCCCATTTGTTTATCCCAATGTTTGTTTAACTTAATAAAGGGTTTTATAATAAAGTAGATAGGAAAAACACATTGATTGATTAAAAAAATGTAAATTTACTAACATGGATTTTCAGCGACATATATTCTCTTTGTCGCTACTAAAAATATAACTGTACTACCCGGTTAAATTGAAAATGTTCTGTTCGCTCGCCTATAACTTGCAGTATGGTACAAATTCAATTTCGTAGCGATAATTATGCACTAGGTTATAATTTTATTATTTACGTGTATGTTATAGCTCTGTTTATGGCCCTAAAAGCCTAAATAAGGCTCACCTTTCAATCAAGCGTGCCGAAAAAATTAAACTGACTGGTTATCGTATATATTTGATTAGTAGCTGCGCCCTACGATTCACCTGCGTGGTGATCGGTGATGATGATGCTGTTTATAAGTAAATGTTAATCCAGAGCCTCTGTCTACCCAACAAATTCCATTCAAACTCGATCGGTCTATTATGTAAAGTAAACTAAACTAGCCCAAAATTTGTTATCAATTTGAAGATGTTTTATAATTTATTAGTTACTATACCTGCACCCCGTGGTTTCACCCTCGCAATGATGAATGATGATGATGATGTGACTCTTAGTGTTAATACAGAACCTCATCTATCTACCCACCAAGTTTCATCCAAATCCGTTGAGCTGTTCTTGACTTATTAATGGTGTACCTAACCCGAAAGTTGTTATAAGTATATTGTTTTAGAATTTATTAGTAACTGGCTGCGCCCCTTGGTTTTATCCGAGTGATAATTTAATGGATGATGATGAAAGTACCAAATGTGTACTGTTATTGCCTCATCTATCAATATACCACATTTCATCAAAAGCCGTTCAGCCTTTCTTGAGTAATAAATGGTGTAACTAACCCGACTTCGTTTTAAATAGTTACATAATAAATTACTAGCTCCGCTCCGCGGTTTCAACAGCGTCGTGACGGATGATGAATCAAATCCTCACTACATATATCTAATAAAACTGTAGAGGTCGAATTCCTGTACAATGAAAAAAAATATGCTAAAAACTGAGTCAGGGGATGTCACGAGTGAAATCGAACTAATTTAGATTTTTTCAATTTTTGTTTCTCTGTTTGTCTGTTCATCATTATTAGCCGGAAGACGTCCACTTCTGAACATATGCCTCCCCCATTGAACCCCACTTGGACCGGCTACTCGCTTCCATAACGTAAGTCGTAACATAACTGTAATAGTTAGACATATGAGATTGCGGATATTTTTTGTAGATATTGATGTCCTTTAAAAAAATTCAGGTACTGACTTACTTTGCTCTATGTGTATATATTTTATTTTTCATTTTGAGGAAGACCAACAGCAACATAATTTTTAAACATAAGGAATAACAACCGAAAGCCAATTACAGGTCCTCACGGTTAACGTCTAAATAAGTTATGAACACTACAATACAGTCTCAATATTTGGTAATGGAGTGTACTCAAACAACTTAGTCAAAGAATTCTCGCCGAGGCCAAACTAGTGGAGAATAAGTCTAAGCCAACTCGCATATCTAAATTATTATAGCTTTTACTCACTCGACACAAGTATGTAATTTTAAAATATATAAAAGTATTTAAGTATATAAAAATGAATCCCTATTTCTCCAGGTCACGCTATAACTTGAGAACGGATGGAACAATCTAGCTAATACTTTTTTTTGTTGAGTTAATTATTGTCAGAAGAAGGTTCTTATGAAAGAAAAATCAAGAAAAGATGGGAGGTTATGGCGAGGAAGAAGGCCGAGCTACTACGCGCACGAAGTGACGGGCAGTCGCTAGTTGTCAATAATTTCCGCAGCGTACGCGATAATAAGATTTTTCGGCGTTACTATTGCATATTCTAGTAGTTATTGTGACATAACTGTAATAGTTAAGCATATAGTTTTGCGGACTTTTTTTTAGGTAGTTAAGTATTGATGTTTTCTATAAAAGTGTAATACATTACTTTGCTCTATTGTCAATTTTATAGCTTGCGCAACGTACGCTATATAATTATTTTTTTGGTACCTATTTTTTCACACATTATCAAAGTTTGCATATGGATACTTATATACCCTAACTTTTTGAAAATATAGGTACTATATAGCCTATGTTTACAGGGATAATGGTGGAAGATTTTTTCAAATCGGTCTAGAGTTTCGGAGCCTATTCAATTCAAACAAACAAATCTTTCTTCTTTATAATATAGTGTAGATGTAGATTCAGTGAGTCATAAGAAGGTTTAAACGGTTTTTCCAAGAGTGGACCTTACCGTCTCCAAATGACTTACTAAATGGGGAAAAACGAAAGTTCAATTAGCTTTGAATCTGGGTGGGCTGGGATAAGCTGCGGAAATAAGGATTATGTACTGATTATTGTTTAATTTATTGAAGTATACGTGAATGTGTGGGTAGGCCAATCTGAAACTACCTACTAGGAATATTAGTATAGATGTATGCTCAGTAAAGTTTTGGATCAGGTTTTGATTAGTACTAAAAATACTACATCGTCGTAGTTGGCAGTAAATTTATTAAAATCCATCATATCGAAATGTAATTAATACACTAAACGAACCTCCCATAAAGGCTGGCATCATGGTGACGAAAGGTGGGATATTGTTATGGATGACTAAAAGGTGTCGATAGGTGTGCTGCGGCTAAATTAGAGCGCTAGGTACGTTAAGCTCTTTAACAACCTTGAAGCTTTTTGGTGCTTGCTCTTTCGTCTCCACCACCAGACGGCCAAATAAATTAAGGAAAACTGTCTTGGATCCCATTTAGCCCCAGGTAATCGCGGTCCCCGGTGTCACTACTCTTCCTACCTACGGCTCACCACAAAGCAACCCCTGTATCTTTTTTATCACAATTATGATATTACACAATTATTGTAATTTGCGTTACGCTAAACAAACCCATTTTACACCAGGCAAATCAAACAAACACACAATGACTCTTAGCTGGGCCAACAGATATTTTTATTTTTCATTACGTTTACTCTAAAAATGATTTAATGCCTTGAAAACTAGCTCTCTAAGGGCGCGGAGCGGCAGCCATAAGCGATGAACATTTCCATTTCAAATCTCATATAAGTACTTATTATGTCGATGTTACAGGTCATCGAGTTTTTATTTAATTTAATAATTTCTAATAGTTTTGACAGAACAACTTCCAAAAGTGGTAAAATTAGCATTAATGTATCTATTTAATTTTGTTTATTTTCATAATATATGGACTCCTTTTACTTTTCATATAAATAAATAACTAAAGTTTAAAATTAAAGTTTCTTAAAGTAAAAACGAAAATAGGTTCTATTTTTTCTCTCTTTTTTTCTTAAACCTTTATTTTTAATTTTTCTTTTTATTCTGAGCTGTGGACTAAAAATAAACATTTAAAGACGCTGGACGACTCATAATTAGTTTTAATTTGTAAATTGTATTTTTTTCTTTTAGTAAGACCTTTTCAAACTTAGTACAAAATCAGCCTTGCTGGGGTAAGTAATATATGTTCGATTATTAAAATATATATAGACATAAATAATAACAACTTATGATATACCATTCATTTAGAATATAATAAGTATGATTACATCCATGTGATATACTTAGCAAATGACATAACTATTATAAAAAATATAACCACTACATATACTTACGTTTTAGTCGAATTTTAATAAACATACATAATGAAACGTCGAAACTTCGAAAAAACATACTTAGACAAACCATTGCTTCGACAGTACATATGTTAGACAAGAATTTTATCCTAAGAGTGATATATGTCGTGGTGTAGATAAAACCTTCATTCTGGTGCTTCGACGGCCGCTGCCGCGGCACGCTCGCTGCGCTCGCTCGGCTCGCGCGACGTGTGGTAGCCATTTAACCTAACGCTCCTCCTCGCTTCGCTCGTCGTCGCACCTATCGTGACTTTGCCTTAGACTAGTTATGAAAACTGAATACCGTTAAACATCATTTTGTTAACGGAATTATACCAAAATGTATTGTATGTCAAATCATCGTTATATCTAGTATATAAAATTATAGTATTAAACTTGATCGATATATCAAGTGCAGGTATAGATTCTAAATTATATAATAACTATAACGTATATCACATAAAATTATATCAACTGTCCGTTACGGAAAAAGTCTTTTATATCCAGTGAAGGGTAGTAAAATAAAAATCTGTAAAATGAATTTCAAACAACAGTCACGCGCCCGCCATGCTGATTGCTGCGATAATAGCAGCCTTGCTCGCAAAAGTCCTGAAGGGTATTCTAGTGGCCTGGCTCATCTATGATGGTTGGGAGAGGGGATTGATCTAACATGATCTGCATTGTAGATTCCAGATCCATCCTTTTCAGTAGGATAGTTCCTGTAGACGTACAGCTATGTAGGCGGGTCAGCTATTATTTATAATCTGATTCTTTATAGTGAAACAATCGATTGTCACAAAAGCGGCTGTCAATTTGTGAAAAATATGTGTTTACCTGTACCTAGGTATGTCCGTATGTCTGCACATAGCTACACAACGGCTCAACTGGTTTCGATAAATGATACCTCATTATATTAATCTAGATGCCGCGAGTGTCACGGTATATACTTGTACGGCTAATTATATACCATGGGTATATAATTAGCCGACTGCGGCGAAGGCCATAATGGCAGATTTTATGATCTCTATGTAATGCGCGCTTATTATTATTTCCGTACTCGGGTTTAGTTTTTTTAAATTTTAATTTGAGTTATTTAAGGATCAACAGTTTCAAAATATTGACATATACATAATGTGTATCTAGTAAGAATTATGTAAAAAGTAATACTATAAAATAAAAGTTTACCTACGATACATGTTTTCTATTAGTAGTTACACACTATGCGCCTACCTACTAGTACATGTATGTACTTAGGTAACTAGTGGGTACTAGGTACATACATGCAGTTGAAAGTATACAATGTATAGAAACCTATCTCATGCATTTTTACCGATTGTTTTGAATTCTTAAATATTTAAAAACTTGTTGAGTCTAAGCCTTGTCGTATATATTGCATGAAGCTGTGTTATTACTTCCATGGAGAGAGGTACTTAATAGAGGTTTATAAACCCTAGTATTCATTGTAGTCGTCGGGGTTAATTTAGCAGTTAATTTTTTTTTTTAAGAGGTTGGTTACGTTTCTATGGCAGATCTAAGAAATTGTATGCCAGTGACAGCCTGTCATGACATACCTAGATTAAGGTATGTATACTGGAGAGTCATAGAATTAAATTGGATTATAGATTAAAGAATCTATAATCCAATTTAATTCTATGACTCTCATGTGTATGGCCTCTGCGACTTGTTTTGTGTCTCAACTTTGCCAGTATCTGCCATAGACTAAAATATATACTAGGAAATGCATGGTATCTGCATGATAGTTTCATAAACTGCATCATTAGATCGATGGCAGTAGATTATTTATATGCCAGCGTCAGAGTCGGTAATTTAATGTCAGTCATAATCAAAATGCACACTTACTTGGATCAATTTCCAAATTCTAATGAAAATCTTCATCATCCTTGCTTTTTTAAAAATCACAATGTGCGAATACGACAAGAGGATCATCACCACATTGAAGTACTCAAAGCAGCGCATGCAGCCAACAATTGTTAACGGGGAACCGGCGGCCAGGGGACGGATGCCTTACCTCGTATCCATCAAGGAACCTGTTCACAAGCATGCTCCGAAAATGATTGTTTGGTTGAGTTTCTGTGGGGGGAGCATCATCAGCGCAGAGAAAGTGCTCACGGCCGCTCACTGTTTTGAAAACAATAATTTTCTTTACTCCAAACACCCGGAAATTATAAGACTGGTAGCTGGTAGTCTCAACAACAAACTTGTGCATTCTGGCGCGCCAGAAACCACCGACCGAGGGCAGTGGCGGTCTATCAAGAAAGTGACCTTGCATAAAGACTTCGCTTTCCCAGAATACGATATAGCCCTTATATTTGTTAACACTCCTTGGAACTTCACAAAGTTCGTAGACTACGTGGTGCCGGCTACGAGAATGACAGATTATCCGAGCAGCTGTTACTCTACCGGCTTCGGAAGAACCGGTCACAGTCTCCTTGCCACATTGACCCCTGTGCTGCTGCAAGCCAGAATAGACGTGATGTCACGATGGAAATGCTCCGCGTTATGGGAAATGAACATGAACCAACACATCTGCACAAGTTCAGCCGTTACCGACGTCGGCATCGGGGATTCGGGAGGTCCTTTGGCTTGTAGGGACACCCTGGACCCAGCTGAAGATCCTACTAGAGATCTACTAGTAGGAGTCGTCAGTGGCAAGAATTATGATAAAACTAGTCTCTTTACTCGGGTTTCGGCGTACCGCGATTGGATAGACAGCGACACTGGCTCCCAAATTACGAGTAAGCCATTACTTGTTATCATTACCTCTCTGATTTTAAAGTTCCATCTGTATCATTGAAAGGAAACTGATTAGAATGGAAATTCTTCTGAGATGTTTAAAAAATAATGAATGCCTTTGGAGGCGGTGAACGACTATTATTCTATGTAAAACAGTTCCGTCTCGGAGGTTTCTTTATAAAGATGGTTCCTTCAGAGTCGTGAGGCGTGTTAAAATAACTTAATAATGCGCAATTTTCTTACGAAGTGATATTTAAGTTGCGTTGGCAGTTAATGATAGTTGGCATGCTCGTCTAACCGAGCACATGCAAGAAGATTTTTTACTGTAATTTTCGTTCAGGATCCATAGCGTAGTTTGAGTAAGATATGAAAAGTAAAAAATAAATACGATGTTCCTTAATATTTATTGTTTGAATATTATGATTGCCCATTAATGCCCATAGTGCGTCAATTATACAATAACTGATATTTTAAGGTACTTTTTATCTCACTGACGTCATAGATAAATTAATCGAAGCATTCGTTAAATTAATTTCTTAATTTATTTATGCTGAAGTTTATCGTTTATTAAATATTTTTGTGGTAACTGTAACTATAATGTTTGTTGTAACTGAAAGACGGTTTGTTTCTTCAAGTATTTGTTAGAATTTAATGAATTAATAAACAAATTATATCTATAATATAAAAATGAACCCCTATTTCTCCTGGTCACGCTATAACTTGAGAACGGCTACACCGATTTCATTCATATTTTTTTTAATGTTTTCTGATACTTAACAAAAGGTTCTTATATTTTAAAAAAATAAGAAAAGATGGGAAAGCGGATAAGATGGGAATGAAAGACGGGGCCATGGTCAGGCCGAAGGCTGAGCTTTCTACGCAAACGGAGTCGCAGGCTGTTGCTAGCAGTTGTTGCTATACCCCTATATCTCCTGGTCACGCTATAACTTGACCACGGATGGAACAATCACGCTAATTATTTTATGTTGTTTTAATTATTATCAGGAGAAGGTTCTTGTGAATGAAAAACCTAGAAAACCATGCGAGGTAATGGCGAGGCTATACATGCCGAGCCTACTACGTGAACATAGTCACTTGCAGTTGCTAGTAAATTACAAATATGCCCAGTTAGTCTTCTGGCAAAGTGCTGGGCGCGCTCTACACGGTGCCTGTGAGTCATTGAAAGCGAGGGTGTACGAACATGAACGTTATTTCCTCTGAACTCCTTTTGATACGTTGGGTTGTCAACGCTGTTCCCCTTGTTGAACCCTCACCTCACATACAGTCACTGTTTGCATGTTTTTATAGTTAATTAATTTGCGCTTTACCACTATCTCACCGTGTATTAGTGACGCTACGGCAAGAGATGTGGCATGCTCGCCTACCTATGTAACCTTGACTTGAAGATTAAATTATCCCATGCCTTGTTGCACGTGGAAGAAGAGGAACCAAAACCCTTCGTGCGTGCGTATGTTTGGAATATGTTGGTCACAAGAAACTAGTCGTAATGCTAATAGTATTATATCGATGTCGCATGCTTTTTCGTCGTTGTCGTTTTTTCAAGTATCCACGCTTTCTGGCAACCCGAACATGGTTGCTAATTCAGATTAAACCTGAAAAACATTATGCAGTCCCGGAAATTTCCTCTTAATTTTTTAAGATCGCAGGTAAAATGAATAAGCACCATCAGTCTACCTCCAACCTCAACAAACAACATCCCATCACCAAGGAAATGGGGTTACTATGGGGTTCAGCTCAGGCTAATATAGAGACCATCTTCATCGTAACGCGCTATTCGAGCTATATACAAAATGGGTCCCCGTGAATTTTTGAGAGATTTATTTAGAGAAATCAATATATTAACGTTGCCTTCCTTATATGTATTTGAAAATATAATGTATGTTCGTAAAAAATTACATAAATATAAGTTAAATAGTGATCACCACACTATTAATACTATAGAAATACAAATAGGATAGCTGTACCTAGTTTTAGACTTGCGAAGACTAATAAGTCATTTTTATGAGATTGTGTGCGCTTTTACAATAAAATCCCAAAGCACATAACCGAGCTCACAGAGGGCAAATTCAAGTTGACTGTAAAAAACGTTTTAGTAAAAAAAGCTTATTATAAAGTCCGACATTATATAGAAGATAAAGATGCTTGGAATACTCCACTTCTGGCAAGCTGTCACTCTGCCACCCCTAAAATGTAATATTTGTAGTACCTAAGTATAAACATTGTAAAAATCTAATATAAAAAGAATGACCCCGAGTTTCTTGCCGCATCTTCTCGGTAGGCTCTATATATTTTGGAACGCGGCGGTAGAGTCTTTAAAGTACATTATAATGAAAAATTTACGTTCATAAGTGCATCTTTGATGCCTAAATTGAATAAATGATCGATTCGATCGAACAATTATCACAATACTGTCTGCAAAGCAAATCTCCGAACCTCTCCACATCTGGCCTGAATCAGTTGATGAGATTGGAGAGACATTATCGACATTTTCAGCTGTCACTGCATCGCAATTGCATCACTTTTAAGTCACAAGTGTGAAGGTTAACTACCAGCAATTTGTTAATAGCTGGTGGTCGCAAACTCAACAGGTACAGTCGCTATAACTCTATCCAGTGTCTGTATCGCGCTAGGATCGTTGCAACAATTGCGTGTCTATAAAAATGCAGATTTATTAGGTTCGCCACCTACGCCTGTACATTATTGCTTGGCTGCCCTCACCGGTCTACAATTGCTACGTGCTCGCCGGATTTAGCCAAGGTTCCCCATTGACGAGTACGTCGGGGATCAGTAGGGTATCCCTCGTGTTTCGTTTATACTAAATTAAACATAAAACATTGATTTATTTAGAAACAGAATCGTTTTAAATGTTAACTCTTGTAAAAGTAACCGTGATTAAGTATAATAGATAGGACTTAGATTATATATAGACGTTTATATATAATCTAAGAGAGAGGATAAACGACAAGTACAATTTAAAAAATTTAATACTGACTTCCATTCTATTCAGTTATTGCAATGTAACTCAAAAACTACTAGACCAAATTTGATGAAATTTAAATGGGCGGGAAAAACAACAAAAAACACGGGAAGCACCAGCTTTAAACAAAATTGAATTTTGAGATTCGGTTCACCCAGACAAAAGTTATGAGGTAACAAACATAAAAAAGAAAAAAAAAACAGTCGAATTGAGTACCTCCTCCTTTTTTGGAAGTCGGTAGAAAACCCGATACGGGAAGCACATAGTCGTTGTCTTAAAAACAATAATCCTAAGGCCATATTAAAATTCTACGAGTGGTCTGAAAACTCTCAAACTAGCCCGTTCTCTGAGAGACCGGAGTCTGCAGTAGTGAGAATGCAATATGCTGATTTTGTTACTTCCTCTTACTTTTGTCGACTAAGTTCTTTACTTTTATTGATACAATCGATTAATTATATATGTACTTATGACTGTTGTCATGGTATCAATAAAAAAACCTTCATTTTCTCTTTTCTATTCTTTGACTTTTATATTTTAGTACAGCGAACAAATATACATTTACGAGTAATTGGTATAGTTAGTACGACAAAAAGGCGTGTGTGTGAATAAGTAATAAAACCAATAAGAATAAACACGAACTTATTAAAATCAATGCTAAAAACACTGGACGAATTTGATTAAAACCAATCTAATTCTGAACAGTTTTCAGCCGAAATTTTATAGTGTATTACTTTGTTGGTCACGCGCGTGGTTAAGGCGATCTAATTGTAATGTTAGCCATGCGATTTATCAGATCCCATCAAGCTAATTTAGGCTTTGTGACGATCCTAAGAAACTTACCTATATTTATACATTAAAAAACATAACCCTCCTTGGGCAGTCGGGTAAAGAGCATTATTCTCTTATTAAGAATGTTGTGATTCAATAAATGTACAACCAGATTTAAGCTAAACTTTTTTATCATGCTTATTATTTTATGCAAATTTATATATTGCTATGCTCGGTATCACCTTGCGCGACCGGAAACGAAATGAATGGATAAGAAGCAAGACTAGAGTGGGTGACATAATGGTCGCAATAGCGAAGAAAAAGTGGACATGGGCAGGTTACATTGCGAGAATGGATGTGAGTCGAGTTCTTGACGGATACCCAGGGCCGACACAAGAGGGCGAGGCTGCCCACCGCAGCGATGGGTAGACGACATCAGGCGACACGCAGGCCGGGACTGGATGCACCGGGCACAAGATCGCTAGGAATGGAAAAAAGGAAAGAGGCCTACATCCAAGAATGGAACACAACGAGGCCTCCATGATGATGATGATGCAAATTGATACATGTATGTGAATAAGTAAAATAATTATTAAAAACAGTTTCCTGAGTATATAATGTATTAGTGTAAAGGCATGTGTGAGATATGCCCAGGTCTACGCTGTGGTGCTGCTCAGAAGTGCTACGTAGCATTGCTACCTGGTAGAGCTACGCAGTAGTGCTACGGAGTGGCTACAGCTACAGCTGATCTACACAACGTGCTACGGTACTTAATCAATGCGATCACATGGAGTACGTAGTAAGGTTAAGGAGAGTGACATACGCTACCTCATGCTAGATTATTGTTCTTTTCGTTTATAATCATGGTCACCCTGTCTACTTACCATTTTGACATCTAAATATTGAAATTTTATTATAGCTCGTTGATCGCACCGCATGTAAATTTATAGCAGTTGTTGCCGGACCCTGTCCGTAAATATGGAAACTAATCATCTGTGAAATGTCAACCATATTTGTATGCATGGTTATGAATGGTTTACCTACGCATGATCTATTTCTATATAGAAACAGTAGGCTTGAGTGAACAAGTTTTGTCCTGCGTCATTGCTCGCTACATCATGTTTTTGTAATCAAGTGACAAGTTGTTTACTACTAGGTGACAGGAGCAAGTCATTCACGTGATTTATATGTTCACTCGCTCTGTCGAGACATTTTTGAATCTCTTTCGGCCAGTAATTCCACTTGCTACAGCGCCCTTCATATTGTAACCCAGTAATTAATGCGCACTATTGCTTTGTGCCAGAGTATATTAGGTGTATATTATGATGGCACCGTAAGACTCGTTGGTAGTGACCCTGCCTGCAGAAGCAGGAGTGTCGGGTTCGATCACTGGTCGAAGGAAATATTTGTGTTCGTGCCTCTCGCGGCACAGGGAGTCCTAGTGCGTAATATAAATGTGAAATATGTTTAAAATTAATTAATAGAACATAAAAAAATTCAAATTAAATATAAATAAATAAATATTCCACAACTATCACACAACGCCATCTAGTCCCAAGCTAAGCAGAGCTTGTGTTATGCGTACTAGACAACTGATAAACATACTTATATATTTCTAAATACATACATATTATAGATAAATTACACCCAGACACAGAACAAATGATCGTGCTCAAAAAATTACAATTATTTTATTTGTTTTAAAGACTATTTATCAATTATTTGTAATTGAATAATTTGTTTCCTGATTACCTATATGTTATATGGACTTTGAATCATGCCCACATCACATATCGACATACCGACATGAGTTTTAATGAAAGCCCTGCGTATGCGTATTTAATATACATAGGTACAACTTTGACTACTTATGCTTGCATGTTTTGCTATATTAGATTATGCACCGAGGGAGTAAAGCAGTGTCTTACTTCACGGGCGGTGTATTGGACCCTGAGTGTAACGGGGACTCTAGAGTTAATCCCTGAACGCAGCGAGGGAGTTATGTAGAGTCCTCGGTGAAGCGAGGTGTTCAAGCCGCCAAGATGAAGACAGGCTTTATCCTCGAGGTGAATACTCTACTTTGCATACCTAATGCGAGGCAATAAAACGCAGGATATATAAAAAAATAATATTTAAAAGTAAAATAAATTAAAAGTTAATAATTAGACACATTTGTCCAGTTATGGAGGGACAGAGTAATGTTTTTTTAGGAATATTTTAGAAGTTATTAAAATAACACCAAACATAATCTTTCGCGCCGTTTTTCTCTTTTTTTCTGTGTGCCTGTGTGTGTGTGACCATTTCGATTTTCAAATATACTCTTCACAATGCCCGTATATCTACTCCTTACTAAGAGTTTTCCTACAAATTGTAACGTTCCAAATCCAAAACGCTATCCCTTGGGTGTTTCACACAGCATTACATCCCCGGCGATGTAACTAATGCCTTGCTTTATGTCGCGTTTACATGAAAAGCGTAATTGGATATAGTCGAGCTGGTGGTATGACAAGTACAATTTGAAAAATTTAATACCGATTCCATTTTATTCAGTTATTGGAGTGTAACTCAAAAACTACTGGACCGAATTTGATGATATTTAAATGGGACCACACGGGAAGCACCAGCTTTCAAACAAATGTAAAAAAGAATTTAGAGAATCGGTTAAGGAAAGTTATGAGGTAACAAATATGAAAAAATTTCGCAGTCGGGCTGAGTACCTCTTCCTTTTTAGAAGTCGGTACAAAAGATATTTATAATTTAAGGACTGAGTGGAAGCGGCCTGCAACAAAAGTCGCAAGTTGTTTTTTCCCTCCCAAGCGTCAGGGCACATAGCACCACTGTTATTTCAACTGTCTGCCTCCCCTCTGTCAGTGACTTTCGTTCGTTCAAGGACCTCCTCATTTCTGATTTTATATTGTAAAGAAACTTCATCACGAAAATACAACGTTTTAATACTGCTCATATGAAATAGTTGACGATTTTACGCATAATTTTACTTTAACTGGCCAAATGGACTTTTTCTGTCCGTATGTTTGTTAGGTTGCATCTCCTGTACTGGGGCTTTACTCCCACCTCTTAAAGCAGTCATGTTTCAACCTTACCATTAAATTTGGTATCACCACGTCAATACGGCAAGCTTAAAATAATAATGGATTACGGATTACGTCTTGATGACGCAGTATCAAATATTTTACGCAATTCGCATACTTTTTCGTAACTTTTGCCACTAAGTTTCATTGTTCCAATGTAAATTTTTTGAAGATCCATGCACCGAGATGGGCGCTAAGGGTGATAAGGTAGTCATATTTCAACCTTACCATTAAATATGGTTGACCGTTTTGTGTCGGTGGGAGTACGATCGTAATTATGATTATTCTAAGCTTATTACGAACCGCTCCTGATTAATGATAGTTTCGTAAAAGGGGGAGTAGGCCCCCTGGTCCATTTTTCAACCAAACCTGACCATACTTGAAATGCGTATTCTACTCAATTTTTTTTTTGCCGCCAGCGATTTACGAGAGTGGGTGTTCTTTTCCTAAAATGGGGGAAGTGGATTACGGCGCTATTTACCGACCTATTTTGATAAAATTTGGTACTTTCGAGGAATTGGAATAAAAATATAATGGTCCAGAGGTTTCCAAAATAGTAGGTTGTGAAGAACTGCGAAAAATTCCCGCTGATAAGAGTGTGCTCGCGAGGTCTGCTGTTCGTAGAACTACGAGTTTAACATACCTAACTGTGCGTGTTGGCTGACAGCTGTAAGGGTGGCATTGGTTTCAAATAAATTAATTGAAGTACTTTTAAACTGAAAAGCAAACGCATCGAACCAATTGGAATGTTTTCGGCACGCTTTAGGCTACGTTCCGGTAAGCGCCGAAATCACTCGCGGCGTTCGCACACCCATTCCCTTATAAGCCCACGATCATCGTGAGCGAGCTCGTACGTCATCGATGACGTCACCGAAAACGCTCAAGTCGCGACCACAACGCTCGCGGATCGAAGGTGAGTTTTCGCGGTCGTTGCGAGCTGTCACTGTCAAAGTATCCAATAAGTATAGGATTCTTTCGATTTTTGACAGAAACTTTGTCGCGCTTTTTGCGACCGCGTTCCGTTTAGGTTGAACATTGCAAGCATTGGTCCATAGCGGAAGGCTAAACCGGGGCGCGACAGTTGTGATCGTCGACGGCGCATGTCGGAACGTACCCTCTATAGGCTAGGAGTGAACAAGTTTTGTCCCGCGTCAGTGTTCGCTATATTATGCTTTTGTTTTCTTAAAGTGACAAGTTGTTTACTACTAGGTGTGACGAGATAGCTGTAGTGGTAGTGGTCAACAAGATACGTGGAAGATACACCTTTCGAGTCATCGCGACCGTGTCACGTTCCTAATGTAAATGTAAGCTCCGGCACTCGAGGTAGCGGACAGTGAGTTGATGTTTATAGATAAGTCAACGCTCATTAACGCGTTACGTAGTTGGCTAATGGAAACATGACGCCTGATAACAACACTTAAGTGTTTTGATGAGTTGTTTCCGTTGGTCATGTTATTTCAGAAGTACCTTTTCTATACTTACTTGTATTTAGTAAAAAACTGTATTTTCCCACTCGCAGTGCATTTTCATAAACTATCCTTTTAGTTGCACATAAGAGATGGGTGGGGTAATGAGTGGGGGTGCGGGAGGCATATGTTCAGCAGTGGACGTCTTACGGCTGAGATGATGATGATGATGATAAGAGATGGTTGCCAATTTATGTTGGTTTGAGAGTGTACTGCAGTTGTCTCCCCATGTATGGTTTCATACAATATCATCTTGTACAAGAACTTGCCAAAAGCATTGTTGGAATTTTATGCTCAAATTGTTTCATTAAATCTCACGGATAAAACTAAATTTGAAGATAGCTTAGATCCAGTAAAACACACAGACTACTTTTATCCCAATTGAAAGGGTAGTTCTCGAAAGATCGCGATGTTCTTATTCCATGCGGACAAAGTCGCGGGCAGACATTTGTTATTCATAAAACCATACTTTCCTTCAGCTTTAGACAAGTTCCTATATATATCCACCTCCACACATTTAATTTCACACATATTAACCAAATTGCAGAGTATCAAAGAATACGGAATACATATTGACGAATGAGATATTGAGTTATTCCCATTTCGAAATTCTGAATATTGAGAATCTTACAATTTAATAATGTTACGACTCTTCACACCTGGATATTGGAAAATTCCAAATTACTTTATAACGTGTGATCAAAACTTTCGTAGAAAAATATTTTATTACTTTGCATATCTAGGAAACCCGTTCTAGACCTTCGAAATAAATATGTAGGTATTTTGTTTTCATTGTGGATATAAAAAAATGCGGGTAGTCTTTGGGGACTGCCAATAGAAGTGAAAACTAAGTAACTTAAAGCGTTCGGTGACGATGACGCGAATTTTCTACCGACTTCCAAAAAGGAGGAGGAACTCAATTCGACTGTATTTTATTATGTTACCTCATAACTTTCGACTGGGTGAACTAATTTCCAAAAACCTTTTTTTGTTTGAAAGCTAGTGCTTCTCGTGTAGTTCCATGTAGATTTTTATCAAATTCAGTTAAGTAGCTTTTGAGTTACACTCCAATAACTGGTTTTTACGAAAGTAATTGAATGGAAGTAGGTATAACATTTTTCAAATTGCACTTGTGTTCACCCAAAAAGTACTCAACGCGCCCAAAGAAGTTTTCACTTTATAAACAGGATTAACGTGAGACTTAAGGGTTGTCGACATCACGATCGAGCCATGTTCCAGCTTCGTGGAGAAGCCTTATTCAGGATCTTGAGTGCGGTGACTTCGTCATTGCGTCGCCTTGGACTGGAATTTTATAAAATGTATCGGTTATTAGTAACGTTAAGTTACTTACGGCTAACTAAGTACTCAACAAGTATTTGAAAAACTCTGAGACAATGTGTTGTGGGGAACTCAGGCCAGGCACATGAGGATAGAAAGTCGGCACACGGCTGCACCTGACGTACAATTCCGAACATACGTTACCGACTACGAAATTACGACTAAAAGTATGTTCTAGTGTATTTCGATCTAACACTTTTCTAATCACATTTTAAATTGATTCTTGTATCTTATGATTATTACACACCAGCTTTTCGACTTCAATAAAATAACGAGATTGAGGGACGTATTCCACGGGCTTGTTGTAGCTCTAGCTATTTGCGGTAAAGTATTCGTATCGTAAGCGTCACGCTTCGTCGTACAAACTATGAGTGGTCTGTGTCACAGTTGACCTAGATACATGACAGTTTGTGCAGTTTCACGAGAACGACACGTTCTGTTCCACTTACGCAGTTATTCGTGCCAGGCCCACAGAAGAACGCTCAACTGTGAATCTAAGCTTTACAGATATGAGTAAATTTTATATGGGATTACTGTCCAATCCCCACCCAAATCGAAACACACAACTAAGCGTATTTCTAGAGTACCGACCTCAGTGCGCCGAGCACGAATAACTTCGTAAGTGTAACGTAACGTGTCGTTCACGTGTAACAATACAAACTGTCATTTATCTAGGGCAACTAACTCATAGGTAGTACGCCGAAACGTGGCGCGTTGACGCTTGCGATACCAATGCTTTGTGCTATAGCCTCAGAATATATATTTAGGTATTCTTACATTCTTAGCGAGTTAAAGCGAGTACGCAATCTTGGTGAAGTTAAGCTCCATTCATTGCAACCCTCGGCTAACTGGTTGATAATACCAGCGCAGCCTCAGTTATTGTTGGTTTTACCTAAACTTTTGAGGGATGATCGTGGCGACGGACCGCTTGGAACTTGTGCATTTAATATGCATAAGATCTGCTCGCTTATTAAACTTGCTTCAACTCTGCGGTGCTCAACCTTCGGAGCGTTTTGTTTTTATTTGTATGTAAGTATAGGACCGTATAACTCGTACAGTATTATCTTGACTTCGAAGGGGTTTCAATGACGTGAATGAATTCAATGGCTAATGCCTAAATACGAATTTAAATTTGTACTCAAAACTTGAGTCCTTCCAAATGAACATTTCATAAACAGAAATACTTTTAAAAAGGCTTTAAGTGTATCTCAATAGCAATGGGCTGACTTGAAATAAATTTTAAGGTTCAAAATTTATATCACATTAACACTGACCACCGGGTTGGACCTAGGGATGTAATGACTTACTTTCGGAAAAGTAAGTAAATTTCTAGAAGTAGAAAATCTGCCCTGCTAGCATTGATTCACGCAGGTTTGGCGCGAGACGCGTGTAGAGATGTCCACATCGCTAAAAAACAAGTGCACATCGCATCTATGTTTTGTTGGTAGCATACCTACGCTACAGAAAACAATGAAATTTAAAAACTGCCGGCACTCACGTAATAATTGCCGACAAGCGTCCACCGCCTTCTCTTTCCACTTTTATCGCCTATTCATCGCGATGACGTTTCCTGGGGGCCGCGCGGTCTAAATACTTTGCTTTCGGGTTGGGTTATTATGGTTGATATAAGATTAAGTCCAAATTAGTATCATCATCATCATCATCATCTCAGCCGTAGGACGTCCACTGCTGAACATAGGCCTCCCCCATGATCTTCCAAAAGGACCGGCTGGAAGCGGCCTGCATCCGACGTCGTCCTGCGACCTTCATCAGGTCGTCTGTCGACCGTGTCGGTGGACGACCTACGCTGCGCTTGCCGGTCCGTGGTCTCTACTCCAGAACCTTTCGGCCCCATCGGCCATCTGTTCTGCGTGCTATGTGCCCTGCCTACTGCCACTTCAACTGGCTAACCTTCTGGGCTATGTCGGTGACTTTCGTTCTTCTACGGATCTCCTCATTTCTGATTCAATCAAGTAGAGAAACCCCGAGCATAGCCCTCTCCAAACCTGTTGTGCGACTTTGAGCTTATCTATGAGGCCCATAGTAAGAGACCACGTTTCAGTGCCATAAGTAACTGTAAACACACATTGGTGCAAGACTCTTGTCTTGAGGCACTGAGGTATTTTTGACGAGAAGACTTCGCGAAGTTTTCGGAACGCTGCCCAGCCGAGTGTGATTCAACGATTGACATCTTTCTCGAAGTTGGACCTGCCTAGTTTGACTGTCTGTCCCAGGTAGATGTACTCGTCAACAACTTCGAGAACTGAGTTCCCAACTGATATTGGGGTAGGTACAGCATGGGCATTAGACACAGTTTTCGTCTTGTCCATGTTCATCTTAAGACCTACCCGTTGGGAAATTCGATGGAGGCCTTCGAGCATTGTACTGAGGTCTTCCATGGATTCTGTCATGACTACAATATCGTCGGCAAATCGAAGGTGAGTGATGTATTCGCCGTTAATATTGATGCCAAGTCCTTGGCATTCCGGAAGCTTGAAGGCGTCTCCGTGTCTCACGCGCGTCTCTCTTTGCAATGGAATTGCCTTCGAACTTTGCTCCTGTACTCGGACTGACATGTAATCGTTTTTGTACAAACACTTCAGCGCTTCAATATACCGATAGTCAATACGGCACCGCTGGAGAGACTCAAGCACTGCCCACGTCTCGATAGAATCAAAGGCTTTCTCATAGTCCACAAACGCTAAATAAAGAGGCAAGTTATACTCTTCGGTCTTCTGTATAGCTTGCCGTAGCGTGTGGATGTGGTCTATGGTACTATAGCCTTTTCGGAAACCGGCTTGTTCCGGAGGCTGGAATTCATCAAACCTGCGGCTGAGACGGTACGTTATAACCTTCGTAAACAGCTTATAAACATGGCTCAAAAGCGAGATGGGTCTGTAATTTTTAAGTAAAGTTTTGTCACCTTTCTTGAAGAACAGCATCACCACGCTTTTGTTCCATGCTTCTGGCGTTGAACCTTCGAGTAAGACGGTATTAAAGAGCTTCTGAAGGTTTTTAAGTACCAGTGTTCCACCCGCTTTCAGAAGCTCCGATGTGATACCGTCAACACCAGGCGCCTTGTTGTTCTTAACCTGTTTCAAGGCCATTCATATCTCGTACAGGCTGATGTCCGGGATATCTTCGGTATAATGTCGGGTCAGCTTGGCTCTTGGATCTTTGACCGAGCTGCTAACAGGTTTAGCGACCGAGGTGTATAACTGTCCGTAGGAACTCTCTACCTCTCCTTACACTTCTGCTTTGGTCGACGCTACACTGCCGTTTTCTCTCTTCAGCTTCGTCAACTGGCTTTGCCCAATAGACATGTCTCTTGCAAACACTTTGAAGCCTTTTTTCCGCTCTATCGTCTCTTTAATACGGTTTGTAATAAAGATCCGGATGTCGTGTCGCAAGGACTTCCATATTCGTCTATTGAGCAGGCTATATGCTTCAGCATCATCTAAAGACTGCAGTTTCAATGAGCGTCGTTCAGCCATGAGGTTGAGGGTATCGTTGGAGAGTTTCTGTGGCCTATCTGTACGGTGGGGTATAAAGTATTTGGAACCCACTGTATGGACAGTTTCTACTAACCAGTTATTGATCTCGTCCACTCGAGCGATCTTCTCAAGGCAATCGAAGCGATTGGATAGCTGAAGTTGAATTAGTATAACTCTTACAAATGACAATACTTAAATTTGTCCTTTCTGTTCAATTTTGTGGGAATGTTCAGTGTAAATTTAATCATCATGTAAGTTCGTGCTCTCTAAACTCTAAACTGATGTAGAATTCTAAGGCCCGTTTTCACCAACATTTAACGTAACAACTAAGCCAATTTAGATGACATTTTTGTACTGCTAAGTGTTACCTAACTGATTTAGATGTCAAATAAAATGGTGGTGATAACAGGCATTAGTGATACACAAATCTGGATTTTAGTAGAAAAATAAATAGAGCTACCATAGATTGCAGAATTTCAGTTTAATGTACGTACAACCGAATCAATACCATTGACTTGCAGGTGGTGTTGAAAGTATTTTTTTTCGGCTTCGAAGTCATGATTGATTTTAGTGCGGTCCAAATCATCCAGTCACCACGGTTTGAGTAACGCTGGAAGAAGTGTGAATATTCATTACTCTATAGTTAGTACTTATAAGATCAAACAAACGTAATTAGTTCTGAAGTTTGAATGCAAAAAGTTACATCAGCACGAAACACCTTACAGAAGTTCTCTTTTGCTAAGAACGTCCTGTATATAACTGGATTTTATTCCTTTGGTAAACGTACTTATGTACGTTTTATACGACAGGTACCTGATCCAAATCGCTCGCATTGGAGTTTACCATATCGTTCTCAACTGATCGAGAAGGTAGCAACCCTTCATGTTTACTAAAACATGTGTGTTTTAACTAAGACTTTCCGTGTTTCGGCGGGATGTTAAGTTCAATGTACACGATAAAATTATAAAAAGAAATATAGCAAAAAGTGGTTAAATATATAAACGAAATAAATTGTGCTGTTGTACGGAAGCACTGAACCCTCTGGTCGGGAGTCAAATTCACTCTTGCCGGTTTTATTTCCATATATTTGCATTCTAATCTGAGAACTATGTAGTAGAGGATAGGTGTACAAAATGACCCTCGAGGTAATATGATTCCCTAAGGTTGTCAGCAAACTACTAACGCCATCTATCTAATTTATGTACAAATATCTTTCCTGTGTCCCGCTCAGTGCCCCTACAAAGTGTCATGGCGGCGTAAGTGTTGCGCGTCGTAATATCGCAGAAATAAAGAAAATCGGTGTGTTTAATCTAAGTTAACCATAAAATCAATGTTGTATTGTTGAAATCCTATTGCATTTCCCGAGTGAATGTTTTATATGCTGTTTCTATCAATGATAATGAATGTTAGTTAATTTAATTTAGTATTTCAAAATGCTGAAAACCCCCGGAATAAAGGCGTAAAGTTCACGTAAAGACAAAACTGTTGATAATGATGAGATAATTTAATGAAACCATATCTAGAAGTTTATTAAGTATTTATTTTTACTTCCATAAGAATTTAAGTAGATTTAACTGTTTTACCATGATGATTTTTTGTCATAAAATAAACAGTAATTATAAAAATATATATTAAACTTTTATTTTAACTTAAGTCGTAGGATGGGCAGAATGGTCCTTAGGATCATTTCGACCCAAACTCAGGGATCATTTTAGGCAACCAGCATCTAAAAAAGTAGTTAATTTTTTAAATAGTCGTTGGCATAAACGTCAGCACTAAAATTGTTTATCCAAAACACATTTAAACTTTTTCCCAACCGTCATATTTTGGACACAGTAAAGATTTACCCTTAGGGGGATCATTTTAGACACCTTTCCCCTACATGTCCTGCTAAATCGCACAAAAAATAATAATTTAAATTATATCCTCAAGTAACGAGATGAGCAAAATGTAAGCTTGATGGTAAGTAGCATGTCTGGCCATGTCTGTTACACTTCACTCAGACCTTAGAACTCAAATACTGCGTGGCGACCGCATGTATATACCTCGGAGAAATGATTTTTGCAACATTGTTACCAGAAAAGTATCGTATAACCGCTTCTGGCGTGGTTGAGTACGAAACATCCATCCACAAAAAAAAACATATTTAAAATATTACATGAGAAAAACATTGACTTAATTTGCTATTTTTAATGCTAGGCTAATTTCACACCTCTACGCATAATTTCGTAGCTTATTATACAAACGTATATTCCTTTGATCCAGGAGGATAAGATGAAAATAACGGACAAAATATTCTCATAAAAATATGTAAAGTCTCCTTTTAAGATAACAAATGTGTGTGTAGGTACAGTTTACTGTAGACTGTGTTTTGCACAACTTTATATAACTGAAGAAATCTTCAATATAACAAAGTATTTGTTTAGGTAATTGTAGTTTGTCTGCATAAGTAGTAGTAGTTTAGCAGTAGAACTCATTGTGAATGAGTTTGTCCGGAGAAGTACTGCTACTGTATTTCCGCCGTGCAGCAGTCATTTTCGCATTATGTTCCCGTTAAAGAACTCGTAGTATGGGTGCCAGTGAAATTTCAAACACATTTAATGTCTCAGGCCTTTATTAATAAACGTTGCGTAAACATAGATTAGGCGTAACATGCTTTGTCTTGCTTTCACGCGTGACATTTACTGCAAGCGAAAAATTGACAGATCGATATTTTAACTACTCCGGGTGTAAGCCAAGTTTATTAATAAGGCCGTCAGGGTTCTAGGCGCAGTCCAGTCTATCATTTGTACCAGAATGCATCCGTTATAGGCAGAGGCTACCGTTTAACATCAGATGGGCCTCGTGCTTGTCCAGTAATAATACATGTTATCAATGCGAAATATGTCTATCAGTTCTTCGTTTGTTTGTTCTTCTTGCATGATTAAACAGTCGAGTCACACTTCCAGATATTCGACTGTTTCTTGGGTGACGCCACCGGTGCCCACGAAATAACGTATACTCTGGAATGGGCTGCAAATTATTAAATTATTAAACAAATTTTGATAAAAACTGGATCAGAGATAGCCCGAGATATTCTGGAAAAGGCTATGCGATACTTTTACTTCGGGAAATGTTGCAGTGAAATTTCGTTAGTCTTTGTGTTTTTTTATAACTGAACGCTGATGCACTGAAAAATATTAAATTCCTTCAATTAAAGCGTATCTACACTTGAACTGATAACGTCTAGATAAACAAATGCTTTTTTTCTATTACTTACTTGAACTTTCCATAAAAACTTTTCACCCAACGTTGATGAAATTTATATGGGCTCAAACTTGAAGGCCGATTACTTTTTTATGTAAGTACATACATAAAAAAGTAATCGGCATACATATTGATGTTCGACACACATATACTTAAACACATAACACACATTATTTAAAGGTGTCTTCCTTTTTTAGAAGCCGGTTTTCTTTCAAGATTTTAGTCCCGAATAAATGAAGGAAAAGTAAAAATAGGCTCATAAACTGCTGTCAACATTTTTTCCAATTATAACTGAGTTAGTATGTACACAGAACACAGAATCTGTTTAACGGAAACGACGAATGAAGCTAGTAACAACTAAATATTAATTAACTCAACGGCAATGTAAATATTGACCTTACCCGGCCACAAGGTATAGTGCTTCCACTAATTCAATCTCTTCCTAATTTCATTGAAATAAACTTGTTTTGTTATGTAAGAAAGACTTCAATGGGGATGTTGCAGGCGACTGACGCTTTACCTGCTATGTCTGAAACATCAGTTTCTTTGTTTAGTACTCGTCGTAAATTACCACAATGAAGGCTGAAGTGGATGTTACCCATTAAGGCTTGCACATAGTTCTACGGAGTACAGCAATACCCTCGTCACTGAAAGATAAGTAGAATAAGTAGCACTGAAATTACTAAACCACAAAAAAATAATATAATTTTAAGGTCAATAATATGAATCAATATATACAAAGCCTAATCCATACCATTTAAAATATCGTAATTTAGTACATACTTTTAAGAAGATTGCATAGCTAGTACTTTCTGTACTAAAATAAATAACTCTATTCTACCTCTTAACATTGTCCGATTTCAGTGATTTTTTTTCATGTAATCATCACATTGTTACTGTGCCAGTACGTTTTGATTTTTTCAAATTTTTACTAAAAAAATTATTAAAAAGTAAAACATCTAGTACTTTGAAATACTACATAGTAAACATTTCCATATTATTTCTCATAATATGGAAAGATGCAATCCTCTTAATATCTTCAAATTGTACAAATGATTTTCAAACAAACCGGCGACCCTCACCAAATTGTCTCTGACTTTAACATAATTCTGACAGAGTGCGTTGTCGTAACATCCCTAACTCCTATTGCTATAAAGGCTATTTCAATAGAGGTTCATATGACATTCGTAACGATAGGTTTTATTCTCCTGAAATTAGAATCATAAATAGTATGCATTTATGATTATAATTTCAGGAGAATAAAACCTATCGTCCTATATCCCTATATCCTAATCCTAAGCTAAAAAGCCGTTTTAAAAAATAATTGCATCATAGAGGAAAGAACATTGTCGGATTAGACTCAACCGTAATATAGCACTGTGCTTAAATAAATTATTTCTATATTCCTGAATAGGTATAATCCATTCAGTGTTTCTACTAACTATGAACTCTGTGGTTGTTTCTTTTCTTAAACAAAAAGATCGCGTCCTAAAAAAATAGGATATAAAAACAACAAACACACCCAAAACATCAATTACTTCATTATTTTAGTAAGAACGACATTTTGATTGGAGCGCACTGCGCGAGAACGATAGCGCCAATTGTGAGATAAAAACAACACCGGATTTATTTGGATCAAAGTAGCGTGCAAATAAATTTTAAATCGTTTGCCTTTCATTTTTGTTATATTACACGAAATAAGTAAAATGACATTAACTACTACAGTGGGGCAAAATTGATTTACTTCGTAATGAGTAAATTAAGTTATTTTCTTTGTGATAGATTTTAAAATGCTCTTGTGTCTTAAAATATTGTCCAAGCAATTATTGTATCGTAAAATTAAAATGCTAATATTCATTGTATTTCCTTTGGCGGATCTTGGATATATTGTTTATTTATGGGGGTTGGTTTATGACGTCCGCTTTGTGATGCTGCTTGCATATTTTTATGTAACGACTCACGAGTGATTTATTTATTTCACAGCATATTCTAAGCATACTATACATATATTATTACTGTAACTATTTAAAACACTTTACAATAATAGAAAAGAAACAATACCTACTTATTACATATTACATTACAACATAATTATAAAGAGTTGCTTGTGAAGTGATGGGTGTCGTGTTACTCATCATCTTTTGTTTTGTCTTATAGGGCCACCACATATCTGATACCTGTGGGTCTAGCTCGAACATTTGCGTAAGTGCAACGTGACCGTATCGTTGAAGTATTCAGAGACCGTAGCACAAACAATTTGCGAAAAACTATTCGTATCATCACCGTCAACGCGTCACATTTGGCGTACAAACTATGCGTTATCTGTGTCACAGTTGCAATAGATAAACATCAGTGTTTCACGTGAACGAAACGTTACGTTACACTTACGCAGTTATTTGTGCTAGGGCCACTAAAGTGAATATACACACTTGAAGGAATAATATCCGGCACTAGGAAGTGGTACCAACGATAGCAGCAAAAACATGCTAAATTGGGGGTTTTCACCTCGCATGCTGATGGCGGAGAGAACATTTAATATAACTTAAATGGACATATTAAACCCTGTTGCACCACAGACTGAATATATACATATTATTTAACGTTTAGACGTTTGACTATGTTACCCCGTATTCAATATGTGATTCCTGACGCTATCGCGCCCAAGTTTATTTAAAAAGCAATTGTCTGTAAAAATACCACGCGCTCCCGAAATCTCTCTTGTACCGTTTGGAGCTTAATAGCAGGATCTACTTCCGTTAACTTTCAGGTGTTGTCAGATAAATAACAGTTAATAACAATCAGGGATGTGTGTGGACGGACTAGCTTTGGTTTACGACTTTCTTTAATTGAGAAATGCTATTGGCTGCTGGTTGATATTTCTACAAATTGAATTATTTTTTTATTCATTAGATTTAAATGTTATAACAATAAGCTTTTACCTTTTATTGTTAATTAATAACAATTAGGTTTTAGATACTATAGTTCATTATATATACATTTGTGTCTAAAATAAGTAATTACATATTAATATCAACAAATTCATGGTTTATGTTTCATATAAATACAAATATAAATTTCTGTCTTTTTTTCCAGTCCCAAAGAAAACTTAAACGTCATCATTTATGACACTATCATATATTATATTTATTTTCGGTTCAAAATAAAAGTTTCTGAAAAGGTCTAATCAAGGCCTCATATATATTATTCTGACTCGTCTGTCGGCAGAAAATTCCCCAGATATATATTGTGCATTTGAAAACGAAATAATCGACGTACAGACCAACAACCACGTCAAGACGACCGTTAGATAAAGAAGTTGGGCGGGGGGCGGACCTGGTGGGCGCCGCCCAGCATATAAAGGCTCGTAGCAGCTCAGGACGGCACAAGCGTAGCAAGCAGTGTAGCAGCGTAGACCCACTACGGCGTAGCAATTGTTAACGAGAACTTAGCAAAAATGGTGATGGGGTGAGTTGACTTTTTATTTTTTTATTTTCAGAATTATATTTAACAAACTTTTAACAGATATTTTGTTATCATTCAAAAATATTCTTATAGTTTTTCTTACTTTTTTTTGTTTAGTTTAAAACAATAACTCTATATATAATAAAATAAAAATATATATAAATCTATCTCTGTTTTAAAATAGTCTGCACAACTTACGTGCATTTGCTCGAGGTTTTATAAAATATATGTTATATATTTTGTATTTTTATATGACAACATATATTGAAAAAGAAGAAAATTTATCATTTTATTTATAAAGGCAAAATATCAAATTGTCGTTGTACCATAACATAACTTTATCTCAATAGCCGTCAACAATCAGTCAATATTTTTTATTTTTTTAAAATTCTTAGCCTTTTCTTACGTTTGAAAGATTTTTTCTTAAGGATAAATAATCTGGATACATCAACATATTTTAAATAAGAAAGACAGTAAATTACCAAAACTGCCTAAACAAATGTTGGACAAACGGAAACAAACAATTAAAACGTTTACCTTCAAAAATGTTAATGACTTCACTAATGCTAAATTACTTAAAGTTCGAGATTCAGCTTAAAGAATTGTAGGCATTGTGGATGTTAAGCCAACCAACGTCGTACAAGAAATACAATTACCGTAATTTAGTTTATTTAATGCCACAACCGATCTACAAAAGAGATTTTATATTTTTTGGAATCGTGCTGGAAATTTATAAGTAATGGGTATATATAATATATGAATGGGTATATATAAACATAAAACCACGATAAACAGCGGTCGCCTGTCCGACCATAACAAATAAAACTTAGTAGTAATGAGTAAACAACTTTTAACCTAGTGAGCTCCCGACTGTCATCAAATTTGCATACCAGAGTTGCAAAAACCCCGCAAAAAACAAGTGACTGTCGCTTTTTCGTTGATATTACCGATCTGGTATCTTTCAAATGATAATTTGTTATGTAAAAAAAATTTCCAGGTCCTTTACAGCATCAAAAAAACAAAACATTAGCTGAAATCTATTGTATATTTGAATAGATAACATTTTTAATTGGATCCTTATTTGATTTGGCCTTGGCATACAGGTATGCTAAGGCAGCTTTACGGGTTAATTAATACATTAATACTTTCTGCACGTAGTTTTTACGTTTACTGATACTTTTTTACGATGTTTTTTTTATGAACTGGTATATTTTCTTATATGAATGGGGTTTTATATATAAATGGGTATATTTTCAAGATTTTATCAATTTTTCTACATAATCAAAGTTTTTACAAACAACTTCATAAAATCAATATTTGTTTCTAACTACTCGCCTGCAGTGACCACAGTCAGACACGTAATGAGTTCTTTATATACGGTTTAGACGTGAACGGCCATTTCATTCCGAAAGATAAGCGATGTTAAGCTTCTTATAACATATTTATAATTCGTAAACAACAAAGGAAAAGTTGTCTTATTATTATTATCATCTTCATACCTTTTGAGATTAGGTAATGTATATGTACTATGTTTAATATGTTTATAGTTGGAAGAGGATTGTAAATCACACAAAGTTATTAGTGAAAGTTTATTTACTATAGACAGAATACTAATTTCACATATAATAAGAAGAATAGAAAACTAATATTTAGAGTTATATTGGTTAAATCTGATAAATTATTTGGGTTTAAAACAAATTTGCATATATATAATATAGAATAATAATTACCTACATAAACATAGTACATACGTGCAGAAATACTATAAATGAATTATATCTGACACAGCGTGGTAGTAGATCTACCATATAACGCGGCGCATTGCCGTACATTCGTGGTCCGATCATTAAATGGGGGGATGGTGGAATCACATGTGTGTTATTTAAGCCGATTTAAAATTTTACAATTTTAGAGAGAAAAATACACATCTTAGGACGGGGTTTGAATCTGCGTCTTCCGACAACCCGTGTCAGACGCCGTGACCACTAGGAAACCGAGGCTTACCGTCCGAGGATCGAATTTGAAGTCTCTATCTGATTTGACCGTCGTATGGGGAAGGACATTGGTCTCGTTAAGAAGGTGTTTTGCTGTAACAACCATTCAATAAAATCAAGTTAAAATGTTAATGGAACATAGTCGTGTTGTCCACAACGGCACTTCATCGTTACCATTGCATTTGGTGGTAAGCGCTACATCATACCGTAATAACAATTGCAATAGTTGAATCCAGAAAGTTGCAAAGCATCCCGTGCAATCAATGTGCTTTAATTTTTTAAGATAATATCTAATTTGAGTATCCAAACTAATGTTGTATGATGCTATTTATAATATGATGAACAAAAAAAACTCTAAACATACTCGCGTAAATTATTCGGTCCCGTTTTCGAATTAAAATATAAAAGTACTTGTTGCGCTCCGTGGTTTTGCCCGCGTGCTGATGGATGATAATGATGATGATCAAAAGTATCCTATGTGACAAAACAAAACTGATATAGAGCCGCTCTATTTGAAGATTCCGACCAAATTTGTTTTCAATTGAGATACAAATAGCCCTGCGGTCGTGTACAAGACATTGCTTCCTACAAACAAACTCACTAACTTACAAACTTTACCTATTTATAATATTAGTGTATGTGAATTTAGATAATAAACTGTCCGCAACTTTTTAAATAATAAATTATTAATTTTGACAAACTACCAGTGCCGTCCAGGTGTCTAATCCTTCCTATACCGTGATAATTAAAACAAAAGATTTATGAATGAAAGTGACGTATATTTACGTTTCTGGGACGCAAAGGTTAATGCTGTATTCGATTGGTACCGCCCGGCAACTACGTGATTAAGATTATCTGCGGAGTATTTCTGCTAACTGTCTGCGGAATGCAGCAGTAAGGTTTAAAGATTTTAGAAGTAAGTAAAATAATTAACAATCACCTCTGAAGAGGCTTACGTAATAATATTTGTATATTTATGTGTTCGCTGTTATCAAGTATAAAAATTCTAAATATGTATTCTGCAAATGAAAATTTATAAACTCCATCTTACGTGGATATCTAAGTTGTTAAAACAATATAAAACTTCGCAAAGCTATTAAAGTAGTAAGTATACATGAAACTCTTCGTCGGCTAAAATAATGTATGTTATTTTCAAACTTTGTAAGTAGGTTATATCATATTTGTCCTAAACAAAGTTAAATTTATTATTTATTATAGCAATGGTATTATCAAAAATTCACCATGGGATACATATGCAAATGTTTGTGTGTTTGTTAGTATGTTATGTTAGTTTGTTTACTTAGCACTGAAAGGGATGAACGGTTTTTAATTAAAATTATACAATATTGCATATGATTGAAATGATAGTATAAAGTTAAGTTAGATTCAGCCGTGCGATTCTCTAAGAGCAAACATCGTTGCATCTTTGACAACATCCGTGAAACAAATGAGATGACAAGAAATATTGGAATAACAACCTTATGTACAAGGGCAATATCTCATAAAGTATTTGTCATCAAGAGAGAATGTATAATAATCAATCACGAATCATTAGAGAATCGCACGGATGAATTGTCAAAACGAGTTCACATATTTAATGTAGATATTAGAGATTCCCCGAGACAAAATGTCGCTTCGTATTCAGTAACCTACAAAGAAATCTTATTATTTCTTCGTAATGTGTAACCACATTTAATTCCACGTATTTTACAATAAAATAATCATTCTCTGATGAATGTAACTCAAAATATACGACGTACTTTATGCGTCAAGTATTTGGTAAATTTTCCGAAAAGGCTATAGTACCATAGACCACATCCACACGCTACGGCAAGTTATACAGAAGACCGAAGAGTATAACTTGCCTCTTTGTCTAGCGTTTGTGGACTATGAGAAAGCCTTTGATTCGATCGAGACGTGGGCAGTGCTTGAGTCTCTCCAGCGGTGCCGTATTGACTATCGGTATATTGAAGTGCTGAAGTGTTTGTACAAAAACGCCTACATGTCAGTCCGAGTACAGGGGCAGAGTTCGAAGGCAATTCCATTGCAAAGAGGCGTGAGACAGGGAGACGTTATATCTCCGAAACTGTTCACCGCTACATTGGAAGACGCCTTCAAGCTTCTGGAATGGCAAGGACTTGGCATCAATATTAACGGCGAATACATCACTCACCTTCGATTTGCCGACGATATTGTAGTCATGGCAGAATCCATGGAAGACCTCAGTACAATGCTCGAAGGCCTCCATCGAGTTTCCCAACGGGTAGGTCTTAAGATGAACATGGACAAGACGAAAATTATGTCTAATGCCCATGTTGTACCTACCCCAATATCAGTTGGGAACTCAGTTCTCGAAGTTGTTGACGAGTATATCTACCTGGGACAGACAGTCAAACTAGGCAGGTCCAACTTCGAGAAAGAGGTCAATCGTCGAATCCAACTCGGCTGGGCAGCGTTCCGGAAACTTCGCGAAGTCTTCTCGTCAAAAATACCTCAGTGCCTCAAGACAAGAGTCTTCGACCAATGTGTGTTACCAGTGATGACTTATGGCACTGAAACGTGGTCTCTTACTATGGGCCCCATAGATAAGCTCAAAGTCGCACAACGAGCTATGGAGAGGGCTATGCTCGGGGTTTCTCTACGTGATCGAATCAGAAATGAGGAGATCCGTAGAAGAACGAAAGTCACCGACATAGCTCAGAAGATTAGCCAGTTGAAGTGGCAGTGGGCACATAGCACGCAGAACAGATGGCCGATGGGGCCGAAAGGTTCTGGAGTGGAGACCACGTACCGGCAAGCGCAGCGTAGGTCGTCCACCGACACGGTGGACAGACGACCTGAGAAAGGTCGCAGGACGACGTTGGATGCAGGCCGCTTCCAACCGGTCCTTTTGGAAAATCATGGGGGAGGCCTATGTTCAGCAGTGGACGTCCTACGGCTGAGATGATGATGATGATGATTTGGTAAATTTAAATGCAATGCAGTATGATTTTATTAAAAGAAGTTGGCTTCTGGGTTGTTGTATTGTCACCAGTAACGCTCCTCTTAAACGATTTAGATCTGATACTTGAAACATTATTGTACAATATAATAATAGTATACAATGAAAATAAATAGTTTTCTGTCTTGATTCATCTGTTGGTTCTACAAGCTTGATTATTTGTATCATGTACTCGCTGCCGATGGTATAGATAGAAAAGATTTCAGCTACTATTTGAAGCCTTTGTACAAATTATTATCTTTCAAGATATCAACGACTAAACGTTCGGGTTGTGAAAACACTCGCAAACAGAAACAATACAAATACATTTTTCTGGCGTCCTGTTTGCCTTCAAAACAACAATTCACATAATTTTACGATACATTTTACATACATTAAACTTTCAAAGAAAAAAATATCAATGGGTGTCATGTTATGATCTTTTTCCACATAACATTGGATGTATCTATGTATCTATATGACAAACTTTAAGGTTTCTGTTTCATAGTTCCTCCTTATTCTAAGAATACGTGTGTGACACTTATAAACTCGTTATAAGGCCGTCTTTGTCATTTAAGTCTCAATGAAAAGAGTAAACGACAATAGATTAAAAACACATTTGACTACATTTGAGTTATAGTACGTATGTCAAATATTTATGAATAAGAGTGAGGTTACTATTTTATGCAAAATTTCACAGAATTATTATCATAAGTATGTGAATTCGCTAAAAGTTAAGTGACTGACTGGTGAAAATTGAAGAGAAGAGCTCAGTTCAAAACTGTACCATCGCACATTGCATTTATCACCCGAGCGAGACGTTAGTTATCAAAATACTCTAAACCCAACAATTTCACTTGGTATGTAACAGCGCCCCTATAACCGTTAATATCTAGTTCATGGGTACTATGCGGCGGTGTCCACCAAGAATGAGGTGCGAGTGATTTGTCGGGCCCGTGTTTTCCTAGTAATTTGAAATTTTTCTATCAACAGCCGTTTGAAAAATATAACTTACAGTGCATTACTGTATAATTACTGATTAACGTTTATTTTCAATACTGTTAAGTCAGAATCGTTGTATGTTTTACCGACATGAATGTTTGTTTGTATGTGAATCGTGAATCTCTTTACAAATAAATCGTGATACCTACGAATGTACTTTACTTTTCAAGTTCAACTTGCTAATGTAGTACATGTCAAACATCTAAACCTGTTGCATTTTACACAATGGCACTGCTTCTTCAGTTTTTGTACGCCTGTTTATTTTACTCTAATATAGTACTTAATGTACGTAGTAAGTTACTTTTTCTGTCAGTATTTCATTGTTTTTACCATCTCACGAATGAAACATCTCGAATTTTTCTAATATTTGGTGTTGACGATCAAATCATCGTAATTTTAATCACAAAGTGAAACCATGCCACTCAACCAACAGTCATGTAATTTTTATTTGATAATATTAAGGATATCTCAAACTTTCACTTGTATTTCCCGGTTGTTTGTTTTAGGACAACAGGTAGGTATGTCGAAGGCCTTCGGGCGGCCTGAAAACTTTGACATGGGTTGGCCACTAACCTATCCACCAAGCCGCAATGGGCCCGCGTGGTGGATTATGGCCTAACTCTTCTCTCGAGTCCCAACAGTGGAAACAATATGGGCTAGGAAGTAATATGGCTGATTATGATTATGATGATTCAAAATAGTTATCTACAAGTTAACATCTCCAAAATCTCTTTGTATTGAATTTAAACTAAAGACCTGCAGACCTGTGCTTACTAGATCCAACGGACTCATTTTTTTATGTGACATTATAGCAGGTCAATTCCCGCACAAATATCAATATAACAGTATGGTGACAAATCGCAACTCTTGGCCAAGTCACATTGATTGTGGTCACGAGCAGATAGTGCAAATCTATGAATATATAAATCTCTACCGAGAGGAGCAAACAAAAGTTTAAGATGTACTCAATATGTATATTCTTTAGACCATGCGCATAAGGTTCCCGAAGAAGGAAAGTGTATGCAAACTATCTGCAAACAATCCCAGCGTCAAAAAAAACGGAAATTCTTGACGAAATCCATCCACAGTTATGTCAAAATGTGATTGGATATTTGGGGTTAAGGGTGAACGATTGCCAACAACGTAGAGACAGACATTTATTTGATGTTGAGATCCGCGCCTATCCTCCATATCCTTCTTTCATTTATCAAATTGTTTATTATCTGTTTCATGCACAAGTACAATTTGAAAAATTTTAAACCGACTTCCATTCTATTCAGTTATTGGAGCGTAACTCAAAAACTAATGGACCGAATTTGATTAAATGGGACCTCACGGGAAGTACCAGTTTTGAAACAAAATAAATGAGAATCGGTTCACCCAGTCGCATGAAGTAACAAACATAAAAAAATACAGTTGAATTGAGTACCTCCTCCCTTTTTTGGAAGTCAGTAGAAAAGTTAGTATAAAAGCTTTTGCCTGTACACCTTTATTAAGAACCAAAATTGTTAACACAAACAGGTTGTATAATTTTCACTGCTGTACGAATTTTGTAAGCTTGAATGCCTTAGCAACACTCTCGCTCTCCATGGATCCAAAAAATGGTACTGATATATGGTAAAATATGCGTTTTACACCCCTGGCAACACCTTCAAAGATGAAAAAACACGATAACATATTCTAATATTAATAAAACCTACCTTGTATGTATAAGTACATTGAAAAATATTAAATACATAAGTACGTTGAAATTACTTACGGATTTAAAATGACCCAAAGACATCTTCAAAATTAATCCTGAAAACTAAATTATCCAACATTATTAATAACTAACAGCAAAAGGACACAATTTCCTGTGCCCCTTATTAATTATTAATTTCTGTTAAAGTAACGTCTTTACACAGTAAATAACTTTTACAGAATCGCCTTTATCTTTGTCTCTGGCGTTAAATAAATTTTAATTCAAATTGTTAAGGTTCTTTTAACAGGCTTTTGTCTAAAATTACGATTTGAACAACAGTAGCGATATTTTATCATTCTAAAAAGCATCTTTACTAAAAACTTGTAGGTATACGTGATTGTAAATTTTAAACCGTGTCTGTGAAATACAGGCACAACCTTCTGTATCCGTTTATTGAAAATCTTAATAAATGTTGTTTTTATCTATATAATGGTTATTGTATCTAAGCATTTATCCATTTGGTACCACACAATATATTATAACCGCGCTCACGGATATAAGCTCAAGTTATCTGAAAAAATGTTTTAATGTCTAAGTACGAGTATATTGAAGAATAAGACATTATTTAAAAGACTTGGTGTACTTTCTGCCGAGGCGGTATGTACCACCCGCGTGATTATATAAATGTAATAAAAATAAATAACAATTTGTAAGAGCACCTTGCTAGAAATATCCGAGGTTTGTTGGCGGCTTTCTGATAGCAGCAATGTTTATTTTGGAACGTGACAGTAGAATATTTTAAAGAGCATACATGATTGACTAAAATAAAAATTACAATTTTAGAAACGTGGGTCCAAATCCCGTCAAGGATATGTATTTTTCTTTCTAAAATTTCAATGTTTAAGAAGTAGGCGTTTTATTGTTTTAAAACTCTTATTATAAAATTCACTTTTATAAGAGCGTCTTAAAAAATTAATTTGAAAGTTAATGATGCAAAAATTTCTTGTCGCATACTGAACAACGTATAAATGAGGGTAGGTAATGAATTTGTTATACACCTAAACTGAATAGAGTAAAGTGTAGACACAGAAAAGTTCCGACTTTGAAAGCAACCAAACAAGCACCACAACAAAAGTTACACAGGCATTGTTTACCCAGAACCTCTGCCCGGTGTCTCTGTACTCTTCGTTCAGTACTGCCATTTCACTTAATTTAACCGTAACTTTCTAAATTCTCCCAAACAAGAGGGAATTGCCGCATTAACGCACACTGGCAACAATTTACTGCAAGAAATTCAAGCTAACCTTGGGGAGCGAATTGGCAGTTATGTTAATGAAAGTTTAGCTATGGCAACATTGTAACGAGAAACTTAATATTTGGATGGTTGAATTTTCAAGTCAATTGGGGCTTAAACTGAAATATAATATACCTACTAACTAGAAGACGTTTAATATTTCTCCGACATTTACAACATTTAAAAGCAGATGTACGCATAATTTCAGACTGTAATTTAAGTGTCTGATATCTTTAATCATCATATACAAGCTTTTATGTTAAACGTATAACTCACCCGTCGTTTGTCTAATGTTTGTTTTTACAATCCGTGCGATTCTCTAAGAGCAAACATCGTTGCATATTTGACAACATCCGTTAACCATTGACGAGATGACAAGTTACTTTGGAAACTGAACCTTGCGGGGCGATATCTCATAAAGTATTTGACATCGGTGAGCTCGTCAAAGAATCATTAGAGAATTGCACGGCAGGAACCACGAGGGATTTTTTGAATAAAGCGAAAAACAGAGCATGAGACAAATTTTGCGACTTATGTTTTCACAAGAAAACATAAAACTTGACGGTGTTGACGAGGGCGGGAAACCTCTCGAGGATAGAAAATAGCATGAACAATTATTGTCTAAAACTGCATCTGATTTTAAGTGAGTAGTAGACCTACAAAAAGTTTACATAAATTAAAATTTTTGCATAAAAGTGAGTTTTCTGGGTAGTATGACTATATAGGTACATACTTTTCTGTATTTTGAGATGGAATTATACACGTTGTATGTCCAGCCAGAAACAGTTGCTGTGCTACGCAGAGTTTCGAGCTAAGCTTTACGTGCGCTGTGCTCGTCACCTAGCAGAAACATTGGTTTCTTATGGGGGATCCCAATAATCTACCTATTCACAGTTTTTTTATTACTACGGACAGAAATTTGACATACGTTCATACAAATAGTGTCAAATATCTATCTCTAGTGGGGGAAACCAGCGATACGTAGCTTATTGGCACCGGCCGTAAGTCTCATTCGTTTATAATATTACTTGCTACTAGTCTTGCTCTAAGCAAGCGTGTACCCGACCGTTGTGTGCACGATGGACATGCCCACAACCCTAAAATACTTGTGACATCAGACGTCACACTTTCATATTCGACAAGCTGATGATATGGCGTTTTATATCCAATGCGAAACCTGGATATCCATTGGAGAAATTATTAGGGTTGGCTTTAAAATCGTGACCCCTGAATTTGGTGAAACAAAAACTGGGTGGGTTGAAGGGGTTTGTATAAAGCGTACCTATTTACAACATTTTAGCTGCCGGAGACACGCCAAAATAGTCTAAATAGTTTTTTAAAGTTTCAATAAAACACCGTAATTTTGATAGTGACAGGTGACATAAATGACATTAATGCGTAAAACGAAACGTTTCTAGGTAACTTTTAGCCTTTTTTAACATGTACGTTGTATGTAAGTTCTTGAAACGGAACGCAAACATCGAAGATAGCGTAATGTCACTGTCGGAATACTCGCTTCATTCCGTTACTTCCGAGTGTACGTGAATGTTTTCGCCTGTTTTTCTGCGCTTTCTTTTGATATCTCAACGACTTTGCTACGATTTTGGACTCCGAAATGTGACTAAAAATAAAAAAGACCCATTCATCGAAACTATAAATGCTATAAATTATGTCTATAAAATATAAGTTCTAAAAAGTAACAAATTGTTTTTCAATTTTAATTATCAGACCTATACTAGTAGGAATGTGTGCACAATAGTATATTAGTACCTAATGAATTGGCAATGTCACTTGTCTGTGACAAACCTATAGGTTAGGTTAGGTCGGCGAGCGCTTCATCAAACTACTTTTGTTCCAAATTTGTGCACAATAGTATATCAGTAGCTATCTAATGAATTGGCAAAGTCACTTGTCTGTGACATACCTATAGGTTAGTTATAGTTAGTTAGAATAGGTCGAAGTCAGTGACAGAACCGACTCATAGCACCCCGATTTCAAGCAATCTTGTCGGATTGCAGAGCCGACGCGGGGGTGGTAGTAGATCGAAATGCAGTACTTAACCTCAAAATACTTAAACAAACATAACTCGAAAACTAATGGTCTCCGGCGGGTGGGGTTTGCGGGGGGACACTACCCGAACCCCCCCCCCCCCCCCAATTCAGGCGCCACGATTCTAAATGTTTACCAATTATTAACTTCGCGAAAAAGAATTCTTCTTAACATCATTTCATATAAATTGTACTTAGTTGTTTCCAGCGAAATTTCACAGCAAGAACATCTTATATCTCAGAGTAAAAAGCGCAGGGTTTGAAGTGTTGTACCCAGTTCAAGTTTCTGAATGGCACTGGACTGTTATGGGCAAGCGTTACCCTTAACATCAGGCGAGCGGCTTGATACTATAACGATCATGTGAGAGTTAATACTCCGACTCGCACTTGGCCGATTTTCAGTTGTTGATGGCTGTGATTACAACTTGCTTAAGAGGATTGCATAGCTAGTATTTTTATTTTATTTTATTTTATTTATTAACAAAATCCACAGATCTTAATGTTATTATAGTATACTTTAAAAGCTAAGTCTTACATCTAATGACGGATTTACTTTATATAAATGTACTTGAATAGAGAGCAGAGATTTCTTAGTTATACATGTAGGTATATATCTAATTAATACAGTTCCTACAATTGATTAGTTTTACTATATTAATAAAGTAGGTAGGTAAATAATTATCACGGAAAGATAAACTTGACATGTCTACAAACAACGGATGGTCGTATAGGGTGTGTGTGTGTGTGTGTGTGTGAGAGAGAGAGAGAGAGAGAGAGAGAGAGAGAGAGAGAGAGAGAGGTTGTGTAAAGTTAAGTTGGTGAAAATACTCTAAAGTTTAGTTGTATTAAAGTACATCCTAGGTGGGTGCTTGTAAATATTGTTTCGTTATTATGTTTATAATAGAATGTCTAAAAAATCGTTTTTTACTGTTAAAAAGATCAACTGAGTTGAAATACTTGTTAAAGTTAGTTTGAAATGATTGAATTTTGGAAATAATTGGTATGAATGTACTTACCATACTAAAAGAGAAAACTCTTTTCTACCTCATTTCAAAGTACTTTAAATTACCTTTTTTAGAACATAAAAAACTGAATAAATTAAAACGTACGGGCATGGTAACCAATGTCAATTCCATGAAAAAAAAATCACTGAAATCGGACAATGTTAAGAGGTAGAAAAGATTTTCTCTTTTAGCATGGAAAGTACTAGCTATGCAATCCTCTTAAGGGCTGGATACGGGCCTGGCCCTAAGGGTGAAATGGATGAAAGGTTCTAAAAGCTTAATTAATGAATTATGTTTTTTTTATATTTATTTCTTGCCACTAGCTCCGTATTTATTTGCAAAGTAAAGTATATTATTTTTCTTACTGCTATTAGGGGATTCAAAGTATCGCTGTACTCAGTTCTGCAAAATGGGTTCTGCACCTTAAAACCTCGAGACGCAGTAGCCCATTTTAATTTGAGATAACTTTGTTTGTCTGTTTGTTCAGTGCTCTAAGGAATCGTCAGGAAGCGTCAAGTCAAGTGGTTGCAATTCAAGTTACTTGAAATTTAACTTAAAACCTGCTGCACCTATTTCTTGTTGATATTACTCTTACATATTACCCATATGTATTCAGACTACAGCAGGTTTTTAATTGAAGCCTGACCTTTGTTTCAAAGGGTTCTGCATCTGTGTTTAATTGACTTTTTACCCTAATTCCGTTCTCAGGGGCATCAAACGATTAATTTTACTGATAATTTGAATTTTACCTTCGGGTATCGAAAGTAAATTCCAATACTAGTGGATGAAATATAATTTTGTGTGGTCAATACGTAGGTCTTCTATATTAATTTAGTCTTTTTTATTGTTATTAAAGCATGGGGGCGAAAACATTGGTTTATTAATAAATTTAACCAATGGCACAGCTCGTTGGTTAAATAATTAAAGCAGTGATAGGACTGAAACCGGTATATAACGGTGGCCTAGTGATCATGGCGTCTGACACGGATTGTCTGAAGATGCGGCTTCGAACCCTGTCTGAATGCTGTGTATTCCCTCAAAATTTTCAAAATGTGATTTTGCTAAGCACGCATTAGTGCTTGAAAAAATCATATCAAAAATGTGGGAAACATTTTAGGAATGTCACCATCTGGTAGCGAGTTATGACCCTATACGTTATATTTACTACTTTTGTATATCTGTTATCAGTATATGCATGGTTATTTTATTTTTAGTTTAGGCTTCATCATCATTATCTCAGCGATAGGACATCCACTGCTGAACACAGTCCTCCCCCATTAATTTCCAAAGCGACCGTTTTTTGTGTTAACTTTGGGTTGCTATTTAAAGTTTTTTTATACATATTTATTGTTTTATGTAATATTGAATGTAGTTATTTAGGATGTGCCTTATTTCCAATGCCTTATTAATTAATTATTAATTATTTATTAATAATTATAAATTAATAATCCTTATTTCAAATGGTATATCTCATTTTAAAGTATAATGATTGTTATACCAATCCTATAAAACAAGCTCTTTGTGCATATCTTGTATGCTCATTACCGGCCATGTTTTTGGAACGACATGAGAATTCCACTGCATGTCGGTTTCATACAATTATTAATTAAATATGTAGTATTTTACGCTCAGATAATAAACACAAGCGATGGGATGAATGTATGTTTTTAATCAGTTGCCGACAGATGTGAAAAATAGTAATTCAAGGTGGTTACTAACTTTAATTACTAGAGTAAAAAAAACTTTATTTTTCCTTTAGTGATAGAAGTACAAAAGTGCAATTAATGTAATATAGGTACTTACTATTTCAATTGAAATAAATATCATTTTAAATATACCTGATTCGTATAGGTACAAGTAATCATAACTCATCTCTGTAACATCCATCTCTAATGTAGATTGAAATTTGTTTTTTCCGTTAAAACTCTATCTTATATACTTTTTATTTTTATAAACGTGATTTCTCTAAAGTAAAACAAAAAAATTAAATAACCTAACCAACTGCAAGTAGGATTAGGGTTCCTCAGTTGGTAAATCCTTGCCTTCTGAGCCGCTGGTCCCGGGTTCGATCCCCGGACAGGTCAAACATTTGTGTGCATGATCATGGCTGTTTGACCTTGTCTGGGTATGTATACGTAGGTATATAAGTATCTCTCTGCCTAGTTTGGGACCAGAAGATCTTCTGTGGGTGTAGCTCCATATTTATATCCCTACCATATATATAAAGCACTATATACACTGAACGATATACGTGTATTGAATGTACGACAAAACAAATATGTGACCTATACATTGTTGTAAATCATTTTGATGTCAGGTAATGTTTACCTTGCGACAATCAAGCCGTAGATCCCAAAGGAACTCCGCCCCAAGATTGGTTTTGTTACAATACACGGAACCAATCGATACCTTTGCCGAAGAAAACTTTAAAATAACTAGAGATACAATATTTCTACAACTTGAGATAAATCAATGAGTTATTATATTCTGTCAAGTGATTTGTGTTGGCCACAGGATAGAGCATTTCGTTTTATTACAACGACGAGTCGAGTTATAAAGCAAAAAATGTTAAAATATTTATAACTCGAGATCACAAATTATAATTTTAAAATAAATGATAAATAAAAGAGTCTTTATTTTAATACAAAAATTTTACATGGCTTAATTAACTTTTGAGTTTTACACTTTAATGTAGAAGTCGCATCTGCGGCGTGGGCCTCCCCTAAAGCTTTCCACTCTTCTTTTTCTCTTACCTTCCTCATCCAGCCGGGTCCGATTATCTTCGAGAATATGTCCCTCCACCTTTTTCACTGCCCTCCTTAGTTTCTTTGTCGTCCAGAGGTATCCACTCTTTTTAAGGTTTTTAAAATGTTGTTAAGCTTTTCTTAGTCTAGCACCTCTAGACCTTCAAGATTTTATATCATAAATCTAAAACGCCAAAACTAATTAATTAATCTAATTAAAACTATTGTCGTTTCCTATGATTACAACCTGACTTTTTTGTTATAATACTAACGTGGTTTTGTCTCAATTATACTGAAAATACGGGATTAATAATAATACATGTCGGATAGATCCGTCTTTAGTTATAACCATCGGATGTGGTCTACGAAACTTGACTTTCCCTGCTCATCAGCACAGCACCAAAAAATTTAAAAAGTTATATCTAATAGAGGTATCCTAAAGGTTTCAAGTGTAGTAGCGTCCCTGTAAGGTTAAAGCTCGACGCCTTAGCCAGCCGATTGTCAATATAACAATGAAATTTCTATTGTGTCTGGGTCGTTCGACTGATGAAGTATTAGGCGGTTTACATAATAATGCTTATTCTTGACTCTATAAAGAGCTTTGTGATTCATAACAGAATAGCTTTGAGATCACCGTAGGCGTAGCTGGTGGGGACTCAGCTTTCAAAGTGTGGGGTCACAGGTTGGAACCCTAGCCGAGGAAAATGTTTTTTTGATGAGATGAAACTTTTTTTATGTTATGGGCCTCGTGGTTTTACCATGTTAAGCGGTAATTTAACCTCTGCCTAGAACACATGCATTTCCTCACATGCATGCAAACGACGAAATGCATTGCGCCCGTAACGCTGGGATATTAAGTATTTAAGTCTCAAGCGCCTGTGATTTCACCGGCAACCATATCCTCAAACCAAACACAGTATTGCGAACATTACTGCTTCACGGTAGATAATGGTATGGCGGCAGTACTCCCCCGGGCGAACTCATTCACGAAGAGTTCTACTGCACTAAGATTGTTCTCAAGTATTGGATATTAGTAATGTGTTCCTGTGTGTGCCCGTGCCTCCCGCGACATATGAATTCCTAGTGCAGAGGTATGAGTGTGGAAACGTTATTTAGTGAGACGTTGTCCCAGTGACCTTAGATAGCTATTATCACCGCTTATATATTAACAATAGGGACCCTTTGAGGTAACGGACTAATCAGATACTTACCAAAGATTGTGTCAGAACAAGGAATGACAACCCGTAGACCGATTCGTATAGAAATAACACAAGCCGTACCTACTAGATATCTTAACGCAGAGCCATTCTAGATATATACAAATGAATTTGTATTTATACCCCTATTTATCCTGCTCACACTATAACTTGAGAACGGATGGAACAAACTCGCTATTTCTTTTTTGTTGTGTTAATTGTTGCCAGGAAAAGATACGTATGAAAAACCAAGAAATGATGGGAGGTTATGGCAAGCCTACTACGCGAACGAAGTCGCGGGCAGTCGCTAGTAACAAATAAATCATAATCTACAGACGGGTCTCAAAACTTGTTAAAGTTGAAACTAGTAAACTCTTTTTTGAACACCTTAAAGTTACACAGACAAGACAAACTGTGGTATAACAATGGGCGCTGTTATCCTCACAGCGATCTCTTCCATGCAACCTTTGGATGTAGTAGCATGTATTTTTATAGTGGTAGGACTTTAGCAGAGTTCATCTGGAGAAATACCACCACACCTTGCAACTTATTCATCCTAACATTTGCACACTACTAACTATTGGAATCATGAGTTTTGAAACCAAATTCTGTACTAAATAATCAAGAGATTTGACATGTTATATCTCAGGTTGTCGAGCGCAGTGCACTGTAATGCAGAGTACCTATTGAACTCTTGTAGTTGAAAATTCTGAGCAGAACTGAACTGTTCCGGTAAGCATGACGCTTAACATCAGGCGAGCGGCTTGCCCTTTTCGTCACCAACAGTTAAAAAGTGTAAACGCCTAACGTCACTTCTCGCTCATTATATGCATGTTCTTAGCATATAGCATCAGCGCAAATCTCACCAATTCCATCCAGCCGTACGATTCTTTAAGAGCAATTATCGTTGCATCTTTGACAACATCCGTGAAACAAATGACGGGATGACAAGAAATGTTAGAAAAGCAACCTTGTGTCCTGCCGTGCGATTCTGTAATAATTCGTCGATGCACTCGTCGACGAGCTCACCGATGTCAAATACTTTATGAAATATCGCCTTCGTACATTAAGGTTGTTTTTCCAACGTTTCTTGTCATATCGTCATTTGTTTCACGGATGTTCTCAAAGATGCAACGATGTTTACTCTTAGAGAATCGCACGGCTGGGCCAAGTATTTGACATTGGTGAGCTCGTCGACGAATCATTACAGAATGGCACGGCAGAGCTTACTAGAACATTGCAAAGGGTTGGAAGTCATTTTATTGGTTCTCTTTTACCGGTTTCTGTATCACACCTATACTAGTAGTTCTCTGAATAGTAGACCTCGTTAGCACACGGTCTTATTAACAGCAATTTTTCGCAGTACTTCACAACCTATTATCTCGGAAACCACTTGAACAATTATGGTCATATTCGAAATTACACTTTAAAGTCAGGTATCTTATGGTATCAAAATCCGTCGATAAATAGCGCCTCAGCAAAGCCTCACTCAAAATGGCCGAAGAGTTTTTTATTAAATACACTAGCATAAGTATCAAGTTTCGTAAAGATTGGTTGAAAAATGCGACCCGTAAAAGAAGACACAACGTATGCACATACAACCTAACAAACATACGGACAGATGAAAGTCAATTTGGCCAGTTAAAGGTCAACGCAGACTGGGACGGGATAGCAAAGGATTTTGCCGTTAGTCACCGCACACTAGCCGCTTAGATACTGCGGCACACCAGCGCCTCGCCACGGCATGCCGCGGCGCGGTAAAGTTTGCCTCGTCAGCTCCTGCTGCCCGATACAAATTTAGTTTTTTTTTAAATGGTGGATTGGTATTTGATGTTAATATCGATTATTGCAGACGAAGAAGGAGCTATTAATATTAATTATTTTCTATATGCCTCACCCTGCGGTATGTTATAACGAGCGCCGGCGGCGTCCTTGGCATGTAGTTGCCTGCCACAGTACGCCACGGTATCCCGCCGCGGGAGCCCGTGGTTCGTCTTTCAAAGCCGTGCAATGAAATCCCTTTCGATGCCACGGCATCATTTTAATTTAAAGCATAGCAATTTATGTCGAATTCCTATAGCAATACGTTTGAATGACCATTGGTAAAAAATCCCAAAAAATACCAAATCCCTTGCCATGCCGTCCCGGTCTGCGTAGGCCTTTAATCAGAGACGCTTCGCTCGCTCGGTAAATTAAGTTTATCCTACTAGACATAGAAATATGACGTTCTGTACGAATAATGTCAAATTCTAATATTTCGTAGAGTAAACTATCGCCGTCGTTCTGACGGTCAGAATATATATTGAAATGAATTTGAAACAAAAAAAGGTTTAATGCATACCTATTATGTTTACCAGTATATTCTTACTCCTTAGTGACGCAAACAAACATTACCCTCGCTGACTAATATAAACTCAACCTCCGAGCAACAACAAAACGCTGTCACACCCACCATCAGCTAAACATACTTTTCAAAATGTAGTTTTATCTCTTCACCCAAACTTTTTCCTCCATTTACACAGTAAAAGTAATTAGCGTCCAGCGTCGTTATTAACTAGGCTGTATGGCGACCGCGGCTCGTGCCGTTGCATAATTCAGGGAGCCTCATGACGCTGGCTGTCATCTGTCACTTTTTGGAAAAGCGCGCGCTGACTCCATAATCAGACTTTGTAACGTAATACGCACCAAATTAAATTAATTGATGTATTTACTTATTATTACTTTCTATATTAGTATTTGCGTATAACTGTTGTGTCTCAGTTTTTCTATGTAAATCTAAAGTATATCAAGAAAACATGAACAGTTTTGATGAAAGGAGTGATACTCATTCCATCAACACGCGAAATAAGCACAAGCTATCCGTACATGTAACGCGTCTCCACAGAATAAGTCATTCTTTTATGGGACAATGTATAGGATTCTATAATAAAGTTCCCAATGTTATCCGAAATTTGTCTATAAGTTTGAAATAACTCTGTCAAAAAGGTTATTACAAAATTTCGGATTACTTGGAAAATAAAACAGCTTGGGACTGATCACTCCAGGATCTACCTACTCGTGTATTACCATGTCAAAGTGTAGCGTGTCTTGCCCTACTGATACCATTATTATGGTCTCTTTTGTAAGGCAACACACTGCAGCTAAAAATAAACAAACATTTCTTAAATACATTAAGTAATTGGCGATAAAAAAATGTAAAAAGACAAGCTCGCTGAGTTTCTTGCCGGATCTTCTCAGTTGTGGTCGCGTGCCGATCCGGTTGTAGATTTAAGAAATAACAAATGTAAAATGACAATTTGTAAGTGCCCCCGTAGGCCTATACAGAATAAATGATTTGATTTGATTTGCATATACAGAGCCTAGATTCAATAAAAACTACCCAATCAAGTGATATTGGGGGCAGTTAACAACATCGCGTATAAATTACATTATTACTCGCGTTCAGTTTGGCAATAGTTAGGTACCTACGTAAATAGATTTGTGGACAATTTGTGTGTGTTGGCATTCCTGGTACATACAAGTTCTCGTACATCCCGATTGCATAGTGAAATGAAATTATCAAGTGCGCAATTGAAAATCAATAACAAAACAAATGAAACTGACTTCAACACTAAAAAGAGTAAAATAACTTATTGAAGTCGGTACCATGATTCGTATAAAAAAAATTGGCATCGGCCCACTAGACTCATATATTTTTGGATATTGGCTTTGGATTTTTTTCTTTTGGACATTATTCGAGGAAATCCTTTTTTTTTTTAAAGTAACATTCGTCACAATTTTTGAAGAATATCCATAACACAATTAGACAAAAATTGCCAGCGCTGAGCCGGTAATGTTGTCCTAATAAAAATGGACCTTATTTACATCGAACACATGGTTGGTTTTGTTTCGTTTGTTATGCCAATATATAAACAAAACGGCGCGGCGGTGTGAGAATCTGACTGGAACAAATTGCAGGCCTTCGAATTCCTGTTACATTTCGCGATACCGGAAAATCCGGTCCGAACTTATTCGTTATAAGACAATGGTATGCTATCGAAGGATATGTCTATGGAATGAATCACTTGCTTCATGTTTGCATCGTACCACAATCTTGCATAGGAGACCTCTTATCCTACAGTAGTTATGTTATAGTTTCAACAAATTTGCAAGGAAAAAACAAACATATTATATTGCTTTTACCATACCACACAGCGATGAATATGATAAAAACAATATATGAAAATTATAGGAAATGGCGTGCAAGATTTTTTGCACGCGCTAACAGCAAGGTGAGTGAACATACAGCCTCAAATTAAAATCCAAATTTCACTTTAAGCCGGTGAAGCGTGAAGAAGTAAAAAACATAAACTCACTCATATCGTCCTTAATCACAACTTATGCAATTGAATTTTGATTCTTAAAAGACCTGAAATTTAAAAGTCATAAAAAAGCCATTTAGGTCCTTACTAAGTACTTGTTAGGATCTTGTTATCAGTCTCTGTTATAAGTAAATAGATATCCGCACGCTCAAAGTACTTTGTTTATGGATCGAGGACATTGTCGACTTTATCGATCGTAGTTTTAGATTATATGAAATAACAAACAGTTCAATAACTATTACTAATTGAGTTAAGTTACAATATACCTGCGTGTTTTATTTTCAACTAAAATCTTAAGTAAATAAGCCTTTTACACGTTTTATTAATTTGTGGTTTAACTCATTCTTGTTGGTTCCAAAATTTATGAATTGGTGCCACCATAATATCATTTTGTGAGTACTGATGGGCCTAGTCTTATGTAGTTAGCTCACAATTTAGAGAACACCACTATAGGAAGCGACATTCTACAGGATCACAATCGCGTCCTGCTTTTCGTACAAGAACCACGAGTATCTACTCATTGTTCTTGTACATATGTTGATATATTTCATCTGAAAATATATCGATAAAAATTGTCGATATTACCGATACCTTATATCGTACATAAGAGGTAACGTACTCACTACACAGTCATTAAGGGCTATGTTTTGTATACATTTTTATGCCGGCATACTTTATAACTAATTTTCATACCACCAGCTCGACAATGTCCCATATCACGCAATCATTACATCCCCAGGGAGGTAATGTTTCATAAAACTCCCAAGGGATTAATCCTTCCCATACCGTGATAATTAAAACAAAAGATTTATGAAAGAAACTCAAGTAAATTTACGTCTCTGGTAGGCAAAGGCGTTAAGGTGATTTAGATTTGGAACGTTAGTTGTAGGAAAACTCTTAGTACGGAGTAGATACGGGCATTGTGAAGAGTGTTTATTCGTTTATTCGTTGACGAGAGTTTATACGTTGCGATCATCGACGAGAACGTCGATGTTAAATTGTTGTGTCAAAACGCCTTGTGTTCAAGGGCGATATTTCTTAAGTATTTGACATCTGTGAGCGCGTCGACGAACGCAACGACGAACCATTAGAGAATCGCACGGCTGGTTACCTCAGATACAAAAGAAACGGCGCGATTGTAATGAATTCGAAACAAAAGACGGTGTTTGGTGTTATTTTAACAACTTCCATAAAATGTTCCAAACTGAAATTTTACTCTATCCCTCCATAACTGGACAAATGTGTCCAAATTAATAAACACTTAATTTATTTTACTTTAAACTAAATAAATTCTTTTGTTCTAATATTATCTTTCTTGAGTTTTTAGTGTCTCGCAGTAGGTAGAAAAAGTAGAGTATTCACCTCGAGGATAAAGCCTGTCTTCGTCTTGGGAGGCTTGAACACCGCGCTTCTCTCAGGATAACACATAACTCCCGCGAAGTGATTAACTCTAAAGTGACGCCCGTGACGTAAGACACTGCTTTACTCCCTCGGTGCATAATCTAATATTCTAGACAACTACTCAGCTTGTTCAAAAGAGGCTATCTTAGCCTAATTTCAGACTTAATTGTTCATCTGAGCCTACCGAAAAATTTACATTTCAAAGATAACATTTTGACAAGGTTACGTATAAAAATTCCATGTTTTTACAAGTGCGTACGTAATCGTGTTTGCGTACTTTTATCTAAAGGAGATTTAAATTGCCCGTCGGGAAGTGCTCGGGATCGGGAAGCCTCTCATTATACATTTTAGTTGGGTGATATTTTAGAGTATTTATTTGTGTACTAACTGTTGTCGGCCATATAAACGACGCTACAAACTTTAACAATATATACATGTGTATTTACTGAAATTTGTATTGTACCGACCAGTTCAATGGTGGAATAAGAGGGGGAACTTAATGTTATACGTCATATGGTAGGCCTCTTGTACTTCACTCCGTCTTGGTAGTAACTACAACTTAAAAAAGGGCTTTAACTATAGATAGATAGATAACACTTAATTGAGACACCACATTTATATTTAATATTAGAACGTAAAATAAAAAAACAATCCTAAAAACTAGGTGCAACAATGGGCGGTCTTATCGCTCAGAGCGATCTCTACCAGACAACCCATTCGCAGAGGAATATCAAATAACAGATGGACGGTAACAATACAAAATAGTAAATACATAAATGCTATATTAAATAAATTAATACAAATACATAAACAGCATAGCCACTTTTATAACATATACGTAATTATACAAATACAAATAAAATATATAAATATTTTATTTTATTTATTTATTTTATTTTACATGGAAAACAAACAGCTTTAGTTCACAGAATAAGTTCAGAATAATGAAAAAAAACATAAGCCTTAAATAGTTTTCACTTATGGAACATTAATAAACAAGTGTCCCTTGGAAACGCCAACACTTATTGAGATAAATCTCAATGAAAACATGTCTATTTATATATGTATCGTTACAAGTGAGTTTGGTACTAACTTAAAGTCTAACATTCAAAGCCATACAAAAACCGTCTATAACAGCTTTCGTTACATTATAAGTTATATCAGTAGGTATCATTTGATCTTAATTTTAATTTGTGACGACGATTTAATTGACGTTTTGTCGAAGTAATCCTTAGCAATTAGGTTTTTAAAAGTGTTTTGCCTCATCATGAATAAATCACTATGTTTAGAGTAGTTTGAGTTAAAGTTTTTCACCGCACGAATCAGAAATGCATTAGCACGGTAGTTTGTACGAGAGTGGGGTATGCACAGCTTGAGCTCATTTCTGCGACACACCGACCTCTGGGGTGCCACTAGGCCAATCTTTTCTAGTAACGCTGGACAATCCGTTTTATTTAGGACAATGTTGTGTAACAGCGTGAGGTCTGCAGCCTCTCTCCTTTTATATAGAGGTAGGATGTGGTGGTGTCTACAAGACTCTTCGTATTCAGAACCATACAATTTTGTCCTGTAATTCACATATCGTATGAACTTTTTTTGAGGCCTTTCAAGGATATCTATATATTTGTAGTACTGAGGATTCCAAGCTTGCGAAGCGTAGTCGAGTTGACTCCTAACCAATGAACAATAGAGGATCTTTAATGTTTTAATAGTTTTAAAATCTCTGGTAACTCGAAGCATGAAACCAAGGGTTTTCATGGCTTTAGCGGAAATATTATAAATGTGCTGATCAAAAAGGAGTTTGGAATCCAGAGTGACGCCTAGATCGACCACGCAATCAGTTCTCACCAAAGACTGGCCTTTGATTTTGTAGTCATACACAAGGGGTTTAGTAGATCTGCTGAACGTGATGCAACAGCATTTACTGATATTTAAGTCCAGTTTATTTAGAGTACAGTAAGCATAAAGGTTATCAAGATCCTTTTGAAGAAGTTCTGAATCTTGTAGGTCATTGATGACTCTGTAAATTTTCATATCATCTGCAAATAACAAAAAGTTACCATGTGTAAAGCAGTGATTGATGTCATTTACAAAAAGTGTGAAAAGGAGAGGGCCCAGTATTGACCCTTGGGGCACACCAGATGGAATAGGCAACGAAGCCGACGCAAATCCATTCAAAACTACAGTCTGGCAACGACCAGTGATATAAGAGGTAAACCACCTTAAAAGATCACCTCTTATTCCAGATGCATAAAGTTTAGATAATAGAATAGAATGATCAATACGATCAAAAGCCTTACTGTAGTCGGTATAGACCGCGTCAACCTGGCCTCCACATTCCATGCCGGCTGTCACCGCGTCAGTAAATAGTACTAAGTTAGTAGTGGTCGATCTCCCTTTGTGAAAACCATGCTGTTGGGGCAGGAAGGAGTGTTTTAAGGCAGCATATAATTGCTCATGGACAATTTTTTCGATATAAACACTAAAGCATCTTGACAGTACTCAAATAGTCTAGGAAGTGTTTATTACATGTAAACTATGTAATAGACGAAACTGTGGCGGACTACTATGTGTTTAGATTTGTAGGGAACTGAAGGTTGTAAACGTTTACGGGCTCAGTAATTTGAACTTAGAGTAAAGAGGAATATGAAGTAAAGAGTAAGTTTGTAGGTACCTACTAGTAAAACATCACGCATAATATTAATGACTTTATGTATTGTCTTGACTGGCCGGCTGGCGCAGTTGGGTCTCTTTTTTCTAAACATGTGTGTACATGTCTGTTTGACATGTGTCTGGGTGTGTACATGTCATCAGGTCACCATAGTACAGGCTCTACCTAGTTTGAGACCTAAATACCTTGTGCGGATGTTGTCACATATAAAAAAAACTACTAATATTACACGACAAACAACCGCGCGTTAATAAATAACTATTACAGAAAAACTGGAAAAATTCCAATAACGCAAATTCTTATTGCGTTCTTGCACTATCGGTGATTCATCCGATACGAAACGGCAAACGTAGAAAGACATATCACCGTCTAATTCGTCTAAATTAGATACATCTGAATGATAGTCGTCTGTCTATATAATAGTTTAATAGTACCCCCTGTCTACATAATAGTTACAAATCGTCTGTCTGTCCGACCGCTCGCGGATAGAATCCTAAATCAGTGAAATGCAATAAAGTGGGGACAGGTAGAAGGTTGGATACGAGAAGTTTACACAGAGTACTTAGTTTCTATTGACTTTGGTACAAATGGATTTGTGTTTAACGTTTAGTACTATCTCTATCTAATGAATCTCTTCAACTTATTCAGACGCTATATTGAAATGATAAGATCGGAGATGAACTACTTAGAATGCCTAGAGAACTTTACTTACTTATCTAGACTAAAAGCTCCGACTATGGTAATTTTGTAGTTATATAGATAGTTAGATTCTAAGCTTTATTTATTTTTACATGTGTTTATATGTATTTCGTGAAGTTCATGAAAAGCAATGTAATCCTTATATATAAATATTACATAATAATTTCAGATCTATACAAGTCATGATTATTCCTTGATGACATGGAGTAAAAGCTCTCTAAGGGCTGAAAAATTACCAAAGTTAATAACAGATAGTAGATAGATAAACTCTTTATTGCAACACAACATTATAAAATACAACAAACAAATGAAAAACTTAAAATTAAGTGTCACAATGGGCGGTCTTATTGCTCAGAGCGATCTCTTCGAGACAACAGTTCCTAGTTGCTTCTGTATATACGTATGATATACTATCTTCTGTCCCTATGACCCGATTAGTGATGGTGATGTCACAGAATCAGTAATAGTACTCAGGTGGTGCCAGCATAACTGCCAGCGAACACACGAGGCAGGCGACTGGCTAGACAATCGAAAGACAAAATTTTAATATGGGGAGAAAGTGGTACTAATACGACTTCGCATTGATTAGAACAATTTTATTGGTGATGATGAATATAATAGCACATTGTCATCATCGCAGCAAGCAGCAGCAGTATGACGTCCACTACTGAACATGGGCCTCTTCCATAGATATGCTCCTTCATAGCCGGTTGGTAGCCGTCTGAATCTAACGTCGTCCTGCTACCTTTATCAGATCGTCTGTCCACCTTGTCGGTGGACGGCGGGTGCCGGTCTGTGGTCTCCACTCCAGAACCTTCTAACTACTTCAGCCACTTCTACTGTTGTAAACATCAGCACTGTGAGCATACAATGCGAGATTGTCGAAAGGATAAAATCTATCTATACCCATATATATAAATGAATCTCAGATATGTATAAGCCCGTATAACTTCCGGACGACTATACCAATTTGAATAATATTTTTTTTTGATTTGGTCGCTCTGATACAGAAATAGTAAAAAAATAAAAATAACACATTTCAACATCATCCAGCACCACGCAAGTGAAACCGCGTGGCGCAGCTAGTTTGAGCTAACTAGCTAGCTATCGCGGTTAAATCCATGTTAGGGATAAGGTAAGATAAAATCAGTTTATCGAAGTGGCAAGTCGCACTACAGATGACGTAAACTTGAAATGACACAGCAGACACTTTATATGTGGTACCTACTTAGTTTGGAAATCTCTCCTAATAAAAAAGTTACTCATTCGTATTCCCCATTACGAAATGCGATGTTTAATGATTGATTACATAAATATATTACAACTGTATACGTGTATGTAAGTTTTAATAACTTATAGCGCATGTGAGGTCAAAACTCGGTTCATAAATAATTATTGGAAATATTACGAACAGCAATAAACCACCTTCTCAGAAAATAATTTGAAATTATAAAAAAAAAGGCAAATATCCATACGGCAATATAAAAAACTTTTAATAAATGTAATGAAAGCTCGATGTGTCAATGAACGCAAAACCTATCCACGTGTGGTTATCGGTGACTAATACGAGTATGCCAGTATTACCGTAGTGTAATATCTACTATTTACCTGTTCATCTGTGCCGTTGTTTTTTCTTCTTGCCATTTAAGTATGCCTGCGGTATGACGGCGGTATGTAAACCTATAATGAAGACGAGTCTCAGGCTGGTTTACTGAAATTTATGAATCGTGTCTGGGTTTAATATACATATTAAATAAACAGTATAGGTAAGTAGTAAGTTGCGGACAAAGAGCTATGGAGAGGGCTATGCTTGGGGTTCCTCTACGTGATCGAATCAGACATGAGGAGATCCGTAGACGAACTAAAGTCACCGACATAACCCAGAAGATAAGCCAGTTGAAGTGGCAGTGGGCAGACCACGTGGCTGATGGGGCCAGCCGCCAGAAGATTATTGAGTGGAGACCACGGACCGGCGAGCGCAGCGTAGGTCGTCCGCCGACAAGCTGGACTGACGACCTGATAAAGGTTGCAGGACGACTTTGGATGTAGGCCTCTTCCAACTGGTCCTTTTGGAAAAATTTTGGGAGAGGCGTATGTTCAGCAGTGGACGTCCTACGGCTGAGAGATGAGATGAAGTGGCGGACCGATAACTATAAGGAACTTTAGATAAAAGAGCGATTTGAAATGCGATTTGTACTTTTAAAGTCTTACAAACTTCCGGCTATCGAATGCGCAAATGACTTTTGATATCGTATTCAGAATGTGGGATTAAAATGAAACCGCAACACTGGCTCCGGTGCCCTTCATGAAGGTAAATTAAATAAAAACAAAACGGGAATATGTTTGAACAGTGTTTTCTGACCCCCGCACGAGCGAGAATCGAGAAAGCAAATAAAATGTTGTTTCTGTTATGTATGAAGTTAATTGGAAAAACATATTTGTACCTACCTATCTATGTATGCACAGGACTGGGTACTAGGCTCGAGGATACGAGAAAAAAGTTCCACAATTTCATCTACTATAGCGCACTTCATATCTAAACACAATAATGTTTCCGATTGGTTTTCTGCTGCGTAACAGGACATATTCTTCTCCACATAAAGTGTAATTAATTCCACATAAAATTATAATTCAATGGAAACCATAATTTTACATTACTTCGTATCCATTTCACGCTACTCTAAATCCAAAAAGTATTGTAAAGCTACGTAGAATATTGAGAAACAGAAAATAAATGAAAGCATCCTTCTGTTGGCCGAGCACGAAAATCTGTTTATGTACAATAGTGGCACAGATAACTCATAGTTTGTGCTGAATACGTAAACGATACGATAACGTTACACTTAAACAGTGCTCGGCCCACAGATCTAAATTTTCCATGTACTTGTTTTGTTGCATTTATAAATAGCTATGATGCGTAAAGCAATTTTGGAATGATGTATAATTTTACTATTCAGTAATGATTTATCAATAACTAAATGTGCTCTACGGCTTCAAATGACTAGATCACACAAATAGTTTACCGGGACAAAAGTAGTCTATGCGTTAACGTAGTACTGAGTATAAGCTAGTATCTATGTATTCCAAACACTCAAATCCGTTACGCCATTTTAGCGTGAGTAAAGTGAGTGAAGAGTAATAAACACACAACCTTATTCACAATAACTTTCGCATTCATAATACAGTTTTTAAAGTGTTTCGTGCTATTAAACGGTACGTTTATATGTCGGTAAATAGGTCTTCTGGTTTAGAATTAATATTGTATTTTCATCTCCACACTGGGATTCTCGGGGCCGTGAAGAGTTTCGAGATGGGCCAGTTTTTGACAAACGTCAAAAAACGTTTGAAGTCGATGATAGTTCAAACGTAGGTACATTTTATTACAATATTGTGCGCATGGCACCGACTTCGACAACTTATTTCACAGTTTTTAGTATTGAAGTCGGTTCCATTCTATGGTACATTTTTTTACCATGTTTAGTGACCTTGCTACTTACGGAATCGATTGTCATTCACCGTCAATGATGATATCATCAAGATAGGGCTAACAATTTTCAGTTTTTGGAGTGTAACTCAAAAACTGCTTGACCGAATTTGATGAAATTCGAATGGGACCACCTCGGAAGTATACTCTACCAAACAAAAAAAGAATTTTAAGAATCGGTCCACAAATCGATTAACATACACACAAAAAATTATACACATGAACATTATAACCGCCTCCGTTTTTGAAGTCAGTTAAGAATGAAACCCTATTTCTCCTGGTCACGCTATAACTTGAGAACGGATGGAACAATTTCGCTAATTCTTTTTTTTTCGTGTTAATTATTGTCAGGAGAAGGTTCTTATGAAAGAAAAACCAAGAAAAAACGGGAGGTTATGGCGAGCCTACTACGCGAACGATATCGCGGACGCAGTCGCTAGTAATTGATACATATGACTATGCGATGTTGTTTATGTGTTGCTACCCAATGATCTCAAATCCGCCGGTGAGTGAACCCAATCGTTTGTCCACGGTGTAGTCGTTACAGTTGAAGCTTGCTTACAGTGCATTGCGCAGATTATAGGGTTAGGTGCAGATGTGAAGTTATGTCTCGTTACAACTTCTTTCATTGCAATGTTGAGTTCAACGTACGTTGATATCACCGAGAAATTAAGATTTGTGGGAACGGGATCTAGTTAAGCACAAAGTAAATTATTTCTAGAACAGAATTAAATAATGTGGCGTTACTGAATGAGCTGTTTGTGTTAATGTCATGTGTTCCATTATGCACACGTTTGCCAGTTATTCAACCGTGAAGCAGTAGTGTGCAAACATAACTTTTAGACAGGCCGGTTGGCGCAGTTGGTAGCACCCCTCCCTTCTGAGCCGCTGATCCCGGGTTCGATCCCGGGTCAAATATTTGTATTTATGAACATGTCTGTTTGATCTGTGTCTGGGTGTATCTAAGTATGTATACTTATCAGTCATCAGTTCACCATAGTACAGGCTCTGTCTAGTTTGGGACCTAAAGACATTTGTGTAAAAAAAAAACTGTGTTTCGGTTAGAAGGGTACCTAATGCTTATTGCTGATTTAACATCTTGTATCTCAGGATGACGAGTGCAGTCAGGCAACATTGCAAGGTTTTGAAGTGTTGTATAGTTAAAAACTCTGAATGACACTAAATTGTTATGGACAAGCGTGACGCTTAACATCAGGCAAGCGATTTGTTCATCTCGTACCGAGTTACATAAAATAGAAAGGTGTTTTTTTGATATGTCCATATTAACATACAATAGCATCCAACTAGGGTATTGAGTTAAGAAGTATTCAAACTATAATTCCATTGAATTCGTTTATAACAAAATGATTATTAGATTTACTAATGCAAAAAAATCTGGCTTTGATTATTAAACAATAACTTATAAAAATAACTAACTACATTTAATGTAACAACACAAGTACTATGAATGTACGAGTATAGAAATGGGGTATTTAGGACAAAGTGGTATTTGCTCGTATTGCGATTAACAGTTAGGGTTGTTATGTGACCAGTCTCTGATATGTAGTGAGAAATATTGTATTCGAAGTTTCAATAGACTTACTGACTGGTAACTGCGGCTCTTAAGAAACGGTGAGGTATATATATAATGGCATATTTTCAATATTGAGGATGGTAGCTGCCTAGGCGGCCACTAGAAACTGTGTATCACCATTCTATGGATTTCCCTGTGATGTTAACATCACCGAAAGTTCAAGTTGACGACCGCATTATTGGCGATTGACCCCTTATTCCCTCTGAGCTATCATAGTTTGAAAAGGCTTTCTATTGACTCTATTGACTTTGAGAAGGTACAACTGTACAAATGCAATAATTTTCGAAAAATATCTATTATTTTCTACCGAATTCCAAAAAAGGAGGTACTCAATTCGACTGTATTTTTTTATGTTTGTTACCTCCTTACTTTCGATAGGATGAACCGATTAACAAAATTATTTTTTGTTTGGAAGCTGGTGCTTTCCGTGTGGTCCATTTAAATTTGATCAATTTCGGTCTAGTAGTTTTTGAGTTAATCTCCAATAACTGATTTTACCAAAGTAATAGAATGGAAGTCGGTATTAAATTTTTCAAATTGCACTTGTATACCCCTAATTTGTAACAACTGGTACGATACAAAAGGAACGCATATTATCTATCTATATAATCTAAAAATCAAAGTCTTGTTAGTTACACCATTTATAACTCAAGAACGACTGGACCATTGATTTTGATTTTAGTTTTTAGTTTTATCATATCTCGAGGAAGGACATAGGATACTTTCATCATCACCCATCACTACGAGGGTGAAACCGCTCAGCTAGTTTTTAAATGAATACATATTGTTTTACTTCCTATAGATCAATTTACTGCAAAGTTACACTTACAACTTAAAAGGCAACAATAGCACACATGCAGTAGTTTTAAGAAAATCCATATTTTTTATATCCTACATTTCTAACAACTCTAATTACGTTTTAAACAAAAAAACTAATATTTTATTTCAACTTTCAATTCAGTTCCTAAAGAAATGAACGCACTACATATAAATACTAGTTGAGAGCCTGTGATCACATTTATACAGGAACATTTGTGTGTGTGTCTGTGTGCACTGCCGCAGTATATATAATAGTACTCTCATTGCGTGCAATTCCGCACGTACGCACTTGCAGTGGTAGGAAGTATATAATCTGGTGTTCCACATATATTTAGATCTTTGCTTATAATTAGTACTCAAATGTTTAGAGCCAGAATTAGAATAAATGCTTTAGTAATGTATTGAGTGCTAAACAATCGATACAATGTAATGTACAATGTAAACAGGAAATATTAATGACTGGAGAGATGCTCAGAGACCAAATGGAGTAGGTAGGTACTTAGGTAGTCAAGAAATATCAAAAGCTTCATTGTTTTTTCGATTATCATATTGTAGTTGCTAGGGATCACGTCATACTAGGGAATCCCTGAATTTTTAGACGATGCGTTTATGCCGCATGACCACAGCGCGTAACAATTCAGAGAGCAAAGATCTGCCATCCCTAAATCTGTGCATCGAAGTTCACAAGATAAATTGATGCTGCGTCCAGAACCGGTCTGCAGTGATGACCTAGCACTTGCACGCATTGTACGTTCAATTATACGCTTCGGAAATGTTAATATATCTTGTATATTACATATCGATAAACAGTTTTCTACTATCGATATCGTCTCATAGGCTCGTGCATTATGTGTAATATTCAGTGTCGATAATAATATTTATTACTTACCTTAAAAGAAATGAAAACGGCAACGTTCGGGGTTTTGTTCGTGGAAGTGTTTCAGTGTGAGTTTGAACAGTTTTTGTGTGAAGTGCAATTGAGGTGATGGGTTTCATGTTTGAGATTAATATGTGAGTAGACATCAAAAACAGTTACCTCTACACTACTCAGAGCATTGTATTGTTTTGTCTATATTGTATATTATATTGTTGTGTAAATAGTGTATGCTTATAACTTACATATTTTAAATATATTTAATATCGACCCTTGAAATTCGTTTGAAAACTTACTTCATCTTCCCAAAATTCCGAACACTAAAAACTATATACCAGAAATTCATATATCCATAACTGTGTTAATATCCGAAATGCATTTACAATTTTTGTTTAAACATCCGTTTTCAAACAACTCTAAAATTAAGATGATTTGTTATTAGATACTTTATTTATTTGTTTCGCAACAATTGTGAATAGGTAGTATTATCTTGGGGTTGTTTCTGTCTCTCTCTTCGCTCCTCTTTTAATCACACTTTAATTGCATTTGTACCAGCATCTTGGGTTCTCTAGTGTCTGGTGTAGCCGAGATACCAATCAAACTATACTTAGTATTTATGCGAGATGACTAGAATATACTAGTACCTAGTTCTGCGAAGAGTAGACCTCGCGAGCACATAGTCTCATCTGTGGCAATTTAGTACATCACAACCTATTGTCTCGGCAACCATCTGACCAATTATGCCCATATACGAAATTCCTCTTTAAAGACAGGAACCTAGGTAATGTGTGTACCAAATTTTATCAAAAACAGTCGGTAAAAAGCGCCGCAGCAATTTCCCATTATTAAGGAAAAGTACCTACGCTCCTCCACCTCCACTCCAAAATATCCAACGACAAAACAATTGAATAGTAGAACATGCACAAGTTTCATCAAGATTTGTTAAAAAAATGCGACCTGTACAGGAAGACGTCTATACAACCTAACAAACATACGGACTGATGAAAGTAATTTGGCCAGTTAAAGAAGAGACGCTTCGAAATAGATTACGAGTTCATTTCCAATTTTATTATATACTCGTAGGAGTGACATTGTCAAGGCAGGCAAAACTTCTTTCATAGAAAGATATAAATATATAATAAAGTTTATAAAAATGAGTCTTGCGACACCTAAGTCACGCATTATGGAACAACAAATAAACATAGAATAGAATAGGAATAGAAAATAAAGATTTTATAGATTGAATTCTGTCTCCAATAACTACCAACTAATCTATACTACTTTAAATACATATACATATCATAGAGAAGTGAGCTATCACATATACATAGGTACCTACCGATATCATAGTGGTTATTTATTGTAACTAGTATTTTGTATAACTCGTAGGTAAACAATGTATTATTATTAGAACGTCAGTATGTACTTACTGCAATCATTACTTATTTGAAAGACCTACTGCAAAGTGGCATCTCTTATCTCCAAGACTTGTTAACAAGATAGCGAGATGTGCGTATTACATTTCATCTCAATAATTATTTATCTATACGTTTGGTGATTGACAGTTTGACATTTATTAATAGAATTGTTGACACCGTAAGGGCTATTATGTATCTCAGTTGCTAACAAATGTTGATTAAAATCTTGAAAAATAGCGGCTCTATGTCACTTTTTCTCTCAGGTCATCATAGGGGTGGCGATTAGTGCAGCTTACGGCACTATTGCACTAATGGTCATCGTTTCTTGATTTCGTCTTCGCTTTCCATCAGTTTGATGAACCATTATAAAAATAATAGTTTTTCGTCAAAAGTTTATTCCACCAAAAGCAAGCAAAAATGTTAGTAAGTTGATGAATGAAGCTGACAAAAGTGACATAGAGCAGCAATTTTTTTAAATTTTTTCTCTTAATCATTATTGTTAGCAACTGAGATACATAATAGCCCTGCTGGTCAATAAGTAGTGATTGACCGATGAACGCTTCCGTGAACTTGTCGATAACATTGCAGAGTCCAATGTGTTAATGAGACTTTTTGATTGTATAATATGATTATATAACAATTATACGTAATTAAACAGTACGACGTCTATTGACGTCCCGACTCCTACGATTTAATTGCAAAACCATTTTTACTGAATGATGTAATGAGACAGGCAAGTCGTTCGGCTATAGCGCGCTTGTTTGTGAACGAAGAGACATCCAGAGGAAAATATTAATCAATAAAATTATAAATAAACGACAGCCGAGATATTAGTCTTCAATTTTACTCAATAATTTCACGCGCTAGTATTACCTCGAGGTAGTACCTGGGAATCTGAAAAGCTATAAATTGCGCACTACTGCTTAAACAAACAGAATTTACATTGTGGTCGTCATCAAGATGTAATCTTCCCCAACAAGTCCACAAACCAACTATTTAAACCACGGATATTGAACGTTGCAATTTTAGAGAGATAAATTCACACTCTCGGATGGAATTAGAACCCGCGTCTTCTGTCAATCGGTGTCGGACGCCTTGACCACTAAGCCACCGAGGTTCGCCGACCAGGCATCGAATTTTAACTCTATCTGATTTTAACCGTCGTATGTGGACGAAGCGACATCTATTGAACAGCTTGACAGTATTATCCAGCCAAATCGAATCCAGTCTGAGGATGTGAATTATTCTCTCTAAAATTACAATGTTTGGTATCGCTAAGCAGGCGTTAGTGCTTTAAAATTCATATTATAAACACAACAGATATTGGTTTAAAATGAATTGTGGGTATGTGCTAAGTATTTTATATTTATGACCTTTTTCAAAGTCGTGTTGGTCTTATACAACTCGTAATATGGTAAAAACATTTATACACTAATTTAAAAGTAAGGGTGAATACATTTCATCACACTGCCATCAAGCTAGGCTAGGCATCCAATCTGCAGATTAACTAACGGCAGATTCTTATTTATACACTAAATAAAAAGGAGAAGGACAAGAATAGGAATTGCCACACTTTGTATTCATGAAGAAGCCTACTCTACACACAGGTTCCTTTTTATGCGGATAGAACGTGTAGTTCCATTATGATCGCAATAGTCTAACTCCACGCAAACGAAGTCGCAGGCAATGCCAGTGGCGCCAGTGCATATCTAATTTCATGATATTTATTCTGCTCAACTCTTCCATAAGACGTTCGCGCCTACTAAACACAGACAAATCGGTTGAAGGCTTATAATAAAGTTGATGGATGCGAAACTTGATCTCGACAATTATGGCGTTTAATAGGCAAATTGCAGTTTGTACGCGGACGGTTTCCGTATCTCATGATATAAGGAAAGGCACTGTAGAATATTTGTGGATGCGGTAGAGTTTAAGTTACCTACATAATTAAAATTTACATTCAAAGGGACGTAATTGTTGCCAGTTGTCATGTTAGAATTAACAGATATATTTTATAATTTTGCTATGAAAACTTTTTTTAAAAATAAACAACCGGTCGAATATTATTCTTTATATCCTCATTTTACATCATCTAATCTCAGCCATAGGACGTCCACTGCTGAACATATGCCATATATAATTTCCAAAAGGACCAGTTGGAAGCGGCCTACATCCAACGTCGTCCTGCTACCTTTATCAGGTCGTCAGTCCACCTTGTCGGTGGACGACTTACGCTGCGCTTGCCGGCCCGTGGTCTCCACTCTAGAACCTTTCGGCCCCATCGGCCATCTGTTTTGCGTGCTATGTGACCTGCCCACTGCCACTTCAACTGGCTAATCTTCTGGGCTATGTCTGTGACTTTAGTTCGTCTACAGATCTCCTCATTTCTGATTCGATCACGTAGAGAGACCCCGAGCATAGCCCTCTCCATAGCTCATTGTGCGACTTTGAGCTCATTTTACATACAATAAAATAATTGTTTCAAAAATGCCATCACATGCACTACGATAAATAACTTTTAATTTATTGTTATGTTTTAGATTTAAAATTTTTCGTTGTCCGGTAGCAAGCTTGTTTGTTTAGTTTTGTTATGAAAATTAATATTATACTTATAATAAATAACCTGTCAAGAAAACTCTTACTTCCATAATGTCCTCATGGTACAATAAAGCTAGTTTCCTAGAAATCGTTTCACATGCAATATAAGATAAGTTATGATTGACTTGTTCAACTTTTAGTTATATTATTTAAACTCGACAGTACCCACGTAAACGTTCGCCATTCTGACAAGATTTTCCCGTTTGATTATCGTTTGGGATTTTTCGGAATGAGCCTTCTTGGTGTAAAGCCTTCCGTAACTAAACCGGTAAAATGGCTTGAAATCTTGTAATCTTTGGATAACCATACGTAAGGATAATTAACTGCAACACGGGTAATTGGACTTAATCAAAGACAGATAAAACACTACGTATAACGTATAAACACTATATTATATATAACTATAACGCAATTATTATAAAAAAGCTGTAAGTACTGTAATGTACATAAAATAAATCTACTTATATGTTATCCTATTCGTTGTATGTTATCCGTATATCGTATTGTTATTATATAGTATTTGAGAGAATACGCATTGATTTCCATGGAGTTGTGAAATTATCTCTAGCACATTTCAGTATTGAAATATTCCATTTCACATCACATAATTTACCAATCCCGTAGCCTAAGGGAGGAAACTAACGGAGGGATATATAAAAATAATTATTTATTTATTCGTGCCTAGAACACGTTCTTGTACTAAAGTATATCTATGTATTAAGAAACATGTGATGCACTCATATGTTTCTTAATACATAGATATACTTATTTAAAAATTTAAATAAAAAGCATTAAATAAATTATGGACATATAGCCCTATAGCTCTCACAGTGGAGTTCCCAGTGTTATGCAGCATGTGTGAGCTGCTTCCTTAGATTCTTTTAAAACATCTATATAAGAAAGGAATTAGAAAAAAAATACAAACTGACTATAAGTACTCAATAGGTTTGCACCCCACCGGTTGAGACCAAAGACAAACCTGTACAAATATATAGTGGTGTATATACCACCACCACCATCACCACTAAATAAGGCGATTATTGCCATGTAAGGTGACATAAGAATAAAATGGTATAAATAAAATATTAAAAACAATTTATTGCATTGTTTTAACTTCAAACAACAGTAGGTATATTGTAATTAACGTACAGCTAAATTTGGCAAACAATTGTGCTAATAGTAATGTATATATTGTGGAGTCGCGATAAGAAGGTTGCTTCGCGTCTATGTGGGTGGTATACTTGATGCCAATAACGGTAAATGTGGCTTCGGCCCAAATCAGCGTTACCCAATATCATGCCGCAATATATAACATCAAAACTGGCACAAACTGAGGCTCCTTATTCAAGAAAATGATCAAATATTCATTAAGTCCAATATAAGAGTTTTATTGGATAAATCCCCGAAATATTGTCGGACGGCGATCGCAAATCCGCGGACAAACAACACGGGGTAACCGAGCCTTGTGGGCTGATGCGGTAATCTGGCAGTCACAAAGTGCTTAAACTCTTGTTCCAGCTTTCATCGGCTTTTGTAGCTTTTGGAATGAATGTTGGGCGGTTGGGTGTGTGTCTATATCATGGGCTCGTCTGTTCTGTTATGTGCTTAGATTCAAAGTAGATAAATAGCTCAACCTTCAGAAGGATATTGAAGTGAAACAAGCAATGAACAAGTCGGGTAATAGATACTGTTAAGATGTTACTCAGACTTGGATTGAGCAACCTTCTTTACACGTTGCTGTTAGCAACTGGATAGCATGCTACAGGCCGAAGTCAAAGTCAAAGTCAAAATCATTTATTCAATTTAGGCATCAAAGACGCACTTATGAACGTCAACTTTTCATTATAATGTACTTTAAAGACTCTACCGCCGCGTTCCAAAATATATACAGCCCACCGAGAAGAAGCGGCAAGAAACTCGGGGCCATTCATTTTATATAGATGTTTACAATGTTTCTACAAATATTATAGGTACTACAAATATTACATTTTATGGGTGGCAGAGTGACAGCTTGCCAGAAGTGGAGTATTCCAAGCATATTTATCTTCTATATGACGGAGAAAGCACCTCCGGAGTGTTTTTTAAAAAGTGTGACGTCAGCATTGCTGACGTCACAATTGTTGTTTTCATGATGATCACTCATTTTTGGGTCCTCGAAGTAAAACTTCACAAGTACTTTTATAAGCTTCGTATATTCAACGAGCAGCGTAACAACGTCACAAAGAGGTCCGTACTGTACGGCGACTCGAGAGCGACTGAGACGAGCGCCTACAGTGCGGCCGTACTTATAGGACTCGGCGCACGTGCACGAGTTTACAAGTTTGTTGGTAAAGTATTGAAATTACAATCATAACATTAATTTTACATCGTAATCAACTCAAAAATAATCAACTGATGATTTATAAACTATTTTTAGGGCAATAAAATGATTAAACTTAATTATTCTCGACGAACTGTTGTAGTTGCGCCGATACGGCCATACTGACAGGCGGTGCGCGCTCTGCACCAGCCTCGTTGGTTCTCGTAGATTGTTATGGATTCTCGTAGATTATTTGGATTCTCGTAGACCATTTATTCTGATGGGTCATCTTGGTTCGAGTCGTGGTTTGGCTGTACTTGCAGCCCTTCTCGTGAGGTCGACGGAATGGGCTCATTTGATTCTGCAGTGGGATCTCGTTGAATAGGTGATTCGTTTCCCGCCGATACGGTCAACTGATCCCCAGGTTGCGGAGCGCGGCGCAGCTGATCATGGGCAATCTTGCGAGGTCGTCCTCTACCGACAACTTTCTTTACCAGATATCGGTCATTATCCAGTATTCTACAAACTTCATATGGTTCGCTGTATTTAAGGTCAAGCGAGGTTTGGTTTCGAGGATTATTTTTCACCAATATGTAGTCTCCTCTTTGAAAATGATGGATTTTGGCCTTGTGTAGGTTGAAGCGTTGTCTGTCTTGTTCGCTACAACGAATCATTTTCTGTTGCACCTGTTGAGTGAGCGCTTTAATATCAACGGTTTCGTTGTCAATATCCACCAGGTTGAGAAGCTCAGGAGGTACACAGTGCTTTCGTTGTGTAATAAGTGTCAGTGGAGCAACACCGGTGACTCAGTGGGTTGTACAGTTCATTGCCAGCTGAAGTTCCTCGAGTACAGTGTGCCACTGCTCTGCTTCGTAATTTTTAATCATTACCAAAGCATTTTTGAGGGTTGCAACGACTCTTTCAACTTAGCCATTCGCTCGGCTGACTCCTGGAGCGATAGCATGGATATTTATTCCGATGGCGTCACAGTAGTCCTTGAACTCGCCAAGGAACTCTCTTCCTCCATCCACTATTATTTGAACCGGCGCACCAAATAGATGCACAGTGCGTTCTAGAGCGGCCAATGTGCTGTGTGGGTTTTTGTTGGTACTGAAGTACAGTAAAACGTACTTTGAGAAAGCGTCAATGGTGACTATGACGTATTGTTGATCATCTGGAGTGCCCAGCTTCCCTGTTATGTCCATATGAATAACTTGGAAGGCAGCCGTTGGTTTTTGTATGGGGTGTAACTGGGCTTGAATGGCCCCGGATCTTCCTTTAGATGTTCGGCATACAACACAGTTATCCACAAATCTTTCGGATAATGGAACTCATTTTGTTGAACCAATAGGTTTCTCTGATCTTCTGCAGTGTCTTTTCCCAGCCAGGGTGTTTTAGTGCAGTGTGAAATGAGTTTATAATGCTCCATTGAAATGATTTGGGAACGACGGTACTGAGCTGCTGACCGAAGACAGGATCATTGACGTTCTTTTTTAAAACGTTGTCCTCTAACACATAGTCTTCCACTGGGTTATTGTCACTGAGACTGTCCATTATCGGACGCAGTTCTTCATCCCGTCGCTGTTCAATTTTGAGCCAGTTCAAGTCTCTTGTCATAACATTGACTGCAAGCTCAACTGGATTGCGAAAGCGATGAATCCTTAGCAGAAGGTCCTTTTTGTGTTTTGACGCTTTTAATGCGTTGCAATCCGTTATCACGGTGAATTTTCGCCCATATAGATACTGGCGAAAGTGTTTTATGGCTCGTACCACTGCCAGTGTCTCCAACTCGTAGGAGTGGTACCGACTCTCGGCTTCCGTGGTTCTCATGCTCATAAAGGCAACAGCATGTTGTCGTTTTACACGTTGACTAATTATTGTTGGCTAATTTTTGTATCCGCGTCGATACGGCCATACTGACAGGCGGTGCGCGCTCTGCACCAGCCTTGTTGACTCGTTAACTCTCGCAGACTGCTGTTAATTATGGCTGGCCTGCAAAGAATGAGATATTCTCTGAGTAGTGAGTCTGTAAACAACTTACGTTGCTTTATCTTGTTTGTTACATTAACACAACTGTTATGTAACCTTAGGAGTCTTTTGATTAGTAAACAGTACACAAAGACATCGTGCACTGCCTTATTGATTTAGAATCTGTGGTGTATACGTGTCTACCCATAGTTCCACAAGGCGTCCCCACGGTATCTCAGGGTTCACTTGTGGATGCATCAAGGATCCGTGGCTAGCTCAAGGGTAACACATGGTTAGCTCAGAGGTATCACTCTCCAGACATTTTTGTAGATTACAACAGTACACTAAGACATCCTAAGTGCACTGCCTTATTAATTTAGAATCTGTGGTGTATACGTGTCTACCCATAGTTCCACAAGGCGTCCCCACGGTATCTCATGGTTCACTTGTGGATGCATCAAGGATCCGTGGTTAGCTCAAGGGTAACACATGGTTAGCTCAGAGGTATCACTCTCCAGACATTTTTGTAGATTACAACAGTACACTAAGACATCTTAAGTGCACTGCCTTATTAATTTAGAAACTGTGGTGTATACGTGTCTACCCATAGTTCCACAAGGCGTCCCCACGGTATCTCAGGGTTCACTTGTGGATGCATCAAGGATCCGTGGTTAGCTCAAGGGCAACACATGGTTTAGCTCAGAGGTATCACTCTCCAGACATTTTATTCTTGTAGATTCTAGTTGAAAATATCGTGAAACATAATGAATTTTATACTCGCCGTTTTTAATCCGTTGATGCGTGTTCGTCGTTGTGAGTTATCCGGACTGACTGGCCAGCTTGAGATGTGGATGACACTGAATCAGGGGCGATTGCAGCGTTGTTTTGCAGTGTATCGAGATCATCTCCCGCAGCGATTGGTGTGGACGTCATGTCTGTGGTAATTCCCGTTGTGATGGGCTGCATGGTATTAAAGTTGTTTGCTGGTACTCCTGAAGTGTTCAATGAGGCAGGGCCTATCAGCCTGGTACTGCCCTGCGCTGTTCCAGTCGTGACAGGTTGAACCGAAGTCGATGAGGATGTGGTTGGGACCAGAGCTTGTTCTGATCCCACTTCTGATGACGGAGAAAGCACCTCCGGAGTGTTTTTAAAAAGTGTGACGTCAGCATTGCTGACAATTGTTGTTTTCATGATGATCACTCATTTTTGGGTCCTCGAAGTAAAACTTCACAAGTACTTTTATAAGCTTCGTATATTCAACGAGCAGCGTAACAACGTCACAAAGAGGTCCGTACTGTACGGCGACTCGAGAGCGACTGAGACGAGCGCCTACAGTGCGGCCGTACTTATAGGACTCGGCGCACGTGCACGAGTTTACAAGTTTGTTGGTAAAGTATTGAAATTACAATCATAACATTAATTTTACATCGTAATCAACTCAAAAATAATCAACTGATGATTTATAAACTATTTTTAGGGCAATAAAATGATTAAACTTAATTATTCTCGACGAACTGTTGTAGTTGCGCCGATATATATAATGTCGAAATTTATAGTAAGCTTTTTTTATTAAAACGTATTTTACAGTCAACTTGAATTTGTCCTCTGTGAGCTCAGTTATGTGTTTTGGAATTTTATTGTAAAAACGCACACAATTTCCTAGAAATTACTTATTAGTGTTCGCAAGTCTAAAACTAGCCGGATATCATTTTCAAGTATAGATGTAAGCAACCTAAGTAATAACACTATTTTGCTAACTGTTAGAACAAAGTTTTGAGTGGTATCAATAATTCCTTGCAATCTTACTGCGGATTAGGGCCGGTGCTTCTCTTCGGTGCTAGGGAATCTACTCGTATCACCGTCTTGGAAAGCAAACATTTAATTCATTACATTGCCGGTTCACTAAGCTTATATATTAGACGTAAATTTCGTTCTTTTTCTCTTAGATCCTATCTCTACGATCTTATATTTCTCCTGTGATCTACTGAAAGATTTCTTTGCAATTCGAGCGCTGTAATAGTCACACTTCCAACAATATTCCCAGACACGTGTAAGTACAAACGGGATAGGAATGCGCGGGCCTTACCCTCAAAGTGTAAGCTTTCCGGAATGCCACATTCTTTGTGTAACATTACACTTATTGCGTTCTAAAATGTGTTCGCTGCGAAAAAACGAGTTCTAAATATTTGCGTAACCCAAGTGCAGATTATTGGGCGATTGAATGACGAAGGAATCTATTTATTGCAGATATATCTTAGATGCAAATGGTTTCTCTGTAGGATGAAGTAGTCAGTAAAATAAACCCATATTTTCTACATTAATATGAGTTTAGATATTTATAACCAAAACCAATGAAGACTTTGTATTTTTAAATTGGTACATTCGTTTATCTCTTACCATATTAAGCTCTTTTATTTAGACGAGTAATATGTTTACAAGAAAATATGTGTGTATTAGCATATATACTATATTTATTGGATTCTATTTATAGAGAGTGTCTACTTTAGAAACTTAGAAATGAAAAAAAAAACATTCTTCGAAACCAATTTGATTTGGTTTTCATCACTGAGAAGTAATGTCCGGGGAAACATCCAATATGGATGCTGCAAGGAATTTCATATGCGAATATTTCATGTAGCATCGGATATGACGGATTTAAAAGCCTTTTGCGCATGCCCTTTAATCGGATTATACGCTAAGCTTTAGTTTGTAGATACCTTAACATCTCAGCTGGAATAGATGCTAGCTGTACCAAAATGTGTAATTTTGAAACATTATTAAACGAGATTATATCTCTCCAGAATTAACTATGCTGGTATCGTATAAGGTATATCAAATGACCTTTTAGGTCGTCAGGCTGTATCTGAACCAAATGGAATCGAATTTATTTTAGACGCAGTCATGAAATAACAAACAAACAGATGATGAGACTCGTACTTAGTATAAACATTATACGTGCGGATTTCAATTTTAAATATAGCCAGATATCTGCGTCAGTCCAAAGTAAACAGTGCACTAATAAACCGTGCTCAAAATGGTGACATTCCTGTCTGCTAACTCCCGACTCGGTCTAATTGCGTCTGCCACAAGAACTGCGGCTGGCATGCCACCAAATTGTACCTAATTAGTGGCGATTGTTGTAAGTAATGCAGAATATGTTGTATACAGGAGACAAGGAAAGCTTTTATACCCCTTTAAGAAGGCGCATAAAGTTGATTTTTACAGAAAGACACTAATAGTGACAATATAATTTGTGAGTAGGTAGGTAGGTACCAATTCTGACGAGTAGTTATACATTATAACATTATCAAAATATGCCTATTTAGTCCCCTAATAACGTTTTATTCAGATCATTCCCCGCTGCACTACCGACCTGCAGTACTGATAGTGCAGGCAAAGCCTAGGCATTGTTATTCCCCACTGCACTACCAGCGGCTGGTGCCGTGGTAACAATTTTGGTTCATTGATATGTTAAGAAATAGACGTACCATTAAAATGCGTTAACCAATCTATGTATTATGTCTGGCCGGTTGGTGTAAAGTCTCGGGTTCGATCCCCGGACAGGTGGGACATTACAACGTCTTTTGGGTTAACTAGTTCGTAATTATTATATTATCAACACTTATTATAGTAAAATTAATATTTTGTAATGTAGGTACCTAATTTTGCGAACACATCCGAGATGCTAAGTGCTACCTACAGTCACGTTGCAGCGCACACTAACATTGTTTAATTGAATCTGTCATACCTAGATATTCACATCGGTCCGAGAAAAGCTGTTCGGTTGACGATGTTATTTAAGGCGCTGTCAGCTCAGCGCTTGGCTACGTTCAATTCCCTTTACTTGAAATTAAGCAAGCGCATCTCGTTAAAACGTCCAAAATTCATAAAAAAATAATGCGCACTCTTAAATTAACAAAAAACCCGTCAATGTACGTGTATAAATTTTTTTTATTTTATGGTATCTCTTTCATGACATACAATAGTGAATAAGGAGCAAAACTGTTTCAAAGGTGAAATTAAGTGGTTGTTTGATATGTTTGGTAACGTACGTTAGTATGTCAAAATATATTTTTAATTCCGACAATGTGTTAAAAGTCCTAGAAATGTCATATTATTTTTTGTAATTTTATTTAAATTGCTACTTATGAGATTAACTGCTTTAAAATCCTAATTTTTATGGACACCATGATATGACAGCACCTTAAGGAGAAGGAGAACATTCCAGAGTCCGTAGCACAGAGTTTGGCCGCTCTTGTGAACAATAATTCCAAAAGGTTCATATACCTAGTATACTTGTTTACATTTTAGCTAGGCTAGATTTTTATTTGGCAGCAGTCGCTGGCACTTAATCATAACTAAACACGGTTATATAGGTATAGGTATATATAATAATATATAACACACTAACTGAATATCATAAAAGTACCTACGTGTTACAACATACTGTATTCATAACAGATAAATACAAAGTATTTTAAGTCAAAGGTTCAAAAGCATACACCTACCAAAAATAAAAACAGAAATAGGAACTGCGATTTTCCTCGTTAAAACCAGTAACGCGATCGTATAAAGATGTCACAAAGGCAGGCTGCGGGCGCTTTGCAACCTATTACCAATTTGTAATACAGGATACAGGACACAGGATCCACAATGGCTGATGGAAAGAAGGTTGGCTTCGTGATACTAATGCTGTTGAACTATTTTGAGGCGAATTTTAATTCTAGTCCAGCCAAAATAATATGATAATTTTCACTCCCCTGCTCAGATACGTTCTCTAATCGCAACCTGCGTGGGTAAGAGATACCGAGGGCTAGTTTCCCCCGAACTGTTGCTCAACATCCTAACCAGCCCCGAGGGGTTGAAAAACAACTGCCGGTAACTAGCACTTCAAGCCAAAAAACAAAATTTAATCACTATAATCTCTCAGGCTCAGATGGCCCACACTTATTTTGGTCTGCCATTGTTTCAATTAACTATCTGCCTTCAGAATAATGTAAATACAAAGGATAATTAAATATACAGCTAAGCTTTAATTTACGAGATACATAGAAGACGAAATATTGTATTAATAGATCCAATCTACCTTTCGAAAGATGTCGTCTATGTAAATATAACGATCGTACAAATTCTAATGCTCACTGTTCCATTTTGAAACGCTAAAAGCTTCGTCCATCCATACAAAAAAATAAAATTTTAACAGTGGCAATTAAATTACAATTTTGATATTGAGAATTGTGTGGTACTTGGTTGTCGTCGTGTCGAGCCAAGAATTATTATAAATTTTCACATTACATTTAAAATCTCCTTTGCAATACATAAAAAGTGTATTCTTATTTTTTATTTCTACTACTTCCTAGCATTTGTATAATAGTAATAGCGTGTTGTTTTTAATATTAAGAAAAGTAATTTCTCTGCAAATGTTGTACTAATTTGCATGTCTGAACTATTGAAATTGTGTACAATAGTTAAATATCGTTTAAAGTCGAACACAAAAGTATATTTTTAAAGTCGTTTCCTTTCTACCTTGCCCTCTACAACCAACTCATGAAGGTTATGTTCCGGCGCGCAATGATGCCAACGCAAAAATTTGTGGTTCGCTGTACTAATTAATACTTACCATCAAAAATCAATACCTTTATTCGCGGCTAAAAGGCGCATCTCTCTGTAACTGGGTGATTCAATCATGAGAACCCACTCATACAAAAATCGCAGTCGGAAGTCCAATTTCCTGATGTGTTATCTATCTCACAGCAGACACCCGTATGGAAATCAAATGATCTTACTAAGGGGTGTTGATGATGATTGAATGGATGCAGATTTTGTGATAAACTCAAACTTGTGATAACTTGTATTTTCATTCTAATTTATGACACGACGTAGGCTCAAAATTGCTCTTAAAATGAAGAAAGTACTCTTTCCTCCCCCGAATCAGTACCGTAGGTTACATAAGGATGTCTTATACTGTGTAGCAGGTCATACGTCCCAAGACCTAATGTTCTTAGACAAATTGTGCCCATTAGCGGTTATATTTATAAGCTAACCATACTGTGGTTTGATATTGACAAGTAGCTACTACCTCCCTCACAGAATTCACACGTCTTTTTAAGTTCAATGATCTCGCTATACCAGTAGATTTATCTACATGGCTACTTACACCATATTCTAATTATACGTAAAACGTCATAGTACAATTATACCAACAACTAGAAAATAAATAGCTACTCCGAACATCAGGGCTCTAAATAATATCAATGTCAAGTTGGGTCGCAGGTTTCATACAATACAATGGTAAATGATTTTAATTGCAGAACTCATTAAAACGGAGCATTCCCAACTGACCCGACGTACCCATTTGAGCCGCAAATTTAGTTTTTTTAATTAATTGATGTATCTAGATGATAGATGCGATTGAAGATGGTAGGTACCTAGATGGAGCAAGGTTTGCTACCATAACGCACTGTTAGGAGGAATTTTAATCTTTATGTTCGTAGCACTGGCAGTGCATGTATAAATGCTAAATCGTTCCTCGTTGTCCACAGATCCGAGTCATACCGTCTGGCAGCCGTGTGCGCCGTGGTGGCCCTGTTTGCGTGCGCGCACTGTGCGCCGGCGCAGCTGTGCGCGGGCGCAGGGGAAGATGACCCTCGCGCGGCCAGGTTCTGTCAGGCTCTGAACACCTTCCTCGAGCTGTATGCTGAGGCAGCTGGCGAGCAGGTGCCAGAGTACCAAGGTAAGCGGCTTAAACTATGAAGCTGGAAGCTTCGAGGCAGAATATTATCTGGCACCTATTATATCCTGACCTGACTGCATACAATATACCACGTGTGGTAAGCCGCCGCTCTTCTACGAAAGTGGGTGACTTGATTTCTTGTTATTCTGTATTGAGCAACTTTGCTTGTTTACAGCCCTGGTGCGCGACTACCCGCAGCTGCTCGACACCGGCATGAAGCGACAAGACGTCGTCCACTCGTTCCTGCGTTTCGGCCGCCGGCGCTGACGCGTCTCGCACGCTGCGCAGACGCCCCGCAAACGCAACCCAACCGCAACCAAACCGCAGCGACTAGGCACAACCATGCGCTAATTAAATATCTACTTTGTTACTTCTGTTAAAGTTATTTCGTCCAAAAGTTCCTTTTTAATTAAGGCCGAGGCGTGAACACGCGTCTCTTAATCTAAACCTCTCTCCCAAAATGTATGAATAAGAATTAGACTTATAAATGAAATGTACTTAATAAAGTATTAATAGTGTTTAAGTGGTGTAGTTAACGATCTTGTTGTCAACATTTTTGTGGCATTTCATTTGATAAGTATAAGACTATTTAATTATGACGTTTTAAATAAACAACGTATTTATGACAAGCTTACTGATTTTTGATTGCATACGTATCACTCAGTTTCTTTTCGTTATTATATCCCTTGATTGCTAAACGACTTCAGCCGTGCGATTCTCTAACGCCCGGTCCCAATAATCTATTTATCGCCGGTTTACCTTACTAAAGTTAGATATTTGACACTATTTGTATGGAAGTTATGTCAAATTTCTATCGTTAGTAGGTAAGGAAAACTGTGGATTATTGATTATTATTAAGATTATTGGGATCCCCCATTAGTTGACGTCAATCTCTGCTAGTCTAACATTAAAAAGCGCGATTGCGCCACACATAACGCTGTTAGCGTGCTAATGGAATTGAACCGCGGTGGTTGACAATGCAAGCAAATCTGACACGTTCACGACACTCACGATGATTGCGTGCAAGGGCAATAGCTCTGTGGGCCTACACGAATAACTGCGTAAGTGTAATGTAACGTGTCGTTCACGTGAAACAGTACAAACTGTCATGTATCTAGCTAGAGCAACTTTTTCGCAAGTTGTTTGTGCTACGGCCTCTGTAAGTCCGGAAAAGACATCACTTACGACTTCACATTCGCCTACCGTTTGCCCGCTTGCACAATTTCGGGAACTGAACGCCATAGTGCTTACGGCGTGATTCGGACCGGACTATCGTCGTTACGCTAAATAATTTAAAACAGGATTCTTTGATTTTACAACGAGGTGCTATCTCGTATACAACCATAGTGTTTGTCATAAAAGTAGCCTTGTCTGGCGTGGGTAGGTACGTACCGAGCAAGGCGTCTCGAATCGTTGAGTATTGAGAATGAGCGTCAGGCTGCAAATATGTGCATATAGTAGAATATAAAATGAACGTGAAAATGACATGCCTATTTACTTGATAGATATCACTGGTAGTTAGCACTAAATCAGGGGTGTCCAAGATACTGCCCCCGGGCTACAATGTGGCTCACGTCGACTATCAAACCGGTCAGCCAAACGTTCATATTTTTCAATAGTTAGTTTTGTATATACACGCGTTTATGGTTTCACGCTTTTTTAGTTGTCACAACTAAATATCTCGCCGATTTAAATAACACTACAAGGAAAAGATCAACTTTAGACTCAACTGTATTTTACCATATAGGTAGATACAAGCTTTCACGAGATAGTTACTTTTGCTAAAGCAATAGTTAATGAAAAAACAGTTGGGTATTAGCAAACCCCTTGCTACACGAAATCAACTAACTGAGGATTTAGAAAAGTATGCTATCTCTAATGTTTAATAAATTTTCTTTAGCCCGCCGCAATATTAACATCTATGGAACCCACCACTGAACTACGTTGGACACCCCTGCACTAAATGTACCTACTTTAATATTTTGATGTGCGCAACCCTATTGGTTTTTATTAGACGTTGTGGGCGAGATATTAATGTCGATGTCTTTATATGGGTTCGAGTAATATGTCGTCATTTTAAAACGCGTATGCGTATACATGTGCGAGCTGTCGGAATTGTGCCAAAACATAATGTTCGCAAGCCCTTGATGGATGTTATAAATCGCAAACGATCAATACAATGTAGACGATTAATGTGGAAACTTTCAAATTGATATTAGTTCTACAGTTTCTCATAAACGATGCCATACATTTTATGAGCAATAAGATTTGATGCAAATAGAATACCTATTTTGCTGATATAATTACTTAAGGGTACTTCTGGCAAGGAGGAATCACGTGACTGAGGTAATCCATGAGCTTTATGATTCTGATTCTAGAGGAGGTGGAGTCTCGGCTTACGTCCACAATGACTTGAAACATAGTATATCTGAATCATTGTATACAGGTGGAAACAATTATTTATGGATACGTCTAGAAAGGTATTCACTCGAGATTGGGGTCGTATATAACCCCGGTGATACAAATTTTAACGATTTTCTCGAAACTTACGATTCACAACTGCAAAAAAGAAAAAGAGTAATCGCGTTTGGTGACTTCAACGTCGACCTATTAATGAAGGACAAAAGAACTCAACAGTATAAAGACGTTATAAAAGAAGCTGGACATGTGCTACTTAATAGAATCAGCAAAAAATATTGCACTAGACTCTCTACAACTAGAAATTCAATTCTCGATCACATCAGCACAAATCTAAAAAATGATAACTTCCACTTTGCTTTAATCAATTCTTCACTATCTGACCACAAGCAGATATATTTAGAGCTTAAGAAAAGTAAACTTCCACCCAAAGCAAGACAACAATACGAAGCGATCAATTATGCGAAGCTATTCACATCTTTAGAAAATTTCAACTTTGATCAAATAAATGACGACTATTCAGTCCTAGAACAACAAATTAAGCTTTATATAGAAAAAAATAAAGTAATAAAGACCAAAATTCTTAACTTGCCTCAGAAAGACTGGATCAATAAAGAAATACTTACGGAAATAAACGAAAGAAACATCCTATGGGCGGAACACCAAGCAGATCCTGAAAATAAAAACGCCGAACAGGAATTTATTTTAAAACGAGAAGAGGTTGCCAAACTAATCCAATTTACTAAGAATTCTTACTACTACGTACAATTTAATAATTGTATAAATAAACCAAAAAAGATGTGGAATCTTATTAACACACTAGGGAACAATAAAATCAGACAAACATGTGCTCCTCCAAAATTAATATTAGATTCTAAACTTATTTCTGATCCAAATGCAGTTTGCCAAGTTTTCAATACATATTTTGCTACAATTGGTCCTCTCTTGGCGAATGAAATACCCAAGAATATTTATAGTGATTTACCTCTTTTTCTACCTGAATCTTTTAGCCATAACTCTTCTGGTCTGTCTACCCTTATGCCATGTACCACTAATGAAATTAATAAAATAATTGAAAATCTTGATCAAAATTGTAGTACAGGATTGGATGGGATCAATACTAAAGCAATTAAGTGCATAAAACACATTGTATCTGGCAGCCTTACTAAATGTTTTAACAAATTGATGAATGAAGGCGAATTTCCGGATACACTGAAAGTAGCCAAAGTGACGCCTATATTTAAATCAGGAGCAACAACAGACCCAGGAAACTATCGACCGATTTCAGTTTTACCAGTACTATCTAAAATATTAGAAAAAATCTTATACAATAGACTACAACAATACCTAGATTCAATTAACTTTTTAAGCGACAGGCAGTATGGCTTTAGAACAAAAAGTAGCACTCTTACAGCCACAACAGATTTAATTACCAAAATTAAACATAGCATTGATGCCAAAAATATCGCAGTGGGTGTATTTATTGACTTAAAAAAAGCCTTCGATACAGTCAGTCACAATTTACTTATAAAAAAACTAGAAGCAATAAATATCTCCGGCAAAGCATTAGACATTTTGAAATCATACCTCAGTAGTCGTACTCAAATTGTAAAAATAGGAGATCAGTTCAAATGTGACGCACTGCCAATAACGTGTGGAGTCCCACAGGGGTCCATTTTGGGCCCGTTACTCTTTTTGATATATATCAATAATATTGATGAAATTGGTCTACATGGTCACCTTACACTCTACGCAGATGATACATGTTTATTTTATTTTGGCAGTTCTATTCACGCCATAATATCAAAAGCACAAGATGATCTCAATGTTCTATTCAATTGGTTCCAACATAATCTTTTGACTATAAACATCTCGAAGACATGTTATATTATATTTAAAGCCAAAAACAAAAATATTCCATCGCACGAAGCACTTAAAATAAACACTTTACCTCTTCAGCAAAAAACAATAGAAAAGTATCTTGGCCTAAGGATAGACAGCCGCTTGACTTGGAACGCTCATATAGAACATATTAAAAGTAAGCTTACTTTGTTACTTGGCTCACTTCGTAATATTGTCCAATGTGTTCCTCATCGACTACGCTACACAATTTATAATGCTTTGGTAAAACCACATTTATTATACCTTATTGAAATTTGGGGTAGTGCAGCTAAGACTAATCTAAGTGCTCTTCAATCAAAACAAAATAAATTGATTAAGCTAATCTTTAATTATCCTTTTCGGACTGCTACAACGAAAATTTACAAGAATACTAGAATCATGAACATAAAACAATTATATATATATTGCACATGTATTTTTATTAGGAAATGTTTAAACAAAACCTTACATACGAACATAATTTTTACTAAAGCCAAGCATTATAGTAAGCGTAGTCACCGTCGAGCTAGTTATTTAGTTTTGCCCCGAGCTAGGACAAATTATGGTAAGAAAACTGTTACGTTTGAAGGAGCACAATTGTATAATAAGCTACCGTCACGCATAATAAACATGCACTCATTCAGCGCATTTAAAAAGCACCTCGCTGATTATTTGATATCGGACATCAAGCTTTTAGAATAGTGTTACAAGTGATGTAAAGTGAGTATAGTAAACAAATCAAATGTGTGAAGTTGGCTGTAAATATTTATTGGATATGTATTACAAAATAGAATTTATTTTAATGTATTTTTAGAAATGATATGGCGAAGTATATTTATAAATAGTTAAGTTCTCAAGTAAGTGACTCTGTATGTGTCTTATTGAGAATAAATGTCTTTAAACCTTTTTATTTCACTCGAATAGCCAAAAACTACGTTATTCTTTTTCGTCGCATACTTCATTACTGAAGGCCGTGTCCCTGAAAGGCCTTCGAGGATTTATGAACAATGCTCTTCCATTATGTTCGGGTTTCGGCTTCTCTCAGGGCGGTCGTAACCGATAGTCCAGTGAGGGCAGTTACTTGGTCCGACCATCGGCTAGGTGACCGGCCGCGAGGCCTCTTCCCTTCTACCTTGCCTACCACCACTAGCTTCTCAAGGTTATCTGGCTGCCGGCGGGCAATATTGACCACATTACCCGCCGGCAGCCAGATGACCTTGACTGAAAACAATGATAACGAATGGAAATGACTTAGTAAGTATTGTGAAGGTACGAAGCTTGACTTTGGCAGTTTTGTAAAGAAGTATTCGTTTGAATGCATTCATTTTAAATATGTATTAGTCTAGAATAATTAATCTATAATGTAATCTAAATTAGGATCCAAGCAAAAGTTATAATAAAAATACCTTTAGATACCTACGTGTTAAATTACAAGGCAAATGAAACTTAACACCTATAAGGTGACGAACTCAGTGCAGACTTTTGATACTCAGATCTGGATCGCACTGCAACTGACATGGTGCTTATGGCATCGAGTGAGCGACATATTCGTTACTTCGTACTTAGATAACCCTCATATTTAACAATTACAAAAATATTGCAATTATAGAGAGAAAAATGATATTCTCGGAAGGGACTCGAACCCGCGCGTCTTCCGACAATCTGTGTCAGACGCCATTACCACTACGCCACCGAGGCTCTTTTCCTCTCTATAATTGCATTGCTTGGTATCACTAATCAGGCGTTAGTGAGTTGAAAATCATATAATAAAAATCATGAAGGTTTGCGACGTCAAACCGAAAGTGTAGTATTTGGTAAAAAAACTTTTTCCGGTTGGATAATGCTGTCAAGCTGTCCAATATATGTCGCTCTGTCCCCATACGACGCATAAAATCAAATAGAGCTAAAATTAGATGCTCGGACCTCGACCCTCGGTGGTGTAGTTGTCATGGCGTCTGACACGGATTGTCGAAAGACGCGGGTTCGAATGCCGTCCGAGAATAGAATTCTATAATTGCAATATGTGGTAATGCTATGCAGGCGTTAGTGCTTTGAAAATCATATTATAAAAATAACAAAGACGCTCCCTCAAGGTATCCGCACCATCGGAATGCGAACCACGCATTTACAGCTATATACGTACTTAGCTACTATTTTAATCATAAGTCAAGATTCTAAGACATGAGCTTAATTCGTGCATATCTCTTGACAATGTCGTATTTATTTCGGTAGATATAGGGCGCTTAATAGAACTGACTAATCTAAGAGTAGAACTAACAATTTTAAACCAGCAGCCGTCTTTCCAAAATCTTAATTTAAGAATTAGTTAGGTGTTGGTATCTAGTGAAGTTAAGTAATCGAAATTAATTTAGAAATCTATCGAGCTCTTTCAGCTTGAACAAGTAACAAACACACACATTTAGTTAATGCCAGACTTTCCTAAGTGACATGTGATCCGACTCTGAGTTATTACTTACTTAAATTTTATTTATTATTACTTAAATAAAAATGCAATCACTTGATGTAACTTTAATATGAATTACATTATCATAATTAACTTGAAGAATGGCAAACTGTCAAATGTGTGTCCTTATACAAAACTTATTGTACAAAACAAGTACAATTTTAAAAATTTAATACCGACGTTCATTCTATTCAGTTAATGTAGTGTAACTCAAAAAGTACTAGACCGAATTTGATAAAATGGGACCACATGGGAATCACCAGTTTTCAAACAAAAAAATAATTTTGAGAGTCGGTTCATCCTATCGAAAGTTATGAGGTAACAAACATAAAACAGTCGAATTGAGGACCTCCTCCGTTTTGGAAGTCGGTAGAAAACACACACACATTATTAAAAATAAAGCGACAGTTTGTGAGCGACTGTCTGTATTTGTCAAATCAAAACGGCTCAACGGGTTTCGTTGAAATTTAAATGCAGATGGCTGATACCTAGTATTAACTAAACTAAATGGTAGGTCTCTTGTGCAAGAAGCCCTTGGTCTTGGTCGGTACCACCGCAGTACTAGATATTCTACCGGAAAGCAAATTCGCAAGCATTCCTGTGTTGGAGTGATACCCCATTAGTGCGATGCGTCGTGTCGTCGCATCGGTTCAACGCATTGTATGCCACACCTGCGTTGCGCCTATGCGGACGTCGTAAAGCAAGAGGGTACGCACGCCGCGCCGTCGCAATCGCAGCGAAGCTTCTCAGTTCAGCCTTTGCTATGGATCGATACAAACGTTTCTTTTATTACGGCAACGCCGAAACAAATTTAGCAGCAATAGTTTGCCTCTCTAGCAGTGGATCACTGTGCGTCGTCGCACCGGAGCTCCGACAGCGCAGCGCTTCACCCTCCCTCCCGCCTCGTCTCTTGTCCGTCGATCTGTTGAAACGTCGCGTACGACGACGCAACGCACTAATAGGGCATGTCACAACATATGTTTGTAAAACGTCGCGGCGTCAACGCTGCAACACAACGTAACCTACCTACCAATGGGGCTTCACTCTTAAGGTGTGAAGAAAACAAAAAACGCAAACGCACGTAAAACTCACAATGTTCACTCTGGCTGCCACTGCAACTGTCATTGGCATTATTAAAATAACACATAGGCCTTTATCCCGATTGAACAAGGGAGGGATCGAGATGACCAAATTTCAGTCGTTTGATGGTCGATGAAAGAATGTAATCATCGGTAAATAAAAATCAGAAACATTTTTTAACTATTTTTTCGTATATTTCGTCTTACACACAATTTGTAGACACGGATTTAATTACAATTAGGTATAATTATATATAAGCACGGCAAGAGTTTCATAGGTTCAAAATGTGTTTGAAATGTGCCCATATGAATAACAATAATCAACAAAAACCAATCGCACCCTACGTAACGCAAAAATTTACCTTGATTATTATATTATAGGGTCATATTACATTTATACAAAATACGTTTAGTTTCACCGACAGGGTCAAAAACTATATAAAATAAATTTAGTTTAATCAGCAGGGTCACACTATATTTATACATAATTAGTTTAGTTTTACAGCTAAGGTCACATTATATTTATAAAAAATAAATTTAGTTTACCAGTAGGGTCACACTATATTTATACAAAATTAGTTTAGTTTTACCACCAGGGTCACACTTAATTTTATAAAAAACTTGTACAAACATGAGTCTCAAAACGAGTAATAAAAATGAAATGCGTATGAAATTGCAATATTTTAAAAAGTGAAACAAACAAACAAAACGATTTTAAATAGCACCGTATATTTTTACAATTACAGTTAGCCAGCTTCTGAAAACCTGCTCAGCGTTAACCGTTTCTAAGTCTCGTCAATTTCCCTAGTTTTTCTTACGTACACCGTCAAGCCTTTACATCCACGAAAGGTTCAGCAGAGGTATATAAACACCCATATTTAGCCCGTCATGTTCTTGGTATCGTCACAGAACAACTATGTTTTCAAATTAGAGTTAACATATTGCCTATTGGTGTTTAACACATATACAGCCTTATTCGCGTTTTGACAGAAGAGCGCTCGCTTTATGACGGTTAAATAAAAAAATTGAGATATAAATTCGTCAACCAGTCGGTTGCCTCGGTGGCCAAGTGGTGAAAGTCTCAATACGATGAGTAAGATGATGCGGGTTCTTAATAACTTTCTACTACTAACTACACTTCTATAGTTATGACTTTTAAAGCACTAACGACGCCTGCTTAGCGATACCAAACATTGCAATTTTAGGGAGAAACCAAACACATCATCGTACTGGAGTCGATCGCGCGTCTTCCGGCAATCCGTATCAGACGCCATGAACACTAAGCCACCGAGGCTCGCAGTCCGAGCATCGAATTTTAACTCTCTATTTGGATTAAGCCGTCGTATGGGGACGGATAGTCAGAAGACGCGAAATTATAAACTTAGATATGCCAAGAGATGTAAGATACTACTATTGCAGTAATTTTACATACGAGACCAACACGCACACATCATCCTCTATATAAGTGTAACGTCAGCTGCCATTTTTCCACAAGAATGCTTGGACTTTTCATACTAATATAATTTAAAATATCGGTCCAAACAATTCTATGCGAAAATACAAACCCGTAAGCGCCCCCTCATCCTTAAAAATAATGGCAAAATAATAATCAATACATATATAACATTCACAAAATCCAACTAAGCGTTAAACGAACTCAAAGCGTCACGCTGTCTCTAACAGATTATTATGTCTTAACGAATAAAATAAACCCGAAACTTGTATGTGAAGACATTGTGCAAACGGCCCCAAAACAGTTGTCAAATTGTTAATGTCATGAATGTATTGTTTTTAATTAACAGTACATTGAAATAAGTGTATTTTTAAAATTATTTGACTGCCTTGGATAAATAATTCTTCAGTCGAAATATTAAAAATAGGTATTACACTTTGTTTTATTAGAAGTAATCAGTGTTGCCAGTGTAACTACCAATAAGTTATTTATAGCTGATGATTTTTAGGTCTTTTTGATAAACTTGGAGCTCTGACGACTCACTAATTTATTTTTACATATACACTAATGAATCTATAATATACATGACAGTATTTGTGCGCCTATATTGTTAATCTAGTTTATATACATAATTAATAATCTTAATTTTTTAAACAATTTTTTTAAAAGTAGTTGACAGATTAACAAACATTCGACAAGATATACTTTTGGTGAGTTATTTCTTCTCAACCCGTTGACTCGCGATTCGCTATATTTGGCCAATAATACAATATATTTTGCAGAAATCAACCTACTTTTATAGGAACTGCAACATGTGTGGTTAATAATGATAGATCATTTTATAAGCAGACCGTTTTTACGGAAAGAAAAAGTTTAAAGGAGAAGCAAAACACACAATCTCATTTGCACATAAGAACGGATCAATTTAGTTTATTATGTCACTTAAACATATCCAAGGAATTTGTAGGATTCTTACATATGATATATTCACATTATTTATAATATTGTTGCTATTAGTGTTTGGATTGAGGTGCCGTTAAATTAAAAGTATTTAATTGTTCTACAAAGGAAACAATTCGGAACTCACACTGGCAACACTGATACATAACTAAAATAAAACCACGGTAATATTGCCGTGATCAAACCTGAATAGTTTTAAAAACTTACATAACTTTAACACTTAATTAACATAACTGTGGGCTTAGCATGACTTATTTAGGAATACTAAGAATTATTACAATATATTTTAGTTTTATTAAGTACTGACCGCACTTCGTGGTATGAACTATCAGTTTTAAATATATGCCACGGATAGTTGTAAATATAAGTTGAAAGATATTTTTTAGGGTTCCATACCTAAACAGGAAAAACGAACCCTTATACTTGTCACTTTATTTTATGTCTGTATTTCCGATATGGCTATTTAAGGACCACGTGGAGTTATCCAGTTCAAATTAATATCAAATACTCCAGAAAGAAGGTCAGTTGTAAACCTCGACTTAGTGTACATTCGATTACTGCCGTTTGAAGTTTACACAGATCCTATATTCTACGCGAGATACACTACTGAGTAATCCTGGAATACAGTAGCCAGGTTTAGGGTCAACACATTAAAATCAAATCATGTAGTGTCTAGACCCTCGCCAGTTAATTCAAAATCTATAGGTCTCTTCGAGCTGACCTGGAAGAACAAGCTTATTTTCATTTCTTTTTTCAGTAATTCTAGAAAATTATTATAAACAGGAAATCTTACCATTTTAACCAAAATCTAACAAGATCCAACTGGATTATAATATTCATCTGAAAACGCCACTTTCGCGCAATAATGGTTGACACAATCTTGACAGCTTCCAACTATCTGTCAATGTCACACTTGTCTTTCGCGTAAAAACTATCAGTGTAGCCATCAGTGAAAATAAACAGTATCGCACACAAAACAGACATGGATAATAACATATTTTTTATGGTAGCACGTATATTGCCACTATTTTTTCGTTGTTTGCGCGGAACTGTGTATGAAATGAAATCGTTTATTCTGTACAGGCCCGCCCACCCGGACACTTACAAATTGTCATATTACATTTATTATTTCTTAAATCGACAACCGGATCAGAACGCGACCACGACTGAGAAGATCCGGCAAGAAACTCAGCGGGCTTGTCTTTTTACATTTTATATCGCCAATTTTTTAATTTATAACAAATGTTCGTTTATTTTTAGCTCCAGGCTGTTGTCTTACAAAAACGGTCATAATAATGGTATCAGTAGGGCAAGACACGCTACACTTAGATATCGTAATACATGAGTAGGTAGATCCTGGAGTGATCAGTCCCAAGCTGTTTTATACTCTAAGTAATCCAAAATTTAGTAATAATCTTTTTGACAGAGTTTAGTTTTAAACCTTTGTATACCGTGATAATTTAAACAAAAGATTTATGAATGAAACGCACGTGAATTTACGTTTCTGGTATGCAAAGGTTTAATAGTAATTTTAAACTTATGAGTATGAGGCAGAAACACACTTGTCCATTTGTTCCCTAAAACATAGTTTTTCTCAAGTAATCCATGCCAAGTAAAGTAATCAAGGTCAAAAGAGAACACAAATTGTCATGCCAATTTTCTACACTTAAATATAAAAAAAACTATACAACACGAATATTAGTCATTATCATTTAAGAAAATATTTAAAACTGTTCACAGTCTCTCAATAAATATTGTAAATTAAAATGAACACGATTTAAACTGCGAAAATAGAAGGCCGCTATAGCACGGGGAAAGTAAAAGTAAGTATAAATCGCATTCATATGAAATATCACACAAAGCAAACAGTTAATTACATGATTGAATACTAGATATGTCATGAGTCGCATCAGTACGTGATGTGCACAATGTCGCCGCCCACCGACATAAGGCATTGTCCCTGCAAACAAAATAAATAAAAATCAAAGATGCGAATGCACTTATCCATAATGGGTTATTCATATTGTTAACCGACTTCAAAAAATGAGGAGGTTCTTAATGTATGTTCATCGTTTTCTCCTTCATTTGTGGACCGATTCTGAACTCTTTTTTTGACGTGCTAGCGTTTTATAAAACGATGAACGCCGGCTGCACGCACAAAAAGTATGACTACTTGTCACGTTCCTCTGAGCCGAGCGTGCAAGCGAGAGCGCGGAACAAGCAATACAGAGGCATGATCGGCCTAAACCGTTATACTTTCATATGCATTTAGTGCAAAGCTGTTAATTTGGAATTACAAACAGACACTTCAATTTGATTAATCTGTTTGTATATGTATATAGCACGGATTCGTAGCTACTAATTATTCTGTGATAAAGCTTGCAAGAGTGCAAGGCACGCGATCGCAATTTTTACAAATTTCCATCAAAATAAAGTAGTTTCTTCAGAAAGAAATAGCCAATGCCCGTCCTCATGCTACATACTATTACCTCGCATTATTATTATATATTATCAAGATCGGTTAAGCAGTTTGACCGTGATTAGGTAGCAAAGAGGAAGAACGAACCCTTATAGGATCACTTCATTGTTTTTAGGAACAAGTACAGTGGGCTAAGGCACGAAAATCGGCTTAAGTGTAACGTTATCGTATCGTTAACGTAATCAGTACAAACTATGAGTTATCTGTGCCACTATTGTACTAGATAAATGACAGTTTGTACTAAATAGATTACGTTACAATTACATTGCAAACAGATTTTCGTGCTTGGCCCAGAGGTACGTACAGCTTTGAAATAATTAGATGTACGGCCCGTTGGAGTTGTATTAAATCAAGTCTCTAACTCACAAAAGAATACGACTAATTATGCCCCATATATTGATAATCACCAGGAGATCAAACCTATGCTTCACAAATAAAACCTGCCAAATTTCCATTTAATTAATAAATCAAATAGAGAGACATAGTTACTTTTGCATTTTTAATATTAGCACAGTCTATGTAAACTTTACTTACGATTTATTACTTACATTAACTTACTTTATACTAGATTGTTTTTACTTTACTTACTACATTGTTTTATGCTGTGCTGTTAGTATGTATTTCTATTACGAGTATTATGTTATATCGTATTTGTACAAAGTGTACAAATACGATATGTTTTAGATTTCATCATCCATCATCATCATCTCAGCCGTAGGACGACCACTGCTGAACATAAGCCTCCCCCATAATTTTCCAAAAGGACCGGTTGGAAGCGGCCCGCATACAAACGTCGTCCTGCGACCTTTAACAGGTCCTCTGTCCACCGTGTCGGTGAACGACCTACGCTGCGGTTGCCGGTCCGCTCTCTCCACTCTAGAACCTTCCGGCCCCATTGCTCATCTGTTCTGCGTGCTATGTGCCCTGCCCACTGCCACTTCAACTGGCTAATCTTCTGGGCTATGTGACTTTAGTTTGTCTAAGGATCTCCTCATTTCTGATTCGATCACGTAGAGAAATTCCGAGCATGGCCCTCTCCGTAGACAGTTTTAGATTTACTGTTAGTTTATTGTAATGTTAAATACTAAAGCAATGCTATTGAACCGCGCGCGACACGAAGCAGTCGCGGATAATTGCGAACTAACTCAATTTCACGGAAACTGTGAGTTAATATTAACTACTTTGTATTCTATGTTCGGTGGTCCAGATATCTATGGTGTATAGAAAACAAGAGTGTACCTGGTTCTTGTGCGCGTTGTCTTGCAGCATGAGCTGGCGGATGTAGAAGGAGGTGAGCGCGTTGCCGCCGAGCGCGGCCGTGTACGCGCGCACTATCGCCAACACCTGCAAGGAAATATTACGTGAAAACAATAAAAAATTTAAAAATATTTATAAATTACTAAGGTCGTGGTCCTTAATAAACCGAAATCACTCGCGGCGTTAGTACACCCCTTCCCTTACAAGCCCACGATCGTCGTGCACGAACTCTTATACGTCATCGATAACTCTCACGTCGCGACAACAAGGCGGCGTTCCGTACCTCAGAGCGCGGTTGTTTAGTTAGTTTCTAACTCGCTCTGAGGTACAGAACGGCCACGGTTGTTTTCTAACCTCAAACAGATTTTGACGAATTCGACATTGACAAATCACTTGATTTTACCTAATTTTCTTTGATTCTCTGATCTGTGTGAGTCTGATTGGTTAAAGTTATGTCAGATGCGGGTTGCAACCGTTTACCGATCGATTTTGATGGTTAAAAAGTTGCGACGCTCCGGGGTTTGGAACGCTCGAGTTAGAACAACCAAGTGCTTTACCCTGAGGTTCGGAACGGGGCGTTAGTGCGAAAAGTTGCAGTCCGAGTGCGCTCTCACCGAGGTTCTGAACGCGCCCCAACGCTCGCGTATGGAAGGCGAGTTTTTGCGGTCGTAGCGAGATGTCACTGTCAAAATATCAATTAAGTATTTAATTGTAATTGACATTTGGCTACGCTGCAGGCTCCCAAACCAACGTTACCCTTAACGGTGCTAATTGCGTTAGTATAAGCTGGTGCATACAACCTTTATTCGGGGGTTGAATGCGCGCCTATACCAATAAAAGCTACGGTAGGATATGTGATGATTCCCTTTTACAAAATTCTAAAAACTATGAAGTAACGTTACTCGCTATAGGAACAAACATTGTAGAGTTGGTTACTAAACTTTGTACTGACGAATTCACGTCTCGAGCAAGGTCCAGGGCAGGGTGTAATATACTTATTAGTCATATCTTCATTAAATCTTTATTGTTTGTTTACATTAAAAACTTATTCGTAACTGACCAGCGATACGTAACATTTAAATACTTAATAATGAATGACATGAAAAGCCGAGTGACGTGTTAGGAATTATAAATATTATAGTAATATTTAATGTTGGTTTTTGAGATAAAGAGTAATTAATTCTACTTATTTTATTTTGTTTAAAAAGGCAGTCAGTCCGCCACGCTTTCGGAGTAGAACGGAAGTCAGCTTGTGAATAAGGGAATTAATAAATAAAATGTATATGGGCCAATTGTAAACTAAGGTGCGTACACTGTTAAATATAACTGCAATTTGGTGTAATAATAATATAAGTTTACTGCTGCGATGCGCTTGAATTTATGTAAAATGTTAGAGAATCGATTATGTAGTATACTTAACCCCTACTTACTAATACCCCTTTCAGAAGGATGAAAAAGGATAGAAGGAAGACACGACTGGAAATTAATTTGTCCGGTTTTAAAAAAAATATCAATGAAAATCAACTATTTTAGGTTTTTTGATGGATAAGACCCGCGAGATAATTCAAATATGAGAAAATTGAAATAGATCTCAGGGATTCCGATCAAAATATTCATCTCATTTACATGGGATTGCATATCTTGGAATTCCGATTTGATATCTTACAGAGAGAGGATATTTTAGATGGTTCTCGCTGATGCGAATGATGAAAGTTGCTGAAAGAAGGAATAGTTGATTTGGGCCCAAGAGGTGTGCCCAATGAACAGGACTGGCTCGATGTACTCCGCCCGATTGATAAACAAAATCCAGTTATACACCGCGGGGTGATACTTGTAACTTCTACAATGACTTAACGCTTACGTATCATAATTTATAATTACCGTTAAACTATAACTTGATTGAAACTTTCGTAAGTATTACACATTTTAATGTTATTTTGACGGTTTAACTTACTCGGTAGGTATAGTCGAATATCTTGACCGGTTTCGTGACTTTTAAGTTTCTTTTATTTTCCTTAGTGTAGTAGCAATTCTAGATAGTGTTAGAGTGGGTTATAACACAGTGTACGTAGTGGGACAACCGGTTACATTAAAGGGGTTGGTCGGTAAATCCAAGTGGGGATGCACAGCTGAACTCTGAAAGGTGTTTTCATTCCGGGGATTGTAGGAAGCGATGCCTAACTCTTTGATAGCTGCGCGCCACGTAACTTATCACATCACATGCGCGGGTTGCACGTATCAGATTTTACGGCAGACGGAAACCGGCTGTATCGACAGCTAGGGGCCTTACTATGAGCTCTTAAAGCAGGACTTCTAGACAACTGCCCGGTTTATTCGTACCATGACAACTTTAAAGCAGGCCTGCCCAGGCCTACTATTCAAGAACCGCAGAAGAACCGTTCACGTGTTTTTTTTATGGACTCTCGTTAACATGTCGCTCGAAATACACTCAGTTTATCAGCTTACAAACGTCTAGGCGTCTGCAATGTTGGTTAGAGTAAATCGTTAGAATGCCAGAGACAACATTATCAGTTCACCTTTGAGAAAACAATATTCAAACAGTTCACCAAAAGAGCGTCATGTTATGATTTCATTCAAAACTGTTTATGTTAGGTTTAAGAACTGCACGGAACTTGCATGGTTTTAACCTGATGGTAAGCTGATAGTAAGGCCCCAGAGACATTGAATCATTTTGCAAAGTTGTACGGATGTTTGCATTATGCTACATTGTTTTATTTCTAACATAATATTAAATTATAAGCGTAACCATAAGCTTTTGAACGCTACAATCGCCATTGAGAACCTAACGTGACACCTCCGTCACGCACGTCAGCGACACGCCGCCAGGGACCTGCACGACAGTACCTCGCACGTGAAGGTGTGCAGGAACCCGCTGAGCCCGCCCAGCTCGCGCACGGCGGTGGTCTCTCGCACGAACAGCAGCCGCAGCGCGCACACGCGCCGCCCGAGCCGCGCGCCACACACCGCCTTCACGCACGACAGCGACACGCCGCCAGGGACCTGCACGACAGTACCTCGCACGTGAAGGTGTGCAGGAACCCGCTGAGCCCGCCCAGCTCGCGCACGGCGGTGGTCTCTCGCACGAACAGCAGCCGCAGCGCGCACACGCGCCGCCCGAGCCGCGCGCCACACACCGCCTTCACGCACGTCAGCGACACGCCGCCAGGGACCTGCACGACAGTACCTCGCACGTGAAGGTGTGCAGGAACCCGCTGAGCCCGCCCAGCTCGCGCACGGCGGTGGTCTCTCGCACGAACAGCAGCCGCAGCGCGCACACGCGCCGCCCGAGCCGCGCGCCACACACCGCCTTCACGCACGTCAGCGACACGCCGCCAGGGACCTGCACGACAACACAACAACTACTTCTTAACACTAAATAAAATGCTTCCTACTACGAAGACTCCTATTATAGTTATACTATATATATAATAGCTAATAATAACAACATTAACGATAACTCATATCAAGGATGATATCACCCTTAGTTTCATGCAAGACGTCCCTCAGCTGTGGCGCTAGTGTCTATGCAAAAAGCTGGAAAGCCAACTTTTTGTAAGTGGCTTAGTTTGTTCCAATTCCCCTTAATAGAGACAATAAGATAGATGTTATTGGAATATTCTTCGCAATTTTATATTTATCAGTCTAGGTTAAATGTATATTATCAATGAAAAATGGGATCACCGTGGGTCACCTTTCGTGAGACAGACTATTTTGGTAAGCTATCCTATCAGCAAGGAGCACAAATCATACAGAGTAGATACCTGTCCGTTGAGTAGACCCTTCTCTTCTTGAGTTTCCGCAGGCGGTTGGCTGGTGACGAGCTGGTCCTCGTCCAGGGTGAAGATATCGTCGTCTGCGTCTCCTGTGCCGTTGTGGGCACTGCCGTGTGAATGCCCCCCGCTGCCTGATGGATACAGTATAACTTTCCTAATTATTCTAATAACACTTGCATTGTAAGTGCGAATATTTGCGTTGTATGTTTTATACGTCTATGAAAAACTACTCATTGTGTTTTAATGAGATCTGATTAGACGGGGACCAAACAAGTCAATTAAAAATTGTTTTTACCTTGAAATAGAACCAACTTCAACACTAAACAGTGTTAAATAGCTTGTTGAAGTCGGTACCATGACAGTTGAAAAGTACCTATTATCACAATATTGTGCGCATGGTACCGACTTCGACAAGTTATTTCACACTTTTTAGTGTTGATGTCGGTTCCATTTTGTATTACTCATCAAAAGCTCTTAGAACTAGTAAAGGAAGTAAACTGACGATGAAAGACGAAAACGGGGAATCTTACCGTGAGAGCTAGGGCTGCATGAATAGTTCTTATGCTAATAATTTCTTTTATGCTATGTTATTTGAATGTTTTTTAAATTTTACAATTTTGTAAAAATTTAGAACTTCTATATATAAAATAACTTAAGTGTGTTTTTGATCACCAATAAATTATTATTATTAGATTATCAAAAAAAGTTGAATTTGAAATTGAATTAAATTTTTTATCCATATTTTTTATTATTTTAATCCATTTTATCCAACCAATTGTTTAATAGTTTAGGAATGTTTGGGTATTTGTAGGATAATTGTTTGTACAAGCATTTAGTATTGGCAACAATATATGTTATTTACGAATTTGAATGGCACACCGAAACTATTATTCTCACAATAAGAAACTCTTTAACTAACTTCCTTCTCAATTCAAAAATTACCACGTCCTTAAAAAATACTATTTTAAAAACAAAAAACTCGTAGATTGTAAAACGCGGTAGCTTTATACTTAGGTCATGTTTGACGGCACAACCGGTATCAACTGCTGCAAACTATTATGATGGGCAAAGTTGCAGGCAAACGGAATGTTGGAAGAAGGAAATGGTCCTGGCTCCGCAACATCCGACAATAGACCGGGATAAGACGGGCTGAAAATCTGATCAGGTTTGCCCTGAACAAAGAGGAGTTTAGAAGGATGACGTCCAACCTCCAGTAGTGGAGAGGCACCCAAAGAAGAAGGTAGCTTTATCAGTGGGCCAAGCATAAAAATCTGTTTAAGTGTAACGTTATCGTATCGTTAACGTATTCAGTACACACTATGAGTTATCTGTGCCACTATTGTACTAGATAAATGACAGTTTGTACTAAATACTTTAACGGCGCGAGTACGTTACACTTAAACAGATTTTCGTGCTTAGGTCACTGTTGCGAACGCACGTACACGAGTGACACTACTGCACGCCGGGACATATGGGAGGGGACGGATACTTACTAAGTAATGTGTCGGCAACGGCGGAATCTAAGTAGTCTGTGATCGGAACAACTATAATACTTATACGGTATGTAGCTGAGATGTGAGCGCGCGACGCAAGTCTGAAGTGATAACTTCTTATGGGAGGATGAACCGATTCGTTACGTAACGCGTTACGACGCCGATCTGTCTGGCTTCCCTTTCTCTCACGCATCCTCTCTCACTCTAACCCACAGCGCTAGAATAATTTAAGTTATCACTTCTGTCGGGTGTTCCGAGACGCACACCTTTTTTATCAATTACTAAACCTACTTGCTATTTATATATTCGAGAACCGTACTGCCTCGACAAATTTTACTTACATTTAATTCAAGACGGTACAAGTAACTGATGTGTATTTCTTTGTAATATTTACAATAAAAATCACTGTGAATTCCTGTACAATGAAAAAAAAATGCTAAAATCCGAGTTAAGGGGATGTAAGGAGTGAAATCGAACTAAATTAGATTTTTTTTCATTTTTTTTATTACTGTTTGTCTGTTCGTCTGTCTGTTTATACGGGCTAATCTCCAAAAGGACTGGACCGATTTAAATGAAATTTTGCATGGTGGTAGCTTACACCCCTGATCAACATATAGAATACTTTTGATGTCGGTAAATTAAAGAGTTCCCGTGGGATAGTTAAAAACTGTTATGAACCGTATCCCGCGAGGACACGGGCGAAGCCGTTGGCGGGTCAGCTAGTAATATAATAATATACCATCTAAGCATGCCTTTCTCAGCTCCAGTCACTACATCTACATTCACTCATTCATTCATCATTCTAATCTAGTGAGTTGGTATTAAATAACTAACCCAGTGAAGTAGCGTGTCCATTCTCCGCGGTCCCGTCCAGTTTCGACGGCTCCATCAGAGGAATCGCTGTCCCAGACACCATGAGCTGTATCTCGTCCTGTACACAACAACAAACATAGAAATTTTAAATTATAATGGTTATACATAATGATTGATTAATAAACGTAATTATCACGTTTCCATACCGAGCAATTATTATTTTAAACCTTACATCCAACGTCGTCCTGCGACCTTTATCAGGTCGTCTGTCCACCGTGTCGGTGGACGTCCTACGCTGCGCTTGCCGGTCCGCCCTCTCCACTCTAGAACCTTTCGGCCCCATCGGCCATCTGTTCTGCGTACTATGTGCCCTGCCCACTGCCACTTCAACTGGCTAATCTTCTGGGCTATTTCGGTGACTTTCGTTCTTCTACGGATCTCCTCATTTCTGATTCGATCACGTGGAGAAACCCGGAGCATAGCCCTCTCCATAGCTCGTTGTGCGACTTTGAGTTAAGTTATGAGGCCTTTTTTCCCACTGTGGCAACACTGGGGCTAACAGCTGATTTGAATTTGTTATTCGTATTTTATTGTTAAAATATATTTATAATTGATTTCTTGATCTAAATACCAATTGGTCATTAAGTAAAATAAGTGTTATTATGAAATAAGTGTTATACTCAACGTGTTTGTGCATAATTTCAATACAAAACGAAATTCGAAAAGTGATAGTGACAGTTCTACTCGAGTAACCGGCATATTTTAGAAAAAACTGTAAACGTTAGGTGTTATTTATGTGTTGTTCTGTCGTGTTCAGGTATGTTCTTTTAACTTTGTTTATCATACTTTATTTACCGTCTGACTACAATATAATTAGAAACCTACATAGAATTCGGACATAACCTAACATACCTGTATACAACAAGAACCAGTACTTAGCTTGGTTTTCTTATTTTAGTATCTTCACACAACTCAGATTAGTAGGTACTTATTATTTATTAGATTAAAATGATGACTCGCAGTGCTTTGGCTCGCCAGGAGGCGTCCAAACTCCAAATGGCTTTGAGGGAATTGCAATCTGCGAAAAAGTTGTGTGATGAAATGAATAAGGAACGAGATGATAATGAACGGGAACTTCTTGAATTAATAAGTAGAAATAAGACCCAAAAAATTGAAATGGCTGAGTTACACACTCAATTGTTGGTTGTATCTGATGCTCGGGACAGGCTCCAGCTTGTTGTGGACGGGTTCAAAAACTGTAGCTTAGAGTATGAAAACGCTCTCACTCGAATTAATTCACTAGAACATCAGCTACAGGAGGCATATACTATAATCAATAACTTTGAGATAGCTAAACTAAACATCACTGCCTCTTTGAACCAAAGTTTATTTGATGAGTTGGTTTGCAGTGCCCCGGGCATGGTTTCTGCTGCAGTTAATACTAAACCAATGGTTACAATTGACCTAACCAATGACAGTGTAGTAACACCTAGCACTATACCTAAGTCTAACTGCAGCAAAAACAAACTAAAAAAATATGTAAAAATTAACAAATATATTAAAAAAACTCAAAAACTTGTAAAAAAACACAAATTTTTCATCAAAAATGTGAAATTAAATGGAGAGCGTCTTCGTCTGTTAGATACGTTGGATATGTATGCTTCTAAATTAGAAAATAATACATTGCAATATGAAAGTGACACACATAACTTGAAATGTGAGATTGACTCTCTAGAGGAAAAGTTAAAATCAATTAAAAATAAGTATGAACGCTCAGAAAAACAGCTAAAAGAGTACATATTGGCAATGAATGAGATGATTAAATGTCATTCTACTGGCAATCCTGTATACAATGATAACATAAAGAACCGATTATCGCTGGATCATTCATTGCCATCATGTAGTTCTAAAATAGTGCGAACATGTAAAAATGTATGTCAAGATACAACTTTAACAAGTGGTTCCCAAAATACAAATAGTATACCATCAACTATAGACAAACCAAAAATTGTAATATTTAGTGATGAAATTGGCAAAGACATGGGTCACTTATTGTCGAATACATCCAAGGGACATAATGTAATAAATTACTGTACACCTGGTCTATCATATCAGAAAATTATGACTAGAATTTTAACTTATAGCTTTAGCCCCAACACAACGTTATTTATTTTAATAGGAAATAGGGGGAATGTAAACAAAAAACAAATAATTGATTTCAACAACCGTCTATCTAATCTTACAGTAGATAATGTCATAATGTTTACATTTCTCTATAGTAATAGTTTGCCACAGGTGGAAAATGATATTAGATATAAGCTTAATTTGACATTATACACTATATGTAATAATAATTTTTATGGTAATAAATTTAATTTAATTGACATTAATAATTATATAAAAAAATTCTTCTTGACAAAAGATAATTACTATCTTTTTAATTATTATAGAAGACAGATAGCTGTGTCGCTATCATATTTATTTGATATTGCAGCCAAAAATTTGGCTAACAAGGTTGCTTCTATTGAGCAATCCAATAGTATTGACAATGCTTCTATTGAGCAATTTGACATTTTTAATTCAGCCAATTGCTTGGCTACTAATGACATTGTAAATAATTTAAATTAGTGCCTAAGACAATAGAGACAACCTCTTGCATTAAATCAATCAATATTGTTCATCAGAACATTCAATGTATGATGGGCAAAGAGTTGGAACTGGAATTGTTTATAGATGACAGCAAAATAGATATTCTTTGTATTACTGAACACTGGCTTAAAAAGAACCAACTCTTATTTAATTTTAATAATCATCAAGTTGCTAGCTCCTTCAACAGAGAAAAATCTATACGTGGTGGCTCTTTAATTATTACAAATAAAAATATAAAACTCAAAGAACGAAAAGACATTGTGAGCCTATCTGTTGAACGAGTAATAGAAATGTCATGTATTGAGTTTGAGCAGTTCCTGGTTCTATGTGTATACAGACCTCCATGCTCACCATATGACGATTTTGAAAAGTGCATGGAGGAAACATTAATTAAGCTATCTAATACAAATAAATCAATGATTATCTGTGGAGACTTTAATATTAATTTGCTAGAAAATAATCAGGTAGTGGATACATTTTTGTTACTGTTTAAATCTTATAATATGTACAATATTTTCTTGGGACCTACTAGGATAACAGCCACAAGTTCCACCTGCATAGACAATATATTTACTAATCTCAAACCTATTAAAAATGTCATTATAAATAATCTAGAATCAGACCACTGTGGTCAACTAGCAGTGTTTCCAAGAAAAACTAACAAACCCCAAAGCAAATATGTTAGCTTTGTTCCAATAAATGCAAGCCGCCTAGAATTGTTAAGAAGTAATATATCCCGGAAAGTGCCAGAGTTGCCCAGTCACAATGACCCAAATATATCATATAACTCACTGTTGCATCTTATCAGTGATGAATTTGGCAAAGTGTTTGTACCAAAAACAATATCTGTTGGTAATCGTGCTAGGTTTAGTGAATGGGCAACTCCAGGAATTAATAAAAGTAGGCAAAAGTTATATGAATTGTACCATGAAAAATCGTATAATCATAATCCTGTATTTTTGGAATATGTCAAACGTTATTCTAAGTTATTTAAACGAGTTCCTCAGCTAAATCTATTTATTTAAGAAATAAGATCAAAAATTCTGTTAATAAAATAAAAATGACGTGGAACATTATAAACAGTGAAACTGGTAGAAATACAGTGCGTAATCGAGACTTTAATTTAAAAATTAATAATAAAGATGTAAGAGCAGATTTGGAGGTAGCGGCCGAGTTTGAGAATTTCTTCACTAATATTCCTTCTTTAACAACCAAAACTCTAAAATCTTCCTCCATCTCTGCTGAGATCATACTTAAACAAAGTGTAACTGAATGTGACACAACTTTTAAATTTTCAATAGTTAATTGCAAAGATATTGTAAGCAGTTTCAAAAGTCTAGATGCAAAAAAACGGCAGACCTATGGGGTCTTTCTGTGAAGACCGTTTCTTCAATTATAGATGTCATTGCACCCAATCTAGCAGCTGTGTTTAATAGTTGTGTTGCAAGTGGTGTATTTCCTGACCTAATGAAGCACAGTAAAGTGGTTCCTTTATTCAAATCTGGTAGTACTACTGATCCAACAAATTTTCGGCCTATTTCTGTACTACCTACGCTAAGTAAGATTTTCGAAAAAATTATATTACATCAATTAGAAACTCATTTTAGTGCAAACAAAATTTTCCATAAGAATCAATTTGGGTTCACAAGGAATCGCTCTACTATAGACGCAGGTATAGAACTTATAAAAGATGTGTTTGATGCCTGGGAGAAGTCTCAAGATGCCTTAGGTGTTTTTTGTGACTTATATAAGGCATTTGACTGCGTCCGACATGATATACTTGTCAGGAAATTACAACACTACGGTATTAGGAACATGGCTCTCAACCTTTTGACTTCATATTTAAATGATATAATTCAAAGGGTTGACATAAATGGTAAAAAATCGCCCGGCTCTATAATCTCAATGGGCGTTCCACAAGGTTCAATACTAGGGCCGTTCTTGTTTTTAATCTATATTAATGACTTACCTTATTATGTAGAGAAGAATCACGAGATTGTATTGTTTGCAGATGACACTTCACTGTTATTTAAAATTAAAAGGCAGTTATTAAACTATGACGATGTTAACAATGCATTAGCTAAAGTTGTGAATTGGTTCAATACAAATAATCTTCTCCTCAATGAGAAGAAAACTAATTGTATAAAGTTCTCGACACCAAATGTGAGACAAGTAGAATCCAATATACAATTGAATGGAACAGGGTTGGACCTTGTGGAGTCAACGGTCTTTTTAGGAATTACTATAGACGCTAAATTGCAATGGGGTCCCCACATAAAAAAATTGTCTAGTAGGCTCAGTTCAGCGGCTTATGCTGTTAAAAAAATTAGACTATTAACTGATGTAGACACAGCTAGAATAGTTTATTTTAGTTATTTCCATAGCGTTATGACTTATGGCATACTGCTCTGGGGATGTTCTGCAGATATTAATTCCATTTTTGTACTGCAAAAAAGGGCTATACGAGCGATCTACAGTTTAGCTCCCAGAGTTTCCCTTAGACAGAAGTTTAAAGACCTAAACATTCTAACTGTTGTCTCTCAGTTTATCTATGAAAATCTAATGTATGTAAAGAAAAACATTAGCAGTTTTGATAAAAGGAGTGATGCTCATTCCATCAACACGCGAAATAAGCACAAGCTATCCGTACATGTAACGCGTCTCCACAGAATAAGTCATTCTTTTATAGGACAATGTATACGATTCTATAATAAAGTTCCAAATGTTATCCGAGATTTGCCTATTAATAAGTTTAAAATTACTATTAAAACTAAACTCTGTCAAAAAGGTTATTACAAAATTTCGGATTACTTGGAGGATAAAACAGCTTGGGACTGATCACTCCAGGATCTATCTACTCGTGTACTAAGATGTCAAAGTGTAGCGTGTCTTGCCCTACTGATACCATTATTATGTTCTCTTTTGTAAGGCAACACACTGGAGCTAATATTTGTAGTACCTAAGTAAAAACATTGTAAAAACATCTGTAAAAAAAGAATGGCCCCGAGTTTCTTGCCGCTTCTTCTCGGTAGGCTATATATATTTTGGAACGCGGCGGTAGTCTTTAAAGTACATTATAATGAAAAATTGACGTTCATAAGTGCGTCTTTGATGCCTAAATTGAATAAATGATTTTGACTTTGACTTTGCCCATAGTAAGAGACCACGTTTCAGTGCCATATGTCATCGATGGTAACACACATTGGTCGAAGTCTCTTGTCTTGCTCTACTTAATTATGACTGGCGAAAAAAGGTCAAGCAACGTTTTATAATATAAAGGCGCTAGTCAATTATAAATTAATCATCTCATTCTTAATAATATATCTTTAAATTAAATATAAAAATATTGCACAAATTACAACACTCGTTGCCATGGGAACGCCACTGAACTCCGTTTGATTGAATTCGATTAACGGTGATAGACCGTATACCTAAAGCCCTCTACATACGATGCAACCCCGAACGCAACATGCTGTAGCAATCTGCTGTAGTCGCGGTTGTACGTACTCTACACACGTTGCAGCGGCGATTACAATTTCATTCCGCGTTGGATCGCCACAGCGTGCACACGTGAATGATTATGGCTCAAATGCTGTGCAAATATTAAAAACGGGTCTTGAAATTGCCTTCGCTGAGTTCGTTGAACTATACCTACTGAGACTGAGAGACAATAAACATTAATTTTTACTTTGAACATTAATAGATGCACAGCAATAATATATATAATACCTATTATTATGTTATTTAATAATTAAAATCATTATTTCTAGTCTAGAGAAATTTGGAAAGGAAGGAACAATGGCGTGTCAATTATTTTCAAAAACATCAGCTGCTAAGAAAAGTAAAAATACGCCATAACTATTTTATTATTCCACAAATGTGGCAAGTCATCAATAGATTTCTGAAATTCTTATCAATATAGTTTATTCTGTAGTATACATTTTTGCATCCATTTACATATTTCATTTAATAAAATTCACAGCGACGCTAGCCACGGGCGGCGGCACGATCGCGACTGAGCCCAGATTGCATGCAACCGCACTACTCACGTTACAATGCGGCTTACAATTTGCTGTAACAATCTGCTGGATGCTAGGACGTACGATACGACGTCCAACATGTTGAAAGGGAGTCACAACACGCCTACATACGATACAATTTGCTGGATCACAGCAGATTGCTACAGCATGTTGCATTCGAAACTGCATGGTGTGTAGAGAGCTTTAGAGTATAAGGTCTCGTCTGCTCACAACAACACCTACCCGCAGATACTTCAGTTTACTCATGAACATAGCGCATGCAACTGTGCCCAAATATGGAGAGCTCACTATAAATACTCACTATAAGGTAAATATCCCGTTTCTAACGTTAATTCTTGCATTAGTTACCATGTCAGTTTAAAAACTTATATCTCAAAAGACAAGTATGTATTTCTTATATAACATCTGCTTATGATCGGCACAAACGGGCCGGAGAGATACGCGCGCTATATAGTTACTCGTATGTATACTCTAAGGTTGCTTCTACACGTGTGGTATCCGATAGGTACCGTTATCCGTGTTGTACGACAGAGACAGTAGGTTACCTCGGGCAGCTCCAGCTGGAAGCTGGCGTGCAGGGCGGCGGGCTGCAGCCGGCGCAGCTTGTAGGTGACGCTGTCGAGCGCGCGCGCCACGTGCCGCTCCACCGCCGCCCACGCGGACACGCCCTGCGGCGGCACGGCGAGCCGTCCGCGGGACACCTGCACCAACGGACAATATGGACATGCGCCAGTAGTACACCTCGCGACCACATACATACAAACTAAAAGTAAAGTAAGTAAAGTTAAGTAAAGTATTAAGTAAGTAAAGTAAGTAAGTTTTATTTTCTTCCTGCTAACTTTTGCGTAATATGGAAGTGTGTTTGGTAGTGCTTTAGTTAGAACTTGAGTGTTTCTATTCAACAGATATTTAAGGTAGAATGTTAATTTACAATTATCTATATACTGTAACTATACATATATATATATACAGTACTAGTGCGAACGCAGCCGGGTGCGCACGTACTCCATGAAGAAGTGGCCCGGACGGTCACGAAACCGGTCGAGATATTCGACTATACCTACCGCGTAAGTTAAACCGTCAAATAACATTAAAAATATATATACACACCTATAAATAGCATACATATATTTAAATTTAATTTAAAAATAGAAATGAAAATGAAATGAAATGAAATGAAATGAAATGCATTTATTTGACACACACACACACAAATAGAGACAAAAACAGTAATTAGTAAGACTAGAGTGAATAATACAACTTAAACTCATAACAGACTCATAAGAGTATGTTGTGATGTCAAACCGGCCCTGTCTCAGCATAATGCTGCCCCACATTTGTAAACATGAGACAGCGCTGGTTTTCAGACAGAGCCAAGGACAGGGTGACTTCACGGGCGGATCCCCGACAGTATAAATAAATAACGGAAGGAAAAACAAGTAATATAAACATATATAAAATAATAATAATAAAATAAATAAATAAGTATGTAGTGAGACATATTTAATATCTAAAATTTTGTATGTATCTATAAAACGGTTGTGTAGGTGAGAGCCAGAGTGCCGGCTATATCATCATACATAGACTTCTATTAAAGTCACTTTTCCTTTTTATGGCTATTATTAGAGCTCTTGAAATAGGTTTGGGAAACACGGAGCAGGTTGACCTTGATGACGAACCAGGGCGACATATACAAAATAGCACTTTGTCTTATCAGCGGCAATGTTTCGCAGTACTTCACAGCCTATTATCTCGGAACCAATTATGCTCATATTCCTCTTTAGTCAGGTACCTAATGTGAGCCCCAAATTTTATCAAAATCGGTCGGTAAATAGCGCCGCAGCGAACTTCTTTAGGAACATACCCCACTCAAAAAATAGCCGATGACAAGTTGCGTCAAAATTGGTTGAAAAATGCGACTTGTACAGGAAGACAGACACACAACCTAACAAACATACGAACTGAAAGTCAATTTGGCCAGTTAATGCAGAGACGCTTCACTCACTCAGTCAAATACCAGTTGCGCCCGCTGTTTCATCCGCGTGGTGATGACGATGATGATGATGAAAGCTAGCGTCCTTCCCATATTTCATTAATATCCGTGCAGCCGTTTAGGCGTGAGAGCGTAACAAACAAACTCACTTTCCCATTTATATTAGGATTACATGCTGTTCCGTTTGCGAGTCATGTCCAACTTCGTGATTTTGGATCAATGTCCGAACCCCCTTTAGATTCCCCTTCTAAAGGGTATTTTGATACTTTAACTCTCATAATCCACTTTGGAGCTGCAAATTACTGAGTGTACTGCCTTGACTGCGCATAGGGTGTCAGACAAAGAAATTTAGCTGTCAGTGCCAGGGAAAGAAAAACAGAAAGTAAAACCTGTGCAAAAGCATGCGGCGGCGCTCCGACGGCCGGGCGGAGACAGTTGGAGAAGGCTTGTATGTGCGCGCGGCGAGAGCACAGCATGCGCGCGGTCTCCACCTGCAAAAGGTATACATTGGTACACAAGTAATTCGCTTGTTCAGAACACTAAATTAGTACTAGTAGTTAGTAAATTATGGTAGTTCTTATTCTGTTCATGCTTAAGTCCAAATTCGTATAACGCTTGCAAGTGACAATTTTTAAATTTTCTGTTTCTGTTCAAGTGTGGGTATGTTTAGTGCAAATTAAATCGTCATGTAAGTTGGTGCTCTATAAACTAGTCTAAACTGATGTAAAACTACCCACATTTGAATAGAATAAGTTATCTGTTTAGAATTATCGTTTCAAGTGTTACACGAATGTGGATTTTAGTATTAACACAATAAGAACTACTATAGTTTAGAGAATTTTAGTTTAGAGTACGCACAAGCGAATCTATACCATTATCTATGAACTAGACAAACCAATAACTTTGGATGGAGGTTCTAAGAGAAAGGTGACTTCTAAGACTTAAAAAAGCTAAATTCAAATGACAATGTTAGCGATTCCCTTGTTCAAAAGACTAAAATAGCGAAATTATTGTAATTATGCCAGTCCTGATTCTGTTAACACTAAAATCCAAATTCATGTGACCACTTAGAACGACATTTCTAAAAATAGGATTATTCTATTCAATTTTGGGTAGCACCAAGTTACGTGACGAGTAATCTGTCTAAAATATACCCACAATTGAAGAGCAATACATAAGTTTAGTGTAGTCATTCAGAAGTCTTAAATCAACTAATTCGGTTTTTAGCCTAAACAAAATAAGTACTGCCATAATACACACAAGCAAATTGTAAAATATAGGGTTGATCAGCCCATTCAACAATCATACAAATAAGAACGTATAAAATATAATTACAAATTATATTGTTGTGATTTTTAATTAATTTTTAATTTCCTACATCTAGTGATAATCAATCATTTTAGCCAATATATTTTAAAAATAATTATAATTTCGAATATTCAAGTACTATAAAGAGGGATAAAATGTAACTGACTTGCCCGTATTTTTTTACAAAAGGTGTATGAAATATGATTGCCATATTGGATTTGGCGCGTTATTTAGTTATGTTTTAAACCGACTTCCAAAGGAGAAGGTTCTCAAGTCGATGCGTATAATATTTATTATGTATGATCAAACATAACACGCATTTCACAGAGTAGTCTAATGTTGTAACGTCTTTATTTGTTTGGTAGAGTGTACTTCCGTACTTCCGAGGTGGTCCCATTTAAGTTACAATCCAATAACTGTAAAGTGTTTCGCCTATCCCGATGATATCGTAATAATTGACGGTGAATGACAATCGATCCCGTAAGTAGCAAGGGGCACTAAAATGGATCGGACTTCAACACTAAAAAGTCGGCACCATGCGCACAATATTGTGGTGATAGGTACTTTTGAATCATGGTACTGACTTCAACTATTTCGCGCTTTTTGGTGTTGGAAGTCGGTTCCATTTTTAAGCTATTGCATAGCTTCTATCGCGGGCCTTGAGCGTGGAGACCGAATCCAGAAATTCCGTAACGAAAATAACCTAACACCCCCCTACTCCGACTCCATCTATCGATGAATAGCAGAACTTTTAATGACTTTTTAAATAATTAAATAATTATAATTGCATAGGTTGATAAAAACAGCTATGCTATAATAATAATAATAGCTAAAACTTACATCCTCGGCCTCGTCCAGTTCCAGAACGAAGGCGTCCTTGTCCACACACAGGTCTAAGGTAGGCGCTTCTTCTCGCTCCAACTCGGGCAGGGCTCCGTTTGTCACTTCTACACCTGCTGAAATACATGTTTCGATACATGTTTCTGTATTTATATCCTAATGTATTATATATTCGAACGATCAAAAACTTATACCAGACTTAGTAAAAAAACATGACTACTTCCGTAAATGATATTTAACTTTACACTTGACATTTTAAGCATACGTTTTAAAGTATTAACTTGAGCATATGCCTTCGTCTTTTGATTGTCATAGCCCTCCGGAGATACATATATACTAATTTATAAATAATAAAATGAATTGAATAAAAATATTTTTATCAATGTCGAACGAGTTTTTTTTGTATTTTGACTCGTGCGTTAGATAGTAAATATGCATTTTACGACGTGAAAACATATTTTATTTTAAAATAAATAGTTTCGGATTTGGAAAAGTATATAATTTTTTTGTATAATTTTCAATATTTATCTACAGATTTCCAAAAAGGAGGAGGTACTCAATTCGACTGTATTTTTTTATGTTTGTTACCTCATAACTTTCGATTGGGTGAACCGATTTTTGTTTGAACGCTGGTGCTTCCCGTGTGATCTTATTAACATTTCATCAAATTCAGTCCAGTAGTTTTTGAGATACACTCCAATAACTGAATAGAATGGAAGTCGGTATTAAATTTTCAAATTGTACTTGTATAAGTATATATTGCGATATCGCGTAGGGATCCATTCACATGATTTCTAGTTTGCTCACCGATATCATATCCATTTGCCGCCTTGTTGGCGGTGAACGTGTCCCACAACTTTCGTTGTATCTCCAACGCGTCTTTCTCATTCTCTGTAGCCTGCCAATACAAACAAAGAAGGAACAAATTACCAAATACTATGTAGTAAGCGATAAGGTAGTAAAAATCACACTTCCACATGCATCGCGAGTTCTCCCACAGTGGATGACGGATTAAACAAAGATCTTTAAGGATAGGTTTACCATCTCCTTTCGATAAATAAATAACCAAATTCTTGTCATACGTTTATACATATTCTGAAATCTTAATTCTATTTTTATACTGCAAAAAAGGGCTATACGAGCTATCTACAGTTTAGCTCCCAGAGTTTCCCTTAGACAGAAGTTTAAAGACATAAACATTCTAACTGTTGTCTCTCAGTTTATATATGAAAATCGAATGTACGTCAAGAAAAACAGGAACAGTTTTGATAAAAGGAGTGATGCTCATTCCATCAACACGCGAAATAAGCACAAGCTATCCGTACATGTAACGCGTCTCCACAGAATAAGACATTCTGTTATGGGACAATGTATACGATTCTATAATAAAGTTCCCAATGTTATCCGAGATTTGCCTATTAATAAGTTTAAAATTACTATTAAAACTAAACTCTGTCAAAAAGATTATTACAACATTTCGGATTACTTGGAGGATAAAACAGCTTGGGACTGATCACTCCAGGATCTATCTACTCGTGTACTAAGATGTCAACGTGTAGCGTGTCTTGCCCTACTGATACCATTATTATGGTCTCTTTTATAAGGCAACACAGGAGCTAAAAATAAATGATTTTTTAAAATGTATTTAACATTAAGTGATGATAAAAAAACATGTATAAAGACAAGCCCGCTGAGTTTCTTGCCGGATCTTCTCAGTCGTGGTCGCGTTCCGATCATTTTGTAGATTTAAGAAATAATCAATGTTATATGACAATTTGTAAGTGCCCCCGTAGGCCTGTACAGAATAAACGATTTCATTGCATTTCTATTTTTAAATAATCTGACATAAAATATGACAATATTATTGTTGAATTAAAATAACTTTTCATGGAACATATATTTGACTTTTTACTTTCATAATTTTCTTTTTTGCTTTGTTATTAATTTTGTTTTAGTTTTAATTCTATACTCAATTTTTATTTAAATCATTACTCAACATTCAATTTTATTCATAAAATGTACAATAGATAACGCAACTATCACGATTTTTATCGAGACGAAGACTTTTCTATGAAATTGAATTATGTGAATTAACGCCTAATATAATTTTAACATAACTCAGGTAAGTTATTACATAGTTCCTATAACAGTGCCTTTGTTGGGCTCGTAATTTAAATTATCGTGCAAGTCAGTTTTGGCGTGTTTCCAGCTCAACAACAGACACTGACTGTAAGTAGCGGCTGCCAACCTTGACGCTCGGTCGGGGTTCGGACACGGGGAGTGCACGCATTTGCGTTACTATTATACATATATATCTGTGGAAACATAAGCGGTTATAAAGCCAATAAATGAATGTTATCGTTATGTTTACCTTGATTCTAGGCGGCGTGGGCGGAGGCAGGGCCGTCAGTTTGACTGCCGTGCCGCTCGCCAGCGCCATCACACACCTCTCGCCGATCGCGATCTGCGTCTGCAGGTTGAACAGTGCATTCGCGCCCTGGACACACCACATACATACAATGTAATATAATATAGGACAACATATCAACACAAGGTCTACAGATCCTGTGCCAATCGGATTCTCTTTCATTGTTTATATTTTTCAAAGTCAAGTCAAAGTCAAAATCATTTATTCAATTTAGACATCAGACGCACTTATGAACGTCAACTTTTCATTATAATGTACTTTAAAGACTCTACCGCCGCGTTCCAAAATATATAGAGCCCGTAGAGAAGAAGCGGCAAGAATTTCGGGGCCATATTGTGGTAATAAAAGCCAAATTGATCAAAAGAAATAACATTTCACAATTTAAGAAATACACTTTTAACATTAGCTAATATACAAACTGTGAGCGAAAAATATTCAAAATATGTGGGTAGGTACATGCACCTGATACCATACAATCAATATCAGACCTGGTTTTTAAACACGGTACTTTGCACAATTTAATACTCAAATGATACTAAAGTGGTATGTTATTAAATATTTATTTATATAAATTTTCCTTTTCGAATGCAGTCAAGGGTTTATTTTTAATTTTATTGACGACGTACATACTCGTATAATTATATCGGTACATTAGCATGTTCCTCATTATTTTACAATCGAGCCTAAAGACTATGGCTACGTTCCGGAATGCGCCGAAATCACTCGCGGCGTTCGCACACCGATTTCATTACAAGCCCACGATCATCGTGAACGACTGAGCGAACTCGACACGTCATCGATGACGTCACCGAAAATGCTCACACCGCGACCACAACGCTCACGGATCGAAGGTGGGTTTACGTAGTCTTTGCGAGTGTCACCAAAGGGAACAGCAAACCGGGGTGCAACACTTGTGAGCGTTGACGGCGCTTTCTAGATGAGCGAATGTGATGAAAAACAAATGACAAGACGGGCCAGTCGTGCGCCTGATGGTAACTTCGCTTGCCTATATCGGTTGCAGTAACATCCAGAGCTAATAACTGTAGTTTTGCTTAGCACTGCATTGCGCTCGCTACACAAAGAGATTGATTTTAGAGTATCTTTGCTCGCGCACTACTGCTTCGTGGGTTAATATCTGGCACGGCGGTGGTACCAACCAAGACATCAACTAGCACAAGCGGTGTTAGATCTAGTGTGTCAGGTTTTTTCGGCGGCAGAGAGAATATTCTTCAATCATTTCCCATCACGGAGTAAAAATTTAATGGATAAAATTTATTTTCCAATAGCTTGTGGGGGGCTAGTTGAACATAGGGGCAAGGTGGGCAATCGAAATATTTCGAAAACTATTCAACGCACACGTCGCGTAGGCATCATATAGCAGAAAGCAGGGGTCGGAGGGGAACTCATCGCGACCGCCAGTGGCGACTCGACGAACGAGTGAAGCATACGTGCGCATTGTTTGTTTTGTGACCAAAACGTAAAAAAATAGTTTACCGCAAGTTTTCGTCTGAATTGTATAGTTAAATATTATCGGTTTTCAAACGTTTACTAAAGGTTCTTACCGTTTTTTCACAACCTCACTTTTGTCTTAAAATTTCAGGTTGATGTTAGTTGAGCTAAACTTGCTCAACAATTAAGTGAACTTGGTGAAGTTTCTAAGATCTTATTAACATTTAATTTTAAGACATAAGCTATATTGATAGTAACATACTCGTACATATGTAAGTCTGATTTATAACAGAAAGACTGAATATAATCCTATAGTTAATCTTAAGATAAGTTGATGTTTTGTTGATTCTATTTCCAGTTCATTATTCAAAGATTCAGTTTTGTTTTGTCGCTAAAAGACTTTATATAAAGAGTTTATTGTCAAATAAAAATGTATTTGTTCTCTAGTCAACATTGAATTGGCTTGTCAAGAAGTTCTAAGTGCTCAACTTACCCCATACCCTTGCTCTACTTACCTCACCTATGAGGTACGTTGAGCATGCTTGACTTTCTGCATTTAAACCGCTGTAGCTCCTAAATCCAACTTATAAGAAATTACTGTCACTTTTGCAAAACGATAAACTACTAATCCATCAGGTTGCGTATAACCCATTGATACTTATGGTTGAGGAGCTATAATCGCTCAAGTGAAAAATTGCTCTCCTAGCCCCGCCCCCGCCCTACCCCATCTAATTATTAAGCCTGGAATGTCCAATTCGCAATAAGGAGATGCGACCGAACATAACTGAGTGTGACAGTTGGCTAACATAATGAGAAGTTAATAGGTAGTTAGCTGACCTGCATCCTCAGTTTGGCGAGCAGCAGTTTGTGCAGTTCGTACTCTAAGAAGGGCAGTTGGTCCGAGATGTCTCTGGCACCTGGCTCGGCCGACGGCTGTGCTCTTCTCACTCGTGCCGCTAATTAAGTAGATTATAAAAGAAATATTTAGTGACACACTGCCGGTCTAAGCGGAAATATTTCTTGCGGCCATAAATGCGGCATATTACGTCATATGTTAGAGGCAATATTTTTTTTAGCATACGTATTGAGTAAGAGGACATCGGTTATATTTTAACCGTTGTTGGCAACGTTGCTGATTTTCCAAAGGAAGGTACGAGTGCTGCCGTTGGTGGACGAGTTGCGAACTCGAGAAGGCGTTTTGGAGGGGATAAAGTAACGGCTTTATAAACGAATGCAACGAGCGGACTCCGCTCCGAGCGGAGTCCGCTTCATGTTCTCCTTTTCGCAAAGGTTCCATGTCAACAGCAATCATGCGCACGTATTTGTTATCCAAATTTTTCTTTGTTTTCCCATCTGGATATTTACTACTTCTATCATAATAATTTTTTAACGTATTTCTCTTTTTAGGGGTTGGGCCCATTTGCTCATTTTGCTCAGTGGTATCTACGTCTGGAGTAACAGAAACATTGGATGACCATACCTCATTATGTTTTCTCTTCATATGATCTATCAAGTTCGTAGTATTTCCACTTAGTTTAAACTCTCTTTTACACAAAGAACACTTTGCAAACTTTTCATTAGTCTTTTTAAAGTAATCCCACGCACGTGACTTGCTACTCATTTTTTATTGTTACGCCACTCCACTCAACAATAAAAACATCCACAATAAAAAAACTGACTGTCTTTTGTCTTGTAAATGAATGATATACGCACGGTAATTCTCCTACCATAGAGAATAATCTCAATGGTTACACCTTTGAATGAATGAAATACGCACGGTAATTCCCCTACCATAGAGAACAATCTACGTCTACGCATTTTTCACTATGGCCGGGGAATAACCTACATACACGCATACCTAGACTCTAGGGATGTATAAGTAATACTTGAGTAAACAATCGATCGATTGTTTTGAAAACTATCGATAGTATCGATAGCCATTTACTATCGATACTATCGATAGTCTATCGATGTTTAACGTACACTAGAGCGGAGCGACACCTTTTGTATCGATATCTTGAGTCGGCACCATCCTTGAATTTGTAATTACCAGTAGTTATCGAATATATTTACTAGTATCAAACGTTCAGTGTTCTTATTGTTAATACCGTATACAGTATACGGAAGAAAACTTACGGTTAAAATATCAGTGAAATGATGTGCACGCATTACTAACACTTTCAGTGACGTTAACATCAAACAAAATATGATATTACAGTTAATTTATTTATTATCATTTATCGAACTTAAAATTTTAACACTTCATATTAGAAGTAGCATTATTTGTAAAAGTTTACCCGCAACTGTTCCCAGGTTTGTCCGACACTGTCCAAAGAAACAGACGAGACGCAAAAAGATTAAGGCTGAGCTCTGCGAGAAAAACAATATTTCAGTAGAGCATTTTCTGCTTGGGACCTGTTAATTATAGCAACTTCCGCAAAGCCTAAGAGACCTCAGCTTTAGTCTATTTAAAGTTAATATTATTGACTAAATGTATAAATTATTTTTTAGATGACAAGCAATTTGAAATACAATAAGTTTAGTTATAAGTTATTTGACAAGCATGCATATTTAATTTTAATTTGAATTCTGACTTTCTTTCATTTATTAATTTTATATTATTTGCATGTGACCACCATCTCACTACTTATATTTGTACTCCTACGCGGGCAAAACATGTTGAAACTTATTTAAATTTAAGACCTACATGCACATCCCTGTATGACTACACACATGTTTTGACAATAAAATAATCTTTATCTTAATATTATCTTAAATATAGAAATAACTTTAATTAAGTCTTTTTTAATAATTTACTTGAATTTCCTGAAGAGAAATAGTGATATAAACCATGCCACATTCTCTCCTAATATGGTGCATGCGTGGGAAACACTTACCGACTGCAGTGAGCGTGACTGCCTTAGTGTAAGACATCAGCCTGTTTGGTTTGGCGCACGTCGCCAGCAGTACAGCGGGGACCCGCGCTCGTCTGAAACCAAATATATTCGTATTTTTAACCAACTTCAATTATGAAGGAGGTTCTATGTTCCACTTTATGTATTTATTTTTATATATTTTTTCCGATTTCTCCCCATTTCTAGTCCTATTTTCTTCCGAGGTGGTCCCATTTAAATTTCATCAAATTCGGTCAAGCGGTTTTTGAGTTACAATCCAATAATTGAAAAGTGTTTCGCCTATCTTGATGATATCCTTATTATCTGTGAATGACAATCAATCCCGTAAGTAGCAAGGGTCACTAAAATGACCTAAAATATTTTTTACCAATAAATGGAACCGACTTCAACACTGCAAAGTGTGAAATAACTTGTTGAAGTCGGTACCATGCGCACAATATTGTGATAATAGGTACTTTGAACTGTCATGGTTCAACAAGTTATTTTACACTGTTTGTGCTGAAGTCGATTCATTTTTAGGTACAAAAAAATTATCTTGATCTAACACGTCTTCAACCTACGTATTATATTAGAAAACTGTTGTATGGAGATGTATGCAAGCCGCAAGTGAGAATGCAACTGTATGAATATGGACGCTTTGTCTTGGTTACGCATTCTTCAATAGTACCGCCTTTCGAGAGCGTCTACCCGAATTGCGTTCAAAATTTTTTATTGAACACCAGAAAGTATAAACTAAACGCAGAAACTGTCACAATTTACTATCAAACAAATTCAAAAAATATAAATAAGTAATTTGGTTATGTAAATATTAATATTCGTCACTACCAAAAGCATCTTATATTTATTTATTTTTCCAACTTTCCAACGATTGGGATGAAAAGCAGAGTGTGCCACACACACGGTACCAAAATTATAGACCGAGCGAGCGCAGCGTCTCTGCTTTAACTGGCCAAATTGACGTTCGTATGTTTCTTAGGTTGTATGTACTTCGTGTTCATATACAATTCGCCTTTTTCAAATCAAATCAAAATCATTTATTGCTATAGAATGTAGGTTTTAATAAGTTCTTATAAATAATTGAAGTGCCATACAATATACCTCATTTAGAGATGTGAAACATTCGTAATCTAATATACTTATATATATATATATATATATAAATGAACCCTTATTTTTCTGGTCACGCTATAATTTGTGAACGGCTTTACCGATTTCATTCATCTTTTTTCTAATACTTCATAGAAGGTACTAACATTAAAAAAAATAAGACAGATGGGAGGTTATGTACATGCAGGGCAACGGCAAAATGTTGAACTTATTGAAAAGGAGCCGACAGCTATCGCAGCAGTTGTGAGTTACTGCCAAAAATTGCCGCTGATAAGACTATAATAATATGCTCGCGAGGTCTGCTGTTCGTACAACTACTAGTTTATCCTCGAGCGAGGTGCTTTGATTGTTTCACTTCAGAGCGAATCCTTCGTTTCGCTCTGAATTCAATCAATCGCCCTCGCCCTCAATACATTACTTTGGTTCCTTGTAACACAATCTATTATTGTTAACTAACCATTTATTATCTACGCTACTGTATCAAATATGCGATTTTTACACAATTTAGTAGTTTGTATAGCTACCGAGCTGTTATACACCTGTTATATGGCTTTGTCATGTTTTGAACCTATAAATACCTTTTGAACACACACATATAAGTAAAAAAGTGATTATTATGCTAACAATTACAGTGTACGTAACTAGATGGCGTGAGTGACTTACCTGCACCCGCCACACGTAGACAACTCGGCTCTGTAGGGGCCCGTGCCCGGGGAGTAGGGCACGTGCGCCATCGAACATATCTCCTGTTCTATCTCGTCTGTCGCCGGTTTGTTCCCGTTCGATACTGGGAATTACACAAATTACATTTTCAAGATTTTAACTCCTTTAACGAGAACAAGCAATATTATTTTAAAAAGAAGACGCCGACTGCGAACAAAAGGTAATGATTGATGTAACTACGAGTAAAAATTAAAGATTATTTTAATTCAAAATATACCCTAAAAAGTTATGATACAACAGCAACACTTGAAAGGTTTAACTATACCCAGTGATAATCAGCCCATTTTGTTTCCACTGCTGGGACTCGAGCCTTCCTCTAAATGACAAGAGTTGGGCCGTAATCCACCACGCAGTCCAGTGCGGCTTGGTGGATAGGTTAGTGGCCAACCCAGATTAAAGTCGAAGTTTTCAGGCCGCCCGAAGATCTTCAAAACAAACAACCGGGACCGACGGCTTAACGTGCCCTCCTAAGCACGGAAGCGCTCAGTTGAATGCCACTAGCACACACCCATCCAACTCCTGACCGCAGCAAGTGATGCTTAAAGTGCTTGTTGGTTAAGATCGCCAAGTCCGTCCGTCCGCTGCGAGCAAGCGCTCGCAGCGGCTTTTTGATTGATTAGCAAGTGTCATTATTAGTGTCTTTTTTTGTTAAGCTGACATAGAATTTTCACAGCTCCAAAGCAGCTAAATCCTGGCAAAATAGTATTAAGAGACTGCGTACACCGGTAACGTTTTAATTAAAATATCGTGGCGGCAGATATAAACTACTAAACTAATAAAATGTCAACACACACAACAACAGACAGGTCAAACATTTGCGTGTATGAACATGTCTGTTTAAGCTGCGTCTGGGTGTGTATATGTATATAAGTATGTATATCAGGTTACCATAGTACAGGCTCTGTCTAGTTTGGGACCTGAAGACCCTTGCATGGATGTTGTCCCATATTATTATAATTAATTATGATACCTGTTATAGGAGCATCGACTTCTACGTTATAGTCGCAGTCCAGGTTGATGACGGCCGCGGTGCCGGAGGCAGACAGCACGCAAACATCTTCACTGCAACAAATGCATTACATGCGTGTTTACCCACACTGAGCTGAACATGTTTGAGTTGCCACAGAGTGCTTTGATATTATCAAGCTATCCGGGGATACATGTATCATAGGAAGTGCATATTCTTATAGGCGATCACTCTCAAACATAAGTGGGCGAAAGTTGACATCGCAGATACTATAATTCTTGGAGATGTCTTCTGTCACATTTATATCTACTCTTCCGATAATTTGCACCCACATTTTTTGTCTGTAACCAAAAGGGTTTTATATTAAAGTTATCACTATTTAGATTCAGTCATTTTGTATGGAATTGGAATTTTGCAAGGGTATATTCTGGATACATAGAGGATATACAGACAGAAAAAAGTTATCCTATAAGCCATATTTGTAGGAGGTACACGAGTCTTGGATTACCCTTACTGATTCACTAATATAGTTGGTTTTTAAAACAGATTCCCTTAAGATTACAAAACAATTATAATTATTTTATAATTACCAAATTTATACGTTGACTACTGGACTACGAGTATTAATCTGCGGAACCCTTGAATTCCGCGCTTGAACCGCATAACGGGTCGACCCCGACTGCTCTGACGGCACTTTCGAACAGATCGCCGGCAAGCATCCTCATTTCACTTTTATCACCTATTTTTCGCAATGGTGCTCTACTTACTCGGGGCCGCGCAGTCTAAGTACTTTGCCACAGGGTTACTGCGTGGCACATCCCCCAACAAACTATATTCAGCATATAATGTTCAGCAGTGGACGTGCTACGGCTGAGATGATGTTGATGATGATAGTTACCAGATGGAGCAGGTGTCTGTATAGGCTATGACCGCGTTACAGCGCAAGGCCCTCGCGTGCGCCCGCAGCTCGGTCCGCAGCTCCGCCCACCACGCCGCGCGCACCGCGCTCTCCCCGCCGCCGTCCACGAGCTTCACCGACCGAGCGCACACGGTGCCACCTGTTCACATTCAAGTACAATGCATTAGCATCTACGAGCACCAACGAACCTACCATGAAATTTGGCAGAACAGTTTTAATATCTATCATCAGCGAAATACTAACTTGTCCGTATTAGTGGAGACACGGAATACATTCAACACCTAGAACCCTTACAATTGAGTGTAGATACTCTAAGCGTTTTCTACAAGAACATTCGCCACGAAACAAACGTGTTTCATGGCGAATGTTCTCAAGAACTCAATTAGCTAAGCTTTTTAATCTTATTCCTGCCTCACCATTCCGATCCCGAACTACTCGTTTCGGCCTAGAATTGCATCCATATACTGTTCAAAACTTCTTACTGCGAACCAACAAGTCTGGCAGTTCCTACCTCTGTCGTGTAAGTAAATTGTGGAATGCTCTGTCGGCGTACGTATTTCCTTGCAGCTATGACCCTGGGTATTTCAAGCGGGGCGTGAAAAAGCATCTCTCAGGTCATCATAGAGGTGGCGATTAGTAAAAAAACATGAAAACATCACACTAAGGCTCTATTCCGATACCGTTAAAAAAAATTCGCACACTGTAGTCGATTTTTAACGTTTGATTTGGTTTGGGCACTGTAAGCGTCGATCCCAAATGGAACAATGTTGCAATAGCGGAAATGTCGCCAAAGATTGGTCAAATAACAGCGGCCTTTTCAAGACTATAATCGCACCAAATACTTATTTACCTGTTCGCAATAAATTGATCTAGTAAATAAAAAATGTATATAAATGGAATTATTATTAGTTTTCTGGCTGTGACAGCTCGCAACATTCGCAAACAGACGCAATCGCGACATGGGCGATCCACATGACTGACGTGAATGGTCACTCACGATGATTGCGGGCTTCAAATGGAACGTCTGCGCTCTTTTAGTTTCTTTTCTTAAAAAATATATATCAAAATCTTATATCTAATTTATATCGAGTAGCGCGTGATCCCTTTCCGGTACAAATTTTAATTTATGGTGAGAGTAGAATTCTAGGTCGAGTTCCTTTATGAGCCAAAATCATTCGCGGCTTTCGCACACCCGTTCCCTTAAAAGACGTCGCCAAATCTGGCCAATAATACAATAGATATCTCAGAAATTATACCACATTTCTAGGAATTGCGACATGTGCGGTTAAAAGCATTGGAACCAAAGGGAACGGCAAACCGGGGGGCGACAGTTGTGAGCGTTGACGGTGCTTACTCTCCACAACTTCTGCAGGCACCAATTCCATTGGTAATTTGTATGTGACTCAATGTAGACAACATGCAAAATGTAATGAACACAGATATTACTAACTAACTATAGCATATATATAACTTGGGTTTTAGATGTAGTAATGTGTTATTAGTGTATATAATTTATTTAATATTATATAAAGTAAGATTTTGTAGTAAACGTTACTTACCAATATGAACAATAAATCCGGGCGGGTACTCTGTCATGGTCAGAAACGGATACTCAAGCATGTCCAGATTGTCGGTATTCATAGACGGACGCAAGATGGCGCCGCCGCCGCTGCCGACGTTAGCCGCTGAAGTATTCAACGAACCACCTATAATTTGTTTATAATTTATTTCTCCTGCATGGATTGTCGATAGGATAAAATGTTCGGTAGAAGGCAGCCCGCGATATACCTATCGCAGCTAGATCCATACTAGAGACAAGGTAAAATAGCTGATAAAAGACAGTATATCGACTCGACAAGTTTATCGTGAGGTCAATGCTCGCACGGTAGGTTAGGCAGGCGATTAATAATGAAAACGTAGATTTGACAGAAGACAAAGGAACCATTTGATAAACCACCTGATGAGTGACAAAGTTTCGTGTTTTAAACGCGAGGTTTTTGTTAATTATACTGAAAATTTGGTATCTTAGAAATTTCATTGTACTCAAAGGAATACTGTAATAATTAATAAAAAAAAATGCCATGTGAAATGGCGCGCAAGTATTTTTTTCACGCACCCTCTGCAAGGTAAGTGAACATACAGCCTAAATTTTAATTTTACATGATAATTTTTAAATATTGTATATAACAAATAATTGTGAAATATCAGTAATTTGATAATAATAAATGTTTGTTTGACTTAATTAAGGACGTAGACATTGATGTGTTCCAAAAATGTATATGGATTTAAGCGGCATAAAACTTCTTTGTTGCTACTTAATAAACTAACTGTATTACCCAGTTAAATTAATAAGAACTATAAAACTAACTATAATTCAATTACGTCCTAGATTATAATGTTATTAAGCACGTGTACATTATCGCTCGGTTATGTCCCTAAAAGCGATGTTATAAGGCTTACTCAACGAGCAAGTGTTGTAAAATAGTAGTTTATGCAACTGTCATATAATAGAGATTTATTAGCAATTAGATATAATTAGGTATTAAAACACTCAAAACACAATCTTATTTTGAAACTACACTCATGTTTTAATACCTAATTATATGCAGTTGCATACACTACTTTATTTAATCTCATGACATTTTTGCTACTAAAGTTTTATCCAACAAAATATTACTCAAATTCGTATGTACGAAATAGCGTCAAAATGGAAAAAGTCTTCTTCTTCTTCTTGTTTGTATGGCTTATATTGAAACCTCCTTGGTCGGGACACATTGTACTTTAATAATTAAAAATTAGTTTTAAAGCATTGTTTTGTTAGGATAATAATGCTTTAATTTGATTTTTAATTTTCTTGTAAATAAAATATGCCAATAAAAGTCTGTATATCATTTCATAATTAGAATATTACCGAATGAAATTATATAAATAATAATATAACACTGCTGTCTACTCCATGGTTTTGGCTCTGTCGGTATTCAGAGCACTAATGCTGGGTTTCTGAAATACTTTTAACTGTAGCTTATCTATTTGTTAAAGCTATTTGATTTGATGGCATATCCTACAATACTCCAGTCAGATGAGACGTCAAATAACTGTAACGAATAGATACACTAGAGTTAACTGATTTAAAAAACCTAGCATAGAGGGTGAATAGGCAGTTATTCGGATATCCGTACTCTGACCGGGCCAAGCTCCTAAAATTAAAGAATGTACGTTCTTAAAATTAGTTTAGGTAAGTTGAGTTCCTTACCTTTAGGAGTGACACTTAGGTCAGAATCGGACGAGCGCCTGTGTATGCCCATCGGCGTGGAGGTGGAATTGAGCGAGGCTTGAGGCTGAACCGGCCCCGCGAGATCCTTCCCTCCATAGGACTCGTGCCGCATGTGTCTCGGCGATCCCCTGTCCTTCTCGCTCCTGTCCCTGTCTCTCTCGCTCCTGCCAAAACCGCACGCTGCATGCGAGTTATCACACACACTAGCGCTGTTAGTCTCAAACGAACTTTGACCGTCTACACTACGTTCAAAACTGCTCTCTGACATTGATGGGATGGTTTCTAGCCCGCTAAGTACAGGGTGGAAGTGCTGTGAGGCTGGCGGTCGAGTTACTACTGATGGTGACATGTTAGACAGGTCTTCGTTGGACGTTTTGTAAGACTCTTTCCCTTCCGGTATGGAGTGAATACTATCTTGACGAATCAGTTTCTTCGACTTGTGTTCTTTATTATCTCCATTGGCTTGTGAATCTTCGCGGTTCGTATTATTAGATACGTTTGAAGATTCTTGTTTTACTTCGATGGAATTTTCAACATTAGTTGTAGCGATAGCAGATTGAACTTTATCAAGAAGAATAGTTTGCATAGCGGTGCCAACTAAGCCGGGTGACTTCAGATTGTCGGTGCTTTTAAGTGTAGTTTTTATTAGAGTAGGGTCCACAGCTTCACCTAAAACTTGCACCGCTGCTTCAACCAATATAGACGCATGTTTTGTTTCACCAAGTACATTATCAACAGACACTCCTTCACATTCTGCAACGGGAAGACCGCTTTTAAGGTCGGGATCGGAAGAGATAGGATACACAGTTTGAACCCTATCGTTAAGCACTGCTGTAGAAATTAACTTGTTAGAATCATTGTTTGTCCCGACATTGTGAATCCGTGTAACTTTTTCATAAGTATTATTAATGTCGGAACTTACGAGTGATATCAATTTATCCGTACCTGACTTTTCCGATATTTTATCGGTGTCTAAAGACTCTACATGTATTGGGACTAGTTCAAATGTATCAGGCAATACAGCTTGAACTTTCTCAACAAACATGGTTTCTATGGCACTATGAACTAATCCACTAGATACTTCATATTTTTTTTCAGTTTTCATGTTTAGTTTTTTATCAGTATCGTCCAAATGAATAGTGATCGGTTCATTTGTATCGGGAAGTACTAATTGAACTTTATCGATTAATATAGTCTGCATTGCACTGTAAACTAACCCACTGGATTCATCGATATTTGCTCTTTTGTCTTTTAGATCTTGAGTATGATCGAAGTGAATGGGGATTGCTTGACTTGTATCGGGAAATATTGACTGCACTTTATCCATCAGTAAAGTTTGCATAGCACTGTGAACTAACCCACTCGATTCTTCATTTCCTTGGTCTGATTTCTTATCAGTGTCATCTAAATGAATGGGGATTGGTGCACCTGTATCAGGAAGAACGGATTGCACTTTATCCATCAATATAGTTTGCATAGCGCTGTGAATCAACCCGGTAGATTCTTGTGTCTCAGAAGTTTTTCTAGATCTACTAGCACGATCAAATACTGGTTCCGTTCTTATAGGAATAGGTTCTGGAGTGTCAGGGATCATCGACTGAGCCCTGTCCATCAACATAGTCTGCATAGCCGTATGAACTAAACCTCCAGATTTCATATCCGACCCATTACCTTTTTTAGTATGGTGCTTACCAAAGACGTGATCTAAGTCCACGTGTGCCTTATCTTTAAGAGTGCTAATAAAGTTTTTGTGATCTTTGTATTTTGATTTGTCGTGAATGTCTTCATGAAAGGGTTCTATCATTTGATTGCTAGATTCTGGACTTTCAGGTAGTATTGCATTAGCTTTGTCCATGAGTATTGTCTCCATCGCACTGTGAACCATGCCCTTTGATTCCGACACAGAAGTTCTTTTATCTTGAACTTTGTTTGGATGTGAAGTGAAGTCACAGGATAATCTTTTTGGAGTCATTGCAACTATTCTAGGGGTTGTTGAACCAGTTGAAGATTGAACTTGACCCATTTGCATCATCCCTAAGCCAGAAGATTCCCTGTTCTTGTGCTCCTCCAATTTCTCACTGACATCATCAAAAAACTGTTTATTTTTAGAAATAGGATCAGGAGATGTGGGTAAAAGTAAAGTGTCTACTTTGTCTATGAGAATAGTTTCCATAGCCGTGTGGATAAGTCCCGTAGGTTTGAGAGACGGCCTCTTGTGGGTATGACGATCATGTTCTTCTCTATGGTGAAAAGGAAAAGATGGACCACTAAGTGATGCTCTAGATGCAGGTTCAGAACCAATATACATTGACACGTTTGCACGATCAAATTCGTCACTTGTGCATAATCCCCTGTTAGCTTGAAGTCTCTCTTTGTCTAAACTGAGTAAGTCTGAGTAGGACAAAAAATGGGACCCCAAAACAGTGTCACTTGGAGCTCTCGACGGGACGTTAGAGGATGATCCTGCTTGACTGAGAGATTTAGCCTCATCTTTTTTCTTTGGTAGAAGAGAGTAATGGGAGATACTTTTGATCATGCTGTTTTTTGATAGTTTTGCCAGTTGATGTTTGATACGCTTTGATGAACGATATACAAAGTTACTTTTTTCGACTGGCGATGAAGGGGCGCTAAAACTTTTAGATGGCTTTTTGTGTGCGAATGGATTGTGAATTTTGATGTGATGCATATTGGGTTTTAATACGCACTTGCCAGAATCTTGGGTTGATGTAGAAGGTTGGTTTATTTCATTCTTCTCCAAAGGGATATTATTATCATCAGTTTTGGCTTCTTTTTCCAATCTGATTTCTTGATTTTTCGTGTCCTCATCAGTTTTTGGAATTTTGCTTGGCGATTTTTCATCACCATGAACTTGGGTATCTTCCATCTCTAATTTTTGGATTGGCTCTTCTTTTACCTTTATTATATCATCTGAGTGGATCATATCACCAACTGAAGGGTGAACATTCTCAAGAAAAGTGAGTTTTCGTTCCATTTGAGCGATGAAAACCGGATTAACCTCATGATTTAAAACTGAATTTACAACAGAACTTGTAGTTTCAATATTTTCTTCTGAATCTGTCTTAAGATCAGAACTTTCATCGTCGTCTTCAGAGCTAGAATACATTTCGGAACTTTCACCAGTTTCACCGGAAAGCGCTGACGAAACTGACCCAAAGTAGTCCTTATCTTCAGGGAGTTTAAGAAGATTTTCGCTTCTCTCTACCATTGGGCTAGTAGGGCATGATTCTGAAATTTTTCTTACTCGTTCTGGAACTGATACTTCAGAACTTACATTTTTAAGGGATGAAAAATGTATTTCTGGGACATTTTTTCCTTCCAAATCATTTTTAATCTCTGCTACTTTGTCTATATCTATTCTCCTCGGTTTGTCGTCATCGGATACATTTATATTAGTTTCTGATTCACTGGTGCGCCTCGTTGTCTCATGCGCTGAATGTTCAGAATCTTGCGTCTCGGTTATGCAGGCAAGACCCGTATGCGCATGAATAACAGACCTAGCAAGAATTGACGCCATACCAACACCTTCATCATCAGGATTTGTAAATACTTTTCGAACTTTGGGTTTTTTCAATCTCTTTTTCAACTCATTTTTTATATCAACCAACGATATGCGTGACGTGTCGGACGAATTAGATTTTATAGATATTTGATCATCTTGTTTATCTTTTTTATCTCGCTTGCGTTTCGAGAATCTTTTCGTAAAGAAATTCGTTTTCAATTTCTTTATTTTTTGTATGGTCGACTGATCCGAAGAATCAGAGTCATCATCGTCGTCTTTTCTGTTCAGAAGTTTGTTCAAATCTGTTTGGTCTTCAGATAGATGGCGTAGACTACGATGTGATACATAATCATCTTGAAAGAGCGACATTGAGCCCGTTAAACTGTGAATGCTTAAGCGTCCTGTTTCTTTCTCGTCATCGTCATCCAGCACTTCTGGTTCGTCTAGCATCGAAGGGGCTTTGGTGTTCAGAATGCTCAGCATCTTCTGAAGTTCCTCTTGATGGGTTTGATAGTATTCACTCAAATCGGTTACGGTTTCGTCATCGGTCGCCAAAATGTCCAAGCATTTCTTCAGTTGTCTAAGTTTTAATTAAAGCACACGACACACCATGCAAACATATATTTATGAGTATGTTGTAAATAAAATATACTAATTTCAGTACATTTGTTACCAGAGGGATAGACAACATTTAGCAGCACATATAAAGCTGATAGCTTTGGGCGTGAAAAATATTATTTTAACTAAATTATACAGAGCTTTCATAAGTGATCAAAAGAATTAGAAATCGTTTTAAATATTTATATTTAAAGCCTTATTTAAATAGGCTTACGACCCTGTTTTCTTCGCAATTTTTTTAATAATTTTCTTTACCTATACTTCCAGTTCAGTTTTATTAATAAACTTCACCGACAAGGTTCAAAGTAGATTATCAATACTCACTGTTGAGTGCAGGGTGGTATGTTCATAGGTTGACTAGGAGTTGGCAGTGGAGTGATGCTCACGGCAGTACCTGAAAGTTATCAATAAATGAACCACTTACAGACGGCGCTTTTTTTTCTATTCGTCATAGAAAACCCACAGTAAAATTAATAGAAAAACTGTTAAATACTTATTTAAGTTAGTTAATTTCAAAAATTTCAAATTAATCTTTGCAACTTAAAAAAAAACTTATTTATACCACACCCACTCAGAAAATGTCTCATTACTCGTTCATAAACGGGTTACAAAATTCGTCATTTCTCCCTTATAAATGTGCAGCGGTAAAATTAAACATGGGATTTAATTTCTGCCCTCCGTGGCAGGGTAGAAATGTCTCAAAATCCATTTCTGCCCTGCTAGTGTTATTTTTTAATTTTTAGCAGCGACCATAAAAATAATACAAACAAAAATCTCAAAAAGGTTTCATATCCAATAATTGGAGAGAAGAGGTAGGAATTGATTTATTGTACTCGATTTTCAATTAAAAGGAGGCTATTGCAACCTTTTCTTGCACTACGAAAAAAATACATGGCGGCCATTTGTTATGTATAGTTAAATTTTGTTTTTTACTAAATTGATAATTTGACTGTACGTTTTTAATTATTCTGAATTATTTTCTAAAATGTCATCTGATAGTAAGAGTGACGATTTTATAATGACGAAGCCACCAGAAAAAAGATGTTCCTACCAAATGCTCTAGACAACAACTATTTACCAATGAATGTATCTATTTTATTTTCCTCGTAGGTGTAGTGTACAGCACTATGCATCACTCGTGAGAGAGTTATATTTCTTCTCTCAACATAAATAGATCGTTTTCTTCCCTCGGTATACGATGTACTATTCTTCATCCTTTGGAGATAATACGAGTAGTATAACAAGAAATATATTTCAATCTGAACTGCAGTTTAGTTTTTGTCAGTGCTTCGAAATCATATATTCTTTTACACTTGATAGGCTAGAGTTTAACCTGGCTCTCAAGTATCTGTGTGGCTGTGGCTGGCAAGTGGCTCTCAAGGACAGCTGCCGGAACAAACTGCTAGGTGCTTAGCGACAGATTTCCGAACTTGGTTTGTAGCTTCTAGCCAGGCGGACACCAGTAGGGCTATTATGTATCTCAGTAGCTAACATATGTTGATTCAAATCGAAAGAAATGGCGGCTCTATGTCAGTTTTGTCAGCACGTCAAAGTTCAAATTACCGTCAGTCTTCAAATTACTAACATTTTTGCTTAACCCGTCCGAATCAGCAAGCCCCTGGTTCATTCATAAATCTTTTGTTATAGCGTAAACCTGATGCGGACAGATTAATGGACCTGACAAAACTGGCACAGGGCCTGCTGGCTGTCTTATTTAAATAGATTTACTAAATATGTTTTTGTTAAAGATTTTCAAGATATTAACCAACATTTGTTAGCAACTATATATATAATAGCCCCTCTGAAATGCTCAACCACCATGCCAATCTGCAAGTGATAGTTTACCAATAGCTCTTGCGACAACTCCCGCCTCGCCTTCGAGGTCAAACTCTTGCTGGTATCCCACAACGGCATTGGCACCCAGTTCTGCCGCTTTCAGCCCGACCAGGCGTTGCACCTGAATATAAGAACAGAAGATAAATACTAATATTGTATTACCACAGTATATACCTCTACCTGTTGTCCCAAGCAGCGGCCGTATTCTGTCAACTACAATAAGTTAATTATCCACTTCGGTATTAAAACTTAACGTTTGAATATTCGTAAGTATCCACTTCAAGCATTGTAAACTGTTTACATGCAATATCGCGCCCGGCGTTCACAACACAAAAGTTGCGAACCGCCGCGCGCAATGTGTTCTGTGTTTGGGCATATTGCTGCTACACCGGCCCCGCCCCCTTTTTATATCTCCCTTGTTTCTGTGACCTGTGGATAACTTCCACACGCGGTGTTCAGTTCCCAAACTAGACAGAGCTTGTACTATGAAACCTGATGACTGATATACATACTTATATACATATACACACCCCGACACACCTCATACAGACATGTTCACGCACACAAATATTGGACGAGTCCGGGGATCGAACCCGGATCAGCGGCTCAGAAGGCCGAGATCTACCAACTGCGCCTACCGACCAGTTTTTATAAATATATTAAAGGGATCAATATGAATAAAGCCTGTTAGACTTTTTAGACATGCAAGCCACTTCCACACAGACTAGAACATAGGCTGCTGTTGTTTATGCAGACTTCATTTATATCGCACAATTTACGGGTAAACCCGTGTGCCATTGTGCCATTTGACGGCGCGGGTGATAGAAATCGCCGTGATCACTGACCTGGTTGCTGAGCTTGATGAAGGCGACCTGGCGCGCCTCATTGGACGCGCGGGGGGTGCGGATCTTGTCGATCCACTGGTACTCCGGGTCGTCGTTCACCACCAGCTCCTCCACAAATCCGTGCACTGACGTCGCGCGGTACCCCGGCGGGATCGACGGGCCTATTATCCAACAATCAAAAATATTTATAATCTTAGGACTTCACTGCCACTTTTGTGGTGACTTACTACATAATATTATGGTATGAAGGCTCTAAGATATTTTAAGCGTCAGCAATATATGAGTATGTAGATAAATTTACGTTGTATTTGTATATATTTGTATTGTATTTATATAATGCAGATGCTTAAAACAGCCTACATAACATAATGCACCGTATAACCACACTTTGTAGGATAAAACTACAGAGTAGATGCGGCAAGAAATTCGGGGGTCATTATGTTTGAATAACTACCTAATAATAATTAAGGTGTGGTGCGTCAGCGCCCCTATTTGAGGAATAATTCGGTGTCGCCCGGTTAGACCTACATGTGGAAAAGTAGTTTCGAAGCAAATAAGCAGTTCATTAAACAGTTCATTAATTAAATATAATTAATCACTTCATACACACAACCTTGGCACTCGTATTGATCTATCTGTGATACTTATCTATCTGTGATCCGCTAAGTTCTAGTAAAATGTAATGTATCTGTTGCCTAATCTGTAACATTTATAAACACTTTCATTGATATGTCAACACCCTAAAGCTGCCAAAGAAAGCTTAATTCGTGGAGTGAGGCCCTGGTGACTTGTAATACAGCTTAACCACCTACTTCAGGTACCAGTCTTTACCTAAGTTTACCTAAGTTAAAATATTAGGGTTTACTTAATCAATAAGAACCTTTGTAGAGAGAAAAGAAACAGATTTTATTATTTATATTATTTATTTAATTTTTATCACGGATTTCATCCGGTCCTTTAAAAAGGCATAAGTGGGGCTGTAGCCAACACTTAGAGGCCTGTTTGGTATAAAAATACAATGTAGTACATAAACAGCATTTGGTATGAATGTGAAATGGTATAGCTATTGCAGAAATTGGTAACATAGTAGGGCTATTGACATGAACTCTTAATTGATAAAGGAAATGGCTATTGACGAGACTACGACACCTGCCAATTTTAGTCTCATTTTAAAATATTTAGGCAGGTGGTGACTTGCCACCCACTAAACGGGCACCCCATAAGGGCCATTATTAATTATTGTTATTTCTTTTATTCAAAACAAAATCTCGGAGTTCATCCGGTCCTTTACAAAGGCATAAGTGGGGCTGTAGCCAACACTTAGAGGCCTGTTTGGTATAAAAATACAAAGGAGTATAAAAAACAGAAAAAAATGTTGGATGAAGGCTAACATGGTACTTATAACTATTACAAATATGAGTAAAATGGCCAGGCTATTGAGATGAACTTATTAGTGATAAGGAAGATAGTGGGCTATGGAAGAGACTACGGCACCTGTCAATTTTAGTCTCATGTTAAAATATTTAGGCAGGTGGTGACTTGCCATCCACTAAACGGGCCCCCCATAAAGGCCACCATGAGTGGTGACAAAAGGGGCAACGTTGGTGTGGATGGCTAAATAGTGTCGAGAGGTGTGCTGCGGTTTCACTAGAGCGCTACTACCGGCGTGATGCCCTTTAACACTTCCACCCTTGGAGCTTTTTGTTAATTGCTCTTGCGTCTCCACCCCCGGACGGCCAATTAGGGCAAGCCGGGGGTCAGGGGTCTCATTTAGCCCCAGGGAGAAACAGGGACCACGGTGTCGCCACTCACCGGCGGCTCGCCACAAGGCCGCCCCTGCGGGTTTATTATTATTATTATTATGATATACATTAAATGCGTGCCAGACGACAACTTGCCAGAGGTCTAGTACATCGAGAAGCTTTAGTTCCTTAATTGTGTCTTACTTTATGCTTTCTTTTCTATAACACATTTTTAGAGCTAATTTGTTTTCTTCCGTAAGCTCTATTAAATGCTTTTTTATGCCATTACAAGATTTCAATACTCTGCATGCCAATGCACTGCGCTCGCCGCCCGAGATATAAGATGCTAAATATCTTGCCTTGTACTTTCGCTGGAAACATTGCACTTCAACGGAACACACTATTTTTGCACACTACTGCTTCACGATTGAATAACTGAGCAAAGGTGTGGTGTAACCCCAAGTGGACTCTGCTAAAGTCGGATATAATTAATATTTCCTCTGCCTTCGGGATGAAAACGTTAGAGACGAGGAAGTCCGATTTATAACAAAACTCGACTTACTAAGTGGGAGGCCTCTTGTACCAGAAGCCGTCGAGGTCGGTACCACCACAGTGCCAGATATTCTATCCAACACAGTGTAATCGCGCAGTAGTGCGCAAGTATTCATATTTTTTATAACATGCTTTTTAAAGCATTAAGGCCTGCTTGGCGAGACTAAACATTGCGATTTTAGTGAGAAAAATACACGTCCTCGGACGGGATCGAACCCGCGTCTTCAAACCGAAAGAAACCGTTAACGGTTTCTAACGGTTGGATAGTGCTTGTCAAAGCAATTCAATAGATGTCATTCCGTCCCCATTCGACGGTTAAAATCAAATAATGAGTTAAAATTCGATGCCCGTGCCGTAGTGGTCATGGCGTCTGATACGGATTGTCGCAAGACGCGGGTTCGAATCCCGTCCGAGAATGTGTATTTTAGTCACAAAAATTGCAATGTATTCATATGTTAAGGTGTGAAGGGCACTGTAACAAGTGAAACTGTACAAATTACTTGGCGAAAAAGACTCAAATACCAAAGTCTCGGGGAGACGAGTTCAGTGCTGTGCTACAGTTCTAAGGTCTGGGTAGCACTGGAACTGTCATGGGCAAGTCACTGTCGCTTAACCACACACGTTGCAGTTCCGGGTTGACTCGCTATTCGCCATATTTGACCAATAATACAATAGATTTCGCAGAAATCAACCTACTTTTCCAGGAACTGCAACGTGTGTGGTTAATCGAACTAATTCAATTCCACGTTTCCATTGCTAGGAGAGGATGATATGATACAGTTTAGTTGGTAAAGCGCCAAACTCTTACGAATTCAAGTCCGCAGTTTCCGAAACGTTACCGACGGAGAGCTCGTCAACACATTGTTAGTACCCCAAGTACCGAAGAAACAACAATAAAACGTGTTCTTGTGTACAATACGGACATGTTTACCGTCCAACTGGATTTACGTCGTCAAACACCGGCCGGCCAGTGGGATATACATTTGGTTTATTACCGCTTCCAACATAAACAGAGAGTATGGATCGCGTTGGCCGCCAATTGATATGAAAGTTGTGCGTATAAAGGAGATATTTATACGCACACCCACTGACCTCTATATATACGGCTCGATGGATTCTTACGAACGTTAGATTCGTCTTAGAAACGCAAGTTCGATTAACGGTCTTACATGTAAACGCTGATTAAACTTAAATAATGACATTAATTTAGCACTGGAGGGTGACTCCCAAAAACGAATATATGATGTTTCCTTTGACGGATTTCGCGTTTTCTACTATGAAAAAGCACAAATACTGCCAAGGGTGATCAAAATATGTTCCTAATGAAAGGTTTTTCTGTCGTGGTGTTTAATTATTAATTGTTAGTGGTAGTATGTTTTATTAATAGTATTTGTCTATATAGATTGGTCTAAATTATAGTATATGAAAAACCATTATCATTATTTTCTAAAAATAATATTTAAGACGATTTACACAGCTACCTATACAAAATGAAACTATTACAAATTAAGCGTACAGATTACATATATCATTATAATTTTAACACAATAACTACAATATCTTACTTGTGTATAGCTGTCATTACATTTCATCACCCTTGGCAGTATTTGTGCTTTTTCACTTTCACAGTAGAAAATGCGAACTCCTTCAAGCGAAACTTCGCAGTTAGTGTTTGGGAGTAGGCCTCCTGCGCATATTATTGTTGCTGTGCGCAGTACTAAATAACGTAATTTAAAAAGAGGCAGCGTTTACAAGACCGGCAACCTATACGTCAAGAAATCAAATATGTATTCTTCCATATTTCAATCCATAATCACACTAATATCATAAAGGCGAAAGGTTTGCGAGTGTGTTTGTTACTTCTTCACGCTCTAATGGCTGGACCAATTGTGATGAAATTTGGTATAGAGATAGATGAGGTGTGTGGTAATCATCGCCGTCCATCACGCAGCTTGTAAAACATATAACTACTAAGCCCTATCGAGTGAATAAATGTGTCTTAAAAGTTTTTTAGAGGAATTCCGCCCTTCGACCTCTCCAGAAGCATGCTCGGCCTTCGACCTCGCCCTACATTTCTCGGCCTGCTACGTCGCAGTTCGATAGAAGTTATATAAAGGTGCGCACACGCACGTAAATTTCCGGCGGATATATAAATATTTTTATTAATTTCCGATTAGTCGCGTAAAATTTTACATATAATATTATGTTTTTTGGTAATTATTTAAATTTTGCTAAAGATTAAACCCACTCCATTCTATTATTCTAATAATGTTTCTATAATATATTTTATTTAAGATATTCAAGACCAGATCTTGATAGTAAATTATTATCCATAAAATATGCCGGCCAGGTCTTGATCAAATTGAATTGGGACATGAGAAGCATCAGCATTCTAATAAAAAAAACATCAAAATCGGTTCACATAGGCAAAAGTACTAATACGAGTAAGTATACTATCTAATTGAGAACCTTCTCCTTTTTGAAAGGTGGTAGAAAATGGGCCCTGCTTCGACATTGTGCGTTTTTATACCGTGATAATTAAAATAAAAGATTTATGAATGAAACTGACGTATATGTACGTCTCTGGGACGCAAAGGGCTAAGAGTAAAAAAAGGAGGAACTAAGAGTGAAAAATATAATGGTTGAATTGTGGAGAGGAAGATGTAAACGAGAGAAAAGATGAATGGTTTGCGTGAGGAATGGTTTGAGCGACAGGAATATAAATCAAGGGTTTTCAAAGTAAGAGCGCGCCACCCAAAAGGGGCGCAGAAACCAGAGGCGTGGGCCGCCAGTGCAGTAAGATCTTATTTATACATTTACGACCGTTTTGAGCCGTATAGCAGAGCGTTTCATAAAGACTTTGTAACATACGTTCAACAACGTTAATTAAAATATATCGATCATTATATTTCCATTAAATGAGACATTTTGAAATGTTTCCTGCTCTGTACAATTATTGTGGTAAGGCCGGAAACTTCATAAAAAACATGCAGCTCATACATAACATTCCAATAATTAAGTAGGTATAAGTTAGTTAAAAGCTCGTAGTAGTATGATTTTTGAGTAAATATAATAAGACAAACAAAATAGGTGTGATGGATGAACATATTTCTTTCTATCTGTGTAATCTGATCGTAAACTTTGTAGAAATGGGCGCGTCTTAAAAAAGTTTGGGAACCAAAGTCAAAGTCAAAATAATTTATTCAATTTAGGCATCAAAACGCACTTATGAACGTCATTCATTATAATGTACTACTATACTCTATACTGTATACTCTACCGCCGCGTTCAAAAATATATAGAGCCTACCGAGAAGAAGCGGCAAGAAACTCGGGGCCATTTATTTTTATATAGATGTTTACATGTTTCTACTTGGCTACTACAAATATTACACTTTATGGGTGGCAGAGTAACAGCTTGCCAGAAGTATTTCAAGCATCTTTGTCTTCTATATAATGTCGGACTGTATCGCCAATTTCTTAAATGATATAACAAATGTTCGCTTATTTTTAGCTCCAGTGTGTTGCCTTACAAAAGAGAACATAATAATGGTATCAGTAGGGCAAGACACGCTACACTTTGACATCTTAGTACACGAGTAGGTAGATCCTGGAGTGATCAGTCCAAAGCTGTTTTATCCTTTGAGTAATCCGAAATTTTGTAATAATCTTTTTGACAGAGTTTAGTTTCAATAATGTTTTTCTTTACATACATTAGATTTTCAACAGTTAGGAGCAAACCCTGGAGTAAATGCTGGTACATGTGATGTGACCTGTTACAGAGAGTGGGAGTGGAAGAGAAAGACCTCAAATAAATCGGGGCAGTTGATGAAACCGATCATGATTGTTTTGAATGCATCGGCTAAGGTATTGTGCTACGACATTCATGACAACACTATGTTTGTGAAACAGATATCACAGAATATGTCTTAGTTAGTTACTTCGTCCTAATAAGCCATATTAGAGAAGAGAGAATTACCTATTAATATATCTTCTGATCATTTGATTTTGAATGCTCAAAAGCCTGCTTAGCGATACCAAACATTGCAATTTTAGAGAGAAACATTAAACATCCTCGGACGAGATTCAAATCTATATCAAACACCATGACCGCTAGACGAGCTATTGAATAGATGTCGCTGCGTTCCCATACGACGTTCAACTCGGTGGGCTGGCGGTCATAGCGTCTGACACGGATTGTGATTCTCGGTAGACGCGCGTTCGAATCCCGTCCGAAGATGAGTAAATGTCCTCTGTAAAATTACGAAGTTTAATACATATGTTGCTATACAAATCACAGGGATCCTTACGCAAGGTTATGCCATAGTATAACCGCTGTGCCTCCAACCAGCACTGTCCAAGTACAACCGTTTCCTACAAGAAAACATTGACGTTTCTCTCCGTGTATTCGTTCGTAAGTAAACTTACAATGGAAGAACTGCACTCCGCAGCTGGACGTCTTGTACTTGTTGAAGTCGGAGAACAGCTCCACCTTCACGATGACGTTCAGCTCGCCGCGGATGCCGTGCATCGTGTCGAACACCGGGATCCAGCCCGACATTACCGCACCTGCACGGGAGAACAGAAACAAAGATAATCTTGCTTGACACACTTATCCAAGAAAACCACTCGTATACATATTACAAAACAAAAAGTATAATAAACCGACTAAAGAAACAATCACCGCATAAAATCGGGCATTATGGTTTTAGAAGCATTTTATGTTTCTCATCTCCCTTTCTGTCATCAAGATTAATCTAAGGATAGGTCTCCGAGCGCGCGCTTCAGAGAGCGAGACCAATAATTAATTTAAGCTAGGTCCAATGAAAGCATACGGGATTAATATCTGGTAAAATCTATTGCTACTAAACAGTACGGAGCCCAGAAGCCTTAACTAGATCATAGTGATTTGCCGAGGATATTGTAGTCATGGCAGATTCCATGGAAGACCTCAGTACAATGCTCGAAGGCCTCCATCTAGTTTCTCAACGGGTAAACCTTAAGATGAACATGGACAAGACGAAAATTATGTCTAATGCCCATGTTGTGCCTACCCCAATATCAGTTGGGAACTCAGTTCTCAAAGTTGTTGACGTATACACGTGTATATATGTACCTAGAACAGACAGTCAAACTAGGCAGGTCCAGCTTCGAGAAAGAGGTCAATCGTCAAATTCAACTCGGCTGGGTGGCGTGACGGAAACTTCAAGAAGTGTTCTCGTCAAAATACCTCAGTGCCTCAAGACAAAAGTCTTCGACCAATGTGTGTTACCAGTGATGACATATGTCACTGAAACATGGTCTCTTACTATGGGCCTCATAAGCAAGCTCAAAGTCGCACAACGAGCTATGGAGAGGGCTATGCTCGGAGTTTCTCTACGTGATCGAATCAGAAATGAGGAGACCACGTAGACGAACTAAAGTCACCGACATAGTCCAGAAGATAAGCCAGTTGAAGTGGCAGTGGGCAGGGCACAGCACGCATAACAGATGGCCAATGGGGCCGGAAGGTTCTGGAGTGGAGACCATGGACCGGCAAGTGCAGCGTAGGTCTTCCACGCGGGGCTATTATGTAACTCAATTGCTAACTAATGTTGATTGAATATTTGAAAAATTTGCGGGTCTATGTCAGTTTTGAAAACTCCAGTAAGGAAAAAATTTTGTAAATTGATGACTGGAGCTGACAAAAGTGACATAGAGCCGCCATTTTTTTCGATTTCATCAACATTTGTTAGCAACTGAAATACATAATAGCCCTACTGATAAAGGTACCAGGACGACGTTGGATGCATGCCACTTCCAACAATTCATTTTGGAAATTTATGTGGGAGGCTCATGTTCAGCAGTGAACGTCTTACGGCTGAGATGATGAGGATGATTTAATTCAACTACTATTATATATAAGTACTTTTCAGGATTACCACCGTGTATTAATTCCAAAATGAATTCCAAGAAGAAGCTACAAGAAACCCGGACCATCCTTTTATAATAGCTTTCAACAATATATCATTTTTATTAAAATACTATGTATCTATAACACGTGTAGGTTGCCGATCACGTGTCGGCGTAACTTGGATACCTCCGCCATACATTTCTTCTTCTAAATAGTCAAAGTCAAAATCATTTATTCAATTTAGGCATCAAAGACGCACTTATGAACGTCAATTTTTCATTATAATGTACCTGCTTTAAAGACTACCGCCGCGTTCCAAAATTTATAGAGCCAACCGAGAAGAACCGGCAAGAAACTCGGGGCCATTCTTTTTATATATATGTTTAAAAATTTTCTACTTAGGTACTACAAATATTACATGTTATGGGTGGCAGAGTTACAGCCTGCCAGAAGTGGAGTATTCCAAGTATCTTTATCTTCTATATAAAGTCGGACTTTACATAAGCTTTTTTTATTAAAACGTTTTTTACAGTGAATTTACCGTCTGTGAGCTCAGTTATGTATTTTGGGATTTTATTGTAAAAACGCACACAATTTCCTAGGAATGACTTATTAGTCTTCGCAAGTCTAAAACTAGGTACAGCTATCCTATTTGTATTTCTGGTATTAAAAGTGTGGTGATCGCTATTTAACTTATATTTATGTAAATTTTTACGAACATACATTATATGTTCAAATACATATAAGGACGGCAAAGTTAATATATTGATTTCTTTATATAAATCTCTCAAAGATTCACGGGGACCCATTTCGTATATAGCTCGTTTATTATTTACGTTTCTGTAAGATGAAGATGGTTTCTACGAGTATATCAGCCGCTGAATAATGTGGTACTTCTCAATAAAAAAAAAATATCATACATCTTTACAGCCCACTCGAATTTCTTTATGTGCTCTGTTATCTCAATTAAGATTATTTCAGCTTTCCTATTGCTATGTGTCGTCCAATCTAGGCCGAGTGCTTTGATTTTGTCTGTCTCATTTGAAGGAGTCTATGTAGGTTTCAGAAACTTGGTTAGTTTTTGCCCCCATTTACCATATTTTACGAAACTATCATAAAACAGGAGCGTTTAGTAATAAGCTTTGAATAATCTTACTTACAGTCGTACTACGACAAACACACAATAGAGACGACTTTAATACTATTTAACATAGAAACAATTATACTTTCGGAACGATTTTGAACTAGTGACTCCTTGTTTCAGTTCATGAATCATTTCACCATCATCTACTTAACTAGATTGTTTGTTTATTTTAAGCTTTTGTTCTGTCATTGATATATCACTAGCTGCAATCCGCGGTTTCACCCGCGTGGTGTTGGATGATGATGATGATGTTTAAATGTATCCTATGTATCAATCCAACGCCTCATCTACCTCCGTACCAACTTTCATCAAAATTGGCCTAGCTTTGATCGTGAAAGAGCAACAAACATCCATGCATGCATCCATCCATCAATCTAAACTTTAACATTTATAATATTAGTAGGATGTATGTAAGGCTATATGGGACTGTCATAAACAACATTATTAAAAGTCCCGAAATGAAAATAGATAAATAAACGAATATTTCGTTATCCTATGTTACGTCGCAGTACGAGAATAGAGTGAACTACTTTGCTATGACGTGATCAAAACGCCTAACGTAGTCTATTACTGTTTTAAGCTTGCTATATTGGACTTCGAAGTATCAAATTTTGTGGTAACATTGAAATATGACTACTTTAAGAGGTGGTAGACAGTCCCTAGGATGTAGATACATTGAGCAATAGTCAGTGTAGACCACCACTGCACAGACTCTCGATAAAAAAAAAACTATCTCATAATATTATAATTATTCTTGGATTTTCTTGTTTATGTTTAAGATATCATCTAACATCTAAACATAAATACATTCGCATTTTTATTGTATGAATTTATTTTTGTCTCACTCGCTATAAGAGTTCTAATTAATCTGGTTCTATGGGTGGATTAGAACGTTCAACTGTTCCTAATAATAGCCAGTTAAATATAAATGTAACGACGCGTCCAGTGGGCAACACCAACACTACGCATTTGTTATATCTGATTTAACTTTCCATACCCATGGGATTTTATACATTTCATAATCTTTCATAGATTTTCGTTCATTCATTCTAAACAGAAACGAGAATAAAAATCCTTCAAGCTGCCAAATGACTGACTATAAATTATAACAAGGTATTCAGTTCAGTATTCAGTTAGAAGAAAACAGTTATATCATATTTTTTTAAACTTGCACGGTTATTTTCAATAAACATATACATACAACGCGGTCACATTAACTATACGCTTGATCATGTGACGTCATTTTGGCGCTCAAGTACGGCGTGCAAAAAATCCGGCCAAGTGGCCTTTATTAAGATCGAGTAAAAATCGATTAAAAATTAAGTTTGTTAAATGAATAAAAAATGTTTATTTATTTTGAAAGGTAATATACAACTACATATTCTGTGAAAATGTAAGGTGTCTACCTGCGATGCATGCCATTTTAGCCTCTTTTTTTATCTGAGTAAGAGTACTTTTTGATATTTCAGTTGCGGCACAGGTACGTTTTTCAACCTGATCCACCGGTATGGAAAAAACGTTTATTTTTCTTCTCATTCTCGAAGAACTGTAGCACTTTTATCACGAGATTTCTCCCTTCACTGTGTATAACTTTCCCCATGTTATTCTGGTTTGAACACAGTTTAACAGTTAATATTCAACAATCAACAGTAACAAAAAACTTAACAAAATAAAAACTATATAACAAAAACAGGAAACAAGTCAAATTTAGCAAGAAAATTAGCCAAATTATCGACGCGTGTATCGGTAACAAAGATGCTGACCGTAATGACACTTGCCGGGCGAGAAAAGGGAATGCGGGGGGAAGCGGGCGGGGACCCGCATTCCAGCGATGCGTCGAGTTTTTGTGACCGCGTTGTATATTCAACAAACACAAACGATGGCCTAGCGGTCACTGCGTCTGACACGGATTATCGGAAGACGCGTGTTCGAATCCCCTTCGAGGTTGGTATTTTTCTGTATAATTGCAAACTTGGCAGTACGAACTCGTTCAGAAAGTTCTAAAGTCACCAATTGGCTGTCATAGTGTAGTGTAACCTAACCTGTGTCTAACTTTTTTTTTGTTTACGAGGGGGAAATCTTATTAGATACCCGGACTCTATGGGGAGCGCCCGGGTTATGTGGGACTTTCCACTAAAACACTCTCGGTGGCCTTCTTCGATGTCTTACAGATGGTCCCGGGATCTCCTGAGGAACGCACTAGGACCATCAAGACATATTTGCCCTTTGGCTCGACTCTGAGAGCATTTCGCATCTCCTTCTAAAGATGGCACGGTGTCAATTGCCACATCATGACACCGTCTTCCTCGAACTCGTCGATGAGATAGTGAGGGCCCCACCCCCAACTATACCCGTGCTTTTAGGGACCCCTTTTAGTCGGCTCGTACGACAGGCAGAGGTTACCGTACCCCTATTCTTTATAAACCCGGGCTTACAGGGTCGAACCTGTGTCTAACCTTTTTTTTTATCCCGGGAAAATCTTTTATAGATACCACCGCCCCCGGGGAGCACGGTGGTTATGTGGGAGTCCGTATACCCACTAAAAACCCGGGGTTTTCCTCCAAGCGCCTTCATATCGGGACTACAGGAACGTTTTTGCAATCGTCTGCGGTCCCGGCGACGCTGATCCCCCAGCAGAGGATCCCAACCCGTTGGGGTTAGAGGAGACTACTTTCTAACCCCGTCTTCCTGAGGGGCGCACGGAAACACCGCGCGCGCCTCGGGAACACAGATGTTTGGACGGCGGACGCCACCGCATACGCCGCCCTAGTCCCCAACTATGGAGGTCGGACGAGGGCGCGAAAGATTAACCTCCAACGCCCTGGTCTCTTTTTGCGGATTGGGAGCTCAGAAAATATTTCCCGCTCACTCTCCGCCACCTCCTTCTTCTCCATTACCTCCTCGCAGAAACCTGTGTCTAAGCTAACCTAACCTAGACCTAGACTATCGTCAGTAATCTGATTTCGGTCACAGCTGAGTATAGGGTTCTTTAATTGTGCACCTATCCGTTATCAGTTTCGCTAACCATTGATTCCATGCGATCTATATACAGTTCGACGGCATACCCGCGCACTTTGACATTATCGTGCAGTCCATTTTGTTGCCGGACGAATAACACTTCTATATTTACACCCAATCTGACTGGCCGGTCTTGGCTACGCGCGCGTAGTCTCTGTATATAGCTACAATAAATGTTGCATCGTGAATATTCCGCATGTACGCACATCATGATTTTACGGTTTGCGTAGCGTATGCCAAGAAACTCTGATGCCTGCCATCTTCCTTTTAAATAACACACATTAACTAGATAAATATTTTTACAACCATGCAATAGCTCAACGGTTTAAGCTTTCATGAAAATCTATTTATATACAAGTACAATTTGAAAAATTTAATACCGACTTCCATTCTTTTCAGTGAAGTATAACTCAAAAACTGCTGGACCTAATTTGATGAAATTTTATAAATGGGACCACACGGGAAGCACCAGCTTTCAAACATATAAAAAAATTTGAGAATCGGTTCATCATTATGAGGTGACAAAACATTTAAAAAAAACAGTCAAATTGAGTACCTCCTCCTTTTTTGGAAGTCGGTAGAAAACAAAGTTGCGTTAGTTACACTATTTATAACTCAAGAACGGCTGGACCAATGTTTTTGATTTTTTCAATTTGTCATATGTCGGGGAAGGACATCGGATAGTTTCATCATCATCCATCACCACGCGGGTAAAACCGCGGGGTGCAGCTAGTTAAATCAGCTCCGCTTTCATGATATATATATATATATAGTTGCTCAAGCTGGAATTTTATGGCCTTAAAGGGAATGCACTTAATATGATGAAAACATATATCCATAATAGAATCCAAATAGTATCTATTCATGATCAAAAATCAATGGCTCAGAACATTAACATCGGGGTACCACAAGGATCAATCCTTGGGCCATTGTTATTTTTAGTTTATGTAAATGACCTTATACCTTATACCAATAGTTATATGCCTTCCTGGACCTATTTAAGTTTGTTCGCTGATGATACCCATGTTGGTTTAAAAGATAAATGCCAATATAATTTAGAAATAAAAATTAATGATGCAATGAATATGCTTAAAACTTGGTTTAAGGCAAATGGTATAGTATTAAATTCTAATAAAAGTAAAATAATGATGTATCATACTAAACAAACTAAGTGTGTAAATGCAAGTGATAACGTATTTTTGGGGTATACAATAGATTACACGTTAGGTCATAGAAAACATATCGACAAAATTTGTAAAAAACTGGCTAGTGGCAATTACGCTTTGTTCAAACTGAAACCATTGGCAGATAAAAATACCCTTATTTCGGTGTACTAAAGAAAGAAAGAAGAAAGAAAATAGTTGTATTCAGGACATCACACAACATAACATACAAAAATACTGACAAAATAGGACAACCAGCATAAAAATAATGTTGCGTAATGCCATGAAAGAGCCCCGACTCAGCATACGCAAGGGTAAACCCAAGCACTGATTTTCAGTCGGCGCTCCTCACTGACATCACGAACGTAACTAGTGACACAACAGAAACAAATAAACAATAGAAAATAAATAAAGATACATAGTATTAAGAAACAAAGATAATTATTATAATTACAGTCAAAAATACAGTCAAGAAAACAAAAACAAACAAGATGGTGCATTCCGAGACATTTCGCGCGTTGCCGACAGCCAATCGTCGATTAGCACTATTGGCGTGTTTCGGGCTGGCCAAAAATATCACATAATTATTATGGTAACACCATGACGTGGCGCCATGCCACCAACGGATTCTAGTTTATCTATGCGTGCCACGTACCGCCACGTCTACAAGCAACCGCTATGTAGTGTAGTGTAGTCCACAGACAACTATAGGTACTACGTAATGTACGTCACTCAGTCTACAAATACAAAGTGAATATAATAAAGCTAGAACTAATGATTTATAATTTTTATTATTGATTTCAAGTTGACTGTGATAATTTAACATTGATTAACTGGTTTCGTAACCGTCATCTACAACTTACTAAATACAGTGTTATCCACTTCATAAGAATCAGGTAGACAGTGTTTTTGTGGTGAGAAAAACAAGCAATACTATGCTTACATATACTCTGTTTTGAGATATGTTATCACAATTTGGGTGATTTGATTCTGATTCGGATAATAGTGAACAGACTGAGCGAGTAGCGCAGACGTGGCGGGCAAAAGAGATAGATATAATTATTATAGGTTCTGAGCATCATCATGTATCTTACATGTCCTACCCTTATCCTAGTTATATGAATAGGCAGTGGACTGTGGTTCTCATGCAGTTACACCCATGTGATAATATTAGAATTGTATCAAAACTAAATATGTTACTAATTTGGGGGAGTATCCTGATATCAACGGTACCGTCGGGTGGAGAATGTTTAAAAAAGCGAAATCTCCGAGGATTTACTTAGATCCTATGGTTATATATGGTTATATCGGTATATGGTAAAGTAACCATATACCGATATAACCATATATAACCATAGGTATAGGTCTTGGAACAACGCTAAGGATATTTCATATCTCCAGAAAATATGCTGATAGTAATTTTTAAACTTTCGCGATGTGAACACATATTTATATTACATTAACGGAAACGATACGTGGACGATGTGTTTTGCGTCATGAGAGGTAATGAACTAAACGTAGAACAATTATTGGATCAATTGAACTCCATCCCACATACACTGACAGATATTTGAACGCCATCTCTTCACCACCCTCGTCACTTACAGTCAGTAGCCAGGTCCCTATTAAACAGAGCCCAGGATCTCTACGACCCTGAACATCTAGCTTCTGAAATAACGCATGTACAGGAGGTTTTAAAACGAAACGGTTATAAAGTAAGTAGAGAAGTGTGTTCGTCTCGCAGATTTAAAAGAAACAGGATAGAAGTCGAGAGACAGTCGTATGTGAAAGGGAAAACAGATAAGGTTGGAGCAATACTACGGCAATTCTCCATAAAGACTGTTTTAAACCCTTATATAAGTTGGCAGGATGTGTCAGGTCACCCAAGGACAAGGTACTCGTACCATTCCAAACACCGGGTGTGTACAGAATTGATTGCAGCTGCGGTAGTTCGTATATTGGACAAACTAAGCAAACCATTGATAAACGAGTCAAAGAGCATATTGCAGCTGTAAAGAACCGCCACATAAATAAATATGCGATCGCGGAACATCTGCTCGAGTCAGGACCTAATCACTGGATTGAACTTCACGACCCCAAAAAAATGGAGCGTTACTATTACTCGAGAATGGTACGTGCAGCGGTTGAGATTAAAAAACACCGTAACTTCAACCGGGAGGATGGTTTCAAACTGGCGGCAACATGGAATCCAGTGATTAAAAAGTGTGTCCGTCGCGATTTATCCTCAGAAAAATCTGTCGATATCGTTAATGTTGTGTGTCGGGACAATGACTTTTTATAACAACTGTTGGGGGAATATTAAAAAGTATCTCCATACTTCAAGACGCCTCTTCAGTCCGCTCGTGACCACGATCAATGCAACTTGATCGAAACGTCGAGGTAAATAAATACTATTACTAACGCGATTAAGCCCCGTTAATAAAATATAAAAAGATGCTGATGTGAGAGAGGGGGTGGAGATCCAGACCACAGCATGAAAATCGTTTACATAGATGTGTCCAGACGTTGTAAAATATAAGAATACAGAGGCCGTAGCACAAACAATTTGCAAAAAAGTATTCGTATCGTAAGCGTCAACGCGGTCACGCTTCGGCATACAAACTATGAGTTATCTGTGTCACAGTTGCCCTAGATACATGACAGTTAGTATGGTTTCACGTGAACGAAACGTTACATTACACTTTTATTCGTGCTAGGCCCACTGAAGACTACCTATAATATTACCACGAGATGGTCACCTCCCGCTGTTACCTTTGACTACATTTGCTCCTGATGCGAGCAAAAGACCACACTAATAGAGACAACCTTACCGATGGGATTGTAGGTAGGATTTGTCATCAGCGAAAGTCATAGCTACGAGAGCTAAAATGTTGTTAAACATGCAAATACTGAAGGCGTACTTACCACCGGGCGGTCCCGCTGTTCCTTTGACGTTATTGGCCTCTCGAGCAAGCAGCGGGGCCAGGCTGATGACCACCTTGCCGATGGCGTCGTTGGCAGAGTACGTGTCATGGTCCATGAGTCGGAGCTGCAAGGGTTCATCTTGAAGCTCGGACTCGTCTACCTGTGGATTAAAAAAGGGCAATATGAATAGAATATTTTATCTATTTTTTTATGGGATAGGTCGGCAAACGAGCATGCAGCTCTCCTGATGGTAAGCGATACCGTCGCCCACGGACATCCGCAATACCAGAGGTCTCGAGGATGCGTTGCCGACCTTTGAGGAAGGATGATTGGAAGGAAGAGATAAAAGGGTGGAGGGGGGGGGGGGAAAGGAGAGGTAGAATGGGGAAGGGGGGAATCGGGCCTCCGGAACATCCCACAAACCAACGAAACGCAAAAGCAAGCTATGTTAGTGTGGTACTTCCCCGATCGTGCCGGCCCATTCGGCTGTGGGGTTACAGCGTGGCACTATGACCGAAAAAAATATATTTAAACTACATACTCGTTTATTATAAGTACTTACATATTATGTAGGTACTTATAATAATCGAGTAGAGGCCAAAAAGTCCGTACTTGTAATTTTCTTTATGTTATTAAGAAGCGACACAAGCACGAGGTCCATCTGGTGTTATGTGGGCTAGAACAGATGAATTCCCTCGCAAGTGACGAACTGCACTGCGCCCGTAACCCTGAGACATTAAGTTGTTAAGTATCATGTGCGTGCAATTTTGCCGGTACACATACCCTGCAAACCAAAACGTAGAATACTAAGTTTGGTTGCGAACATTGCCGATTCACGGTAGGGAAAGGTATTGTGTCAGTACTTCACCGGACGAACTCGTTCATAAATCAAATTATATTCATGTAATTCGAAGTTTATCTACATGTAGAAAGCGACTGTATCTTACGAATTATATTATTGAAATATCGTATACGCAATAAATACGTAGTGTTTGAATGGCCAAGCAAGTAAATACAGAGAAACAAACAAATATAACATAATAGCTAACATTCAAATTCCCAGTATCAAGAGTATTTGGCGCCATCCCAAATTGCCTAATCATCTAGCATAGGTATACACATTGTGGAAACACACAAACAAATAACTCGCAGACGGACGCCAGACATCTGTACATATTATATCCAGCGCACATGGCTAATGACATTTTGCACTAGAGCCAACATTTCGGCGGTTATTGTGAAAAAATTCAACCTTGATATCTGCAGCATGTGTGCTATGTTTAAATCTTATTATGGTTTTTAAAATAGATGAGAGCTTTTATCCGAGTGCCCAAGCGTAAGATGTTTTCGAGTTGTTTGTGAGGCCATGAAACCTGGCATTTCTAAATTTCGTAACTGCAATCATGGAGTAACTGGAAGTTCACGGGAATTTTTACAACTACATTTGTTTTTCACTTCTTTATTGGACATGATGTTTTTAACACAAATAGAAAGTTTTTAGAGACTTGGTGTCATCCAGAGAGTTCACGAGGATTTATAGTATGAAATGTATCATCATTTCATCATTATCAGCCGGAAGACGTCCACTGCTGAACATAGGCCTCCCCCATAGAACGCCACTTGGACCGGCTACTCGCTTCCTGCATCCAGCGATTCCCCGCGGTTTTTATGAGGTCGTCGGTCCACCTAGCGGGGGGCCGGCCTACACTACGCCTTCCGGTGCGTGGTCGCCACTCGAGAACCTTTCTTCCCCATCGGTTATCAGTTCTGCGAGCGATGTGGCCTGCCCATTGCCACTTCAACTTGCTAATTTTGAGAGCTATGTCGGTGACCTTAGTTCTCCTACGGATCTCCTCATTTCGGATCTTATCACGCAGGGAAACCCCAAGCATAGCCCTCTCCATTGCTCGTTGAGCGACTTCAAGCTTGTTAATGAGGCCCACAGTAAGGGACCACGTCTCAGTGCCATAAGTCATCACTGGCAACACACTCTGGTTGAAAACCTTGGTTTTCAGGCTCTGAGGTATTGGGGACGAAAAGATGGATCGAAGCTTCCCGAACGCTGCCCATCCGAGCTGGATTCTTCGTGCGACCTCCTTGTCGAAGTTGGACCTACCTAATTGGACAGTCTGTCCCAGGTAGACGTACTCGTCTACAACTTCGAGTGTATCGTTTCCAACAATTACCGGTATAGGTGGAACATGGACATTGGACATGATTTTCGTCTTATCCATGTTCATCTTAAGACCAACCTGTTGGGAAACTCTACTGAGGTCGTTGAGCATGGTGCCGATATCCTCGAGCGACTCCGCCATTATAACTATATCATCGGCAAAACGAAGGTTAGAGATGTATTCGCCATTAATGTTGATGCCACATCCTTTCCAGTCCAAAAGTTTGAAAACATCCTCCAATGCGTTAGTGAACAGTTTCGGAGAGATGACGTCTCCCTGTCTCACACCTCTCTGCAATGGAATTTGTTCCGTATTCTGGTCCTGTAATCGGACTGACATAGTGGCCTTGCTGTATAAACACTTCAACGCTTCGATATACCTATAGTCAATTTGGCATCGCTGCAAGGACTGCAGTATGGCCCACTTCTCGATAGAATCAAAGGCTTTCTCGTAATCCACAAACGCTAGACACAGTGGCTGATTATACTCTTCGGTCTTCTGTATAATCTGCCGTAGTGTATGAATGTGGTCTACGGTACTAAAGCCTCTTCGGAAACCGGCTTGTTCAGGAGGCTGGAACTCATCAAACCTGCGTGCGAGACGGTTCGTGATGACTCTCGAAAACAGCTTGTACACGTGGCTCAAGAGCGATATGGGCCTATAATTCTTCAATAAGGTTTTATCACCTTTTTTGAAGAACAGCACCACCACGCTCTTGTGCCACGTTTCCGGTGTTTTGCCTTCGAAGATGACAGAATTGAATAACTTCTGGAGGACTAAAAGTATCGGTCTACCACCCGCTCTCAAAAGTTCAGTCGTAATTCCGTCCTCTCCTGGCGCCTTGTTGTTCTTAAGTTGTTTGAGAGCCATTCTAATCTCGTACAGGCTGATGTCCGGGATGTCTTCGGTATAGTGTCGGACTAACTTTGCTCTGGTGTCCTGAGCTGCTTCAGTAACGGGTTCGCGCGTCGAGGTATATAACTGTCGATAGAAGCTCTCAATCTCTCTCAGAATCTCAGGCTTGGATGAAACGATACTGCCATTTTCGGTCTTCAGTTTTGTCATTTGGCTTTGCCCAATAGACGAATCCTTTGCAAACACTTTAGAGCCCTGGTTCCGCTCAATTGCTGCCGTAATACGCGCAGTATTATAAGCACGCAAGTCGTGTCGCATGGACTTCCAAATTCGTCTATTGAGTTTACCGTAATCCGACATATCAACTGCGGACTGCAGTCTCATTTCGCTCCGTTCTGCCATTAGTTTCAGAGTTTCTTTTGAGAGTTTTTGAGCTTTCCTGCGGCGTTTGGTCTCACAGAATTCGGACCCAACCGCTTGGACAGTTTCCACCAACCCGTTGTTCAACTCATCCACTGTGTCGCATTCAGCTAAGCACTGAAAACGGTTTTGAAGTTCAAGTTGAAACTTTTCGGGGTTTTGGATTTGGGCACGATTAGGACGGAGCGTAGACTTCACCAGACGTGACCTCTCAAGCTTGACATTGATATTCAATGCGCCTCTTACGATGCGGTGATCGCTGCCGGTTTTTACCTTGCTGATCACAGAGACGTCATTGAATATGCGCTTATTGGTCGTCATGATGAAGTCTATCTCGTTCGTAGTGGAACCGTCGGGACTCATCCACGTCCACTTCCTGGATGGCCGCTTAATGTAGAAGGAGTTCATCATAAAGAGTCCCTCCTTCTCCATGAAGTCAGCCAGCCTCTGTCCCCTCGAGTTCCGCTGCCCGTATCCAAATGGCCCTACTCTCAACTCATCACGTTTCCTTGTGCCTAGCTTTGCGTTGAAGTCTCCCATTACAACAGTGAAGTAGGTTTTAGAAGTATGCATGGCCCTGGATATATCCTCGTACATACTTTCTACTTCATTGTCCGAGTGTGCCGAGGTCGGTGCGTATACCTGTATAACCTTCAGCGAATACCGTTTGGTTATTCTGAGTATAAGGAACGCTACCCTAGCCGACACACTATCGACTTTCACTACGTTGTTAACGAGAGACTTGCGGACGAGGAACCCGACACCACCCTGGGATTGTTGGTCTCCCTCCCGGTGGAAGAACAAGTTGCCGGAATTTAGAATTATCGTGTCCTGTCCCTGTCTTCGGACTTCAGATAATCCCATGACATCCCAGCGTAACTTGAGCATCTCTTTCTCCAATTCGACCATCTTTTCGTCGGTCCTGAGCGTGCGTGTATTGTATGTTAACAGGGCCAGGGGTCGTTTTTGGGATTGGTAGCCGGATCTCTGCCGGAGATTCTTCGCACCCCCTGCTCCACCGTTACAATGGCCGCTACCGTAGCCACGGATAGCAGAGCTGCCGGGAACTGGGGGCCGTGGTTTAATGTTAATTGTCATGGGGGGGATTTGCCTTAATGCACCACGCTTGGCAGGCGTCTTGGTGATCGCAGTGGATGTTGACGCAGACTGCGGGAAATGCTGCTGCCCATTTCCCGGATATTCCCTTAGCCGCCTCTTACGGCACCCACGGGAAAAGTTAGGGGGGGTACAATTCGTAGCCGGTACCACCACGGCTTAATGAAATGTATATCTTAATTATAAAAGGTAATACGATACTATACTAAAAGATGTTATTCTCATTGCTCACTCGAGTATTTGAGATAAACATGAAAACTAATAAATAAACATGATAAACATAAACTACATGACGGTCGAAATAAAACTACTCATTGATCGTTACATCATCATGATCTCCGAAGGACTCCACTGCTTACATCAGCCCATAGATCTCCAATAGGGCCAGGTCCAAAAAGCCTACATTCAACGTCATCCTGCGACCTTCACCTGGTAGCCGTGATGTTTTTGTAAATAATGCTTGTCACATTTGATGACTTGTGATTATCATGGCGATATGAAGCCAGTTTACCATACCACTCAAACCAACAACAAACCCACACTGAGTTCTAAGTAAATGCAAGAGTGGTGACAGCGAGATGTTCAGTACGACAGTTCCTTGCGTAAATGCAATCTTATGAAAATAATTAATGAGCAACACATGCGACGACAATAAAAAAAATATGAAGTATATACTTTCCGGGTGGTTAGGTCTGAATGTCAAAATGTACTGATCTACATAACGTACGTACTTCGAAAAGAACTTTTCCCGAAATTACTGATTTTCTATAGGTCTTCATTGTTAAATGTCGGAAATCCGTAATGCCCGACACATAAGGTACATTCGGCTACATTATCTACAAGTACGAGATTTTCGCATACCTACATCGCCCTCGAAACAGCTCTCAATTCAACGATATACATACTCCTTTTAGTGTGCGATGAAAAGAGGTTTGACCTGGCCCTTTAAATAAAACTAAATAAAATTATCTACATAAGATTACCACCACTAAAACTAAAAACGGCATACGACCGCTACTGGGCAGTTGGTTTTTTGAGTTCAGTAATAGTAGATTAGTAGCCAAGGGCTGTAAAGCGTGCTTACACCCGACCTAACTACTCTGCTTTACATCTCGATTGTGAGGTAAGTAGAAAAAAAACCGGCAATACAAAAATAAAATTTATGACTAATAATAGTCATAAATTTTATTTTTGTAATGCCAGTTTTTTTCTACTCACCTCATACGAAGACAAGGCTGAATAGCGAAGCGACCTCTTTTGTCATAAGGCTGAAAACATGATGTCTATACGCGAACTTTTTGAAAGAGTGTAGTTTATTTTTTTAATTACTTACCGCCCTGGGGCTTTTCTAGCTACATTATTACCCTAGAGCGCTAATTGGTCACCTACAAGCCCCATTTGGGGGTAATAAGGACCTACTTACCGAATATGAGAGATGTATAACATAATTTACACACTTATGCAATCCATCGAATATAATGGACGTGATAGTATTACTTAGATCAAAGAAAATATCAAAAAGAAAAATGAAGAAAAAAGAAAAATTATTATCTTGGCCGATCAACGAGGAACCGGATTGAGAAAAAATCTGCAACGCCTTATAGGGAGCGAGTATATTGTCACATCTTTATGTAAACCAAATGCCACACTAGCTTAATTTTAAATTCAGGAAAAAATGACTTGTTGCAGTTGACAAATAAAGACTATGTAATTGTTTTGGGTGGCATAAATGACTGTAATCCGTGTGAGTTTAAGTTTGTTCTTAGAAGTTTCTTTAACTTTTTTAGCTTTACAAATGTAATAGTCACGGAGATCCCGTATAATAAATCGCTGAACGAAAACAAACTTAACTACGATTTGAGATTAATTTCTTCTAGTTACAGCCATGTCACCTTTATCAATATGGGCTATAGTAGATACATTCCAAATAAATACAATATCTGTGTGGACATATGTAGAGCAACTATAAAGGCTATAATCCAAATAGCATATAAATTGAAATTACAAGAGATAAAAGCGTTAAATACATCGAGACACGAAAAGGTAAATAAAAGTACACAAACTGAGTCTATAGTCATAAGTGATATTGCTGTGGGTGAAAACTTTGCAAAAAGCAAACTTCCAGGGCATGAGCTTTTTCTTACATCATCACATTAATATTTTACATCAAAACATTAACGGCCTGATTAATAAAGCGAATTTGTTGGAGGTACATCTAGAGGAATTAAAACATAAAAACAAAAGATTTGACGTCATATGCATTACGGAACATAATATGCTCAGCAGTGATACCAATTTGCTACGTATGCCCAATTTTAACCTCGTTGCGTGTTACAATCGAAAAAAGCGCAATGGTGGCTCCTGCATATTGTTAAATAACATGCATAGATTTACGGAACTAACTGAAGCTAGAGAATTTAGTTGTGAAAGTATAATTGAATGTAGCGCTATAGAACTTGTAGAGCATAACATTGTTGTCATTTGTGTATATAGACCACCTATAAATAAAAAAAATATATTAAACATATTTTTTCAAAATTTTGAGGCTCTTTTAGCTAAATATTGTTTTAAGAAGAAGAGGGTTATAGTTTGTGGTGATTTCAATTTAGATATATTGAAGAACAATAATACTACAACTACTTTCATAAACATAATTATGAGTTGTAATTTAAAAATATCTAGCAATGAACCAACTCGGCTTGCTAAGAACACCTGTATCGATATTTTTATGCACAACGTTCGAAATTCTTCTAGTAAAATAATTGAACTTGCTTTGTCAGACCACACAGCACAATATTTTACTTGTCCAGTTTAAGAATATTATCCTATTAAATATTGGTATCATTTTAGACGCGATTATTGTAAAGAGAATTTGGACAAATTTAAGGAACATTTAAATAGTTTCTACTCAAAACTTTATAAAAGACCAATAGAGGACCTGGATAGCGAAGATGAGAAAGAAAAAGAAGGAATTACTACTAATCCAACCATAGACCCAATTAATGATAAGGAAACACTACAACATATAAAAAGGCTAAAAAACGACAAAAGTCCAGGGCCGGACAACATCAGAAATGAAGCTCTGAAATATGGAGCCCCACTATTGCTTACATTCATCACAACTTTGTTCAACTTAATCCTTGTTACGGGGAGTATTCCTCAACAGTGGTATAAATCAGATATTATCCTACTTTACAAAAAGGGTGATCCACTTAATATCTCAAACTATAGACCCATTAGTTTACTTTCAAGCTTGTACAAACTATTTACATCAATAATACTTAGTCGGATATCACCACAAATAGATAATTTACAACCAGTCGAACAAGCGGGGTTCAGATCAGGATTCTCCACTATCGACCACATCCAAACCATTGAACAAATAATAGAAAAACACATGGAGTTCAAGAGGCCAATCTATATTGCTTTTATTGACTTTGAAAAAGCATTTGACAGTATAACACACAAATCAATATGGAAGGCATTAGAAGAATGTAAAATCAGTCAGAAATATATAAATATAATTAAGAACATCTACTCCAACTGTACAAGCAGAGTAAAACTGGAAAGGAAAGGCGAAGAATTCCCAATTGGTAGAGGTGTCAGGCAGGGGGATCCTCTGTCACCCAAGTTGTTTATAGCTGTGCTTGAAAGTATTTTTCACCACCTAAACTGGAAGGAAAAAGGAATAAGAATACACAACCAATATTTGAGCCACATTAGATTTGCCGATGATATTGCAACCTTCGCTGACTCTGCTACAGACCTAGAAGAAATGACCTGCCAGTTTGCACAGAAAAGCAGTAAAGTCGGCCTTAACATAAATATAAGCAAAACAAAAATAATGACAAATTCTGTTACAAAACCAATCATAGTAAACAACCAAAATATAGATTATGTCGATTCGTACATATATCTAGGAAAACAAATATCGTTTAAAGAAAACAACAATGAAGAGGAAGTAGAGAGACGAATCAATACAACCTGGAGAAAGTTTTGGGCACAAAAAGAGATCTTAAAAGGACCCTATAATTTAAACCTCAAAAAGATAGTACTGGACACTAACCTTCTACCTTGCTTAACATATGGCAGCCAAACCTGGGTATATACAAGCAAAGTCAAAAACAAAATAACAACATGCCAAAGATCAATGGAGAGGAGCATTCTAAAACTAAAAAGGATAGATAAAATCAGAAGCACTGAAATAAGAAACAAGACTAAAGTCATAGATGCTCTAAACTTTGCTATGAAATCTAAATGGAAATGGGCTGGACATATTGCCAGATATAAAGATAAGCGATGGACGCTGAGAACAACAACATGGAAGGGGCCAATAGGAAAACGCAGAGTGGGGAAACCAAAGAAAAGATGGTCAGACGATATAAAACAAATAGCTGGACCAGAATGGATAAATATTGCCAAGGACAGGGAAAAATGGAAGAGTTTGGAGGAGGCCTATACCCGAAAGGGATCTGTTAGTATGTAAGATAAGATAAGATAAATGTTAAAAAGAAAACCTGTAATAACGGAAAAATAAAGGCTTTATTATTATTATTTTTATTCAAAAAATTTCACGGGTTTAACCCGGCCCTTTACATAGGCATAAGTGGGGCTGTAGCCAACACTTAGAGGCCCGTTTGGTATAAAAATACAATGTAGTATAAAAACAGAAACATTTTGGATGGATGGTTACATGGTATATCTATTATAAAAATGGGTAGAATGGCAAGGCTATTGGTATGATCTTATTAATGATAAGGGTAATAGTAGGCTATGGACGAGACTACGGCACCTGCCAATTTCAGTCTCATTTAAAATATTTAGGCAGGTGGTGACTTGCCACCCACTAAACGGGCCCCCCATAGGAGCCACCATCAATGGTGACAAAAGGGGCAACGTTGGTGTGGATGGCTAAAGGGTGTCGAGAGGTGTGCTGCGGTTTCACTAGAGCGCTACTACCGGCGTTATGCCCTTTAACACTTCCACCCTTGGAGCTTTTTGTTACTTGCTCTTACGTCTCCACCCCCAGACGGCCAATTAAGGCAAGCTGGGGGTCAGGGGTCTCATTTAGCCCCAGGGAGAATCAGGGTCCGCGGTGTCGCCACTCACCGACGGCTCGCCACAAAGCCGCCCCTGCGGTTTTATTATTATTATTATTAAATTATTATTATTATTATATTATTATTATAATAATAAATAAATATAATAATAATAATAATAATAAATAATAAATAAATATAATAATAAATTATTATTATAATAATTTATTATTATTATTATTTAATTCGAAACAAAATCTCGGATTTCATCCGGTCCTTTACAAAGGCATAAGTGGGGCTGTAGCCAACACTTAGAGGCCTGTTTGGTATAAAAATACAAAGGAGTATAAAAAACAGAAAAAATGTTGGATGAAGGGTAACATGGTACTTATAACTATAACAAATATGGGTACAAATGGCCAGGCTATTGATATGAACTTATTAGTGATAAGGAAGATAGTGGGCTATGGAAGAGACTACGGCACCTGCCAATTTAAGTCTCATGTTAAAATATTTAGGCAGGTGGTGACTTGCCATCCACTGAACGGGCCCCCCATAAAGGCCACCATGAGTGGTGCCAAAAGGGGCAACGTTAGTGTGGATGGCTAAAGGGTGTCGAGAGGTGTGCTGCGGTTTCACTAGAGCGCTACTACCGGCGTTATGCCCTTTAACACTTCCACCCTTGGAGCTTTTTGTTACTTGCTCTTGCGTCTCCACCCCCGGACGGCCAATTAAGGCAAGCCGGGGGTCAGGGGTCTCATTTAGCCCCAGGGAGAATCAGGGTCCACGGTGTCGCCACTCACCGACGGCTCGCCACAAGGCCGCCCCTGCGGGTTTATTATTTATATTATATTATTATTATTATTAAATAGTTTATCTTTTAGTGAAGCGCTGGATAGTCCCAATCCAAATGAAGCTTTTAACTACTTTCATGAATTGTTCAAATTGATGTATGATCTTTGTTTCCCACTTATAAGAATTAAACATTATTTTAATATAAAATCTAAATGGATATCCAAGGGTATAAAATTATGAAAAAGGCAGATGCTATGGGTATACCGAAAGCATCCAAGCTCAAAAAATTACGTTAAATTTCGGACCTATGCAAAACGTTTAAAGCAGATATTGAAACTAACATAGAAGGCACGTAACAATAACACTATTAAAACTGCAGTAAACAAATCAAAAGCCACGTGGAATATTATAAATAGTTCCAAAGCAAGACCCCCTAAGATAGAAATCGCCCAAATTAAATTAAATAACCAACTAATAACAGATCCACGTGATATTGCCTCCGCATTTAATAATTAATTCGATGTTAATCAAGTTCAGCACAAAGTTACTAATAATAATTATTATCATAAATTAATTACGAATAATCCAAATTCAATGTTTTTGAGGCCATCAACTCCTGAGGGTATATAAAGCATCATCAGATCACTAAAAAACACTCAGAGCACAGGCTATGACGAAATAAATACAAAAGTCATAAAAAGTGTGGCTGTTATCATATCACCTATTCTTAGCTATATTACTAACATATGTATTGATTATGGTGTTTTTCCGGATAAACTTAAAATGAAAATAGTAAAACCACTTTTCAAAAAACATGACAGAGAAAACATGACAAACTACAGGCCAATTGCGTTAGTACCCGTTAGCTCTAAAATTTTTGAAAAATATATTCATAGTAATTTATACTCATACTTAGAGAAATATAATATACATACATAATCTTTTGAACTTAGTCATTTCCAGCTACGACAAGAAGTTACCTGTATGTTCTATGTTTATGGATCTAACAAAAGCATTCGACTACGTAGACCATAATCTGCTCATTAATAAACTTCAAACTTATGGGGTGAGATGCAATGTTCTCGACTTAATCGAATCCTACCTTTCTAATAGATTGCAAGTTACTCAAGTTACTAAACTTTGCCCACTTACAAAAATTGAACAGAAATATAGATCTGATGCTAGCTTGGTGAAATATGGTGTTCCCCAAGGTAGCGTACTTGGTCCTCTTCTTTTTATCATTTATATAAATGATTTGCCTAGTGCTATTGACCATCCAATGGTACTTATTGCTGATGACATCACTGTCACATTCGTTGGTGAAAATGAAAAGGCTATTGAACTGGAAATGAACACTACATTAACTAATATCATTAGTTGGCTGACATGTAACAATTTAATACTGAATTTTGATAAAACGAATATAATGAAATTTATTAAAAACACAAATTTGACATATAATATTAATAAAAATAATTCTAATAGTAACATGAAGGAAATAACAGAGACGAAATTCCTAGGACTTTATTTGCAATCAGACCTCAAATGGAAAAAACAAGCTGAACTAATATGCGCAAAATTAAGTAGTTTTTCTTACGCTTTATTTATGCTTTCTAAAGTTGTAGAACAATCGGCAGTACTGACATCTTACCACGCATATGTTACCTCATTGCTACGTTATGGCATAATATTCTGGGGAAATTGTACCGAGAGAGAAAACATCTTCAAAGCGCAAAAAAGTGTTTGAGATCAGTATGTCATTTACAAATGAGAGATTCATGTAAGCCGCATTTTAAACGCCTGAACATATTGACATTCCCATGTTTGTATATATATGAAATAGCATTATTACAAGGAACAATTTAAATTTATTTACATTTCTTAAAAGGTAAAGACATAATACGGTCATTAGTGTGCAGCCACGCAGAACTGCACTTTTTGATAAAAGCGTTTTAGGTATGGCCCCGAAGATATATAATCACTTACCACATTTAATATTGGACTCAGATTGTAGTAATGCATTTAAAAAAAGATTATTTACCTTTCTTATAGATAAGGGTTACTATTCTATAAACGACTATATTAATGACATAGTATTATAATTTTATAATAATTCAAATAAAATTCATATTTTAATTTAATAATATCAATGTATTGTAATGGCACTATTTAAAAAATTTACATATTGGATTAAATTATAATGTTAGGTTTTTATCATGCATTGAATAATTGTAGATAATAATTAATGTCAATATATTTACGATTTTTAAATATTAACGATAGTGTAGGTGAATTGGGTTGTTAGGTACTTACCTAAAATATGTTGATGCACTGCTATATTTAATTTTATATATAATTTTAATTCTATAATATGTTTCTATTCCCTAACATGATACAATTGTAACAGTCATTGTTTGATAAGAGTGTAGTTATATTAATTAGAGTGTATTAGTCAGTGTTTAATTACTACTTTAATTTAATTTACATAATAATTGATTGTTTTAATGTAGTTTTGTTTTTGCATGCCTTAACCCGTCCGCATCAGGACAAAAAATAACAATAGATTTATGAATGAAACTTGCCTCTAATGGGTCTTGCTGATTCGGACAGATTAAAAGGCAGAACACGGAGTACCAATGTATTGCGATACCAACTGCAACTAAAATAACCTATGTTCTTGCAAATAAATATATTTTGATTTGATTTGATTTGATCTATCCACCCCACACTGTTTACACCAAATGAGCCACTACTACATCTTAAATCAGATCAAGATATGGATATCTTAGAGCAAGACTTTTGGCATGATGTAAAGTATTCTATGTCCTTTACCAGGATATCATCTATATCCTTGCCAATTTACATCGAGATGCGTTCAGCTGAAGGCGTGAATACGTAAGAAACAAACAAACTCGTTCCTCATTTATTTTATTACGAGTTAAAACGAAATTGCCATTTCTTACTGCGGAAATTTAAAGATTTTTTTGTCGAGAAGTGGGAGGTTTTGCGAATTGCGTTATCATATGAAGCAATAATAATGAAGACCGATTGACAAGTCAGGAAAACCGCTTTCGTTGTGGAAATTTGGACATGAAGAACATTGAAATTTTGAGCAGTTTCCGCTACGTTCGTCCCACGTCGGAATCGAAAATTACTCCGATTTTCGCTGTTTTCATTAACGTTAAAACTAAATGTAAAAATAATTGACAGTCAAACAATCTAATCCATCTTTGTTTTAAAATTAAGAACTTAATATTTTTCGAAAGAAACTCTCTGCAATCTGACACTATAAAGGTTTAATTTTAATTCTAAGTGGCTAGTGCAATAAATCGGCGAGTTCATATATAAACCCCTATTAATAGTTAGGATATACCTATGCTAATCTCAATTTGTGTAGATATTCAATTGTTTTTAATTATCTGTGTCTTATTATCTAGATTTATATTTTTGTTTTAGGTATATACCATCTACCACAATAATATTAAAAATCCTCTCTATGCAAGGTTGCCTGTAACAGATTGCTGTAGCGATAAGGCCAACAATTGTCCTATATATTATAGTGCTTTTTATATATAATGGTGTAACTTAAGATTTATGATGAATAAAGCATTTTGTAATAAATTGTAATTTATTTTAGTTTTTATTTAAATGTATTGTGTATATCTTATTCAATCCAAATTCTCCTCACTATTGTTAACAATATATAATTATTTCACTATAAAAAAAACATACATTATAGACAAATTAATTTCAGTAGGTTGAAATTAGCAAAATTGTTGTATTATTAGATAAATGGAATGTATTTGACCCGGCAGATGTTTTCTAAATTCACCGCAAGGTGGCATTGTTGACGATCACGGTAGGAGAGTTGTTCTACCGCTAAAATATTGTTATAAAAGTAGTAAGCGTGGCGGAAAGCGGGCAGTCCACTTCGACAAAGCTCCCCACCACTCGAATCCCCTCGTGGTCGAAGCGGCGAACTACTCCACTGACATAACCGATCCCCACTTCCTTCCCCCCCGTCGCCGTCCAAGGCATATTTTGGGTGACCCGGACGACCCCATCGCAGCCGTTACTTCGGCAGCTTTAGCGTCGTCCCAAGGGAACCCCGGTAATGGTTGTAGACCCGACCAGGGCTGTGATCCCGATCGCATTGTAGGCTCCGGCCGAGATCTTCTTCGCAGCCCCAGTCGCAGTCGAGGTAATTCACACTCACACGATTGTAGTCCCAGCCACGGTGCGGGTGGGAGTATACACCGCGGCCCCGGTCGCGATGTATACTTCGGCCCAGCAAATGGCTGCGGACGAGGTAACACTGGTTTTCTAAGTAGTCCCAGCCACCATGGCTGTGGGCGAGGTATTACACTTTCTTATTGTAGCCCCACCCAAAGTACAGTCATGAGTGCACAACGCGACGATCCTGGTCGCGGTGTGGACCCATGTCGCGGAAATGGGAGGAGGCGAGGTACACAAGGTTATGATTTAGTGGTAAACACAGTCAAACACCGAGCTCGCCGGCGAGCTCGAGGCAAAAGTTATGTCTTGGTTAGATTCTCTCCAAATAGTCGTAGAGTTAAAATTCATAGGGCCCACTTTCAACGGTACACTTATGTACCGGGGCGATTCTCTCCTACTCCCCTCTCTCCTGGCGACGGCCCAAGCCGAGGTCCGTACCCTAGTGGTGCCCTTGAGCAAGTCGCCTACTCCTCTCCTTGCGGCGAAGCGTCTGAAGTGAGTGAATGTTCTGTCTTATTTACAATACCTTATTGAGGAATACATTCCTTATCAAGTATGCTTATTACAGCGATAATGTTAAATGAAATGTTACAAATCAGAATTGGGATTACTCACGTAAAGCTGTTTAAATTTAAACAATGTTTAATTGTTCCCAAACTGTATTTCATCAAGATGTTAGTTGCGGTCTGAATTTTTTTTATAGAAAACAGATATATCGCCCAATTGGCATTGAAAGCGTGCCATCACATGGATCTTGGGGGCTCGGATGTGCAACGTACGAGCAGCGAGGGATTCGCCGTGCGAGGTACGAGACGCGAGGCTCCGCTGTGCGACGTACGAGACGTGAGGGCTCCGTTGAGCAAAGTACGAGACGTGAAGGCTCCGTCATGCGATGTAAGAGCCGCGATCGCTCTGGCATGCCACGTACGAGCAGCGAGGGCTTCGCTGTGCCACGTACGAGACGCGAGAAATCTGTTGTTCGACGTACGAGACGCGAGGCTCCGCTGTACGATGTACAAGACGCGAGGGCTCTGGCATGCAACGTAAGAGCCGCGAGGGCTCTGGCATGCGACGTACGAGAAGCGAGAACTCCTCCATGAGACGTACGAGATATGAGGGCTCCGCCCTGCGACGTACGAGACGCGAGAGATTTGTTGTGCAACGTACGAGACATGAGGGCTCCGTTGTGCGACGTACGAGACACGAGAGATCTGTTGTGCAACGTGCGAGACGCGAGGCTCCGCTGTGCGACGTGCGAGACGTGATGGCTCCGTTGTGCGACGTGCGAGACGCGAGATATCTGTTGTGCAACAAGCGAGACGCGGGGCTCCGCTGTGCAACGTGCGAGACATGATGGCTCCGTTGTGCGACGTGCGAGACGCGGGGATCTGTTGTGCAACGTACGAGACGCGAGGCTCCGCTGTGCGACGTGCGAGGCATGAGGGCTCTGCCATGCGACGTGCAAGACGTGAGAGCTTCGACGTGCGACGTGGGTGTGCAGTAAGTGCAATCCCGAGCGTTCTGAGGTGAGTCACCGCAGACGCGAGCGCTCTGTCGTGGATTGAGAAGAGACTACTCCAGAAGTGAGTTGTTGTTTAATATAACTGATGTTTTAAGTGGGGCCAGTTCTTATAATTATCATGGAAACTTGCTAATACTCGTAACAACATTGTGCCAGAGTTTATTCCGTCCTACAAAAACCAAAGTATAGCACATGGGTGCATAAAGTCAATGAAGTTCGTCTGCTTTATAAATGGTCAGACAGACAAATCGTTCAAAATGCTCTATAGTCCAATGCACTATGATTTATTTTTGTATATTGTTGACAATAATTCCTCAAACTGCCTACTGTGCAAAGCTTTGCGAAAACCGCTTCTAGCTTTTGGTGGAAGGTTCTTCCGTCCGACATTCTTTCGCTATATCGTGGTAATTTATATATCTATTTATGGGTGTGGGGCGGAATCCGGAAATATTTGCGTGCCGAAAAGGCAGAAACTAAAAAGAAACTATTTTGTGTCATGGCTTGTTCGGGAAACATTCCTGCGTATTTTTTATGATTATTGATTTCTTTTCTACACACGTTGCAGTTCCTGGAAAAGTGGGTGGATTTCGGCGAAGTCTATTGTATTATTGGCCAAATATGGCGATTCGCGAGTTGGCGGGTGTAGGGTTTTTGTTATAATGACATTGGTCACATTTCTCAAAAAAAAAAACGTTGGCGCAGTATCACATTCGATGACTGGTTTCCCAAAATTAGTAGTCATACAAAAGCTCTCGGTAGAGAGTGAGATATTCATTGTACAAAAGACATTGTCAAGCCTGGATTCGGTGTGCTCCTGGTATGGCTCCTGACTTAATTCGGTTCTAAGAGTGCCCCAGCCTATTCATACTACACGCACACACTGACCATTTTGGTCAATTTAATGATGGTAAAAAGGGGACTAAATATATATACTATTGGATAACATAGACGGGTTCACAGGTTTAGTTGTTGTCTGTGCGGTCCAGGAGTACAATAAGTAACACCACTATAAATGTGTATGTTGCTGTGTTTAGTGTGCCATATAGAGTTCTCTAGTAGACTTAGTTCAGCGGCTTCTTTAGGCTGTTGAAAAGAAATAGTGCATTGACTGATGTAGACACAGCCGGTGTGGTTTGTTTTGATTGTTTCCATATCGTTGTGACTTATGGCAAACTGCTCTGGGGATTTTATGCAGGATGCAGATCTTAATTCTATTATCATTCTGCAAAAGAGGGCTATACGAGCTATCTACAGTTTAGCTCCCAGAGTTTCCCTTAGACAGAAGTTTAAATATATAAACATTCTGATTGGTTTCTCAGTTTATCTATGAAAATTTCATATATTTCAAGAAAAGTGTTAACAGTTTTGATAAAAGGGGTGATGCTCATTCCATCAACACGCGGAATAGGCACAAGCTATCCGAACATGTGGCGCGTCTCCACAGAGTGGGTCGATTTGTATGGGACAATATATACGATGCTATAAATAAACTTCCCAATATTATCTGAGATTTGCCTATTAATAAGTTTAAAATTACTGTTAAAAGTAAGCTCTGTCAAAATGGTTATTACAAGATTTCGGATTGCTTGGAGGATGGGGATCTATGTACTTGTTTATTGCGATGTCAAAGTGTAGCGTGTCTGCCCTACTGATACTATTATTATGGTCTCTTTATAAGGCAAAAATAAACGGACAATTGGTAAATACATTAGTTAATTGGCATAAAATTTAAATATGTAAAGGACAAGCTCGCTGAGTTTCTTGCCCGATCTTCTCAGTCGTGGTCGCGTTCCGATCCAGTTGTGGATTTGAGCAGAAAATAATAAAATAGGATTACAATAAGTAAGTGCCCCCGTAGGGCTTTACAGAATAAATTATTTGATTTTGATTTTGAGAAAAGTATCATGATATAAAAACATGTAAAGAAAGAAAGAAATAAGTTGTATTCCGGATAAATGTTCTCAACGCTGTTGCCACACCACTGTCAAGTAAAAAGATTTAATCGCAAGAAGTCGGCTGAGAAGTTCAGGGTTGCATTGAAAGGAATGGAGAGAGCTATTCTAGTGTTCGCGTTGCGCGACCGGAAACGAAATGAATGGATAAGAAGCATAACTAGAGTGGGTGACATGATGGCGAAGAAACAGTGGACGTGACACGTTATGATAAAAACAAAGCTTTATGGAATGTTATCTCATCATCCACTTCCGATAAGTTAACGACTAACGACGTTGAAAAAATTACATTTAATAACATGACGTACACCAATCCAATTGACATTTCCAATATATTTAATAATTATTTTATAGATTTGACATCAAACATTAAATGTGATAATATGGACATACAATTAAATAATATAAATAAAAATACAGGAACAATTTTTTTGACCCCCGTAAACGCATGTGAAGTTTTTAATATAATCATGAGTCTAAATAACAGTAAGACAAGTGGATATGACGATGTTATTACTAAAGTACTCAAACATTGTGCTTCTTGGATATGCTACCCACTTGCACATATTATTAACTTGTCATTCATAGAGGGCATATTTCCGGAAGAACTAAAGACGGCAACTGTGAAACCTTTATTCAAAAAAGGTAATAAATCCGATCCAAATAATTATCGTCCCATAACATTAGTCCCAGTTCTTTCGAAAGTTTTAGAAAAGGCAATGCTTGTTAGATTAAATAGCTTCTTTACAAAGTTTTCACTTCTACGTACAGAACAGTTTGGTTTCCGCAAAGGAAGATCAACTACTCTAGCGTGTTTTGACTTAGTTAAATATATAACAGAGAGTATAAATGAAGGAACCCCTATAATATCCATATTTTTCGATATGACAAAAGCCTTTGATTTTGTTAATCACTCAATACTATTGTATAAATTAGAATTGTATGGCATACGAGGGACGACTAATAAATGGATAGCTAGTTATTTGAAAAATAGAAAGCAGTATACTGAAATATCCAAAATTATTACAAGTAAAGAAAATACACTTACAAAACAAACGTTTAAATCGCAACTTTTAATTAATAACTCAGGAGTTCCTCAAGGGAGTATACTGGGTCCATTACTATTCTTAGTTTATATAAACGACCTTCCTGAAGCTACTCCCCATAAATCTATACTTTTTGCAGATGATACTACAATTGTTATTAAGTGCGCTGATAAAAACCAGGCTCAACATACAGTTAATAAAGCCCTATCAGAAGTGATCCATTGGATGGAAACGAACCATTTAAAAATTAACATAAATAAAACCAAATTATTACAATTTCTATCGTATAACTGTACTCATTTGCCAATTGACATTCATTACCATAACGAAATCGTAGAAAGCGTTGATAATTTTAAATTTTTAGGCTTAACCCTTGACAAACACCTGAATTGGAAAATGCATATTGACATATTGTGTAAGAAATTAGAACGCTTCGTATTTGCGCTAAAAAAAGTAAGGCAAACTGTGTCTATGGAGGCTGCGTTGATGGCATATCACGGTCATGTGTCTTCGTTGCTTAGCTATGGCTTGATAGTATGGGGCAACTCAGTCGATATAGGCAGAGTATTTAAAATACAAAAGCGTTGTGTAAGAGTAATAAACAGGGCGTGGTTTTTAGACAGTTGCAGACCGCTGTTTAAAGCATGTAACATACTTCCTCTACCGTGTATGTATATTAGAGATGCTTGTGTCTTAGTGAAACAACAGCCTGATTTTTTTAAAAAACGTGGACAAATTTTTACCCGCCAAAAAAGAGTGAGGTTTCTAAATTTACTATATCAACCACCTGCCCGTAAGGATTTATATAAAAGGAATGTGTACAATATGTGCATAACTCTATATAATTATTTACCAGATGAAATTAAAGCATTGGATGGAAATCTGTTTAAACGTAAATTATCAGATTGGCTTCTTTCGAATTGTTTTTATAATGTACATGAATTTCGGGATTATTGTGTTCGACTTTTTTAGAGTATTAGATATAGAAAATTTGCACGTCTGCTAGCAGACAGAATACATTGTGACCTATATTTTATAAGATCTCGACTTTGTACATGTGTTCTAGCAAATAAATTATTTGATTTGATTTGATTTGATTTGGTGAGAACGGGTGCGAGTCGATGGGTGTGAGTTCTTGAGACACTGAACTGACACAAGAGGGCAAGGCTACCCACCGCAGCGCTGGGTTGACGACATCAGGAGACACGCAGACCCGGACTGGATGCCCAGACTGGAAGCCGGGATTGGACGAAACAAGATCGACAGGAATGGAAAAAAAGGAAGAGGTTTACGTCCAGGAATGGAGTACAACGAAGCCTTTATGAAGATCAAGATGACTAAATTATAGGTATAAAGTAGGAGATACACTTACAACATGGAAAAGGACTAGCATTATGTGTCTTTCTTTATGAACGTAGATAAAACTCATCCGTGGCTTGTTTTTAGATCTACAAGGTACTGACATTGAAAGTTCCTCTGATAATAATTTTAATGAAATTGGATAAATGGCTTAAGATATGGTGTCATTATTTAAAATTATGTCTACTCGTTGAATAATGATCGTTAAAATATATTAATACAATTATTATAACACATAATTCAATTATGATTGTTTATGTATGGCTGATTAGGGTTAGTGTTGTTTTCGTCCATTACTTAGCACGAGGACGTGCTGGTTATGTCAGGATGGACGAATGTTAACAATATATAATTATTTCACTATAAAAAAACATACATTATAGACAAATTAATTTCAGTAGGTTGAAATTAGCAAAATTGTTGTATTATTAGATAAATGGAATGTATTTGACTCGCAGATGTTTTCTAAATTCACCGCAAGGTGGCATTGTTGACGATCACGGTAGGAGAGTTGTTCTACCGCTAAAATATTGTTATAAAAGTAGTAAGCGTGGCGGAAAGCGGGCAGTCTGTTGTCGTTAGCCGAGGTGAACACTAGGAAGCGTTGAGCGTCGAATTTATGTCGGAACAACTATAAAATCTGAGCACAAGTTGACTAAAATCTTTATTTAAAGGGATATGTTGTTATACTTTAAATAAATAATTAGAATAGTTTACACTTGTGGTTTAACATTGTTGAACAGAGAGAAATGGTATTAGAATGCGAGGTATAGTGATTAGTAAATTGTTAAATAAAGTGTGAAATAATGAGTGAATGCTCTGTCTTATTTACAATACCTTATTGAGGAATACATTCCTTATACAACCGTACGCACGCGTATATTGCTACGCAATGCATACGAGGACCGTCGGTCAAGCGCGTCCGCATGCGTACCGTCGGTTGACCGACGCGCTATAGAAACATATTAACGCGTTCAGTGCTACATCGATCGGTGGACCGACCGTACGGATGCGTGTCACATCGTCAATAAAAATCTAATCTGCTGGTACAAAACTTCAATAAATTTGTTTGATTTTATAGGTATCGTTACCTTTATTTAAGTCACTTTGATCAAACATGGCATATTTAAGTTTAGATGTTAGAAGTTGTCGTAAAATTTTGCTGATAATTCATCAAAACTTTTAATCGATATTCTTAAATAGGTACCTAATTAAATAAATTTCTTCATCTTCACCCGATAATGAATATTAAGTAGGTAGTAAATTCCCCTTGGATTCCGGTTCGGCAGCTGTCAAGTAAACATCACTGTTATTAGGCTCCTCCGATTTTACCAACAAAAAGTGGGAAAAAGTGATTTATTTAAACTTTAGAGCTTCTAAAAACGTAAAGTGGCTAACGGTACACAGTTTTTAAAAGTGGAACACTGGAAATACTCGAAAAATCTGCTGAAAATCACGCAAAAAAACCGTGGAAAACAGCATATCAACAACTATACATAGAAAGGTAACCTCAAATCAACGAACGTGAGTCGTCAACTTCCGCCATTTGACAACCAAGTGTCAATCAAAACTGTCAGACTGACAATTAGCACAGTGTTGCCAGCTACAAAGTGTTACCAGCGTAAGAAAGAGGGCCAAATTGGTAAATTTTGGAAAAAGATGGAACCTCAATTCCAATTATTATTAGATAAAATAAATGAGATGAAGGTCGACTTCAAGAAAGAAAACGAAGAACTTGCAAAAAAGTTTTCATTGGAAGTTTCAAGTGCTCTAAACGAAAGTTTAAAACCTCTGGTGGAAGAAAATAAGCAACTTAAACTCGAAATAGAAACTTTGCAGAGTAAAATGTACAATCTCCAAAAAGAAATACGTAAAAACAACGTAATACTACATGGTGTTACTGAAACAGAAACAAATAGTGCTGAACTGAGGGAAAAAGTCATTCAAACCCTTAACAAGATATGTAACAATACAAAAGTGCGGGAATGGGATGAATGGGAGGTTAGTGACGTAAGGAGATTGGGAAACCGCAGTCCTGATAAAACTAGACCAATTATGGTGATACTCACTCTTACCTGGAGAAAAACTGAACTGCTTAAAAACAACAAAAATTTCCCTTCTGGAATTTATGTCACTCCAGACTACCCAAAAGAAATTCTGCTGAAAAGGAAAGAACTAATGAAGGAAAAAGAAGAAGAACAGAAGAAAGGAAATATTGCTTATATAAGATACGACAAACTCATCGTGAAAAGCAAAGAAGACAGAGAAAACAAGAGGAAGAGGTCGCCTTCTAAGTCACCATCCGATACAAAACAAGACAAAAGGATAAATAAGGTTCACAGAATATTTCGCCCCAGAGCAAACTCAGCATCTAAGGCACAGGATAACACAGCCGGCCAACCGGAACAGAGAACTATGCAACAACCACAATACAAATAAAACAATACCTATCCCCAAGCCGGCTGGTCACCGTGGGGAGAGCGAAGACCACCACCCTCCAACTCAACCATTAAAAATAGATAACAACTCAACACGGAATAGCAACATACTAAAAATCTGCACATATAACGTACGAACCCTGTCGTCAAATGAAAAAATAATAGAACTCAACCTTGCCTTAGAAAAAATAGAATATGACATCCTCGGTATAGCAGAAGTAAGGAGAATGGGGTGTGAGACTGAAGAACACCAAAACTTTATATTCTGTTACATTGGAACCACAAAAGGCCTCTATGGAGTAGGGTTTATCATAAAAAAATACCTTAAAAACAACATTGTCAAATTCACTGGGATATCGGAAAGAGTGGCGCTTCTACAACTACAGTTTGAAAGAACACACATCTCTCTGATCCAAGTATATGCACCAACCGAGAAATGTACAGAAGAAGAAATCAATAACTTTTATGAGGACTTAAGAAAAGCTCAGGAATTAACAGGGAACACGACAGTAATCATAGGAGATTTTAATGCAAAAATTGGCCAGCCTAAAACGCATGAAACCCTAGTCATGGGAAAATATGGTTTTGGTGAAAGAAACGGTAGAGGAGAGACTCTGATAGAATATGCTCTGGAACATGGAATGATGATAATGAATACCTGTTTCAAAAAGAGAAAGAGCCGCAGGTGGACCTGGACATCACCAGACCAAAGAACGAAAAATGAAATTGACTTTATAATTACAAATAAACCTGAACTGATTTCAAATGTAGAAGTTATAAACCAACTTAACTTCCCATCAGATCACCGACTGGTAAGAGCTAGTCTCAATCTAAAGTCAATCAAATTAAGCAGGAAAAACTTCAACAATGGACCAAGATCGCTAGAAACAGAAAAAAACATAAAAACATACCAAGAAAACTTACAAATAAACATTGAAAAGAATAACAAAATAGAAGACAAAACAACAGTACAGGATTACTATGACACTTTAGAAGACATCATCCAAAAGAGTCTGAAAATAGAAAACGAACCTCACAACAAAAATAAAGAGATCTTAACAAATGAAACTAAGGACTTAATAAAGAGACGCTCAGAATTACTAGCAAAGAAAAACAAGAACAAAAAAGATAAAAAAGATCTAGGAAACCTATTTAAAAAAACTAACAAGGCAATAAATAAAGACTACAATAACCACAGACAGAAAATCATAGAAAAAAACCTTAGAACATATAGAAGTACGAAACGCTCGGTTAAAGAACTAACACAACATAATACATGGATAAAAAATCTAAATGACAACCAAAAAGAAACAAAAACCCGAAAAGATGTGCTTAAATGTGCAACAGCTTTCTACTCAAAACTTTATAAAGGACCAATAGAGGACCTGGATAGCGAAGATGAGAAAGAAAAAGAAGGAATTACTACTAATCCAACCATAGACCCAATTAATGATAAGGAAACACTACAACATATAAAAAGGCTAAAAAATGACAAAAGTCCAGGGCCGGACAACATCAGAAATGAAGCTCTGAAATATGGAGCCCCACTATTGCTTACATTCATCACAACTTTGTTCAACTTAATCCTTGTTACGGGGAGTATTCCTCAACAGTGGTATAAATCAGATATTATCCTACTTTACAAAAAGGGTGATCCACTTAATATCTCAAACTATAGACCCATTAGTTTACTTTCAAGCTTGTACAAACTATTTACATCAATAATACTTAGTCGGATATCACCACAAATAGATAATTTACAACCAGTCGAACAAGCGGGGTTCAGATCAGGATTCTCCACTATCGACCACATCCAAACCATTGAACAAATAATAGAAAAACACATGGAGTTCAAGAGGCCAATCTATATTGCTTTTATTGACTTTGAAAAAGCATTTGACAGTATAACACACAAATCAATATGGAAGGCATTAGAAGAATGTAAAATCAGTCAGAAATATATAAATATAATTAAGAACATCTACTCCAACTGTACAAGCAGAGTAAAACTGGAAAGGAAAGGCGAAGAATTCCCAATTGGTAGAGGTGTCAGGCAGGGGGATCCTCTGTCACCCAAGTTGTTTATAGCTGTGCTTGAAAGTATTTTTCACCACCTAAACTGGAAGGAAAAAGGAATAAGAATACACAACCAATATTTGAGCCACATTAGATTTGCCGATGATATTGCAACCTTCGCTGACTCTGCTACAGACCTAGAAGAAATGACCTGCCAGTTTGCACAGAAAAGCAGTAAAGTCGGCCTTAACATAAATATAAGCAAAACAAAAATAATGACAAATTCTGTTACAAAACCAATCATAGTAAACAACCAAAATATAGATTATGTCGATTCGTACATATATCTAGGTAAACAAATATCGTTTAAAGAAAACAACAATGAAGAGGAAGTAGAGAGACGAATCAATACAACCTGGAGAAAGTTTTGGGCACAAAAAGAGATCTTAAAAGGACCCTATAATTTAAACCTCAAAAAGATAGTACTGGACACTAACCTTCTACCTTGCTTAACATATGGCAGCCAAACCTGGGTATATACAAGCAAAGTCAAAAACAAAATAACAACATGCCAAAGATCAATGGAGAGGAGCATTCTAAAACTAAAAAGGATAGATAAAATCAGAAGCACTGAAATAAGAAACAAGACTAAAGTCATAGATGCTCTAAACTTTGCTATGAAATCTAAATGGAAATGGGCTGGACATATTGCCAGATATAAAGATAAGCGATGGACGCTGAGAACAACAACATGGAAGGGGCCAATAGGAAAACGCAGAGTGGGGAAACCAAAGAAAAGATGGTCAGACGATATAAAACAAATAGCTGGACCAGAATGGATAAATATTGCCAAGGACAGGGAAAAATGGAAGAGTTTGGAGGAGGCCTATACCCGAAAGGGATCTGTTAGTATGTAAGATAAGATAAATGTTAAAAAGAAAACCTGTAATAACGGAAAAATAAAGGCTTTATTATTATTATTATTATTAAATTCCCCTTGAAGTGCTCTTTGGGCGACAATTGGGTGTACGTGATATCTACGTCTTCTATTCCTTATACGTTTACGAGATAAGATAGTAAACGTGTCGATTTCGTGTACGTGTTTGTGAGTGTACCAGTCCGGCCAGTTCGGTAGATCAGGAGAGCACTGAACGGTACAAACTGACCATCGGTTGTGCGTATCGTCAGGACGGACGGTACGCGCGGGCGGTCGGGAAGATTATTGTAAATATTATCAAGAATGTAATAATTTCCCTCTTAACGTATCCAGAAAATATTATCCTTGTATTTTCTCTATACAGCAATTAATTCTATAATCACTCTGTCACGGTTGAAGCTGTTAAGCACTCTAAAACATCACACAGTCCCTAGTTCATATGAATGTATCAAAGCAATTTATGACTCCCACTGGAACTTTTTCTTTATAAATTATTGCTACTGCACTGCAGGGCTACGGTAGAAATCAGTGAAAAAACAGGATTATTGGAGGTCTGCTCCAGACCGCATGACGCATTATTAGCATCATCGACAGTTGTTCATACAACATCTCAAACAACACTGGAGCAGTTGTGCCAGCGACCCAAGGCCATACTCCGCTATGTAAAGGAGTTAGGCTGGCTTGAGTAATGCTGGCAGGATGGGAAATCACAAAACACCCTAAGCGGGACGTCAGTGCAGGCCTTATCGCCCCCATAATGGATAAGAATAAGACTGCTAGAAATGTTGTATAAAAATATACCCTTTTATCTTAGCTTACATCTAATGTGTTCACTGCGGACACATTCCCCCAAAAAGTGTTGCATGTCTTCTACTTTGCTGCAGATCTCACAATCTGGTGAATCAACTTTCTTCATGAGGTATTTGAACTCATTAAGTGGAATGTGCCAGAGCGAAGCCTATATATGCCATTACACCCTTTGAGTAACATTGACGTAAATTTACGTGCGTTTTATTCATAACTCATTTGTTATAATTATGACAGTATATGAAGGATTAATCTACTATTATAACTTTTCATTATATAATGCATGTTTAGTTAGTACTTATGTAATGTTTGTAATTAATATAAGAACATAATATAAGTATATTTTATTTATTCACATTCTTAAGATGAATGTATAAACAGTAATCTTCTCCACGCATAGGTTATCTCTTAGATATCACTTTCAGCAATAAGACCACCTATTGGTACACTATTGTTTTGATTGTTTTTTGTTTTCATTTCTATATCTATCTCATGTCCAGAAAGAACAGGATGCTATCATGAAACTACAAAGAAGTTGACTGGAGTCATGAACTATATTATCTCACCTCAAACCTGTACCATTCAGTGTTGTTCCAGTGGGGGTTCAACGACTTCCGGCACACATCAGTCTTGTGAGTTACCCCTCCAAACTTTATCTCCACAAAAGCATCAGTTGTGTCGCTCGCCCTGTCCATCACAGGTAAATTTCTTCCCGCCAACACCTTCACTTTGATTTTCCCAGGCATCTTGCAACACTATTTATTCAAACTTTTTACACTTTGACTTATTCAATACAATTTTTGTTGATACAGTACTTTAGCCTCGTATACCAATCGCATTAACATGCTTTTCATGGGCCATTATCACCACCGAACACAAAAATTATCACCTTTAGATTTGGTGTTATCACTCAAATAACTATTATTTATTACATATCAAAACATTGCATTGATTTCTGCCACAGCACACATCAGCTGATATCACGGAATTCACGGACCGACCAATAAACAAGGGCGTATAGCGATTTTATTTGTGTACTTCCCATACAACCAAAGTGAGTTTTACAATCCGAAGTATCGTGTCTTTACACAGTATATGTACGATTCATCTTCGCGAGAAAATCTGAGAAAATGTTTTTTAAACAAATACCTACCTACATGTCCAACGAAAACAATACTCACAACCGCAAATCAAAGAGAAATAGAGACGATCCATCAAAGAGAATATAAACACCACGGGGGTTTCACTTCATTACAGTCTGTAGAAAGATGTTGTCTTAAGCGATGTTATACGTACCATAATTATGGTACACGTATCATTATCCAGGTGCCCGTACCTTATACCATGGAACGTTCATTTGGTACGCAAATTACCATTATTTCTCATTTATCATCAATACATAGAGACAGAAAAAAATACAATTTTGAATACATTTTGCAGGATCGTTGTTTTTAATTACATCATCCCCGCATCCACAAACACAATAAAAGTTATTTTATTTTTGTTACACATTATTAGTATTAAATTCAACCCAAAATACTACATTTTTCTGTGTCAATGTTGGTAGTAGGCTAGCTAAGTACTTTAAAAATTAAAATGCCACTTACTCACTTTTTCAAAGTTAGTTTGTATGGTCTGCCATTGTAGTTAATTGAATTACAAACAAGTGTGTTGGTAGCATTTTTCCATGTAAAATTGAAAATCAACATGATTATGTAATGATAAAATTTTACCCCCACCTATTTCACGTATAAATCAAAAAAAATCGATCCGAAGAAGAAAAATGTAGGAACCAAAATAATAGAAAACTTAATTGTAAACAACTTTGTTTATAACAAATTTTCATGTAAAATTTAAAAAAAAACGAGTTGTCAGTTAAACAATATTTTGTTTAAAAAAAATCATGTAAAATTGTAAATAAACGAGTTGTTAAATCAAACAAAAATTCGGCCCCTCTTTTGGGTATAAATCGGAAAATATCGATCTTAGGAAGAAATATATATGCATCAAAATTGTAGGCAATTTAATTATAAACAACTTTTGTTAATTCGTATTTCGTGTTTAATTGAAAGCACACGAGTTATTCAATAAATTAAAATTTTCCCTTAAAATCAAGATGGCAAATAACGCAACGGATCGATCATCACGCAAAACAAATGTTTGTTTGCCAGTGAATTCCGAAGGAAAATTGATACCTATATTTTTTTCCGGGTCAAATCCTAATTCGAGTGGGTTATCGCTGATAGCACAGAATCGAGTTAAAAGTTGTGAAATAAAATCCTGGTATAACACACATAGGGGTTGTTGTCATAGACCAATATAGACTCTCAGAAAACCGTACCATAGTTTTATCTAAAGTACCATAATTTTTACGAACCGATGTCATAATTCCTGAGTTGGCATCTAACATCTGTCTATGGTTGTGCCACCACGCATTACTCATCACAGTTATCTATGTTCTATTAAACGGTGGCTTCGTTCTCTTCATTTCTATTAGAGCAAAGAGTTAGCGTAATCTCCTATCGTTGTCTAATCATCATTTGTTTGAGAGTAGAGAGTTAAATATTCCTTGGTTTGAGAGTTGTCATTGATTGACGGACTGTTAGACTAGGTTCCCGACTTGTTTTAAAAAAAACAAGATTTATGGAAACACAGATTTATTAACACTTCTATTACTATTATTTACACTTTTCACTTATTTACTCCTTGTTGGATCACTCGGGTTTTTAAATAATCGCGCACTACAATTACTGATGAGAGGCAGAGTAACCTTGTAAAATTGAATAACAATGAATGACCATAATATCCAAAAATTATGGGTTTATATACAAAACAATATTGCTGACTTGTTGAAATGCATTGACGTCAATCGCTAGAATGCGAGTGTGGTCAATTGCAAGATCGGCAGATATTAGGGTTGTAACATTTCCCCCCTTTAAGACGGAACATACTAAACGGATAGTATGTGAGTAAGGATTGATCCAACAGAGATTACAAGATTGAGACAATGAAATACAGGACTAAGAGACATAATGGAATAGTAATTAATTAAAAATAACAATAAAGTAGTAAACAATTAGAAAATTGCAATGAAAAAATAGAAAAATAAGATTAACGATTAGATAGTAGAAATTAATTGAAAAGTAAAACTAACAATTAAGTAGATGGTAGCAATGCACTAGGACAATTAAAATTAACATTGTAAACATAACGGTTTAGCAATAGGATAAGAAAAGTACCAGACATAAATTTAATTATATTTCAAGATTCCTTCTTGGAGATGACATAGAAACACTAGACATAGAATTAGAGTCAGAACTAGAAGTTTCAGAGTTGTGTCCAATAGTGGTCATCTCAATATTTGACCTAGAATGAATATGAGACTGAGGCTTTGAATAGCATTTATTAAATATTTTAACACAACATCCGGAAGTAGTAGCTCTGCGTTTAGGGCAAATACAAAAATAAAGTTTATAAGACAAAAATGAAAAAACAGATAAGGATAACAATGTTGTCAAGATGCTGAAGTAGTATCCATATTTAATGTGATAAGGCTGATTTTCGATCTCTGTCAACTCGTCATTGAATTGGTTTAGTTTATGAGTCGCGTATTGTAAGGAGTCCAGATTTATATGAGACAATCTTATTGGCGTTAAATATGGAATACTATTATTAATTTTTATTTTCGAACAACAATCATCGTTGATGATGTTAAAGTTAGGTGATGGTATATAAATTTTTTTTTCGTATTCATTACTGGGAACAAACTGCAGTAGTTTGTGATATGCTTTACAATTTTTAGGAACAGTTAATATTCCTGTTCCGACTACGTCATGATCGACAATATTACCATTGCAATTAAGAGATAGCCTAGCGATATCTGACTGAACGTAAATCCACTTATTGTTCATTAGTTTTTGCCAGATATCGACGTTACCGTATATTAGTTTGTAACTGCAAGAGTCTGGGATATCACTTAGAAATTCACTGAAAATAAGCACTTCACAGATAGGATTTGAAACACTAGATTGTACATTAGCTAATTTACACAAATAATAGTTATTCTCCATTAATTTACACTCACTTAGGTCGTCCATTGCAGAATACGTCAATTTGTCTTCAGTTATTGCTAAGTACTTTGTGGATGGGCTTATTAAAGCAAAAGAGTTTATTTTATGAATATCATGAGGTGTAGGGAGAGCATAAATGTGATAGAGATTATAATCTACGAGCAAAGCTAAGGGTATTTTTACTACGAATACTAATTTACTATCGCTAACGAAAGAAGATACATCTGCTATATCTATGAGAATATGAATGTTATCTAGAGTTAGCTCGATTGGAAAGTTGCGAATTAGATCGTTGTTTCTTGAATTTAATTCGTTAAGCAATTGCATGGGACTTAGTATAGAAGGATGTACTACATTTTGTTTACCGAAAAGTATAGAATCTATAAGATCTTTCAGTTTAAAATTAAGAATCATGAGAGAGCTTTCTAATGCACTGAACGTCATTGCGAGATGCGAGGTAACTTCGAGTTTATTGGTGCTGGTTGAAATCGTTTCTAGAATTGAGTCAAGTTTAACCATGTTTTCGTTAAGTGCGACTTCGTTATGGTTTAACCTTTGAATCGTATTATTAAAAGATGAAATAGTAGATGAAATAATATGGATGTTCTGTTTCATTAAGGAAGCTAAGTGACGTTGATCATCTTGGACCGCGTTAATGGCGTCAGTGAAAGCTTTGGCATCGTCTTCATCGAGAGAACCGAATAGCTGTTTAAGGATAGGACCGCCTATACCAAACCAAGCGGATCGTCTAAGTCTAGAGCTAGTATTATTATTAATAAGATGAGATAGAGAATTATAATTAGAATTAACACTATAATATAAGGTTTCTAAAGGACTAAGAACATTAGAGCAATCTATCTTAATATCAGGATAAGAATAGCAAATACGTTTAGAACTCGCTAACATTTTATTAATAGTTTCTAGATGAGGCTTAAAGTAAGAAATATCAGTAAACGTTAAAACATTCCAATAGTTATTATAATATCTTAGAGTACCTAGAGGGTCAAAGTAAAGACCGGGACTGTTGACGATAGGCGACGTTAGATTGGAGTTGGAGACGGAGACGACTCCTGGCGTGATGGCCCTGGAAGAGGATTTTCATGAGCTAACTTGATTTGATCGAAATGATAACGTATATGCCTACGATTAACAAGAAGTGTGACATTGTTATTATTATGGACCTTAAGGACTCGAAAAGGACCCTTCCATATTGAGGACAGTGCTTTGCGTAATCTATGATGTTGTTTAAGGTAGACCATGTCTCCGACATTGTAGGTAACGTCTTTAGCATGTTTGTCATAATATGCTTTTGATCTTTCTTTGTTTCGAAGGATGTTTTCGCGAGCTATGTTTCTAGAGTTGATTAACTTTTGTTTTAAAGTTTTAATGTAGTCAGGATAAGTAGCTGTAGGATCAATATCATAGATGGAGCTGGGAATGTTAGGCTTGCAACCAAATAATAATTCATGAGGTGTAAAGTTAGTAGATGAATGCACACATGAGTTATATGAAATGATAGCAGTAGGTATGAATTTATGCCAGTCGTTTTGATTTTCATTGACATAGGACTTAAGGTATTCCTTTAGAGTAGCATGACTTCTCTCAAGAGCACCGTTTGTCTGAGGATGGTATGGCGATGAGAATAAATGTTTGATTTTGAAGAAAGTGGCAACTTGTTTGTATACATCGGCAATGAAATGAACACCTTGATCTGAAAGAATGGTTTTTGGAATCCCGTAATGGCTAATGAATTTAATGAGACATTGAGATGTCTGTTCTGCTGTAGATTCAACGATAGGATAGGCCATGGAATATTTAGTTAAATCATCTTGAAACGTGACGATGTACCTGTACCCTTCAGAACCAGACTCAGGAAGTGGACCAACTATATCGGTGCAGATTCGTTGCAGAGGCTCAGAAGATGTGGTAGTGATCTCCATGGGAGCTTTGTTGGTTTTTCGAAGTGCTTTGTTTTGTTGACAGGATGTGCAGTTTCGAACATATCTCTCTATTTCGCTTTTCATACCTTTCCAATAAAAGGTATCCTTTAATTTATTATACATTCGGTTTGAACCTATATGACCACCGATAGGAGAATCGTGATTTTCTTTCAGGATGATAGGGACTTCGCTTGGGGTAGCATATCGAACTGTGTTATGGTAAACATTTACTTTGATTTGAGTTCCGTGAAAGATATAAGCTATCATCTCATAGATGAGGAGGAATTTCAACTTATCGAAAGGGTTGGCAAAGTCCGATAAAGCGATTTCTTTGACTTCGGAATGAAATATGACAAGGTGGTTTCGTAATTCTTTCAGGACATTAAATAAGTCTTTATAAGTGGCTGACTCAAAGTGGTGTACTTTAGTGAAGAGATGGAAGAAAGTCTTATTATTGACTGTAGAAATTTTTACGTGATATAGTTCCTTTTCAGATTTTATGAAGTCTTCTTTATCTTCAAGAAGGTCAAGAATATCTTTACAGTATAAGTTGGATTCATCAAGATCAATTGAAGTCGGATAGGCAATTATAGGGCATGACGTCTTTAAAAGATTTTGGTTGTATTCAAAAACTTGGGTATCGTAGTTGGTAGGGCTTGAACGTGATTTTAAGAATGATTCGTAATTTAGGTTATCTGTTAGGTCTATGTCAAAATCATTGATAGCATTAATGGGAGGACGAGAGAGTCCATCGGTATTTGAATTAATTCTACCTTGCTTGTAGCTAATTTGGTAGTCGAATTCTTCGAGTTTTAATCTCCAGCGAACAAGTTTGCTGCTGGGGTCTTTGCAGTTCATGAGCCAGATTAAAGGACGATGATCAGTAACGATCTTGAATTTCCTACCGTAGAGGTAAGGTCTGAAAGTTTGAGTTCCAAAGATGATTGCTAAAAGTTCCTTTTCCGTAGTGCTATAATTACCTTCTGCACTATTAAGCGTTGTAGAAGCATAGGCGATGGGAAGATCATTTCCATCTTCACACTGGGAAAGGACAGCACCTAATGCATAGTTAGAAGCGTCTGTGGTTAGTACAAATGTTTTGCTGAAATCTGGATATTGCAGAATTGGAGCATTGGTGAGCAAGTTTTTAAGCGTAATGAATGAATGATTTTGAGAATCACCCCAAATGAATTCAGTGTCTTTACGAAGTAGTGATGTTAAAGGTTTAGTGATTTTAGCAAAGTCTTTTATAAATTTACGATAATAACCAACCAGGCCAAGAAAGCTCTTTATATGTTTAGGGTTTTTGGGAGTTGGATAATCAAGAACAGCTTTAACTTTGTCGGGGTTTGGTGAGACACCTTTATCGGTGATGATGTGACCAAGATAAGCGACTTCCTTTCTAAGGAATTCGCACTTATCTGGTTGGAGTTTGAGGTTGTGTTTTCTTAGGGCATCGAAAACAAGTTTGAGCTTTTGAATATGCGAGTTTAAGTCATGGGAGTAGATTATGACGTCATCGAGATAGATGAAGCAGTGTATGCCTTGTAGGCCTGAAAGGACAGTGTTCATCAACCTCTGAAACGTCGCTGGAGCATTTTTCAGACCAAAAGGCATTCGAGTATACTCAAAATGCCCGTTGGGAACTGAAAATGCAGTTTTAGGAGCATCAGCATCCTTGACTCGGATCTGATGGAAGCCAGATGCCAGATCTAACGTTGTAAAGTATTTGCTATGTCCTAACTGGTCAAGAATATCGGTGATGTTTGGAATAGGATAAGCGTCACCTATGGTAACATCGTTTAATTTACGATAGTCAACTACGATGCGCCATTTCTTTTCGCCGGAAGCATCTTGCTTTTTGGGGACAATCCATATAGGAGAAGACCAAGGAGAATCGGAGGGTCTGATGATTTTCTGGTCTAGCATCTTTTGAATTTGTTTGTTGACTTCTTGTTTATGGATCTCGGGATACCGATAGGTTTTTGCATGGATAGGTTGGGAATCAGTGGTTTTGATTTCATGTGTAAGGGTATCCGTGCAAGTAAGGATATCACCTTCTAAATGAAACAGATCAGAATAATCAGAGCATAGCTGTAAAAGGGCTTTTGACTCTTCGTCATTGAGATGGGAGGATCTGACTTGATTTTGTACATTTTTAATCCGATCGCGGGAGTTAGCTGAAACGGTCTGTGTTACTGTGTTTACTGAGTGTATTTGCTTTCTAATGTCTTCGAGAGTATGACAAGGGTGAATTTCAACATTGAGAGATTGAATAATGACATCGCGATGTGTGGTGTTTAAAATAGATACATTTGCATGTTTATTAGGTTTCACTCTAGTTAAACAGCTGGCTAGATAAACACCATTTTGGATTTCAGATTTTTCCACAAAACCATATGTGATCTCTGGGTTTGAGATAGCACATTCAATGACCATCTCTGAACGAGCTGGAATGGTGTATCGAGGCTTTGTAAAGTGAAGGTTGAGCTGATATTTTCCAATAGTCAGAGTGTTGCTTTTGTAATCTACGTTACAATTATAGAGCTTCAGCAGATCATTTCCTATAATACCATCAAAATGAATGTCAACTTTATCCGATATAAGGTGAAAAGTGCTGTAGATCGTTTCGCTCTTGGAGACTTTGAGGTCAAGTTTAAAATTGCCAAGAGTGGATGAATAATTGGCGTCGCTATCGATACCTTTGAATTTAATGACTGCAGGATCAAGAACAGGTTGGATTTCTAGGGCTGATTTCTTAACAAATGAAACAGTGGAACCAGAGTCGACTAAGAATACTAGCGGTTTACTAGAATATTGGCTTGTAACGTATATGTGAGGTAGGTGAGTTTTATAATTTATGTTTACCTCATAACTAGCCTCACATTCATTTCTTGAGTTAGGAACGGATTTATTAGATGCAGTGGGAAGTGTACGAGATCTAGTAGGTTTGGTAAGCTTATTTAAATTAGGAGAGATAGTAAATTTACTACTCGTGGGTTGAGTAAGAACTTTTGAACTAGTAGGTTTGGAAATAGAATTAGTGCGTTTGGGTACAGTGAATATAAAAGGTTCAGTAGATTTGCAGAATTTAGTAGGTTTATTATACTTGGTAATTTTTGCAGATTTAGTAGGCATTGTAAAATTTGTAGATCTAGAACATATATTAGAACTGGTAGAATTGGTAGGACTAGTAGATTTTGTAGATTTAGTAGACATAGTAGATTTAGTAGATATAGTAGACATAGTAGATTTAGTAGATATAGTAGGATTAGTAGGTTTAATAGATTTAGTAGATATAGTAGGGTTGGTAGATTTAGTAAAATTGGTAGGCTTTGTAGATTTAGTAGGGTTGGTAGATTTAGTAGAATTGGTAGATTTTGTAGATTTAGTTGGAATGATAGTCTTCATAGATAAATTATCAAATAAAGAGTTCATCCCGTCAGCGTCGGTTTGAGTTGCGGATTCCGTACGACGCGGGACCGGAATCATAGTCAGTTTAAATCAGAGCGTGAATCAGAATCAAAAGAATCTTCCCGGATGCTGCGATCATCCTCATTGTGGGAAAGATTATGAATCTGTTTTGTAGATTTGTGACGTGAATTATTGAATTGTCTCTTACGACATTCATGAATCTCGTGACCCAGGTTTTTACAGTATCTGCATACTTTCACTGGGTTTTGGGGTACAGTGGTTGATGTAGAAGGATGTTGAGGAATGTTATTATTGACGTTGTGCACAGGGCGCTCACGAAAGGAAATTGGACGCTCGCGATTAAAGCAGTTTCGATCAAGATGCCCTGTTTTGCCACAGATTTTGCACTTTGGTCTTAATTGGTTAGCCGTTTGAGTTTGCAGGGCATAATTATGCAGCTTCTCTTCTTGAATGGCAAGGTTAACCGCTTCGTTTAGGTTCGAGGGATTTCTACACCTAAGGATTGTAGATATATGACTCGGTAACCCTAACAAGAAAGTATGAAGCGCTAAGTCCTCGGTATTTGCAATACGGCCTTTTAATTCGGAAGGATCTCTCGTAGAGTGTGTGATGTCAGTCTGTAATCGTGTTAAACATGTCTCTAATCGTAAACTATACTGACTGACAGATTCATTATATTTTTGTTTACACTGTTGTAGATCTAAAAATAAATGATCTCTATGTTTGGTTTCGCCAAAAGTGGTTTTTAGAAACGATTTCAATTCAGACCAATTTTCGAATATTTTTAATGCACAAGTGGATTCCGCTTTGCCTTCGAATTGTGACAATATGTATTTAAATAGAATGTCCTTTTGTGCAATTGAAGCTAACGACAATGCACTTTCGCAATTACGCAAAAACGAAGTTAATTTATTTTTATCACCATCGAAAGGCTTAATGAATTTAGTAAGGACCCCGAAATTAATATTTTCCTCTAAAGGTACTAAGGAACTGCTGGAAGACATTTTTTTATCACCTTTAAGACTCTCGTTAACCATTGTTAAATAAGTATTAGAAAATAGAAAAAACAATCACAAAGTACTCAGACAAAACAGAAAACAATAATTGTAAAATCACTTACAGAACGATGAATAGTAGAGACGTCATTGGAGTTAGCTATGCGGAGTCGGGTTACGGCACGAGCCGTCGCGTCGGTTGACCAGGTGGAGTGTATCGTGTTACACAATACAAGGCGCCGGTGCGATGACCTCGGTGATCACGGGCAGTATGCGCGTGATAATGGATTCCCTCAGAGCCTCGTGGATGGCTTGGAGCTTGGCAGGCGTCCCAAGGGAAGAGTAGAGTAGGGTGGCTGGTTACTCTTGAAGTCCCAATCAGCAGGGTGACTCGGTGTAAGGGTAGGTGACCCACAACACAGTGGAGCCACGTGTAGTTTTCGAGCCAAGGGTCAGCAGGGGTAGCTCGGTGTGATGTGAATACACAGTGGAGCTAGGCTGACGGGCTCGGTAGCGGCGATGCAGTGGCGTAAACAAGCTGGCGGTAGGCAGTAGCGTGCAATGGCCAACTTAGAGCCACATGCGATGAGACCAAACGTCGTGAAAGTGCAGGAGGACCCTCGTCAGGTAGGGGCGACCAGGGGACAGTAATTATCCCTTTTGTTCTGACACCAATAATGTTAGACTAGGTTCCCGACTTGTTTTAAAAAAAACAAGATTTATGGAAACACAGATTTATTAACACTTTTATTACTATTATTTACACTTTTCACTTATTTACTCCTTGTTGGATCACTCGGGTTTTTAAATAATCGCGCACTACTATTACTGATGAGAGGCAGAGTAACCTTGTAAAATTGAATAACAATGAATGACCATAATATCCAAAAATTATGGGTTTATATACAAAACAATATTGCTGACTTGTTGAAATGCATTGACGTCAATCGCTAGAATGCGAGTGTGGTCGATTGCAAGATCGGCAGATATTAGGGTTGTAACAGGACGTATGTCAAAGGTGATAATTACAATGTGCTAAATTGTATTTAATTATCGTGTTTCTATTCCTATAATATATGTTTATACACAAATGTTGTGTTAGTTCATTGTACGTTGTCGGTGAGCAAAGATATTCAATCCCGCTCAGGTTATGTGTCAATTCGATGTTTCATGAAGAACGGGTGTAATCAGTATTATGACCACAGAAGGTAAAGTTACAAGCACAACTTCCAGCAGCGAACGACTGGAGAGATCGCAGCCGGCACACGATACGGGTATGAATTTAACATACATAGAGAAATTAGATGGACACTCATTTTACAATATACTGAAATTCATGATCGAGTTATATCTTATCCATGGCAACCTGTGGGAGTACACTCATACGACACTGGTGAATTCTGATAAGGCATAAAGAGAGATCAAAAAGCAAGAGCGAGTATATGTTTGATGATAATCACATTGCCTGGTTCACGTGAGATATGCAAAAATGGCAAAGGAGTCATGTAAGTTTTAAGGCCAGCTTTGGAAGATAAAGGTCTAAACAACCGCTGCCGACTTTTGTCAAAGCTACAAGGCTTAATGAAATATGTTCAACCCACATTGGTTGGACAATGGAAAACTCAAATGTGGAGCTGTTTAAAATTCAGGATTCACAGTGCAGTGCAGACCCAAGTACAAACACCAAAGATACTGCACTATTAACGGATAAAGAATACAAAGCAAGAAGTCTCTACAAAAAAGGCACACGTTATTGAATATTTTAATACAATCTAGTTATGATATGATAAAATTAAAGTTAAGAAATGATAATTTATTGTAACATTTACGTTAACAAACCTTCTATTAAAAACACTTGTAGTAAGGTATTACTTGATACCTATCAGCCCACAATTTCTTCAAAAATCTTTTATTATCAACTAGCTGACCCGCCAGCGGCTTCGCTCGCTTAGCCTTCAAGTAATACCTTACTAAGGTATTACTTGATACCTATCAGCCCACAATTTCTTCAAAAATCTTTTATTATCAACTAGCTGACCCGCCAGCGGCTTCGCTCGCTTAGCCTTGCGGTTTTACGTTAATTCCTTTTTAATAGATTTTTGATTATCCCACGAGAACTCTTTAATTTACCGGGATCAAAAGTATCCGATATGTTGAACAGAGATATAAGCTACCACCATACTAAATTTCATTCAGGCGTCACTCTCATAAATCCTTCGCTGTGTACCAACTCAGGACGGCGCGGCGAGCACCCCTGCATTGTATGATGTCGTCCTATAATGACAATTTTAGATGTATAGATATGTTTCACGAGAATTCAAGCATTTTAAGAGATTAGCACTTGAGTTACTTAGAAAAAGTGACAGTTATGTGTAAGGTGTTACCAAAATAACCTTATATTATAAATAGATCTCTGTATCCTTATAGTTATTTAAAACTTAATTTCGTACTATCTTGGCTAATTGCGGCCGCTGTATAAGACATTGTACTTCACACTGAGTAGCTACGTAGGCACTTACATATACTCAGCCATGTTTGGCGCAGTTTCTGATTGTACAAACCACCTATGCAGTAAATAAATTAGTACCATTTTTTTTATACATCTTAATTTGAACTGATAAATGCTTATATTTCACGATTAAATAAATATGTACTCGTACTATGAGTTTGCTAATAAACATTCTGTTCTTGACTTGACTGATAATATGTTCGGATTATAAATAGGTTATCTGTAGCTTGTGAGTTATTGTACGAAGTAGCCATACCATATACTAATTTGTACTACCATTGTTGTAAAATGACCTCCACTGTCTTACTTAAGCTATAAAATAATCAATGTTTTATGTAATTAGTAAGTTGTGGTCAACGATGTGGGTTTCACAATTATCTACATTCTAGTATGTATTTTTTACTGTTACATTTATTGTGTTACTGTTTGTTGATCCATGAAAACAAATTTAAAAAATATATTAAGTGAAAAAGATATCAGTTATGTTTTTAACGCATGGAACAAGTGTTTACATCTATATAAATAATAGAAAAACTGTTAGTTCTAAAAGGTACTATGAAGTTAAGCTTGTCCACCAACTCAGGGCAGTCATACCGATTACGACAAAGATCATACAGCAACATAACATCCAGTTGTTTTCTTCTGGACTTTAAATTTAGTAACTTATATTTTTCCAATATATCCTCGTAAGGTATCAAATTATTGTAAAACTTATAGTGCATACAGCGCAAAAATTTCTTTTGAACTCGTTCAATATCGTTACTATACCATTGATAAAGAGGGTTCCAAACAGATACGGCATATTGCAATTGAGAACGAACCAGCGATTTATATAAAAGCTGGTACGTAATTTCATTTTTAAAGTTGTAGGTGGATCTTATTACAAAATTAAACATTTTAAAACATCTACTGATGATATTCTGTACATGTATATCTAAGGTTAATTTACTGTCTAATGTTACTCCCAGATCCTTCATAACTCTGACTTTCTTGATATTATTGTATAATTATGTAAAATTACTGGGTTTTATTTTACGAGTGAACACAATCGATTTGCATTTATTCAAGCTAAGTGTTAGCTTATTTTCAACACAGTACTCGGAAAGTCGGTCTAGATCATGCTGAAAGTTAATATGGTCCTGAAAGGCGTTAATGGCGTGAAATGCCTTTAAATGATCAGCGTACAACAAGAATTTCGAGTACTTGCAGCATTTATCAATATCATTGATATATAAAATAAAAGTGGTCCCAATATCGATCCCTGTAGTACCCCCGAGCTTACCGGAACCATACTTGATTCAAAACCATTTATTACGACTTTTTGACTTCGATTTGTTATATATGATTTAAACCATCGCCATAGATTTCCACGAATTCCATTATACCGAATTTAATCTAGCAGAATTTTGTGGTCCACCCTGTCAAAAGCTTTTCGGAAGTCTGTATACACACTGTCGGTATGTTTATTCTTATCAAGATTATTAAACAGTTCCGTAGTATACACTAATAAATTTGTAATTGTTGAACATCTTTGAACGAAGTTTTTACATAATAACATAATCTCTAAACAACATGTGATTAGAGATTATGTTATTATGTAAAAGCGGATATATCACACTGTGTACGAGCCTTTCGAAAAGCTTAGACAAGGTAGGTAAGATTGAAATTGGGCGATAGTTTTCAACGTCCTTTTTAGAACCACCTTTATGTACGGGTACGATACGGGCAACTTTCCATGCACGCGGAAATACACCTTCCCTCAAGCATTGGTTAAATATTTTGCATAATGGTATGCAAATTGTCTCAGCTTTGCATTTAAAAAAAACTTCGCGGTATATTATCTGTCCCAGCCCCTTTAGACGGATCCAATTTACATAGTTCTGATTTAACTTTTGCAATAGTAATACATACATCGGTGATATTTACATCACATGTATTACTTACCATCTATCTGCATATCGATGTCGTTTATACCCTAATCATCTGGCACTGAGGATGGTTCAAAAACTGAGTGGAAATATCTAGAATAAACATAACAAATGCCTAAAACTATTTTGTTATTATACTGAACACTGCTAGGAATATCATTGTTTCTTTTTCTATTTGCAATATATGCCTGTAAAAAATGTATGTAAAATTTGACGTTACATTTTATACTATTTTCTATTCTTAATTTGGTGTAGGAGGCCCTTACAATCATAGATAAACTTGGTATAGTTACAACCATAGAGATAAGGTTAGGTATAAGTACTAGGTACAACTTCATAAGAAAAAATTACGGCAACAAAAGTTTCAAAACACGCCGCTGGGAGCGCTGGCTGTAGTATTTCTGTAATTTACAATAATAAGATGCCATAGCATTAGTGCGTTCGAATAGAACCATTGTGAGCGTTTTAGCGAAATTAACGCTAAAAACGCTCACAAGGGGTGTTCGAATTGGGAATCTGTGGGTGAAAATGTCATTCATGTCTCTTTTAGTTCAGCGTTCGGAAAGCTAAAAAAGAGGTATTTATGCCACCAAAAGGTATTTATGCAAGTTTTGACCCACGTTCGGAGCATAGTTGTTTCTGATCGTTTTTTGACAGCTATGTATTTGACAGCATAATTATGCGATTTTAGGTTTTATGCTCAGTTGAGCGTCCGATTTGGGTGTGGGCAAAAGTGGCAAAAATAACGTTTGTGAGCTTTGCGAACGCTTTATCAAAAGAGCCATCAATGACAACGCCACCAACAACGCCCTAAAAGCTGTGCCTAAACTAAAAGCTAAACGAACACACCTCATGACTACTTTTTCTGTAAGAATCTGTGGGTGCGACGTAAAATTTGTTATTTTATTTTGGTTCCATTCAGAAAAAGTCAACAAAGTATTTGGAGGTTGAGAGTTTGTAAGTTTTGTATATCTAAAAGTTTACTTTAATTTCTCCTACAGTTTATGAAACTATCATGTAACAGATACTGGCAAAGTTGCCACACTCAAACAAGTCGCAGGGGCCATACACAAAGAATCTAATCTAAGTTTTGTATACTTATTTACCAACTGAAATAAATCTTTCTCATTCAATTCGTCAATTAGATAAAATGCTCAGCGATCAGTTTACAAATAAATAAATACTTTTATATAATTACATACATATATCCGTATATTTTTTCTTGTATTTTAGAAAAATGCATATATTGTGTACGATCTGCAGCGACCTCGTGAATCAAACTGAAAATATATACGTTACTAAATGTGGGCACATATTCCACCATCATTGCCTGGCGCAATGGATAGAAAGGTTGGTTGAAATCTCAGTAATATTTTTTTTCATAAAGGTACATTTTACTATTTAGACTGACAATGGTCACTAATGCACGAATTAGAAACGGGATATTTACTTTTGTATAATAATATGTATTGTATTTAATTCAGTAAATATTCAGTTTTATAAGTTAATTCTTACATATTCCTTTTTTTGATATCACTACCAAATGATCCCTACTAACTAGTAAGGTTAACCCTGATATTGGAAATCATAATCAATTTATTAATAAAGCCAATTTCCACATCAAAGTTCAAATTCATTACAATCAGTCATGTACCTATTGCTATTTGTAGGTGCACATTGCACATGCAGGCTAATAAATAGCATAAATATACATATTGTAATACATTAGTATTGGTAACTTAACACACATATATTAAGTAATGTCAAATTATACATCATGATTACCTCATTACGTACCTCAAGTGTCGATGTCATTATAACAATGAAATTTCTATTGCGTCAGGCTGTGTGACCTTTGATGGATTATAATTCAATTCAAAATAATGAAAAAAAAGGTAAAAACGATTAATTAAATAATTAATATCCACAGGGAGTCAACAAAATATAAATACAATAAACAGCAACACTATGTTATAGTAGGTAGGTTAAGCAACTCGGCATAGCTATAGAATAAGTGGTCAGTAAGCCAAAGTCGTAGTTGAGAGTTATTGTATACTGTTGGACCCATGATATGAGTGTGCTTGGCGGACTTTGTAAGCTTACACTGTACACCAGCAAGCTTATCTGCGTTCGAGGTATTGTAGGTGTGCCCACTGTTACGAGTCTTATACGAGTCTAAGTTCGTTCTCATGTACACAGCTACCTGAAATATAACTATAACATATAACCTGGCCAAGTTAAGATTCCCAGGCTCTCAAAATAAGATCGCACGGAAGCATCACATGTCCTTGAGCCTCGACTGAGCGCATAACACGCACTGCTTACCTTACTACACAATCTGTCAACATGGTTCTCCCACCTTAAGCCAGAGTCAATTTCAAACCCGAGAAAGGTTATTGTTTTTCTTTCTTGCAATGTTGTTCCGTCAATTAAAACCTTTAAGGGCGAGAGAATACGCCCTAAAAGGTTGAACTGCATGAAGTGCATTTTTTTAAAGTTTCGGTGCCTGTTGACGTTAAATCACTATGCAATCACTTTCAAAAAAAATATAAATCTCTATTAAAATATATATAAATATAATAATATGTAAATATGTTTAATGTAATGTAATTATGATCGACTATTTCAATGGCTCATTAAAGATGGTATATAATGTGACTTAATTTTTTTATTGACTAGTAGTAGTTTTGATTCCTTAGATTGCTCTGTTTCACAACAGATTTTGTTTCTGCCATTTCTGTATATTTTTAGCTACTAGACGGATTGTTTCCATATCTGTAGATTCTGTAGTGTAAGTACATGTATTATAAACAGTTATAAAAGAATTATTCTGTTCCATGTAAGTATATAATTGAATAATTCCATACATGTCCTCAATATTTGCTTTTTACACTTTAATGTTACCATTTAATTGTATGTATCTTAGAAGTGTTTTACAGTTTTAGCATCATTAACAAAATACAGTATATTTGCTCACATGTGAGACTATTTCAGAGCCCATATGCAAAAATTATATATTTAAATAAATCAAACCAGTCTCCTTCGTTTGTTTTCTACTCTACCCACACAACAAAATTATGCCAATCCTGGGTCCATAATGTAAGAAACTGAATTGAAAACATTGTTGTTCAGGCTTTGGTTACACATGATGCTACTAGCTAGTTCAAATACCTAAAGCTTGCTAACCGCTAGTTAACACGAATCTGTCCCCCTCGTATACTGTGTGCTGATGTGCTCGACTAAAGTGGCAATTATTGCCATTGACCTCGTAGTACCACTCAACAGTGTACACATTGAAATGGTGCACATTATATGATAGTTTCTATGTATTTTACCAATCTACAGTGTTAAAGTGTTACTAATAAAGTCGATATATATGCATATATTAAAACTAACTATAATATTGGGATAGTTTATAATTGAATAGCTTATTCAATATGTGAATAAGCCGAGGTTTGGATAGCGTGGACATAAATTAACTACCCTCGTATTAGCTAGTTATAAGCACCAAATAAGTACTAGTAAGTTCTGAATTAACAAAAAAGTTAATAAGGCATACTCTGAATATGGAAAATTTTCGGGTTAACTTTCCATTAACGTCCGTCGAGTTGGAGGTCGATATTTTTTTGCAGAAAGGTTACATTATTATAAGCGCTTTAATATAATATAATATAAGCTATTAATATTGGCGCGTGTGGCCAAGTTTCAACCTGCGGAGACGCGTAGTTTTTGAGAAAAAATTTATTGAAAATCAATTATTTTTGCAATATTTACGTCAATACCTACCTCGTACATCGTGTTGCGGGTTGATATTTTTTTGTTACAGATAGGTTACATCGTTATAAGCACACGCGCCAAGTTTCAACATTCATAGACGCGTAGTTTTTAAGATTTTTTTTTATTGAAGATCAATTATTTTTGCAATATTTATGTCAATAAATACCATAGATCATATAGAATTCTCGCCATTGCACGTTTCGGTTTACGTACGCTCCTCTAGGCCTTCACCTCGATAAGGATATATATAACTTCCTCAGAATTAATAATTTGATATCTCGGAAAGGGGGGGTAGTACCCCTCCTCCTCTCTTTCCTCCCCCTCACCCCTCTCAACTCGACGGACGTTAATGGAAAGTCTTACCATATTTTCAAACTCTGGTATGGTAAGCAGCCTATAAATAGATTATAGAAACCATCCATAGTTCTAATGCTATCTCAATTAGTTTAAATGATATGAGAGATGGTTAAAAAGTTTGTAGAATGAAAATGTTAGACGATGAAATTAAACCAAAAGATGAAGTTTATTTTTAATTTTCTATAATGTTCTCTCGTAACCGTTTTCAGATCTTTCGTATAATTAGAGTAGATTGCAGTTTTATATAATAGCGAAATAAGGTTATTGTTGCTATAACCCACTACAGAGTGTTTGACATTCTTATTGTACTCATAAAACATAGTCTTCATACTGTATTTTTAGCTTTCCGATATCATAGACAGATGAATCATGGACTTATAATTTAAGGTAGGTAACTCCTCAGATTATGAAACAAAACCTTTTGTTTCATAATCTGAAGGTAACTCTTTAGTTACAGAATGGAGAACATTGCAAAAAAATCCTTCATACAAAGTTAATTTACTTATTATTTAACTTTCATCCCCTATTCCAGAAGAACTCTTTCGTTTTATGGGGTAAATAAAATATCCTATAATAATATGTACGGGTCAATATACAGTATTTATATTGTAAGGGTTCCATCAGATATCTTTCACAAAATTAATTAATATTATTATTATTAATTAATATCTTATGTGTTTACAGTAACTGTTAATCTCATGTTTTATTTATGCCGTGTATATAAATTACGCTAACTACGAGTATATCACTGCGGTCCTAATTGGCTATAATCGATATTAGCGCGATAAAAGTCGGTCCCTTTCACCGTGAGCGTGATTACGATGGCCCACGCTACGTCATCGATGACGTCCTAACTGCCGCCATATTGACGATTACATGAACCATGCTCTACACCATAATCGTCGTGAGCGTTCTGTCAAAAGTGACAGGTGTTTGTTTATTTCTACAATGTATTTACTGGTGTCCCTTCTTTTTGATGTAAAAGTTTTAAAAGTCGGTCCATCCATTCCGTTATTCTCTTTTTAATCCACACACCACATAGTTAACCTTCACACTATGCACGTTATTTTTATGATATTTGTTTTTCGCGCGCAAATGGTTCGTTATTGCTACAACTTTGGTCCGAATTAACAACACGCTTACAGTGCCACGAGCTGTCAAAATCGCGATATTTATCTCGGACCAGCTTTGGTAGACGATAGCACTGTGAGCAAAATTATCGCAAAACGGACCACGGCATATGACTTCAGACTATTATCGATTAAAAAGTATATAAAGTGTATACTCCCCTGGCATGCCCCGTTGCCTAAATCTTATTAACTTGTAGCCATATTTAAAAAAATATAAATCCTATAATGATAATTTGGTGTTTCTTTAAGAAGTAGTTAATGTTTGAAGGACATATTTGTTTTGATATCTTTAAATTAAACTGATAGGTTAACCCCAAAACTGTTTTATTTTGTAAGTAGTTTGAGTGTTATTTGAGTTAGTTTAATTTTATATTCAATTTTATTTATTTTCATTGATTCGTTGTATTCAGATCTCAAGTTAAGTGATAATTTATAAAATGTTAAAAAAAGGGATTAAAAAACATTACAGACTGATAGAATTTCATTAGTTAAAATAATAATCGTTAATACATAACATTTGTTATCGATTTATTTTATTTAACATATAAAAATACGAATATGATGTCACTTTCCTGTCTCCATTTGTCACTACCCTGTCCATGGTGTCACTCCTCTGACTACACATTTTCCCCTGGAGCCTATAAAACGTAAAAAAATTAAAAAATCTTCTGGCCCATAACATTACACATACATACACATTGCGAAGTTATGAGGCATTTAATACTGATTCAAATACATATTTTTTTCTTAGGGGACACTGAAAATACAAATACTGTATATTGACCCGTACAACATATTATTTGTTGTGACTGTGTCAAGTTTTATCAAATCTATCTCGTAGCTTCAGAATAATGCACATAAAATAAACAGACAGACAGACAAAAATAGAATATTTTTTTTTTAACTATATATTAATAACAAAATACACCTCAATTATAAATGTGTACTAATATTGGCTTAGTTATAATTATTACTTACGGTATGTAGACCACGATTCACTCGATCTTGGTGCCGAAATATCGGAAACTACAAAACCGAGTAACTCGTGGTCTACATCGCGTGAGTAGCAATTATAATTCAGCTAACAACAGTGATTGTTTAAAACAGAATATTGGCTCAGTTGCAGTTATGTACTAGCGACTGCCCGCGACTTCGTTCGCGACCTTCTGACTGAATAATAAACACAACAAAAAAAGAATTAGCGAGATTGTTCCATCCGTTCTCAAGTTATAGCGTGAACAGGAGAAATAGAGGCTCATTTTTAAATATGTAGATAGATTGTGAATAGAATAATCTATATCGCAATAATGTTGTAAACTTTAAACGAAAATAATAAACTATACAACAATTTTCTCAGATCGAAATCCTGCCCACAATGCAGACACAAAGTGACGGAGAAATGCATGTACCGCCTGTACCCCACCGTTACCAACGAGACGTCGGGCGATGATGCCGCGACCCTGCAGTCGAGGTTGGACGATGCGCAGTTGCAGCTGAGGCAAGCGAAGGCTTCATGCCGGGAGAAAGATGACATGATCAAAGAGTTTCATACCGACATGAAGAGAAATGAGTAAGGTTTTTTCTTACTAACAGCTCAGATATGGGTGATGAGGCTGCTATCCAGAGGGCAGATTCTACTGATATAATAATAATAATAATGTTTATTGGTGTTCTTACAAAACAGTTCATACACTAATAATACTCACCTAAAACATTCTGTGGATTACCAGTCTCACAATAAGTGAAGACAAATTAAACAAAACATTTGTGTTAGTCTTATTATTCAGTTTAATAGAATACTTTACAAATTACTAACTCTAATAATTTACTTTTTGTAATTTTTGTTTTTTAATATTTTATTGTTTCTTTAATGGTGTGATGAATTCTGAATGTAACATAAAGTGTATGCAATCTAACGGGAAACACGCACATAGCATACATTTACAATCATTCACTTGTTTAAGTATTTTGTTGCCAACATTGACGATATTTTATTCACAATCGAAATATCAGCGAAACTTTCATGATCATGCTAATATCTGTTGAGGAGTTCACTCATAAGGAGACTATCCTGTCTGCAGCAGCAGCTTATGGTGAAGATCATGTTTAGCAAACAAATTTAAATGTATATACTGTTTCGAGTCCATGCTACTAACCGTTAAAGATTTCCCTCGTAAGGAGACAATCCTGGTTGCATCAGCAGGTTATATCTATCATATTATTGCATTATCACTGAAGTTACAGTATACAACATTTCAGCTCAATTAGTCATCGGGAAGTGTTTCAAATGTTACTTGCAATATTTGAACTTAACAGTCATAACTAGGTACTACATACCATTACTAACCCAGTACCCACCCACCCCACATACCTACAAAGGTTTAGTAAAAGCTTGTAATAACAATAAACATTTAAAAATACACTTTGTAAAACCTACCATCTTCTCATTAAAGAAAGCATCATACAACAAGTACAATTTGAAAAATTTAATACCGACTTTTATTCTATTCAGTTATTGGAGTGTATATCAAAAACTACTGGACCGAAATTGATTTTTTACTAGTTTCGTTTAGTATGAAACTAACAAGTAGTACCATGTTACAATCCTGATTAAATGCGCGAACTTTTAATGGCACTTGCCAAGGCACTTTAGTAATTTTTTTTTAAAGGAAGGCTTTCAATATCGACAAATTTAGAAAATTTTAAATTCATACTTTAACACATAGTCTTAATTCTAGAAAACTTGGGTCAGCTGTGTCATTATTTTTGACTGTGGTTCTAGAAATGTTATTTAGGGTTACGGTTCCAAAGTTTAAATGACCAAAAATAATAAAAATTAACCACAATAACCGAAAAAAGGTTACAGTTTGACCAAATTTCTAGGTTTTGCTTAAATGCCCGTAATTTCCAAACTGCATGGGATAGATATTTTTTCTGATTTTTCTCATGATCATCATCAGCCTGTAGCAGTCCACTGCTGGACATATGCCTCTCCAATTGCACGCCACTTAGGTCTCATGATGGTTACAATCAATCCTGTCACCCCGTTTTGGCTTGACGTTGAGTTCTGGGACACCCTGTATATATATACATATATAAATACGTATATACATTTTTTTTCTAGTATTATTCATACACATATAACAATAAACAACCATTTTGGACAATAAAATGCCACGTTTTTACCTTAAAATATTAACCCTGCAAGGGTTAATATAACTAACAAAACAAACAAGGTGCGTCGCTCTGACCCTTAGCACATTAATATCATCTACATTACCGTGCCCTTCGATTGTAACTGTGGTACTGGCGTAAAAATCAGGACTTTCATGGACGGCACGTCGCACCAACGCGTCTGTCTATCCTAAAAGAATTGAAAATTGAAATTCGACTTTGCAGTATATGCCTACAGAGACTTACAATAATTCGGACACGTGGCCAGAAGAGACGCTAACAATTTAGAAAAGCTCATTCTTGTGGGTCACGTGGAAGGAAAACTCAGTCGTGGAAGATCTCCCACCAGGTGGGCTGACGTTGTCAAAGTGATAACTAAGGCAAATGTACCAACTGCTATGTGTAACATTTAATTTAACATTATCACTGTAATAAGCATACTTGATAAGGAATGTATACCTTGTAATGTCTAACGAGAAATGTGTAATGTATTGGCTAACGAGAACAGACTGGCCGCTATCCGCCACGCTTATTACTTTTATAACAATATTTTGGCGGTAGAACAACTCTCCCTCCATAATCGTCAACAATGCCACCTTGCGGTGAATTCAGAAAACATCTGCCGAGTCAAATACATTCCATTTATCTAATAATACAACAATTTTGCTAATTTTAACCTACTGTAAATAATTTGTCTATAATGTATGTTTTTGTTATACTGAAATAATTATGTATTGTTAACATATGAGACAAGCCGAGTACCGCCATACTTAGAAAAACATAGTCCAGAAGGCCGTTCATGGTAGTCCCGACCCTCAGTCATGAGGAATCGATCAAGAAGAAGAGGATTGTCCACTAGCTGTGCTCGCGTAAACCGGTTTTATCCAGTCTCGCTGCGTACGCGACAAGCGGCCAGTGGTCATGCACACATGCCCGCGTAGTGCATCCGATTCGCGCGGTTGTATGAAGCTTTGCCTCTGTTCCGTTTATTTACTTATGTGTAAAATGATGCACTCCCGATTTCTCTCTAGATTTATATTGAACAATATTCCGTGTTTTATTTTATAGATTAAACTAGATATTGTTTCAGTTTTCAGGGGTTAAAACGTTGAAACTAACAAACTGAAAAGGGGATGGAAAAAATCTCCTGCATTTTTTTGTCTATTATTGTAGGATTAAATAGGCTTTACCTTTCTTTGAAATTGCATTGACCTGATGCTCCATATTATATGATGCTCCACCTTGACGTTTCAGTCGTTTTAGTTTTAATTTTAAGTGAGCTTTTGGTTTTAATTTTTCAGCCGCCGGCTTAGGTTGAATATTTTATTTCTTTATCGCCATGTGCACTAGGAAACCTTTCTTAGTGCTTTTTTTATATATCCTTGAAAATATTTGCGCCCAATATGTATATCTTTTCAACAGCTATTACTGTAAAAAATGCACAAAATGAATGACCTTTTAGCGTTACAAAATTAACATCTTAATTTGATCGGTTTTTTGCTTTATTTAAGGAGCTTTTTCGCTAAGCGAATATGCCGCTCCGTTTGGCAACAATATATACAATTCATCTATAATTACCATTTTTTTAAACCAAGCTTAATCATGGCTAGTACCACTTTGGCTTTAATGGACATATGATATGACGGGTAGGTAGGTCCGACTATAATGCCTGCTAACTTTGGCTGCCAACTTCACACCGGTTTTTCACACACCTATGCCGTCCCTGTCAAATAATATTAAGGAACACCAGTTTTTGTTTTAAACGAACTATCTAAATAGAATGTTTCACACCTATAGGTTCAAAAATAAAGAATTTTCTTCCTTTTCACACCGTTAAGTCATCTCCTTAAATAAATTAAGGAAAGCATTTTTATTCTAAATATGAATTTTGACACCTATAAGTTCAAAAACAAATGACTTTCATAAACCCATATTTACCTCCTTAAATGTTGATTTTCAAAAACTCTTTCTTAGTACACCGCAGATGACCTACATAAAAATGAACGATTTTCTTCATCAATTTCTAAGCTATTTTTATCCCATTTCGAATTTCGCTCTTTTGCAATCTTACGCAGTCGGGCTTGATACCGATTTACGCTCGGAAAAATCAGCTTCGTAGCTACTGGCTCCAAGTTTCAAATAATCTATATTCACCAACCTCTTTACTAGCTTTTTCAATTCGGATATCATGTGGCGTCGCTTTTTGTGTGGAATAAACTTACGGAGTTGGAAAGTTTTACGTTTGGTTAGGTACTTGTTGACCTTTACGACTTTTCAGGGCTTCGCTAACGAAATAATAAGAATCTTGAATGTATAATGTAATGTACTTTTATATAAGTTCAGGATCACGTTGAAAAGGTGAATAAGATTATGAAATTAAAAAATATTTTACTTATGATCATCGTACCCTTTTTCTAAAATTTCTACCGATGAGTTACAGTGCCATAGAGATAGAAATTGGGCACTTTTACCTATGTCTATTAACTACTACGCGCTACCAAAAAACTCTATATAAACTGTCGTCTTTGCTCGCAACACATCTCAAAATTTGTGCACAAAACAAACATTTATTAACCCGTCCAATGTCTAGTTCATTCGGTTTGTTTCCGAACTATACGCATAAAAGTTCAAATAAAAAATGCTACACTTGAATAGTTTGACCAACTAAAAGCAAGTTTATACCGGTGGAGTGGATTGGATCTGATAAAACTAGTTACAAACTCGAGGTATAACAATGTGTATACACTTGGTGTACGTGCGACACGAATGTTAATCATAAGTTATGTTTGTGTCAATTGTCTCAATAATGAAACGTTCACACGCTCAGGCACACATCACCAACATTCAAGCCCCGAGCACAATCATTTCTGCTCAAACATCGCATCTTTAATGTAAAGAGAAAGAAGGACCGATATTGATATCTATTGTTAACCAAACTTCAAATGACAAAGAAATATTAAAAACTAGTTTTTGCCCGCGACTATGTGTCGCGCGACTGTATGTACTAATACGCGTATTTTTTTATAGATATGCATCATTGTAACAATAAAAAGCTATATTCATTGATATCGCCGGCCATTTCCTGTGATATTTGTCAAAAGTCCATGTAGATACCGTATTTTTTTATTTATATTTTCAGTAATAATATTTTTTTTATTAAATGTAGTTCACTAATTCGGAAGCGGGCACTTAAGTCACCAGACTAGTTGGAGAGCTTATACGTGAGCATGTCACATACCGTGGGAGTTCCGCTAATCAACTCCAGCAAATTTCTGTGTAAAATTATGATTTAACAATATTTTTTTTACTAATGTTGGTTGTGAACCGAACATTTAAAAATTAAGTGTCGGTGTAATGGCAGAATATCGGATATTAATCTGTTGGGATCAGCAACCCTCATTCGAGGCAAGTTTCATTCATAAATCTATTGTTATTTTTTGCGCTGATGCGGACGGGTTAATCTCACTTTCGAATTGCGTCTGGGACGCGGTAAGCGGGCGTACGATCTGATGCACAGGTGACGATATGGTAATATAACGCCATTGGCTGTAGGTTATGTATGCTCGCCCCCAAACTACACGAGATAGTCCTGTGGTAAGACGTTATTGGGGACATATTGGTGTATGGGGGGACATCACTAACATCTTCGGGGATATAACAGCCGTATTTATAAACACGCAAAAGAACCTAGGTATTTAAGACAAAGTAATTACTTGAGCAACGCTTTTTAATCTTTAGACTAGAATATGCCTGAAGTTAGAACTATCAAAGGCTAGAATTCTTAGCCGAATAATAGTCACCATTTCCTTTGCATGAGCAATGAGAACACGTTAATTTTTCGTTCTTATTGCAAAAGTGAAGTTGTATAAAAATGACATTCACACACAAGTCTGAACTGTGAAGGATCTATTATGCTGTAAACATTAGAATCCCTTGACAGCAATATAATACAAGTGTAAAAAGATACATCCAATTTTGATAGAGTTATGTCATGCGTTTACTTTAGTAAGTGACTTTAATTGCTCGACTATAGAATAAGATTTTATGTTAAAATATTCTATCGTCAAGTGCTTACTTTATTGAGCAATTACTTAACAACAAGTAATTACTTGTTTATAAATACGGCTGTAAGATATAGTTTGTTTTCTAATGACCATTCTTTGATTATTTCTAGAGACCTGCTAAGATCGTACGAGAAGAAGCTTGTAAGTCGCGACTCGGCTGTGATGGCGCTGAAGGAACAGCTAGAGTATGTAAAGAGCCAGAACTTGATGACAAACCAACTCAAAGAAGAGAACGAGAAGCTTCAGAAGGATATACAGACATTGCACGGGTGAGTATTTGTGTTCGTTTATTGTACATCTATACCAAGGGTTATACTATATAATATATGTACACCTTTTAGTGATGAGGTACAATTTCACAAAATTTCTGTCTTGCCATGGACCACCAACTATTATTTGTTAATATCAGAGAATAATGCCCGTTTTCAACAACATTTTAGGTAACACATAAGCGATTTAGGTAACACTTAATAGTACAAAAAAGTCACTTAACTTGGCTTTGGTGTTACCTTAAATGTTGGTGAAAACGGACATAAGAGATAGTACTTTTTTACAGCACATGTTTTTTTACATAAGTACAGTTAATGTAAATGAATAAAACATTGTTTCTATCTACAGGGTGTTTGGTAGAGGGACCGACAAACCAAATGAGCGTGTTCGGGGGCCCACTTGGAGAATACAAGTTGGCCAAAAAAAAAATCCCCGACACCCCAATTTTTTTAACTTTTTTTTGTGAATTTTCTCGTTTTCTCCAATATTGTACCTATTTACCACCATAACATTTGTAAAGTATGTTTTAGACTGGATGTTTTTAGTTTTTACAAATTTTACAAATGTTATGGTGGTAAATAGGTACAATTTCGAGAAAAAGGGAAAAATCACTAAAAAAAAAGAACATATTGGGGGGTCGGGGATTTTTTTTGGCCAACTTGTATTCTCCAAGTGGTCCCCCGAACACGCTCATTTGGTTTGTCGGTCCCTCTACAAAACACCCTGTATAAATAAATGTGCAAAAAACCATAAAATTGTTAAGCCGTACTTAATGACGAAAAGTATATATTACAGAGATAATTAGGTACCTATGTAAATATATTATTTTTATTCGATTTTTGTGATCGCATTATGTACTCTTGACTAATTTCTGAATCCTAGGTTCAGTTCTTATTAGGCGTACTTCTGGAACCTTTATGAAAGTGATTGCCATTTAGCCTCAAAAATCTTCATGATTGGGATGGCTTCACGGACCCTTTCGGGTGCTTCCAGGGACCACCAGTTAATAACCACTGATCTCTACAGATAAATAAAGTTGGAGTGACTGTTTGTAATTTCAAATTAACAGCTTTGCACTAAGTGCATATGTACATATATATACATATACATATATGTATATATACATATACATATATGTATATATACGGTACTTGCATAAAAAAAAGCAATTTTTTAAATTTCTGTCTGTTCCGGCTAATCTTTGAAACGGCTGGGTTGATTTTACAAGGACTTTCACTGGCAGACAGCTGATGTTATAAGAAGTAACTTGACTACTTCTATTTTACAAAATAATATATTTAGGTACAACTATGTCTGTATGTTACCGTATCACGCCTAAACGGCCGAACATTAAATCAAATTAGGCAAGGTTATAGATTATATCCCGGGGAAGCGCATTGATCATCATCGTCATCATTATCCATCACCACGCGAGTGAAATCGCGGGGCGCAGTTTGAAAATACAAGAGTTTCTTCTGTCAGTGTCAATGAACAGTACCTGTGCAAACTGAATGCTAAGAAGAATGCGTTAGGGCTGTGTCAAACAGGACGCGTGTGCGTTGCAGCGCAGCAACTATTACATATTCAATAAATAATATAAAAAAAATATATTATTTTTTGCAATATTAAGACTTTTTATTTGTATTCCAGATTGCAAAAAGTATTGAATGCGACCGCTGACGACGTCGAAAACATGTTGCAAGGTTATACCGATGTCAAGACAATTGCCTTGTTCGCGACGGCACTCAAAAGGTACCACACTATTAACTATCCTAATAAGCGATAAAGCACTGAAAGACTGACTCACCGACTGACAGACTGACGACTGACGGAGTGACCGACTGTCGGACTGACTGATAGACTGACTGACTGACTGACTGATTGACGACTGACTGATTCATCAATGCAGAGCTAAAACAGCTACTTGTAACAGTGACTTTTGCATTGTAAGCATTAAATAAAGGTTTTTTGGAAGTTACCCTCTTAAGGGGTAAAGCGAGCCGCTGTCGGGCCAGCTAGTATTCTGTAATCAAACTTCTTTAAGATAGATAAACGCTTAGAACTTAGATTACATTTTTCAGTCCAATGTATTGTTGTTAATATTCGTTAGTGCTATAAAATCTTTCTAATTGACATATTCTGTTTTCTTATAGTAAAAAGTGATGAGACGGGCGATTTGTGCTTGCGGTAAGCAACAAGCCATGGTAAGCTATGTAAGCTTTGCGTGGACTGCACAGCGCTCGACGCGCAGGCATTGGTGTTGGTGTCACATTCGCACAGTTTTTTAAGTCACTACAACGCCCTTTAGACTATAACGCAGTAATGATTGCATACTTACATTTGGAGGTAGAATGGTGGAACAAGCCAAGACACACGGTTGAATAAAATGCCTACCAATAGGCAGACCGCTTTAATGAGTCCTCGCCCGCGGGGTACAGGGGTGCGGGGATAGGACGACAAAGAAGACTGAGAGAGATGCGGATAACGGGCGCGCGTTACGGGGTGTACAAGAGACGAAATGTGCGTTGAATAGTTCTTAAGACATGTGACGTTATAGTGATAAACGTGTTTATTTTATTCAAAAAAATAATTGATGACGTTTTAGTGAATTAGAACACCAAACAATATACTATATTTATTTATATTATATATTAGAACACCATAAAATATTAATACAATACATTTTTACATCGTAAGCAAACCAACATTTTTCTTAAGCGGCCAACTTCTGTTTTGGAAATGACATAACTGTATGCTAAAAACAAAGTCTATGAAGTTTCGTTTCATTATATTGGGTGTTTGGTAGAGGGACCGACAAACCAAATGAGCGTGTTCGCGGGACCACTTGGAGAATACAAGTTGGCCAAAAAAAATCCCCAACCCCCCAATATGTTAAACTTTTTTTTGTGATTTTTCCCTTTTTCTCCGAAATTGTACCTATTTACCACCATAACATTTGTAAAATTTGTTAAAACTAAAAACATCCGGTCTAAAACATACTTTACAAATGTTATGGTGGTAAATAGGTACAATATTGGAGAAAACGAGAAAATTCACAAAAAAAATTTAAAAAAATTGGGGTGTCGGGGATTTTTTTGGCCAACTTGTATTCTCCAAGTGGGCCCCCGAACACGCTCATTTAGTTTGTCGGTCCCTCTACCAAACACCCTGTACAAAACCTTCTTCAACAATTTTTAGAATGTTATCTCATGTGTATCTCCCACATCCCCTAAGCCCGCGCCTCTGTACCCTGTAGGCCAAATCAACTATTGAATAGTTAATTTGGCGGAAACATATACCTTACTATTCGTTTAACAAGCTTTGCGAAGTCTTTAAACTTTTATAGGGATGAAAAACGTGTTCGGGGTAAAACAGTAAACTTACCGAGAAATTCATGAACACTGCTATTTTTTAAATTGGATTTTTGAAATCAATCCACATTGATTAGTTGCCGCCACAATACACAATTTATCATATGCAATACGGTATATATAAGAAAAAGAGTAAAATGTTAAGACACAGACAAGACACAAATATTTCAAGAATATTAAAAGATATAATTTAAAAAAAATACCAAAAATGGAACGGACTTCAACATCAAAAAGTGTGAAATAACTTGTTGACCATGGTAGTTCAAAAGTATCTATTATAACAATATTGTGCGCATGGTACCGACTTCGAAAAGATATTTCACACGTTTTAGTGTTGAATTCGGTCCCATTATTTGGTAAAAAAAAATTCTCCTTTTTTAGTGACCCTTGCTACTTACTGGCTCGATTGTCATTCACAGTCTATGATGATATCATAGACTGTGAAGATAAGCGTTTCAGTTATTGGAGTGTAATTAAAAAACTGCTTTACCGAATTTGATGAAATTGAAATGGGACCACCTCGGAAGTATTTCATAAATTATTCAGTAATCATTTATTTTATTGTGTTTTGTAATTATTGTTTCGATTGTTACTACTAAATGTTGTTGTATGTATCTTGCCATAAATAACGCCTATTCTATTCCAAGTATACTATATCAAAAAAATTTATTGAGAATCGGTCCACAAATGGGGGAGAAATCGATGAACATACACAAAAAACATTCAGGCGAACATATAACCGCCTCCTTTATTGAATTCGGTTAAAAATAATCTATAAGCCGGTGGCCGGAAAAATGGACAAAATTCTGGCAGTGTATTTATTAACTTTTTGCCCAAAGTTGGCGCCAACATTTCGGTTAACCGTCGCCTCAACCAAACGTTTATCCAGATCCCTAAAATCGCTATACAAGTTGAGAGCGGACGGCCCCCACGGGCCTAAAGTCTCGACCCATACATTAGGCGCAAACATGTACATTCTGTCTACATACATATATCACGTTCAAGGTCTTCCGCTTTAGTCGTGGCTGCTTCCTTTAACGAAACAAAAAGTATTAGTTGTCGTGCTAAGAGTATTTTGACATAAAAATAAACAACGTTTACACCTTCATACCCCCGCACTAGGATCCCCCGTGTGGCGAGAGGCATGTGTATACACAATATCACACCATAACATCAAAGATCCGAGAACAAACACTTCTGTTCACCACACAATGATTTCCTCCGAACAGGATTCGACTGAAACCAACGCACTCATTAGTATAATACGCCATATTGCGTTGACTGTTATCACTATAGTAGCTTTAGTAGTTTCCTTTGAAGTATTCACTGCGACCGTTTAAACACTGCCATTGCGAAGAGTAATCGTTCTAGCAAGGAGTTTTGAGTTGTACATTCAGTCACGGCTGCTTTCCGGAAAGGTAGGCAGGGGATACGGATTTCCACTTTTTGCTGTCTTGCAGGGCAATTGTGTATCTCGGTTGCAATCAAATGTTGATTGAAATTTTGAAAAATGGCGGCTCTACGCAGTTTGACAACTCCAGTAAGCAACAATGTTAGAAAGCTAATGACTGCTGGGGGTCTACTCCCACCTTTTACGAAACTATCATAATACAGGAGCGTTTTGTAATAAGCTTAGAATAATCATACTTACTATCTTACTCCCACCGACACAAAACGGTCAACCCAATGTAATGGTAAGGTTGTGATATGACTGCTTTAAGAGATAAGAGGAAATTTTACATTGGAACAATGAAACTCAGTGTCAAAAGTCACGTCAAAGTTTCTCTAATTGAGCGAACTATTTGATACTACGTCATCAAAACGTCTATCGTAATCCATTATTATTTTAAGCTTGCTATATTGACGTGGTGGTATCAAATTTTATGGTAAAGTTGAAACATGACTACTTTAAGAGGTGGGGGTAGGGCACAGCTTACAAAAGTGAAATTTCTTTTAGATTTCAATTTAAATCAACATTTGATTGCAACTGAGATACGTTATAGCCTAGCTGGGCTATTATGTATCTCAGTTGCTAACAAATATTAATTGATATCTAAAAAAAATGGCCACTATATGTCACTTTTTTCAGCCTCAGTCATCAACTTAATAACATTTTTGCTTACCGGAGTTGTCAAAACTGACATAGAGCCGTCATTTCAATATTAGATTGCAACTGAGATACATAATAGCCCTGCTGCTGGGCAATTAGATATCTCAGTTGCAATCTAATGTTCATTGAAATTTAAGAAAATAGCGGCTTTTGGCCGTCAGTTTTGACTACTCCAGCTAGCTGAAACGTTAGTAAATCGCTGACAGGAATTGACAAAAGGTGCATAAAGCCGCCGTTTTTTTAGATTTCATTCAACATTTGTTAGCAACTGAGATACGTACGCCCAGCTGATGACATTGTGTGGATGGTGTCCCATATATTATAATTGCGCTACGAATAAGCCACAACGATTAATCATTGAAATTTATTAAATAATAATAATCTAGGTATTTCTCTGAATAAATGTGCGTGAATATACAACTTGCAGAGCTCTATGTGAGTCGGAATCAAAGAAAAACGAATCCCGGGATCGACTGCACGCTATCACACGGAAACTCGCCGAGGAGAGGAGCAACAAGGCAGAATTGCAGCTCCAACTCAAGTAAGTTAATAATTATTTATTAAATATTAAAACCGACTTTACTGACGTAATTAGCCAACGTTATCGACCTAGGTTACCGTCACATACCGCGCCCGCGCACGCACCGCGGCTCTCGCGCCGGCCACTGCCGGCCCGCAGTGGTCGCCGTTATCTTGCAGTGTAAACTCCCGGAGGACGGGCATCGGACATGCCCGAAATCTTGGTCGATAACGTCGGCTAATTACGTGAGTAAAGTCAGTTTTAAAATTAAATAAATATGTGTCAATCACACGAGAATTTTCAAACTAAAATAAGTTGATAACGTTCACACACTCATTGACCAGGTTTTGTCTGTGTCGCGGTGGGCATGGACATAATAACACATCACAAATATATAACACCGGATACAGCTACATACCTACTACAACAAAACTGTTTAAAAACTGAGTTGTTTTAACGTGAATATGTAACAAACATACATATTAAATCATGAACTTTCGCAGTTATCATAGTAATGAAATCACTTATGTAAAAGTTTCTTTCGCTATTTTAGAGAGAGAAAAAAATCACGCAATCTTTGCCACAGAGAGTGAATCTGAGACGGATTGTCAAAAGACACGTGTAGGCGCACGATACATGCAACGTGAGCGCAATTTGCTGTTATTGCAAAAGTAGCGTCGTGCGCTCAGTTGTCCTGCCGCGTTTGTACCGAGTGTCCGTACTTCAGCCCACCTACATAATGTAACCTGTTGTTATATATATAGTAATTCTGACATGAAGAAATAGTAATGGCGATCACCGGAATGTCATAGTTTTATTGACCCATCCCAGTAGGCCGACAGAACACGCATGTGGACGAATCAGGGCGCACATATAAACCTGGATAGGTGACGCGCGCCACGTGACGAGACACATAAACTGAAACCCCACACACGGGTTCGAATCCCGTCCTAGAATTCGTGGCAAAATTGGCTTTCGCTTCTTAGTGTTTCAATATTCATATAATAGTGGATTATGCACCGAGGGAGCAATGTACTCTACTTTTCATACCTACTGCAAGACAATAAAAACGGACAACAGAACAGAGCTTTAAAATAGCAGTTATTTAATTAAAAATAAAATACATTAATAGTTAATATTCAAATTGGACACATTTGTCCCGTTATAGAGGGACAGAGTAATCTTTGGAAGGAACATATAATAATAATAATAATGATAATCTTTATTGCAGGCTTAAATCCCATAATTTCAAAATACGGCAAAACAAAAGACATTATAAACAAATTATAAACTAACACTAAAACTATTAAAAATAAAATATGTGAAGTAGGTATGTATAGGTACCTACTTCGGTCAGGTCAGTTTATTAAATAACATAATACTGTTACAAGTCATTATTTATTTTTGTCATTTTTATAGTTTCCGTCCAGGTGAACAGAAATCCAGTGCCTAAATATTGCACTGTCAACATTGTCAGAGACAGCCCTCAGTATGCTATTGCTAGAACGTCTCAAGCGATACCATAACGAAGCGATTCTTGACCGGATGATTGCGAAGAAGTCCGGTACCCTCGCTTCTGCAAACATGTTCGACGCACTACAGTATCTCGGCAGCTTCATGAGAGTCCGGTAAGCGTCGTTATACTGGACTCTCATGGAGCCAAGAGTCTTTTTTGTGTAGTTGCACCAAAACTGGCAGGTGTACATGGACAAACAGTAGGCTCGAAAGAGGGTGTTCTTGACATCCTCGGTGCACTTCACAAATCTGCGTGCGAGCATATTGCTTCTGACTGCCAGGGCCCTTCGTTCCCGTTCTATGTCGCAATCATCCTGCAATCGCTCCGTTAACATATGCCCTAAGTATTTAAATTGCGTCACATACTTTATCAACTGTCCATTCAAAAACACTTCAGGTATCTTCCCCGGACCTGCCCTTGACTTGAACACCATAACCTCTGTCTTACTCACGTTGTATTTCAGTCCGTGCGCATTAGCATAATGCTCACAGACTGAGAGAAGTTTTCTTAGACCTTTGATTGAGGGACTCAGGAGAACCATATCATCAGCGTAGCTCAGGCTGTTCACACACAAACTTCCTAAGTGACAGCCGATTCCAGTTTCCCTGAGTTCCTCAATCAAACCGTTGATATACGAGTTCTTTGACAAGCCGGTTGGCGCAGTTGGTAGCACCCCTGCCTTCTGAGCCGCTGGTCCCGGGTTCGATCCCCGGACAGGTCAAACATTTGTATGCATGAACATGTCTGTTTGATCTGTGTCTGGGTGTTTATATGTATATAAGTATTTAATATCATATATAAGTATGTAATATCAGTCATCAGGTTACCATAGTACAGGCTCCGCCTAATTTGGGACCCGAAGACCTTTGTGTGGATGTTGTCCCATAAATAAAAAAATAAAAATAAAAAAAACATGTCGGGAGACGTCAACTCTCCTTGGCGAACACCACATTTTAGCCTATAATCGCTAGAATGTGTGTCGCCCCATCTAACGTTATTCGTTTGGCCCCCGTACCAGAACTCCAACAGACTTATGATTTGTCCTGCCACCCGAGAGTTCTTTAATTTACCCCAGAGAATTTTATAATTCACCAGGTCAAATGCTTTGCTCAGATCCAAGAAACAGGCATAAACAGCTGTATTTCTGTCAGTATAATACTTAACAGTGCTTTTGAGGCTGATGATCGCCGAATCTGTGGAGAGTCCCGCCCGGAAGCCAAACTGCGCGTCATCTACTTTTATATACTTTACCAGTTCAGGCTGCAAGAGACGTTCCAGCAACTTACCTACTATAGTACCTAGAGATATCGGCCTGTAGTTAGCAAACGAGCTCAGATCGCCAGTTTTATTTTTTACTATTGGTACCACAACAGTCTTCATTAGTGGGCTAGGCAGGTACCCGTACTTTACACAAAGATTAAATAAACTACATAAATGGGTATACAACTTCTCACTACCCCATAGCAGATGTTCCACACTGAGGCCGTCATGACCAGGCGACTTACCACGTTTCATATTTTTGACAGCAGTTGCTATGCCTTCTACTGTAAAAGGTGGTAGTTGCTCGGTCGCAGCGGCTTCAGTGCAAGGCATGTACTCCGCAGGCAGTGTGGATCAACTTTAAATTTATTAACAAAAAGTTCAGCGACACTTAACGGTTCTTGAAGGCCATCTACAGAGACAGGTAATCTTTGTTTGTAGTTTAATTTATTTGTAGACTTCCAAAATTTGACAAAGTTATTTTCTTTTTTATGTAATGCTAAAATATTCATTTTTATCCTCTCTTCATTGTTCTGACACCATTTTAATTTATTCTTAAATTGAGCTCGGCTACTACGCATTTTTTCGTACAAATTACCATGCGAAGGCCTACTCGCGTTAATCCAGCAACGAAAATGTAGTCTAGCTCTCTGATGGCTGTCTCTCACATGACAGTTCCACTCCGTTACCTTTTTATAATTTTTCTGTTCACCTGAATGTGAACTTAGTATTGAAGCCTTTTGTAAAATATTAACAATATGCGTATAGTAACTATCAATAAATCTACAATATTCGTCGCGGTGTAAACATGACACATTTAACACTAAACAATTACAATTAAAAATATCACAGATGCCGTCTAAATTTTCAAAACAATATTTAGCGTAACGGTTTATTTGATTAACAGACCTCTCCCCCCACCTGACTTGTCTCAGCGGGTCCCGGCCGCCAGCGATGGTCTTTTCTGCTGTTAGGCTGGATAACTCGTCATACAAGACGTCCGCAGCGGCCACAGTATCCCACGCGGCCTTGGCAGTAACGCAGTGATCCAACCATCGCCTACTGCCATTGGAATCGCTGAGAAACGTGAACGTGTCCGAATGACTACCTATTATGTTTATATCCGCACATTCCCACTCCACATCTGTACAAAACCTAGACAATTCTAAGCCAAATCTAGCCGACGGGTGCGAGTTAAAGTCCCCCATTACAAAGGCGCATTGTACGTCACTCTCTTCTATGATAGCATGGATAGAGCCCAAGCAATCAATAAACTCGGTCAAGTTTTCAGCGTTGTCTACTGGCATATATACATTGACAACAACTACATCTCCATTATCAGTAGATGTACGCACGGCTGCTAAACTATCGCTAGAACAGTCAATAGGTTCTACGCAAGGAAACTTCGTTCTGTTCCACATTATGGCTAATCCGCCATAAGGTCTCCCTCTTAATATACCTACAGATGTGTCGACCTAAGACTTGGTCACGCACCTAAAATCCTGGCTTATTTCATTCACGAAATTAAGATCGTGTGGAAGTAACCAAGTCTCCTGTAAACAAATAATATCATTGGATCTAGTTAGATCGCGTACACCCTGCTCACATCGCTTTAATGATTTACAGTTGTAGGAGATTATATTTATAAAGTACCTATTATCCATATTATTTATTTATAGTAATTCATCGTTAGGAAGCCTATTACTGCAGTCCACAGCCGATAACGTTGTTGACTGCACCGCACGCTCTGTATTGAGTAACATATCTCGGTATAACGGGACATGCACCTGATCACCTGTGTAGTCCGATAAGGGCTTCGTTGGAGTTTTCATTGTCTTCAGCTGTTTACTATCGTGTCGTGTAGAGGTTCTACTGTCTCGCTCATTGCCGTCAACTTTTTCAGGAGTGAGGGAGCGCGCATGCGATTGCGCGGACGAAGGCGCACGCGCTTCACAGCCTGTAGTAGTCGATACTTGCATTGTTTTGCATTATGGTTGCATTATGGAAACACTGTTTTAGATTTTCGCGGTTGTTAACTAGGTTATAATTAGTACTCACGAGATGTAGACCACGATTTAGTTGCTTCTGGAGCTCCTGATATATCGGTACAGCTACATGCACCACGTTCAAAATTATAACATTTTCTGGAAGTTGTTTAAATAACACCAAATATCAGATCGCGGCACGTAATTCAACAATGAATCTTGAATGCACAGAGGGGCCATGCGTAACCCATAGCAACGCGGCTCACAACAATCACATCCCCTATAGCAGTGTGCCAAGTCAATGAAACACAAATCGCCAAACACTTCTAAAAAGGATCTAGAATGTTAAAAAAATCGTGGTTTGTTTCGTTAAGAAACGTGGCTCAAAAGTGGCCAAAGAACTGGGCTAAAAACAAACTGAAGTCTGTGACTTTAAAACGTAATATTTAATCATCTAAGATTAATTCAACATAATACTCTATTGAGGTTGGTAGTTCTGATTCTTTAGGAATAAGGAAAGAATATTTTTCATGCTTTCCGATTTGATCCAACACTTCCATGGGTATTTGGTAAGAAGCATACGTCTGCATAAATTGATGTATTCCGTAGATAGATTCAGATTATTTATTTGCCTTATAACAATGAACGTTATATTAGGTATGTCATTTTACAATAGATTCTTATTATTAATAATGTCATTAATTAATATAGTTACCAAATTTATAGAAGAATACAGAATTATACATTGAATTAAAATAAGTAGGTATATCAGCATAATCATTCTTTAAATAAGTATGTCAAGTAGGTAATTTAAATTGATAAAAGAATCATTATGAAGTAGAAAATTATTAACTCATACATTAAATTAAGGTATGTAAGTACATCAGTATCATCCAATAATAATTTATAAAATATGTCAAGTACTTAGGCAATTATAATCTATCAGAGTAACATTATTAAAATATTGTACCTATATGATGTTCGTTCAGAAATAAGTATTATGTAGATGAGTGAAAACAAGTGCTATGAAATGGAAGTAGATATAAAAATAATATTAGTTACTTATTAATTGGCTGTAATTTTGCTTAAAGTAGTAAAATTTTGCTAAAATGTGGCTAAAACATTTAGCCAATAATAATTAACATTTTTGACTAAATCAATCTTACATGTGCCAGATATAGCCAAAAAGTGGCTTACTTGGCAACGCTGCTATAGTAAATTCGCGCCTTTTTTCTTTGTGTCTGTATGTTGTCTCCGTACTAAGAGTTTTCCTACAACTAACGTTCCAAATCCAAATCACTTTACACCCATGGGAGTTTCATACAAAATTACATCCCTAGGGATGTAATGCCTTGCTTTACGCTGATATTGCGTGATATGTAATTTTCGAGCAGATGGTATGGAAAAATTAATAAAGGGTTCCGACCTCAATATGAAAGTTAATTGTTTGTAAAACCTGTTAGTTCCTTCGCATAAAGCTTTTCAAAAAATTCGATGGATATCGCTCTATTACCTTACGACGGTCAAAATTATATTGAGAGATTTGATGTCGGACGGCAAGCCTCTGTGCCCTGGTGGCCTAGCATAGCGCCTAACACGAATAGTCAAATCATGTGGACTTGAATCCTGTGCGTGGATATATATTTTTTTCTCTACCTATTTATATTTTTTTTATATATATCTTATGCAGTATATTACCTTATACTCAGGCAATTAGAAGAACGGCTCGCCAAGAGCGAGCGAAAATATGCAGCGTTAAAGAACAAGCGGAAAGCGTCTGAAGTGTGCGAGAGCTCGATCTTGGTGGATACCCCCGTCAAGATGAGAAGGTCCGATAGCTTCGACCTGAACACGGCCATGCTCGGGGACAATAACAGTTGCAACAGCAGCTTGGTAAGTCATGTCTATATAACGACAAGTTTCAATTTTAAAATGCACGTCCCAACATTACACTTCATTATTTAAATGTGTTAAAAGAAATTTTTATTGCAAGGCTTTAGTCGCGCGAACATTCAAAGTACCGACATTTGCATGGCGGAGCGGAGAGCGCGTGCTCTCTACGGAACAATACGTCCGCTCTGCGCGAGACTTTGCCATTTATAAACTAGTTGGTCAACAAGTTGACAATGAGGTTGCGTGTATTGCGTTTATACACTATTTTGCATGTAGGGGTAAATACATGGGAGAAGCGTGCATTTTTAAACTGAATCACCCTAACAATAGATGTATTGGCGGGGCGATGTGCCACCATACGCTCGTGCAGTAGTAGAAGGTATTAGGGAGATGGGTACTCACAGGAATGCGGGCTGGTCCGTGTGAGACTTCCTCTGGATAGGCGTCCGTCTGCTGGAACCCAATTCGGCAAGATTTGTCCCGTAAGCACTGGGATGACGAGCATTCGCGAACACGTATTTCGCGGCGAGCTGATATGTCGACGACGCGTTACGACGGTGTGTCTACGACTCACTCGGGCCGATTGGCCGAGCAGTGTGGCGAGGGGCGCATTCCTTCCTATTGTCTCGTCGCCAGTTCTCACGCGATCATCTATTCTAAAGTGTCAACGCAGATCAATTTTAAAAGGATTCCACAAATATTTTTAAAGTTATCGCTATTTTATATACAACACGATTTCTTTGCGAGTCTGGTCGTGTTCCTTTATGAGCTGAAATTAATCGCGTCATTCGCACATCCGTTCCCATACAAGCCCACGAGCCCATCGTGAGCGAGCTCAATACGTCAGCATCGATAACCCTCACGTCGCGAGAACCACGCTCGCGGATGGGGTTTTGCGGTCATTACGAGCTGTCACTGTCAAAACTTTAAATAAATATTAGACTCTTTCTATTATTGACAAAAAATTTGGCGCGCATTACGCGCCCGCGTACGGGACCAAAGGGAACGACAAACCGGGGCGCGACTGTTGTGAGCCGGAGTTTACCGGAACGCAAACTCTGTGTATCTCTCGATCGAATCAACTTGATCTAATCTCTATCTCTTTTCCCCTCTGTGAAATATAATGATGTTCCCCACTTTATATTTCTCGCAAGTAAAAAATTTCAAGGACAACAAGGAGGTGGTCTGTCTTTTATGGATCGGCTACATCAATGCGAAACGCCGTTGATTATCGCGATGATGAACGTAATGATGAACGTTTACCGTAAACAGTACTGAAAAACTAAAACTTTTTTTGTAGGATAAAGTATATTTATTTAATCAAGGTATTTGGGTAACAAGATTTGTTATCTATACATTTCTGCCATCGAATCGGAAGATCATTAAAACTTTGCGATAGAACTCTTAAGACCTGGACTCCACAAGCCGTGTGAAGGCAGTCTTTACTGCTCCCTGAGAGGAAATTCGTTTCAAATTTTCGTGCAAAAAGTTGTCCAAATCGCGGAAAAAATGGTAGTCAGTAGGAACGAGATCCGGCGAGTGTGGAGGATAGTTTCTAATTGCCTCTTCTTCTTGGGTCTAAAGGTGTTGTAGCGTACTGTTCTGCAAGCAGTGTGCGGTCCTGCGTTATAATGAAGCAATAATATTGAAGACCGATTGAGAAGTCGGGCATTTTGCTCCTTTGTTTTTTCTGTTCCACATATAAAGATTATTATTATTGTGGGTATGCTATCATGAAACCATACCGCTAATTCCTTGGTAGTTTGATACGGATCGGCTTGCGCCATCTCCTTCAATTCATCGTTATTTACCTTACTGGCTGGTCTTCCTCGTGGATCAGTTTTCCAGTCGAAATTTCTACTACGAAAGCGGTTAAACCAAAACGCACGGTACCATCCTAAAAAAAGTTCGGTTTCAAAGTTTCTATTTTCTAATAGTAATTCAGGAGCTCATTCATTCATTACCACCGCTCCCCGGTAGGGACATGTTTTTCAAGATATTGATTTTTGAGAAATTATTTGATGTTCAGTTTATTAGTTTTGATTCATTGTTTATTTTTCGATGTAGTCTGTGCTACATTTGAACAGGCCTCGGTATACGTTAAATTGTTTCTGAATAACTTTGAGACCGCAATGGAAGTACAAATATATATTTTTTATACTTTTGGCCTTATTTTTATTTATATAGTTAAGAATTGTAATTAATTAATATATTACACTGTTGATTGCAATAACTAAATAAATATCTTAGATAATCAGGTGGTGGCAGACTACTATCAAACATGACGTAAAAACTGCTAGAATATTATTAGTAATGCCATGCAATGCTATGCAAGTACCGGCTTGTTAACTCGTAACTTGAAGACGATATTTACTAAAGTCCCAGGGGGCCGATTCCACTTTTGTTCCAACTGCAATCGAACCGTAGCCAAATTACACATATTTTTATTCTGCTATTGAAAACAATCCAGCTTACGTTGATGTTGACGTCAGCGATCCATCAAAACTTCATATTCAGCTTTTATTTTTGTATATAGTAGCGTTTAATGTATATTTAATATGTAGTAGTGTTTAAGATGACGTTACGTTCCAATTTGTCTCTAAAAATAGTAGAAAGGCTTTTTGGGTAATGATCAAACGTGAACTACAGTTGCAGCGGGATAGATTATTGAACGTTGTGAAATAGTATTGGCCTCCAGATATGATACCACGGAAGCACCGTAGTGTTGTAGTAGTAATAGTAGATTATGCACCGAGGTAGTAAAGCAGTGTCTTACGTCATGGGCGGTATATTGAACCCTGAGTGTACCGGGGACTCTTGGGTTAGTTAATACCTGAGCACAGTGAGGAGTTATGTAGAGTCCTGAGTGAAGCGAGGGGTTAAAGCCGCCTAAGACGAAGACAGGCTTTATCCTCGAGGTGCATACTCTACTTTTCATTCCTACTGCGAGACAAACAAACTCAGAGCTGTAAATCGCAGTTATTTAGTTAAAAATTAAATACATTAATAGTTAATATTCATATTGGACACATTTGTACCGTTTTAGAGGGACAGAGTAATATCTTTGGAAGGAACATTTATGGAAAACTGTTTTAGACTTTCGTGGTTGTTAACTAAGTTATAATTAGTACTCACGAGATGTAGATTTAGTTGCTTCTGGAGCTCCTGATATATCTGTACAGCTACATGCACCACGTTCAAAATAATAATATTTTATGAAAGTTGAATAACACCAAATACCAGATCGCAGCACGTTACTTCAACTATGATTTAAATGCGCAGAGAGGGGCCGTGTGTAACCCATAGCAACGCTGCGCACAACTATCACACTCCATAGGAGCGTTTGTTTAGCAATGAGGGCATTGGTGGCGTTGCTATTGATGACTTTTTGTTAAAGCATTCGTAAAGCTCAATTTTGGGGGCAAAAATAACTCTTTTTTAACTTTTTAAACGCTGTACAAAAAGAGCCATAAACGACATGTTCACACATAGATTCCCAATTCGAACGCCCTTGTGAGCATTTTTAGCGTTATTTTCGCCAACTTAGGGCTATTCGAACGCACTACTTATAGTACAATCGCGCCTTTTTTTTCTGTATGCTGTCTCCGTACCTAGAGTTTTCCTACAACTAACGTTCCAAATCCAAATCACTTTACACCCAAGGGAGTTTCTTACAAGATTACATCCCCGGGGATGTAATGCCTTGCTTTACGTTGATATTGCGTGATATGTAATTAGACATTTTCGAGCAGGTGGTATGAAAATACATATAGTTCTCATGAAACTGTGTTTTGTGACATTTGAAGTGCACTAACAATTTTCAGCCGGTTAAAATCGGTTTCCCACGGCGCGTCATGCAGTGCGGACACGTCGGAAACGCGCGACCGCCGCCTGCATATCGCGGGTAGCCGCGTCCGGGACGCACTATGTACATATTGCATTGTAAGGTATGTACGGAAGTTTGTAGTGTACGGATGAGGCAAGATTCCTTTCGCTATGTAGACTGCTTAGCATCTAGACTTGTTATGTGCATTATTCCGTCCGCATCGCCACTTATCATCACGTGAAATTGTAGCCAAATGCTTTTTATATAGAAAACAATGTTTTCGTGTCTATTAATATGTGATATAATTTTTTTTTGCATCTTTTAATTAAGGCCTAAGTAGAAACTTATCTCCGTCTGCTTGTGTCCCAATCATCACCACCCATCGGATGGCTCAATTTCGATTCAGTTTTTTGTTGGCAACCTAGTATTATAGGTTTTTACCAATCTGTTATAGACATCTATCCAACTGTTTGCAATATCGTCAAAGTGTCTGAAGCATTGCTGCAGTTTCTTCGAAATTCAGCCTTGGTTTATAGGTTAAGTGAGAAGTTATCTCATTTCACGAATTTCACAATCGATCAATTGATATCGTTGAGTTCACTCACATTTCCTTAACAGGCTTTTTAAAATAAAAATCAATTTCATTTCAGTGGTCTCGCTAAAAGTACAAAACTTTGCTTGATTGTTTTGGATATTGTTTTGCTTCGTTCGCTCTTATGACGGCGGTGGCTTAGGAATAAAAATATATTTCGAAAAGAGGTTTTCTGGTGCTATTCTTTCAAATTCATATTCAAATTCAAAAATTATTTATTCAGTTTAGGCATCATAGACACGAACGTCAACATTTTTAAATGATTCTACCGCTGTCTTCGGAAAAGAACCACCGCCGAGAAGAAGCAGCAAGAAACTCGTGGGCCATTATTTTTTCAAGTCTTTGTACATTGAGGTTACATATGAGTAGTATTAAAATAACAAATTTATTCAATAGTTGGCTACTAAGCAGAAGTGGAAAGCTTCCAGGCATCTTTGTCTTCTAAGTAGTGACTCAATTTATAATAGGCTTTTTTCATTAGTATATTTTTGACACCTAACTTGAATTTCCCTTCAGTGAGCTCAGTAATGTCTTTCGGGATTTTATTATAGAAACGTACACAATTGCCTAAGAAGGACTTATTTTTAGTTTTCGTGAGTCTAAATTTAGATACAGCTATCCTATCCTTATTTCTAGTATTAATATTATGCATATCACTATTTATTCTAAACTTTTTTATATTTTTACGAACGTACATTATATTTTCTAGGATATACAAAGATGGAAGAGTTAATATATTAATTTCTTTGAACATTTGTCTTAAGGATTCGCGGGGACCCATTTCGTAGATGGCTCGAACTGCCCGCTTTTGCAATATAAAAACTGTCTCTATGTCCGCCGCTGACCCCCACAGCAGGATACCATATGACATTATGCTGTGGAAGTAAGCAAAGTAGACCAGTCGAGCAGTAGCTATATCTGTGAATTGCCTAATTTTATGAACCGCATATGCAGCTGAGCTCAGTCTTCCAGATAGTGCATCAATATGAGGACCCCATTGTAATTTAGAGTCTATGCTAATACCTAGAAAGACTATTGCCTTGTCAATTAATAAGTCATTTTTCATCAGTCTTTAATAAGTCAGGCTGGCCCTGGCCATCACTTGAGGGACTTTTGCTTAACTTGACCTTGATGATGGTGATGACATGATCCCTTTGCTCAAACAATTTACGTATTTTAAAAGTTATTTTAAAAATAGAATTCTGTCCTTGAGACTCAGTCTCATATCAAAGGTGATCCCTTATATACGAGGGTCATTTGAAAAGTTTTTAGCCTAACATACTTAATGAAACCACACGATTTTGAGTTTATTTTTATTTTTCAACATACTCTCCTCTGAGCTCAAAACACTTTTTCCATCGACCCGGTAAGGCATCGATACCCGTTTTAAAAAAATCTTCGTCTAACTCCTCAAAATAAACGTCCACGGTGGCCATGACCTCTTCATTTGTAAAAAAATGTTTACCACCTAAAAATTTTTTCAGCTTTGGGAACAGATAAAAGTCGGACGGTGCTAAATCCGGTGAATATGGGGGATGAGGTAACAATTCGAAGCCACATTGATATGAGGATATCTGCCATGGATTGCACAGAGGTGTGAACGCGCGCATTGTCCTGATGAAACAAGACTTTTATTCTCAATAAACCTGGACGTTTTTCTTTGATTTCTTCTCTCAAACGACGCAACAGGTTGCAATAGTAATCGGAGTTTATTGTTTCACCCCTTTTTTAAATAATCCACGAGATATATACCCTTTGCATCCCCAAAAAACGGATGCCATGACTTTGCCCGCCGATAAAACCACCTTTGCCTTCTTTGGGGTGGGCGATCCTGCTCTTTTCCATTGTTTCGACTGTTCTTTTGTCTCGGGTGTATTGTGGTGAACCCAGGTTTCATCAATGATTATAAATCTTTCATCAAATTCTATTGGGTCAGCTTCATATAACTCTAAACAGTCGCGAGAAGTTGTGAGTCGGTTGCGTTTTTGTTTCACTGAAAGCAGCACGCCGCGCAGACACCTTAGAGAATCCAAGTTCAGTAGTAATTATATGAAGTGTTCGCTCAGATGAGATGCCTACAGTCTTAGCTATCTCCTCGACAGTCAATCTTCGACCAGATAAAATTAAATCACAGATGTTTTCTTTGTTTTGATCAGTGGAAGCAGTCGAAGGCCGGATACTACGGGGCTCATCTTGAATGGTCTCACGACCACGTTTAAACTCTGCCACCCAGTTTTTAACAGTCGCATACGAAGGAGCGGACATATCTTCGTGTATAGCTTTTGGAGTTAAACCTTTCAAATTCAGGTATTTTATCACTGCACGAAGTTCAATTTTATCCATTTTCAAAAATAGCTCTGACTTGACTTACGGTATCTCGTGTAAACGAACAATGAGTTACTGTGAATAAACTAAACTGTGCATACTTGTTGCTAAATAATGTTACTACAAAATGAGGGTAGTTAGCTAGTCATATCTGCCGCGGAGCGCCAAAGGAGTGACGTCTGTATCGCGTTGTTCTGCAGTCTAAATACATTTTAGGGTGTAAAAAGTAATCATTGAAGCTTATATGTCTGCGAGTTCATGTAGTAAAGTTCGTGCAATATTTATAATGCAATAATCAATGCATAAAACATTCTATTATTGTTTAAATAACGAGAAAAAACAAGTGCAAGTGACAACAGTGTGATATAAAACCACCCGCACAAGGTTTGTTATGATATACATCGGCTACTAAAAACATTTCGAGTCGAACGCGTAAGTGTATTCGAAATCTGCATCACTTACGACCTTTTTCTCGCCAATTTCCGATACCGCATACAAGGGAATTTATTACTGTGAGAGAATAATTCTCACTAAAGACTGTGCATTTAATGCCGTGCGTTGATTTAATGAACAAGATATATATATTTTTTTTAATTATAAAATATATCTTCGCAATGTCTCTGAAATGCAACTTGGAGTGGGGTTGCTGTAATTCAATTAATGAAGATGACACTTATATGCAGTGCTCTAAGTGCAAAAAAGCTTATCATCTTTTATGTCTGAATGCTAGTAAAAAGAAGCATGCACCAGAAACGAATATTCCAAAAGACTGGTTGTGCCCTCGCTGCCGCGAAAAAACTACAAAGGTAACTAAAAATGATAATACACCTATACGGCAATCTCAACAAGAGGCAACACGGCCAACTAAAAGGGCGGCACTGTCATCTCCACCTAGCAAACATGACGCTGCAATAACACGTGATGAAATACGGGATATCATGGAAGAAGTTTTGAATAAACAGATGATAGATCTTAAGAAACAGTTTACTCATGAGCAAAAGACTATTGGAGAAGAAATTAAGAATGTAAATAAAGCTATGGAGTTTATGAATAATCAATTTGAAGATTTGATGAAGAAATATAATTACTCTCAGAATCTGATAAAGACATTACAAGAACGCGAAAGCGAACTTCAATCGACTGTATCAACTCTCGTAACTCGAATTGACCTACTTGAGCAAAATGCCCGATGTAAAAATGTGAAAGTTCAATGTGTTCCGGAAAAGAAAGCAGAGAATGTAATTGGCATCGTGAAACAGCTTGGTAGAGTTATTGGACATAATTTGAGAGATGACAACATCGTTCGAGTTACAAGGACTGCCAAACTCAACCCTGATAGCAAACGCCCACGTTCCATCATAGTTGAGTTTAATAACCTAAGAGAGCGGGATACCTTCTTAGCCGCTGTCATCAAATTCAATAAAAATAAAAACCCCAGCGATAAGCTCAACAGTTCTCATCTTGGATACACCGGTCCTTCTGGTCCGGTTTTCGTTGTGGAACACTTATCTCCACAAAATAAAGCGTTGCATGCCGCAGCTAGACAAGCAGCAAAGCAAAAGGGATATAAGTTTGTCTGGGTCCGAGGTGGGAGAATTTTCATGCGTAAAAATGAAGAGTCGGGGTATATATTAGTGAGAGACGCAAGTGCTTTGACTGATTTGAAATAGTCTTTAAAAACACAGGCTTTGGAATTATTGCTCCACAAAATGGATTACATATCAGTCTACCATCAAAACACTCGTGGCTTAAGAACCAAAACCCACTCATTCTACCGTAATTTAATGCTTAGCAACTATGATGTAATTGTTTTATGTGAAACCTGGTTAAATGAGGGTGTATTGAATAGCGAACTTTTTGATGATCGATATGTCGTCTTTAGAAGGGATAGACAGTCATCTGGTTTTCATGGCAAGAAGGAGGGGGGCGGAGTGTTGATCGCCGTTTCTAGAAAAATTTCTGCAAAACGTATGCCAGAGTGGGAAAGCAAGTGTGAAGATTTATGGGTTGTCATTAAAGCGCCTAACTTAGGTTTTACCAAACAAATAGCGATGGGCGCTGTATAACTCCCTCCTCCAATCCAGCGACCAATTTTAGATCACTACATAGAAAACTGTAACTATATTATATTAACGAACATTTTAATGGGCTTACATGTATAATTGGAGATTTTAATTTACCTAAAATTGACTGGAACCTAGTCAAAGATGATTCTTACTGTCAAAATTAAATGATAAGTACAATGCTAATAGACTTCAGCCATATAACCAATTTTAAACAATGTAACTCGGTAGTTAATTGCATTCAAAAGACTCTCGATCTGGTATTTACGGACCTGCCAAAGTGTAACGTGTCATCTGCCAGTTGTATTCTTTCTATAATTGATCCTCAGCATCCACCATTAGATATTGAAATCAAATTTGAACAATCTAACAGCCTCAAAAATAATTAAATAAGTTAATTACTACAAAGCAGATTATGATGCAATTAACAGAAATCTTTCTGAAATTGATTGGGATGAATTGTTATCTGAATATATATAAATGAGATGTTAAATAAGTTTTATGATATTCTTAGAGATTTAATAAGAAAGTTTATACCATTTAGTAGATATAAGAACGACAAATACCCACCATGGTTTAATAAATCATTGTTAACATTATTAAAAGAGAAGAATAATGTACGTATTAGACTTAAGAAATATAAAAATCCTAGGGACAAAATTGAGTTTAAACTACTTAGCAACAGATGTGAAAAATTTGCAGAGAAACTTTACAATAATTATGTGGAGTTAATTGAACAACGAATTGGTAAGCATCCCAAGTATTTTTGGTCGTACATTAAGTCAAAAAAAGATGCAAGTAATTCCTACCCTAGCATTATGAATGATGGAGAGACTTACAAATGTGATGGGTCAGATATTTGCAATCTCTTTGCTAATTCTTTTTCTAAATCATTTAGTGATACTATTTCTGAAAGTACATCGAATAACCTAACGAATAATTATTTAAACGATATAGCACAAAATAGCTTCAGTTTCGCAAATTTAAATATATCTTATGACTCAATATTTAAGAAACTAAGGAGCCTCGACGCTTATAAGGGTGCGGGCCCGGATGGTATACCTCCAATTTTCGTCAAAAATTGTGCTGAAACCTTGGTAATACCGCTTTATCACATATTTAATAAATCCCTAAGCTCTGGAACTTTTCCCAGTGAATGGAAGTTGGCTAAAGTTATACCCATACATAAATCGGGCGACAAAAATTCCGTTAGCAATTATAGACCGACCTCTATTTTATCTACAATGGCAAAGGTTTTCGAAGCACTTGTATGTCCGTATATCCAAAGTCACGTACAACAGTACATTACTGTTCATCAACATGGTTTCGTTAAAGCACGGTCGACGTACACCAATTTGGTCACCTTTGTCGAAGGACTTGCTGATGCTATGGACAAGCACGGTGAGATTGATGTTATATATACAGATTTCAGCAAGGCCTTCGATAAAGTGTCCCATTTTATGCTAATCAATAAGCTATCGGCTTATGGCTTTGCGGGAGAATTTATGAACTGGATTCAATCTTACTTGGCCGATCGTTTCTTTTTCGTTGTTGTTAATGGTTATCAATCAAACCTACGCAAAATTATTTCAGGCATTCCGCAAGGGTCTCATATGGGCCCTGTACTTTTTAACACATTTATAAATGATATGCCTAAATGCCTTTTGTCATCTACTCCCTTTTTATTTGCCGACGATTTGAAGATTTCCCGTAAGGTCAAGTCGGAGCTGGATGTATCGATGTTACAACGTGATTTAGATAGACTGTTCAAGTGGTGTAATGTTAATAGCATGGATCTTAATTTAGACAAATGTTTCTTCATCAAGTTTACACGGAAACTTTATACTGTTAGGTCAAAATACTATATTGGAGAGACAAGGTTACACGAAGTTGAGACAATCAAAGATCTGGGTGTAATACTAGACAAAAAATTAACTTTCATTCCTCATATAGAAAACATTGTAAAGCGTGCATCTAATATGTTGGGCTTTATTATTAGAACTAGTAAAATATTTAAAAAAGAACAGTCTAAAGTCTTACTATATAATACGTTAGTTCGCAGTGTGCTTGAATATTGCCCCGTTGTATGGAGACCTCATTATGCTACTCATACACTCAGAATAGAACGCGTCCAGAAAAGGTTCTTGTGGCATTTGTGTTATGCTGCAAAAATTCACAAAAAAAGAATGTCATACGCCGAAAAATTAGATCACTTTCGGATATCTTCTCTAGAGAAGCGAAGGAAACTTCTGGACCTAACATTCTTATACAAAGTTCTCAACAACCATATAGATTGTCCACAATTATTAAACCTGTTCAACTTTAGAATACCCCGTAGAATACCACGTCGCCCAGTTTCACTGCTTGTCCTACCTTCTCGCTCCACAGTTTATGGCAGTAACTCTCCGATTCCTAGATTGTGCAGAATGTTAAATGAATGGTTCGGTACCGGACCAATGGATATTTTCTCTATTAACTTAAATCATTTTCGCGAGCATTTGCTCAAGGAAATTCCAAACTAAGTATCTTGTAATTTGATCTTATTAAACAACAGCTATGTCAAATGTTACTCCTTTTTTGTAAATTTAATTTAGCATGCTGTGTTTACCTTTAATTGATTGTGCATTTAGCAATATGTACCTACTATAATTCTGTTATAGATTAGTTATAAGAAACAATGTAACAATCGTTGGTGAACCAAATAAATAAATAAATAAATAAATAGTTATAAAAAAAACAATGACTTTAACCATGTTAGGCTAAGAACTTTTCAAATGACCCTCGTATTTTATCGAAATTGATTTAGCACTTTTTTAATAATAATTTATCAACATCGGGTCTCAATTTTGTGTTTAATCTTCATTAATAGAATGGAAGTCGGTTTAAAACTGTTCATATATATAATAAGTAAGGTTTTGTTTTAGATTTGCCATTTAGAGTTTTTGTTGCATATTAGAGTTTCGTAGACACTTTTGTTTTACATTGCATTTTGGACATTATGTTCACTAAAATACGTATAATTTATTAAATGGCCGGTGTCGGAGGTTTTCAGGAAGGCGCACTACCAGTTTCTCATAAGTTGAACACGAATATTACTGAACCACATCCATGACAAAATGATCGACTTCGGAAAATTGTTACAATACATTGAGTAATTAATGGTCAATCATTAAAATTGATTCATTTTCATTTGGACTCGTATCCTAGCATAACGTATTAAAATATTATGTATTTTTCTTGACATTCCATTAAAACATTGTGCTACAGATGTACGTCAAGAGTAGGCTCGTGGTTTTAAAAAAACCTCTGATAATTGACCGAGCGAGTGCGAAGCGTCTCGGCCATAGCTTGGGCAAAACTGTACCTGAACTTTCTTACTGCCTTAAATGGTAAAACCGACAAACACTCACGTCTATCATCTAGTCCTTATACTCCGACCGGTGTTCGGGCAGTACTGATGCCCATCCTCATGGAGAGCGTGCTCTAGCAGCTTCCTTCCTGCCTGTTACCTCATATACTACATATAAATACTTGCGTTCATACAATGTTAGTAATTGATTTCTTTGGCGATTCGAACATACACTTACAAAACCCACATTCCATGTTCAAATTACTTTTAGTTTCTAGGGATTAACAAGCTATATTGTTCCGTGTTCACGAGGAACAAACTAGCCCTTTTCGAATAGATGTGATCAAAAAAAACTTTATTTGAGATGTTTCTTGTTGCAGAGTTCGATGGTGAATAAGATTGAGAATGCCGACTCCCCGTACCTCAGTTTGAAACAGAGCTGCATGGCACTAACAGCTTTGGCAAGTGGTATCGGAAGCAATGCCATTCGCGTGCCTGACAACAGCCCCGAAAACAAGAATGGGGTAACAATCTCACTTCACACTAATATTATAAAGGCGAAAGTTTTTTTTTATGTTTCATCAGAGTGGTTCTCTCTCGCCTGATGGAAAGCGAAGATGGAATCAAGAAGCAATCACCATTAGTGCGGCCGTAAGCTGCACTAATCGCCACCCCTATGATGACCTGAGAGATGCTTTTACACGCCCCGCTTGAAAGACCCAGGGTCATAGCTGTAAGGAAATACGTACGCCGGCAGAGCATTCCACAATTTACTTACACGACAGAAGTAGGGACTGCTAAATTTTTGGTTCGTGGTAAGAAGGTTTGAACAGTATATGGATGCGATGCTAGGCCGGAACGAATGGTTCGGGATCGGAATGGTGAGGAAGGAACAAAATAAAAGAAGAGAGCTCTTCAGAACATTCGCTATAGAACATACGATAGAAAACGCTTAGAGAAGCTATAGTTGTACGCATTTGTAGGGGTGCTAGGTGTTGAGTGACTTCAGTGTCTCCAACAATACGGACAGCGCGACGTTGCAGTCTTTCGAGAGCATCCATAAGGTACTTAGCGGATCCATCCCAGAGGTGCCATATGCAATACAAGGGCGCACCTGAGTTATATATAGAAGGCAACGCTGCTCCGGAGTGAAGAAACGCCTCGCTCTGTTCAGGACTCCGAGAGTTTGTGTGAGGTGGACCGGCGACCTCGTCAAAACAGAATGTGTGGATGCAGAAAGCAAGTAGCCGTTCCAAGTGGGTTCCGGCTGATGGTGATGATGAAAGTTGGTGAAAAGTGTTTGTATGTTTGTTACTTCTTCACGCTCAAACGGCTGTATCAATTTGGATGAATTTTGAAATGTGGATGAGACACTAGATTAACACATAGGACACTTTTCATCATCATCATCCATCACAAAGCGGTTGTAACCGCGGGGCGCAGCTAGTAGTGTTATATTCTGATACTGAATTGAAGAAAAAACAAATGCTTTTTCAATTGCTTGTACTTTTTAAGATCTCATTTTACACTATGATGTCTTTATCTAACATATAAAAATGAACCTCTGTTCTTCCTGGTCACGCTATAACTTGAGAACGGCTTAACAGATTTCGCTACTTCTTTTCTTGTGTTAATTATTGTCAGGAGGAGGTTCTTATGAAAGAAAAATACAGAAAAGTTGGGAGGTTATGGCGAGGCCGTAGGCCGAGCCTATTACGCGAACGAAGTCGCGGGCAGTCGCTAGTACCTAATGATGACATAATATTCTTAACTCCATAATCCAGTATCTCACATGAGTAACAACCTTGTGGCGTACCTACTCCAATCGTACCTGAAAATATACGGAAACATTAATAAAATATCTAATAACAAAAATCCAAACACAATAAATAAAACATAACATACAAATAAATTAGATACTTACCAAAACACGCCCCGGTATCGTCAACTCGCTGCAGCCGTGCCGGAGTGGAGAAACCGGGCACCGGGCCGGCCACCGGCGCTCGCGCATCGCAATACAGATCAAGCGGCCTGGGCGCAGGCGGGTTCCTCCCGCAGTCAGCTGAACGCTCTCAACGCCACCGCACGCTCGCGCGCGCTCCGAAATCTAAACGCTATGTGCCGCGATTACGTCAGTTATCGATAGAACTTTTCCGATGTAATTATTAGCCTGTGAAGTGATGGTTTATACCCTGACTGGACCTGTATTTGATTGTAAAGTATACAATAAAAGTTAAACTTGAGTGAACGTTTTAATTTGGTGTCGACTTCTTACTCAAACCTCAACTTGTGGTGGAATTACTACCAAGCCACCACACTGGTGACCCCTCGATAAAGGATCGCTTGCTGAAAGTAAGAAATAAGATTATTTAGTCGAATTAAAATGTCGTTACCAGACGAAGCGTCCCGTGGCAAAACCGGTCACGGTGATACACAATCCGATATTTACCGGGTCGCGGTCCGATTACCACCGTTTTGGCCGGAAGAGCCTGCGGTTTGGTTTGCACAGGTCGAAGGAAGTTTCATGCTTTCCGGAATTAAGGATGACGAAACCAAATATTTTTACGTGACCGCACAATTGGAGCACCGCTACGCGGCGGAAGTCAAAGATATTCTCGTTAACCCACCGACTAAAGGCAAGTACGAAACACTTAAAACTGAGCTTATTAAGCGATTGTCAGCGTCTAGAGAAAAAGAATTAACTCAGTTACTGATGCATGAAGAACTCGGAGATAGGCGCCCGTCACAATTTTTACGGCACCTGCGCCACCTAGCGGGAAAAAACATTCCAGACGATTTTATACGTACCGTTTGGACCAGCCGCCTGCCGACCAGTCTCCAGACCGTCATCGCCTCGCAACCTGAGTCGTCTCTACAAGCCCTCGCTGACCTGGCTGACAAGGTGCATGACCTTGTACCGTCAACACCTCAAGTGGCATCGGCGGACGCAGTACCTGGTTCCGTAATAGAAAAACTTACCAGAGAAGTAGCAGAACTCAGCCGTCAGGTGCAAGCACTTACAGCGAGAGACTCTGCGCGATCCCGCACCAGAGATTCAGGCAGCCAACGTAAGAAGAGCCGCACCAGATCTCAATCTAGCTACAGGAAGTTTCCAAACTGCTTTTATCATCACAAGTACGGGGATAATGCGAGAACGTGTGTCAAGCCCTGCGACTACCAGCAGGGAAACGCCAAGGGCGGTCGTTAATGGCGACTGATGATTGCCCTAGTTCTGGTCGCCTATTCGTGACGGACCGCATAACGAAGACGCAGTTCTTGGTCGATACAGGCAGCGACCTCTGTGTCTTCCCTAGGGCCGCTGCTAAACCCAGACGACCAAGAACTTCATACGAGCTCTTTGCAGCTAACGGGACACCAATAGCAACCTACGGTTTTGCCCAGCTGGAGCTTGATCTGGGACTCCGTCGCGCTTTTTCGTGGCGATTCATCGTGGCCGACGTCAACAAGGCAATTATCGGTGCCGACTTCCTATCATTCTACGGCTTGATGGTTGACTGCCGAAACCGACGCCTCATCGACAACAACACGACTCTTTCATCGAATGCAAAACTCGCCCCGTCATCTGACGCCATTTCTTCGGTGAAAACATTGACAGGCGAATCGAAGTACATCGAACTTCTTCGAGAATATCCGGAGATTACTCGACCACCAGGCACTCATCGGGTTATCAACCATAACACGGTACACTACATCAGGACTACTCCTGGACCACCCGTTTACTGCACGCCGAGAAGGCTAGCTCCTGAAAAGTTGAAGATAGCGAAGCAAGAATTCAGCGAGATGCTGAAGAATGGAACTGTCAGGCCCTCAGAGAGTCCATGGTCGTCGCCTTTACACCTCGCACCAAAGAAAGACGATGGTTGGCGACCATGCGGTGATTATCGCATGTTGAATGCAAGGACAATTCCGGACAGATACCCTATCCGACACATCCAAGACTTCACCCAAGATATTTCCGGATGTACAGTTTTTTCAAAAATTGACCTGGTAAAGGCCTATAACCAGATCCCGGTGAACCCTGAGGATATTCCCAAGACGAGCATATCAACGCCCTTCGGAATGTTCGAGTTCCCGTACTTACCATTTGGGTTACGCAATGCTGGACAAACATTTCAGAGGTTTGTGGATGAAATGACTAGAGATCTAGACTTCTGCTACTGCTATCTTGATGATTTTTTAATATTTTCATGCGATATGACTACCCATTTCGACCACCTTCGACAAATTTTCGCAAGACTGCAAAAGTACGGCATGGTCATTAATACTTCGAAATGCATTTTCGGAGCTGAAGAAGTAACTTTCTTGGGCTGCAGCGTGTCTTCTGCTGGCATTAAGCCATTAGACGGCAAAATCGATGCCATCAAGAATTTTCCTACCCCGAAAACCGTGAAGGAACTCAGAAGATTTCTAGGAATGATAAACTTCTATCGTCGTTTCTTAAAAGATGCAGCTATAACACAAGCTCCTCTTCACGATCTTCTCACAGGATCAGTCAAAGGCTCGCATCCCATAACACTATCCGGAGACACACTAAAAGCATTTGAAGACTGCAAAGGAAGCCTATCCAACGCAGCACTCTTAGCACACCCGGACATGGATGCGAAGTTGGCTCTAGTCACGGACGCCTCCGATACTGCCATCGGCGGTGTACTGCAACAAAGTCATAACGGCGAATGGCAACCGTTAGCCTTCTTCAGTCGGAAGCTAAGTACGTCACAGAAGAAATACTCTCCATATGATAGAGAGCTGCTCGCTATTTACGAGGCAATAAAGCATTTTAGACATCTCGTCGAAGCACGTCATTTCACGGTATTCACTGATCACAAACCAATATGTTTCGGGTTCTATCAACGAAAAGACAAATGTTCACCTCGTCAGTTCCGTCATCTAGATTTCATATCCCAATTTACCACGGACATACAGCACATTGTAGGGAAAGACAATTTAGTGGCTGATACACTCTCCAGAATCGAGGAGCTGGTTCAGCCCGTGGACTTAAACTTGCTAGCAAAATTACAAAGCACTGATGCAGAGCTAAAGGACATTATGGAAGGAAATACTTCATTAAGCATGTCCAAAATGATAATACCTGGCACACGGACGGAGTTATTCTGCGATAATACAACGCAGACACCTCGACCATATGTACCAGCAGAGCTACGAAGACGAGTTTTTGACAGCTTACATTCACTAAGCCACCCAGGCGCAAACGCTTCAGCCAAATTGGTAGCACAGCGCTATGTTTGGCCTGGAATAAACAAAGATTGTCGAGACTGGACAAAATTATGTCACGCTTGTCAGCTCACTAAAGTCACACGGCATGTCTCACCAGCGGTGGGGACATTTAAACTACCAGGCGCCAGATTTCAACACATACACATTGATTTGGTCGGACCATTACCACCATCAGACGGTTACCGCTATTGTCTCACCGCTGTCGATAGATTTACGCGATGGCCTGAGGCAATACCCTTACACGATATCTCCGCTGAAACAGTCGCAAAAGCTTTCGTTGCCAACTGGATCGCCCGATACGGATGCCCACTGGAAGTTGTTACGGATCGCGGAAAGCAGTTCGAATCAGCACTGATGAAACAGCTCTCAGAACTCGCAGGATTTCAGCGAAACAGGACCACAGCATACCACCCTGCTAGCAATGGGATGGTCGAAAGAATGCACAGACAGCTTAAAGCGGCAATAATGTGCCACGAAAGTCAAAACTGGACGGAAAGCTTACCACTAGTATTGCTAGGAATGAGAACCGCATTCAAACAGGATATCCAGGCTTCGCCCGCGGAACTCCTATATGGTGAGCCTTTGAGATTACCCGGAGAATTTCTGCAAGCCTGTCACAATACGCATTCAACCACGGACATCACTGAATTCACGGCACACCTTCGTTCGATAATGAACAACATACGACCTCAGCCAGCATCGAGACATAGCAAGAGAAACATATTTATATTTAAAGACCTACCTTCTGCAACGCACGTATACGTCAGGGATGACACCGTGCGTGGGTCTCTTCAGCCGGCCTATAAAGGACCATATGAAGTGCTGCAAAAAGAAGATAAAGTTTATAAATTGCTAGTAAATGGAAAACCCCAGACAGTTTCAATCGAACGATTAAAGCCTGCATACTTACTTGTATCTGAAAATCAGCCACAGAAGATTGACAATACCCCTAGCGAAGACGCAGAAAAGAGCGTAAAACCCTTGACTAAAACACGCTCAGGGAGAACTGTTAAATTTACAGATTATTATCGCCCGTCGTAGGACGGTCTCTGGGGGGGAGTGCTGTGGCGTACCTACTCCAATCGTACCTGAAAATATACGGAAACATTAATAAAATATCTAATAACAAAAATCCAAACACAATAAATAAAACATAACATACAAATAAATTAGATACTTACCAAAACACGCCCCGGTATCGTCAACTCGCTGCAGCCGTGCCGGAGTGGAGAAACCGGGCACCGGGCCGGCCACCGGCGCTCGCGCATCGCAATACAGATCAAGCGGCCTGGGCGCAGGCGGGTTCCTCCCGCAGTCAGCTGAACGCTCTCAACGCCACCGCACGCTCGCGCGCGCTCCGAAATCTAAACGCTACGTGCCGCGATTACGTCAGTTATCGATAGAACTTTTCCGATGTAATTATTAGCCTGTGAAGTGATGGTTTATACCCTGACTGGACCTGTATTTGATTGTAAAGTATACAATAAAAGTTAAACTTGAGTGAACGTTTTAATTTGGTGTCGACTTCTTACTCAAACCTCAACTTGTGGTGGAATTACTACCAAGCCACCACAACCTAATTGAATTGATATACATCGCAATTAAATAAATCGCTCAATATTCATCAAGGGTGTACATTAAGACTGGCAATGTAAAATATTTTGTCCCACAGCTGTAGTATGCAAGCATCACTGGGTTAGGGTTTATATTCCAAATGTAATATTTTATTCAATTTAGCCATAAGAGATGCATTTATGAGTGAGAACTATTGCGGTAGTTACGGGCCACAAACACAGGGCATTTCCTTATTATGTTGTTCCTTTGCTTATTATTTTTTACAATGTATTATTGACCAAGCGTGTGAAGCGTCTCTGCTTTAACTGGCCAAATTGACTTTAATCTGTCCGTATGATTGTAGGCTTGTACGTACAATCACCAAAATTTTTGCTTGACCAGTTCAAAAAAGGTTTTGCTTTGCACATGTGCATTGCAAGTCAACTCCGCCTTTTATTGTGTTGCCCAATGACATTCATAATCAGCATTTCCGTTATAAAAATCTTTTGTTCCTACATCTTTTAGAATTTTTATGATTTTGTGAGGTCAATTGCGACAAGCACACGTTGACATATTACTTAGATTTTTACATATTACGGTAATTATAGATAAATTAAATCTACATCCACTTAGTATTTTAGTATTAAGTTATCTAGTTACACACCCATAAGCAGAGAATAGGCGGGGTTAGTGAATGATCATTTCATGCAACATTCACCCTTAAGATGGTTAGGCAAACATTTTGATGATAGTACGTCTTCCTGTACAGGCCGCATTTATCAACCAGTCTTGACGAAACTTGGTATGCATGTTCTACTATTTAACATATTTTTTGTCGTCGGTGATATATGTTTGTTTTTTGCCCTTTCCTAAAAAAGGGGAAAGTTATAGTTACCTATCTAGATTGTTTTCATCCAAGAAGTCCTTTATGCGAGTAATTGTAGTAAGTAACATTACTGCATTGCCGCGCACAACGTTGAAGCCCCTCAACTGTCATGGTCCTGCATGACGCTTAAAACCAGCGTATGACACGTGTTATACGACATGTATCACCAAAAAATTAACGGTTATTTTAACACTTGATATTGTTGCAGGCAACAGAAACCGCTTTCATGAACTTGGCGCGAGCTCGCGCACTCGAGGTTCAATCGGAAAACTGCCCTCTGAGCATATTCTACAGGAAGCAACCAATCAACGCGGACCCCCTGAGGCAGCCCACCAGGTCGTCATCTCTGGACCTCTCGTACGATGGCCTCGGGGGTCATTCCAAACTGGATACCTTCCCCAAACCACAGCCAAAGCTCAAGAGTAGCGCGCCCAAGCTTTGCGCTAAGCACAAGTTGAAACGGCCTTCGGCGCCAGCAGGGAGTCAGGATATAGGGAAACTGTTTGAGAAACTGAACCGATAGCTTAGCTTTACTTCGTCAATAGGTACTACACTCAATATCACAATTAGATTTAGTAAATATGATTGGAACACTTTTGTGATAGTTCCTGGACAATTATGAAATTTAGGCTAAATGTATTACAGAAACGGAATTTTAGTCATTTCAAATTTTGTGCACAACGTTCTATTTATTTGTATTCTATATGTTAATGTATCTATAATTTGTAGCAGTTGTTCCGGCCTACTGCAATACGTTTCAAACGTCATGTATTTAAAGTTTATTAGAAACATTGCGAAAAAAATCAAGAGACATAAGTCTTGTAAGCCTCGCGGGCGAGACGCGATCTTGCATTCTAAATATTTGACGCTCGGTGCGGACGGCTTTGGCGCAGTGATTTGAGACTCAATTTAGTTTTTATTTTATGGTATTAAATAATAGTATATTATATAATATCATACAAGTCAGAAGTGGGCCGAGCACGAAAATCTGTTAACTTACGCAAGGGACATTGATCTATTTGCATCAATCACAATGCCAATGAAATATATCACAATTACACGTAGAACTAGATTTAAGTATCGCCTGTCCTTGTCATTGAATCCGAATAAAAAGAGATACCAATAGATTTAATCCCTTTTATGGCCGGTCCCAATAATCTATCTATCGCCGGTTTACCTTACTAGAGTTAGATATTTGACACTATTTGTATGGACGTTATGTCAAATTTCTATCGGTAGTAAGGAAAACTGTGGATAGATAGATTATTGGGATCCGTCCTTAGTTGTAAAATTATAAAACGAGTACGGAAGAGCGGGTAGATCTATTTACGATTAGTTTATTTCATCTATTGTTATGATTACCACCGATTATACTAACCGCCTAAAACATATTTTTTCACGCTTTTTCTTCGTACAATTAGATTAGTCTTAGACATAACTTGTACCAGTGAATTTGTGATATTTTTTATGTTGCTGAAGATCTTTATAGGAAATAATATAGTTAGCGTCCCGGACGCAGGTTTAAATCCATTATGGAATCGTACTGAAGTAAATCATAGATCATACTAGTGACCCGCCCCGGATTTGCACAGGTGTAATTTAGAAATAATGGAAAATGTGTTTTGTGGATGGAAAGTTTTGTTTATTTTTATGAAAATTGAATTAGGTTGTATCAAGGAGTAAAAAAAGTTTTCGTGTTTCATAGGTTGTATCATATATTATAAAAATTCCGTAAAATTATCTATTATTAGAAAAAACTACTTCAAAATCTGTGGTTTAGGAGTTGTTAGCGGATGAAGGCCGCCGCTATAAGCGACTTTATTTTATATATTAGATGTATCAGACTATTTAAAGAATATCTAAGCGTTTGCAGCGCTCGCGTTTGACGCTGGTTTTGCACAACTTACCTCCAGTTTCTGGAACGTGACCGCTGATTGGTCACATATCGCGTCATAGAATACCATTGACCAATGAGCGTTTAGTATTTAATTGGTCAACTGATCAAGGCTTTGACAAACTGGGGGATAGTGCCGCTGATATAGTGAAAGTACGAGTATTTTTACGCTATATAACTATGAACTCGTTTGAGTTTCACTTCTGCGCGTTTTATTCGCAAGTGTGACGCGCATTTAAAAGTTTGCTATACCATCTCCATTTTTATATAAATATCGATCAGTACGCGACAAAACAAATGTACATAGTATCATGTAGTAATGAATATATCTGTACTAGTATTATAAAATGTATGTCCGTCTGAATGTGTAAAAAAATCATAAATGTATTAAGAAATAAAATAATCATAAAACATTTTTCATGTCTTGATATGTATCACGATCGTCAAAATGTTCTTTATTTCTTATATTTTTTTATTTTTTACTGTGTCTTTCTTTTACACATAAATGTTCTTTTTTACAATTTCTAAGCTTGCTGTAACACTTTATCTATAATAACGGCTACTGTCTCTCTGACGATCATTTTCAATCTTGAGAGTGGTACCTACTAGGCACCTGCACCTATCATCGTACAAAAACAGCAGTATTTTTTCAGTCAAATTGCGTCAGCGGTGGTCATGAATAGACTGAACAGTATTTTAATCATGATAATAAGACGCATTGTGACGTAAAAAATTAATTTAGTTCGCTTCTAAGCACCATCACATACCTAGTTAGTAAAAGACTGTTATTAATATAAATAAATTGAATGATTTTTAATTGAATATTGTTATTATTTACCAACTACGCCCTCTAAGCCCTAAATCGTGATATATCCGTACATTTTCTCACGTAATTGTGAGTAACATCTAAATGTCAAGACCTGTCATTTTAATAAAATTGTTAAGGCTTTACAACACTAGGTGCGGTCAAATTGATCGCAGCCCGCATTATGTACGAACAACATTGCTAGGAAGGAATCCCCTAAACTTGGTGAGTGAACCCATAGGAATAGCAGATTGTATAACTTACCGCATACGATTTATGGCCCATTTAACGAAGAGGTTTTTCTATCGGCCAATAACGCTTAAAATATTGGATTAATTAATAAAATGCATCAAATTAATGCATTTAAATGGAAAAAAAATCTGAAATTTAGTGCGAGATAGACCAAAAAATACGGCTACTTTTACTGGCCTACCGCACTAAACAAGAGTTATGTAAAATAGCGGGCTTTTTTATCTTTCGCGCTCTACTTAATATGGTACCCACTACTGCGCATGTACAAATAGCCGCCATGTTGTATCGCAAAAGGCACAAGCAAAATATATTTAGTGAATACTTACAAGCCTTTTATTTTATTGATCAAAATCAAAATGAAAAAGGAATAATAACACGTTTTATGCATTATTAAGTTTTTAATATAATATGTTTTAAGAAGACATGACTAATTTTAAAACTTCTCAAATAATAAAATCTCTGGTTCGGGTAGACGATGGTATTAAAAAAAACTGAAAACTAAAAAGATATAGTGCGGAACAGTGGCACTTTTCTGCACGATTTGGCTGCTTGTCGCTCTTTTCGAGCACATGCATTGTTAAAGCTTTTTTCAATGTTCGCCGCAACAAAGTGTTTATTTGATAGACACAGGAAAATAAGCCAGTTACTATACAACGTGTCTGGTTACAGGCGTCGGATTAAATACGATCAATTTTATCGAGAAACCACCCCTCATAAGTAGTTTTAATCCTGCCACCATATCTATGGAAATCTAATGTAAGTATGTCGAGAAAAACATGAACAGTTTTGATAAACTCATGCTTTGCTTATGATGCTCATTCCATCAGCACGCGGAATAAGCACAAGCTGTACTCGTACATGTAACGCGTCTCCACAGAATAAGTCATTCTGTTATGGGACAATGTATACGATTCTATAATAAAGTTCCCAATGTTATCTGAGATTTGCCTATTAACCCGTCCGAATCAGCAACTCTCATTCCAGGCAAGTTTCATTCATAAATCTATTGTTATTTTTTGTCCTGATGCGGACGAGTTAATAAGTTTAAAATTACTATTAAAACTAAACTCTGTCAAACAGGTTATTACTAAGTTTCGGATTAGGTACTTGGAGGATAAAACAGCTTGGGACTGATCACTCCAGGATCTACCTACTCGTGTATTACCATGTCAAAGTGTAGCGTGTCTTGCCCTACTGATACCATTATTATGTTATCTTTTATAAGGCAACACTGGAGTTAAAAATAAATGAATATTTGTTAAATACTTTAAGTGACGATAAAAAAAAACATGTATAAAGACAAGCCCGCTGAGTTTCTGGCCGGATCTTCTCAGACGTGGTCGCGTTCCGATCTTTTTGTAGATTTAAGAAAAAATAAATGTAAAATGACAATTTATAAGTGCCTCCGTAGGCCTTCTGTATAGGCCTACGGTATAAATGATTGATTTTGATTTTCGTGAGAAAATGGCGTCATTTTTTTTGGAATACAAGCTGGAGTGATTGTACTAACTTAGGTACCCGTATCTACCCATGTAGAGGTCCTAGGAACTCAAAACAAGTCTCATAAACGATAGCTAAACATGTAGACCTGCAATGGTAAACATTTCCTAATTTTTATTTTATAAAGAGACGTTTCTTTTCGGATAAATAGTTTTTTCAAAAAAATCTAAAGTAACCAGACGCATTGTATATTTTCTACAATATATGGCCTTCTTTTAAAGTCTGCTGTCCGCTTCTTCTATCTAATAAAGAAGTGTTAAAGGATCCAGTACCTACAACTTATCCATACACAATAATAATTTCTTCATATACAATAATTTTCGTCGGGAAATCATAAAAACGCGCGGAGCTTTATAAAGAAGGGAATGTATAAATAACAGTTGGTGCATTATCGTACACAGTTATCCCTGAACCTCCAACTCTTCCATTTTCTTATAGGCCTTCTTCAACTCTACCAGTAGAGTTTTGGCTTGCGTCTTCTCAATGAGAAGCTCCCTTCTGCTCTGCTCTCCTAGTACATTGTCTGAATGGAGAGTAAGCTTGTATGCGTCGATCGTGCCGGCCGGTGCGGGGGATATTGCAATATCCGTTACTCTGTTCACTGGAAATACAGAGAATACATGAAAAGCAGGCAAAGTCGTAGACTCGAAAAATATGACCTGCAAATTGAAAAACACCTGTTCTGCAAACATGTAACATTTAATTCCCATGCCATATGAATCGGTCAATGTGCTATGATTGGGCGAACGTGATATTTCTTATTCCTCCTTCGATTTCGTCTCTTCTATCGAAGGTGTCATCGCCACATTTATGCTACCCGCGCATCCTGGTAGTACTAAATACCACAGAACGATACATCATGGACGGACACACCTCGCAGTTCACACACACTTAACGTACACCTCCCTCCCCATACACACATTATCATAGTTTATAATCTACGTCTGCGCAGGATTATTATTTCGAGTAGCTTATTATCTTCTCCAAGGCCATTTTTAGGTATCTTTATAACAAAATCTCATAAAATATCTACATGGTCAAGTACATACTAAATACTTAGTATATCAATTAGTAAATATAATAATACAATACAGGACTTACGTACATACAAATATAAAATTAATCACTATGGAAAAAAACTGTCACTCCATTTCATCACCCTTGACCTTTGGTCCGAACACGTCTAGTGTATCGAGCTGTCAAATTGACTTGGCTTTGAACTGTGATCAGAAACTGATTACGATCTTGACGTAGGCGGAGATCTTGTAATTGTGTCTATGCTGTGCCCAAACATATTACGCCTTTTCACCCGCGTGGTGATGGATGATGATGATGAAAAGTATCCTATGTGTTAATCCAGTTCCTCATCTACCTCCATACTAAATTTAATCAAAATTGCCCCGCCGTTTGAGCGTGAAAGAGTAACAAATATTCACACATCCATACTCCCAAACTTTCACGTTTATAATATTAGCAGGAAGTTATATAGTCATTGCTTTATAGTTTACTAGCTAATCTGCCAGCCTTCATTCGCTTGCTCTATCTTCGGGATACGAACCCAAAGAATTAAATTGAAGTTATGCCTTCTCAGGGTCATTGCATTGCGTGTAAGTATCAATATTGTACTTCTGCAGGTGTCACCGATTCTCATTTATATTATACTAGCTGCACTCTGCAGTTTCAAGCGCGTGGTGATAGATGATGATGATGAAAAAAAGTATCGCATATGTTATTCCAGCATTTCCAGCGCCTCATCTATCTACATACCAAATTTCATTAAAATCCATTCAGAAGTTTTTTGCGTGAAATAGTAACCATACATACAAACTTTCGCGGTTATAATATTATAGTAGGATTATAAGTTTATTATACTTATGTTAATTATAAAAAAGTAACGCCATAGTCCGATTGTGCATAATCGGTCGGAATTTCATACTCTTCTACTAATTTGAAACCGACTTATTAGACATCATCCATGCGCGAGTAACCTGAGTGTTAAAGCAGCAGTAATTTACCAGTGAAACCGCTGGCGTGGACAGTCTCCACGTAAGCCTGTCGATGTTCATCTGCCGCATCAGCCAGCGCAGTAGCATGCGCCTTGGGCACCCCCAGCACTACCAGGTCCTTCGCGAGCTGCGCCCCCGGACACGCACAGGCCCAGGCGGAGCGCAGCACCCAGCGGATGGCGGCGGCGGCGCGGGCGCACTCGTCACGAGATGCTGAAAGGGAATAGAGTTGTGTGTGTGACTGAACTTAATAACCCGAACTAGACAGAGCGTGTTCACGGCAATCGTTGGAGCGAGTGAGCCATAGGTTATCTTATCGACCTACTATAACTTGTCCAGACCTGTTACCCCTGAACGAGTGTTATTTTGTCGTCTTGGCAGTGCCAAATATTCTGCCTCGGAGTTGAAGTGTGGAAGCACTATTATTTAGGGTTTTTATGGGATTGGTTGGCAAACGAGCACGCGGCTCACCTGATGGTAAGTGATACCGTCACCCACGGACATCCGCAATACCAGAGGTCTCGAGGAAGCGTTGCCGACCTTTGAGGAAGGATGATAGGAAGAGATAGAAGGGGTGAGGGTGGAGGGGGAGGAGGAAGGCAAGGAAAATAACGGGAAAGGGGGAATCGGGCCTCCGGAACATCCCACAAACCGACGAAACGCAATAGCAAGTTATGTTACTTCGCGTTGGTGTTATGTGGGAGTGTTACTTCCCCGGTCGTGCCGACCCATTCGGCTGTGGGGTTGCAGCGTGGCACTACCACCAAAAAGTTTGCTAGAGGACTGTAGCACGTGAAGTTCCGGGCGAACGGAAACAGGTTTTTTCCCGGGGTGACATGACAAGCATATTGCGGTGACTAGCAGAACTTGCATTGCAACTGTATACCGAAATATCTTTCTGAACTATCAGGCGAACGTTATGCCTGCCTCACTAATTTTTTTTTCTAAATTTAACGGGTTCGACTTCCATCCATGAAAACTGATTTTTAAATCAAAGTATACAGTTTGAGTTGTTACAAAATGGGCCCCGATACTCCTTAGATAATGTCCGCTATACTCTTCACTGTCCGATTTAGCCACGCCAGTTAAATATATCACTCCGTACAATCGCACCTTAAAATATTTATACTCTCACACGCTGCAGAGAACTCTCACCGATATATTGTTTTATCACTGTGCTCCTCAATTTTAGATCTGCATAGAGATTAGATCTAGACACGCATATGTACAATAGATAACGCAAATACGTGCGCACCCGTGTCCGAACCCCGACCAAGCGTCAAGGTTGGCCGCCGCTACTTACAGTCCGACAGTGTCTATTATTGCAGCCTGACACAAGCGAAAACTTAATTAGGCGATTACTATTGCAATAGCCCAAAATTTCGAGTCCCCAAAGACAAGGACATGTTTCCTATCACAGGTACCTAAGTAATTTAAATATTATATTATGCGTAAATTCACGTAATACAATTAATTAAAAAGTCGGCAGGCTTGGATTCATTACAAATCGTGATACCTACTTGCGTTATCTATTGTATCTATTGTACATAATATATATGTCTGTGATCTAGACATATACTTTTTCACTAAAGACTTTTTAGAGGCCATTGATTTATATTTATATCAATGTTGGAGACAGAATTCTGCGGTAGCAACTCGAGTCAAGCTGGATTTTGGCTGAAGTCTTTTACTACGATGGGACCGCCCACGTGTGCGTGAAATGGTAGACTGTCTCAGAAACAGTACTAATTCATAGAAATCAAATACTAACATGAGTGTTATAAATATAAAATGAGGCATAATTCTCTGTCTTAACCGAACTAAAATTAAGAAAACGTGTAGGTATACTACGTGTAGGCGGGCGTAACTGTTTCCGTGCTTGACATTTTTTACACATGATTCCACAATAAAACTGGTACTGACTAGAATAAACTAATAACTATGTAGGAGTACATACCCAAGCTTGTGTCCTTAAGGATTTCCATAATCCCATCATCCTGAAATGAGACGTGTTATGTTAGAATAGAAATTACAGTATAGTTTAGGCAAGTACTTAAAACTATGTATTCAGGCCGTTCGCGTTGTTGACAAAAATAATATATATAAAATAACCTGGATTTATTATTATTAGGGTATACTAGATTCAATCGTTTTACAATTATTTTGCTTTATTTATACGGCTCAATATAGGGCGTTTTCACATTGTTACTACGATAACTGCACGACATCGTCGGACTGCTAGTTTGATTCAACCACTACTAAATGTTTCCACACTGTGTCGTTGTATTTACGAGTAACGTTATCGTCGCCGACAGATTATCGTGCCGATATCGAGTGACGACACAGTGCGGGGTGAAGCAGGATCGCGGGGGGAATGGCTTGGGCAGGCACCAGCATAACACGCTGTTGGTTATATCGTGTCACATACTTACCGATACGTTCCGATATCGTCGGACGATATCGTTTTCGTCCGAGCTGACGAGTGTCGGTGTCGTTATCGTCGCAGTGTGAAAACGCCAAATTCTAGTAAGGTGCACACCTGCATTCAACGTCGTCCTGCGACATTTAACAAGTCGTCTGTCCATGTCGGTGGACGACCTACGCTGCGCTTGCCGATCTGTGGTTTCCACTCTAGAACCTTCCGGCCCCATCGGCCATCTGTTCTGCGTGCTATGTGCCCTACTCACAGCCATATTAACTGGCTAATCTTCTGAGCTATGTCGGTGACTTTAGTTCTTCTACGGATCTCCTCATTTCTGATTCGATCACGTACAGAAACCCCGAGTATAGCCCTTTCCATAGCTCGTTGTGCGACTTTGAGCTTACTTGTGAGGCCCATAATGAGAGACCACGTTCAGTGCCATAAGTCATCACTACACAAGCTGGTCAAATAATTAAGTCTTGAATCTAATCTAACCCCCTTATTAGCAAGCATGTAGTTATGTAGAATGTAGTAATGATTAAGTGTTTTATTTATACATATATACATTTTAACGCGTCGTACTAACAGAACATAATTCAACTAAATATAAAGTAGTATATTCTGAAAGATAATATCGTTACCAAGTTTTTTGAGTTAAGTGCGTGGGCACATTAAATGTGATTTTCGTAATCAGGTAGATTAACACATAGATTGGACATTAATATAAATTCCTGCCTACGGAGAGCTTCAGACACATCGTTATAAATAGGTATCTACCATAAATAACTGTCTTTAAGAAATACGATATATTATTATGAATAACGTTTTTATATTGATATTTCCTCGTGGATTAATTCAGGTATGGAAATAAATATGTAGATTGCGTGTGAAAAATTTGTGATGACTCTTTCCTCAGCTTTTCACCGACTCGCATTGCTTATCTGGCTAATCGCAATTTAACTCACCATTCGTTATTCTACATCATCACATTACATTCAAAATTCATGTTCTCGCAGCATTTTTTGATTAGGCAAAGACACGCATGCTTGTATGCTTATAATTATATTATATTATATTATATTATATTATATTATATTATATTATATTATATTATATTATATTATATTATATTATATTATATTATATTATATTATATTATATTATATTATATTATATTATATTATATTATATTATATTATATTATATTATATTATATTATATTATATTATATTATATTATATTATATTATATTATATTATATTATATTATATTATATTATATTATATTATATTATATTATATTATATTGTATTATATTATATTATATTATATTATATTATATTATATTATATTATATTATATTATATTATATTATATTATATTATATTATATTATATTATATTATATTATATTATATTATATTATATTATATTATATTATATTATATTATATTATATTATATTATATTATATTATATTAATTTACGCCTACATCTACATATTTCCCAAGAAAATAATAAGCTTTATTGAAGTCAATAACTTAATTGAATATAATCACTATGCATAGATATACTCGTATTATACGTGAAGGTGTTCTGTGATGCTGTGGCTCCATCCGTGTTATTCTAAACCTTCTGAACGCCTGCTACATTTCATTCCACAACATAATGGCGAGCTAGCCAAATACCTCTAACCGGACCAAAGTCAAACGAGATAATAGACAGCCCGTTATCCCAGGCAGTAGTGGCCCTCCCTTTGAAACGAGAGATTCCAGTATCGATTCCTGCATGACCGTGCAAAAAAAGTCTCAAATAGAAATGTTTATGATGTTTCTGATGTGTTAATGTGTGTGTGTCCATGTCTCTTCCCTCACGGCACAAGCCATCCTGGTGGTATTAGTGTTTTCAAAACAACAATAATAAGACCTGACACTGTACACAAGGGAATTATGAAATGGAATATTCCAATAAGTAATTTTAAAGAAGTTAGTTTTAAAAGCCTGGAGCAAATCAGTTTCCAAAGAATACACTCCTACTAGTGTTATGAAACTGATGCATGATACATACAGGTCACCGATGCGATGGACCGACCAAATCAAGTGTGCGGTCGGTGGTTCCTAGCATGGGTGCACCAGGATGACCGCTAACAGGCAAAAATGGCGTGACATCGTGAGGCGTATAACTTCTGGCCCCAAAAGTTTACTGGCCCACCAATTCTACTACATGACGACCACGACCGCTCTGTCAAGAGCGCAACGAAGAAGAAGAAGAATACATGATACAACTTAGTAAAATTTATCATCAAAACAGTCAAAAAAGACCTCTGTATCGTACAGGGAAAGAGTACACTGTCTCTACCTAATAATAAACAACATTGGCTGACTCGATTACGAATAACACAAAGATAATGCTTGTATTCGGGACCCACAAAGGGCAGCGGGCGTAATGGCTCAATGTGTGTCAAAAGAATTCTAATATCCTATACATATGTATATATATATGTTGTGAGTACGTGATAGGTACGACATATATGTGCTTTATCTACTTACTTATTATTCAACAGAACTGTCGCCTAAAATAGCCTTTCCTTCCGACATTAACAATCGTAGATTATGTTACGTAGGTGTTGTGGTTTCGACATGACGTCACACGGTGGGTGCAGAAGAAATGAGGCATGGATGCATCTTCTCACTGCTTCAAACTACAGGAAGTAGAGAAAATGAGTGATAAGTGCCAAATTCCTTTCTTTTACTTAGCTGTTTATATCCACTTTCTTTGCCTTCACTTTGTGTTTAAGTTTTAAAAAAATTGATCTATATTAGTGTCACTTTATATTGGTGCAATAACACAGGTGTGTTTTTGCCAGAACCCATAACATATTGTTTTGTTAAATAGTTAAATAGTGATCACCACACTTTTAATACTAGAAATACAAATAGGATAGCTGTACCTAGTTTTAGACTTGCGAAGACGAGTAAGTAATTCCTAGGATATTGTGTGCGTTCTTACAATAAAATCCCAAAACATATAACTGAGCTCACAGAGGGCAAATTCAAGTTGACTGTAAAAAACGTTTAAAAAAAAAAGCTTTTTATAAAGCCCGACATTATATAGAAGATAAAGATGCTTGGAATACTCCACTTCTGGCAAGCTGTCACTCTGCCACCCATAAAATGTAATATTTGTAGTACCTAAGTAGAAACATTGTAAACATCTATATAAAAAGAATGACCCCGAGTTTCTTGCCGCTTCTTCTCGGTAGGCTCTATATATTTTGGAACGCGGCGGTAGAGTCTCTTAAGTACATTATAATGAAAAATTGACGTTCATAAGTGCGTCTTTGATGCCTAAATTGAATAAATGATTTTGACTTTGACTTTGGCAAAAAACCAACATTCGAATTTAGCTATTCACGTACTCTGGATAAATTCAGTCCGTATATGTACGAGTATAGGTAGAACAATGCAAATTAAGATTTTCCGATAACTTATAAAACTCATTATTAGGCACCTACATGTACTTATCTATAAAAAAACTTTCATTGATGTAGAGTTCATGTTCGCGAACGCTGTGACGTGGTTGTTATGTTCATTTTTCAGAAAAATACAAAAGCAGGAAAATTAATTTACTATTAAAATATGTGTAATAAATAAAATGTCATTTGGAAGGGATCTGTATAATATATTTTGTTTTTACATTATTTCGTAGTAAATCTTTAATAATTGGAACAAAAATTAAATAAAATTATTAAGAATTAAAACTATATAACACCAATTATGCAACTATGCTACAAATAAATAAATTATCTATAAATTCCAAAGCCATCCCCACGCGTGTACACGGACAAATATATTACATACAGAAAACGTTTGCTAATTTTCCTTAAATTATATCTAACATGAACTTACTCTTTGGTTATGGTAAGCGCCTTAGCCTTTCACAATAATTGTCCATAACGGGTATAACCGCGGGGCGCAGCTAGTATTGTATAAAATAGTATTCGGTTGTAGTTTAGTTAGTTATCGTTATTATTCGTTTTGTCTTTGATTTTTTTGAGTAGTTCATATTTTGTGTAATTAGTATTTTTGGAATGAAAATCATTATGGAAATTTATTTCCAAAAAATAATAGATGAAATAAACTGGCTTCAATTGGACTTAGAGGTGATATTATATTTTTTCCCTTAAAGTGATGCAATTATTTAAATGTCACTGGTAGACTTCCCGATTATTATTTCATTATTATAAATTGCAAAAGAGATTACCAAATAAAATAAGAAATAATGGTTTTCGTCATACTATGGGTCCTAAAAATTCTGTATTTTACCTTTAGGTCTTACAATTGACTTTGCTGTACGACGTAGTCTGGCTGTAACGTTTTGACGAGCATCAAATTCAATTTTGTGAAATAGACGCGACACCTGAACTGAATGTTAGATATACGTGACCATTTTGCACACTTTACTGTAACATTTACATTAAATTACCGGTCGAGGTACTCTTGTTACTTGCTGAAGGTTGATATTGAATATTGATATATACGCGATTTTTGTAACTTTGTTTTAGGCAATACAAGTTTGTGAAGAATACTAAATAGTCAGCTTAAGCTGCGCGTGTCTCGCTACAAATAAGTTAGGTATGTCTAAATAAGGAATTGGTGTCAATTCTGTAAGCAGTCTCTAAACTAAAAATCACTAAATTAAGGCAGTTTTTATCTTGGTTAGGATAAAGTACACATTAATATACCACTTCCGGATCTCATCTGAATCTTTTTTACCCGTTTCAGCGTTAACAAAACTCAGTCAATCATATCATCACTCACGCACACTCGATAGTGGCTCTATACATTACTTAACGTATTTCTTATTAATTAATCATTAGCTTTCATAATTCACAATTAAATTCTACGTTTAACGAATACTTATTTATACTAAACAACATATACGTACTGTACGGTGTGTACATATACCTCAACGTATGAAAGCAAAGCTAACGTTATGTTTATTTACAGGTTGATTTTCGAGCACTAATTACAGCAGAGCTCTTAAAGTTGTTCATATTCAGAGCGCTACTGCAGGTAGATGTCGTTGCTGTGCTGGCAGCACGCCGAGTTTTAAACAGCTAAAATACTATATATTTATATTTTAGGCCAATCTTTTAGAAGTTACTTAGATGAAGGTCGTCCTCGTTGCAGTTGTGTTTTAAACAGCGGGGGCGCCGGAACATACGGCGCTCCACACGCTGGAAGTATGTGCTGCATGGGGCGCGCAGCGGCACACGCTCTTTCACGCGATAATCGGCGATCTGTCGCTGCCTGGCGTGGTAAGCTCCATGCAAGCAAGAGATCGTGGCAGGCGGTGGCCACCTTCTGCGAAGCAGTGATGGCGCAGAAGTAGGCCGCGGAAGGATCAGGGAGAATGATGTCAGAGCTGACGGGGCACTGTTCACTAGCTTGCCACAGGCCCACAGGTCTAGGGGGTGGCCTTGGTGAGGAAGGTTATGTTCTCACTGGCGCTGTGACCTGGATAAGAACAATCCGGGCCTACCGCTGGGGCGAGATGGTGAATGCTAGCGCCGCACCCCCGTGGCGGAAGGGAAGTGCGTAGCATTTCACCACTTAAAAAAAGAAAATAATGGAGAAGGGAAAGTGTTCTAAGCAGCTGTGCTGGAGGGCTGCCGAGTGCGCGAAGAGCTACCAAAGTTTGTAAAACTAGTAAACTATTACTCACAGATTGTTCGTCTAGCACCTGATGCAGCAGAGCTCGGAACAGCTGCGCTGGCAGGCTGCCGAGCGCATGAAGCGCTGCAAGAGCCCAGAGGGGACAGTCGCCGTCCGCGCAGAACTTGAACTTCTGAAAATTGATAACACATATTTAAAACAACAAGCTTCGGTTGTTAACTATTTCATTGTATTCTTTGAGTGACCAGATGGCGCAGTTCGTACCAAGCCTACCCTCTAAACCAGTGGGTCCTGGATTCTATTTCCGGACAGGTCAAATATTTGTATGCATGAACATGTCTGCTTGTCCTCTATATATTTTGGAACGTAGCGGTAGTCTTTAAAGTACATTATAATGAAAAATTGACGATCATAAGTGCGTCTTTGATGCCTAAATTGAATAAGTGATTTTGACTTTGACTTTGTGTCTGGATATTTGCATAAGTTTCCCCCGTGTGGTGATGGATTATGATGATGTGATGATGACGATGAAAAGTACTTTACAACTTATTCTCAGAACTACTGAATACACACACAAAATTTCATAAGAATCGTTCAAGCGGTTTCGGGGGAGTTTTGTTACAAACATTGTAACACGAGAATTTTATATGTTAGAGATAAGAATTTATGTGTATCAGTCATCAGGCTTCCAAAGTACAGGATTTGCTTAGTTTGGGGCATGTAGACCTTGTGTGGAAAAATACTATGATTATCCTTTGGCAATATTTTCCAATAATAAGCAAGCATAATATGTGTGAGTTCTGTGACTGGCAAAAACCCAAGCGTACTGAGTGCGCTTATAGTCAGCCGGAGTTTTCAGATTCCTCGAACGCATACATATATTATTATGGATTAACGCCTGTGTTCTAATAAAATACTCCCGAGTATTGTATTAGAACCGTAGCCAGGTAGGGCAGGGGTGGTTCTGGCCCCCTCAGCTAATCTGGTGACACTCCAGAAAATACGATTTAGAATTATAAAATCCAGTCGACCAATAATTTCGATCACGTAGATGTATCTGTGTTTAAGTTACAACCTCAAGTGTGTGTGGAGGTGTGGTGGATGGAGATAAATGATTTGAAAAAACTAATTTTGTATCAGGCTGACCTCTACTAGGGCCCACGACAAAAACCAGGCGCCGCTAATGACCTGGCCTCCGAACCAGTTAATGTTTACTGTTATTATTTCATTTAGTGTTAACTTTAAATACAAAAAGTTCTACTTTTTGATGGTATGTATTTAATTTTGTTTTCTTTTTTGACGTTAAAGCCTCGGCGTAAAGTCAGTGTTAGTTACTTTTAATCGCTGTGCTGTGATACGTCTTAATTTATTTCAGTTATGAGTTGTATGTCTAGTGGGATTTTCAGCTAAGAAATCAAGCTTCACATAGGTATGAGGTGCTGAAGAGAAGGAAAACTTCATAGCTTTATCAAACAGGTAAGGATAGTTACCAGCAACTGATAGTCAGAATTAAAAAATAACTAAACTCAATTTAACTGCCTCGGACGATCTGCTGTCCTATTTCAGGGCCCCTCAATATCTGCTTGCGACCCACCAAAGGGTTGCGTTGCGACATACTTTGGGAATTACTGTATTATGAAGTACTCTTTCGACGAGTATTGTAGGTATTAAATTTTATATTGACACATCCTTCTGGCCTTGACCTTCAGAAAATTGACACTTACCATTAGAGCGAGTGGAGTGTAACGTAGCGATCTGCAACAATAACAATAGTTCTATAACATTAACATGTAAATGGAGACATGAGTGAATATGACACCCATCGTGCTGTGACGGGGATACATCTTGTATGGGCCGTTGGTTATATGGGCTGTGAATTGGAACTGGTGGCGCAGATTATGTAGCAGTTATAATGGGTTACTGCGTGTACAGTGTAGGCGGGTTGCTATAGGAACAGTGATATAGTGAATCAACTTTAATTTTAATAGGTTTGCTTAAATATTTTTAAGTAATCGCATTTTGATAATGGACTCGATTTCTTCGCGGCCCAGTGTAGTTCAATTATAACATTATAATATTCATATGAGCCTTGTCATGAATTAGTAACAGTTACTTTTTCACCTATTAAGTAGTAGTTACAATGCTCCTCGGTGTATCTACAAGTTATAGTATATTTCACTCCACGTTAAAATGTATATGGATAAAATGTTACTTGTTTTCCGTCATTTCGAACTGATATAAAGGAAATACAAAATAAATATATCTATATAGTCTGCGCAAAAACAGAACCGTCGCGGCGTTACAGTGAACTAACATTCAGCCGTGCGAGTCTCTAAGAGCAAACATCGTTGCATCTTTGACAACATCCGTGAAACAAATGACGAGATGACAAGAAACATTGGAAAAATAACCTTGTGTACAAGTGCGATATCTCATAAAGTATTTAACATCGGTGAGCACGTCGACGAATCATTAGAGAATCGCACGGCTGATGTTGATATGGCACCCAATCAGCTATTATCTGTCAGTTATGCAACTGTCAAGTGTCAACTTTGACTCGATAAAACTATAAATCTGCCGTGCGATTCTCTAATGATTCGTCGACGAGCTCACCGATGTCAAATACTTTGAGATATCGCTCTTGTACATAAGGTTGTTTTTCCAACGTTTCTTGTCATCTCGTCATTTGTTTCACGGATGTTGTCAAAGATGCAACGATGTTTGCTCTTAGAGAATCGCACGGCTGAACTGCGATAGGCCATACTCAAGAAGTCAAGTCAGTTAACTATAAAATAATAAATTAGCTACAATTTTTTTTTAGTTTTTCTATTTACTAACATTAAAACAGTAAATTATCTCACGCGCCACCTCAACTCCAAGGACGCATCTCTTTTTGCAGCAACTCTACTTGGTGGAAACACTTAAGTTCGCAGTGAAGGTTATTGCCTACGTAATCCTTGCTACAATGGCAACAGAATGGAGATTGCTGACCAATAGCGTCTTACTGACAACAATAACTTTGTGGACCTAGACCTTTTGTAGCGGATATTACACTTATGTTATAAATGCCAATATATTTCGGTTTGGATGGATAGATATTTGATATACCTACTTTCACTTGAATATCACTGATTTAGCTGATAATTTTAACATGGGTAACCGATAACATGGAATACCTCATATTCTATAGCTACTTGTTTCTTGAAAATTGAATCGATTTGTATGAAATTTTACACATAAGTAGGTAGATTTATAGCCTAAAATAACACAAATACTACAACTACTATTTCCTGTAAAATATTATTGCACAGACTCTGGACACATGACGTATTTGAAATAATAATCATTATGACAAGATTTCATTTTAAATACATTATACATACCAGTTTATTACTTTCTACAGAAAAGAGTTCACTTAGATCTTTTACAAAAGTGATTATTTCTTATGCATTGGAATTATACAAGTTTAAACGGTTTAAATCGCGTATATTTTAATATTATTTTATCTCGACGTTTCGAACACTTTTCAGTGAACATGGTGACGGGAAGACTGGATGGAAGTTGTCTGTTATAAGGTTATTGACATTATTTTTATGCAATCAATATGTTTTCTTCTAAATAAAATAAAATTTATAGTTTTTTTTTGTTTTTTTTTTTTTTTTATTTTTAACAAAATGGAACCATGCAGACATACTCACGAGGTCTCTTGTCACAGAACTACTTCCATATTATATTACCACCTGGTAACCTATTTGTAAATATGTCAATTGGGATGGAAATCTGAACATTTACACGACAAAACTATTGAAAGGATTTGGTTGAAATTTAGAAAATATGTAGACGATGACCTTCAATAGAGATAGCTACTAGAGCCCTAGAGAGCTTTAGAGCCCTAGAAGGAGCTTACTCGCTGTTCCTGTCCCTTGCAACCTTCGGGACAATACAATTATCAGAAATGGTGGCCAAAATAAGAAATTAGTAACGGTGGATACTGACCCCTTATTCCATAGAAACTCTGTTAAGATGACGAGCACCTGATGCTAACGAAGTGGCCGAGACGATTGAATGAAAACAAACGAGGATAGCTAATGTATTAACAAGGGATCAACTCACCCCCGGGTTCGAGCTATTTTGTTACCAATTCATTTGGACATTTGTCGGGAAGGCTTCTTATTGTACTTAAACATGGAGACAGTTTTAGGTGGAACACCTACGGATAAATGAAAACTTGCGGCGCCTTGAGGAAACTACGCGAAGGAAAATGATGATGATGTTGAGAAAGGCTCTGTGTCCTACTCTTTGATTCTTACACTTCTGAATTTCAATAACCCGTAAATGCTTTAGTCGAGATAAGGTAACAAATAAACACAAAAAGAGTTATGTTGTATGTATGCTATAGTGTGGATGTGTAGATTTAATATAAATTGATCGAATTACCTCTATATCGGAACACTGGATTCTATTTTTTAATCGATGTTATTACGATTTACGAAAAATTAGATAAAAAATGTACGTGAACTTTTTAACTAACTTTATTAAACGCTGAATATCACAATTGCAAAGAAGTGATGATAGAAGGGGTGGTGAGGGTTAAACACTCTAATAATACCTTTGGCTTTATATTTTGAGGAAGTTACTAGTAATATAAGGAAATATGTAAACTACAATACTTTACTTTTCAGCAACTCCATATCGTGATGTACAGAAAACAGGTTAAAAATTCTATAACTCTATTACATAATAACATAAAATCACATGTAAAACCAGTGACAATTCCCAGTTGTAACCAGTTTGTTTTTATAGTTTTAATTTAAAATTCAATTAATTATCTTTGGACATCCCCACAACGTATTCAGGTCCCAAAACTAGGCAGGACCATAGGGTAACCTGACACACTCAGACACAGTTCAAACAGACATATTCATTATTCATGCACACACTTTTAAGACAGTTCTGTCCTGTCTGGGGATCGAACCCGGGACCAGGGGCTCAGAAGGCAGGGTTTTTACAAACTGCGCCAACCGGCCAATCTCTGAAGTAAGAAAGGATAACTACAGTGGGCCAAGCACGAAAATCTGTTTAAGTGTAACGTTATCGCATCGTTAACGTATTTAGTACAAACTGTCATTTATCTAGTACAATAGTGGCACAGATAACTCATAGTTTGTACTGAATACGTAAACGATAAGATAACGTTACACTAAAGCAGATGTTCGTGCTCGGGCCACTGTAAAATAGCGTAGCTGGCTACGCACACTGCTACGGCGTAGAGTCTCGTAGGCCGTAGCAAGCTACGTACAATAAGGTCATTTATTTGGTGATCGTATTATGTGCGACTGTACATTGAAAAACAACATTTTGTTGTGAAAAAAGGAATGAAGGGATTGAAATAAGAATGAACGTTTGTATGGACGTTTGTAATATTATAAATGCGAAAGTTTCTGTGTGAATATTGTTACTACGTATCGCCGGAACCACCTTTAAACCGATTTTAGTTAAATTTGGAATGTAGAATGATGGAGTTCTGGATGACATATACACTGATCTAATAAAAATCAACCCTCACAGTGATCAAAGTGGGTGGTAAAGTTTGAATGTAAAATTTTATTCCTTCGTTAGATTCACTCGAAACTCAGTTTAAATAAACTTGAAAGTAATAAATAGTGTAATAATATACGTGCTATTATTTTTTTTAAACTATCCGGTGCAATAAAATTATGAAATGTAAAGGAAAAATATATATAGTATAATAATATAAAATAGTGCGCGTATCACAAGATACTTCTGTGAGGGCTTCCCTAAAAATTATGACTGCCCCCTCTCTTGTAGTCTTGCAAGCAGCGTTGTATGCCAGAAAAAAAACCTAACAGACTACTGGAGGTTGGGCGACGGTCATTTATATAAAACCAGAAATGGGCATAGGTTGAGAGCTGTGCCGCGGCGACTGGCCAAAACTGCTAAGCTGGTACATGTTATGGCTCTGACAGTCTACAACTGCATCCCGGCTGAGATACGAGAAGCACCTTCAAATAAGTCATTTAAAAATAGATTAAAAGGGTGGCTCACCGAGCAAGCTTTCTATTCGTTTGAAGAACTAACGGACACAAATATTTATATGTCAGTGACATTGAAGCCTATATATATATATATATATATATATATATATATATATATATATATATAGGGTATTTATCTTTTTACTATATTTCGTTTTTTGTGACACATTATTATTTAGAAAATTGATATGTAACATTGTTACGAATAAATGAACTATGAACTATGTCCTGGTCCGAATCACAAACATGGTGAAAATAAACTTAATAGACTACTGATGAAATATTTATTTTTAACCGTCACGCTTATATATATCGTCGAAGAGGTGGGCAGAGGTTTTTTTACTACCAAAGTTTCGTTAGATATGTTTTGGTCCCATTCATGTAATACTTCTTCTTCTTCTTTAAGTGCCTCTCCATCACTGAAGGTTGGCAGTCAGCTTCTTAAATTGTTCCTTGGCAAGCGAACAATCTGAACATTTGCCCACGGTCATCCCTGTCCACTCCCTGATATTACGGAGCCAAGACATCTTTCGTCTACCCGATTTACGCTTCCCGGATACATTTCCCATCATGATGGTTTGCAGGAGTGAATACCGATCATGCCGTAGAACCATGGCCATGTAGGCCATGTAACACGTAGCAATCCTATCGACACTTACGGGGCACTGTTGTAGACTCCAGACTGCTATTGAGAATTACTTTGTTAGAAAAACCAACAACTGCCCGACCCGGGGATCTAACCCCGCCCTAGAGATGCGAACCTTTCTACCACTGCACTTGGGTAATCTCAGCAAAAGCTGGTCTGATTATACGCACTATCACTGGCAGATAACTGCCGTGCGATTCTATAATGATTCGTCGACGAGCTCACCGATGTCAAATACTTTATGAGATAGCGTCCTTGTACATAAGGTTGCTTTTCCAACGTTTCTTGTCATCACGTCATTTGTTTCAGGGATGTTGTCAAAGATGCAACGATATTTGCTCGCATTTTCGAGAATCGCCCGGCTGATATTATAACAATTTCTTTTGTTTTATAGGCGCCGTATCCCGCGAGGCCACGCGTACGAACCCACGGGCGGGTCAGCTAGCTATATCTACGAAGAAATAAACTATTATTTCTTCGTAGAGCTATATATAAAGTGATTTAACTGCGCCGCAAGCCCAAGTAAACCCTCGAAATACAAATACAAACAGCTAAATTGATATAAAAGGTTAAATAGTTTGACTACATAGGCTCCCGAGCAAGTGAAACTGTGTTTCAGGAACCAGTGGCTTCCCCCATAAATATTTAGCAGGTAATTATGCCATACCGAATTGAGCTATTTTTAATTTTAAATATATGTATGCTATTTATATGTATGTATATATGTATATGTAAAGCTATAGTTTATAAATAGTTTATTATTTTATTAATATTATTTTAAAAAAATATTTTTATTCAACGTAAAGTATGTGTTCTATAGAAACTCTCCAGTTTTAAATAAAGCACTACCAAACACACTTCCATATCACACAAAAGTTAGCTGAAAGAAAATGCTAATTAGCATTAAGATCACCTATGTAATTTTAGTTTTGTGCAAGAAAGAATTTTCTATCTATTTATCTATCTATATCTTGGATATTCAAACCTCACTACCCTACACACTATCAAAACTCATGAAACAAAAAGTTATGTATGAAATCTGCTTAGACACTTGAAAGGTCTCACTTGAATATATTGAATCAAAAATTGATTATTATTTAACATATTCTTCTTTTTACGATAAAATGTAGGCGTTTTATTAATCTGCATATTAGACATTACATGATTATGACGATTGTTTTATTTTGCCAGCAGTGGGATGGATATGTGACCGTTAAATCAGCTAAGCACCCTAACGCAGAGGTGGACTTAGGGTGGATCTCGCTATACACTTTGATGTTACGAATGTAAACATTGAGCGAAGCATCTCTCCTTTAATTCACTTTTATAACGGGAGCGCGCTCACAACGTTAGACCGTTGTACCTACTTATAGGTGCCTGCGCGCCCGTAACACTCGTGCAGAACCGGTTAACTGCCCTGTTTTGTTTGTATCACTCACTTCTTGTATTGTTTATTATAAGTAAGTTATCTGGTCGAGAACTTAGTGTCTGGACAAATCTTATTTAGGTTTTTAGGCAAGTTATATCCATTTCACAATTGTAACTGTTTGTTGATAATAATAAATAAATAAAAAATAAAAAATAAAAATTAGCCAAATGGACTTTCATCTGTCCGTATGTTTGTTAGGTTGTATGTTGGTATTTCCGTATAGGTCGCAAAATTTGGTATGCATGTTTTACTATTGTTCGTCGTCGATTTTTGAATGGATGGAAATTAGGGCTAGGGGCAACATACAATTATAACAAGATTTTTTAGGTTTTGCTGCCCCTAGTCAACCCGCCCCTAGTTACGTCCACGTGTAGTGAAATCGTGAGGTATTAATAAATATGCTAAACTCATATGCGCGGGGTACTTTCATTTTTGATGTGGAATAATGCGGGTGAAGCGCTATCATCAACATAATGATTACCGTAGTATAACTTAACTAGCTGCAATACGCGGTTTCACTCGCGTGGTGATGAATGATGATGATGAGTCAAATATAGCCTTTGTTCTTCAGGTATAATGTATTCTAAGGAGCCTATTCAATCCAAACAAACAAATCTCTTCTCTTTACAATAGTGTAGATAACGTTTAGTTTTACAGTACACTAATAGAACCTTATAGACTAAACTATATATTATTTTATAGTATTTACATGTCATCAACTAGCTAAACCACGTCGTTTCATCAGCATGGTGATGGATTATGATGATGAAATGAATCCAGTGTTCCAGTTCTATCAACTTCCAGAAGTTTATCCGTATCCAACTACTCGGTTATTGAGTAACCAACGTCCATACATCCAAACTTTCACATTTATAATACTACCTAGTGTGATTATAATGTCAAAGATGCATAATGGTTGCAAAGGACATGAAGGAGGTTTCAGGACTTTTTAAATATTCTAGAAGATTGCAACGATTTCAAAAAACAAAACCAAGTATAGTTACAGATGCAGCTTAAAAAAGTATTTTAATTATTATACAAAGGGTATCGAGCAAAATTATTAGGAAATATGTAAAAATGTTGGTTCTCTTCGATCCACGAAGAAACACCACATTTAATATTATTCCAGACCGCTTTCGTTTTCCAAAAATGTTAATAGCACAAATAGAGAGCATGTTATTTTTATAACTCTCCTGTGAAGTAACTTTCTTTACGTAGGAACATGTTTTCAGAATTTCCATACTCAGTTATTATTATGTCAGTGAACATAAAAACAACATGCTCAACACTTGAGAACATTCTACAAACAAAGTCGAGTTCTGGCTTTCTGTAACTTGTTCTCTTTGCTAAAATGGCTTCTTTAACTCAATCCTATCCACGTGTACATTAGGATTGAAAAACGATCATTATTGTATTTTTATTTTTTTATAATGATTCATCAAAGTGACTCCCTCTCGTCTGATGGAAAGTGGAGATGGAATCAAGAAGTAATGACCATTAGTGCGGCCGTAAGCTGAACTAATCGCCACCCCTATGATGACCTGAGAGATGCTTTTTCACGCCCCGCTTGAAAGACCCAGGGTCATAGCTGCACGGAAGTACGTACGCCGGCAGAGCATTCCACAATTTACTTACACGACAGAAGTAGGAACTGCTAAACTTTCCGGTTCGTGGTAAGAAGTTTTGAACAGTATATGTATGCAATGCTAGGCCGGAACGAGTAGTTCGGGATCGGAATGGTGAGGAAGGAATAAGATTAAAGAGCTCTTCAGAACATTAATATCCTAGTTATGTGAGGTTGGTAAAATAGGATAACACATCTCATTATTAAAAGTTCCGGCCGTCCGCCTATCAAGGCTTGACTAACGCCAACCCAAATGATAAAGAAATATATACCACAAGACTCATCACAAAATATTTGATTAATCAATATTTAAAAAAAAACTGTAACTTTAATTATTGATTGAGTTATTACAAGTATAGAAGACCGCAATGGATGGAGGCGCAACGCGAGGACTGCATTATTTAAAGAAAAGTCATCGTCTTCTACCACGACCACTATTTCAAGAGTGAACGACTAAGGAGAGAGAATACAAGTATTAACTATTAATAATAGTTTAAGTTGTTTCTATGATCAGAGTGCCATAATCGCATAAGCTATAATTAAATATGATGTCAAATACTTGAGAGATCGCCCTTGTACACAAGGTTGTTTTTCCAACGTTTCTTGTCATCCCGTCACTGTGCGCATGGTACCGACTTCGACAAGTTATTTCACACAGTTTAGTGTTAAAGTCGGTTAAAAAAATGTTTTTCGCCTTATTTAGTGACCCTCGATACTTATGGGATCGATTGTCATTCACCGTCAATTACGATATCATCAAGAAAGGCGGAACACAGATATTGGAGTGTAACTCAAAAACCGCTTGACTGAAATTTATGAAATTTATATGGGACCACTTCGAAAGTGTACTCTACCAGACAAAAAATGAATTATCAAATTCGGACTTCTCTGTATAAAGTTATGCAGGTTCATATACAAAAATATATATACGCGTCGACATGAGAACTTCCTCTATTTAAAAGTCGGTTGAAAAATCCAAACCAAACCGTATTGCTCAGGTGGTGCATGGAATTCAATGACCAGGATCAATTGTGGAAGTTATTTTCAAACGGCTGTATGTCGACCGTGAACTGAACTCGATGTTCTCAGTTGTAGATCTCCACAAAAGAAAATTCTTGAATACCATATCAATGTTAGCTATTCCCCGTTTCAACATCACCGTTTCTTTTACGCAATCAATCTCGAATGTTGACAAACAAGTTCTCGTACAGATGCACGTTTCCTAAACTGTTGTGATTCAAGTTTTCTCAGTATTTACACAATTACGCTAACCAACTTGATAATCAAATATGTTTGTAGAACTCTTGAAAAACTAATATAATATAAGGTAGGTTTTATTAAAACATCCATGATTTTTTTTGCAGGTTACTGTATCTGGCCGCTGTTTCGCTTGGTCAATGATGATGCGGTCGAAGATAGCAGGTGGTAACGAAATGGAGATTGGCTCCGAAGAGTGTTACTGAAAGGTTAACTGGCTCCGCTCCTTTCCATACGTGATTAAGGTGCCGTCATATCATGATGTCAACAAAAATTAGGGTTTTTAAATCAGTTTATCTCATAAGCAGCAATTTAAATAAAACTTAAAATAATATGACATTTCTAAGACTTCTAAATACACATTGACGGAATTAAAAACATCTTTTAACATACTAGAGTACATTAAAAAAATTCAAACATACCACTTAATTTCACCCTTAAAATATTTTTTCTATTTATTCACTATTGTATTTGTCATGAAACACATATCATAAAATAGCAATTTTTAATACACATACATTGACGGATTATTTTTTTTATTTAAAATTGCACATTATATTTTTTATTAATTTTGTACGCTTTTACGAGATGCGCTTGCTTGATTTCAAGTTAAGGAAATTGAACGTAACCAAAGCTGAGTTCACAGCGCCTTATGGCGTTTTATCTACTTTTAATTTAAATGTTTTGGAGCTTGAAACTATTTATGGCATCTAGGTATTTATGGCAAAAACCAATAATTATATAATACATAGTTTTGAATAATCTTTCAAAGAGCATATATAATCACAGTATGCTTGAAATAATTTTAAACGATATTTTCTCCTAAGATTTATAAATGTAAAAGGTTCTTATTTGCATAGTCAAAAATGCCAGAGCGTATTGTAAATAATATAGATTTTTAAAATAAATATTTTACAAATGGCAGACCTGATAATAAAAGGAAGGGATGTTTGGAAATAATTTTAAATGTCCCTTTTGTGTGGTTTCCCTAAACCACACGCTTAAGAGGATTGCATAGCTAGTACTATCCATACTAAAAGAAGTAACTCTAATATACCTCTTAACATTGTCCGATTTCAGTGATTTTGTTCATGTAATCATCAAGTTAACATGTTACCTAAATAGTTAGCGTTTTGGTCTATACTGTAAGCGTACTATATCATTTCATAAATAAATAAACCACATTGTTTACTATGCCCGTACGTTTTGACTTTTTCAGTATTTCAAAGTATCATACATTTCCTTTTATAGAACTTAAAAAATTGAAAAAATCAATACGTACGTGCATAGTAAACAATGTGATGATTACATGAAAAAAAATACTGAAATTGGACAATGTTAAGAAGTAGAAAAGAGTTAGTTCTTTTATTATGGAAAGTACTAGCTATGCAATCATCTTAAATTCCATTCTATTAAGGCACACACGATAAAGTGCAGCGGAAAATGTTTTTCATTCCCATACAAAATGTGCCATTCCTTTTTAATAATAAATCATTACAATGTGATGTTAGCTCGGAGAACTTGGCACTAGATCATAGGATCCTATGATCACCTACAATAAATCCTGCTTACAGCTAAGGTTGGGTTGCGCATGCCTACAGATTATGTAAATTTTAAAAGGTGATTGCATTTTAAGACATAGAAAGTAAATTATTGAGGTAAAGAATCATGTCACAGTTAGAGGATGACAAGTACAATTTGAAAGATTTAATACCGACTTCCATTCTACTCAGTTATTGGAGTGTGACTCAAAAACTACTAGACCGAATTTGATGAATTTTAAATGGGACCACAAGGGAAGCACCAGCTTTCAAACAAAAAAATATTTTGAGAATCGGTTCACTCTATCGAAATTTATGAGGTAACAAACATAAAAAAGTTGAAATGAGTACCTTCTTCTTTTTGGAAGTCGGTAGAAAATATGTTAATATGATGCTTTTGGGATCTAGGTAAGATCTACCAGTAAGTATTTTTCGTAGGTACCTTTTAAGCACAAGCCGGTCTTGGTTGGTATCAATGCAAGCAATGGAGCGCAAGCTTCCTGCTGTTAAGTCGTAACCCCTAGCTAAAACAGATGCATTCCCTCACAAGTGACGAACTGCACTGCGCCTGTAACACTGAGACATTCAGTTGTTAAATCTCATGTGCCTGTAAATTCGCCGGCACCCACTTATTCAAACCAAAATGCATTATTGCGAACATTAATGCTTCACGGTAGAAAAGGGAGTGGTGCGGCAGTACTGCCCCGGACGAATTAATTCACAAAGAGTCGTACCTACTGTTCTTGATGGGATAAAAATAAACAAGAGCATCAGTAAGAGTATAGTATATAATAGATTATATATGCATAACAAACAACGCATAACCACATTACGTTCCCACGACTGGTACACGTGCCTTCCTTAGAGACGGATAGCAGTATAGGTAAGCAGCCGAAGTGTCAAACCACCCGTGTGCCTCCGAGTAGTCTCAATAGCCCAGTCAAGTTAGATCAAAAAGGGGCAAACCCGGAAAAAATATAAGTAGCAACTTTCCTTTGGAGTTCGTTGGGGAAGGTCACTGGCAGTCGAAATTTTGTTTAGCGTGGTAATCGGTCCGTTGCGTCATCCCCCATCATGATTTTAATAGTCAATTTTTGTTCATTGAGTAAGTCGTTTATTTTGAAAAATGGTATTTACAAAAGTTATTTAGAATGAAATTTCTTACAATATTGATTGCCATAGTTTTTTTCCTAAGAACGATATTTTCCGAAATTTTATTTGATTAACATCTCTTTTATTTTCAATTTAACATGAACAATTGTTATATACAAAGTTGTTTAAGAATTAAGTTGTCTACACTTTTGGTTTTAAGATTTCTTTTTGTCGGATCGATATTTTCGAATTATACCCGAAATGAAGTGGGGGTAAATCTTATCATTGCATTATCACGTTTATTTTTAATTTTACATGAAAAAATGTTACTACTAAAGTTGTTTCAATTTAACTTTCCTACAATTTTGTCGTCGCCGATTAATAATTACTTCACTATAAGAGAAAATTTATCCGATTAGCCTATACATTTAAACAGTATAAAATCGTGTTTTAAAATATCACGGTTGTTCTCTAATTATTAACGGGATATTTACCGTGGTAAGGTTGTGGAATGAGTGTGTGAATGTCTTCCCGTGAACATGGTGCATGTAACTGCGCCTAAATATCGGGAGCTCATTCCATAACCTTACCACGGTAAATATCCCGTTAATAATCATATAACTTTAGTATAAAATCGGTAAAGTTATGTGTAAAACACATTATTTTTTCTATCTATTGCTTGGGATTTGCTGTGCGGACGACCCATGTACCCATATTGTAATATATTTGTACAGAAAAGCGCGAAGACATCCGGCTAGTTACGACCAGAATGAAACCTCTACGAATCTTTATTTAAACTCTTCAGCATCCAAGACAGAGTGAAAAGGTTACAGGGCGCTTATAAATCGGTTACGGTATATAAAGTAATCTACGACGATACAAATTATGAGATTTATTAGCCCCCATGGTTCCTTTTGAGGGAAAATACTGTAAATATCCTCCCTCTTTTACAGGACATAATAAATTGAGGTTATTTTTATTCTCGAGTGTATTTTTAAATCAGATTGTATTCGGAGTCCCAGTAAACTTTGACTTGAGTGACGGAATATGTCAAAAAAATAGATGTTGCCTGAGGAGAACTTATCTAATAAAACAGCTATATATATATATATATATAATAGATATACAGGGTGGTTTTTTGAGAAGGGCTGCCATGGCCAAGTCCGGAGCCACGAGAGTTAGAAGATAAGCCAGTTGAAGTGGCAGTGGGCAGGCCACATAGCACGCAGAACAGATGGCCGATGGGGCCGAAAGGTTTTAGAGTGGAGACCACGGACCGGCAAGCGCAGCGTAGGTCGTTCACCGACAAGGTGGACTGACGACCTGATAAAGGTAGCAGGACGGCGTTGGGTATAGGCCGCTTCCAACCGGTCCTTTTGGAAATTTGTGGGGGAGGCGTATGTTCAGCAGTGGACGTCTTACGTCTGAGATGATGATGATGATGATGCTTATTATTGCTTATACACAAACTTAATCAGAAAATATAAGAATTACATGACATTAAAAGTTGTTCTAATTGTTGCTTGGTAGAAAATACAAAAAATTGGTCATATTCCCGGACGGAACTATAAGTCATCAGACATAAATGTTTGCAAAAATTCAATTGAAATATGATAGGATGATAAAGAATGGATTATAAACGAACCATATTCAAAATAGATTCTACATGTTAAACTCAAAATATTTTCTTAAAAAATGTAGACCGCATTCTTCAGTCATATTCAAATATTAAATTTGGAGATGAGTGCAGATCTTACGAACGATAATCTCAATCTTTCACACAATATCTATTAATTATTATTATTATAATTTGGAGCCATGATAGCACAGGGGGTAACCAGGGTCGGCTGGTAACCGGGTATTCGGTTCTCGATCCTCTGGTTTGAGCCTTCGGTAAGCACCATGATGTAAGCCAGAGCATATTAGTATATTTGATATATTTTAATTTTATTCAAGTTTATTTTGACTTTTTTATAGTTTATAAATAACTAGCGACTGCCCGCGACTTCGTTCACGTATAGGCTTGGCCTTCGGCCTCGCCATAACTTCCCATCTTTTTTGTGCTTTTTTAAATGTATGATCCTTCTCCGACGTATTAGAAAACATTTTAAAAATGATGAATGAAATCGGTAAAGTCGTTCTCAAGTTATAGCGTGACCAGGACAAATAGGGGTTCATTTGTTATAAGTATATAGAATTAATATGTTTTGATATTATTTAAATGATAAAATAATTTTAATTTAATAAATATCATCTACAATAAATATATCACCATTGTTATGGTAGAATGTGACAGGACTTTTATTTGTTGGACATCACTATGTAACTACATTCTTGTGAGTAAATGGTTCGACAGCATCATCACTGGCCATCAAGTAATATAGCGATCGGTCGAAAACTAATTTTCCTAATTACCAAATATTGTATAAAACCCATAAATTACCATATTGAGAGCGTTGTGGTTACGATAAATTTAAACCAGCTTATTGACATGACAAGTGTATCGTGGATAGATCCATGCTGGCAGTGCTGAGAGGAGAAAGTTATCGGAAAATGTCACGCGAGTTCTTGCCGATTCCTAAATAATGTCTACGGAAAAAACCGTGATAGTTTTTTAAATCATATTCAAATGACCGTTTTTTTTATTTCTCGGATTCGATACAAATGACAAATAATAAACTTTGTTTTAATTGTAACTATTATAATTACTGTTTAACTTTGTTTAGCTCTAAACGCACCTAACCTTGAGTTGCCTAACCTAACGTTAGAGGGAAGTGGTGTAATAAAACCGTTACTGAAAACTCTAAACATAATCCAAACCAAGCATAACTTATTTTCACTTCTGCTAAACAGCCTTTGAGCCAGAAATAAATCGTAACAAAAACGGGCGCTCGTATCGATTGAATTGTAAGATATGGACCGGAACTCCAGCACTTCTTCCTCGTTACCAGGTGTTCGGTCAATCGGTCGTAAAGAAGGTTGCAACAAACAAGTGCAGCGCAAACGAGACATTTCGACCTACGTCGGGGCTGGAATGACCCATTGCAATTCAACAGTTGGTTAGAGGAGCGTTCGCAAAAAAATTGGCTTATTGTGATAAAACTGACAATGGTGTCTTCGTCCTTACTTGTCCTCCTTGAGTCGTAATCCTCATGTCTGAGGGTCCTCCTCCACCCATTGTCCTTTCTTTTAAGAAATTACGCCAGTGTGCTCGATCACCAGCTATGTGTAGAGCGTCGTAAACGGATGTATCAAGAGTGGTGCGGATCTGGTCGGACCAACGCATTGGACTGCGGCCACGAGATCTTTTGCCATCGACTTTTCCTTACTTATAAGTAGTTGATTTACTGTATTTACTTGAGGAGCGCAAAAAATTGTGTATTGCACAAAAATGCCAATAAGAAATATATTTATGCTATTTATGCGTTGAGTTCTACGGTTAAAAATATTAATTGATAGCAATAAATCTACGTGATATCAGTGTAAAATGAAGGTGAAAGGTTTAAAATACAAATCAGTGTTATGGAATAGCTCTGCCCTTCTTGCACCAGGTGAAGTGAAAAAAAACTTCCAAACATAATATAGATGCAACAAAGGCAAATCATATTAGGCCGATATTAAGCCAGCGCTAAATATGGCATTATTGTAATACCATACATATGTAAGCAATATTAGGTAGAGCACCTATAGTTCTTAACCTTCGTTTGGTATAATTGTAGTAATAGTGGTAAATGAAACTAAAAAAATATATTATTATTGGATAATTATTTTCATACATATATTATTATTGTTATTTGTATATACTTACTGAAAATTTGGATAAGGTGAAAAATTAATAAGTTTAATTCCTTCACAAGTTATGTCACTACCCAACAGCAATTCACTTAATAAAATAACACTAACAGTGTAAATACGAAAGTTTGTAAGTGTACTTTTTATTCCCTTTCAACTGAAAGATCCCTGGGATCGCGATAACCTTGTTCCACGCGGACAAACACGCGGGCAGAGACTAGTATAATAATGATCTAACGTCTGCCACACTTTGCTTAATGGCTAGGAATTACGACTTTTTGTAGATTTATTTACATCTAAAATACCAGTACATTTTGAAACCTAAACCAGCCATCTTTCTATTCGAAGCAATCTACATTTACGCAATAAAAATTATACATTATAAAAAAAAAACTGCTAAAACTACAAATCCACCCGTACAAAATATCAGTAAATTCAGTGCGGCGTTTTTGCGTACTGTACCGTCAGACCTACGTCCACACCCCACTATATAAGCAGAGTTTCCATTTCTCAGCATCATAACATCTTCAACTGTCAAGCTGGTACCATCTCATATACAATTATTAATAACTATAAATTATAGTTACATATGTCAGTGATATAGTTAAAGTGGTCCAGTAGTTTGTTCTGTTATGCAGTAGTTGAATTTATTTCGGTAAGTTATTTGTTTTTTAATTAGTCATTGTATCATAACGCGAGATTGCGGATGCATTTTAAATAAACTGCAGTCTTCTTTGGAAAATGCAACATTTAAAGAGGATTCTTGTAATAAGACTTAACTTGGACAACACAATTTCATCATCATCAATTTCTTATACTACATACTTCTGAAGAGATGTTTTTAATAAAAAAAATACTGCAGAGTACAGTTTACAACTCTAGAGGTTTCTAGAGTCTTATCACTCTGCTCCGTAGTCATTCTTAACACGAATAGGTTTCTCAACCGAGTAGATTCAAGCGGGCCGATGGAAGTAACAATGAAGTTTAGTTTTTATTAAGTATATACTGATCCCGCGCGGTACAAGTGTCGGTTACTCCCTATACCTACCTACAATATACAAGAATACAAAATTACACATCCTTATAAAATATAAATCTATGGGTATATATAAAAATGAATCCCTATTTCTCCTGGTCACAACTTGAGAACGGATGGAACAATTTCTCTTTCTTTTTTATTGTGTTAATTATTGTCAGGAGAAGGTTCTAATATGTATTAGCCCATGTACTAAAAGTCGATGACTCGAGAAGAGTAAGCTGAAGTCCAGCCCTGCGTGGACCACCAGGTCTATGCTTTACAGCGCTGAGATTACTCCCATTGTCATTTAATGATAATTGTTTCTTTATGTTATCATCTTAAGTATGTGTATTATTTAATGACAATCAATATTTTTTCTATTCTATTCTATTCTTTATGTATGTTTGTTGCGCGATTACGCCGACGGTAATATTATGAAGTGATTTTGAAATAATGAATGATTCTTTTTTTATTTGGTAGCTTTTACTTGAGAGGTCCTTAAAGAGGTCCGATATAATTTATATCGGTACCGAAGTAGTTTAAAAAAATCTTCAACAAAATTAAAAATATGTACACAGATCATAGATATCTAGAGAACCTAACGGCCTTAACTATACATGTAATTTAGTACTGCACACAACAGTTTTGCTGTGCGCAGTAGTAAATCCTACTAATATTATAAACGCAAAAGTTTGAGAGTATGGATGTGTGGATGTTTGTTACTCTTTCACGCTCAACCGGCGGCGCCAATTTTGATGAAATAATAATAATAATAATAAAAACCGCAGGGGCGGCTTTGTGGCGAGCCGTCGGTGAGTGGCGACACCGTGGACCCTGATTCTCCCTGGTGCTAAATGAGACCCCTGACCCCCGGCTTGCCTTAATTGGCCGTCTGGGGGTGGAGACGCAAGAGCAAGTAACAAAAAGCTCCAAGGGTGGAAGTGTTAAAGGGCATAACGCCGGTAGTAGCGCTTCAGTGAAACCGCAGCACACCTCTCGACACCCTTTAGTCAGCCACACCAACGTTGCCCTTTCTGTCACCATTCATGGTGGCCTTTATGGGGGGCCCGTTTAGTGGGTGGCAAGTCACCACCTGCCCAAATATTTTAAAATGAGACTGAATTTGGCAGGTGCCGTAGTCTCTTCCATAGCCCACTATCTTTTTATCACTAATAAAATCATTTCAATAGCCTTGTCATTTTACCCATTTTTATAATAGATATACCATGTGACCATCCATCCAAAAGTTTCTGGTTTTTTTTATACTACTTTGTATTTTTTATACCAAACAGGCCTCTAAGTGTTGGCTACAGCCCCACTTATGCCTTTGTAAAGGACCGGATGAAATCCGTGATTTATTTTGAATAAAAGGAATAATAATAATAATAAAATTATTTATTGCAGGCAAAAGGACCCATCTAAATATCAAATTACATATTGTATAATATACAACACACATCATCAAATTACAAACAAAAATAAAACTAAATATACAAAATAAACTTCACCTGTATAGGGGGCGTTATTAATAACTTATAAACTAACTTGCACAGTTGTGCTTGGTCATTTGTTTATTCTCGTTCATGTGGACCGAGATCCAGTACCTGAACATGGGACTGCTTATGTCGTCAGAGATGGCCACGAGTATTTTGTTGTCCGAACGGCGCAGACGATGCCAAAAGTAAGCCACGAAATGGTATGAAGGTAGATGAGGGGCTGGATTAACACATAGGATACTTTCATCAACATCAGCATTATCCTCCATCGTCACGCGGGTGAAAAACCGTAATATTCTTGGGCACAGCATAGACAAAATAACATGATTTTTGCCTATGTCAAGATCGTAATGATGACAGTTCTGTCTAAGTTTGTGTCGGTTTCTAAGTCAAAGCACGCAATTATTTTGACAGCTCGATACACTAGACGTGCTCGACGACGGTCAAGGGTGATGAAATGTTACACAAATACAGTCAAGAGTGCTGAAATATAATGACAGTTTTTTTCCACATTGGTTAAATATTATATTTGTCATACATGCTGTATTTTATTATTAGTGTTTACTGATTGATATACTAATTATTTAAATTTACTCATTTAACACTATTATTGCAATTGCGTTTGACCATGTAAATATTTTATAACATTTTGGTATAAAGATAGAATAGATATGACCTTGTAGAAGATAATAAGCTACTCGAAGTACTAATCCTGCGCAGACGAAGTCGCGGGCACCAGCTAGTGACTGAATAAAATGCAATAAATGAATCTTTTAAATTTAGCAGCGTTTATAAGTAAGGCCGTAAATGACTAAACAGGGCGAATTGTGTGACACAGGTGACGTTTTGGTTTGTGGTTGCTTTGGTGGTTCCCTTCGGCACAAAGTCAAAGTCAAAATCATTTATTCAATTTAGGCATCAAAGACGCACTTATGAACGTCAATTTTTCATTATAATGTACTTTAAAGACTACCGCCGCGTTCCAAAATATATAGAGCCTACCGAGAAGAAGCGGCAAGAAACTCGGGGCCATTCTTTTTATATAGATGTTTTTACAATATTTTTACTTAGGTACTACAAATATTAGCTCCAGTGTGTTGCCTTACAAAAGAGAACATAATAATGGTATCAGTAGGGCAAGACACGCTACACTTTGACATCTTAGTACACGAGTAGATAGATCACAAGTGTACTTTCTTTCTCTTACTTTCTTTTACAATACGTAACAAGGGTACTTTCTACTTTTTAGTTTACGTTCGTACATATAGGTATAGTTTAGAATTCGAAACGAAAGTTTTTCAAAATAAAAAATAAAAATAAAGTTAATTTTGTATTAAGTATACGTATTTTATATATATTTATTAATAAATTGTTGTGCAATGTGGCTTAAGTACCTATTTTATGTAGTGTAAACCGATATAATATAGCTTCTTACAATTAGTTTAAGAATACTCATGACAACGAATTTACCCTGTATAGTATACAGTTTAATTACAAAATATATAAGAGTACATACTACAGAATACAATAAAATTTTAAAAAAAGCACAATGATTATTTGTGCTGCCGTAACTAGACTAGAGAAGAAAAAAACGAGTTTTCCTTAAAAGCACAGCTAATAAGTTATTCTCTAAGAGTGATGTCTTCATTCGTAAATTATTTATAAAACATTAATTGAGAAAGCATTTTCAGATTTTTAAATAGAACCATTTGCTGAAATTTTTTTGTTGCCGAGTATATTTTATCTCCAAACAAGCCGTTATAAAATACTTACGTAGGTTAATACATTGCAAACTTTGCGAAATGGGTATACGACACAAGCAGATCCAGCACCTGATGGTAAGTGCAAATGCAGTACCATCCAGAGCTTAGAAGTAAATGACATAACATTTAAAAAAATTCCATGCAGCATAAGTACTGAGAGTAATATAAATTCTTTTAAAAAGGCATTAAACAAATTGTTAATAGAAAAAGCATACTATGATATTGACGAATTTTTAAAGGATAAATTATAAACAGATAGGTAGTAATGCTTTTAAAAAAAAATGGTTTATTGACATTATCAAATTTGTAACTTTTATTATATTCTGACATTTGAAATTGACAATAATAGAATATGATATATAAAAATGTTGACTTATCTTGTTATTAATAATATTTTCGATTCTAAATTTGATAATGATGGACGCCATTTATATGTTATTTTATTTGAAGCTAATATTGTAATTATATTTAAATTGACTTTTCTCATTTAAGTAATTATTCTTTATGGAGTTGTGTGATTAAATGGTTAAACGTTAGTGTCATTATAATTAATTTTTTTAATTGTAATTTAATTTTCTTGTGTCCATTTGCACACCATGTTATATGGTAGGATGTCAAAGAACCTATATAACATGTAACATCACATATTTGTCTGTAGATAAATTGTTAACTTCATTCTGCAAATAAATCATTTGAATTTGAATTTAAAATTAGAATTTCAACAATTAAATTCCTTAATTTTACACGAGGGTTTGATCAGATGTTGACAATGGTAGCGATTAACAGATTTAAGAGGAAAAGTAGTATCCCCAAATCCACCTGTGTCTTTTAGAGGAACAAGAAGTAAGTGGTTCTAAAACTAAACTGAACTAGCGATCTATAACTTAATATGGTAGTCCTTATTCTGTCAACACTAAAATCCAAATTCAAATGTAACACGAATTACATTTCTAGAAATAGGATCGTTCTATTCAATTTTAGGATTATTACGTTAGTTTAGCGAGCACCAAGTTACGTGATGACTAATCTGTCATTATACCCACAATTGAAGAGAAATATCTGATTGTAGTGCTGTCATTCGGAAGTGTTAAACCAATTTGGATTTTAGTCGAAACAGATTAAGAACTGTTCCAGTCTCATTCGCCAAGAATAGTCAATTTCTTTTTCTACCGATTTCCAAAAAGGAGGAGGTCTTGATTCGACTGTATTTTTTTCATGTTTACCTCATAACTTTTGACAGGGTGACCCGATTCTAAAAATTCATGTCTGAAAGCTGGTGCTTCCCTTGTGGGTCCTATTTAAATTTCATCAAATTCAGTCCAGTCGTTTTTCAGTTACACTCCAATGACTGCATAGAATGTAAGTCGGTATTCAAATTTAAAATTGTACTTGTTTTATGACAATCGGTTACGAGACGAGCAAGTCGCTCGCCTGATGTTAAGGGTCATGCTGTGCTATAACAATTCAGAATTTTAAACTACATCAGTTCAAAACACTATATGGCACTGTACCGCACTCGTCTCCCTGAGATATAAGATGTTAAATCTCTTGCCATGTATTTTGCTGGACACATTCCTCTTCAACCCGAACCACAGTAATGTTTGCACACTACTGCTTCACGGTTGAATAACTGAGCAAAGTTGTGAAACTTCCCCACGCGGACTGTGCAAACGTCCTTCCGCCCCAGTCCTAACAGTGCCCTTGGCACTAAGGTAACCAGGATAGCTCTGCAATATTGTATTGCCATTGAAGTTCATACGTACGGGTATTCAACATAGTTGAATGCCAGTAAGTGCATTTAAAATGGATTACACATATGCACCGATACAGACATCGGATCAACGAAAGTTAAATAAAAACAATGCGAAGTACCAATATTTATGTTTATATCTACAACACAAGATAACAAAATAACGTCTTGCATCCGTCCCGTTGTCACCAAATCTCATCCAAATTCCACTCATTCTCAAAGCTCAAACATTATGAGTAGGTATGTAATAAACTCATATACAAACTCTACATAATACATATTTGACAGCTCTGGCAGCTTAGCCTTCGAAGCGCAGGGTCCCACGTTCGAACCCCGGCCTGGACTATTTGTTTTAAAATTTTTGAAAAAAAAAATCCCATATTATAGAAAAAAATTACAAGTAAAGCTAAAATCTAGCTTATGAGCTAGATCAACCATAGTCAAGCAGAGTGCAGAACGCTCGCGGTTGGGTCTCGCCTCGCACTGACCGGTGTATTAAAAATGTGTATACACGTTAGTTTTCATTAAACAATATTTGTGTAAAGAGCTGAAATGTTTGCTGTAGGGTCTTGGAGTGTTGAGAGTGTACATGCTTTCGCGACAGGGTAGCCCGCGGGGGGTAATTAATTATATAAGTATGCTTATATTTATAATATACTAGCTGCTCTCCGCGGTTTCACCCGCGCGGTTTTGGATGATGATGATGATGAATCTTCTATAGCTTATGTTACTCAGGGTGGATGTAGCTTTCCAGTAGTGAAATAATTTTTGAAATCGGTCCAGTACTTTTTGAAACAATTAGTTACAAACATACTTACATACAAAATAGACTAGCGACTGCCCGCGACTTCGTTCGCGTCGTAGGCTCGGCCTTCAGCCTCGCCATAATCTCCCATCTTTTCTTGGTTTTTCTTTCATAAGAACCTTATCATGACAATAATTAACACAACAAAAAATAATTAGTGAGATTGTTCCATCCGTTCTCAAGGTATAGCGTGACCAGGAGAAATAGGGGTTCATTTTATATATATAGATCAGGGGTGGCCAACCGGTCGCTCGCGATCGACCAGTAGATCGCGGCCATTGGTCCAGTCGATCATGACAAAGTAAAACTAATATAAGTTTAATATACGAGTACAAACCAATAAACAACTAAGAAATAAACACCTTTCTCGCCTGTCAAATGCTCAAACATTGGATTCTTGTTCACACATTGGATCCTTTAAAGTTATTTCGACAAACCTGACTTGCCTAATCTACAGGAAAGTGCTTACGCAATGCTCACACTTAAATATAAACAAGTAGAAAATATTAACAAAGCAAATGTATGTTTTCCCTCCTATTAAAATAAACAATATTAAACGTTTCATTAAGTAGGTAAGTATGTATGTAATTGGTAGATCGCAAAGAGTTTCTTCAAGAACTTGGTTGCAATCAAGTTGTCCCCCCTGATATAGATGTTATAAGTATGCTCTCTAGATTATCTGTGATCATGAAATGTTCAAACCATCTCCATTACAATTGTTTTGTTAAGATTTGTAATTAAGAGAATCTTTATAACAAGAACACTCGCACATTACTTCGCAATCACTTATCCGTTTCAATAAGTTTCACATTTAAATCGGAACACCTACTAATTTATGTATTAAATTAGAAATCAGAGCGTCCAAATCTTATTTTGTAGATATTGTACTAGCTTATGCGCACGGCTGCGTCTGCATCTATATACCTAACGGTAGATGATAACTGAAATAAAATTTTAGAATCGCTTTTCGTAATAGGTATCAATTTAAATCATACCCAGTATTTGTGAGTATGTATAGAAAAAAAACTAAAAACGTACTATTACGAGCATCTTTCGATGCTTTGATTTTACTAGATAAGTGATGATGATGATGAGAAATTGTGATGTGAAAGAGTAACAAACATCAATCTATCCATTCAATCACATTACACATACAATTTGCATTTTAATATAAGTGTGCTTGTAGCCAATTAGCTTATTGAAGCGCTCGTAGCGGAGCTTGAATTGGCAATCTTATCCGATCAGCAAGTTAAGCAACACTTGCTGCGGTCTTGGATGGGTGACCGCTAGTGGCAGTATTCAACTGAGCGCTTCCGTGCTTCGGAGGGCACGTTAAGCTGTCGGTCCCGGTTGTTTGTCTTAGGACAACAGTTGTTAGGCTGTGTCGAAGGCCTTCAGGCGGGCTGAAAACCTCGACATGGGTTGGCCACTAGCCTATCCTCCAAGACCCGCTGGGCCCGCGTGGTGGATTATGGCCCAGCTCCTCTCTGAGAGGAAGGCTCGAGTCCCAGCAGTGGGAACGTATTATGCTATGATCCATTATTAACCCCGTGTCCACCTGCTGGCATTCTTTTCATAGGAAATTCCATTGACCATTTTTAGAAGCAAAATATGCCGGTAGCACGTCCAAACAGTAATGTCCAGGTATTTTAGATACGGCTCTTTCAGAAGCACAAAGAGATAAAACGCTCTTTTCAGCGCAATAGCTAAATACCGATGTTGGATTTTGAATATCGCCCTCGGTGCACGAAACAATGGTTTGGGCTAGGACAAATGGACAAAGGCTCAAAGTACATTTTATGTCCGCGATGCAATTCAAACATCATAAGTGCATCAGGGTTTTTTACAGATTTTAATACTTATGTCAAAAACTGCTTTTCTTTAGCGCTTACCTATTTTAGTAGTTTTTTAACCGCTGTACTACAAAATCATATGACATGAAAATAAATATTAAGTGACACTTCCGCTGGAAAAACTTCTTGACAGAGATGCAGTCATGTGCTTTAGTCGGTTCTTTTAGATAATTAGTCAGATGAGTCATGGTGAAAGTTTCTTTGCGCGGTAAGGACTGAAAATAGTAAATACTATAAACGGTGAAGAAACCAAAGTCTTACATAAGCAGCTCTTAGAATGTGCAAGTTGATGCGGCAATGCGGAAAAGGTTTTCGAATGGTGATTATAAATCGGGATACGTACAGTAAGGTAGGTTACCCCCCATTAGGTACCACCCCTAACATTAACAATGGTTTAACATTGGATGCACATATTGGACGTCTTCCGGCTGATGATGATGAGATCTTATTGACCCATCGACCGAACATAAACCTATTTAGTGAAGGAATGAAACGAAAAACAATGTTGTTTTCTACCGACTTCCAAAAAGGAGAAGGTACTCAATTCGACTGTATTTTTTTATGTTTGTTACCTCATAACTTTTGATAGGGTGAACTGATTTCAAAATTTTGTTTGAAAGCTGGTGCTTCCCGTGTGGTTCAATTTAAATTTCATCAAATTCGGTTCAGTAGGTTTTGAGTTACGCTCCAATAGCTGAATTAAATGGAAGTCAGTATAAAAATTTTCCAATTTTACTTTTAATCGCTGTCTATCGATACGATTCACTTTCGTCGTGTTGGAATATTGATATATATTATTTTCAATTGTGTCGAATGAAAAGAACATGGAATCGAAATGAAATCGTGGTTCGTGAACTGGGTTCGAGCAGCTCCACTGCTGAGGCCTGCTGAGTTTGACACTTTGCTCCAAAATATGACCTTCGCCGAGAAAGTTAATATAAATAAACTTCCGACCTTTACGCTAAGCGAGCTTACTCACAAAGAATAATCACTGTCCGTAGAGGTTTGTTTTTACATAATTTTAAGATTACATTTTGTATTGAATGGGAAAATTATCTTGTTCCAAATTAAAGAGATGCATTAATTATTAAAAAGAAAATAGGAAGGTAAGCTGTTCTTTCAGTTTTTTTAAATTAATCAAATAAGTAAATTTGTTATAGGGAAGTATTGTTGTGACTGGCTAACTTACGCGACAGGTACAAAATAGTCGAGAAGTATATCGATCGGTTTCATGATCTGGGTCACTTCTATGATATTTAAAATATCCATTTCTTGCAAATATATTGGGTGGCAGAAATACACTTATTACTATACTATATACTATACTATACCTACCCCGCGATCCGCTCGTTCAAAAATATCAAGTACCCTTTTTGCGTTTATTCCGAGTTATTAATAACTTTATGCTGGCTATAATGATCTATCTATGGGTTATACGCCTGAACTAAAGGTTTATTATCATTACTATGATAATTATATTTATAGATCTGTATTATGATAATGATATTTGAAGCGATCGCAGCGGAGCTTGAGTTGGCGATCTTAACCGATCAACGAGTGAAGCACCGCTTGCTGGGGTGAGGAGTTGGATGGGTGACCGCTAGTGGCATTATACTATTAACTACTGAGCGCTTCCGTGCTTCGGAGGGTATGTTAAGCCGTACGTCCCGGTTGTTAGTCTTAGGACAACAGTCGTTAGGCTATGTCCAAGGCCTTCCGGAGCTTGAAACTTCGACATGGGTTGGCCACTATAGCCTATCCACCAAGCCGCACTGGGCCCGCGTGGTAGATTATGGCCTCTTCTCTCTAAGAGGAAGACTCGAGTCCCAGCAGTGGGAACAAAATGGACTGATTATGATTATTGTTATAACCTATGTTGATTTCAATTTTCATATAAACCTATTGATTTGTTTCGGCGTAAAGAGAAGATAAACAAGAATACACACACGCTTTCGCTTATATTGACGTAAAAATGGTACTTAAGTCTGTTTAACTCATGTTATTAGAAACTGTTAAACTATCGATTATAATGTTTAACTATGAATCTAACTTGTTTATCGTGATATTCATTTAAATAATGAGGCATTTATATAATAAGCGATTATCCTGAAACAATGGCAGTAACGGAAGAATGAGATATATTTGTATAGAAAATTCTGTCCTATATTTTTATATACTTCTAAGTACTAAATGGGTTGTAGGTGTCATTGTTTTTCTACATAATTAACAATAAGTTTTCCGCAGACCTTTTTCTGATGCGCAATCGTTTATTTATTTTGTGTACCTAGCCATTGAGAGTTGAGACCAATATATCCTTAAGTGTAACAATATGGCCGGACTAGTAAAGCCTTATGAACTACATGTTTTGTTTATAAAATTGTTGATAAAGCAAATTTGAGTCTCTTCTTATAATTTTTTGTGTTCGTAAACAAGGCCGCAAACGAACAGATGCATAAGACCGATTCGAAGATGAATATCTTAGGTATTCTACCTTCTCTTCTATCTTAGGTACTTAGTCTACGAATGTAGACTGAGACCACGGTAAAGCGGCTGCGGATTTAACTGTAAACTATTAATAATTCACCTGTATTTACTTTTTGTAAGTGGTAAATATCTTAAATTTTATATTAATTAAGAATTGCATGTTTTCATTAATTTTAGAAGGTATGGTTATCTTGATCTCTTTTCAACCGACTTCAACAAGGAGAGGAGGTTCTTAATTCGGTTGTATGTTTTTTCTATGTATGTTACGCGATATTTCCGCCAATTGAATCAAATTTGATGATTCTAGTTTTTATTCGATTTTTCGTTTGGTAGATCCATACTTTGTAGGTGTCCTATATTTTTTTTTTCGAACTTGATTTAGCGCTTTTTGAGGAAATCAATAAAACGCAAAATATGTAGGTACCCAGATGTTTTGGTTCGTCCCTTCAGCAATTTTTTTTAGATAATAATTTATCATCAACGGGTCTTAAAGTTTTGAGCAGTATCACAAATAATTGAATGGATGTCGGTTTCAACATTTCCAAATGTACACATACAATATACATGTCATATATCTGTATATTACTAGTCGACCCGCCAGCGGCTCCGCTCGCTTGGCCTTGGTGTAGTGCTGAGAGAATTATTCTTTCAATTACAATTACTTTTTAGGTATTTATGAATCGATTGACATGAAACAAACACTAAACGTTAAGTGAAGCTTATCACTATATATTAAAACCATATCTAAATCGAATAAACCGTTTCTGTTAAGCGCGTTACAAACATTATTTTTTTCATTCTATTTTCGTTTAAAAAGTCCCAATAATATTTTCCCATATATCTTCCATGGACAGACAGCGATGTAAATGTAACGGAACTTTTTTATTATATATATATATAATACTTGATGGAGTAGTGTTGGACAACTCTTGGATCTCACTTGATGATGAGTGTTGTGGTCTATGGCGGTACTTACCTATATAATACCACACTAGATCTAGAACAACGAGTGGATCTGAAGGACAGCTGCCGGGTGATTGATGATTGATTGATTGATTGATTAATGATGATTGATCCAGTAGATGCTTAGCAACAAGTTTTCAATCACAAGGATGGTAGCTAGCAGGGGGGCGATTCCATTAACTAAACTTTGTGCTAACTGCAATGAAACCGTAGCTGAACGATAGAATTTATACGTTTACTTATTCTGCTATTGACAAACAGTCCAGCTGCAGTTACGTTTCTTTTGTAACCAGCGATTGATCAAAACTTTATATTCCGCTAACTCGATATGTCATGAACGTTAACTCATATTCGTATATAGTAGCGTTTAATATATTATATGTATAATATATATTATTGTTTAAGATGACGTGTTGCAATTTGTCTCTAGAAGTAGTAGAATGGCTTTTTGGGTACCTAACGATCGAACGACAGAGTGAACGAGTCGAACTGAAGTTGCAGCGGGATAGATTGTTGAACGTCGTGCAATAGTAGAATCCGCCTTCTGGGCTGATCCCTTCAAAAGCAATCGTAGTTTATTATTACCTAGCCTTTCTCTTCCTCCCTTTCATTCAACGATCTAGTTAAATGGGGATGTCATGTCTAAATTGAATTTTCATCTATGCTCCCATGTTTTAAATAATACTTACTACAGAGTTTATATTTTATTTAAAACAAACTGCCCCGTGGTGTCACCCGCGTGGTGATGATGATGATGAAAAGTATCATATATGCTTCTCCGGGATATAATGAAACCTTGCCAAATTTGATGCGTGATAACGTAACAAACAGACAGAGACTCAGAGTTTCATGTAATTGTAATTTTTCTACAATAAAAGTAGCCCAAGTTAATCCTAACATCAGCTATCTGCCAGTGAAAGTCCCGTTAAAATCGGTCCAGCCGCTTCAGAGATTAGCCGGAACAAACTAACACGCAGAAAAAACTTTTAAAAATGTTTCTTTATGTAAGTACCGTATAGACTTTTATCCATTTAATAAAAAGCTGTTAATTTGAAATTACAAACACTCCAATTTGAATTATCTGTATCACAGTACCTCCATGAATTTAAGTAGGTAGGTAGTATCTATCTACGGTGTAGGTATCTATCGAAGGATTTCTTAGTAATTATTCACACGTTAGTTTGGCGGGTGAATATGCGGAACCCTTCAGTAATCCGGCGCGCGACAGCCCTACACTGCGAGATAGGGTATCTACGTGCGCGGGTATGTTTGCACAGGACTCTACCAAAACTAAGTAGCCCTTAAATAATCGAGTTACCTACACCGTTTGATTCTTACATCTTTGTCATGATGAATATTAAATTAAATAGGATCGTATTTGTAGTGACGAATTTCGACGGAAGTTGCCATGTCAGTGGCTTAATCTGAGTTTATGCGAGAAGAAGAAAGTTATGAATAGAATAATGTCGCCATATTTTATCGACATTTAATCCGTAAGTCAAGAGTTTCATTTTGAATCGACTTCTCGTATCGCACTGAATCAACACTGATATAGTGTTGATTCAGTGCGATACTAAGCACACTAATGTCTGATATTATAAATAGTAAAGTGTGTAAGCTAGCGTGTATAATTGCTACTTCTAAAATTTGACACAGCTGAACGGATTTTGATGAAATTTTGAATGAAGATAGCATAGCGAGGAATGAGGAGGAACTAATACGGCAATTTTTTTGTATCCCGATTCACATAAGACCAATTAACATAACTGGTGAAACATGAATATGACACTTCTCACCTTTCATTATGCTATGGATTTATGTTTGTTCAGTTGCACTTTGCTGTATTTTACCTTTTAAAGGCGTTGTAGTACGTGAAATAACTGGAAGTGTCTAAGTATGACAAGCGCAGTAACAATGACTGCCGAAAGCATACTTCTTTGGATGGAACAATTTCGCTAATTATTTTTTTTGTTAATTATTGTCAGGTTCTTATGAAAAAAAGATGGAAGGTTATGGCGCAGGCAGTCGCTAGTCATTAATAAATGCCCACTACATACCTACACCCTCATCCTAGATCTGGTGGTGCAGTGATTTGCCGTCAGTAAACTAAATCTCAATTAGATTTTTTAAATCAATGTTTATTTAGGGGCTTTTCCCAACATGGTATGCCACCATCGTACCCTAAACTTAATTAACTACAATTGACGTAAGTTTTTATTCCAAACCTATTTCTTAAAAACTTATACTCAATTAGATAGATATGCAGATATTACAATAAGGGAATAATTCTTCATCTTTGATATTCAAAGCATAATGTTGTATTAGGCTACGATATGGGTCCCCGTGAATCTTTGAGAGATTTATTTAAAGAAATCAATATAATTAACGTTGCCTTCCTTATATGTATTTGAAAATATAATGTATGTTCGTAAAAATTTACATAAATATAAGTTAAATAGTGATCACCACACTTTTAATACCAGAAATACAAATAGGATAGCTGTACCTAGTTTTAGACTTGCGAAGACTAATAAGTCATTCCTAGGAAATTGTGTGCGTTTTTACAATAAAATCCCAAAGCACATAACTGAGCTCACAGAGGGCAAATTCAAGTTGACTGTAAAAAACGTTTTAATAAAAAAAGCTTACTATAAAGTTCGACATTATATAGAAGATAAAGATGCTTGGAATACTACACTTCTGGCAAGCTGTCTCTCTGCCATCCATAAAATGTAATATTTGTAGTACCTAAGTAGAAACATTGTAAACATCCATATAAAAAGAATGGCCCCGAGTTTCTTGCCGCTTCTTCTCGGTGGGTTCTATATATTTTGGAACGCGGCGGTAGAGTCTTTAAAGTACATTATAATGAAGAGTTGACGTTCATAAGTGCGTCTTTGATGCCTAAATTGAATAAATGATTTTGACTTGACTTGACTTGATATTACCTACCTACAAGCTACGATCGAGAGCAAGCATTCGAAAGGGAAACACTTATCATCGTCAACTAAACTAACGTCTATCGAACATAGTTATAATTGAATCAATATTTATTCCTTTATCACTACTAGTTTTCCGGATCAAGATCGCTTGATGAACTGATTAAGCGGGCTTGCAATACAAAGAATGCACTTCTTAAATAATGAATAGTTTTGGGCATCTACTCGTAGGTACTTTATACTTAATTAATCTTTGGTAAAGTATGTAAATAGTAATCTATTTTGTTCCAGAATCATGACGCACCATTGGCTTCTCATCACGTTCTCATGGTTAAGCCCAGTCAGCCTCCAGTACATCAACACGGGGACTCTTGGCGCTGACCCTGTTATAGAGCTCTCAGACTCCAATCTCCACTACCCCCTGCCCTACAACCACTACTTTAGCCAACCCCCCAGCCTAGATACCTACCAAAACGACGTACAAAACGAATTCATGCAGGAACAAGAATCACAAAGGAAAAGACGAACAGCCACTGAAAACGAGGTGAGGACGTGGCTACCGAATTTGGTCGACACGGACAAAACAGTCTATTTCAAAAACGATGAAGTCGTTTCTCCTTATATCGTTTCAAACAACGAAGACGATAATAACACTGAAGTAGAAAAGAAGAACTTCAGCCCGTGGGGTGGAAAAAGAGACGGGCCTCGACCGACTTTTGAGCATATGTGGTCGTGGAAACGAGCCTCGGGTATCCGAGAGCCGAGTATGCCGAAACGAGTCCGCTTCAGCCCGTGGGGAGGGAAACGCAGCGGGCAGATGATCTACAAACCGGGATCTAAAGGTTCCAAGATCATTTTCTCGTCGTCCATTCCGGAGTTGACACGCATAGTATCAAACTACTCGCCTAATGGAAAACGGTTCAACTTGGCAGGCTTTCAATTTATCCCAGGGATGGACAAGCGACACCCGATCAAAATTCTGGCCCTGAGCACTAACATGGACGATAGGACACTGCGCGAAGCGTTGCCGTTCAACACGTTTATAGAACAGTCTCCGAAAATGTTTAAACCAGGTCATCCGTACAATGAAGTACATTTGAAGAAAGACGGAAAGCGGAAGATGAAGTTTAGTATTTGGGGAGGCAAGCGGTCGCCGCCTATCATCGGGCCGATCTGGACCCCTGCAACTGAAGACGTCCAAGCTTCGACACTCGACTCGATACTTCTTCTCAGGAACAAACAAAAGGACGACGATCTGAACATCAAGGCACAGTAAATGGCAAACGACTGCAAATGTTGTTTCTGCCTTACCTTACCAAAGAAATGTGTTTCCATGATAGATCGTAAATATGTTTCGCATATGAGTGCCATGCAACGAGTGCTTTTATAAGTTAAACTAAGTAATAAAAAGTTGTTCGATTGACATTGTAACTTGTCTACCTACGAGTATATTGCTTGCTAGTTGTAATGGCGAATTCAATCTTTGTTGTAGCGTTTGTTGAATAGTCTTAGGTCGATTATAACATTATTATGTAAAAACTTCGTCTCGAATAACAGAGGTTAAACAATAGACAGCGATAGAAACAGTTGATAACCAATTCAACACTTCATATATATATAATAAAGTTGGCTGGCAATATTAATTAAATATCCACAATAAGTAGTAGCGTTCTACGTAAGCAGTTAATCAATTTTGGTTTTATCAATTAGAACCCATTTTTTATTTAGATGGATCTACTCTAAGGCACAAAAGAACATCTTTTACCATTCTCCGTAGGCAGTACCTAGTAAGCTTAAAATAAACTGGTACTATGCAAGCAACAATGTAGCTACCTATCTATTTAATCAGATTAAATGTACTTGTGTGATCTCGGCACAAAACAGCAGTGCAATGGAACGTCGCGAATGCAGTGCCTAATCCCTAATCTGGATGGCACTATCAACTAACTAACTTTCACGTGTCTTCTGCTCTGTGGGTGACGAGCTTAAATACTAATAAGTAGGTACTAAATAATTGTCTACCCCAGACATCACGCACACCACCACTTGAACTAAGCCTTTGGTAACTTATAAACATGTCGAACCAACAATGGAGAAAATAACCTCGAGACAGTTTTCAGTGGACTATTACTATATTATATTACTTTATTTATATATAATTAGACTATTATATATATTATACGGTAATCAATAATTATTGTAATTTCCATCAAGATAGTTTAGGCGTTGACTACACAGGCGCAGTAAATATTACGCGCGTTTCTTAAACAAGCAGGACTACCCTCAGTATAAGAAAGTGTTATGCTTGATCGGTTATAGTATACCTACGCAATGTTTACTGTGCCTGTTTGGGGGAGACTGGGCTGGGCAGTTTTCTAAACGTTTTAACATTACTTTAGGAAACATGTTAGTACTATTGTAATCACGTACGTCTTTAACGTTTTGGCTGGGATCGTTAAAGACGTTAATCAACTATTAATTTATTGGTTCTTGACCGACTTTGTTATTCTAAACTATGTTACAACTCAACTTAACCTTCCCATGTCTCTATGGTGAACAAAGGTAGTAATAAAATATGATAATTACATGAACAAAATGCGTTTAATTTCCCAACAAACATATTTAATAATTGGAGACATTGAAATAAGTTTTTTACATATACATACTGTGAATAATATAAATGAAAGCAGTCTTCATTTTCTTACAATTTGAATATAGTCTATTATGAAATATAAAGTAGATTAGGTAGCCTCGTGTAAGAAGGGCCTTATACATAAACATCATTACATAAATTACTATGAACAATTTTATGCTTTATTTAATCATACATAAGTAATTATTATTATATTATACTTAATGTGTATCTACTGTAATTATGAAAATGGTTATCGCCTCAGACGTCTCAGAGGTTTGTAAATGAGAAAATATCTTTGAAAACAACAAGTTTCTGAATAATTTACCTAGGTACTTATTACGCAATTAATGTACTTTCGACTGGACTTTTAACCGGTAGGCTTGCGCTTCTAGGAATTCTTTTGATTAGCGGGCCGCAAAATTGGTGAATGGAACTATTGAATACCTAGAATTGGTGGCCAAGGAAGTACGCATTTGTATTTGTATATAAATAAATAATTTCGAATCGTAAGGGAAGACCTATTGTGCAAGAGGCCGTCTCGGCTAGCACAGTGTCGGATATTTCGATTTAAACCATTGGTTTCTGTTTTAAGGTTCTAAAGGTAGCAAGTGAAATTTCAACAATGATTGGTAAAATAATTATAATGTTATTAAATCATATAAAAGTTATTGTTTCAATAATTATTATTGTAATTTTACATCCTCGGACGGGATTCGACTTTGTGTCTGACAATCCGTGTTAGACGCCATGACTACTAGGCCACCGATGCTTGCCGTTCGATCATCTAATTTTAACTCTATATGATTTTGACCGTGGTTTGGGGACGGAGCGACATCTATTGAACATAGGTACCTACTTACAATACAAAAGTATTTGAAAAAATCTTTCGGTTGGATAGTGCTGTCAATCTGTCCAATAGATGTCGCTCCGACCCCATACGACGGTTAGTCATATTAAGTTAAAATTTGGACGGTAAGCTTCGGTGGCCTAGCGGTCATGGCGTCTGACACGGATTGTTGGAAGACGTGGGTTCGAATCTCGTTCGAGAATGTGAATTTTTCTCTCTAAAATTCTAAAATCAATGAATTCTAACAATCATTTTGCACACATCCTTTCTAGATCATAAACCATATTTTTTTTTAATACCATCAAGTGTGGACGCGAGCAATTTGTGTGCCTGCTGTTCCAAGCACCTCGCTTACTGCTTATAGTTGCAGAGGCACCCAGAGCCGTGAACTGCAGCTATGTGTGGCACTGTAATGGGCTCGTCATCTCAATACATTTGTTATAGAGTCCCTTAGTAATGTTACTAGCTATAGTGCCCTTCATATCCTAGCAATAATACTTTTACACTATTGCTAAAGCGGAATGTCTGGCAGTGCCGTAAGAGTCTACTGACAATGAAGTCTCATATGCATAAGTGACAAGTACACGCTTAGGTAATTCAGATGATGTTCTAAGCAGTACACCTAATAACCTATGACACCTTTTACATTACTATAAAAAAGCTGTCAAATGGTAATAGAATAGAATCAATTAAAATTATAACTAATAGGTACTAAATAGAATTATATATTTATGATGTAATTAAGAATAATTTTGTTTAACATTAGTCAATAGTAAAATGCATATTAGATAACTCTAGACAGTTCCAACCCATCTCTTATGTGACCAAGAACATGGATGCCGAATTGTGGGTGTTATATACCTCTGCAGACCTCTTTAGGGATGCAAGGACATGATGGTATGTATGTAGGTACCTTTTAAACCACAGGATATAAATACAATGTTACACACAAGGTGATAAGAATGCCAACAGAAACTACCTTTAGCTTGTAGACTCACTATTTGGCATATTTGGCCAATAATACAATAGATTTTGCAGAAATCAACCTACTTTTCCAGGAACTGCAGCATGTGTGGTTCACTCAGCCTGTTTCTAGGAATTCCGTTGTAAAGTTGCTCATGTGGTCAGCTAAACAATTGAATTCATGGAAGTAATGCCAAAGGGATCAATAAAGCCAAAGTTTGCTTCATAAACCTTTTGTAATCTGCATCAACACCAGCTCCCTAGAGCATGTGTTGTGGTTACCAATGGAACACAGTAGGAATGATCACATGGCACATCCAATAATGTTTACAGTTTTATCTCACCTTTTTGAAATAAATTTGTATAAAATAGCAAAAAAACAACAATATTTCTTTATCCAATTCCAATGGTCATCCAATCCAAAGTGCACTTATGACCTGATAAAGGTCACAGGACGACGTTGGATGCAGCTCCTACCAACCGGTCCCTTTGACAACATGTAGGAAAGGCCTATGTTCAGCTGTGGACATCCTCCAGCTCAGATGATGATGATGATGAACATCTGTGTGTGTGTTACCAACTGGTGAAGGGCCCTCAAAGAAATAGAATTATGTTTCCATCTGCAAACATAGACCTTAAGCTTACAGCTGTTGCGGAACCAACCACAATAGATAATCTATTGTTATCCTGGTTAAGGATAGCGGAGGCAATATTACATAAGGAGAAATAATATTAGAGATCTTAGATACTGCTGTTGTTTATCAAGACAAGAATCAAATCATATCCAATACATAGAAGAAAATAAATCAATAGAAATCCAGGATGCGCAAGTCTACTATTTAAATCACAATTAGCCTTAAAACCTCCAATGTTTGATGAAACATCATGTAATAAAATATCATTAAATGGAATAAATAAATTTATATACATCTGCAATGACAGAAAAACAGAAATGTTGGTAAGATTATAGTAAAAAGTTAAATCAGTCAAATAAATAGGTAACTAAATATTATTTTAAAATCCTGATTACTAACAAGTCAATTGCTATATTTTAACATTTTTCATAAATAACAACACCCCCTGACAGTACCTGAATTCTGACGTCATCTCTAAAAGCTTCTTCTCTTAACCTTTATTAATATATCAAATGCAGCAAGATTTCCACTTAACTCGTCCTCATCAGGACAAAAATAACAATAGATTTATGAATGAAACTTGCCTCGAATGAGGGTTGCTGATCCCAACAGATTAAGAGATTATGAACAAGCTAGTAATGGTAAGGCTTAATATATGCAACCTCTGCCTATAATGCAGATTGCCTGACAACCAAAAACCTATCTTAGAAAATGTAGCATTACATTAAATTGATTTTAAAGTAAGATCATAGGCTCTACATACTTACTTTTAATATTATTTATTCTTAAACCTCCGCACTAGACTTCCCTGATAAACTGTTGATCAAGAAAACTCATTCCTACTCTGCACTTGGAAGATAAGCACTGCAATTATAACCTGCTAAGGGTGTAGACTGATCTTAGAAACATTTTGAAACATAAGCAAGCCTTTACCTACAATCAATGGAAGATCAATTTTAAATTTGAAGTCAGTCTGAAACTCACACTACAATGTTAAGTATAACTCAGAATACATTAATATTATAAAAATGCTATGTTAAAATAAAAATTGGTATTTACTTTTAAAGTAAAAAATATACCGAAATGTTTACAAAACAAGAAAAAGTTCTATCTTACAAACTAAAAAATGAACCAATCAGTAGTGACATTAAAAAAATCAAAAGGTTTAGGCAGTTCTAATTATGATGTGGACACCGGAATCAGTTTCAACGGGCTGGCTGAGCTGTCCAACCTTCAGTTTGAAAGCTTCTTCTTCAAATGGCTTCTGCATTTGGCCACGGCCAAAATGCCCAAGATCACCACCACGTTTGGCTGATGAACAGTCTGAGTATTTGCCCGCGAGATCAGCAAATGTGGCTTCATTAGCAACAATTTGCTTACGGTAGTTCTTCACGAGTTCCAATGCTTCATCTTTGGTTCTTGTTATGTTTTCTTCACGCCAGGATGATGGACGACGGCTGTTCGCGTGTTTCACGAGAAGGTGACTACAGCGGACTTCGCCAGCATTAGCGGGAGCGTCAGGGCGCTCCCATTGGGACTTCTTCGTGTAGCTATTCAGGTAGTAAGTCATGCCGGTGGACCGGCTGGTGCGCATCTCCCATCCTTCGGGCAGCGGCGAGTCGTTGTCCTCTTGACTTGACATTCTGCAAATGGTTTTGGGAATTGGACACACTAAGAACTAAATTTATGAACGCGATAGAGAAGAAAGTACTAGAAATTGTTGATGAAATTGAATAATTTAGTAAGATTATTACAACTTTGTTCACCATATAAACACGGAATAGCGATTAAAAACGCCTCCGGAGACGAATAACCTAAAAATAGTAACTGAATGTATTACTACGATGGAAAATCAGTAATTTGTACGATAGTACAGATTAAATCTTACCTGGAAATTCTGGAGAGCCTGAAGCTCACTCAAGCAAAATGCAACAACTTTCTTCTAACAAAAACTACAACAAAACCACGGACCGCTTCTTTACGTGACGCGGGACGCCAATTTTTTATTTTTGCTGACTGACCACAGATTAATAGATGTGTGACTGACTGACTGTAGTCACTGTAGGTACCTATGTTATTTGTAAAATGACTTTGACAGTTAGGGCACGGTCAACTAACGTTTCTTTTCATTTTAAAGTGGACTCGTACGTGGCATATCTATACTTATAATAAAATGTACATTGAAAATATCAAATAAATAAAAGGCAGGGGGCGTTAGACAGACACCAAACCCAAAAATGTGATCTACCGGTTCGATTACGATGAAACTTGGTATAGTTATTCTTTAACATCCTGGGCACCACACTGGGTACTTTTTATCCCGGAAAAATACATAAGACAAGTAAGTTACAATAAAAAACCTTAATTTTGCGATCCCTAGACCCGATTACTGTACCAACCGCAACTAATAAGTTTGTCGTAGGTTATGTTACCCGCAGTGGAGTTCACTAAGTTATGCTGTAAAAGTAATGCCGAAGGTTGAATTTCGCTTGCACCGTTCGCAGCATACGCGTGGCGCGCGGCCGCCACGGATCGCTACCGTTTAATGTCCGTTTTCAATATTCTATCTATCCATAGTTTTCCTTACTACCGATAGAAATTTGACATATCGTTCATACAAATAGTGTCAAATATCTATCTCTAGTAAGATAAACCGACGATAGATAGGTTATTGAAAACAGCCGTAAAAGGACGGAGTCTAAAAGTGTCTACATACGATGCAACCCTGAATGCAACATGCTGTAGCAATCTGCTGTAGTCGCGGTTGTACGTACTCTACACACGTTGCAGCGGCTATTACAATTTCATTCCGCGGTGGATCGCCACAGCGTGCACACGTGAATGAAAATGGCTCAAATGCTGTCCAAATATTAAAAACGGGTCTTGCAATTGCCTTCGCTGAGTTCGCTGAACTATACCTACTGAGACTGAGAGACAATAGACATTAATTTTTACTTTGTACAATAATAGATGCACAGCAATACTACAATATTATAATACCTATTATTATGTTATTTAATAATTAAAATCATTATTTCTAGTCTAGAGAAATTTGGATAGGAAGGAACAATGGCGTGTCAATTATTTTCACAGATAAAAAAGCACCAGCTGCTATAAAAAGTAAAAATACGCCATAACTATTTTTTATTCCACAAATGTGGCAAGTCATTAATAGATTTCTAAAATTCTTATTAATATAGTTTTTTTCTGTAGTATAAATTTTTGCATCCATTTACATATTTCATTTAATAAAATTCACAGCGACGCTAGCCACGGGCGGCGGCACGATCGCGACTGAGCCCAGATTGCATGGAACCGCACTACTCACGTTATAACGCAGCTTACAATTTGCTGGATCACAGCAGATTGCTACAGCATGTTGCATTCGAAATTGCATGGTGTGTAGAGAGCTTTAGGACGCGCGCATCACAGTCTTTAGATATAGTCTGATTAATCTATGATCACAGTCAGGGTGTCGCTTTTAATGCCCGTAGTGGGAAAAAGCTTTCTGTCATTCCTAAAAAAAAGTCGCACGCATAGCATCATACATTTTTGAACTTTGATTTGAACGGACGTGTCAATCGGCGAGCGTTCGTTCTTATTTACATTACACATTTTATTTCATTTACATCTTGACAGTGAAAGAATGATTTGAAACTATGACCGTCATCTATTGAAAAAATTATTACTATAATCATAGATATGTAAATAGGGCGATTTCTGTGACTATAATTTTATTTATTTTAGAAACGCCTCAGGCCGGAAAAGTCATGTGGGTAGAGCAGAAAACATACGAAGGCAGCTGGTCGGTGTCGGCTAAGTTACTGTTTTAGGGGCGTTCCACATAATGTATCTATCCACAGTTTACCTTACTACCAATAGAAGTTTGACATAGCGTCCATACAAATAGTGTCAAATATCTATCTCTAGTAAGGTAAACCGGCGATAGATAAATTATTGGGACCGGCCATTAGTAAGCATGCATTCAGTGCAAAATGTTTCTAAGGCGGTTGACGAGGAAAACACAAAAACTCACTGATAGTTATCGAAACTACTATTATTTCAGCATTAGGTAAATATATTCATGCCTAGTGCAGTATATACATTATGTATATAGAGGTCAGTAACAGCGATGGAGATAAACTTATAATGCATCCTCATTTGCACTCACTACTTTAGAGTGTTACAGATTTGCGTTTTTTCTGCGCGTTTCCCACGTTTTTGAAAGCGCATGTAGGCGCGTATAACCGCGCCTTTTGTCATACGGGTACTCGTACGAGCGTTGACGTGCTTATAAGCTCGTATAGCCTCAAGAAAAATGGAATCATTTCGTAATAATCTTGGTAAAGTGTATTAAACTGACCGATTGTCAGCCTTAATGTAACTATCGGGGACACAGAGCTTCTTAGTTGACGGCGTAAGTAATGCAAATGGCAATATTTCTTCATCAGAATCTATGTTGAACTACCAGCATGAGCGAACTCCGAACACGAGCGAATAAACCCGTGTACACGAGTCCAGTTTTTTGAGGCGCGAAATGTAGCGCGTAGCGCGCGTGAAAGCGCGTATGCCGAAGTGACCGTATTTGATGCAGAAAAAACACTACTTTGAAAAACCGCCCTTACTCGCTGTCTCACCTGGTTGAAGTATTATTATAATTTCATGTCAGATCTAGTTTGTTAGATTCTAGATTAAGATTCTAGTTAGTTTATTTAATCTAACAGTATTTCATAATATTCTTGTTATTTGAGCCCATGGCAAATGTAAAAACCATACGTATCTATATAAAAAAGTATGGAGCCCAGTACTTGCTTTTTGCTGATCACTGCCATCTAGTGATTATAGAGTTAACTAGCACAACAGTAACTCGGGGAGTAGGTAAGCAGCATAATATATTATTATGTTGGAAGGTTGCTACTGTAACGTAGGTAGGTACCTAAGCGAAAACTTTATGCTCGAACAATACAGATGGCATAGCAGATTGTAATACTCTAATAGGTATATATTTTTTTCTCTATTGTCTAACATTAATATTATAATATATTGCCGTGGTCCGTTTTGCGATAATTTTGCTCACAATGCTATCGTCTACCAAAGCTGGTCCGAGACAAATATCAAGATTTTGACAGCTCGTGGCACTGTGAGCGTGTTGTTAATTCGGACCAGAGTTGTAGCAATAACGAACCATTTGCGCGCGAAAAACAAATTCATAAAAATATCGTGCATAGTGTGAAGGTTAACTATGTGGTGTGTGGATTAAAAAGAAATAATGGAATGGATGGGCCGACTTTTACAACTTTTACATCCAAAAGAAGGGACACCAGTAAAGACATTGTAGAAATAAACAAACACCTGTCACTTTTGACAGAACGCTCACGACGATTATGGTGTAGAGCATGGTTCATGTAATCGTCAATATGGCGGCAGTTAAGACGTCATCGATGACGTAGCGTGGGCCATCGTAATCACGCTCACGGTGAAAGGGACGGACTGTTATCGCGCTAATAGCGATTATGGCTCAATTGGGACCGTACTGTATATAATAATGCTTAGTTCATGTAAATATGTAGTCAGCCAAGCAAATCATCACGAGATAAAAAAGACAAAGGTTCGCAGACCTGCTATATCAACCGCCTCATAGAAAAGATACCTACTTACCTATTTATAACGTCATTGTTAATTAGTGCACAATATCAAATGGGGTGCTTTGGAATATACAACTGGTCATTATTATAGTGAAGGAAAAATAAAACACTTTTTTATTATTGTGAACCCATATTCAGGGACTCAAACTGCTACCGTAATAAGTGTTTATAACACTGTTTTTTGAAACTGTTTTATAGGAAACACATTTATTTGTGTAACAGATTCAATAATGTAACAGAATGAAAGTATAACAGTTTATATCTATGTGTATAACAGTAATAAATAAGCAGTTTTAGGTAATTGCACGGTATGGCAACATAGCGTGGGGTGATTTCTTTGTGATACCGGCACTGCTACTGACCGGGTTTGCACGTGTGTTAACTTGTTAAGGGCTGCTGTCTTCACTACCTACACACACAACAATGCAGTTTGTTCCAGCATAGTTCCACATCATCTACAATAATGCCGACCGCGCGCGTTGACTTCACCGTCTACGTTTACGTTTTACTTCATAACTCACCTCCCTGATATCGGAGAAGGAAAATTTAAATGCCAAATTTTAGGTAAAATTATAGGATAGCGAATTCCGAACAGTAACGAAACCTGATTTGTTTTATATGCTAAAATGTAACATCTATCATCTAGTTCGAAAGTATCTTATTATCACAATACCGTGCGTGGTACCGACTTCGACAAGTTATTTCACACTTTTTAGTGTAGAAGTCAGTTCTGTTTTTTGATATACAAAATTGTTTCACCCTTTTTAGTGGCCTTTACCTTTACTTTATTACGGGATACACCGTCAATGATGATATTATCAAGATAGGCGAAACTCTTTTTAGTTATTGAAGTATAACTCAAAAACTGCTTGACCGAATTTGATGAAATTTATATGGTACCACCACGGAAGTATACTTTATGAAGCAAAAAAAAACATCAAAATCGGTTCATAAACAACGAATTATCTGCGAACATATGTTAAGGATTCACCCCTCATGTAATAAGCTGAGGTAGCACCGGACATGCATTAATGCAACAACATTGCATCAGCCAGCGACGAGTACGAACATCGAGGTCAGCGCGCAACGTGACGCCCGCGCCTGCACGAGGCACCGCGTCAGCGGAATGCGAGTGCCGAGTCCACGAGCCTCAGTTTACTTAATTATAAGTCAATTTTGTTTCTCACATCGAACAATTGACATCTTTTATATTGTAATTCTTTTTAATTAAATTAGTATTAAATAAATTTGTTTTTTTTAGAACCAACCCTGCGACCAGACGTAATTGGCGCAGTCGGTAGGATCCTGCGGGACGCCAGCGTGTGACGGGAACCAGGATAACCAAGGCATTTCTACCCACGTGGCTACCGGGGCGGCTGTTAAGCCCCAACATCAAGGATCCAGAACTTACGCAGAGTCGCAGGAAGGTGTATCCGGCCATAGATACGCTAAAGAAACCAAATGTATATGTGAGTACTTTGAATCTTACTTGTGCTTGCTCTCCTTACCTTGTAGTGTACTTATAATTATCCAAGATTTTCCATCCAAGGCAATCGCGGACCCCTAGTTCTAGTAAAAGTAGTAGGTTAAATTCTTTAGACGCACATAGAGATATAGTAAATTCAAACTTTAGTAATACTAGTTGTGTTAGACTAAGAAGTAATATAGATATGGCAGACTTAGACACCATTTTTAAGGCACTTCGCCTTGTTCCCGACTTTGATGGGAACCCCAATGTGCTAACTCGTTTTATCAGATTATGCGATCAACTGGTAGTGCAGTTCACTTCAGGAGAACAAGCGAGTGAACTTAACCAACTAGCTCTTATTAACGGCATACTTAACAAAGTTAGTGGCAACGCAGCCCGTTTAATAAATGCTAACGGAATACCGCAGGATTGGATTGGCATTCGAAACGCGTTAATTAATCATTTTGCAGACCAACGTGACGAGACCGCTCTTTACAACGATCTTGCTCTCCTAGTGCAAGGACAGAGTTCCCCTCAGGAATTCTATGAGCGCTGCCAAAATTTATTTGGTACTATCATGACCTATGTCTACGAACAGAATCGTGCAATGGCACGATTCTGTTCAAACGACGGTTGACGCGAAGCGAGACCTTTATAAAAAACTAACCTTACAGGCTTTCTTACGCGGATTAAAAGACCCATTAGGCTCTCGCATACGATGCATGCGCCCTGAAACGATTGAAAAGGCACTCGAATTTGTACACGAAGAAACTAATACGATGTACATGCAAAACCGTAACGACTACTTAGATAGGAAACCCGCGGCTCAAACGTTTTTCAATGCTAAACCACAGCCCTTCCCTTTACCGACTAGTCACCAATTTGCCATGCCGTCCAAACCCTTTAACACGAATATGTCCGGACCTTCAAGGCCTTTCGTCATGCTATAACAGCCTACTTGGAAACCACAGTATAACCAACCACGCCCGGCTGGTCCATCACGCACACAGCAGATATTCCGTGCGGCACCTCCTAATTATCACAGTCAGGATAATGCTTTTAAGCTACCTCCACGTCCAATGCCTTCAGCACCACGCCCTATGAGTGGAGTAAGTCATTTCACTCCTAGAAACTTGCCCTCGTCTTCCTTCGCCAATGCTCATGATTGGAGAAGATTCGGAAATCCTCCGCCCACAAATTACTTTATGACTAGAGAGATGAATTTCAATGAGTGCATGGGATATGAACCAAACTATGAGGTTTATGATTTTTTTTTTATTTTTTTTTATTTATTTATTTACAAAATCCACAGCCCTTAACTAACAAAGTTTATATATGTATCTTACACCTATGGCCAATAATGGATTTACATTTTACTAACTAAATTTATAATACTTGTAAGAGATGACAGTCATAGTATTAAACTATATGCAGCACTTAGTTTTTGAAATAGGTAGCATGTGTGTATATATGTGTGAGTGTGCGTGTTGTATGTGTGTGTGAGTAGGTATATGTGTAAGTGTGTGGGAGGGTGCGTGTTATATGTACGAATGATTTCACTTTGTTACTGAGCAACGGTTTTGGTTGGATTTAGAATCTCAAAAATTTCACGCTTAAACTTTGGTCTACTGTTACAAAATAGCTCAATTGTATTATTATTTTTTTTATTATAAACCTTCTGCAATCTACTGACGATAGCATTTTGTGCATAGTAAGTGCTACTGTGAGGGACTGCAAATAAGCTTGTGTGTCGTGTCCGCTTCTTAGGACAGCAAAAACACATAATTTTTTGATGGAGTTCAGAACAATCAATATATCCATTGCATATGCCATGCAAGAAAGACATATCAGCGAGAACTCTTCTATTATCAAGTGTGGTTATTCTGTGATAGATGCAAGACTCCTCATAATCTTCAAGACTTATATAACATCTGTAATTTAAATGTTTTATAAATTTATGTTGGATTCTTTCGATGGTTTGTATATAAATCATGTAGTGTGGGTTCCAAATTGTCAAACAATACTCGAGTACACTTCTGACATATGAATTATATAGCAATTTTAAACAACTTAAGTCAGAGAAGGGACGACTAACACGTAGAATGAAACCAAGACTTTTGTAAGCCTTATTAGAAATGTGCTGTACATGATCTGAGAAGGAAAGCTTAGCATCCATCATTACACCAAGATCCATAACAAGTTCTGTCCTTTTTAATTTAACGTTATTGATTTGGTAATCAAAGTTGATACGCTTTATTTTTCTAGTAAAAAAATGTATTGACACTTGTTTATGTTTATACCTAAACGATTATAAGCATAGTATTCTCCCATTCTGAGGAGATCAGACTGCAGGTTTAAACAATCTTGTTGGCTCTTGATTTGCATGAATATTTTTGTGTCGTCAGCATACATAAGATATTTTGCATGCTGGAAACATCTACCAATATCGTATAAATAGGACGTGTACAGGAGAGGAGCTAAAATCGAACCTTGAGGAACCCCTGAGCATATTTCAATGAAGTCTGAACAATATCCGCCAATGACAACAGCTTGCGACCGGTTGCGTAGGTATGACTCCATCCACCTGAGTAGATTGCCACGGATGCCTAGCTCATAAAGTTTTTGCAAAAGTATCACGTGGTCTACACGGTCGAATGCTTTCTCGAAGTCCGTGTAGACCACATCCACTTGTGTACCGCCGTCCATGCCTCTAATCACGCTGTCAACAAAAACACCGAGATTAGTTGCAGTTGAACGACCCTTCAAAAAGCCATGCTGTTCAGCCGGGAGAAGTGGTGCAATTATTGGATATATATGAGTATGTACGACCCTTTCAAGCAACTTACTTAACACATTTAGAATAGATATTGGTCTATAATTTTCAACATAAGCCTTTTGTCCTTTTTTATGTACAGGAACAATGTTTGCCTGCTTCCATATTTTTGGAAAGTGACCATCGCGGATGCATCTATTGAATATCAAAGCAACTGGAACAGAAAGTGCTGCTGCACACTTAACAAAAAATATCGGGGGTATTTTATCAGTACCAGCACATTTCGCAATGTCAACACTTTTAATTAATTCAAGTACGTCCTGTTCCGTAACCTGAATTGTATGAATTGTGTTATGGTGAGAACTGATTTCTGAAGCTGAGGAATTATACTTAATAGCAGGTTTACTAAAGCTTTTCTGGAAAAAATCATTGAAGGCTGAGCATATGTGTTTCTGATTGATTAAGGCAACGTTATTAAAGTACATTTGCTGCGGGTAATTCGATTTATTCTGCCTTTTACTTTTGATGTAAGTCCAAAAAAAATTGGGATGTGACTTGATTTTCGCTTGAGAGAAGTTAACAAATTTTTGGTGGCATTCATACTGCATATTCTTTTGCTTCAGCCTAAGTTCCGAAAAAATGTTGTAATCGATTTGATTATTGTGACGCTTCCAGTTTTGATGTGCCTTACTTTTTTCTTTGATCACATTTATCAGAGCCGTACTGTACCAAATCGGATAAACTCTCTCACCAGAACAACGAACTTGTGGAACGTGTAAAGAGATTAGATTGTTTAAAATTGAATAAAACTGGGTTACAACAAGTTCAACGTCTGTTTCAGAGTTAATAAAGGACCAGTCTTGCTTAATGAGTGAATCCCTTATATTGTCATAGTGGGCTTTCCTAAACTGATACTTGATGCGTGAGCTAGGCTTAAAAGGTGGTATCAAAATATCTCTTATCTTAATGGTAAAAGTTGGATGGAAAGAGTCTTCATTGACTAGCGACAGTGAAGATCTTTGTATTTCAACTGGAAAATTAGAAAAAACTAAGTCCAAAGTGTGGTTGTGACTATTAATAAGTTTATTGTATTGCGAGAGGCCTATGAACGATGTCTGGGCAATAAGGCTAGCCGCAGAATTTTGAACTTCGACTGAGCCTTTCCTTAGTACTATTGGTTCACTATTGCTCCATTCAATACCTGGTAAATTGAAATCTCCAGTAATCAGCAGATGGTCCTGAGGGTTGGTGTCAATGATGGCGGAGATTACATCTATGAAAGATTGTACACGCATTGGTATCATGGAACCCGGCGGAATATAAATGACTCCAATATGTAAATTACCAGTAGAACCTAATATGTGTGAGGGTATAGTGGCCCATACACATTCAAGGCCATCATATTCCCATTCAGATCTAGCCCGGGCTTGCAAGCGTGAATTACATAGTATCACAACACCTCCCCCTAAGGTACCTCTATCTCTTCGAAATACACTGTAATTGCTATCACAGAGTTCAGAGTCCAGTATGGAGTCACATAAATATGGATGGATATAATATGGATGCCTATGAAACCTATGAGCCTTATGATCCGAATTACACATACGGTTTTGACGGACAGGATTACTACCAACCTTATCCCGAGGTCGGTTATGAACCTCCCACAGTAGAAGAAGCCCCCGCGCAGACTGAACCCGCTCAGGATTTTCAGGACGCGCCTCTGTCACGAAAATCAAAATAGAGGTCAATTTGCAGACCCAAAGACAGCTCCCTTACATACATACATACATAAAATCACGCCTCTTTCCCGTAGGGGTAGGCAGAGACCACGGACTTCCACTTGCTACGATCCTGACATATCTCTTTCGCTTCATCTATACTCATCAATCCTTTCATACATAAGCGTCAGTTTAGGGTACTTTTGACCTGGCCTTTTTTCAGAACGTCTTCAATCTGATTTCGGAACGTTCGCCTAGGTCTTCCCCTTCCAACACTTCCGTTTACTTGTCCCATGTATACCTGTTTAGTCATTCTCATTTCATCATTCTCGCCACATGTCCAAACCATCTTAACATACCTTTCTCGATTTTTGTCACTACACCCTCATTCACACTACATCGTTCCCTTATCACACTATTCCTTATCCTGTCACTCCGTTTCACTCCAATCATGCTCCTCAATGCTCTCATCTCCACAGCATTTATTCTACTTTCATGCTTTTTCTGCCACACCCAACTTTCACTACCATACATCAGTGTCGGAACCAACACTCCCCCATGAACAGCCAGACGAGCCTTTTTAGACACCTTCTGACTGTTCATAAAAGCGTGCAATGCTCCGTTTACCATGTTTCCAGCGTTTGCTCTCCTTTCTATATCACTTTCACACTCACCATCTTTTGTAAACATGGATCCCAAGTATACAAACTCTTTCACTTGTTCCACTTTTTCACCCCCAATCACAATATTGCAATCGGTCACTCTATCATCTCGTTCAAACACCATCACTTTCGTCTTACTTACATTTATTTTCATTCCCTTTCTTTCTAAAGCCTCTTGCATAACATTTACCATCTCCTGCAACTCTTTTACCGACGACGCAAGTATCACTTGGTCATCAGCGTAGAGAAGACATTTGATGAGTAACTCGTTCATTCTTAATCCACATTCACTGTCTTTCAGGTTTGTCAAACAGTTATCCATGAATAAGTTGAACGGTGACGCTACACATCCTTGTCTAACACCTTTTTCGATGTTAAACCAATCAGTGTATGTCCCATTTATCCTAACGCAAGCACTGGAATCCTTATAGAGGGATTTCAGCGCTTGGATCAGGTTACTATTCAGCCCATGCATAGACAACGCTGACCACAGTTCATGCCTACTCACCCTATCATAAGCCTTTTCTAAATCTACGAAAGCGCAATAGACCTTTTGGCTTTTCGCCAAGCATTTTTCAGCTATACATCGTAAAGAAAAGACCTGATCCGTACATCCCATTCCCTTTCTAAACCCTGCTTGTGCATCCCACACTTTCTCATCTGTCTCTTTTATCACTCGTTCAATCAATACTTTCGCATATAGTTTACCGACAACGCTGAGGAGGCTGATTCCGCGATAATTCTTGCAGTCTTGTTGCGACCCTTTTCCTTTATAAAGCTGCACAATCACAGCCTTGCACCAGTCACCTGGTACACGGCCGCTCCTCCAACACATATTAAAAAGGCGGTGCAACAGACTAGCTACTATGCCTCGCCCAGCTCTCAGCATCTCGACTGACACTCTATCATATCCTGCAGCCTTCCCTAATTTCATACCCTTTAACGCTTTCAAAATTTCATCCATACCTATTTGATTTTCATCATCATTCATATAGGTTTCCGGAACCTGGTCCAGTGTTCCCTCTCTTTCAAATAAACTTTCAAAATATTCTTTCCATCTTTTCAACACACATTCTTCTCCTTTTATCATGCTTCCATCATGACCCCTGATTTGATTAAGCTCTGAGTTTGTGATTTGCCTCGAGCTGTTCTTATGGATTTCCAGAAAAATTTAACATTTGACTGGAAATCATCAGAAAGCCTTTTGTCAAACATATCCTTTCGTTCATCTTTCTTTCTGCACACAACTTCTTTAACTATCTTTTTCAATCTCTTATAATCCTTTCTTGCTTCACGTACATCATCATGCGTTGCCATTTGTACCTTTTGGTTAGCTTTTGTTGCTAACCAATCCAGCCATGCTTTTTTCTTTTCATCCACAGCCTTTTGCACTTCTTGATCCATCCACACGTTCCTTTGCATTTTTCCTTTTCGCCTTTTAGAAATTCCACACACATTGATGGCAACGTCTACCACTCCTTCCTTAAATTTCATCCACAATTCTTCAATTTCACTTATCGCTTCCAAACCATCAAGCCTTTCTTGCAGCTTAATAACATACTGATTTGCAACATCCTTCTCTTGCAAATTTTCAACTTTCACTCGTTCCAAACAATTCACACTTGTTGGTGCACGCACTCGGTGTCGCCATCGATTAAAAAGGCCATTTACACGTGTTACCACCAAGTAGTGGTCTGAATCGATGCCGACTCCGCGGTACGCCCGAGTGTCTAATATTTTCGTCCTCAGCCTTTCATCCACAATCACAAAGTCAATCATACTTCTTGAATCACCTTCTTCCCTTGTATACAAATGGATCTTTTTGTGGTCAAACATTGTGTTTGTCACGCAGAGATTCCATTCCAGACACAAATCTAGCAAACTTATTCCATTCTCATTCACACGTTCATCCCCAAAAGCACTAAGAACCCTTTCATATCCATCTCGCTTTATTCCTACCCATCCATTAAAATCTCCTAACAATACAATCCTTTCATTATCTTTACATATTTTTAAAATATCGTGCATACTGTCCCAAAACTCCTCTCTTTCTTTTTGGGCTTTTGGGGACCCCCTCGAACCCATGTCCGTCGGTGCATAGACACCGACCACAAAAAGTCGAGTAAGTCCAACTTTTAGCCTCACCCAGAGAAGTCTTGGGCTCACGCATTCATACTCGATCATACATTCATTCATTCGTGCAGAAAGGATCACACCAACGCCCTGACAGGCTCTGTTGGTCACAGGTACTCCCGACCACAGTGCTGTATAGGAACTATGTTTGGTGGTGTTACATCCTTTCCGTTTCGTCTCATTCACACACAAAACATCTATATGCCTCTTATGCATCATCTGGCATACTTCATCCACTTTACAATTCATTCCACCTCTTACATTCATCGTAGCAAAGCGGCTCTCCGTGGGCCGCTTTCCGCCCCCGCGAGGAACGAGACGTGATGGGTGGCGAACCTCATCGCCGCCATTTGGGATTTTGTTGTGAAAATAGAAATCCATGCGGTTCCCACGAGCAGCAAGGGAAAAAATAGGTCCATCCTGACAGAGCCCCGCATGCCAGGATAAGGCTAGCCGATTTCTGGGTTCGCCAGGTCCCAGGGCAATTTGGCACGCTTTGAAACTAGGCACGCCCCTAGCCACGCATCCATAGGCACGGCAGACCCCGGATTGGCGGAGAGGGAAGGAAAAGGGGAAATGGAAAGGATTAGTGACGAGGAAAGGATGTCTATGAGTTTGGGTAGGAAATAGGTATGTAGGATACTACTACCTTGGAAGGGTATTGGTAGAGGTAGTAGCAGCTAGGACGCCGGGGTTGCATACCCGCATACCATCACAATCACCGGACAGGCAACTGTAGATAGGTATGTCCCTGACGATACATAGCTCCCTTACATAGAGATCAAATCACCACCCTTAAAGCTACTTATTGACACCGGCGCAAATCAGTCTTTTATTAGCCCCTCTGTAGTCGAAAGGTACTTTAGTAACTTACCGCTGAACTATACACCCTTTGAAGTATGTAACGTGCACGCTGTAAGCCGTAATGCCTATTCGATTACAGTGCCGACCTTTGACGAATTACATGACGACAACGAAATGACACTATTCATTTATAAATTCCACGAATACTTTGATGGTTTAATAGGTCTGATCTTTTAGATAAATGGGAAGCTACCATTGATTATAAAAATAAGACACTTGCTACTAGGAATGCTTCGAACCCTATAAAAGTTTACGATTCTCGCAACGCAAACCTATACGAAGATATTATTCCGGCTGGTACGACAGACGAGATCCCAGTCTATACTAAAAGTTACCGGTACCCATTTGTGCATAGACAAGAGGTCCAAGACCAAATCGCAAAAATGTTAGAGCAACGTATAATCCGCCCTTCAAACTCTGCATGGAGTTCCCCCATCTGGGTTGTCTCTAAGAAAGCAGACGCTTCAGGGTAAACCAAATGGCAGATAGAAGTGGACTTTCGCAAAGTCAATGAAAAGACAGTGGATGATAAATACCCAATACCCAACATTACAGATGTTATGGATAAGTTAGGTAACTGCCAGTACTTTTTCACCTTAGACCTTTTTTTTTTTTTTGACGCAGTGTAATCCTTTATGGATACCACCGGCCCCGGGGGGAGCATGGTGGTTATGTGGGAGTCTCTGCCAGGAGGGCAGCATACCCACCAAACCTCTGCGGTGTTCCGTCACTGCCGCTTTTGGCGGGAACGCGGGACAGATTTCGCACACGACCGCGAACCCGCCGCGGCTGTCCGTTGCCGGACCCTTTTCTCTTGCAGCACGCCAGAACACTCGTGCCGCAACCGCCACGGGGGACCAAGCCCGCAAATGGGACCAAGCCCGCAAATCGACCCCAGACTCCCCCGAGTCTGGGCGCCCTAAGTCCCCCTACGATGGGTCAGGTGAGTAGCCCCACCGTCTCCTACTTCGGCTGCAGAGGATAGGGACAGCGGCGCCTCTCAATACCGACAGTCCTCTTCCCCTGCGACCCCACCGCGTCTGCCATCTAACGGTGGCGGCCCCGTCAAGGCCGCGGAAGGCAGGGAGAGCGGCTGACAGTAACACCGGCACTCCTCTCCCGCCGCGGCCTCTAACTCTCAGCCACGGTGCCGCCCATACGACAACGCAGTCCGCCTCAGTTGCAGTGGCGCCCATACACCACCGCTACCTACAGTGACCGCTCCCGTGTGGACTTGGAGGGCAAAGCCCATAGGAGCGGTCCCACCTCGGGCTTTTTGAATTCCTACGTATGCCTATGGGATTAAAAATTGCCCTTCTACCTTTCAGAGGGTAATGGACAATGTGCTTAGGGATTTACAGAATACCATCTGCCTTGTGTATCTTGACGACATAATAGTCTTCAGCACGTCGCTTCAAGAGCGCATGGTCAATCTTGAAAAGGTATTTCAAAGATTGCGGGAATCTAAGTTTAAAATCCAAATGGATAAGTCCGAGTTTTTAAAGTTACAAACAGCTTACCTTGGACATGTAATAAGTAGTGACGGAATAAAACCTAATCCCGATAAAATTACAGCAATTCAAAAGTATCCAATTCCAAAAACCGCAACAGAAATCAAACGGTTTTTAGGGTTATTGGGGTATTATCGGAAATTCATTCCTGATTTTGCGAAAATCACGAAGCCCATGACTCAGTGTCTTAAGAAAGGATCGAAGATTTCACTTAACAACGACTATGTGGAATGTTTCGAAAAGTGTAAAACGCTTCTTGTAAACGACCCCATATTTCAGTACCCTGATTTTACAAAGGAATTTGTGTTAACTACAGATGCCTCTAATCTAGCCATAGGAGCAGTGTTATCACAAGGAAATATAGGATCGGATAAACCAATCGCGTACGCCTCGCGTACTCTTAACTCCAGCGAGATCAACTACAGTACGATCGAGAAGGAGTTACTAGCGATTGTATGGGCTACTAAGTATTTTCGTCCTTATTTATTCGGGAGAAAGTTTAAAATCGTAACAGACTACAGGCCATTACAGTGGCCCGGGTCATGAACCTTAAGGAGCCCAATTCGCGTTTAACTCGTTGGAGACTTAAATTAAGCGAGTATGATTTCACTGTAATATACAAGCAAGGTAAATCTAACACAAATGCGGACGCCTTGTCTAGAGTAGAAATACATAACGACGAAGTAAACTCTGTGGCCGTTAATGTGTCCGAAAAACCACCAAGCATGGCAGGTTCAAGTACAGCTACAGTACATACAGACGCTGAGAACCCCATACTAGAGGTACCCATTACGGACGATCCACTTAACAAGTTCCATAGACAGCTTTCTATCACCGTAGTTGAGGACGTTAAAAGTTTTTTTTTTTTTCCCGGGTACTTAAATCCTTTATGGATACCACCTACCACGGGGAGGTAGGTGGCTATGTGGGAGTCCGTATACCCACCAAAACCCCGGGGTGTTCCGTCACTGCCGCCCTCGGCGGGAACGCGGGACAGATTTTCCACACGACCGCGAACCCGCCGTGACTGTCCGTTGCCGGACGCTTCTCTTCGCGGCACGCCAGAACACATGGCACGCCGCAACTACCTCGGAGACCAAACCCGCCAACAATGAGCGCCAGACTTCCCTGTGTCTGGACGCCCGTGGTCTCCCTGCGGTGGGTCGGATACGTAGCCCCACCGCCTGCTACGTCAGCCACAGGGGATAATCCCAGCGACCCCACCTCCTTGAGTCTGCGCCGAGCGCCCGGACCCCACCTCCTCGAGCCTGCACCAAAGTGCCCGGGCCCCCCTCCTCGAGCCTGCGCCAAAGCGCCCGGGCCCCACCTCCTTGGTGATCCAAGCCACGGCTACTGAGCCCCCCCGCCACATCAATGCGGGAACCCTTCGGGGGGGACGTTAAAAGTAGACCAACTGTTTCCAAGCCCTTTGAAAATCATACGAAAACCAGCGTTCAAGTGTCTAAAGCTAACCTAAATGAAGACATCGTCAATGTCATTAAAGAGTATGTACACCCCAAAGTGAGGACAGGATTGCTAATTAGCCCTCCTTTGGAAACGTACTCTATATTACCGATAATACAAAGCGCGTTCAAAAGCTCTTCAATGAATCTCCTCTTATGTAACAATGAAATAGAAAATGTCAAAGACTACTTCAAACAACAGGAAATTATTAAGAAGTATCATGAAGGAAAAACGAACCATCGTGGTATAAACGAATGTTATCTTTCCTTGTCTTATAAGTACTACTGGCCGAAGATGAAAGAGCACGTTACAAAGTACATCAACGAGTGTAGCATATGCGGTCAGGCTAAGTACGATCGAAACCCCATTCACCAGAAATTTCAAGTATTTCCGCCCCCAACAAAACCTTTTGAAATAGTTCATCTCGATCTATTCAGTGCTGATAATCAGAAGTACCTAACCATCATCGATGCCTTCTCCAAATATGTACAAGCATATTACTTACGAGATGCTATCGCAGTTAGTGTGGTTCAAACCCTCTTGCAGTTCTTCACACATCATGGAGTCCCTTTGACAGTGGTGACAGACAGAGGTACAGAATTCACAAACCAGGTATTTCTGGAGTTTGTCAGAGTCCATAAAATCATCCACCACAAGATCCTAGCATATGCCCCTAACGAAAATGGAATGGTTGAACGCCTACATTCCACTCTATTAGAACATTTTCGCATTTTAAAACTAGAGCAACGTGGTGAACCTATCGTTAACTTAATGCCTTACGCCATATTAGCATATAACAGTACTATTCATAGTTTCACGAAGTGCCGACCTTTAAATATCATTACAGGGCACATGGATCCTCGCGATCCACTTGATATCAATCTCTCTGGAAAATTTATTACAACAATATGTTCAAGACCATCGTAAAAGAATGAATAAAGTATTCGAGCTTTTGAATGAAACTTCACTTCACCGCCGTACAGAAATAACTGAAAACGTTAACAAAAACCGCGAACCTGAAATAAACTACTCACCCGAACAGAGCGTATTTATACGTAACCCTGCAGCCAGTAGACAAAAATTAGCTCCGCGTTTTACCCATGATACGGTTTTAGCAGACCTCCCTATCCATATCTACACAAAAAGGAAGCGAGGTCCTGTAGCCAAATCGCGTTTAAAACGCGTCCCTAATAGTGCACGGTTGTTGCAGGATACCGCTTCTGATACTGGGCCTGACGCGAGCGGAGGAAATAACCCTGAGTAGCCTGGATGAGGGACCGGGGATTTCGCCCTTTAATCTAGGACTTTCTAAGGTCATTTCCCATTACCACTCCTTTTTTCAAACGATAAGCTTATCTAACATTAGAGAAAGCGTAGAATCAGTACAAAGTCAATTACAAAACTTCAAACCACTCCTTAACAATAAAACCTTGTCGCTTTACGAACCACCCGATCTTAAACTCAAAAAGATTTCAGACCAACTTATTACCTTTGAACCCACACGTAGTAAGAGAGGCCTCGTTGACGGACTAGGCTCTATAATAAAAAGCATCTCAGGAAATTTGGACTACACAGATGCCGCTAAGTACGATAATGCCATTAAAATCCTACAGAATAACCAACGTAGTTTATTGACTGAAATAAATAATCATGTAAGTCTCAGTAAGCATTGGGTAGACGAAAACACCAAAGTACTCAATAGGCTAACTGAAAATCAGTCTAAAATCGAAAAGGTTATAAATTTAATATTACAGAGCGACGGCACCCATGAAACAGAACTAGTTAAATATGCACACTTAGCTCAATTCCTTATTATTTTAGGAGATAACATAGATACTTTATCAGAAGAACTATTCCGTTTAGAAAACGCACTATCGTTCATTAAGGCTAAAACCACTCATCATTCTTTAATAACTTTAAATTTATTTAAGGATATAATGATAAAGTTAAGGAATATATATAAGAAAGACGAAATCCTTGACGTTAGCTTTAGGGACTACTTCGACATAGTTAAATTAGGATACTTTTACAGTAATGACGATATAGTATTAGTATTAAAGGTTCCGATTGTATCTCCTATAACCTATAACCTATACAAACTTTCCCTCGTACCTAATAAAAATAGTAAAGTCATAATCCCTCCTTATCCTTACGTAGCAATCCACAAGGACGATTTCATGTACATAGAGGCAGAATGCCCGAAGTCTAACTCATGGTTTCTTTGCGAACGGCGAGCCCACTATATGACGTCGAACCAGCGGCAATGCATCCAGCATCTCATCCTGGACCAGCAGATCGACTCTACATGTAACTTAACCCAAGTTACTCTTATAACATCAGCATTCGAAGCCCTCGACGAGAAACACTACGTCATCAGCCTGCCTACGTCTACGAAAATTCGCCTGTCCTGCATGCAGGACCAGTATAACATGATGAAAGGAAGTTACCTAGCTATTATCCCTAAAGTTTGCTTGTTACAGACCTCACATTTCACCATAACCAATGAGAACGACCGAGTCAAAGGACAAGCATTAAAAATTACAGACATACCTATACATGAAAACGCAGAACACAGGAGTCAAGCAACTCTGACCCTTAACTCTATAAATCTCGAGAGTCTACAATCAAGCAACGCAGAGATAAATCTACAACCTACTCTTAACATCGATGATAGCCCATCAATTAGCGTTTACCATACGACGATACCAGTATATCTTATCCTGTTAATTGCTATGGTGATTGCCATCATAATGACTGCTCGCAGATGTTTCCTGAGACACCAAGTTACCAAGGAATCAGAGACCAGAGATCCCGAACAGAACCAAGCCGAGATCTATGCTGAGATTAAGGACACCCGAAGACCAGGTCTTGCTCCTCTCTCAGCACTATTCTCAACGACAGTTAACAAATAGATGCTGAGCTTAAGGGGGGAGGTGTTAAGGATTCACCCCTCATATAATAAGCTGAGGTAGCACCGGACATGCATTAATGCAACAACATTGCATCAGCCAGCGACGAGTACGAACATCGAGGTCAGCGCGCATCATGACGCCCGCGCCTGCACGAGGCACCGCGTCAGCGGAATGCGAGCGCCGAGTCCTCAGTTTACTTAATTATAAGTCACTTTTGTTTCTCACATCGAACAATTGACATCTTTTATATTGTAATTCTTTTTAATTAAATTAGTATTAAATAAATTTTCGAAAAAAAAAAGTCGTTTTTATTAGAACCAACCTTGCGACCAGACGTAATTCACACATAAATATAGATTATATATACAGATTATATATAATAGACAGGGTGTTTGGTAGAGGGTCCGACAAATCAAATGAGCGTGTTCGGGCGCCCATTTGGAGAATACAAGTTGGCCAAAAAAAAAACCTGATCCCTAATACACCTTCAGGCCACGCAAAGCAAAATTGGATACAAAACAGAGCTAACTTACTGATTTGGAGCTCATAGAGTGAAAAAATGAAATAAAATTTACCTCATAGTTCAATTTTCACAATGATCTAAAAAAAACACTAGTAATTCTGGGGGTAATATGCGTTTAAAAACTTCTCTCATTAACATTAACAAGGTCTCATTAACAAGCTTAAAGTCGCTCAACGAGCAATGGAGAGAGCTATGCTTGGAGGAGATCCGTAGGAGAACTAAGGTCACCGGCATAGCTCTCAAAATTTGCAAGTAGAAGTGGCAATGGGCAGACCACATCGCTCGGAGAACTGATAACCGATTGGGAAGAAGGATTCTGGTATGCTGGATGGGGAAGACGATGTGTAGGCCGGCCCCCCGCTAGGTGGACCGACGACCTCGTCAAAGCCGCGGGGAATCGCTGGATGCAGGAAGCGAGTAGCCGGTCCAAGTGGCTTCTATGGTGGAGGCATATGTTCGGCAGTGGACGTGTTCTGGCTGATAACGATGAATGATGATGATGAAAACTTTTGTTAGACCAATGCTCAAGTTCAATTATGGTCATACCACATTAAAATTATCTGTTTAATATTACGAACACAATAATTTAAAACGATGTATTTTACTTATTTTATTCGATGGGGCATCTACTCTTATTAGCATTTAATGGTGCGGCATCTATCCTTATGAAGACATATATCTTCAAATAAATTGTTATGCAAAAAGTTAACTTCTACAAAATCTGCAACTGTTAGGTCACCAACAACTAGTTTTAATGTTATACAAAATAATAGTTTTAATGTTATAAAAAAAATATATACCTACTTACATAGAGATAATAAAACGTTTTTTTTTTTAATTAGGAGGCCTATATCCCCATATTACCTACTCTACTGGTGAAAATACCTGGATACATATTTCAGAAGTTTAAACAGGTCTAGAACCAATGTAAGCGACACTGCGATTACACAAATGCAATTTGAAAAAAATAATACCGACTTCCATTCCATTCATCATCATCATCATCTCAGCCGTAGGACGTCCACTGCTGAACATAGGCCTCCCCCATGATTTTCCAAAAGGACCGGTTGGAAGCGGCCTGCATCCAACGTCGTCCTGCGACCTTCATCAGGTCGTCTGTCCACCGTGTCGGTGGACGACCTACGCTGCGCTTGCCGGTCCGTGGTCTCCACTCCAGAACCTTTCGGCCCCATCGGCCATCTGTTCTGCGTGCTATGTGCCCTGCCCACTGCCACTTCAACTGGCTAATCTTCTGGGCTATGTCGGTGACTTTCGTTCTTCTACGGATCTCCTCATTTCTGATTCGATCACGTAGAGAAACCCCGAGCATAGCCCTCTCCATAGCTCGTTGTGCGACTTTGAGCTTATCTATGACGCCCATAGTAAGAGACCACGTTTCAGTGCCATAAGTCATCACTGGTAACACACATTGGTCGAAGACTCTTGTCTTGAGACACTGAGGTATTTTTGACGAGAAGACTTCGCGAACTTTCCGAAACGCTGCCCAGCCGAGTTGGATTCGACGATTGACCTCTTTCTCGAAGTTGGACCTGCCTAGTTTGACTGTCTGTCCCAGGTAGATGTACTCGTCAACAACTTCGAGAACTGAGTTCCCAACTGATATTGGGGTAGGTACAACATGGGCATTAGACATAATTTTCGTCTTATCCATGTTCATCTTAAGACCTACCCGTTGGGAAACTCGATGGAGGCCTTCGAGCATTGTACTGAGGTCTTCCATGGATTCTGCCATGACTACAATATCGTCGGCAAATCGAAGGTGAGTGATGTATTCGCCGTTAATATTAATGCCAAGTCCTTGCCATTCCAGAAGCTTGAAGGCGTCTTCCAATGTAGCGGTGAACAGTTTCGGAGATATAACGTCTCCCTGTCTCACGCCTCTTTGCAATGGAATTGCCTTCGAACTCTGCTCCTGTACTCGGACTGACATGTAGGCGTTTTTGTACAAACACTTCAGCACTTCAATATACCGATAGTCAATACGGCACCGCTGGAGAGACTCAAGCACTGCCCACGTCTCGATCGAATCAAAGGCTTTCTCATAGTCCACAAACGCTAAACAAAGAGACAAGTTGTACTCTTCGGTCTTCTGTATAACTTGCCGTAGCGTGTGGATGTGGTCTATGGTACTATAGCCTTTTCGGAAACCGGCTTGTTCCGGAGGCTGGAATTCATCAAACCTGCGACTGAGACGGTTCGTTATGACCTTCGAAAACAGCTTATAAACATGGCTCAAAAGCGAGATGGGTCTGTAATTTTTAAGTAAAGTGTTGTCACCTTTCTTGAAGAACAGCACCACCACGCTTTTGTTCCATGCTTCTGGCGTTGAACCTTCGAGTAAGACGGTATTAAAGAGCTTCTGAAGGACTTTAAGTACCGGTGTTCCACCCACTTTCAGAAGCTCAGATGTGATACCGTCGTCACCAGGCGCCTTGTTGTTCTTAAGCTGTTTCAAGGCCATTCGAATCTCGTACAGGCTGATGTCCGGGATATCTTCGGTATAATGTGGGTCAGCTTAGCTCTTGGGTCTTTGGCCGAGCTGCTAACAGGTTTAGCGACCGAGGTGTATAGCTGTCCGTAGAAACTCTCTACCTCTCCTAATACTTCTGCTTTGGTCGACGCTACACTGCCGTCTTCTCTCTTCAGCTTCGTCAACTGGCTTTGCCCAATAGACATGTCTCTTGCAAACACTTTGGAGCCTTTTTTCCGCTCTATCGTCTCTTTAATACGGTTTATATTAAAGATCCGGTTGTCGTGTCGCAAGGACTTCCATATTCATCTATTGAGCAGCCCATATGCTTCAGCATCATGCGAAGGCTGCATTTTCAGTGAGCGTCGTTCAGCCATGAGGTTGATGGTATCGTTGGAGAGTTTCTGTGGCCTATCTGTACGGTGGGGTTTAAAGTATTTGGAACCCACTGTATGGACAGTTTCTACTAACCTGTTATTGATCTCGTCCACTGAAGCGATGTTCTCAAGGCAATCGAAGCGATTGGATAGCTCAAGTTGAAAGCTCTCGGGGTCTTGTATATGGGCACGAGTGGGTCGGAGCGTAGACTTCATTAGACGAGACCTCTCCAATTTGACATTAATATTCACCGTGCCTCTTACCATTCGGTGATCACTACCGGTTTTAACCCTGTTGATCATCCATTTTCTGACATCTCGCTGTCCAGCAAAGCTCGACCATGGTTTAATGCCAAATGTGGAGATGCAGAAGCGTCAAAACATGAGGCCTACTTAGCCTGGGCTGATGCTCGAACCCGCAAATCTAGAGATGTACGTGAAAAGAAGAAAGCATTTAACCTTGCCGCCAAGTCCTGCAAAAAGGCTCTCAAGATGGCTCGCTTCGACCACATACGCCGGACAGGGAACAAACTTGCTTCTTACCCTTCGGGTAGCAAAGCGTTCTGGTCCCTGGCGAGGTCGATCAAAGAGAACTTCTGCCGTCCCTCACTGCCTCCACTGCTGAAACCCGACGGCTCACTAGCGCATACGGCTGAAGAGAAAGCAAATTTATTTGCCACTCTGTTTGCAGAGTCTTCACGTCTAGATGCTGGTAATGCTGTACCTTCTAGTCTGCCAAATTGCGGGACGGTAATGTCAGAAATCCGCATTCGACAGTCTGAAGTCCGCAAAGCGTTGCGCAATCTAGACGTGAACAAAGCTAGTGGTCCAGACGGTATACCAGCTGTAGTCTTGAGAATGTGTGCGCCAGAGTTGACTCCTGTATTGACTCGCCTCTTTCGCTTGTCTATGACGACTGGTCAAGTGCCAAAATCCTGGAAGCTTGCAAACGTGCAGCCCGTGCCCAAAAAAGGTAGTCGCGCAGACCCTGCCAATTACAGGCCTATTTCAGTCACTTCCGTACTATGTAAGACGATGGAACGTGTACTGAACCACAGGCTCCTGGCATACCTAGAAATGAACGATCTCCTCAGTGACCGACAATACGGATTTCGCCGAAACCGGTCTACTGGGGATCTTCCAGCGTATGCCACTCACATCTGGAACTCAGCCATCGAGAACCACGGAGAGGCGCTTGCTGTCTCTCTCGATATCTCGAAGGCTTTTGACAGGGTCTGGCACGATAGCCTCATTAGCAAGCTTCCTTCATACGGCCTTCCCACTGGTTTGTGTGTCTGGATTTCAGATTTCTTGAGGGATCGGTCGATCCGAGTAGTCATCAATGGCTGTTCTTCCGCCCAATTGGCTATAAATGCCGGAGTCCCCCAAGGATCAGTACTCTCCGCAACACTTTTTCTGCTGCATATTAATGACCTGCTGAAACCCGGTATTTTTGGTTACGCAGATGACAGCACCGTTGTGGAGAGTTACACATCTAACGCACGAACCAGTGCATTACAAATCCAGTCTCATAGGGAAGCGATGGTTCAGCGCTTGAACTTTTCTTTGCAGGCAGTCTCCGAATGGGGCGATGCCAATCTAGTTAAGTTCAATGCTGCTAAAACCCAGGCGTGTCTTTTCTCCGCCAAACGGAGCCCTTTCCAGCTGGCTCCTACTTTCAGGGATGTGTCCGTGCCGATAAGTAACCATTTCGAGCTTCTTGGCATCTCATTAACACCAACTCTCAATTTCGGCTCCTATATTGAGTCCAAAGCCCAGCTTGCCTCAAAAAAGCTTAGTGTTTTGGCTAAGGTGAGACAATACTTCACACCGGGACAGTTGCTTAATGTTTATCAAGCCCAAGTCCGGTCGTGTATGGAGTACTGTTCTCACCTTTGGGATGGTTCTGCCAAATACCAGCTGGAGACACTGGAAGCTATTGAGAGGAGAGCCAAGAGACTCATTAACGACGACCACCTAGTACGCAAGAGACTCCAGAGTCTCGAGCATCGCCGCAAAGTCGCTTGTTTATCGGTTTTTTATCGGATACATTTCGGTGAGTGTGCAATGGAACTTCACAATTTGATTCCGCCATCCCCATTCTATAATCGGACATCCAGAGATACTCAGAAGCGCCACCGCTTTATGGTGGATATTCCATTTACCCGGACGAAGCGATTTACTTCTTCGTTTATCATACGAACCGCTAGGGAATGGAACACCCTCCCTGAGTCGGTGTTTCCGGTTAAGTACGATATGGGGGTCTTCAAAACACGAGTGCATAGGTATCTTCTGGGTAAGCGCGCTCCATCATCGATCGCATCATCACTTAGCATCAGGTGAGATAGTGGTCAAGTGCTACCCAGTTCGGTATAAAAAAAAAAAAAAAAAAAAACACCGAGACATCAGTGAATATTTGCCTTTTGGTGGTCATAATGAAGTCAATCTCATTTCTCGTGGAACCATCGGGACTCAGCCAGGTCCATTTCCTGTGAGGTGGCTTCTGAAAGAAAGAGTTCATCATAAAGAGTCCCTCTTTCTCCAGGAAGTCGGCCAACCTCTGTCCCCTACGGTTCCGTTGTCCATATCCAAATTGCCCCACTTTCAACTCATCCTCGTTTCTCTTACCCAACTTCGCGTTGAAGTCCCCCATAACAACTAGAAAGTGCGTTTCAGAGGTATGTATGGCCCGACTAATGTCCTCATACATATCCTCCACCTCATCATCCGGGTGCGACTTCGTCGGTGCGTATACCTGAATGACCTTCAGCGAATATCGTTTGGATACTCTGAGTATTAGGTATACGACCCTATTGGAAACGCTATCGATCTTAACTATGTTGTTAGTAAGGGACTTGTGGACGAGAAAACCGACACCACCTTGGGACTGTTGGTCGCCCTCCCGGTAGTAGAGTAGGTTACCTGATTTTAGGGTTATCGTGTCCTCACCCGCTCTACAGACTTCAGATAACCCCACAATGTCCCAGTGTAACTTACTCATTTCTTCTTCCAGTTCATATACCTTTTCGTCTGTCCTCATCGTGCGTATGTTGTGTGTCACCAGGGCCAGTCGTCGTCGTTGGGGGTGGTAGCCGGGCGTCTGCCGGGGATTCTTAGCACCCCCTGCCCCACAGTGACCGTGGCCGCTACCGTAGCCAGGAATAGCGGGGCTGCCGGGGACTGGGGGCCTGGTTCCTAATGTGTCTGTCATTTGGGGGGATATTGCCAATACTCGCCACGCTTGGCAGGCGGGTTGGCGAACGCAGTTTTGAGGTTTTAATACTGGGAAAGTGGTGCTGCCCACCTTCCGATTGTTATGCCTTAGCAGATTTTTACGCACCCACGGGTAGAGTTGGGGGTGTACTATTTTAAGCCGGTACCCCACGGCCATTCCATTACTTTGGTAAAAATCAGTTATTGGAGTGTAACTCAAAAACTACTAGACCGAATTTGATGAAACTTAAATAGGACCGGATACACGGAAGAAGCACCAGCTTACAAAAAGAATCTTGAGAATCGGTTCACCCAATCGAATGTTATGAGGTAACAAACATAAAAAATACAGTCGAATTAAGTACCTCCTCCTTTTTTGGAAGTCGGTAGAAAAGAGTAATTGTGCCTATTGTACTAGAGATAAAAATTACTTCTAAATAATTCTTATTAACCTGCAGTAAATTTGGCAACGTCGCGCTTACGTGTAACAGTTATAAACAGTGTTAAGACTTTTATTTCTGTTACACTTATATTCCTGTTACAGTTTTGAAAGTGTTTTGGGTAACATATTTTAAAACACATTTATAAGTGTTACATATTTGTTTTTGTTATCAATTCAATCATACTGTAAAAGATATGATCCTGTAACATTTTAAAAGGTGTTTTAAGTCCCTGCCCATATTCATTGCTAACCCGCAGCTAATAACCATTGCGCGGCTGAACGCACGCCGCTACATCACAGAATAGACAACAGAGACTACGCGAGACATACCTACCCACTTAGAATAGGTACAACGTACGATAAGAACCTATCTATTCGCGAATGTTTACGCAGCTGGGGCCTTACTCCCACCTCTTAAAGTAGTCATATTTCAACCTTACCAATCAATTTACAAATCTAATATTCAATTAAACTATGGATGATATTAATTATATTAGTAATGATCTGGAAGCTATGAAAGTATCCAACTTTTACGTAAGTTCGCCGGAAGAGTGGGTTATGCGTGCTGTAAATAAGAGACATATATCAGTCTTGCATGTAAATATACGTAGTATCAATTGTAACTTTGATGCGCTCCAAGTATACTTGCAACGCCTGGACTTTCAATGCGATGTAATAATTCTTACTGAATGTTGGTTGAGCAAAGTTGTTGATGAACTGCCAACGCTCTACTCATACAAATAACATAAATCAGGTTTTAGAAACCAAAATGATGGAGTAGTTATTTATTCACGTCAATAATTGGGTTTTCATGTATATGAGCCTGATTGTAGTGAAGCAAATTGCATAATAGTAAAATTTCGTCAGGATATTGCAATCGTAGCTCTTTATAGATCTCCGTCCTTCAGAAACATGAACAGATTTGTGAATAACCTTGACGGAATACTGGCGTCACTATCATCGTTTTCGACAGTCGCCATTATTGGAGATGTTAACATCAACATCATGCCAAATAATTGTGATGATATTTCGAAAAATTATTTGAATGCTTGTGCATTGCACGGTCTGCTACCTGCGCATGTGCATCCAACAAGACTAAATAGTTGTTTGGATCATGGAATTCTGAGGAGCAACAAAAACACAAACACCATTGTTTTTGACTCATTGTTTACTGATCACGCACCTATCCTTTTCCAGGTAGATCTTGCTCATGTGTCGTCATATAAAAACCAATTGAATACCTTTGTTGATCGTGCAGATTTTTCAGCTATAGTTTCCGAAATAAAGACGTTACATTTTGAAGACATAGCAACTAATATGTTAATAAATTTACTATAGTAGATCCAACCGTTTATCCTCTTTTTGACAGATCTAATTTGTCAGTTAAAGTGTTGTGACCAAGTGATTATAGTGGACACGATTTCGATTCATTTTTCTATCGAGTCTGTGCGGAAAGAGAATAGTCCTAGGAATGGCGCCATGACCATGGCTATTGGCCATCTAGAAATACGTCAGCCAATGGGGAATGTTGAAAGGGCGTGGACAGGCCGTCATGGCATGGCCATCTAGAAACGCATCAGCCAATGGGAAATGCTGACGCATTTCTAGATGGCCATGCCCAGATGGCGAGGCCACGCCGTCCGGTTACACCCGTGTAGTTTCCAAGGTAAGCTATCAAATTCTGAGTTATAAGTTTTCACTTCTATCGGCAATTCCTATGACTGCCAATTTTTTTGTCTATGGGTAAGCAGTAGTATTTTATCAAGGTAGTAAAACTCAATGGTCCACCGCCGTTTTGTATTTGTCACTGTCACTCGCAACAAGACGCCCGTGCTAGTAATTATTTGCTGAGTTTTATATTGGAACTATAAAATGCCGAAAGGATCAGTGCTGAAAGGACAGACGAGAGAAATGGTGATCAAGCTTCGTAATTACTTTGAAGCAGAGTATCAAAATGGCGGCCCGCTTTTACCATTGTCGCAAGTGAGAGAGCGCGTTGCGGCCGCGTTAGGTATTAGTGCATCTACGATTACAAAAATTACTACCGAAGCCTACGGAACAAGCGGCATGCAGGAGAATAAGCTTCGTACGCCGAAGAAAAAACGCCAACCACGTCGTGTGACTTCGGTTGACAACTTTGACGCAGACGCTATACGCCGTCATATATATAACTATTACTTACGTAAAGAAGTTCCAACACTTAAAAAACTTGTTGCTTCTTTGCGTGAATGTGATTTGTTCCGAGGTCAAAAATCGTCATTGGTAAAGGTCTTGAATGAAATTGGATTTACTTATAAAAAATCGGACAAACGCAAAATATTGATGGAGCGTCGCGACGTAGCTTTTGCTCGTTGCGAATTTTTGAGCGAAGCCAAAAAAATTACAGATTGGTCAAATGTTGTTTTCACTGACGAAACTTGGCTGAATGCGAACCACACAGTGTCTAAGAGCTGGACTGATGACACCGCTGCTTCCACTACCTCAGTACCGATGGGAAAAGGAGAACGTCTAATTATTTGCCATGCAGGGTCTGTGAAAGGATTCATGCCAGATGCTTTGTTGGCCTTTAAATCCAAAAAAACAGTTGAGTACCACGAAGAAATGAATTCTGAGGTTTACGAAAGTTGGTTTAAGGAAATGGTACAATCATTGGAAGAACCGTCAGTTATTATTATGGATAACGCATCCTATCACTCACGCCAAATTGATAAAATGCCGACCCAGGCCGACAAAAAACAAGTAATCATTGACTGGCTTCAACGACATGGTGAAAATGTTGATAACTCCTTACTAAAAGTACAATTACTAAATATATTACGAACAAAAAAACACTTCCCAAAACGATATGTGATCGACGAAATAGCTGCAGAACATGGTCATTGGGTTCTTAGACTTCCACCCTATCATTGTCAATACAATGCCATTGAATTAATATGGGCTCAAGTTAAAGGACACGCTGCTAGAAATAACACAAAACCCCCATTCACGGCAAACAAAATGGTAAATTTATTAAAAAATGCATGTGTGAAAGTAACTGCGGAAAGCTGGCAAAATGTAATTCAAAAAACACAAGAAACTATAATGGCAGATTGGGATAAACACGTGGCGATAGATTATATGAGTCAACAATTAATTATAAATGTCGGCAATAGCTCGAGTGACAGCAACGATGAATCTGATTTTGATTAATAAATAAATAAAAATAAAAGATTAGATTTCGTTTGCTTAAATTGGAATTGGGGTTGCTCAAACTTTACTATTTTCTGGTACCAAACGGCAGACTTTAATGTCTGCCATCCCCAGCGAGCAACACGGAAGGGAGTAGCCTTAGCTAAAAAATATTGTTCAAATCTTTCTGTCATTTCTTGCGGGAGGGGAAGTTGCACACTAGCGCAAAGCCGCACTATTACATACAAAACATACCTGTACCGCTCCATTGCCGATCATACTCACACAACCAAATCACTAACACATAAAAAATAAAGCACCATTCACAAATCTAGCCCCGCCCTCACCCCACAGTATATTATCAAACTCCATGGTCCATGCGGACTTGTACTTTGACAGAGGGGAAACGCTGTGTATGCCTACTCCCTTCCGTGTTGCTCGCTGGCCATCCCAGATTTAACCGGTAACAGCTTCGTCAAGTATGACTTGTACTTGTAATCATCATAGTCATCATAACCTTGTTCTTTTTTGGATATACACCAGGAGATAAACACGTCTTCAAATAATGCTGTATGTTTTCCTGAGGCGCATCAATATAACGGTTTTACATAAAAATAAATCCGATATTATGTGCCGAGAACGGAAAACACCCGTGTAAAAATAGTTCATAAACAATATCGATATCTCAATCGTAACTTCGTAACATCACTATGTTGATAGCCATAGAACGTAATTTTTTAAAAACGTTTGTTATTTTATGGAATTTATAAAAAAACTACTGCACTTATGGACTCATTTTGTGAAAGATGATTATTATACGGGATCAAGGAGCAAATTTAAGCAGTTGTCATATTTTTAAAACCTCGCATTTATAAGTTAACTTTTGCGTAACATCGTCATGTTACGTTCTATTGGTGCTGTCAAAAAGAGGATAAACGGTTGGATCTACTATAATGACTGTTATAAAGAAACACACTAAAACGGTTCAAGTTTCTTGTCGAAATCGAATTAAGAAGCCCTGGATTACACATGGCCTTTTAAAGTGCATGAGAGTTCGTGATAGACTACAATTGCAAAGCCGTAAATTTCCGCAAACATGATAATAAAAATAAGTTACAAACGCTACCGTAACTTCTGTAACAATCTCTTAAAAAAATTGAAATGTGACTATGAAAATGCCGAATTTCAAAAAGCAAAGAAAAATCCAAAGAAGACTTGGAAAGTTATAAAAGAGATCATTAATAAGAACACTGATTACACCCCAGCCAAAGAACTGTTAAGTATGTCATGTACGGAATACGAGTCTATTGACTATGTTAATCACTTTTTTGCCAACGTGGGCAATGAACCAGCATCTCGCATTAAAACTCGGGAGGGTCTAGCTTCTGAAACTTTATTTCCTTTTTTTCATGTTACAAATAGACTAAGTAATTCAATGGGACTGCTGAGTGTCGATGAAACAGAAATACATGGTACAATTATGGAACTACGAAATGATTGCGCGATAGGGTGGGATGGTATTCATAGCTCAGTCGTTAAACAATCAAGTCTTTCTATCGTTACGCCCTTAAAACATTATATTTAATCTATGCCTTTCTGAAGGTATTTTCCTGATGCTTTTAAAAAAGCTCTAATTCATCCTATATTTAAGGATGGGGACAGGGACAAATTACAGACCGATATCGGTATTAACCACCTTTTCAAAAATCTTGGAGAAAATTCTTAATAATAGATTGATAAGCTTTCTAGACAAAAATGATATACTTGCTCCAAATCAGTTTAGCTTTAGGAAAGCAAAGTCTACGGAAGATGCCGTTTTAGAACTTACAGACGCAATCGTGATTAACTTGGAAAAGAAAATCAAAACAGTGGGCATTTTCCTTGACTTGTTAAAAGCATTTGACACTGTTTCTGTCCCCCTTCTCTTGAAAAGATGGAAAAAATTGCAATCAGAGGACCTGCATTAAAAATATTTCAAAGCTATTTAGTAAATCGTACACAAAGTGTAAAAATTGATTCCTTTCTAAGTAATGACTCAAGACTAAGTGGTTTTGGAGTGCCCCAAGGCAGTGTTTTGGGACCGACACTCTTCTTATTGTATGTTAACGATTTATGCAAACTTACGATACCAAAAAGTTAAAATAATAACTTATGCGGACGACACTGTGCTTTTAGTTGAGGGCAAATCCTGATTTCCGCAAAAACTAATGCAGAAAGTGTAATCAGGTGTGTTATATCTTGGCTTGATTCAAACCTACTAACACTTAATATAGGTAAAACTAAAATTATGACTTTCTCTGCTTGCATATCTGCACATCCGGCGAGTCCTTCCAGATTAAGGCTCACCAATGCTCACCAGCTTTCAATTCAAACTGTGACTGTATGATCTTGGAAAGAGTCTCTTTTGTAAAATATTTAGGAGTGTAAATCGATGATATCCTAAATTGGCAAAATCATATAAACATTCTTTCAGGACGAGTTCGAAAACTAATGTTTACTTTTAAAAAGCTAAGGTCCTCTGTTAATATACAAACGCTCAGATCTGCATACCTTTCTCTAGCGCAGTCTATATTGTCATACTGTATTAGTGCTTGGGGTGGCACACACATTACTACTACGCTCAGATTAGAAAGAGCACAAAGAGCTGTCCTAAAAGTCATACATAAGAAACCTAAACTTCATCCAACAATACAACTTTACAATGAGAGTGAAGTACTGACAGTGAGACAGCTCTTCGTTCTCAACACCATTCTAAGACAGCATAGGTTAGTGCCGGTTCCATACATTCAGTCAGCCACCAGAAGAAACGTCTCAAAGACAGAGTGTGTAGTCTAAAATCATTTAGAACTCAACTTGCAAATCGACACTTTCTAATTTTGGGCCCGCGTTTATATAATAGGATTTGCAAGATTATATTCTTTCTATTATATTCGTCTTCTATGTAGGTTCGAAATAAAACGACTACTTCAAAACTTACTTCAAAAATTTACTTATCAAGAAACGGAACAGTTTATTTTAGCTCTAAAATAAATATGTAACTCTTGAAATAGTAAGAAATAAATTTAAATTGAATAAATTATCCTTATCCTCCCTCAAAATTGATACAAACACACACACACACCCTTTTACTCGCATTAATTTATTAATATACACACACACACATATATATATATATATATATATATAATTTACTTACTAAAACTCGTAGTATTATTTGTGTCATTGGTTATTGAGTACTTAAATTTTTTTTTTTTCTTTCACTAATTTTGTTTTTAACTAGCCATTAAGTAACTACAAAGAAATAAGCTTTGTGTCTCTTCTGGGAAGGTCGTGTACCCTGTAAAACAGTTTTTAACTAGTACAGGGACAGGAGCTCAAAATAAAGATATTTTGTAATATTTGTTCCTTTTAAGAGCATTAGATGTTTAAATTGTTTATGAGAAATCATTGTCTACCTAAGTGATGAAATAAATGAATATTATTATTATTATTATTATAATTTGGTTGACAGTTTTGTGTCGGTGGGAGTACGATAGTAGGTACCAAGGACCATTAATTAAAGGTAACTACCTAAGTATGATTATTCTAAGCTTATCACAAATCGCTCCTGATTTATGATAGTTTCGTAAAAGGTGGGAGTAGGCCCTCAGCGATGTCTATGCCACGGTAATACCACACCACCGTCTATGTAAACTTACAGTCGGCCGACGGAGACCTCTAGACAGAGCAATCGTGCGGGGTTTGCGGTGTGCGAGAGGGACGGTAGCGAGCTCAAACTGCCATACATTCGTTTGGGACATGTTAGTCGGGCGTCTAGTGACAACCCTACCGAAATGCCGCATGCCTACACAAAAGCGGCATTATGCGTAACATCGAACGTGTTGGCCCACTGTACGATTTTTATTATGCTGTGGTAATATTATCTATACAGTATATTGCCGTGACAGTATTCTGTCTTCATAGAAACGGCCGAAACTCGAGTTATACCTACACTGGTACAATAGCCGTGCAGGGCGTGCAGCCAGTCGCGAATGCGCCGCTGTGACGATGTGAACGAAAGGTGTAATAGTTTTGTAAGCACTAAGCGTGCGATTTTTGAATATTTGATTGAAATAAGTACAAGTAGGTAGTTATTTAACGCACAAACTATGTTATGATTTTATTGGTTCCTCGATTTGTTTGATTATTCAATATCGCACCCAAAGATTTTTTTTAATTTTTTTTTAAATTATCTGGAATCTATAAAATATTTTTATATACCTACATACCTAACCTACTAATAAAGTGCGTAATTTGTTTCTTATTATAGGTAGGTATTTCGCTTCACCGAGTAAAATGTTTGGATTAATAAACTAAGAAACAGTTTATTAAACCAAACATTTTATTTTATTTAATAGTTTATTGATTATAAATAAGTACCTACTGAAACCACTAGTTATTGCTCAGCACACCTCTCGACAACCTTTAGCCATCCACACCAACGTTGCCCCTTTTGTCACCATTGATGGTGGCTTTTATGGGGGGCCCGTTTAGTGGGTGGCAAGTCACCACCTGCCTAAATATTTTAAGATGAGACTGAAATTGGCAGGTGCCGTAGTCTCGTCCATAGCCCACTATCTCCCGTATCACTAATAAGTACATATCAATAGCCATGCCGTTTTACCCATTTTTGTAATAGATATACCATGTAACCATCCATCCAAAATGTTTCTGTTTTTATACTACATTGTATTTTTATACTAAACAGGCCTCTAAGTGTTGGCTACAGCCCCACTTATGCCTTTGTAAAGGACCGGATGAAACCCGTGAAATTGGTTGAATAAAAATAATAATAATAATAATAGTACTTTATTGCAGACTCGAGATCCATTATACAAAATTATACAAACAGGAAAACAGATTGATTATTCAAGATTATACACAAAAATGTCAACAATTCAAATATTATAAAATAAATTAAAAATAAAAATATATAAAATATTAAATGTTACTAGGTGGCAGTAGCTAGCCATTGTCGGTACGTTGCAGATCGCAGCAGACGGTCTGCCAGGCTTCTGATTATGGTATTTTTGCACATGTCAACTCTAGACATGAATGAGGCGATCCGCCTATAATAATAATCGTTAGAGTTCTCTATGCAGGTAGCTGAACGGTCAGTTATTCTAGTAGGCTCACAGAATAAATAATTCAAATGGAATGGTTTAAACAGTGCAATTAGATCTGTTTTATCTGATGAATCAGTTGACAGATCGATGTTGCCTGCTTTTAGTAATATTTTAGGTATCAGTGGTCGCTCTTTTAATGACACATGCTAAACATGGTGGCCTAGTTGGTCAATGGCGTCTGACACGGAGAGTCAGAAGACGCGGGTTCGAATCCCGTCCGAGGATGTGAATTTTTTCTCTATAAATTTCAATGTTTGAGATCGCTAAAGCAGGCGTTAGTGCTTTGAAAAGTAATACTATAAACATGCTAAACACCTACCGGAACAAACATTTAAGTGCATAATAATTTTTTTATCCTTAGGGTGATGTATAGTTTTCTTCACGATAATACGAGTACCTACAAAATGTGCCCTAGAGGACGTATTCGTGTGAGATAAACTGTTTATGAATGAAACCTGAAATGTCCCAGCTGCACTTTACTAAGAGTTCTTCTATCGCCGAACGCTGAGACTTGTACAAAAAAAATACACTTTGATTTTTTCGCTTGTCACAGCCCACAGACAAATTATGCTCTTTTTTTTACTAACTTTCACTCTTGGGATTACACACTAACTTTCACTCTTGGGATGCGTTCCATAAATCCCTAACAAGAAAAACGCGCGTGTAATAAACGTGCAACAATTGTTACATCCGCAATGTCGGACGAAATGTCAATGTAACAGTTGTTACATACGCAGTTAAATTGCTAATAGAAAACGTGAATTTAAATAATACCTACAGACAATGGTCACCGTACGCAGCCAGGCCGCTAAAAAGTATTCTCGTAGTAGGGTTTTAGTTTAGTATCGGATTATGCCGATTACGGGTAACTTTGGTCACGGTAATATTATATATTACCGTGCTTTGGTCCAAACGCCAGAACGGCTGAATTAAAAAAGCCTCTCATTTTGTGTTTATGGATACAAAATGTCATGGCTTTAAAAGTTTCAGATGTTTGCCTCTACAATTCCTTCGTAAACATTATTAGTACCCCTCAGATACTTCACGACGTTTGTATATGGGGAACACTGCAACTATATAAATGCATACTTATAAAAAATTACAACCAAATTTTTATGTTAACAACATAATAAGCAAGATTACAATTGGAACAATAAACATGTGAGCAGTACGTACAGACCTAGTACAGATCGCTACACGTAAATTGAACTATGCGGAGAACACATTTTCGGGTCTCAATCGAAGTGCGGGGCGAGGGTCCGCGCGTAACCATAGCAACGCGGCGACAAACAATCACACTCAAAAAGGTTCTTCGACCTGTATATATCTGTCAAATCTGTGATGAATAAATTTAATTTCAAGAAAATAGCAAGGCTACAACCAATTTTAAGGAGGCAGGTGAGTGGAATTGTTTTTGACATAAGCATATAATTATTTTAAGAGGAAACAACTTATATAACTATACTGGTTATACTATAGCGTCAATCCAGTTGAAGAAGCTTACGTCAAAAGAGACCACGTCATCGATAATATGACAGAAGAATAACCAAGTCGGAGATTCAGATGGCAGTGATTCTGAATTGGATTCTTCAACTGACACAGAAGTAGCTCTACCATGAGTTGGCAACACACATATTTTTATAGTCGATACTCGATCTCGCCTACATAATAAGCTTGTGATTGGCGTACTCGCTGTCAATTTTAGTTTTACAATTGACCGCGAGGTGACACTGTTCTTTTTTTTCATACATTTTATGCGGCAGTCGATTTGTCGAGTTCTAGAATATCACTTAAAATACTCGTATGTAAAAGGTGTTACGCCCATGAATAATAATGAATAAGATGAGTATGCCTATAATTGTTCTATTTAAAAATACCTAACGATTACTTCCCACAACAATTTGTTAGAGAAATACAATGATTTGAAAGAAAATCCGAGATTAGTTTTATGAAATTTGATATTTGGTTTACCTTGCGTTTCATTTTTAACCACCGCAGAGTAAGTATTCGTCAATCACATTTGTCCATAACTGTACCGGCGCAGAAGACCACCATTTTGGTTCAAGTTACGTGCCTCGACCTATATTCACTTTTGTTTTGTAGCATTAGAACTCACTATGAAAATAGTATAAAAATGCAACAGTTTGGAAACTAAGCCTAGTTATAGCCTAGCGGAAATAAACTTATACGTGACCACTGGTCTTGGACGCGGCCTTACTACTGACAGCACCGCGACAACCGCTTAGGGCTCTCGTCGATGCGCATGTTTGTGTGAGTGAGCCGTTTTGAACGTTTGTAGGTAGTTTACCTACTGATCCTATATATTTATACTGTGCTATGAACCAGTTCGCTCAGGGAACTCCTGGCACCATGTCAATTCGTATTGTGAAGCAGTAATGTTTGCATTACTGTGTTTCGCTTTTATGGGTATGGGTGCCGGTGAAATAACAGACACATGAGACTTAACAACTTAATTAATCAGGGTTACGGGCGCAGTGCAGTTGGTCACTGTTGACAGAATGAATCTGTTATAAACAAAGGTGCTTCTTTCGTTCCCAAATAGCATAAAAATAAACAGTTTTTGTTAATATCTCCCATTCATTCGGAGTGACTATGGTTACCATAGTAATATACCAAGGTAGATATACTTCGTTTCCGTGATACGTGATGGTTGCAAATTGCATTGTACCTCTACTCTAGGGGATAACTACGCTGCTTTATTTTGCAAATGACGAATATGATTGCATCATTAACTGTTGAAACAGTTGTCAAACAAAGCAGTGTCCTCATTATTGAAACTGTAACCGTGAATATCGTCAGTATTGTTACACACCCTATCCGAACCGGTCCTAGAGAACACCATTCCTTATCCGGCTTACAATATTTAAGCCGGATACGCGGTTGTCCAACTGCATATAAAAAATGAACTATTTGATTTGTGCTGAACTTTTTTGATGTAGTATGGAAGAAGGGCGGATCAAATAAACTCGAACGTACTCGTAGATAGATATATTTTATATATTAGATTGAGTTTTACAAATATATTGAAGAATAAACAATAGTGCTTCATGGTATCGTGAGTAGGTAACAACATTTTGCAGCAGACAATATATTATTCACTAAATGTGACAACAATTTATTTGAAGCGTGCATCTATACGATGAATATGAAAGCTTCTAAACTAAGAATTAACTCGTATTTTGAAAGTGGGACTTCCAATTACAATTTATATGCCACAATTTAAAAAAAAAGTATTACTAATAATTTTGTTTATTAATTTATTACTTACAATACATTTCACTCCAACGAAGGCCATCACGCGGCATAATTCTAAGTTGATAAAGATAAAGATAAAGATCATTTATTGGCCATCAAATAACAATCGTTACAGGCATGTCAAATGTTACATTAATTCATATTATATAATACTTACATACTAAAAGATTCACGCATTTAACATTAAAATATATATATAATATATATTTTAATAATATAAAAGTCAAAAATGGTCTGTATTATACATATTGATTAAAACTGTGTATTAACAATGTTACTGCTTTTCTTACACATAGCAGAATGACGATTCCAAGAATTGCAATTGTTGTGAACACGTGAAAGTATAACAAACGTATTTCGCTAGCTAAGACAAGTTAAGATAGTCTAAAAATATTTTTAATGCGTGTGCGTGGAGACCGAATCCAGAAATTCCGTAATGAAAATAACCTAACACCCCCCATTCCAACTCCATCTATCGATGAATAGCAGAACTTTTAATGACTTTTTGAAATATCACGCTTGTCTCTTTAGTTCAGCAACTCGCCTCTAGATGGCATTGGTTAAATAATTATAATTGCATAAGTTGATAAAAACAGCTATGCAATAGCTTTACCGCGGCAGTCTCCGAGTGCCACACGTCTTTTTTTTTCAAGTTATCACTATGTTTTTATTATATTTAAAGCTTGCTTAGCGAGACGCTCCGCTCCGCCTTAGGGAGTTAAAATTCGATGCTCAAACGGTAAGCCTCAGTGGCCTAGTGGTTTCTCTCTAAAATTGCAATGTTTGCTATCGCAATGCAGGCGTTAGTGCTTTAAAAATATCTATATATATAACAAGTACAACTTGAAAAATTTAATACCGACTTCCATTCTATTCAGTTATTGGAGTGTAACTCAAAAACTACTAAACTGAATTTGATGAAATGGGACCACATGGGAAGCACCAGCTTTCAAAAAAAGAATTTTGAGGATCGGTTCACCCAGTCGAAAGTTATGAGTTAACAAACAATAAAAAAAACATACAGTCAAATTGAGTACCTGCTCCTTTTTGAAAGTCGGTAGAAAATGAATCCCTATAATCTTCTGGTCGCGCTATAACTTGAGAACGGATGGAACAATCTCGCTCATTCTTGTGTTAATTATTCTCAGGAAAAGGTTCTTATGAAAGAAAAATTAAGAAAAGATGGGAGGTTATGCCAAGACCGAAAGCCGAGCCTACTACGCGGACGAAGTTGCGGGCAGTCGCTAGTATTCAATAAATAATGAAGGGTTGCGACAATGATACGAAAGTTAGGAAAGTATTTGGAATAATTCTTTCGGTTGTGGCATTATACAACAACCGAACATGTTATGTATCGTTACTGTGGCCGGATAATTGATTTTCTAGGGTAAAACTTAGGTGCCTGATACAGAAAGCTTTTTGTGTTAAGGGACAGTACAGACACAAGGCCCACCTGGTGTTAAATGATAAACTTTGCCTAGAACAGATGCATTTCCTCATAAGTAACTGCACTGCCTCTGTAACTTAAAGACATTAAATAAGTCTCGTGTGCTTGTGGTTTAATAGAATTACCTATTGCGATCATTACTGCTAAACGGTAAAAAAGGTGTGGCGGCAGTAATTACTCTGACAAACCCAAACAAACAAGAGTAGGTACTGCTGCAACTAAACCAGAGTTCAGTCTATCACCCCACCTATATAGTACTTTATGGGCTTTAATTGACTAAAACCAGCCTTCAAATATAGTTGGGTGAATATACCTTAAAATAAATGTAATTTGAAAAAACAATAAGATAAAGCACGTTGGGGAAGGTAAAGTGGATGCAAGCGATGACGACGGTAAGTCTTTGAACAATATTAGATGTCCTCGCGATAAACCTATGATCGAGCGTGTCAACGTCGCGGGTGTTTTATTAGAGTTCGAAGTAGACAGTGGTTCCCCTATAAATGTTATTTCCCATACAACGTACGAGACATTTTTCCCGCACATAACGCTGTCACGTACTAGGAAAAAATTTTGCAGCTACACCGGCGATAAAATGCCTATTAGTGGGTACATTCGTGTACCCGTCACGTACCTCGGGAGTACACAATGTACTCGATATATGTACGTCGTCCGTGACGGTGGGCCGCCGCTCCTAGGACGAAGCTTCATGTATGCTTTCGGGTTAGAGATAGCACCCACAACGTCGAAAATTAATTACGTTCGAAACGGTTGGCCAAGGAACATCACGGATCCTATAATAAGACCATTTTTTAACTGTCGGTTCCAGCTGTCGTATGAAAACGGCGTTTTAATGCGGGGTCATAAAGTTGTTATACCGGCATAGCTTCGTGATAAGGTATGCACAGAACTGCACAGCTCTCATTTTGGCATAGTAAAGATAAAAGCAGCGGCTTGCGCCCGCTTCTGGTTCCCGGGTATTGATGCCTATCTCGAGCAGCTAGTGAGTTCGTGCACCGTGTGCGCAAAGCTCCGCCCTGCACCGCCGCGCGCACCCCTCGCCTGCTGGCCGCTCCCCCCGCATGCATTCTATAGAATACATTTGGACTTCCTAGGTCCTATTTATTATAAAATGTATTAAATGTATTTAAAATGTTTTTAATTATTAATTTAATTATTAATTTATTAAAATGTATTTAATCGTTGTGGACGCTTTTTCCAAATGGATAGAATTCTATTGTATGAATATCAATTTTGGTTCGAAAGCCGTTATCGATAAATTAAATGACCTGATGTCCCATGTCGGGGTGCCTCACACCATAGTTAGCGACAACGGCACGTCTTTTACTTCGAAAGAGTTTCAAGATTTTTGCAAGTCTAATGGTATTAGTCATGTCTTATCTCCTCCGTATAATCCGGCTAGTAACGGCCAGGCTGAGAGTCTAGTCAAAGTTGTTAAAAAAGGCATTAAATCGATTATAATTTCTGGCGGCTGTAAAAATGTCTCGCATGAAAAGATTTTAAAGTTTTTATTTAACTACCGGAACTCTAAAAATTGCACCACCGATAAATCGCCGGCTGAATTGTTATTCGGGCGTTCATTACGATGCAGACTTTTAAATCCTTCTAACGTCATCGACTCATCATCCACTGACCTTTCCCGCGACGTTAAAAATAAACAGTGCTTACAGGCGAAGTTCTATAAAGGAACTGTGTGACCCGATTTCAAAATCAAAGATACAGTTTGGGTTAAAAAATATATCGGTAACAAAAAATTCTACTGACTCAAAGGGATAATCAAGGAGCTCTTAGGTAGTGTTGTTTATTTAGTTTTCATCCCTGAATTGGACGTGCAGGTAAAGAAACACAAAAACCAATTATGGTTGAGAAAAGAAGAGGAAAACTTATCTCCAGCGGCCCCCGAATGCAATCACAACTGGTCCCCGGATTCTGTTGAATGTAATTATCAATCCAACACAAACAATAACGCGCTGGCCGAGTCAGAAGTTTATTGTGTTGATGATGCTAGCTCCGGTGACTCACTTACACGCGTGTCTGACGACGCCGAGCTGCCACACCGGGAAGGGAGGAGTGAGGAGGCGCCGGGATCCCTCACGCCCGCACCCGCGCCATGCACACCTGAATCAACTGATCTAAGGACGCGGAAATCTAGCGCTCAAGATGAATCCCCCATATTCTCTACTCCGACCACTGCCCCAATTCAGGAACCTAATAGATCTAAACGCGATAGAACTAAAGTTAATTATAGGCAGTTTTTCTGATTAGTTACTCCGTATTTAAAGAGAGAGGAGTTGTTATGTATTTAGAGATAGGTATGTAAGTAGCTATGCGCGGCTGCGCCCGCGCCACTATTGGTTCATTAAAACAGTGCGCATCAAGCTGGCAGTTTGAATGGTCGCGTCCCTTTCCCCGTAGCACCGTAGCATATCGCACAATATCTATAGATGGCTCCTAAAGCTTAAAATGCTTCGAATAGACATAGTAATTACTTTACAATAGTTAATTTTAAATCATTTCATATGCTAGTTTCTGCTTGCGCACTACTGCTTGGTGACGGATATCGGGTCCTGCGGCACGGCGGCAAGAACTGAGCTCTGAACAACGGCCTCTTCCGGGAGAGTCTTTCCTGTAGGAGATGCACGCTTTTTTTGAAAATGTTTTTTGTGTACCTTCTCTAAATTTTATCAGTTTAAAGGCCGGAACAGTTATTCAGAAGAACCAACACCACCGTAACACTAAGTATACTTAATATTTGATATTTTTTTAATAATAAGACGGTACAAGCACGAGGTTCACCCTGTGTTAAGTGATAGCCTCTGCCACGGTGATATTACCGTGCCTCTGCCTAAAACAGATACCTACATTTCCCCACAAGTGACGAACTGCGCTGCGCTCGTAACTCTGAGACATTAAGTTGTTAAGTCTCATAACCCTGTAATCTCGATGGCACAGATCACAGAAACAAAGGAGATATGTAAAGGGGGCGGGGCCGGTGTCGCAGCAATATGCCCAAACACAGAACACATTGCTCGCGGCGGTTCGCAACTTTTGCACTATGTGACTGAACGCTGGTCGCGATATTGCATGTAAACAGTTTACAATGCTTGCTCTGTACTTAGGAATATTCATACGTTAAGTTTTAATATCGCAGTGGATAATGGTAAATATAAAAATAAAAAATAGGTATTATGGCAGTACTACCCCGGACGAAATCATTTACAAAAAGTTCTTCTGCTCTATAAACACCCATATAATATAATGGTAACCAATTTCCGGCCAATTCATCATCATTATCATCTCTAATGTATTGTCCAGTACACAGGTAGCCTTCACAACGAGACATAGGTACACATTGGGATGCCTGTTTAACTAATGAGCGTGACAATTAGCTGGAAATACTACGTTTGATTGTCCCTTACATTTCAGATGTACTTCGGTTTCAAATTTTGTCATTTCATGCATAAACCATATCCATAGATAGAAATGAAATATATTTAGTCGGACACACACAGTATTATATAAAACCATAACATAGAAACAAAATATAAATGTGAATACATACTGAATCTCATGTGAATATACACATGAGATTAATTTAAAAAAAACAAAGAAATATATATACAAAACATATACATACATTCCATTATAGGTATTTATACAATATTGCGTGCTGTCACAAATATAGGTCCCAACTCAGCATCTAACTAAGATCTAACTTGGATCCTAGTTACTGATTTTCAGCCGGATACCACAGCATACGTAATAGTACGGAGTTACTTTCCCGTGCCTTCCTCTCAAGTAAAGATACAGGACATCATCTAGTGCGGGATGGTATACTATGTGCTAGTGGCCACCCCTAGCAAAGTAAGTATAGTATATAATATAAGTAGAACGTGTTCCCTACTGGCGTTGATTCCCGCAGGTTTGGCGCGAGACGCGTGTAGGGATGTCAACATCGCCACAAAACAAGTGCACATCGCATCTACGTTTTGTTGGTAGCATAACTATGACATTTGAAAACTGTCAACCCCCACCGCTCTGCCGGCACTCACGTTATAATTGCCGGTAAGCGTCCCACCCACCGCCTCTTCTCAATTTTATCCCTATTTATCGATGACGTTCTAGTTACTCGGTGCTGTACGGTCTAAGTACTTTGCCCGTAGCGTAACCAGGTTTTTGACGTGATAACGTCTTATAAATCGATGAACGCTCGCTGCATCCACGAAAAAGCATGATTCATTGTCACGTTACGTTGTCACATTACGTCTGAGCTTATGCCACGGTCGGCCTAAGCGTTCGGCTTGTCTTATAACGTTATCATGTAAAATTACCGTCTGTAAACCCACTTTACAGACTACCGTTTTTTACCTGTAGGTATAAATGTAAGAAGTTCCTAAGAAAAGTATGCACGAATATGGAACCATGAAAAGATAAGTTTAGGGAGCCCCTGAACATTATGGGATAACGCCCACACAAGGTGTTCAGGTCCCAAACTGGGCAGAGCCTATGGTAACCTGATGCTGCTTATATACATATGCACCCCCATACGCAGTTTAAACAGATATGTTCATGCACACAAATGTTTGACCTGTCCAGGGATTGAACCCGGGACCAGCGGCTCAGAAGGCAGAGGTGCTAATTCAATTTTTCAATTTTAAAAGATCTTTATTAACATAAGGATAAAATAAACAGTACTAAAATGCTAGTGTTAGTAGGCTCCTTAGCAGTACATTAATATTGATTATAAAATACGTTTTTCGAGTACCTAGACTCATATAAAACTTTTGGCATGATCCGTACAAAAAACATAATTTGAAAGCGGTAGTAAGATTACCTATACCATAGGGAATGTTTCACGTTTATAAATATAAGTTATGTAAGCGTTTTAGATTTGCATTACATTTGTTAAATTGTTTTTATAAGAGTATGAAGGCCAAAAGGCGGTAGATAAATAAATCTTTCGACGCTCTAAGCAACGGCGGCGGTCCGCAAAAAGCAACAGGAACGTAAACAATGTTATCTGATCTATCATTCAGCAAGCGCATGCGACGCGCTGCAGCGCGAGTCGCGCACGCCACTCCTACCGTCCTACCCGCAGAGCAGAGGTGCTAACAACTGCGCCAAGCGGCCAGTCTGGTAAAACGGAAAATGCAATGCTGACTGATTTACTACCCTGAATGAACACCTATATATTATCTGAGATGGCAACCATTATCTGGTTACCTGTTGCTCCACAAACCAGAAAACGCTTTTCCAGGTCCTAAAACTTTGGGCTCCTGGGCCACATAGATCTACAGTTATAATCAGCTTAGATAGGAAATAAATACCTAAATATCCTTTTCGACATTAAACCAAAATTATCATGTTTAATGTTATAAGAACTAACGCGCAATATTGTTTTTCACTAGAAAAGGGACTCTTATTGAACGGTAATTAGAATCAAAATGCAGCTTATTTCAAACGCGTGCTTTTTACTACGCCATTTGTGGCTATTTATTGTGAAAAATTTCAGCTTCTAGCAATGAATATGAAAACGAACAATACGATACAATCTACGCCACCAGAAATATTACCTATCTGAAGCTCAACTTGCAAGTGAAAGCTTGTTGCCATGTAAATCTAAAGATAAGTATATGATTGTCTATGAAAATTTTTTAGTATGGAAAAACAGCAAAAACGCCAATTCGTTCTCAGAAGATGTATTCATGGCTTATTTTAATGAACTGGCTAATAAGTATAAACCTAGTACTTTGTGGTGCGTTTATTCAATGTTGAAAAGTACAGTTCGCACCAAACATGGCGTTGATATCAAATCATATTCAAATTTGACTGCGTTCTTGAAGAGACGCTCAGATGAATTTAGAAGTCAAAAGTCCAAGGTGTTGACATCAAATGATGTCGTAAAATTCACACCAAAGAAGCTCCAGATAACCAATATCTTGCAACAAAGGTCAGTGGAAAGAAATAGTATTCAGTGCTTATTTATCCAGGTAATATTAGTTTACGTTTATGAGTGTTCGTGTAACGAATGTTTTTTTTGTTCTTGTCAGGTTGGGTTAATTTTCGGCATCACCGGTGCTTGTCGACGGCAGGAATTGAGTAAAATAATAACAAAAGATATTGAAAGCCATAGATCCATGCTTATGGTCAAAATATTTAACACTAAAAACAAAATTCCGTGCTCTTTTACTATACACGGTCCATTTTACGATATCGTAAAAAAATATGCAAATTTAACATAAAAAAAAGCAAAATGACAGATTTTTTTTCAAAACTATCAAAAAGGTAAATGTACAAGTAAATGCATTGGATTTAATAAATTTGGTTTGACATGTTAGGTTAGGTGCAGTGTAAGTTTTCAGTGAATTTAAATATAATTTAAATATTATGAAATTAAGAGACGGTACAAGCACGAGGCCCACCTGGTGTTAAGCGGTAAACCCTGCTTGTAACCAGATGCATTTCGCCACAAGTGACAAACTGCACGGCGCCTGTGAAACATTATAAGTAGTTAAGCCTCATGTGCCTATAATTTTGCCGGCACCCTTCAAACCAGAACACAGTTTTGCAACATTACTGCTTAGCGTTAGAAACAAGGTATGGTGGCCGTAGTACGTACAACATAACACAAACGTGCAACTGTCCTTGAAAATGCTCCAAACGACACTACAGCATACAGCACGAACATTTGTTATTCCCCGCGTGTTGCCGTTTGTGTGAAACTTTGCGATAAAAATATACTTTTATGTACACTCAGGACAAACGGCATGTTTGAGAATGACATTTACACGTAACTTTGTGTTAACATATTCACAACGCTGGGATACTACCTCTATCCGCGATGCTACAATCTGTGCTCTACCGAAGTTTATTATGTGATAACGAATGTACATGTATCAAAGGTAAATTTTAGATATTATTAGCGACTGCCCGCGACTTCGTTCGTTAGTAGGCTCAGACTTCGGCCTTGCCATAACCTCCATTCTTTTCTTGGGTGTTCTTTATTTTGAACTTCTCCTGCCCAGGACAAATAGAGGTTCATTTATATATACACCCTATTTGTATAATTACCAAAAAAAAAAAATGGGCGGTACAAAAGTGTTAATACATTGTAGATATGTAGTAAAAATTTTTTATTACTTCACAGTGAAATAATTATTAATTGTTAAAGTTTTCGAAAATTCCATCTAAAAGTATGGACACCATCTTAACAAAAATACTACATGCCTATGTACAACTTATTAATGAAAACACATGACTCGCGTCAGTGAAAAAATATCTCTCTTACTCTTTCTTACACCCCCCACCCGAGCGTTCGGTGTGAAAGAGATTGTCGACTTTCGGCTTTCGTTCGTTCGTTTTCGGAAGAAACAAAGGCCGCGCGGTGGCAGGGCGGAGGGTGCGGGGTTGGTCCGGTGGCCAGGCCTAACGAGCTAGGACGCGAGTTTGCCGAATGTTATGAATGAATGATACATTTCTATGTAGGGGTGTTAAGTTTCATGCATAAACCGCGCGCAGTATATCTTAATGAATAGTGGAAATGCCTAGAATAAAATTTGTAGGTGTGAATCAATCTAGACGTTTGACCAAATATTGATGATTATGTGGGAATTTTTTTTTTTAAAGTAGTTTTAAATTTTCTTCCCATGTATGTATTAAGTACCAGCAGCATATAGTGCTGTTTTTTTTTGGTAATTACTTATACAAATTAGGTGTATACTAGCTGACCCGCCAGCGGCTTCGCTCGCTTGGTAATTTTGTAGTAGTGTATCGAGCTGTCATCTTTGAGAAACTGACACATCTATTGACAGAAAATAAGTCATCATTACGATCTTGACTTAGGCGGAAATTTTATTATTTTGTGTATGCTCTGCCCAATGATATTAAGCTTTTTCAACCGAGTGGTGATAGATGATGATGAAGAGTAGCCTATGAGCTACTCCAGACTATAATCTATCTTTGTGCCAAATTTCAACCAGATCCGCTTAGTCGTTCTGCCGTGATTAAGTAACAAAAATTCATGCATGCATTTATAATATTAGTGAGAAGTGAGATAGATTGGCAGAATTTGGTTTATAAGAGCGTACAAGCTTGTATTAAAACGTTTATAATGGTAGGTGGCAGAGTTCGCCACACACTTTTACCAGTTATTCAACCGTGAAGCAGTAGTGTGCAAACATTACTGTGTTTCGGTTTGAAGGGCACAATGTTTCCAGCGAAGTTACAGTGCAAGAGATTTAACATCTTGTGTCTCAGGGTGACGAACGCAGTTCACGGATGGGTTTGAACTGTAGCTTAAAATTCTTAATGGCACTGAACTGTTATGGGCAAACGTGACGCTTAACATTAGGCGAGTGACTTGCTGGTATCATTACCTACTCTTCAAAACAAAAAATTTGGTGTGTGTCTGGGCAACGGCTGTTTAATTAATAACTTACACCAAAAGTGGGTAGTTGAATAAAACACCCGCACCTCAAGACATCCGCTTCTCCAGTCTGCTCGTGACCGCGGTCGATGTTAAGATCGTAACGTCGCGTTAGTAAAAATTATGTTTGGATAATAATCTGTACGCGAAAATAGTCCCAATATTCTCTTAGTATTTTCTTATGATATAATTTTAATGCACTAACACCTGCTTAGCGATAACAAACATTAGACTTTAGAGAGAAACATTTTGTACATACGACAGTTCAAAATCATATTGACAGTTAAAATTCGATGATCAGACGGTAAGCCTCGGTGGCATAGTGGTTATGTCGTCTGACACGGATTGTCGGTATAAGCGGGATCAAATCCCGTCCGAGGAAGTGATTTTTTCTCTCTAAAATTGCAATATCTTCTAAGTACTTACTCAGTTAATAAAGTGAATGGTTCAATCAACAAAACCCTTCAAGAGCAAAGGCGTCATCCCCATTGACCAGATATTGTTATAGCTTACAATCAACTCCCGCACGGTTATGGAGGTTAGTGTAAACTGAAACTTCATCAACCTGGCACCTCGCTTAGTCGTCTGTCTCGAATGGAGAACAAAGACGGAAAGGCGGTAAAAGGGTGTCGTCCACACGATAGGGTTCCGCAATTCATAAGCACAGCTTCGTACTAAGAAGACACCAAAGGATACATCAACTGTCAAGAGTAACGTATTGGCGAGTGTAATCGGCCATTAACAAACATACAAAAACATTTATTTATTTACTACAATCAAATTACTACTATTATTACACGACTGCCCTAATGCAATAGCGTAAGTAAGCATGTGAACCTTAATATTATTTATATTACCTATCTAAAACTAACAACTTTATGTCGTCTTATTCATATAACACAATTGAAATAACTTTGTTGGCTTTAGAATCGTGACCCCTGAATTTGGTGAAACAAAAACTGTGGGTGGGTTGAAGGGGTTTGTATAAAGCGTATTTACAACATTTTAGCTGCCGGAGACACGCCAAAATAGTCTAAATAGTTTTTTAAAGTTTCAATAAAACACCGTAATTTTGATAGTGACAGGTGACATAAATGACATTAATGCGTAAAACGAAACGTTTCTAGGTAACTTTTAGCCTTTTTTGACATGTACGTTGTATGTAAGTTCTTGAAACGGAACGCAAACATCGAAGATAGCGTAATGTCACTGTCGGAATACTCGCGTCATTCCGTTACTTCCGAGTGTACGTGAATGTTTTCTCCTGTTTTTCTGCGCTTTCTTTTGATATCTCAACGACTTTGCTACGATTTTGGACTCCGATTTTGCTGCTTTACTGTACGACACCTGCTTGCTCACTGGACACTGCGATTGCCTTTGGAAGATTTGATTTTCAATTTTAATTATCAGACCCATACTAGTAGGAATGTGTGCACAATAGTATATTAGTACCTAATGAATTGGCAATGTCACTTGTCTGTGACAAACCTATAGGTTAGGTTAGGTTTGAACTGTGACCCACCAGGCTTCATCAAACTACTTTTGTTCCAAATTTGTGCACAATAGTATATCAGTAGCTATCTAATGAATAGGCAAAGTCACTTGTCTGTGACATACCTATAGGTTACTTAACCTCAAAATACTTAAACTTTTCGGGGGGCACTACCCGAACCCCCCCCCCTCCCCCTCCCCCCCCGAATTCAGGCGCCACGATTCTAAATGTTTACCTGTTTAAATTCTGCCACCGAGCACACAAATAAATCAATTTTTTCGGCAACTCGATTTAAAGACGTGGCCGCCGTCGCCGCGCCACATATCCATTCGGCACACAGAGCCCCATCATCCCCAATATGTCAGGACTCGACATGCTGCCTCGAAATACTCTCATCAAATAATATGTGAGTGCTAAATCTCTCCTAGTTTCCAGTTTGTTGTATCCAACCATGCCCAGTACGAACAGGGTTGGATACATCAGTGGATAAAAGGGATAAACTCCATACAACCTCAAGTACAAGTATCGAGTGAATTAGTATGCGTTCCAGCATAAGATTGTATTTAGTCTCATGTGGAGTGGAGCCCACACAGTGGCAGTACATTCGAGCTGGCTTCTTACGAGCGCATTATACAGGGCAGTTAATGCTCCCACTTCTGTAAAGCCTTCCGTTTGACGCAACATGAAACCTAATTCCTGTAAGCCTTTTTACAGACTTGTTTAATGTGGTCTCGGAACGTCAATTCGGTATCGATATTAACTCCGAGATCCTTGATGCAAGCAACGCGTTCCAAAATGTCTCCACCGATCAACGAATCGAACCGAACCGAACATCTCCAATACCTATCGAGTGCAAGGTCAAAATAAACGTATCTAATACAGATTCTAAAGCTTTCTATTTAGATTGTAGACGCAGAACATTTTTACCTTTCCTAGCAAAATAATAATCTAATAGAGCTGTTTATTATTTATTGAGCTGTCCACCGACACGGTGGGCCGACAACTTGATAAAGGTAGCAGACCGACGCTGGATGCAGGCCGCTTTCGACCGGTCCTTTTGGAAATTTGTGGGGGAGGCATATGTTCAGCAGTGGACGTCCTACGGCTAAGATAATGATGATGATGAGCTTTTCAAATATGTATACTATTTTATATGAGTGTATCTTTATATGTGCATAGCTATATAGTATCTACGTATAATTGATTGTTATCTATTTATATAAAAATGTATATATCGATCGATGTTTTGCCTACCGAGATAAAAAACGAATTCTCAATTTTCAAATAGAGCACTACCAAACACACTGGAAGAAAGTGCTGACTACCATTATGTTCACTTGTATACATATTAGTTATGTGCAATAAATAATTTCCTATTTATCTATCAAGTACCGCCTTAAACTCTGGTTTGGTTTGATTCAACAAGGTTGGTGGCAATGCGCTGCGCTCGTCTTCTCCAGTATTCTCGTTCAGCCTGTAATTTTACTGGCTACAGTCAAGTGCCCTACAGAATAAAGCGGCTTACACACTACCCACTGCTTGAATGGAGAATATCAGGCTTTGCCGTGACAAAGATTTTTTTCCTTGTTATTGGATTCGTACGTATAACTATACCAATTTTAAAGTTGCATCTAGTTAATGATTATGTGAAGTAATCAGAGCCAAGTCACAGTCAAATGAGTCAGTCATTAAGTCACGTTCTACAAGTAGTGGACGCATTACTAAGGCTACGTTCCGGAAAGCGCCGAAATTACACGCAGCGGCGTTCGCACACCCATTCCCTTATAAGCCCACGATCATCGTGAGCGAGCCCGCACGTTATCGATGACGTCACCGAAAACGCTCACGTCGCGACCACAATGCTCGCGGATCGAAGATGGGTTTTCGCGGTCGTTGCGAGCTGTCACTGTCAAACCATCAAATAAGTATAGCATTCTTCCGATTTTTGACAGAAAATTTGGCGCGCATTTCGCGACCGCGTAACCGTTCCGTTTGGGTTGAACATTGCAAGCATTGATCTATAGCGGAACGCTATACTGGGGCGCGAAAGTTGTGAGCGTTGACGGCGCTTGCCGGAACGTACCCTAAATCTTTCTACGGTGACGGAAGGAAAACACAATTTTGTACACTTTGTCTACACTCGTGTATCATTACAAACATTTAACGGTTAACAATCCACCGTTACTAAACTAAATTAAAATTAAAACACACATAAGAAAACATAAAAATTATTTCTAAAATCTCTGTTCAGTGATTTTTTTAAATTGCGTATGAAGAACGATACCGTATCGTTGACGTAATATAATTGAATTTAGTACACACAAACTAGCTTTTATCTAGTACGGCGTGGCACAGATAAACTCTCAATTTGTTCGACGTGACTGTGGCGCGTATTTTCAATTGTTTTTGTTCTTCTTTTGCGGTACCATCTCCTGCCAGAGGTTGACTATCATTAAGGCTACTCGGACCTTAGAAGGTGCTGCCCGAAATAGCGACCTGTTGCTCATGTTAAACCACGTCCGGAGATTATTGAGCCATGAGGTACGTCTTCTGCCTGGTCGTCTACGTCCTTGGATTTTACCCTGCATGATCAGTTCGACAAGATCGTATTTCTCATTACGCATGACGTGACCCAGGAACTGGAGTTTTCTAGTTTTTATAGTATTTAAAATCTCTACTTTTTTATTTAGCTTCTGTAAGACTTTTTCATTGGACACTATCAGTCCACGAGATTTTCAAAATTCTTCTGTATACCCACAATTCAAAAGCTTACAATCGTTTACTTGTGGCTTGTGTTAAGGTCAATGACTCGACTCTATACAGAAGAACCGAAAACACGAAGCACTGTGCCATACGCACCCTAGTACGAGTAGAGAGTCTGAGTGATCGGTTACAGAGAAGATGACTTAACTTCATAAATGCGTTACGTGCCTGTTCTGTGCGGTTTTTTTTGTTTCTGTTCTTCATCGTCTGTTCTATGCGGCATTTTATTTCCACACTATGTTCAGCTTGGTCGTTGACGAGTGCGGCGCGTATTTTCAATTGTTTAACAATGCCACAATACTTTCTCGCAAACTAATCGTGCTAAGGGTTCAGTTGCTAAGGTACGGAACCCTAAGAGTTCTACGCAAAGGAGTAAATAATTCTGACGTCATCTTTTTCAATCTCCTTGTTGACTGTGTTTTTATTTGACTCGTGCACGTTTGATATGAGTTAATCTAAATTGAAAACTGAACCACGGATAGCACATTTCAAAAGCAAACAACACTACCTATGCTTAAAAATAAAATACTGACTCAGAATGGCTGTGGTCATAGTATTTGCTTAACCCTTCCTATAACGTAATAATTAAAACAAAAGATTTATGAATTAATCGCACGTAAATTTACGTCAATGGTACGCTTCAGCAGACTCAGCTTTACTGTGGTTTGGACAAATTGATACCTTATTAAGAACACTTACACCTTTGGGTCTATCTATAACCTATCTAAGTGTAACGTAACATATAATTTATTGATTCAGGCGTTACTTTGCGGAAATCCATTATCAAAAAACGATATTAAAAAATATTTAGTGACACTTCCGCTGAAAAAAAAACTGTCGGTCTAGCGCTCGACGAGTCAATATCTGTAATGCCTCGTGTAGAGGTGAAACACGTGTCGAATCGTTTTTGGTTTATTTGGGTTTTCTTGTGTGTTTCATTTTGTATTCTTCCTATTAGCAGTTTATGCGGGAGGGAGGGTGGTGCACACCCAGAAATAAGCCACAATCATTTTTCAGCGGAAGTGTCACTAAATATTTTTTAATATCGTTTTTTGTAACGTAACGTGTCATTCACGTGAAACAGAACAAACAGTCATGTGTCTAGGGCAGCTGTGACACAAGTTATTTAAAGTTTGTACGCCGAAGTGTTGACATTTACAATACAAATACTTTTTCGGAAATAGTTTATGCTACGGCCTCTGGATATGATCGTCGAAAAGCTGCTTTACCACGATACCTATATTTTTTAACCGTATACGAGTATGTATATGTTAAATATTAAAAGGTAGTGAGATATACTGCTCAGCACATAGCTTATACTAAAATAATAGTTTCTTGTTATCCATTATAAGTTTTAATATATTTACAATTCCAATTAATTTTAAATTTTTTGGATGAGCCTATTGCCATCGCTTCACTCCGTCTGTACATGATTATGTAGATTAAATTACATTTATACTTAGTAGACATATTTTAAAATAAATAGAAATGTTTCAATAACATTATACTATTTTATAAAAAAAACTGTTAATCGGTGTGAGCAGTACAAATGGGCATAGATTAAATAAATTAAGCGATATGTTTTACGCAGCAAAAGAACAGTCACTACTTACTTACAACATTACGAGTAGTACACAAGATATGTAACTACTCGAAATGTAACAATTATAATCAACAAGTTCATATGTTCATATGGGGTTCAGCGGCTGATATAGAGACCATCTTTATCCTACAGAAAAGTGCTATTGGAGCTGTATACGAAATGGGTCCCCGCGAATCTTTGAGAGATTTATATAAGCAAATTACAATATTAACTTTGCCTTCCTTATATGTATTTGCAAATACGAGTATAATATATGTTCGTAAAAAATTACATAAATATAAGTTAAATAGTGATCACCATCCTTTTAATACTAGAAATACAAATAGGATAGCTGTACCTAGTTTTAGACTTGCGAAGACTAATAAGTAATTCCTAGGAAATTGTGTGCGTTTTAACAATAAAATCCCAAAACACATAACTGAGCTCACAGGGGGCAAATTCAAGAAAAATCAAATTCAATTAAAAATTCAAGTTGGTTATGAATAATCTTTTTAATAAAAAAAGCATATTATAAAGTCCAACATTATAATGGAAGACAAAGATGCTTGGAATACTCCACTTCTGGCAAGTTGTCATCTGCCATACCAATATGCCATGCCAACCATAAAATGTAATAATAGTAGTACCAAGTAGAAACATTGTAAACATGAATAATTGATATTTACAAGTGCGACTTTGATGCCTAAATTAAATAAATGATTTTGACTTTCAACTTTTTTAACTTTTGACAAAAATTTCCAAGGATGGAGGATTGGCGTCCGGCAGACGGATACTTTTAATCCTTTCAGTATCATTGACGTAAATGTACGTTCGTTTCATTCGTAAATCTTTTGTTTTAATTATCACGGTACATGAAGGGTTAATATCGTAGCCAAAACCTTTAGTAACATTGTAGTGTTTAAGAAAGCAAGTACATAATTATTTATAGAATAGGGTAGATGTAAAACAAGTCAGTCTGTCGTTGGCCAGTAAATGGATAAAGCAAGCGTAATCTTTTAATTCAAAAAGTCCTAAAACATAGCAAATATATACCTGGTCTACATGGGAATTATATGGGAATATTATATTGTACCGACCACCTCATATGTAGGATAAGGGTAGGAACATGATAAAAGCTGCAAACGTTACGGAGAAAATTGGTAACCTAACCTAACCTATAACCTATACCCAAGCACCTTAAATGGTTCGTTAAATACGAGGCAGTGGGCGTCAATTAATTAATGTTTTTTATTCCTCTACAAATGACATATTAGCCCGAATTAAATTCGTTGTACAAAAAATTATATGTGGGCGTTTCAAGCGAGAAACTTTACGTACCTAACAAATTTACCACTTTCATTAGCTTAAAAAGCAGCGGCGGTGCTTTTGTAATTTATCTCTGTAATCTCACTCTATAACGTATAGGTTTTCCTCAAAAGCTTCACCGCCTGCATAACGTACTCCATAATAAAAATTATCGTTAATGAATCATGATTGTGATAATTTTCCAATGATTTGAACGCATTCAATAGTGTCAACACGAAAAACCTCTTTAATTTCTTAAGTGTTTCCCTTACGCTCTTATTGGTCGGAGAGTTTTAGCGGAGGCGTACGGCGTCTGTGATTGGACGGCTGATAACGTAAGTAGAGGTGTTTTCGCGCGCTTTCCATCAGTTGCCCGTAACTTTCCCCCGCGAAGTACAAGCGCGGACGCGGTATTTTTTTCATGCAAACTATTGCACGAGAAGTAATGCAGTGTGCTTAGCGTTTGCTGTTCTATTCATTGTTGCGGTTGCAAAGGTAAGATTGTTAAAATATTTTTATATTTTGGAGGCCATGCCAAAAATTAACTGAAGGAAGCATTTTAAAGAGCTACATACTTTACTTGACTTTAAAATATTACAATGTATGTGTATTGTATTGAATATCAGAATGCAATATAACATTTAGTTAGATATATTTAACGTGTTTGCAGCTATCTTAGTGGTAAATGGGAAAGCAGCTGTTTGACCAATATTGTTATAATAATCAACACAACTGTTTATATATATTGTATGTATGTAAACATGACTTTGAATTAGCATAAAAACTTTACTATAAAATAAAGAACTAAATTATGATAAAAGAATGCAATCAATCAGACATAATAAGATCATAAGTTATGTTAACAATATAATTTCACAAAATTCAAATACGTACTACCTATTGTTTTACATTAAACACATGTCCGATGACGAGCAAAAAATTGTAAATAAATTGTCTTAAAATTCACTTACATCTTATATCTTACACAATTATAATTAATAACAATTTAAATTGAGTGACGCCGCCCACTGAATAGCTTTTTGCAGGCCGATGCGAATATCGAAGGAAGTTTAATTGAAATCACATTAACTTTCGCGCGCGCTTTAAACTGAGTGATTTTCCTAGCCAGTTAGGCACCACGGCTGAAATTACAAAGTTAGTTATGTTTAATAATTAAATATTAGAATGACATACTTACTTATTGATGATAATAACATATAACATACTTAGCAAAACTTCATATCATTGAGAATTGATTTTTGCATGGTAAAGTAAAGGTAAGTAGTAAAAATTAATATAGCAGAATGTTAAACACTAAATGTGACTTAGATACTTACATTATATATTTTTTATTTATATATCTGATTTATATAACTTTTCTGATCTGACTTTATGAAAATAAATTATGAAAATGTAAAATGTAGAAAGACTTTAAGAAACAGATTATGTAATGATTTATTCCTTAATATTAAAAACATGTTTTTACTGGTCGTAGATGTAGCTTTTTGCAGCAACAAAATTATATGTTTTACTTTACGGTAATATTGAAAATGTAGAGGAAGATATATGTAATTACAAAATTAGTATAATATGCGTGATACAAATTACTGATTTTATACAAGCGACTGCACGTGGCGTCGCTCGCGTAGTAGGCTCGGCCTTCGGCCTCGCCATAGCCTCCCATCTTTTCTTAGTTTTTGGTTATCCTGACAATAATTAACACAACAAAAAAGAGCGAAATTGGTAAAACCGTTCTCGTCATATAGCGTGACCAAGCAAGATAAGGATTCATTTTTATATATTAAATACTTAGATAGTTTTTTTATTTTTTTTTATTTAGTATATAGTACTTATTTTATATTATTTTTACTTAGTCTACTTAGTTTACTGAAAAGTGTTAAAACCAGCGGGATTTTATACATATTATATTAATTTTATTTCTAAGTATAATATTTATATTTAATTCAAGACCAATAATTATATAATATAAACAGTAGGCTTTCCTTACTAAAATATATTAATCTTTTTTTCTGTATAACTGTTATATTTAAGGTTGTGTACTTTGAATGTAACTTGATTTGTTCTTGATAGTCATTTTTTACGTTGTTGTGGTCAGTATCTGTTCAAATAAATGCCTTTTCTTTCTTTCTTTAATCATGATTTAGAAAATATTTATACCGCTCAATGCTTTCATTCTTTAAATCACTTGTGTGTATCACAAACAAAGCGTTTGAATTAATTTAATTTACAAATAATTCATAAACTCTATACGTTAATTTTAAATCACGTTTTTTTAATCAAGATATTTTAGATGATGATGATGATGTCAATATATTGACACGCCAGCTGCTATGCTCGCTTTAAAACAATAAAATTTACAAAAAGGCGCGCTGGTATCCTGATAACAGTAAAAGCAGAATCTTTAAACGTCTATTGTAGCGAAACAGATCGATAATATACTATGAAAAAAACTAATTAGATCAGAAAAGGAACAGGAAAAGAATAATAACTGAATAGAATTCATAAATATTACTCGGTTTCTGCAGGAAAAAATACTAAATAGGTCGACAAAATTAAACTTTCAAACTCTCTGAATTTTTAGCGATAACACTACTCGTATATTTTTTTAGGTAATACATAGCTAAGGTACAGAATTATAATGTTAAGGCGCGCTCGTACCCTAATTAAAGAAAAAGCAGAATTATTAAACACCTACTGTAACGAAACAGATCGATAGTATATTATGGAAAAAATACAAAGGTTACAAAAGGAATAGGAAAAGAGTAATAACCGAATAGAATTCACAAATATAACTCTCTTTCAGCAGAAAAAAATCCTGAATAGGTCCACAAAAATAAACTTTCACGTCCAAACTCTCAGAATTTTCAGTGATAACACTATTTTTTTTAGGTAATACATAGCTAACGTATAGTACTAAAGTAATAACTAGCAGTTTTTTCAATTGTGTTAGTATATATCGAAAAATATAAAGAAAACGTACAAAATTAACACATTTTCGCATGACATCGTCCAATCTAACAAGCGATTTGCAACCTTACGTAAAGCATCGTAAATTATTTTAAAATTGGGGTTGGACCGCGTCTTAATCAGCCTTTGTCAATTGTATTAGTTAATATCGAGAAATATAAAGAAAACGTAAAAAATAATGCACCTTCGCATTATTTCGTCGAATCCGATGAGCTATTTTCAGCATTACGCAATTTATTTTAAGAGTGGTTTTGGACTGCGCTTTAAGCGGATGCTTGCAATACAACATAACATAAGAAGCAACAACTGCCACAATCTCTACTTTGTAGTTCCAACTTTGTACTCTGCGTTAATGAATCAGCCAGTCTGATGTATATACAGGTTGTCCCGAAACTTAACGACAACCTGGTACCAGGCGAGAGGCCAGGGTATACCAGTCATAAAACAGGTGCAATTTGAAAAATTTAATACCGACTTACATTCTATTACTTTGGTAAAAATCAGTTATTGGAGTGTAACTCAAAAACCACTGGACCGAATTTGATGAAATTTAAATGGGACCACACGGGAAGCACCAGCTTTCAAACGAAAAGATTTTTTTAGAATCAGTTCACCCTATCGTGAGTTATGAGGTAAAAACCATAAAAAAAATCGAATTGAGTACCTCCTCCTTTTTTTAGAAGTCGGTAGAAAAATAAAAATAACAATATTTTTTCAACATACTTAATAATTATCGTCAAAGTTAACTGACAATAATTTTGTAAATCATAACTCGTAAAAATTAAATGTATTTTACTTAGTTAACAATGTTTATTACTTTCATGTATTGATGCGATTTATAGCACTATTATTTAAGATGACATGTATATTATTTAAGGTTAAAAAATCACTGTACATTTTTTTCACCTTTTTCGAAAATTGTCTATTATCGCTTGGCTAAGTGGCTTTCTTATTTTTTTCATAACTGGTATGCCTTGGCCCGGTACCAGGTTATCGTCGAGTTTTGGGAAACCCGATATAGAATACGTTCAGCCGACAATCTGGCCACAAAAGCACCATTATCTACAGCTCCGGAGGTGCTCCGGAAGTACTCGATAATGACATGTTTTATACAAAAGACGAACCTCGCATCATGATGTAATATTTTGTAACTCGTCAAACGTTTTTAGGCTTCGTAAAGTAATTGAGAATCTAATTTACTTTTCGGAAATTGAACGTCATACTGTGACAAGTTATGAGCTTTTAAACTTAACGGGTTTTATTAACCGTTTTTTGTACTGTGTTTGAGATATATTGATCAGAATAACAATGATTTAATCAATATAGATGTGTTATGCATACCAAACAAGTGCAATTTGAAAAATTTAATACCGATTTCAATTCTATTACTTTGGATCCTATAACTGATTTTTAATCAGTTATAGGAGTGTAACTCAAAAACTACTAAATTGAATTTGATAAAATTTACATGGGACACCAGCTTTCAAACAAAAAAATAATTTTGGAAATCGGTTCACCCAGTCGAAAGTTTTGAGGTAACAAGTAGGGTAACAAACATAAACAAAACAGTCGAATTGAGTACCTTCTCCTTTTTGGAAGTCGGTAGAAAACAAGGTTCACATGCATCCCAATTGGCAGCTATTTCATAACTCTGTAAGCTCAATTGGTGACCTTGTCTTTGAAACGTGAATCCCAGATTCGATCCCAACTAAGAACAAGTATTTTGTGATTGGAAATGTTTGTTCTCTGTGTAATAAAGAACCATAACTTTTCTTTATTTTATGTTATTATCATAGCCTATCAAATAAACAAAATACATTTCAAGTTTTTTATACATGAGAACGTCTTTTTTCAGATGAACGCTGACTTAAAATATTATGAGAAAGGTTACCTATTTGGTTGGATGGAGCAATCTCTGAAAGTGAATACACCTGATATATTCTGACTTTCCGAATGCTGAAACTAATTTAAAAAAAACTACATTGAATTTGTTTTTAATTTAATGTAATTTTTTTTTATATTTAGGTAATGCCTCAAAAAATTAGTAAAGAGAAACCAAAATAAATATTCATTTTGCTTATAATATGTAGATAATAAGTAGAATAAGTCCTGAGTAATATACACACATATGTTAATATTATAACTGAAAAACTAATTATCAAGGGGCGACAAGCGTAATGCAGTGCCACTCAAAGTTTCACTTTTCACTGCAGCTGTCATAGTGGTATTGCTTACCATTAGATGAACGATTTGCCTGTTACATAGGTACTTCTCTATAAAAATATATTACTGGTAGTTCATGGAACAGTAGACCGCGCGAGCACAGTCTTATCAGCGGCAATGTTTCGCAGTCTGGGCTATCTACAACTCATCCAAATTCTGAAAAAGTTGACAAATATTTATTTCGACAAGAACTTGACCGATTTGTCTTCAATTTTATATGTTGTTGGTACCAAAGGTTCTTGCCGAATATTACAAAAATCGTACAGTTTTAAACTTCACTGTTTCACCTGTCTCCTGTTATATCGGCAACCACTTGACCATTAATGCTTATATTCGAAATTCCTCTTTAATGTCAAGTACCTAATGTGTGTACCAAATTAGTAATAGCGTATTATGTAACAGCGCCGCAGCAAATATCCCCTTTTAAGGAAAAGTAGCCACATACTCAAAAATCTCCGGCGACAATTTTTTTTATTAAATAGTATACATGCATACTAAGTTTTGTCATGATTGATCGAAAAATACGACCTGTATAGGAGGACCAACATACAGCCTAACAAACATACGAACAGATGACAGTCAATTTGACCAAAAAGCAGAGACACAGTTAAAGCAGAGAGAGACGCTTCGCGTATGCATAATATTTAACATCGATTTTATTTTGTCTCCGGTTAAAAAGACTCACTCCTTACCATTAAATTTTAATGTTTCTCTGAGCTTAGAGCGCGCCGCAAATGGCGGAGTTTGACAATATCGCGCGCATTTCTCTTCCCCCGACGTCCGCGTCAGGTATGTCAAAAACTTTATGAAATCTTCATAATATTATAAATGAACATGACCGTCATTGTGGTTTAAGACTGTTACATGTTTAATTTAAAGATTTCGAATAAACGCAAAAAAAGGCAAAACAGTTTGAACTACCTTTAGACTCTTTGTACACAGAGCGTGCATGTTCAGCATAGATAGAAAATCAGCCTTTTCAATCAGCAGATTTTTGGAACTAAATACATGCCTTGGTCACTTGTTGACACTTTTGACCACTACGCAATACCTCTGAGTATTTCGAGGAGTATTGAATTTAGTATTTATTTCTGTTTCATTTTGCACTGTGAAAACTTTGCCTAGATAAGTGGTTTTGAAGTACAATCATAGCGTAATTAGTCCTTATTGGTTAAGCTATAATTTTACTTCAAAATTAACTACCAAGAAGGGGTAACACAAGAAACATTAGGCCACCATTGTATAGAAGACAAAGATGCTTGGAATACTCCACTTCTGGCAAGCTGTCACTCTGCCACCCATAAAATGTAATATTTGTAGTACCTAAGTAGAAACATTGTAAACATCTATATAAAAATAATGTTCCGAGTTTTTCATGCCGCTTCTTCTCGGTAGGCTCTATATATTTTGGAACGCGGCCGTAGTCTTTAAAGTACATTATAATGAAAACTTGACGTTCAAAAGTGGATCTTTGATGCCTAAATTGAATAAATGATTTTGTCTTTGATTTTTGAATTATTCTAAGCTTATATACATATACCCACATAGATACAGGTCAAACAGACATGTTCATGTACACGAATCTATGACACGTCCGGGGATCAAACTCAGGACTAGCGGCTCAGAAGGCAGAGGTGCTACCAACTGTGCCAACACCGGCCTTTAAATTAGCCGTGTTCCTCGTGATATGCGATTCACGTCAACTTTTGCATCATCCCCGACGGGCATTAACACACCACGTATACATTACACAAATTTTAGTTTTGTAAATATATTTTATTTACATTGGATATATTAAATAGCGTTCATTTTATATCTACCGAGTTTTAATGTAAATACAATCGATAAAAAGAATAAGAAAACAAAATTGTATGTAAATGTATTATCGTACAACGTTATCTTTTATTTTATCAAATCAAGCTTGCAAGCCCAACGAATCAACCAGGAACGTTTTGACTCAATTGTATTGTGGCAAAAAGTTTTTGTTTCAACAGCAATAACAAATTTAGAGAAAAGAAAATACAGTCTTTATTTGTCAGAAGGGTTTGGTATATTCACATTTTGGTAAGACCTTTCATATAATGGATGTCATTAGTTCTTAGGACGACATTATAAATATGATGGAAGATTGACTTATTACAATATTAATTAAATTAATTAACTTATTACAATACATTATTGATGATTATGATATATGAACTTTAAAGTACCTACATTAGTTATATAAACCTAAGTGCGAGTCGGACCAAGGGCTGTGTTTGTAGAATACTTAGCTTGTACCTACACATGACTGTGTTTACCAAAAATGTGGAATTATCGTTTTTTGAAGTTAAAGCGCCCACAACACATCGTCAGTTTTTATTATTTGTTGCTTCACTTTAAAGTTTGAACTTTTATCACTCCATTATTAGAAAATATGTAGTTTTTACAACTGACCAAAAACGCGTTTAAAAACACGGACGGCGCGAGCAAATCGTTCACGTTGTTTCAAATGTGTTATTACTAAATGTATTTTTTTTTGTGTCAATGGACAAAACACTGAATTAAATAAAATAGCACCGGTTTGGTATGTCAAATATGAACTGTATGAAAAAAACATACAGTCGAATTGAGTACCTCTTCCTTTTTTTGGAAATCGGTAGAAAATATTTTCTTTCATTTGCGTTAACTTTAGGTAGACTCGACCTAGCCCCTAGTAATATAAAAAGAAAAAGAAAAATAAAACTATCAAAATTTCGGTGAGATCTTGATAAACGTGTCTCATTATAAGCATAACAAATTAAAGTCACGTTCTCAGTACAGAGCAATTTATGACTTAAAGTACGCGTTTTTTTAGGACGTTTGTTTTTCGTGAGTGCTGGATGACGGGGGCTTCCAGGGTTGAGGAAACGGTATTGGATTCCATCCTCAGTATGTAGTAACAAAGATCATTATACAATCTATGTAAGCACGTGATACGTGGAATAACTACAACCCCATCTCACTTCTGAGCCATGTACAGCTGTTTTCGAGAGTCATTACAAACCGTCTCGCTCATAGGTTTGATGATTCGGAGGGAGCTAACTGTTTATAAATTTAAGAGTGAAGATTATCGTGCAATATGTCTAGCATTTGTGGATTGAGCTATGAAAAAGCTTTTGATTCCTTCGAAACCTGGACGGTACCGCAGTCTCTTCAAAAAAATGAAATAGACTATAGGTATATTGAAGTGCTCATATGTATCTCTACGCAGAAACTCCTCTGTATCGATTCGATTACAGGATGGGAGCTTGGAATTATTCCATTGCTTTGTATTTTGTTATTATATAGCCATCGTGGCAGAGTCACTTGAGGAACTAAGTAATGCTCAGCTACTTCAGTAAAAATTTCCAACAGATGGGAATTATTTAAATAAATATGGACAAGACGATAATCATATCGCCCATGTTACACCCATACCAGCAGTTTTAACCGATACTGTCATGCAAAGTTGTTCAATAAGTCTATCTTGGACAAATCATCAAAATAGACAGGTCTAATTTCGACAAAGATCCAACTTAAATTCGCGTAATTTATTCGGAAAATTGTGCGACATCTCGTGTGACGTGTACTGTGGATCCTGAAAACGTATGTCTTCAAGCTATGTTTTAAGTCTTTAAACAATGTGTGTTTCCACTGATGACTTGTAAAACTGGACGTGAATTTAAGCTTTTTAAAACTCAGCTCAAATTGCGATTTAAAGTGGATCGATTTGATAGATTGTTCGTAACGGATAAACGTAAAAACTATATAACCGGTTCTAAATATTCTTTCACCAGCAGAAAGCTATATTATGCCTGAGTAACTGACGCTATATTTGATTCATCATCATCATCATTATCATCCATATTCATCTTTTTCTTTCATAAGAACCTTCTCCTGACAATAATTAACACAATATAAAAGAATTAGCGAGATTGTTCCATCCGTTCTCAAGTTACAGCGTGACCAGGAGAAATAGGGGTTCATTTTATAGATTTAACAAGCTACCGCCCGCGACTTTGTTCGCGTAGTAGGCTTGGCCTTCGGCCTCGCAATGGTCTCTCATCTTTTTTACTTTTTTATTGTAAGAACCTCCTGCGAAGCTTTAGAAAAATTTGGAAAAAAGATGAATGAAATCGGTAAAGCCGTTTTAAGTTATAGCGTGAACAGGAGAAATAGGGGTTCATTTTATACATATAGATTATTTATATCCTACTGGGCCCTTTCCCGCTTATCGCCAATTCTAATGGTAGTACATCATAATCAGCCCATTTTGTTACCACTGCTGGGACTCAAGCCTTCCTCTCAGAGAGAGGAGTTAGGCCATAATCCACCACTTGGGCCAAGTGCGGATTGGTGGATAGGTTAGTGGCCAACCCATGTCGAAGTTTTCAGGCCTCCCGAAGGCCCTCGACATAGACTGTTGTCCTAAGATGAACACCCGGGATCGACAGCTTAACGGGCCCTCCGAAGCACGCAATGCTAGTATATACGTTTAATAAATATTTACTAAACTATAATAATATCTGATAAACTAAAGTTATGTTCCGCATGAGTTCCCCTCTACATCTTCGAGGAACATTGTTATCTCGGATAGGGATCACGTAACAACAATATTACTAGTACTGTATTGTTATTGTGTCTAGTTATTGTTATTGCCACAAACAAATAACCAGAACGCATGAATGGGTTTAAATTAGTGTAACAGGAATATGAAGTATATAATACGAAAGCAAAGTTTTAATGTCCTAATTTGGGCCGCGTTTAGTGTTTAACAAAGTTACCGCGACATACGAGTAAGAAAATTGTATTTATGTACTAAACGAATAATAATATGAACGCTCACACGCTCACACCCCAGCACAAGGATTGCATTGTATCACGGAGAGCATGGACACACAGAACACCATCATCATCATCCTATAGGACGTCCACTGCTGAACATAAGCCTCTCCCATAATTTACCAAAAGAACCGGCTGGAAGCGGCTTGTAATGTCTGTCCACCTTGTTTGCCGGTCCGTAGCCTCCACTCTAGAACCTTCCGGCCCCATCGGCCATCTGTTTTGCGTGATATATACCCTGTCCATCGCCACGTTAACTGGCTTATTTTTTGGGCTATGTCAGTGACTTTCGTTCTTCTACGCATCTCCTCATGATTCGATTACGTAGAGAAACCCCGAGCATAGCCCTCTCCATATGCTGCATATGCCACATGCTCGTTGTGCTACTTCGAGCTTACACATAAGGCCCATAGTGGGACCAAACAGAGGCATAAGTCGTCACTGGTAACACAACACCACACCACAAATGTTACAAGAGTCGTGTTATCAAACATTTGCCACGGCCAGAGAACGAACCTGGGACCGCTCGCTTCGCTACCAACTACGCTTACGGAGGCGTCGAATTCTATGGCTATTCTAGTGTTAAAGATATCTCGTGCAAGAGAGATATGTCCTTAACTACACACGTTGCAGTTCCTGGAAAAGTAGGTTGATTTCTGCGAAATCTATTGTATTATTGGCCAAATCGCGAGTCAACAGGTTAATGGTATGAAGGCATAATACCGTTACCTACCACGATAGTGTCCAACACTGTGCCCAATCGTCCAGTTTTTAAACTTCAATACCAATATTATCTAGGCAACCACTTGATAAATTATGCTCATATTCGAAATTCCACTTTAAGTTAGGTAACTATGTGTTATGGTGGTATCAAATTGGTCGGTAAATAGCACTGCAGAAAACTTCCCCCTTTTTAGGAAAAGTAGGTACCGCCCCAATCAAAAATCGCTTACGAAAAAAATTTATTGAATAGTGGAATATACAAACCAAGATTGGTTGAAAATGCGACCTGTACAGGAGGACCAACGCACAATCTAACAAACATATGGACAGATGAACGTCAATTTGGCCAGTTAAAACAGAGCGCTTCGCTCTCTTGGTCAAACAATGACCCACTTTAAAACTAAGCTACCAAATTGTGTTGTCCTTGAGTGGACCCATGAAGAATGCGCAGGTGCCACGAAGGTACTAATTCATACACAGAAATCCGTTTAGTCTTCAGTAAATCACTATTTTAATCAATTCAGAAGGTGAATGCTTAGTGGAATGGTCAAACAGTAGTTATGAGGCGCATATTTCATAAAATATTTTGACGCAATGTAAGCTGGGATAATCACGTGAAATATTATGCTGTGCATAACGAATTTGATGTGCCCAGTCAAATATTAGGGTCTGTTTCAAAATTAAACTCGATGGAGACAAAACTAAAAATTATATTATGGACTAGCTGCAATCCGCGGTCTCAACCTCGTGGTGATGGATGACGATGATGTTGAATCAAATATATTGCTTATACAGGGATAGTGTAGGACACTAATGGTGAAAGAGTTTTTTGAGTTGGTCTAGTAGTTTCGGAGCCTATGATATTTAAAGCACGAAAGCCTACTTAGCGAGACCAAAGTTTTCAATTTCAGAAAGAGAAATGTTTCTTCCTCAACGATATTTCAACCCGTATCTTCCCTATACGACGGTAAAAGTCAACTAGAGAGTTACATTCGGTGCTCGCATGGGAGCCTCAGGGACTAGTCACAGAAAGTCCGCGTAGTGGTCATGGCGTTTGATATAGGTTATCAGAACAGGCGGGTTCAAATCTCGCTAGAGGATGAGTAATAAAAGAAAAATTAATTACATAATAATAATAATTACATTATTTACTCTACAAAGTCTAAAATTGAGAACACTGTGCATCAAACGAAATATGAGAACGTTTCACTCACCCCCGCACTAGGATTGCTTGTGCCGTGTGAGGCATGGACATACAAAATAACACATTAAATCATCCAAAATCCCAGAACAAACATTTCTTCTCATTACATACATACTTGCCCTGGTAAGGGATCAAACCTCGGACTCCAAGCCCCCGAAGGCAGGGCCGCTACCAACTGAGTTAATGAAACAGTCTTGTTCTAAGAAATAATAAATTGGATTAAGGTGCAGCGTCCAAATATCACCTCAATGTACGATAGAATTATTAAATTAAATCAAACCGTTTATTCTGTATAGGCCTACAGGATTTTCTAAAATCTACAACCGGATCGGAACGCGACCACGACTGACAAGATCCGGCAAGAAACTCAGCGGGCTTGTCTTTTTACATATATTTTATCAACAAACAATAACAAATGTTCGTTTATTATTAGATCCAGTGTGTTGCCTTACAAAAGAGGTAATAATGGTATCAGTAGGGCAAGACACGCTACACATAAACATCGTAATACACGAGTAGGTAGATCCTGGAGTGATCAGTCCCAAGCTGTTTTATCCTCCAAGTAATCCGAAGTTTTGTGATAACCTTTTTGACAGTACTAAGTTTTTTAAATCATTACGTGTATGTTAGGAAGAATGCACAACAATGGTTGGATTTTGTTTTACTTTCATAGATGTGTGTATCTTCTAGTTTTGTTATGTGACAGCGGTGGATTGACCGTTAAGTGTTCGTGAAACATAAAACGTTGTGCCTTCCTCGTCAATGGCCTTGGAAAGTTTTAGTAATGCATCCCACGTATTACTAGAACGGACTTGGACAGTGACATTTTTAAAGACTTTGACTGTGATTAGCCTCAGATTGCTTGAAAGTAAATGTAACTTAATTCAACTATAAATATTTACGTAAATTACATGAGTAATGGCAGATGTACAGAAGTAAGAGACCAAATACAAAGAAAAAAGTCATAACGGAGTTAGTAAAGTAGAGAGAAGTTGCACTAGAGAGAACAAATTGATTAGAGAGGGCCAAACAAAATGTTTCCAGTTCTCCCGTTTGTTTTTGAAACGCATTCGACAGTGATTGCTGTTTGAAGTCCGCGGAGACTGTTCACTTCCTGAGTCAAGAGTTCGGTCATTTTAGAAATGTTTTACGAACAAACCAGAATACAGCTTGCTAGATTTTATTCACTCTCATATAAATCGTAAAAGATTCCATTTTAGAATAAAAGGGTATTTGGCTGGTATCAATCAACAACATATTGTCTAAAAATCTAAGTCCTGGGGTTTTACTATGAGCTTTTAAAGCAGGACTTCTAGAAAACTGCCCGGCTTATTCGTACCATGACAAGGTTAAAGCAGGCCTTCCCAGGCCTACTATTCAAGAACCGCAAAAAAAACCGTTCATCTGTTTTTCGGATGGACTCTCGTTAACATGTCGCTCTAAATCCACTAAGTTTATCAGCTTAAAAACTAGATTAATTGTTAGAATACCTCGGACAACATTATCAATTCCTCTTTGAGAAAACAATATTTAAACAGTTCACCTAAATGAGTGTCATGGTATGGCTTCATTAAAAACTGTTTGACCAAGGTTATTGTTACAATAAACCATATCTAGAAAAAATATTAATTACAAGTACAATAAAATAACATAGTTTTTAGTATAGAGTCGAATATCTATCTAATTTAAGGTGGTGAGGCCGCTGGGTCAACCCCTACCTTGGTCAAGAACTAGGTAGTAAGTGTTTCGGTAACGAAAGTGACGTCATCATGTTGGTAAGGCACGTTCTACTCTGGCTAACTACCACCGACAAGGTTGACCCTCTCCCTAACCTAAGGGGTGTGTTCCGGGAGCTGTCTTTGAGTTGGTCGCCATTCTAGATCAACTGTGATACCACCTTCAACCACATCATCACTGACCGCTAAGTAAGGCAGTAGTCAAACATGAATCACCCAAAAAAGTATACCCAAATGAAGATTGACAGGTATGAAATGCAATATTAGGATTGGCCAAACTACGAATGTGTTTAACCAGATACAGTCATCATTCTGGAATTGCTTTGCCGATGATAATCGATGCCAGGGTTAGCATGTTCTCATGAATATTTTGAATAGTAGTTAATATACTATACCACTACAACTATATAAGCAGTAAGGGTATTGAGCGAAAACGAACTGTGAGCTTTTTCTTTAGATAACCGACTGACGTGAGAGGCACATCAGGGGTCATGTGGGACCATGCGTACTTCCCTTTGATGGTGTACAATCTGACAGATCTAATGTCTCACTACATCTCACACGGCGCTTCCTGTTGCCTAAAGTTATTACAACAATAGAAACAAAATCAATATATATAATAACTGGGACAAACAACCGGGACCGACGGCTTAACGTGCCCACCAAAGCACGGAAGCGCTCAGTTGAATAACGCCAATAACTGTTACCCATCCAACTCCTGACCGGTTCAGATCGCCAAGTCATGCTCCACTGCGAACGCTTCCATACGATTAATTATAATTGCTAGCATAATAAATTCTAGTTCAACAATTTGTTTGAAATTGCGCTACTGCATTTGTATTATAAATATGTGTTGGCATTATTATTGTGGTTCGACAGGTACGTCCACAGTTCTGTGGTGGAGTCTGTTGTATTGTCCTATGGCTGAAGCCCGGATCAACAATCTTTTTAATTTACAATTTGTAACAAATATGTCTGCGAGAAAAATGTTCAACTTAAGTTTATTATTGTGATATATGCCTTCAGTATTTTTTTGTATCAAACTTTTATTCATTAAATAACAAAATAGTATTCTTTATACATTTATTTGAGTGAGTTCATCGTACAGTATTGTTTTCCACATTCCCAGATAAATAAACAAAGACGAATAAGTAAATAAAATGTGCTTACGTAGCATAAGTACAGACAGCAAGACTAAGAAAAAAACAAAAATAAACGGGTAATGTAATATCCCTTTCTAATAACCGGTACAACGTTAGGACCTGGATCAGACAAACAAGCAGTCATTTGTATTATACATTATAATATTATTTTATTACGTGTGCCTTTATTACTTTTATATAATGTTATTACATCGAGAGTGCCGCAGGCCTGGGATAATGCCGTCATCATACTTCTTCACAAGAAGGGGGACATAAAAAGACTCGACAACTACAGGCCTATTAGTCTTTTGTCGCACCTGTATAAACTTTTCACGCGCATCTTGGTAAATAAGTTAAAAAACAAATTAGATGCCTATCAACCGCGAGAACAGGCTGGATTCAGGAGCGGCTATAGTACAGTTGACCACCTACAAACGCTCAAAACGCTTATCGAAAAATGTAACGAATATCAGAAGCCGATTATCATAACATTCGTTGACTATGAAAAGGCGTTTGACTCCATTGAAACCTGGGCAGTCGAAAACGCACTTGCAGATTGTAGGATAGACGAGCGTTACATATCTCTGATAAAGCACCTCCAGAGTCATGCTACATCATGTGTCAATTTGCACAAAAAGACTGAGAAATTCCATCTGGACAGAGGAGTTCGCCAAGGAGATACAATTTCCCCAAAGCTATTTAATGCAGCACTCGAAAACGTATTCAAAAAACTTGACTGGGAGAGTAAAGGCATAAGTATCGACGGAGAAAGCTTAAGCAACTTGAGATTTGCAGACGACCTGGCACTTTTCTCCGAGAGTATAGAAGAGATGTGGGTCATGTTTGAGGAGCTACAAGAAGAGTCAGCTAAAGTGGGTCTCAGGATTAATACTGAGAAAACTAAAATCATGACCAACTTATCAACAGCGCTCTACCAACTGCCTGTAGAGGTCGTATCGGAATATACCTACGTTGGACATAACATCACGCTGGGTGGCCTGAACCAAACCGCAGAAGTCGAGAGACGTATTGCCCGAGCCTGGGCGGCTTTCGGCGCAAATGGTTATATTTTGCGTAGCAAGCTGTCCATAGGTCTCAAAAGAAAAGTGTTCGAGCAGTGTGTGCTGCCTGTATTTACTTATGGAGCCGAGACTATGACCCTGACTGAACACTCCGCAGAAAGATTCCGTGTTGCGCAGCGAGCGATGGAGAGAGCAATGCTTGGTATCTCCATACGTGACCGGAAAACTAACGAGTGGATACGCTCGAAAACCAAAGTCAGGGACGTGGTCATGGACATAGCGAAGCGCAAGTGGCGATGGGCAGGACATATTGCGCGAATGGACCACCAACGATGGACTCGGAGGTTGCTGGAGTGGAGACCGCGACTACACACAAGACCCCGAGGAAGACCACCTAAAAGATGGAAAGATGACATCAGACGTCACGCAGGTCGTGATTGGATGATAAAAGCTCAAGACCGTAGAGACTGGAGGAGATTGGAGGAGGCTTACATCCAGAAATGGATATGAACAGGCCGCTATAGATAGATAGAATGTTATTACATAGGTATTTATTCTATACTATATTTACTCAAATTATTCTTTATATTCATGATATTTATAACTTATTGGTGAAAACTTTTAATTGGCCTTCTGTATTCTATTCATTTATTTATCTTGTTACCTAGCTGTAAGTTTTGCTAAAGTTGTAAAATAAAATCAAACCGGTTAAATCCGGTTTTGAATGGCCCAATTGAGTAACAATTCGACAATGGCGTGTACTTCGTCACTTGAAACGAAATGCATTCGTTCTAGGCAGCCGTGCGATCCTCTAAGAGCAAACATCGTTGCATCTTTGACAACACCCGTGAAACAAATGACGAGATGACAAGAAACGTTGGAAAAACAACCTTGTGTACAAGGGCGATATCTCATAAAGTATTTAACATCGGTGAGCTCGTCGACGAGCGTGCCTGTATCGTTTCCCAATACCATAAAAATCGTTATATATATTTTAGCTTATGTTCTATTTCTATTAATATCATTCTAACTCTAGGAGTGATGTTGGCACATCGCAAAGAAACTATTCAGATTGCGTTCATTCAAACGAATAGTCTCACTCATCCTTTTTAATGAACGAATGAACCGAACATTTCACAATATATACATTTTTTCGTGATGCTATTTCAATTGCATTGAGATTTTATTCTGCAGCGTTTTTCTAAAGCCAGCATTCTGTAGGTTCAAATTAGCCTTTCTAGCATCGGGCTGTAGGACTGGCGCAATTCATTTTAATTACTTGGGCAATGAAGGTGTTGTGACGTAATGAAATACAAACATATACACTAACGTACATTCGTTCGCGACTTCGTTCGTGTGGATAAGGTTTTGGCGATCCACCCGAATCAAGATAACAAACCAATGTGTTTTACTTATAAATAATCTCCACTCCAAATTTCAACCAATCCGTTCAGCTGTGTTTGCTTGATTGAGTAAAACCATCTATCTATATGCATCCACATTTTCATATATAAATCAGTGTAATTTAAGAATGTTGGAATATTATAAAGGACTTTTTTATTTACATTGGTAATACAATACGTAATACATGCAAACATAACCAAAACTGCTGTGTCTCTGTCGTCTAGTACTTCTTATGATATTCTACATTCAAAGGTTGTCAGGAACAAATCGCTATAGCAATAAGCCCGCCCATCGTACTACCCTAAATTAAGATAATATTTGATAAGTAACTTTGTGTGTGTTTGGTTAAAGTGCAAAAAAATATTGTTTTGTATTTTCAACTAGATATGAATGATGTAAAATTAAAAATGTTTATTCGATGTTTAACTGAATACATTACGAAATTGTTTTAGATATGCAATCAGCGACGATAGTTATAGACGATAGTGCTAGTTGCGCGCCTGATGGTAAGCATTATGTTTGCCCATTACAGTTGAAGTACCACCCGAGTCATTCTGTTTAAGTCTATTTCGGACAGTTATTCACTTGCTACAGTGCCCTTCACACCCTAACACAGCGCACGAGGCCTACCACCGAGTAAGTCGGGTTTCCTCGCCTCTTACTATTCGCATTTCGACGGCGAAGGAAGTATTATTTATCCGTCCCCTCATGGTTACGGAAATAAGAGGGCTAATAATTGCTTATATCTTATTAATTCTGTGATCTCGTATAAACCGCATCGTTCCGGATTCGATACTCGAGATACAAAATGTTAAAATAAGGTTTTTTGGCAAATTAATTCTCAGTCATGGACTTGTGCCGATATATGGCAAATATACTCTGCCTCTAAACTTAACATCAGTCTGGCGAAATGGGAGTGATACACAACAGTGCTTTTCCCTTAAAGGATGTACAGCCGTGTTATGTCAGTTTCTATAAGTGGAACGTGAGTATATAGATACGTATACGATACGTCTATGATTATATAATAAAGTTCCCAATGTTATTCGAGATTTGCCTATTAATAAGTTTAAAAATACTATTAAACTAAACTCTGTCAAAAAGGTTATTACAAGATTTCGGATTACTTGGAGGATAAAACAGCTTGGGACTGATCACTCCAGGATCTATCTACTCGTGTACTAAGATGTCAAAGTGTAGCGTGTCTTGCCCTACTGATACCATTATTATGTTCTCTTTTGTAAGGCAACACACTGGAGCTAATATTTGTAGTACCTAAGTAAAAACATTGTAAAAACATGTATATAAAAAGAATGGCCCCGAGTTTCTTGCCGCTTCTTCTCGGTAGGTACTATATATTTTGGAACGCGGCGGTAGTCTTTAAAGTACATTATAATGAAAAATTGACGTTCATGCACTTATGAACGTCAATTTTCTCATTATAATGTACTTTAAAGACTACCGCCGCGTTCCGTCGTCTTTGATGCCTAAATTGAATAAATGATTGTGACTTTGACTTTCACTTAGAATGTTTTTTAAATATCTATAAAATATTTGTTCTTGACATTTACGAAGTTTAACTTCAATCATGTAAAAGCTGGCGAGTGTACCAGGAGATCATAATCTGCAAAGGCATCTGGTGGACCCTCCCAGGTCGGATAAGTTTCTCTACTAATCCGAGTAACAGAAAACCTTCTGAAGATGCAAACTATCCCGTCCAATTTATTTACTCGTTTCTTGTAACTTTGTCAGCTTTAAATAGGTTTTTTTTACTATAAACTTGCCTTCTTTGGAATAAACTTACCACATGTTACTGATTAAAAAAGACACTATATATCATACACAGATACCACGGATATTTATAATTTATGTTGGATGATTTTTGAAATAGGGATGCCTATTGAATGAAACCAAACTTCTTCTAATTGGGAAGAAAAAAAATACGGCAGGATTTGAACTTGCATCCTCTGGCACATAGCCAGATGCTCTACTCGCGAAGTTTCTGTAATATTAGTAGGTATATGATAGCATTTTAGTCATATACGCGTATACTTGCTAATATCCGGTTATACAGTGTGAATCGCGCAAAGCTCAAATACGGTATTCATCTACGGCCTTACTTATAAACGCTGCATAACTTTAAATGACGTTATTTAGTACTACGCAATTGCACTGTTCTGCGCCGTACTAAGTAACGTTTTTTTTTTAAATTAAGCAACGTTTATAGGTAAGGCCGCTAATAATTATCGTAAGTAGTGTCATTGTAGTGTGCATGGTCTGTTGTTTTCATTTATCCCTATGTAAAAAGGTATTAACCATGTAATTATGCTGGAAGGTTGCTCGTGAACCGAGATACCAATAGGTTTTCTATTGTGTCTGGTTGGTTGGAAAACCGGCCAGTATCGCAAAATGTTATAATGGGATTTACACGAGGCGACACTGATATTGTGATGAAACTAATTTATGTTTCTTGCTTTTTATTGTATATCCATACACAACTGGCTAGAAATCTAATTAAAACTTTTTATGTTTTCTGCAACTGGAATATCTAATAGGATTGCAATCTGTGCAGTATAATAAGCTAAGTTGGCTGGTCGGTTGGCGCAGTTAGTAGTTTCCTGCTTTCTGAGCCGCTGGTCCCGGGTTTGATTCCCGGACAGTTCAAACATTGGTGTGCATGTATATGTTTTTTTGAGCTGTGTCTGGGTGTATATAAGTATGTATATCAGTAATCAGGTTACCAGGCTCTGTCTAGTTTGGGATCTATAGATTTGTGTTGATATTGTCCCATATTATATAAGTCTAGCGGGTAGGAGTTTGGAAACAAAAATTACCGTTTTTGGGTTATATTTTATGTTCACTAGCCCCATGATGAGAAAGATGTTCCATAGAGCTCACTTTTCCCATATTCCAGTACATTTTCCATTGTACCATCAGACCATCGAAATTGAACTTCTGTATATGAGGGACTGCAGGGACCGACTGTAACTCTGAACTGAACAATTATCATCATTATCATTATCATGATGATTATTGTTATTACATGTTTATAAACAAAACAAGTACAATTTTAAAAATTTAATACCGACTTCCATTCTATTCAGTTATTGGAGTGTAACTCAAAAACTACTGGACCGAATTTGATGATATTTAAATGCGACCACACGGGAAGCGCCGCTTTCAAACAAAAAAAAGAATTTTGAGAATAGGTTTACCCTATCGAAAGTTATTGGGTAACAAACATAAAAACTATCGAATTGAGTACCTCCTCCTTTTTGGAAGTCGGTAGAAAATAAACATGTATAAATACAAAGAACATAATCTGGAATAATACAAAATTAATATTATGTACCTATTTGGCTTCGCGTTTTGACATATACTTTGCTTAACAATAATGACGGCCGCGTGCGTGGAAGCGTAGTGGAACTTCTATACATTATTAATTCTTTTTACACACTATTTGAAGGCTCAAACGTGACGTCATACTTCGCCGTCATAAATACAGACCTACATACAGACGCTGACACATAATTATTAGTGAGTGAGAGAAATGCAAACAAATTGATACTTTCACTTTTACAATTTGTTTTGCTATTATACAGGTTGTTTGGTAGAGGGACCGACAAACCAAATGAGCGTGTTCGGGGGCCTACTTGGAGAATATAAGTTGGCCAAAAAAAATCCCCGACACCCCAATTTTTTTTTACTAAATCAGTTAGTTAGCTCTGTTTTGTATCCAGTTTTGCTTTGCGTGGCCTGAAGGTGTATTAGAGACCAAACTCAACTAAAAACATCCGGTCTAAAACATATTTTACAAATGTTATGGTGGTAAATAGGTACAATTTCGGAGAAAAAGGGAAAATTCACAAAAAAAAGTTAAACATATTGGGGGATTTTTTTTGGCCAACTTGTATTCTCCAAGTGGTCCCCCGAACACGCTCATTTGGTTTGTCGGTCCCTCTACCAAACACCCTATATATGCTTTATTGGACAAAGTTTAATATGGACATGGGCTGGACATAGCTCGACATTACTGGACATTACTCTGATGGCAGGTAGACTAAAACCGCAATATTGTGGAAAGAGCCATACGGTTATAGACGAAGCAATTGACCAAAGGCGAGGTGGAAGGACAAAATGGAATCCGTAGCAGGACAGAATTGGTCAAAAAGTGATGGAGGCCTTTATCCGTAGAGGGGTCATGTAACAATAAAAACTATATATATATAGGTAGTTATATACGAAATATTGCGAATATTTTAATATATATAAGACAGATTTTTCACAAGTTTTGTTTTTGATTGCATACATTTAACAGACGCTACAAAAAGGAGGTTTCTGAATTCGACCGTATATATTTTTCAAGTGTGTTCGCGGATAACTTCGTCATTTATGAACCGATTTTGATGAAACTTTTTTTTAGTGGAGTATATTTTCGTGCACCCATTTAAATTTCATTTCATTTTTCATTCCCCGTGGGAGCACCCATTTAAATTTCATCAAATCCGGTTTAGCAGTTTTTGAGTTACACTCCAATAACTGAAAATTGTTTCCAGACATTGATCCCGTTAGTAGCAAGGGTCACTAGAAAGGGTTAAAATATTTTTGCCAAAAAAAGGAACTGACTTCAACACTACAATTGTATAATATTTGATCCTATTCAATGAAACAAAGCCTATCAAAAATCACAGTAGACAATGTACCTACACAGAACGAAACCCAAGTGTACAGTGAGGAAGTCACGTTTCCAATGAAGTTGTGAAACTCGATTCAACTCTGCTGATGCAAGTTTCTATAGACACCTATAAACCTGTAGTACGCAGTCACCTGGCCAACCTCCGGGTAATGTATGAGCTGTACTGAATTAGTTACACAATGTACCACAATAACATTATAAAGGTGGATGAGTTTGTTGCTCTAAATTATCAATATAATAACAACGAGCTATGGAGAGGGCTATGCTCGGGGTTTCTCTCCGTGATCGAATCAGAAATGAGGAGATCCGTAGAAGAACGAAAGTCACCGATATAGCCCAGAAGATTAGCCAGTTGAAGTGGCAGTAGGCAGGCCACATAGCACGCCGAACAGATGGCCGATAGGACCGAAAGGTTCTAGAGTGGAGCCCACGGACCGGCTCTAGCGTAGCGTTATATTCTCTTTGGGACGGGCAAGCGCAGCGTACGTCGTTACCGGCAAGGTGGACTGATGGCCTGATGAAGGTAGCAGGATGACGTTGGATGCAGGCTGCTTCCAACCAGTCCTTTTGTAAATTTGTGGGGCTATGTTCAGCAGTGGACGTCCTACGGCTGAGATGATGATGATGATGATGATCTATATAATTAGATGATAAATGGCAATAATACATGGAATATTACAATACTAGGAATATTTTCTTATGAAAAAAAACGTGATTTTTACACATTTTAATATGAAAAACGGGAATCACTCCACATGCACCGCATTATGTCAACGCGCGTGCTGCTCGCTGCTGCTCGCAGTGCGAGGCGAAACGCAACCGCGAGCGTCCTGCACTCTCCTTGAGAAAGACCACCGCATGTGGTTGACACTATAGTTGGAAAGAAATGACTTATTTACGTCAGTGATTCGCGTTTTTCATATTAAAATACTGGTATATATAGTATAATAGTTTTATAAACATATTTTTTTTAATGCACAATTATTTAATTCATTATTTTACAATTACGATGTTACTGCAGTATTTTGCATAAACCGATTCCATACAATGTTCTTGATATAACTCAATTAAGTTCGATATCGGTAGCGGCCACCGCTGAATTGATAATATTACGAACAGTGAATTTTTAACAAGTTAAATGATTTCACCTGTCGGCACTTTATTATATAAAAAAGCTCTTATGAGCCGTCCTATGTAAGGCTCCGTTAGTAGGAGCTTTTTCATGTAACCGTTCCTAATTTTTACTCGATTGTAGCCCAGACACGAAGATTAAACTTAAAAGTACGGCATCAAATGCCACTATGACAACTGGGACATATAAGATCTATTTCAGGATTGTCTTTAAACCAATTGTAGCCAATTTGATAAATGTGAAATCAAAACCGACTACGTTACATTGAATAATATTAATGTTGAGGCGTTTGTAGCCAATAAAATACCAAAACCAGCAACATCTAATACCACAAACCTAAGCACGTATTATATCCATAACTGAAAATGTATATAATATAACATTCATTTTGTGAATCAATAGAACTATGCTTAACTACAGACTGTCTTTGGCTATACTATACTAATAGACATTTAGAACATGGTACATAGAGGTCCCGCCACACCCCGGTGGAGAAGTTAAGTACAGACCCGTACCCGAAAACATATCTATACAAATAGATATGTCACATTATGTATAATATGTCATGTTTTGTGATAATGTGGTGGTAATAGACACAATGCTAATTTGAATGCCGACATCATAATGTTAATTGCGTTGTCGATGTAATATATTTCCTCAGGGAAATCATGCTATTTAATGATAACCAATAATTCTAATGAGGTCTATTTTATATCAATAGTTTACACACTTTGTCAACCAAATAAATATCCGTTGAAATTAAAATGTTGGTTAATTATAACTATTTGTACTGGGCTATTCATTAAGAGTTGATATTGGCTGGTACCATCGTTGTATCAATTAGCCTTAAAAACGTCTTAAAAAAGGCAAACAGCGGGAACCCATCCAAGTCATGACCGATGGTCCGATCATTACACAATGAAATTGCACTGCATTTATCATTTAGAAAAAAACACAAGCAGGGATTTTTTAAAACTGGAAAATCTGAGACAATTTCTGAAAATACCATGCGTGTCCTTCGCCAGTCATAAAGTATAATTTTCAAAAAGTAATTTGAAAATCACTGGTTATTATGATGTAGTAGAATGAAATTGAGTTTTTCCCTTACACGCTAAAATATTCCCGTTGGAAAATAAATAGGCTAGCAGTCTATAGTTTGAGGACGCGTGACTCCTTCCAAAGTTATAATGAAATGAAGCGCGGTTTTCGCCGCGCTGAAACACATTATCCAATTTGTAACTATCGTTGCCGTTTAGCGTTAAGAGTTTAATAACTGACTTAACCGAAAACACTCTTGGTGAACGGTTAATTGTATAATCTTGAAGAAAGGTCGGTTACGAAGAAAGCATGGATAATTTTCTGTGCAGCTCAACTGAACAGCTTGAACAACGTTTAAAATTAACTCGGTAAATGTGCCGATTAAACTGTTTTACTAAATGAACTTAATACCTGCACTTCGTGGTTTAGGAGGACTATACATTTTCTGAGTAAGAGATCAAGCTGGTTGCTTAATAGTAAGTGTCACGCCTGCACATAACAGAGTTAAAGTTCATCTCCGGACTGTAAGTTAGTCTTGGACTACACACTTAGATCGTCACCACAAGACGTCGCTTTCGACCAGTAATTTCATTTGCTACATCACCCTTCAGCCATAACACAGACCTTTCACACTACAGCTTCGAGAGAAATATCTTCGGTACTACTTATCAAGATACATAATATCAGAATACCTACCACAATGAATCTTATTATTTATTCTGTGGCACAATAGCCCCTTGTCGGTGATTAGTATAAGATTTTATTATATTTTACCCAGTAACGGAGCAATTATGAGGTGCAGTAAGCTTATTTGTATCCCAAACTCATAGTAGTAGATATCTCAGCCAGCAAACAATCGTTTACTGGCCGAGATTCTTTTAAACATTCTTTTATGTCAATAAATGAATTTTTATGTTTTATGTTTACGTTAACTGTTGATAGTATATTTACTTTACCATTTCGTTGATCTAGTTTTCTATAAACCAAATCGTCCGTCACCAACATACTTATCTCGAAATACTCCTTTTAAAGGTCAAGTAAATTCATCTAATCTTGACCAATGTCCGATGTATAGAAGCCTTTACAAATAAACCCGAGTTTCCTGATGTCTCCTGGGGCTGCGCGGTGCCTCAACCGCTAAGTGATATGTTACATTCGAGATTATTTGGAGGTAACGTCTTTGGGGTTAAGGCGATTATAAAAATAGGAAAAGAATATCTATAAAAAAGTAATGGTTGATCTATTTATCTAAAATAATAAAGCTGAGGCTCCTAGATGCATAATGCCTCATAGATTTTGTTTCATTTTCCTAAATTTATGATTCATCTAATTTTGACCTAATGAAACCCTATAAGTATAGGCCAAGAATATACAATGATAAAAAGTTATTTTTGTCTTTTCTTCGCAATCGCCTTGAAAAGTTTAAGTAATATATACTTACACTGCTTCAGTAGAATGTGACTTAAACAGGGCAGTGGCTTAATGCCGACTTGCGATTGTGACTGTGACTTGACTCTATTTGAATTAACATCTCATTTGATGCAACTATAGATACGTATCTAAGGAATGGTACTGTAATTACAACTTTCTGAGATAACCCTTGTTTAGCGCCTGAAAATTTGGTCATGATATGCTAAATTTTAATTAAAGTTTTTACAGAAGTGGAAATATTTTAAGTGTTCACATATAACTGATTTATAAATATACTTAAAAAGATACGAAATGATCCTTTTATAGCGTATGTATGGAGGGTATCTCTGAAGCGATCTTAGTGGAATTAGCTGACTTCTTGATTTGAATCCTTCCTAAGGTTAATAATTGTAGGTGACAAGTAGCAGCATATTGCAGTAAGAGCGTTCGTGCTTCGGAGGGCACGTTAAACCATCAGTCCCGTATGTAGTCATATGATAACCGCTGGTAGTCCGTGTCGGAGGCATTCGGGCTGTTTGAAAACTTCAACATTAGGGCTGGTCTAGTTGGCCTATCCGCCAACCTGCACTGAACCGGTGTGGTTGATCATGACCAGTAGGTCCAGCACGAATAATTACTGAGTGTAACGTAACGTATCGTTCTCGTGAAACACCACAAGCTGTTATTTATCTAGGGCAACTGTGACACAGATAACTCATAGTTTATGCGCCGGAGAATGATGCGTTGACGGTTGCGATGTGAACACTATTTTGCAAATTATTTGTGCTATAGCCTCTGCACCCTCAGTTGAGGGCTCTTAACTCGATAACTCCTAAGTTTTACTTATTTTGACACTTGTCAATAACATACTCGTGTATGGTGTATGTTATTAGGTCGTTCTTGATTAGTTGAATTGATCAATGAATTGAATATCGTCTTGATCATATTTTATGTCATTTTCTATTTGTGAATTGTAAAGTGTATAAGGATGTAAGAAAGATGATACTGATGGCTATCAGTCATAGGAGATATCATCTTTCTTACTTCCTTTTGGTATCAGTATCTTTTTAACTTGAGTATTTAAACGGCTTAACGAATTTTAACGATTATAAATAGATATTAAAACAGAATATATATCCTGAGAAATAGGTGTAGTTGGTGCATGTAGGCAGAGAAACGGGGCGTATTCATAAAGATTTATCCTCCTTACCTAATTTTAATCCATAATAAAAGCTTTTAATGTGACAAATATCCTGCCGCCTTCGCCAATCAATGAGGAGGTGAACTAATTCGCCTGAGATCACTCAAACTCCGTTCCGAGTCGATCTCGCATCATTTCCGACCATTACTGTGACGTCACTGGCTAATGACATCACTTCCTCACGTTTAGGGTTAATGGTTTCTAAGGTGGATCGGATGGGAAATTAAGACCTGTAGTAAGTTGTAATATTTTGCTAGGAAGAGATCGCTCTGAGTGATAAGACCGATAATTGTTGTGATTTAAGGATTTCATTATTATGTATTTATTTTATTATTATATTATATCTCTATCTTTGTTTCTTAACTTTGTAATGAGGTTATTAAGTAAGGAATGTTTTTGATGCTATGTTTCATTAGTAAAAGAAAATTTAAACATAATTTATCCAAATAAACGCAGACATTATAAGGCAAGGCGTTTGTCTCGACTCGGGGGAAATCGTTTTATATTGCAGAACACACATCTTATCGTTACATCTTAATTACATATTACGTACTCCCTAATTAAAGCTATAATTAGACTCTAAGTAATGTAATTTTGCTATAAAACACTGTAATCACTTATTATACCTAATTCACACTTCTTAGATTAAAGTAAGATGGCGGCAAATGGTAACATGGAGTTGCTATTTTTTATATATTGTTGTTTTTTTGAGTTGACGTTTAAATATGAATCAAAAGCTGTGTCATGCTGCTCGCCGTAAAACATCTATCCCACATAAAAAAAATTCAGGATAACGAGTAGCATGTATAGTATCCCAAGTTATCACATATATGTAAAAAAGTCATCACATGTCACGCGTACACCATGTGTACGTTTAAAAAGGTGCTAAGCCATGTCGCGCATATACACAAAGTGTATTACACATTTTAAGACCTCGAGTTTTTAATTAATTTTATCAGATCCAGAACACTCCACCGGTATAAACATGCTTTGAGATGGTCAAACTATTCAAGAGTGGCATTTTTTATTTGAACTTTTATGCGTAGTTCGGAAAATAACCCGAAACAACTAGACATTGGACGGGTTAAGTAGCTTTAACATTTATAATGTTATGCTAACAAAATTGGTATTTTATACGAGCGTGCTCGCTCCTATAAAATACACCTATTTCTCTAGCAGTAGAACTCTTTGTGATTGAGTTTGTCCGAGAAAGTAGTGCTACAATATTTATTTATACCGCGAAGCTGTAATGTTCGCAATACTGTGTTCCGGTTTAGAAAGGCATGGGTGCCGGTGAAATTACAGGCACATGAGACCTACGAAGAAATAATATCAGTGAGAGTATGAAAGTCGTGCTAAATCAGTAACATCGTTCACGCCGCTATGACTCAGCTGTCATAGTAGACGTTGCAGCACGCGTGTGGACCAATTCCTGCTTTCCTTTTGAAATTTAAACCAATCACCGAATTGTTTAAATTTGATGTCTATTTGTAACCTCGGAAGTAATTCGTATTTGGAATTATACGTCATTTTGGTTTGATGGACCACTTTTTATGTGGAATGTGTTCTGAGTTATGATTCCTGACATTATTTCTTCGTAGCATGAGACTTAACAACTCAGTGTCTCAGGATTACGGGGTGGCGAAATACATCTGTTATAGACAAAGGTTACAACTTAACGCCACGTAGGGCTCGTGCTTGTACCGTCTCCTAATAAATTAAAAAAGAAATAAGTTAAAAAACATTTAGTGGCGCTTTTTCAGCGGAAGTGTCACTAAATATTTTTTATATTGTTTTTTGATAATGGATTTCCTCAAAGTGACGCCTGAATCAATAAATTATAAGAAATAAGTTATCAATATCTAGATACCTCTTCAACCATATGTTTAGGATACGAACAGAGATTACTTGCTGTTAGAGTTATTACCATTAGAATATACGAAATCTATATTCAGTAACCTCACACACACACTGAATAAGTTAAAGAAAAAATAATAATGAAGCAGTTGTATCAACTAATTGCATTATTATCTAGCCAAATTTTAAAAAATGAATTTTAACTAACTTTTTGTATAGTTTAGTTATGTTTAGATATAGATAAGTCTTGCTCCTGGGCAAATTTTTGTACAAATCTCTAAATTTGTTGCGGTATGCGTTTCAACTGATTAAAGATTATGTGCAAAGATCTTGTTAACCAATAACTTTGCTACTTTTGACCTTTGCACTATCGCTATGTTTATGTCTCAGGACTTGACACAATTAAATGTCATCCGAATAAGCTGCCGTGCGATTCTCTAAGAGCAAACATCGTTGCATCTTTGACAACATCCGTGAAACAAATGAAGAGATGACAAGAAACGTTGGAAAAACAACCTTGTGCACAAGGGCGATATCTCATAAAGTAATTGACATCGGTGAGCTCGTCGACGAATCATTACAGCCGTGCGATTCTGTCGTGCGATTCTCTAATGATTAGTCGATGCGCTCGTCGAAGAGTTTACGGATGTCAAATGCTTAAGAGATATCGCATTTGTACACAAGTTTGTTTTTCCAACGTTTCTTGTCATCTCTTCATTTGTTTCACGGATGTTGTTATATATGCAACGATGTGCTTAGAGAATCGCACGACAGTAATGATTTGCACATGCGCTCGTCGACGAGCTCACCGATGTCACGGCAGAATCGCACGGCTGCTAGATTCTCACAAAACATAATCAACACCGTAGACATGCTACGCCGTAGACAGCTACGCCGTAGGAGTACTACACCGTTTGTACAAAGCCGTCGCATTTAATATTTAACGAACTTTACAGCTAAAGCACAAAAGCCTTGGACTACATGCTCCAAATAAACTCACTGTTTATATTAATAGTTATATGTAGTTTTGCAATGTTGTAGAGAAAAATTACACACCCTCGGACGGGATTCGAACCCCCGTCTTCTGACAATCCGCCATAACCTCTAGCTCACCGAAGTAATCCATCCGAGCATCAAATTAAACTCTCTACGAGTAATTATATAATTTCCTTTATTACATACTCTAATAAACACGTAATACGCACTAAAAATATAACTTTTTGTCAATGGATGACGAGTAAGTTGTTCGCCTGATGTTAAGCGTCACGCTTGCCCATAAGAGCTCAGTGCCATCCAGAGTTTGAAACTACAAGAGTTCAAAACGTTAATCATAAGATGTTAAATCTCTCACCCTGTAATGTTGCTGGATACATTGCTCTTCAACGGAACACAGTAATGCTTGCACACTACTGCTTCACGTTCATATAACTAGCAAAGGTGTGGTGCTTCCTCAAGTAGACTCTGCCAAAGCACTACCACTACAATCTATATATATATAAATAAAAAACGAATTACTGTATGTATTTAAAAAAAATCACTTTCTATTCTAGTAAACTCTAGTTTAAGACCTCTTTGCTTTTAGACAAACCTTACTGACAAACTATTGGTTTAAGTAAAACGGTTTTAGTTCAGGGGTCGGCAACATTTCGTCTTCGGAGTACTTTGTCAACACTCATCTTGTGAGCGTATCGCTCTTCTATAGAAACTATGGGTGATGTCAGGTGAGCTCAACATTTTGTTTGTTCTTTGTTTAGGGTTTGCAACTGAACAATAAATATTTGTTTGTGTGACTGCTTCCGGGATCTTATACGAATAACTGAATCGTGCTTCTTAGTAGGAGTGTTTACATACAAAGATTTGTTATCACTTATCAACTTATCATATGTTATCATAATAAAATGCTAATTTGGGATGTATGTATCCGTGTTTGTAATTGAAGAATCTATAACTTTATTCTTCTTAATACACTACATTTGTTTCTAACTAACCTATTTTAATATTATAATATTAAAAATACAAGGAAATAGAAAATAATTAAGAAGAAAAAATAAATATAAATCAAGTTTCATCCAACAGCACTGCGAGTGGCCAACGTCCCCAAAATTCTATCTAAATCGTTGAGCATTTTGGTCACGTGTAGTTTTGAATAAACTTTGGACTATGAATATACCACATTATATACATACATTATCAATCACTGATATTCTATTAAAAAGAGGTAGCTTCGTTATGTTAGAACTGACGCAAAGTCAATGTTGTGCCAGCTTTCATGAATACAAGAAAGTATTTTTCTGAGGTTCTTAAACGTAATTCTATGACTGATAGCATGTGTCGTTCTTAATTGCCGTATTTATACTTGAGTACCATATCTACCTCTTTCTAATGGAAGATCACTGTTATCATCTATCATCTCGTTTGGTTACTTCAAAAACTTGTCAAAGATAGACTTTTTTACGTTAAATATAGACAAAAATAGACTTTTTTTTACGTTAAATATAGACAAAGATAGACTTTTTTACGTTAAATATAGACAAAGATAGACTTTTTTACGTTAAATACAGACAAAGACCTGACTTTTTTACGTGAGTGAATCCCGTTTTTTCATATTAAAAAATTGGCAAATATATCAAATTTTGCTGAAAATAGAATTATGTTTTTATGATTTTGATAACAAAACGAAACTTTTATTTGCTAAAAACGTAGATAAAAGTCATTAGCGAATCAAAACGTGAAAAAAACAACGTATCCATTAATTTTTACGTTCCGCCTCAGCAACCTACACATTGATAACAGGGCGACATTTTTCGATGGAATTCATAAATCAAAATGGCACCTGATGAGGTCAAACGTCAATTAAGGATCTATTCAATCAGCAATCACAATCTGTATTATACGGATATACGGATCCGTGCGGGACCCTGAAATTGTTAACAATTTATGTTTTACAAAATAAACCAGGGTTGCCATGTGATTGATGTCAAGTTTGTGCAGATAAAAATTCTATATGATATGATTCTATGTGAATATTTCAATTAGAACTAACCAAATCATATTGCTAATTCAATCGATGAAATATTAATCGATGTTTGTTGCTATTCTGTATAATTATGAAATTAGTTGCAACTCTGTCCGCATGGAAAATTAGTACCTCGAAAAGCTATTTTCTAGGAAAAAGAAAAATAAAAACCTATATGTTAATATAGGGTATTGTTTACCCATGTCAAATATAAATTAAATCAATTTTAATGACATGAAAAAGTAACACAGTTATTTATGAAAAAAGGAACAATTACATTTTCTGAAGTTTTTTTTTCGATATTCATACTTTCGCTTTTGTAATGTTATTGTTGGACAAGATGGCATAAAATGAAGTTCTTACTTTAAAACCTCAAAAACCTTCTTGATGTTGACATAGTAAGCTTACTGTATATATTGTAGGTCGATATGTAGCCTATAAAGACGTAAGTGCGACTTATGAAACATTTATATGTTTCATCATTTCATCAATCTGCTAATGTTAATTAATATAATGAAAACTTTTATTATTTTAATTAACATTAGCAGAAATACAATTCTACTTATTAATCTCCTTTTATTCAACGTTTCTCAGTATTTGTGAATTTTTAATCATAAATTGGCTTTACTATGATTGCGTTACACTTATGCATCGTACTAATTGAGGCGAGACGAAACTGCGTGCGATATGCACTCTTCTTGAAAAAGTGTTTTTAGCCTTTGTTGATATGATTGCAACTATATTTAGACGGCTTTAATTTATTACTTGTTTTACCTAATTATTAATTAGAATAAGTTGTCTTGTAAGTATTCTATAACATAAATTAACAAACAACCTACAGCAACTGGTTAAAGGATATTACTATTTGACGCTAGTTAAAAGCTTTTATTCCCCCCTTCCCACCACTTTCGAGCTGAATTCGACTAAAAGCGTTTGGCTTGCATCTGTTCAATAATTCTGCATACATTGAAACGCTAAGATTGTGTGTCAACGACGCGACGTCGGGTTCTGATCTCTTTTGTAACTCAGTTTTGTGCATTTTTACCAAAAATGTAGATAATGTAGTTATAAATGCCCGATGCTAGAGTGGAAGTCAGTGGCCTAACGCGGCGTCTGACTACTCTACCTAATAGTAAAACTACAATTTGTAGGATTGAAAAATAAAAGAAATTGACTCAAAATTGTGAACCACCTTAGGTGGTTTATGTACCTAAATAAAACAAATGTGTAAATTTAACCTGCATACTCTGAATACTCAATGTAAAGGGGTATTGATATATAGTTATTTCAATTTGGAGACCTACCTACTACCTACTTTGTACCTACTTAATACCTACGTATTAAGTTAATAAACTTTATTATTATTCTTTCCTAAATTGTTATTTTTTATATTCTTTTTTCGGTTGCTATGACATCATTTTTTTTTAATAGATACAGATTTTATGTATAGGACAGATATATAGACAGACAAACCGACAACCGGACAGTTTAGGCTTAAAAATAAAAGAAGTCGCAATAATCTGCCCTTTTTTTAAATCTTACTATTACTAAAAAAATTACATTTTTTTTTTAATTTGTTCATTACAATATTGATTATTATTAAAGGCTTATATGTTTCTTTTTAATACAAACAATTTTTTTATTCTTAGTTTTGAGAATTCTTTTAGGATGTTATTGTAATAAAGTCTAACGATATTAGTTGTTCTTTCATCAACGTCTCCTGTTAATTAATTAATTACCAAAAACCATGGAAATTAATGATTAAATTAAAAAATAAACATGGAAAATTGGGACTTTGGATTGAAAGAGTAAACCAAATTTAAAAAGCAATAACTTGCGTATTCATACTCTAAATTGGTCTCTAATGAAACTAGTCTGATAATAATCTTAAATTGCAGCGTGCAGCTTATTTGGAGATATTTCTTGTGTAATTGTGCTCTAAGTATCGAGGTTTCTATTGACTGTAGTAAGTACACAGAGAAATGGTATTAATCATTGGTAAGCGATAACCTTGTCACTGCCAGGCACATTATAAAGCAAGTTCAAGAATTAACGTTAGAAACGGGATACTTACCATGTATTGTATTTATAGTGAGCTCTCCATATTTCGGCACAGTTGCATGCGCCATGTTCATGAGTAAACTGAAGTATCTGCGGGTAGGTGTTGTTATGAGCAGACGAAACGGTCTGCCCTCTTCCTTTTACGTTTCTTGCGTTCCGGCTTATTACCACTGACACAACAGTCACTCGAAACTCGATCTGGGTCTCGACACACATAACTCACGGTATCCCCCCACGGCTTTTTCGGTTACTTCAGTTTACTCGTAACCTGGCGCATGCAACTATAAATATCGAGAGCTCACAGAAAATACAATACATGGTAAATATCCCGTTTCTAACGTTAATTCTTGCATTAGTTCATGTCAGTTTAAAAACTTATATAGCAAGTTACATATTGCTAGGAATATTATATTTGGAAATCGCATCGTGTAAATGTTCCTTTAAAACTTGAGACAATCCAGATGCGATTTCAGTTTATCTGAGTTATAAATTATTTACTTGCTTCTAATTGTAAATTACTCAGTCTTTCTGTCGCCGGAACTCATTGTCATTTAAATTTGTCGAAGTACCTACTTCCGATTTTGTCGGGACTTTCACTAGCTGGCTTTTATGATATAGAATCAACTTAATTTTTATTTAAAAAAAATTGAGGTCGTGCAACACAATTTTGTTGATATCCACGCGAAACCAAGTCGCGGGTAACATAAAAGCTAGCTAGTGTAACATAAAAGCTAGCTAGTGTAACATAAAAGCTGGTTAGTGTAGCATAAAAGCGAGCTAGTGTAACATAAAAGCTAGCTAGTGCAACATAAAAGCTGGTTAGTGTAACATAAAAGCTAGCTAGTGCAACATAAAAGCTAGCTAGTGTAACATATAAGCGAGCTAGTGTAACATAAAAGCAAGCTAGTGTAACATAAAATCTAGCTAGTGTAACATAAAAGCTAGCTAGTGTAACACAAAAGCTAGCTAGTGTAACATAAAAGCTAGCTAGTGTAACATATAAGCGAGCTAGTGTAACATAAAAGATAGCTAGTGTAACATAAAAGCTAGCTAGTGTAACATAAAAGCTAGCTAGTGTAACACAAAAGCTAGCTAGTGTAACATAAAAGCTAGCTAGTATAACATAAAAGCTAGCTAGTGTAACACAAAAGCTAGCTAGTGTAACATAAAAGCTAGCTAGTGTAACATATTAAGCGAGCTAGTGTAACATAAAAGATAGCTAGTGTAACATAAAAGCTAGCTAGTGTAACATAAAAACTAGCTAGTGTAACACAAAAGCTAGCTAGTGTAACATAAAAACTAGCTAGTGTAACACAAAAGCTAGCTAGTGTAACATAAAAGCGAGCTAGTGTAACATAAAAGCTAGCTAGTGTAACATAAAAGCTAGCTAGTGTAACATATAAGCGAGCTAGTGTAACATAAAAGCGAGCTAGTGTAACATAAAAGCTAGCTAGTGTAACATAAAAGCGAGCTAGTGTAACATAAAAGCTAGCTAGTGTAACATAAAAGCGAGCTAGTGTAACATAAAAGCGAGCTAGTGTAACATAAAAGCGAGCTAGTGTAACATAAAAGCTAGCTAGTGTAACATAAAAGCGAGCTAGTGCAACATAAAAGCTAGCTAGTGTAACATATAAGCGAGCTAGTGTAACATAAAGGCTAGCTAGTGTAACATAAAAGCTAGCTAGTGTAACATAAAAGCGAGCTAGTGTAACATAAAAGCTAGCTAGTGTAACATAAAAGCTAGCTAGTGCAACATAAAAGCTAGCTAGTGTAACATATAAGCGACCTAGTGTAACACAAAAGCTAGCTAGTGTAACATAAAAGCGAGCTAGTGTAACATAAAAGCTAGCTAGTGTAACATAAAAGCTAGCTAGTGTAACATAAAAGCTAGCTAGTGTAACATAAAAGCTAGCTAGTGTAACATAAAAGCGAGCTAGTGTAACATAAAAGCTAGCTAGTGCAACATAAAAGCTAGCTAGTGTAACATATAAGCAAGCTAGTGTAACATAAAAGCGAGCTAGTGTAACATAAAAGCTAGCTAGTGTAACATAAAAGCTAGCTAGTGTAACATAAAAGCTAGCTAGTGTAACACAAAAGCTAGCTAGTGTAACATAAAAGCTAGCTAGTGTAACATAAAAGCTAGCTAGTGTAACACAAAAGCTAGCTAGTGTAACATAAAAGCTAGCTAGTGTAACATATAAGCGAGCTAGTGTAACATAAAAGATAGCTAGTGTAACATAAAAGCGAGCTAGTGTAACATAAAAGCTAGCTAGTGTAACATAAAAGCTAGCTAGTGTAACACAAAAGCTAGCTAGTGTAACATAAAAGCTAGCTAGTGTAACACAAAAGCTAGCTAGTGTAACATAAAAGATAGCTAGTGTAACATAAAAATGTCAGAGGTGAACATATACCATAGCCGTTAAATCACGTAGAGCAGTCGACCTACGTGATTTGATTTTTATTTATCTTATTGATTTTATTTATCGCAGCTCCCATATACTTTTTTTATAATATCTATACTGTACGTACTTTAAAACCCATGCATTAGACGCGGACTCTAACTAAAACGTTAAAATCTAAGGACAATAACTTCAATCAAATTGAGCAAGTTAAGTTGGGACGTCACTTCGAAGGGCTCATCCCGATGTGCCTCGGGTCTTAGTGCCGACCGTAAGGTAGGGGTAATTTGTGACTACCTACTGACCCTGACGTTTGTTGGCAAACAGTCAAGTTTCAAACTTAATAAAACCAACAACTATTTTTAAGACTTTACTTGTTGTGTCCGTTTCAGTGAGTAATAGTTTAAAGGCTGCCTCGAAGTTTTATGTTTGAAGCAATAAACTTAATTGGAAACGAAACTTAGTAAATTTGACTACTATTTTTCAGCAAAGGTGGCGGAAGATCGTTCCAGATTTTACCGCACTCAGTCTCTTAAATAGTTAATCAAATAGTTAAAAAAACCGGCCAAGTGCGAGTCGTACTCGCGTAAGAAGGCTTTCGTAACATTATTTATAAATCTCCCATACATAACAGATATGATCATTTGCCGTTTTTATAGACAATGGTACGGAACCCTTCGTGTGCCAGTCCAACTCGCACTTGACCAGTTCTTTAATATTTGTTGTTATAGGGGCAACAGAAATACACCATCTTTGACAATATTAACTGTTTAACTATCACGGTTCATGAGATACAGCCTGGTGACAGACGGACTGAAAGCGGAGTCTTAGTAACAGGGTCCCATTTTACCCTTTGGGTACGGAACCCTAAAAATGACTATTATGTAACAAGTGACGAATACTGCCCAAGCCTTACTTCGAGCTACACCTAAACCGTCTAGTTTTAAATTAAATTTATGACACAAAGTTATGCCGTAATACGAAAGGGATAATGAAAATGTAAGACGACGTCCAACCGTCAAGATGTTTCATAGTGAAACATTTAAGTTCGTTAACTATATTCTCTACTGAATGTGGGTTTCTCCAAAATCCTCTAAGCTTATAGACATCTATTCTGTATTACTTCATTTTCTGTCAACTTCCAAAATAGTTTCTATTGCGAGTAGACGTGATATTACGTACAGTTTGTACAAATTGTTTAAAATACAAATTTATTCTTAAAAAGTTTACTCCGTGAGAGCATGAAATATCAATGAATATATTCTAGGAAACACGGCTTACTAAGTATTACTCACGGCTTCTTCAAAAAAAAATGTTTCAAAAATTTGTTTAGTGTAGAAGTCGGTTCTATTTTTTATAAAAATAACACCCTTTTTGTGACCTTGCTACTTACGGAACACACCGTTAATGACATCATCAAGATAAATCAACACTTTTCACGTTTGCTTAACCGAATTTGGTTGTATGGGACCACCACGGAAGTATACTCTATCCAACCAAAAAATAATCATCAAATCGGTTCACAAACGACGATGAACACACATAAAAAAATACGGTCGTATTGAGAAACCTCCTCCTTTTTTTGAAGTCGGTTAAAAACCGCTTTGGAAATAACCAAATACACCACAGTCCCAAATATCCTGCCGCGAAGCAAAAATAATATCAATTAATAATAAAAATAATCACTTGTTTATTGTAGTATAAAAAGTTTTGCACGAATTATACCTTATTGCACGACATTTACGTGAGCATGATAATAGTTAGAAATAATAAAATGATGATTAATACATCTAGAGTACGTGGATATTAGGTACGTTCATAGATAGACTTCTATGGGTGCATTATACTATCTATACGAATTCCAAAATTCATTCTTGTACAATGTCAACAGTGCGACAGCATTACTGTTTGGCTCAGCACCCACTCGGCCCAGGTCCCACTCGGCCCGAAGGATAATATCAAATACTCCACTACCGATTAAGTACAATTTGTACTGTTTAAGGGTGCAAAGAGCACTGAAACATGTAATTATACTTGTATTGTAGCGGTAGGAGTTTTATAGAGTCCGTTGTGGGAAGTACCACACCTTTTCTAGTTCTTCAACCGTGAAGCAGTAGTGTGCAAGCATTACTATGTCTCGGGTTGAAGAGCAATGTGTCCAGCGATATTACAGGGCATGAGATTTAACATGTTATATCTTCGGGGTTATTTTTCTGTACTAATTGGGGACTTTTACCCAAAATGGTATGTCAGTCCCATCGTACCCTAACCTTACTACAGTTACTAGTACTACATTATTATGGCCTCCATAAAATAGCTACTGGTATTGATTCGCTTGTGCGTACACTAAACTTAAATTCTCTAAACTATGGTAGTTCTTATTAAGTTAATACTAAAATCCACATTCGTGTAACACTAGAACGATAATATCTACTAAACATATGATTATTCTATTAAAATGTGGGTAGTTTTACATCAGTTAAGACTAGTTTAGAGAGCACCAACTTACATGACGATTTAATTTGCACTAAACATACCCACAATTATACAGAATCGGCAAAATTAAGAATTGTCACTTGCAAGCATTATACGAATTTTGACGTAAGCATAAACAGAATAAAAACTAGACATTACTAAATACAGATTTTAGTTCGCTAGTTTAGTTTGGTGTTCTGAACAAGCGAATTACTACCCATATCAAACTAATGCGTACGAGCCTAAAATCACTAGTGCATACCATACATATATCAAATCAAATCAATTTATTTGCATACATATGGGTAACAAAGTTAGTATCATATTTTATCGGCTCACCATGTTTCACCATTATTGGTATGCAAAATTTTAATAGATAATATTGTTGTAATTAATAATTTATACAATACAATTTAAGTCATTTATAATAAATAATTATAATCAAATACAGTAAACCACAACAAACTTGACAGTCACTAGCACTAAGCCATAGGTGAATATAATACCTAACGGACAGTACCTATATCCAGTAGCACGCGGGCAACTAGGGTCTGACAATATGTTAATTAATGTTCCGTACCATACCTATTTAATCTAAATGTATACATAAATGAGTCCCTCTCGGCGCTGCACTTGGTACAATTCATCAAACGGTGATACACATTCTTTAGTGTAACACATACCTCACAATCAGGGGAATCAACTTCTCATGAGGAATCCAAATTTTCTTGATAGATAGTGACCAGATCGTACTCTATGAGCTAGAACTACATATGACCTATTTAACTCAGATGTAACAAACCAAGGTATCCGAGGAGGCTGACACTGCAACGTTTTGTACCAAATCCCCTTTTCCTTACTCCTTTCGTCAAAATATTCCTAGTATAAGTCATAGCAATGTTTTTTAAATATATATTTATTTTCTGCATAGTTTGGTTGAATAAAATAGTAATTTCTTTCTGTACTCCCTAATTTAGCTAATCTGTTGGCCTCCTCGTTACCTTTCGAACCTATATGTGATGGAACTCATTGCAACTTCAAATCTATACCAGTGAGTGCAAGCCTGTAATATCTCAGAGTAACAAGTGTGTATATTGCCATGTCGGAATTTGAACTGGTCTACGAGTAGTTTCACATTCAGTATGGTACTGAACTGGTATAGCCTTACCATCAGGCGAGCGACTTGCTCCGCTTGTCACCGATCGATATAAAAAAAAAGTTAAATTACTGAGCGAAAGAGATTTAAAAAGCCAATTCTCAGAATAACAAGTGCTATGCAGTGCCAAAACAATAGATAAAAAGTGAATTTACTATTACATTTTTTTGTAATTGATGCAATAATCGTATCCAGGGATCGACCGGCACAGTTGAGTTTGTCCTGTAACCTATGTACGGGACCCTCGGATTGCTAGTTCAACTCGCAGTAGACCAGTTTTTAATGCTAATAATAATTGCTAATTGATGTGAGAGATAACAACTTAATATAACTTATCTAGATAGATTAGACAGAGGTGTAGGTACGCTGAAAAATAATACTTTTTAAACTAAACAACAATTTGTCTATTTTTGTAATTACAAACGATTAGATGCTGCAAATTTTTTTATTCAGGTAAATGTTTCTTGTTGAAAAAGTCAAATTTTTGTTAGAAAGTTTGGCTACTTGTACTTAATACTACGTATTATTATCTTATAACTAGCTGACCCGCCAGCGGCTTCGCTCGCGTGGCCTTGCGGGATAATGTTAATAACAGTTTATAACTATCCCACGGGGACTCTTTAGTTTACCGGGATCAAATGTATCCTATTTGTTAAATTTCATTCAAATCGGTCCAGTCGTTTCTGAGATTAGCCCGTACAAACAGACAGACGAATAGACAAACAGAGAAACAAAAAATATTAAAAAATATCTAAATTAGTTCGATTTCATTCCTTACATCCCCCTGACTTGGTTTTTAACCTATTTTTCATTGTACAGAAATTTGACCTCTACAGTTTTATTATATGTACTGAATACTAAATGGTGTGAGTTAGCTACCTAAACCGATTAACTGCTTGTATGAAATTACTTACCTAGTCACCTCAATTCGTCCAATCCGGTTACGTACACATTCTGGCTATTTTAAAACACTGCCGTAACACGACTGTTTTGTACTTTGTTCTTATACTTAGCTTCGCATACTTAGCTTACGAGACGAACTCCTAGTCACATTAAAAAATCCGGTCTAGTGCGGTTCCGTACCATTATTTATATACTTCAATAATCGAATACTACATATTCTTTTTTTTTACCTGTTATCGTTATTATAAACCGAGATAAAAATTGGGTAAAAAATCACGTTTGTTGTATGGGAGCTCCCCTTAAATATAAATTTTATTTTAATTTAATTAATTATTTTTAAAGTTAATAATATAACACAGTATTTTGTGAATATTTCAAGCGTTTCTACCTGTTGCCGTTATCAATATCGAGCAAAACGAGAAAAAAAACACGTTTTTCACATTTCAACAGTCAACTATCACGCTTCATAAGATACAGCCTGGCGGACAGCAGAGTCTTAGTACTAGGGTTCCATTTCACCCTTTGGGTACGGAACCCTAAGCAATTATGCGAGCCCCGTTGAACCCCGTTGCAACCCACCCGTTGCGCTGGCTCCAGAAGGCTAACCCATACTGCCTAGATAGGATAAGCGAATTACCTGATGTTAAATAGGTACCTCTGCCCAGAACAAATGCATTTCCTCACGGCGCCCGTAGCCCTGAAACATTACGTTGGTCGCATGTGCCTGTAATTCCTCCGGCAACCGCACCTTTCAAACCAAAACACAGTATTGCGAACATTACAGCTTCGCGGTAGAAATAGGTATGGCTGCAGTACCACCCCGGATGAACTCATTCCAGAAGAGTTCTACTGCTCTTATACTCTCTGTGTCTGTTATAGTAAGTTTTTTGAATCTATAGAGGATGAAATGCAAATATATTCAAAACTTTTTAAGTCTAAAGTTTCCGCTAAGTAAAGAAACATAATTACCAACTCAATCCTTTAAACAGGCCGTGAATGTCCCAGTTCCCAAAATACACGTTAAACTTTAGCAAAAACTTGTTTTGTCCTGATTTGTAACTTTTAAACTTCTAACGGTCAGGCAACTAAGTTACGGAGGGTACTAAGTTGACCCTAATAAAGGTAACTTTGCTAAGTTGAGTCCGAGATTACGTCGGAGTAGGTTTACTAAGTTGGAAAACGTAATGACAAATGTTTCACGATGTTTATAACGTTTTAAACTAAGACAAACATTTTAATTTTATACAAATATATTTTTATTTATTTCGAAAGATTTATAAAATATAATAAATAATAAAACTTTTATACATAAACAATAATCAACTTATTCAAATTAATTAAATCCGCATTAGACGGCTCTGTTAAGGCGCGCTGGTATCCTGATAACAGTAAAAAGCAGAATCATTAAACTTCTAGTGTAACGAAACAGATCGATAATATACTATGAAAAAATAACTTGACCAGAAAAGGAATAGGGAATAGCATTTATAAATGTTACTCGATTTCCGCAGAAAAAAATTCTAAGGTCCACTAATACTTTCATGATACTTATGTGAGATAACATTGTATATTTTGTAGGTTATACATAGCTAAGGCATAGTATTAAATTTTAACGGGCAGTTTTATTTAATTATAATAGTATATTACGAAAAATATAAAGAAAACATGAGTAATTAATGTATATTCGCATTGCATTGTCGAATCTGTAAGCAATTTCCAACCTTTCGTAAAGCATCATAAACTATTTTAAAATTTGAATTGGACCGCGCCTTAACCAACTAAGTTTACGGGTAAGTAGTAAGTATAATAGTTAACAGAATAATTAATTGTGTCAAAAACTATCGATAGCAAGCCGCTGGCCCGCGATCTAAGCCTTTGAAGTGCAGAGACTCGGTATATCTGTGCAGCCAATGTTGCATGTGCATGATGTGTGCATGTTCGCAAACGTCGTGATAAAAAAATGTACATGATTCAATCCGTTTAAAGTTGTTTAATTTCAATGAATACAGAAAATAAACTCAGCGGCACGAATTCATAACAGTTAAAACGACTTCCGTCTAAATACACCTCTCTTAAGTTAACTTCGCACCTGTAAACCATAGATAATTAAACTGAAATATAAACCTGTGAAAACATGAAGAAATTACCGTTTTTATTGGCGCCTTCCCACCTCGGGGCCATCGTGGAGCCAATAAATATTTCGTCGAGTTGCGCCAAAGGCAATAAAGTTTCGCATAAAACGGGTTTGGTAACTTGATAGTATTTTGTTTTACCGCTGTATTGGCTGATGATAGCTTGATTTGCACTTTAGGGTTTTCTAGTCGGTTACTTATTGCGCTCGTAATCGGAATATCGTGAATTAAACAGAATAAAGGTCAACGTCTACTGGCAGTGGCACGGACACGTGCAATGTTTTAACAACAATCATTCAGAAATACACCTACAGGGGAATTATGTATCTCAGTTACAATTAAATAATGATTAAAATCTTGAAAAATGGCGGCTCTATGCCAGTTTCGACTACTCGAATAAGCTAAAATAATTAGTAAGTTGTTTACAGCCTTGCGATTCTCAAAGAGCAAACATCGTTGCATCTTTGACAACTTTCGTGAAACAAACGACTAGATGGCAGATGGCAAAAGGAAGAAACGTTGGAATAGCAACCTTGTGTACAAAGGCGATATTTGATAAAACTCGCCATAGGCGAGCTCGTCAACGAATCATTAGAGAATCGCACGGCTGGAGTTGACAAATGTGACATAAAGCCGCCATTTTTTTTTTATTTCAATCTACTTTTGATTGCAACTGAGATACATAATAGCCCTGACTGGTCGGTTATAAAAATGCATTTACTTTTTAAGTAAAAACTAAATTAAAATTTCTTTAAAGAAAATATTGTTCTGTGCTCTGTGGACACTTATGTTTGTGACTGTACACCATTTTAATTTTGCCTGTATATATTTTTATACAGTTTTATAAATGTATGGGATGAGATGGAGCAGCTGTTAATGTTCATGTCAAATATCACATGACGCGGGTCCATACCCGCGCATTGTCATTGAAATTACGTGGTAGCTACCAGCGCTCCTTAGAAGAGACCTTTTAAATTCAAGTAACTTTTCCTTGTGGTTCCAATCACCCTTTCACGTTTTCAATTGCGTGTTTTCCCGGAATTTATTAAACACATCGAACAAAAACATCAAAATACATTCATAATTGTTCTAGTTAGTTCTACAAAGTTTCAAAAGATGGCGTTGTGCCTTGTGCAAACACGATTAGGAAACAAGGGTTTATAATCATATTACAGTGTCAGGCAAACATAAAATAAAAAATTCGTCAAATTCGTTCAGTGAGTCTAAAATATAACTTATCAAAAATAGATAAGCAATTCAATCAATAATAATAAATCATAAATAATGTTTATATATTCAATACTATTTGCATATCTTTATTGCAACATGAATTTAGCTTATGCAGGTCTTAAATATACATACTGTTGTGTGTGTTACATAATGACCCTAATAGGGACCATACTCTATTAGGGTCATTATGATATTGTGCGGAGTGGGCCGGTCTATTCTGTAATAATTGTTTTCTCATCAATGTATTAATTGAGGCTATAGTAGCATTTTGTGAGCAGTAACTTTTCTCTTAGGGTTTTTGTAAACATGTACCTACTCTTCTTTAATGTTTAATATATAGGTAGGGTAAGCACGCCAATGATTGAACGGTTAAGAGATTTTTCAACTTAAAAAATTTAAACAGCAATGACGTGGTAGCTTTAGCATATTAGTTATTTGTTATACGCCACTCTCATTTATCAAAGAATAAAGTAATTTCTTGATTTTGAATTATTATGCATATATTTCTATATATTCATCAATATGCTAAAAATTGTACATATCACTGGTGATGAACACAATTTCCAGTGAATGAATTCAACAAAACTCAGTGAATGAACAATTATAAAAATATTTAATCAGCGTAGAAACTCAGTGTTCCCGAAGACATGCATAAGATAATTACTTATGTATGCTCTTATAATACCTACCTTAAATGTTTTTAAAAAATTAATATTTAGAGAGTAAAATGTATATACATAAATACGTTTAAATTAATAAATAATAGTTTCGCACCTAATATTAAGAAACCTATCAATACTAGACAGAACAATACTCAATCTAAAAGCTCACAAAGACCACCGTATCAGTAGCAGGTGGTTATTAATAAAAAATGGGGCAGCACTGTGTGTGAAGCGCAAATTCGTACATAATTCCTCTTTATTTTTATTTTAAATTTATAAATAATTTTAAGCACCCGTTTACAGTGTCCTAGGTTAACTAATTATTTATTTAACATCTTATAATGTCTTATGCACTCTAAAGCTCTAATTATTTTAAATTTATTGCGCGTATCTATTTTTTGGTATAAATGTTAACTCTGCTACTTTTTCTTAACTCACTTATACATAATTATGGAGTTTAGTAGTTATTGATAAATAAATCAACACTGATTATATATAAACTAAAAATTCTATTCAATGTCCTTAAAACTATCGTCCGCAAAAGAAATCAACTCACGCTTGGAGATATTGGGATTTTCTAGCACACGATGGATTTCGACATAATCTCTTGGTATCAGCTATATCTGGGATTTGTGGTTTTACAAAAGTAACAACATTCTCTAACACTGACTTTTTCTTATAAAATGTATTTAGTATTTTAGATCTTCATCACTTGCCAATTACAACAAAATAACGCATTCTCTTTTCAGATTTAAATCGAACGATAGCATATTTACTCGTACCAAAAATGTCTTCGTGCATTAATGAGGTCACTTAATTTTCCGTAGCTTTTAGATCTTTATTCTCGTTCCGTAGATCTTTACATTTATTTCTAGATTGTTTTGTGTACTTGTATTTGCTTTAATTAAAGTTTTTCTTCTTTTTTCTCCTTTGATTCGTTTTCAGTATATGCTCTTTTTTTTCTTCTACTTTTCTTTTCCTCAACTGTGCTTCCTCATTTCTTGTTTTTCTTTTTTGTCGTGGTCTTTTCTTCTTTACTTTGCTTTTTTTCGTCTTGTAGTTTTATGTCTTCTTTGTATCTCTGCCCTGTCAATCCGAACGGTATAGGTTCTTTTTCTTGTTATATTTTTTTTATTTGTTGGTATTTCAGGATACTCTAAGAAATTATGCAGCGGCACCACTGTTAATTTTTTTAGTACATTTAACCAAAGGACCTGATGAATAGCTTATTGATAGGGAGGTGGATAGGGCAGACATTCAACTGTTCCCGCTTGAGAGTTTGGGTTTCGATGTTGCACACAACATTTAGTTTTTTAGTGTTGCAATCAGCTGTTCTTATTTCGTCGTCAGTCTTTGAAAAGGTAAAGGTATGACCGATGGTAAGCTAGTATCTTGATTAACAATGAAGTTTATTATAACTTCAGTTTTATCAAAATCCGGTCTTATCCTTTCTCCAAATTAAAAAGTATCATCAGGAATCAAACTCTGAGTTTCAGTCATATTTTCCCTTTGTTTTCCCGTTGCTCAAATTCATGTCGAGTCTGCAATAGATGACATCCAATCTATTGCAGACTCGACATGAATTTGAGCAACATCTTCAATTATCTCGAAATAAATAAATAAAACTCGAAGTAATCTAAAATTTATTTATAAAATTAAATTAGTCAACGATCGTAACAAGTTTTTTTAGAACTAAGTATTTAAAATATATCACTTTTTCCAGATTAACATAATCAGGCTTTCATTTATATATAAAGGAACACAACAATTGTTAGTTCATTCACTGGTATACTAAAGCCAGTAATTGAACAATGTTATAATATACGTACTTCATTTACTAGATTTCATAAATCAATAAATGAACACATTTGTTCCAATACTAGCTCAAAGATTCAAAATATTTTTCTAAACGTATGATCAAAAATTGATATAAATTTAATACGTTAAAGATGATATATTTCATATTTTCAACTTATCGTACATTACTAATGAATGAACACCCCGTTCATTCACCGAATTGCAATATTGTAACAAGCCAGTGCTGGAACACTAAATAATATACAAAAAAATATCCAGTACCACTGTTATGATAGTTTTAAACTAAGAAGCAAGCCATATTCTATTGACATTTTAACTCATACGATAGTTTTTGCTTCAAACGTAACTACAAAGTTCACAACAATAGGGCACGGATCTTACCCGAGATCTAATTTCTCCATACAAAATATCACACACGAAAAAACTATGTCTCTAAACGTATGCTATCGTGTAACTAAACGCTGATTGGATGAAACAAGTGCTACCATTATAAGAAAATAATGTTATCAACCAGAAAAAAAATACTCATATTGATATAATGGGATAATTATCTTGTTTTAAAAGATATTTTACGTTTTGTTCATTCAATGGGGTGTGTTCATTCACTAGACGGCTTACCCTATACTTAATTATGTGGCATAAGCTTCTCTGTGTCCCGGCAAGACACACACATTAACACACACAAACAGCCAAGTCCCGAGAACACGGTATTAGCCTCGGGCAGGGATAGCACCTGGGACCTCGAGCTTGTAAGTCAGAGTCACTACCTACTATGCTCATCATCAATCAATCAATAATGAAAATGTGTCTGTTTGGCTAAAATTGTCCCTGTGGGAGAACCATTTTTCCGTATTCCATTATTCCATATTTCCGAGCCGAGTTTTTAAGGAATTTAAAAATATTTTTCATCTCATCACAATTTACAATGAATTTACATAAATGTTTTACTTTGGGAAAGAAAATATTAAAATAAATTTTCCCTGCACTGTTTGTATGAGAATCATTTGAGGCGAGGAAACCTGAATACCTAGATGGTACAGGAAAATGTTTTGATGGGTATCACCGCAGTAACGTATGAAGGGCAATGTTTTTAGAAATGAGACTAAAGTGACAAGCCCAGTGCAGTGCCTTCTGTTTATAATTCAGTTCTAATCTCTGTAGGTAGATTAAAAGATAGATGGACAGATTAAAAGACAGGTAGTATTGTAGATTATCTTTAGCAAACTCCTATATCTGCTTATTAGTCTGTGGTTTGAGGACTGCAGAAAAATACTTATCTGTACTCTATGCTCTTTGAAGAAAATGACTTGTGGACGCTATGTGAGACTGAGCTAGATATTGAAGTGGAGTGGGACTGAGTTTAATTGTAAACGGAAACCAAATTATAGGGGAGGCTTATGTTCAGCAGTAGACGTCCTACGGCTGAGATTATGATGATGATGATGATGATGAATAAAACTAAGAAGAATTCGACAGGGTTTTTATTACAAATAGTAGGTACAGTACAAAGAAAAGAAATAGACGGTGGAAAGATTCGTCACAGGTAGATAGATTAAAAAACTGATAGATAGAATAAAAGAGAAATATTATAATAAAACTGAAAAAGAATATGAAAAAATAAAACACGGTATGACTACACCATGTTTTATTTAGATTATACACTTCAAGAAAATGTTTTAATATGTACATCATTATTTTTATAATATGATTGCTACCACTAACGCCTGCTGAGCCAGCGATACCAAACGTTGTAATTTTAAAGAGAATAATGCACATCTTCAGACTGGATTAAAATCTCGTCTCCCGACAATCCGAGTCAGACGCCATGACCACTAGGCCACCGAGGTTTGACGTCCGAGCTTCGAACTTTAACTCTGTATATGATTTTAACCGCCGTATAGGGACTGAACGACATCTATTGAACAGCTTGAGAGCCAAATTAAAGATTATCGGAAGCCGCGGGTTCGGGTGGTTATTTCTGTATAAAATTGCCATGTTTAATAATCATTTTTACACAAATCCTCCCAGTATTACTCAGGATGTTACAATAACTGAACACACGTGTCGGCAAACACGTGTCAGTTCCAACAATAATATTTCCCAACGGAGCATCAAACCTATCCAAACAATAATATTTTACGCCAATTCTCTCATTCACTAGAAAAATAATCGGTTAAACGTGTGGAAAAACTGATTTTTCTCAACTTGATTTTGAACTCTAATATCATCGTGCTATGCTACGTATTTCAATAACTGATAAAATGTAAGCTTTTCCTAAAATAGCGCTTTAAAGGAACTTTCTAAGAAGTCATTAGTATCGCAGGCTACAATAGAGTTTAACACCTATGTATACTTGAAATTTATGAATTATAGGTGTCTCTCATTTTCAGGAATATTTTTTTATCATAAAACTAACGTCATACTCACTCATTTTTACACATATAAATACGGGATTACTCACGTAATATTTATCGGATAGGTCCGACTATAGTTTCGACCACATTCGGTGGTCTTTTTCAAGGAGTGTTCAAATCTAGCTTAGCACTGATTAACCGCTTAGCCGAATTACTTTTCGCTATTTATGATGTTTCAAATATCAAGCTTGGTCACTTTGTATTATTAGCCGGAAAAAATATTTCGCCCTTACAGTGCTCTTTAGCCAAGGTGATACAATTATTTCATGGACCAGATGGTCATGTAAGAATTATACGTTAAAAGTGGTAAAAATGTTCATGGAGGAGCCATAAATAAGGTGGCAAGTTTTCCGATTTATGATTTAGTTTAAGGTTTCAGTAATGCATACATAGAAATAAAACTTAATTAAGCCAAGTTTTATAATTTTATACTTACACTACCTCACTCTATATAAAATAGATTATACACTAGTATAATCTATTTTTTACTAACACTAGTACACTAGCTCCCGCACGTTGATGAATAGTGATAATGATAACAAAAGATAAAATACAGATTTCTACTGGTGAAACATTTTTAAACCGGTTATGTAGTTTTTGCGTTGATACTTTACAAACAAACTATCAAATCTTTCCTATTTATTATATTAGTGTGGATGTAGATAACATATTTGTTTATGTATTATCAGCCTGTTATGTTCCTACTGCTGGGACTCGAGCTTTCGTCTCAGAAAGAACAGTTGGGCTATAATCCACCACGCGGGTCTAATGCGGAGTGGTGGATAGGCTATAAGTTTTCAGGCCTTCAGAAGGCTTTCGACATAGCATAACGACTGTTGTTATAAGGCAAACGACCGGGACCGATATTTTTGATGTATACAGCTGTGTAATGTGTATACAAGTAAAGTACACACAGATATACAGGTACAAGTACATGTTTTCGTATTATTTTGCCAGATCACTGACTGTTTGCCCTGTATCTCGCTTCGCCATTTTATATTTGCGTGTACGTTGCCATAAACAATGTGTATGTTCATCCCGAATAATCATAATCATATAATCTCTATGAAATAAGTAATATCATTATCTATCAAGTACATACATACGCAAACGACACACAATCGAATGAAGTATATCGCATAGAGTGAACTAGAGAAAATAAAATCCCACGTTTTTCTAACGGCGAAAAATAAAAAAAAATCTGATGTAATTAAAAGTCTTAAGGTATAGTATAGCAGCTTCTTAATTTTTATAAACTACTAATCATCACGTAAGGCTCAATTTGAAGAAAATATAATGTAAACTGTTGTGGTCGGCGTCTGCACCAGAACGCAATCTCTGCAGCTAACGAGGTTACGGCGCACCTGGACCTTTCGCTCATTACATTACTGCAAAATGAATCTTCCAACATTCATTTTTAAAGTTTATCTTCATTTGTATTAAGTTCAACTAATTAATTAAAATGTTCAAATATGGCAAGTAAATTACTGAATAAACGAGATTCAGCTCTTGAACATATATTTTTTTGTACATGTACAGTACAGTTTACCGTGTCAGTGAAATAATAATTTACTAATTCCTTTATAACATTGTGCCGTTCTCTTTGATTGATACGTACTACAAATATTGTTATCATCTCTTTTAACTCAACGGCTCACAAATCCAAAGAAAACATAACCTCAGAAGGGTCAAAACCTTTATGATTTAATGAGAGTGAAAAAAAAACCTATTATTAAGATTTGGCCTAAGGCTTAGGCCAAAAGTTTTAGGCAGATCGGTTGGCATCTATCGAGAGGTATCGTCATGAATAATGGGGGCAATCTTTATGCTTACAATACTTTCTGGATAGACCGTGCATGTCTTGCGTTGTATATAATACAATACCCGCCTAAAGGTGCATAAAGGTATGCATGAATGTATAAAATTGAATTGGATCGTGAATATCCTATAACCTTGCCGTAAAATAAAAATAAGTAATATTTAACGCCTTTAAATAGAATTCTCACTTAACTTTACTTAAGTAACACTTAAATTTAATGTAAACATTTGAAGAAAACTTTATACATTAAGAGCGTAAAATCATTTTTAACAGAATGTTTGCAGTCTCGCCCAATAATTTGTTTTATAACTTACGATATGTGTGTTGGAGATATTAACAACTCTTAAAAAACTTTGGCAAGTGTGGGTACAAAGTTCAACGTGGTGATTATGACTTTAGTTTATATTCAGCATTATGAATTTTATTGTATGATTTTAATAAAAAAAATATGTAATTTCATTTCATTTCAATTTTAAATGATTTCATTGTATTCTAGAATCAACTGGCAAGCGAGACCAAACTGTGCCATATTAGAGAAAACTTACACCCTCGTACGGGAAAACCCGCGCCATCCGACAATCCGTGTCAGACGCCATAACTGCTAAACCACCGAGGAAATCCATCAGAGCGTCGAATTCAACTTTCTAGTTTTTTTTTTTTTTTTAGAACGGACTAATACTGTTTGCCCCAACCGGCATTTACAGTGTCGGAAATCCATCAGAGCGTCGAATTCAACTTTCTAGTTTTTTTTTTTTAGAACGGACTAAGGCTGGAGTTCACCAACTAGAACTTAACCATTGATTACCTAATCGCCCCCTTAAACTTAAACAGTTGTTTAAACATGTCACGTTTTTTTTGTGTTCACCATCTTTTTAAAGCGAACGTTTAAGTAATCGAGCGTTTTTGGACGAATGAGTCGTAAATGAAAGAATGGTATAATACTACTTTGAAAAGATGGTAGCGTATCTTGTATCATCTACATTTACCCGAGCTACATTCAAATATGGTAAGGTAATATTAATATACTACAAAATGTAATGCGTGACAAGTCAATGGTATGTTCACAAGTTGTATGTATTTCTAATTCAGCACCTTTTTTATGGTAATATCAAAGTTCGATTCGAAGTTCTATGTGTTTGTTTTGTTGGCGTCAGAGTTATTTTGTGGTAACTGAAATTAAAAATTCAAGTAAGTTTTATTGAAGTGATTATGGATGATATTATATTACAACTTTCATCAATTAAATCAAATAATTCCAAGGCACTATGTTTGTATAAACGAAATCTTGTAACGAATGCTTTTACGTCAGTTTCTTCTAAATACTTAATTGTATCCACTTTGGAAAACACGGAAAAACACAAAACCTAACACGTTATCTTCTTCAAAGATATAATTCAGAGCATCTGACATTTTCACGTAAATAAACAATAACCAATGGTTAAACAAGGTCGCAGACATCGTTTAACTTAAACATCCGATTACGAAACTTAATCAATGGTTACTGCTTGGTGAACAAAAAAATATTACTAAACGGTCATTTAAGAATTAAACGTCCGTTTACAGTTTAAACATGTGTTGGTGAACTCCAGCCTAATGCTGTTTGCCTCTACCGGCATTTACAGCGTCACCGGACGGTTGATTTTATCTGTCCTTTAACCAGTAGACTCGCGCTTCTAGTGCACTGTTGTGTTAGTTCGTGGACCGCGCGACCTACGGTACTTTACTTACGGATTTTCCTTAAATAGAAGTCGCTACCAGGATTGGGATTTTTCTCTGTAAAAAGTTATAAAAGTATCGTAGCAGCGTACGTAGTAGTTACTATATGATCGATACTTCCATTTTCTGCTCTATAACAAATATGGCGGTCAAGTGATAGGCTATATTTTAAATGCTCACTTTATCCTAAATCACGAATTCAAGATACCGTTCAGAAAGTAATGATACAAATATTATATTATCCTTGTACGAGTTTAAACTCATCGTTACCAAAAGTTTGTTACCCAACGTATGATTTATACGTTCCTTTATAAATCAAAGGGCCAGATTTGGGTTTTGTAATATTTTCACAGAATGGATAGAAACGCGAGGATGGGAGGAAATCCGGGTGTGCACCCCTAGGCTTGATTTAATTGCTACATGGTTGACTCGGAGTCTTTTGTGATGTGATGTTTGAAGACTTGTTATTATATTGAATGTACTATATAAATATAAGTCTGTCAACAACAAACAGAATGTGTTTTGTGTGCAAAATAAACTTATAAAAAGTGTGACAGTTTCTTTCTGAGTTGAATTGACAAAATATTGTAAACTTTAGAGCTTTTTTAAAACTTATGTTTCATTGCGTGACAGCAACATTACTCGCTGTATATGTTGACAGGAAATTGTATGATTCATTTGTGTAAAAATCATGTGTATAATTATATTATTAAACCCTTATTTCTTTCAATATATAATTAATATTTCGTTGTAAACTGGTTTTATTTAGATCCGAGAGCAGCTTTGCTCGCTTGGTCAATGGGAAATATAACCACAGAAACAAATTGGATTCACGCTATGAAGTGAATCCAATTTGTTCCTCTTATGAGAGGTGATTTTTTTTTAAATCCCCAAAACTTTAAGATAGTTTAAAAGCCCTAGGTTTACACTCAAACTAATTAATCTCTATCTAATTACTAATTACTTTAAGTAATTCTATAGGAAGAAAAGATGAAGTAGTCGTTGGTGATGGCCAGAGGTTCTAGTCTGACTTTGTTTGTTACAATGTTCACTGTGAGTATCGATACTTGAATAACAGTGTGTCATTTAAACCGCCCCTGACGGATGATTTCTGAATCTAGTCTAGAACATGCAGATGATGAAACCGTGAGTATCTAATACGCACGATTCGTTCATAATATGAACTGCACTCGCAACGGAGCTCGACTTCATGATCAACAAGTTAAGCAACACTTGCTGCGGTTAGAATTTGGATGGGTGTGTGCTAGTGGCATTATTCAACTGAGCGCTTCCGTACTTCGGAGGGCACATTAAGCCGTCGGTCCCGCTTGTTTGTCTTAGGAGAACAGTCGTTAGGCTATATCGAAGGCCTTCGGCTGGCCCAAAAATTGAACATGAGTTGGCCACTAGCTTATCCACCAAATCACTTGGGCTCGTGAGATCATGACGATCTGATACGAATTGTCAGAAGACGGGGGTACGGACCCCGTCCGAGGATGTGTAATTTTTCTCTACAACATTGCAAAAGTACATAAAACGATTTAATGTAAACAGTGAGTTTATTTGGAGCATGTATAGTCCAAAGCTTTTGCGCTTTAGCTGTAAGCTTCGTTAAATATTAAATGCGACGGCATTGTGCAAACGGTTACGGCGTAGTACTCCTACGGCGTAGTTGTCTACGGCGTAGCATGTCTAACGTGTAGAATACTTATTGTGAAAAACTATCTGCCGTGCGATTCTCTAATGATTCGTCGTTGCGCTCGTAAACGAGCTCACCGAAGTCAAATACTTAATGAGATATCGCCCTTGTTCATAAGGTTGTTTTTCCAACGTTTCTCGTCTTCTCGTCATTTGTTTCACGGATGTTGTCAAAGATGCAACGATGTTTGCTCTTAGAGAATCGCACGGCAGGATTGTTACTGTGAGGCGAGAAGATCGAAAATACAACATATGCATAGTCGCAACTCAAGGGTCGAGCTTTAAACCTTGAGTTGATGAGTTGACTTCTCTACGTAAACTTCATAGGGATATACACATTTTGATCAGGATAGTGAAATATTTCCTCTGTTATGTGCGTGACAGATAAGAAATTAATTATCGTACGACCCCAAGAGTGAATTCGCTATGCATTTTATGAAAACGTTTTTAAGTATTTTCACACTATAAGTAGGTATGTAACTTTCACGAATTAAAATTATGTACAATGGTTACCAGCACCATAGTTCCAAGAACCTATGCCAGCACCAAGCAAAAAAAGGGTACCAGCTTGATGGCTGAGATGGTATTTAATACGCGTTTTATCAAGATCTAAGACATGCATATATAGCGATAGAGCAACGTCAAACGTAGCAAATTTATCGGTTAACACGGTCTTTGCATATAATCTTTAGTGAGTTGAAACGCAGACTGCAATAAATGTACAGATTTGTACAAAGCTTAACTCATGAGATTTCTCCTTGTGAGAATGGAAGAACTAACAAAACAACATTCGTTAGGGTATGTCGAAGTCCTTCTGGAGGCCTGAAAACTTCGATATGGGTTGGCCACTAACCTATCCTATATAGCTGCACTGGGCCCGCGTAGATTATGGCCCAGATTCTCTTTCCGAGAGGAAGGCTTAAGTCCCAGCAGTGGGAACATCACGGGCTGATTATGTGTTCATAATATTCAATCTATTCATGATTTATTTTACAGTATTTTTCTACCGACTTCGAAAAAAGTAGGAGGTACTCAATTCGACTGTATGTTTTTTTTTAATGTTTGGTACCTCATAACTTTCGACTTGGTAAACCGAATCTCATAATTCTTTTTAAAGCTTTTTCGTTTAAAAGCTGGTAATTCCCGTGAGGTTCCATATAAATTTCATCAAATTCGGTTTAGTAGTTTTTGAGATATACTCCAATAACTGAATAGAATGGAAGTCGATATAAAAATTTTCAAATTGTACTTGTTTAATAATAAGTACAAAAAGATTATATCAAACCGACAAAAGTAAATTTGGCTTCAACAATTTCTAATTTGATTGCATTGTTTTGGTTCGCACAAATGCAGACAAAAGTGACTTATCGAAACCCAAAAACTCAGTTCGAGAGCTCGATCCCGCTTGTAACGAAAAACTTCTACTAGACTAGAGTAGAACTTGACTAGAGACTCACTTTACAGTTTAGACTATACCGTTGCCTTAACCCTCTGCGTATTGACGTAAATTTACGTGCGTTTCCTTCATAAATCTGTTGTTTTAATTATCCCGGCATATGAAGGGTTGAGAGACCCCGTCAAACCGCCATAATCTCCATACAAACGTTCCTGTTTATGGCGTTATATAAATTTAAAGAGTACGTTTGACATTTTGTTTCCGAAATACTGAAAATGATATGAATGTTAGCGCCGCGTTTATCGAAAACATTTATTGGCACAACAAGCACTGTACGAGGTTCCTTTGCGAATCCATTAGCGTGCGGCATGAATGCATTTCTGGGCCATTTGCTCCGCTCAAAACCGGATTTAACCGGTTTGCTTTTACTTTATTTTATTTTACAATTTTAGGAAAACTTACAGCTAGGTAACAAGATAAATATAGTAGTAACAAGATGAATATAAAGAATAGTTTGAGTAAATATAGTATAGAATAAATACCTATGTAATAACATTATATAAAAGTAATAAAGGCACACGTAATAAAAGAATATTATAATGTACAATACAAATGACTGCTTGTTTGTCTGATCCAGGTCCTAACGTTGTACCGGTTATTAGAAAGGGATATTACATTACACGTTTATTTTTGTTTATTTCTTAGTCTTGCTGTCTGTACTTATGCTATGTAAGCACATTTTATTTACTTATTCGTCTTTGTTTATTTATCTGGGAATGTGGAAAACAATACTGTACGATGAACTCACTCAAATAAATGTATAAAGAATACTATTTTGTTATTTCATGAATAAACGTTTGATACAAAAAAATACTGAAGGCATATATCACAATAATAAACTTAAGTTGAACATTTTTCTCTCGGACATATTTGTCGCTCATTCTATTTTTCTGTATGTATAGGTCCTACTAAACAATATTATAAAGAGGAAAGATTTGTTTGTTTGTTTGAATTGAATAGGCTCCAAAACTACTGGACCGATTAGAAAAAAATGTTTCACCATTACAATCTTATATTATCCTTGATGAACATAGGCTATATTTGGATTCACCATCAACGTCATGATCCATCACCACGTGGGTAAAGCCGCGAAGTGCAGCTAGTGTAATAGTAAAACGATGGTTATCGTGATATTTACGCGTATCACATTACCTATTTTTTTTATAGTATCACAAGTGACGAGACGGCTAAGTTACTTACTCTTGATGTTAAGCGCTGCACTTGCCCATGACAGTTGCAGCACCAATCGGAACTTAGAAGTAGTTTCACTCACTTGTCAATTTCACTTGCTACACTGTTCGCTCACAGTCTAACACAGCGACGCCACAGAATAACAAGTAGTAGATGTCGCTTGCACACGAATGCTTCGCAACAAAATATCTGACACGCGGTGGTACCCACTAAGCGGCCTCTTGCACTAGCCGAACTTAATTTTGACGTGAAGTAAATAGGAAGCGCTCGTAGCGAAGCTCGACTTGACTTTGGTGATCTTAACCGATCAACAAGTTAAGCAACACTTGCTGCGGTCAGGAGTTGGATGGGTGTGTGCTAGTGGCATTATTCAACTGAGCGCTTCTGTGCTTCGGAGGGAACCTTAAGCCGTCGTCCCCGGTTGTTTGTCTTAGGACAACAGTCGTTAGGCTATGTCGAAGGCCTTCGGGCAGCCTGAAAACTTTGACATGGGTTGGCCACTAACCTATCCACCAAACCGCACTGGGCCCGCGTGGTGGATTATGGCCCAACTCTTCTCTCTGAGAGGAAGGCTCGAGTCCCAGCAGTGGGAACAAAATGGACTGATTATGATTAAGTAAATTGGTCGGCTGTCTCCTAATAAGCGGCGTTAAAATTAAATTCGAATTAAATTAACTAACTCATTAAAATATTACGAAAAGTGTCGGACCACAAACTTACTTTTTTTTGTTTAACTTTTAAACTCCTTTTTTTTACAGGGATTTATGTATAATTTTTTACGCCTGTTTAGCGAGACATAGTTTTACAATTTTACAGAGAAAAATACAGTACATTCTTGGACGGGATTTGAACCGGCGGCGTCTTCCGACCATCCGTGACAATATTTTTTGCTCGTCGTATGTGGACGGAGCGGCATCTATTGAACAGCTTGACGGCATTATCCAACCGGAAGAAAGGTTTTTTCAAACACTCGACTCCCGTCGGAGGATGTGTTATTTCTTATTAAAATTACAATGCTTAATTAAATTCAAGTATACGAGTATAATTCACTCTCCCGACATTTCCGTGTAGGACATGTACACATAAACAGTAAATAAATATAATTAAACATAATGTTCGAGGCATATCGAACACTGGTTGCTGAGCTAGCAGTTCATTTACCGCTAGCTAATAATCGAGGTCGCACGAGTACCGCGCGAACTCTGCAGTGCATTATCAGACAGCAATCGGTGTGCGTTCATTTTAACAGCAAAATCATCATCATTAGCACACATTTAGAAGTAGGTAGTTCTTCATCATTATCATCATCTCAGCCGTAGGACGTCTACTGCTAAACATAGGCCTCCCCGACAAATTTCAAAAAGGACCAGTTGGAAGCGGCCTGCATTCAACGTCGTCCTGCTACCTTTATCAGGTCGTCAGTCCACCTTCTCGGTGGACAACCTACGATGCGCTTGCCGGTCCGTGGTCTCCACCTTTTCCTTGTGGACCTTTCGACTCCAAGGGCCATCTGTTCTGCGTGCTATGTGCCCTGCCCACTGCCCCTTCAACTGGCTAATCTTCTGGGATATGTCGGTGACTTTTGTTCGTCTACGGATCTCCTCATTTCTGATTCGATCGCGTAGAGAAACCCCGAGCATAGCCCTTTCCATAGCTCGTTGTGCGACTTTGAGCTTGCTTATGAGGCCTATACTCGTAGTAAGAGACCATGTTTCAGTACCATATGTCATCAATGGTAACACACATTGGTCAAGTCTTGTCTTGAGGCACTGAGGTATTTTTGACGAGAAGACTTCGCGAAGTTTCCGGAACGCTGCCTCGGTAGCAAGGAGGTAGTTCTTAATACTAATAAACTAGTAAACTTGGACTCTTAACAAGCTAGTTTCCATTATCGCCACCTAAACCGCGCGTACGTATCCGTACACGTAATAAGTCAATGCAATCGCAAAACATGAAGAATACAAACCGCCTTTATGTACCAAATCCGATTTAAAAATGACATTGAAAAATGTGGGCCCAGTGGAATGAACCCAAAATTGAATGCGGTCGGTGCTGCCCGCTCCCACCCTCTGCTGTGATATACGGAGCCGGAAAGATGTTATCTGGGTTCATTTGAACATGTTAAGGCTACGCTACACGATTTGCGGTGAAGGTGACGGATGTAAAGGAGTGAAAAGAAACACAGAATAAAACAATACAACCACTGCAAGACCTCTGTGGGCCTAGCACGAACATTTGTGACGTAATCGTATCTCTGACGTATACAGCATAAGTATGAGTTATCTGAGCCACAGTTGTATTGTGCTAGATAAATGATATAGTATTGTACTATATACGTCAACGATACGATTAGATACGTTACACCTACGCAAATTGTCATGTTAGGCCTACAGCCGTTCGATTCTGAAATGATTCGTCGACGAATTCACCGATGTCAAATACTATGAGATATCGCCCTTGTACCATAAGGTTGCTTTTCCAACGTTTCTTGTCATCTCGTCCATTTGTTTCACGGATGTTGTCAAAGCTGCAACGATGTTTACTCTTAGAGAATCGCACGGCAGAGTGATGATATCGAACGATGCATAATTACGTTACGCCTATACAAATTGTCGTGGTATGCCCCCTGAAGAGAGTGAGGGGATAATGCATGTATAGGGAACGTTTTGATTACATTATGATAAGCGGTACATAAAAATAATTTCCATATCTCTATCTATAAACAGGCAACTGGCATTTTGTCTACCCGTGAACATATTCACTGCAAAGTGTTCAAGACAACTAAATTAATGTACACAAACATCATAAAACAGGATAACTAAATAATGTAAATAACAAAATATTTTTGTACAAAATATTGACTCATACAATATTTCGATTATAGCTACTTTCAAACTATCATGATACCGACTTCTACAAGTTATTTCATACTTAGTGTTGAAGTCCGTTCCATTTTTTGGTAAAACATGTTTTTACCCTTTTTAGTGACCCTTGCTACTTACGGGATCGATTGTCATTCACCGTCTATGACGATATTATTAAGGGGCAGTTATTCTAGTTTAACTCAAAAACCGCTGTACTAAATTAGCTGAAATTTAAATGGGACTAATTCGTAAGTATACTGTACCAAACAAAAAAAAAGAATTAATAAAACTACTACCGGACTACTCTGTAAACCTCGAAGAGGACCCCGTACTTTTTTTGGAAGTCGGTTGAAACTAATTTCCATAACTCTAAACAGGCTATGTTTTAGTCTACTCGTCACCATGTTCCCTGAAAAGTGTTCCAGACGTCGGGACTCAAATAACATCTTTATGTACTTGCAATTTAATGCATTTAAAATTGTTTAATTTACAATATGACGTTTGCATACTCAAAGGAGGACCTGTAGGATGAGACACACAACATACATCCGGAGTGTAGTGAATATTAGTTTATGATTTAATAAGCGCTAATGCGTGAGATGAGAAACTATTTAAAGGTACTTCATATAATCATGAAATTTGGCAACAAGCAAGGTCGTAGTAGGTAAAGGAATAGGTATAATTGGTAATTTGATATCAATACTTTTTCTGGTTAATTACTCAAATTTCAATAGTCGCAGGAGATTTTCGACCGACTTCCTTATGGAAGGAGGAGGTACTCAATTCGACTTTGATGTTTGAACCAGATGTTTGTTACCTCATAACTTTCGACTGCGTGCACCGATTCTCAAAATTTTTGTTTGGTAGCTGGTGCTTTCCGTGTAGTCCCATTTAAATTTCAATAAATTCGGTTTAGTAGTTTTTGAGTTACACTCCACTAACTGAATAGAATGGAAGTCGATATTATTTTTTTCAAATTGAACTTGTATAATGTTACATAGACTTTTCAGACACCACCTATATTGTACCGATCTTGATTAGAGTTTGTGGTTTAGAGTGGAAATCAAAGTATTCATTCGATTTTAACTCTTCTTTGTTTATACGGAATCCAGAACCCCAGCTGCGCGAGCCTCGCACTTGTCTGTTTTTTTATTACAAAAAGTCTTATGATACCAGATTATTATGGCTCAGCTGAGAATATAAACCATTATTTTTATTCTTTAATTTAGTTCTGCACCAGCCGTGCGATTCTCTAAGAGCAAACATCGTTGCATCTTTGACAACATCCGTGAAACAAATGAAGAGTTGACAAGAAACGTTGGGAAAACAACCTTATTTACAAGGGTTATCTCATAAAGTACTCGTATTTGACATCGGTGAGCTCGTCGACGAGCGCATCGACAAATCATTAGAGAAGCACGGCAGTTTACTGCAAGATTTCGTTATAAAATTAGACTTGAATCATTAATAATTATTAATTGGTTCTCCTTTATTTTACATAATTAACTTGATTAATGAAAGCTATCGAGAATCTAGAATACAGAATTAGAATATTGAATAATGGTTGAGCCGGGCTGTCAATAGATATTATATCTTAATGTTTTTCTTCATGAATAATCCGTTTCTGTGATCAATACCGAATAACTTACAATTGAAGATAGCACTGTACGTACGTATTACTGCGTATAGGACGGGGACTGGGAATTGTGTCGGTGTACACATATTGCAGCACTGCACTAGGTACCACCGAACGAATGTACAGAAAACTGTACACAAATGCGATGGCAAACGCCTGGCTGCCTTGTGTAGTGTTTCTAGAGTTCCTTACCTCAAAAGGAAAAAAAGGAACCCTTAAAGGATCACTTTAATTGTCTATCTGTTCATCTGCATGCCTGTCAAGACCATTTTCTCATAATCGCGTAGTACCACGTACGCGATTATGTTAAGTGAAGTGTTAAGTTGAAATTTATATCAAATAGTCGGACGGTCTCTTTCAGCTGTAGAAAAAAAATTGCAAGTCAAGGCAATCAGAAGATATGACCGTTTATGTCGCATATTTTGCTATTTCACAAGGGGATAAAACGTAGAAGGCACTTTCTGTTTCCCTAGAAACATGACATTTGGCAAAACACACTGCATTGTCTTACAGCAAATATAAAGAAAAAACATCTGTAAACAAAAGTAATTTACTGTTTTAAACTTATTATTTGCGTTTGATGCAATAATTGAGTCTTTTGCCCTTTCACCTAGGTCGTCTTTTAGTTAGAACAATAATGTAACATGCTTTCTTAATTAACGGAATCCTCGGTGCGCGGGTCCAACTCGCACTTGGCCAGTGTTTTATGCCATTTAAGTTCAGTTTCAATAATCTAAATATCCACAGTTTTCCTTACTACAAATATAAATTTGACATAACGTCCACACAAATAGTGTCAAACATTTATCTATCCGCTAGTAAACGATAGGTTATTGAAATCTTGACAAGGCGGGAATATTATTCATGTTGTATGTTATATATTATATAGTGTTATGACAGTTACAGTGCCACGCAGAGTTTACAATGTGTTTACAAAAAAAAAAGTTTACAATGTGTTGAAATTACAGTGTTGTTTAGCGTGGCAGTGCACAGCACTTAGCACCCCGAGACATTGGTTAAGTCTCTTTCACCCAGTAATTTCACTTGCTGCAATGGGGTCCTTTACACTCTAATACAGTAATACCTGCGCATTATTGCTTCGCCGCACAAAATCTGGCACTGCGGTGGTACCATCCAAGATGGCCTCTTGCACAAGACACCTACCACCTAGTAGGTCGGGTTGTGTCGCTTGTCAGGGTTTCCGTCACGATGACGTGGTGTGAATATTCTACTCCGTCCCCTTAAATAACCTCATAAAGGTTAGCTAGCGTTTGGACCACTATCTCACTAATCAGTGATCATACAGTCAGAGGTGTTAGCATTAACACTGGACACCAGTGTTATCTACATAACACTAGACACACTAGCTAACACACTGCATATGACTGGCTCGCAGGGACAACTGCCGGAAGTAGCGCCGTATCAGGTTTTACATCCCAGCTTCACTGCGAGCAGAGGGCTTCAGTACGGACGGTAAACTTTATAGAGCTGCTTTCTCCTAAAGAGATTCTATATTATAGTGGAACAGACTGAGCGAGTAAAAACAGTTCAAACGAGCTTGTTCCTCTTAAGTAAACGGAGTGGCGCCTGTACGGACTCTGTTTGAGTAGCAATCACAAATAACGTAGTGCCTATGGTATAGTGCTTCTGTCGGATTAATGTAAAACGGAACGGACCAAACGAGCCGAAGTTGGTACGGAAGAGTTCACTGCAACACGGTGCATTTGACGATATTATAAATGAACCGGTAGTGTCTTGCTACTCCCTCTGCTCGGGTCTCTGCAAATTTTGAAATAATTATTGAATTTAGTTACATATTTTTTTAAAGCAGTAACGCTTGTTTAGTTAAACCAAACTGCAATTATTATAGAGAGTATATATGTACACTCTGGACTCGAGTGACTCAGTGTTTCGGATGTCATGACCAACATAGTTTAGCAGAGTTCCGATATCAATGCGAAATATATGTAAAATTCTTCTTCATACCGGATAAAGCATATTACGAGACATTCTACTAGCTGCGCTCCGCGGTTTTACCCCGCGTGGTGATGGATGATGATGAATAAAAATATATAACCTATTTTCGTCAGGAATAATGTATGATTGTAATTGGATAATATTTTTTTCTAATTGGTCCTGCAGATTCGGATTCAATTCAAACAAAGAGAAATCTTTTCTCTATTTAATATATAGATGTACAAAAGTACAAGTTCACTTATAAAAGTTATGAAGGAATTAGGAACCAAAGAAAACTTTATTAATGTACTATTAAAATAAGTCTATTAATATTTTCAATTCCAATTATAAAAAGGTCGCAGCCTAGTTCCCGCTCATCCGGCCGCCATTAACTTAGCCACTCGATTGCGCCGAGCGATAAGTAGGTATAACTTAACAAGTTGCTAACTTGCTGCTTACTTAGTGCACAGTTGAAAAAATCGACGTATCGGGATAAATATAAGTTACTAGATGACTCGCCAGCGTCTTCGCTCGCATAACTTGATGATTTATAGCCTTCCTGGATAAATGGGATATTCAACACAAAAATAATTGATTAACGCGATGGTGTGCATCTCGGGACGCCCTACAGTAGTGATAACTTATACTAGTCTAGAGCTGTGGGTTAGAGTGAGAGAGGATGCGTGAGGGAAAGGGAAGCCAGACAGACTGGCGCCGTAACGTGTTACGTAACGAATCGGTTTACCCTACCATAAGAAGTTATCACTTCAAAACTCTTGAGCTTTATAATAGTATACAAGTATAGGTAATATATACCTACCTATATTACCGCACGGCTCAGTGGGTGACGAATTGGTTGAGCGGCTAATTGTCTAGGGACTAGATCGCGAGGAAGATCACCGATGTGATGGTCCGACCAGATACGAGTAGCCATAAATGGTATACTCTACACGCGTGCACCAGGGGGCCGAGTCGATTCCACTAACTAAATCTATTACAACTGCAATCGAAGCTCCGCTGAAATATACGTTTTCGATCGAATCGAATATCGATATCGATCAAAATTTAAATTCTGTTAACTCGATAGATCATGAACGTGACGCTAACTCATATTCGTAGATAGTACCTAATGTCTAAAATATACATTTAATATAAAGTACTCGTAGCATTGTTACGTTTCAATTTACCTGCAGAAAGGCTATTTTGTAGTTATCGAACGACAACAAGAGTCGAACTGCAGTTGCAGCGGGATAGATTGTTGGACGTTGTGAAATAGTAGAACTGACCCCCAGGAAGGCAGCAGGCAAGGAGGAATGGCGACGCATAGTAAGGGCGTTCCACAGTCTGAAGTGACGACCACGACCACTCTGTCAATATCGTAACGACGAAGAATAAGATAGAAGTATAGTTCTAAAGATTCGTATTGAACACGTGGTTAAAAGTTTCAGTTTTCTATGAACAAACAGCAGAACAATGAGCAACAAAAGTAGACAAATAGGGTTAAATTTATATTACTTACATTGAAAAAGTAATTTTAAAAGTTGTTAAGGTAAAATACATACACGAAGACCAATAAATTATAACAGTGAGTGCCGGGATAGCCACGTTATTTGCCTGATGTTAAGCGTCTACCTACCATGTCTGCCCATGCAGTTGTATGTAGTCACCGGATTTTTAAAAGTTTCGAAGTTCTGCGCGTGAGTGCACTGCGCTCGCCACCCCGAGACCGTATATATAGATAACATAGTAATAGTCACTAACTAGTGGCTATTACTATGTTATCATTCACTCTTTAGTTTTACTTGCCACAGGAACTTTCAACCCTGAAACATCGACGGTTTCGCACTACAGTTTCAAGACAACGTTTCTCTGTTGACATCGTGTAATAATAATATGAATTTAAATAATAAACTTACTGACATGTTTGATAACGTAATAATTTGGATGACTGATCATAGTCTTGACCTAATTTTTAAAAAACTAAATTAATACAATTTCGACCATACCAAAAAACCGCTCTTGACATAAATCTATCTTAACAATAAATTGGAATGTGTGGACGCTGCAACATTGCTAGGCTTGGAAATCGACTCACATATAAACGGGAAATGTCATATCCGTAAAATAAAAGCTAAGTTATCATCCTTTACTTACGCGCTTAGGGAACTGCGGTGAGCAACAGATTTTAATACTGCTAAAACAGCATACTACGCATATGCATACTCATGGCTTCATTACGGCATCATTCTCTGGGGAAATAGTGTTAATTCAGTAGACCTGTTTGTTTCCAAAAAAAAAATGTATTCGTATCCTTGCAATTATTAAAAGCACTGAAAGCTGCAAACCGAACTTCATAAAATATATCATTTTGACGCTAGTATCTATATACATATTAGAATTATGTAAATTTGTTAGAACAGCCTCAGTTTTTCAAAAAAGTTACAGACCTACCGCGACCATATATACATCTAGGTTTAAACATAAACTTATTCTTCCGAGCTCTAAACTGTTCTAACACAGTTCTGGTCCTCACGTAATGGCTACAAACATTTTTAATCACCTGCCTAGCAAAATAAAAGATGAAGAAAATGTGATAACATTTGTGAAATATCTCAAAAATCTGCTAATTACTGAATGCTATTATAATTTAAATGACTTTCTTAATGACAAATTGGAAGATTATTGAATGGGTCGGGCGCTCTATTACCTCTCTTGCTACACCCTACCAGGTTCATATGTTAGACAAATAAGAATATGTATTTAAGACCTGCATGTACACCTACATATGATTGCAATAAAATATTGATTGATTGATTTACCAATTATTACCTACCATCGAGTACATCGAGCACATTAAAGTTCTCCATAAAATAGTAGTCCATGAAATAGTATTAAAAGAGATTGCAGCAATTAAATCCTAGTAACTGTGACAAGTACTAAACACGAGTAGAACGGCATGCAGGAGCATCGCTCACCTGCAGCTTGATGGCTTGCTTTATTGCCACTCTTCAGTTATGTTGTTAAGTAGCTGCGAGGCAGACTGAGTGCGAGGTGACAAGCGATGAGACTTTCCCTTACCTACGCCATCCTTAAAAAAATTTATGATATTATACCTGTTAAATATTTTTAGATTTATATCTCTAATGTCTATCTTAGACCGTGTCTGGGTTGTTAACTAAATAACTGTGAGGTGTCGCGTCTCATGGCATAATGACTTTTTGCTGGGGTTCCTGAGGTCATGACTATGGGTTCCGCCTGAAAATCTGTGAGTAAGGTTTCTGTCCTTAAATAATGATTAAGAAATGTAAATAAATAGTGTACTAAAATAATAACTTGTCTAAAATGAATTAAAAAGAGACGGCTCTGAGTATTTAGCCGCTCCTGCTCAGTAGAAGCCCTATTTGTTTAGGAACGCAGTATTACAATCTTAGGTAAGTAAAACATATTTAACAATTAAACAGACTGATAAATCATAATATTGTACATGATGTCTAAATTTAATAAATTGCTGTGAATTTTAATATTTTGAGCTTTACACTTCTTACGTAATGCATTACTATGATAAAGCCTCTACTAATAATTTTGTAATAATATATAAGTTTCAATTACTTCCTTCTTCTTCTTCTTATTGGATGGCTTATGTGACTAAATTGTCACAATTCTGCCAGTGTTCGTACATGCTAATGTCATAAACCGTGAGGAGTCTAAGAATATGATCGGTGATTAAATAAAACGAAAAACAAACAGATTTAAAAAAAAGCCCCCATGGTGACTATCTAAAACAAAATACAACACAAAAAGGATTATACGAGCCATAAAGACTAACACACATTAGATTATAATAATTATATGATTGTTTTTGTATGCATGCTTTATAAAACATTTACAGTTGAATCAATTACTTCCTATACTTATTTGATATTTTGACAGTGACAACTCTCAACGGCCGCAAAAACTCACCTTCAATCCGCGAACGTGTGGTCATAACGTGAGCATTATCGATGACGTCATTGATGACGTATCGAGCTCGCTCATCAATGATCGTGTGCTTGTAAGGGAACACGTGTGCGAGTGACGCGACTGATGTCGGCTCGGAACACGACCAAAGTATATTTCCTCGCTCCCGCTCCCGCTCCCGTTCTTACCGTAACCACAGCCTACAAAGCGTTAAAACGTCTCGCCTGTCGTCCTCTCGTGATTTTATTGATATTACTTATCTTGAGTGATAGCTTTGTCACTGCAGATTAACTTCAAACTTTACATTGAACCTTACGAGCTAACATGCTTTAAATGTTCAAGGTTTATTGCACACAGATTGCTATCAGGACATATTCCACTTAGGATTTTTTTTATTGCTTTGCATAATAGCAAAGTGTCATATTATAATAATAAAGTGTGTGATAAACTTGGAAATCTATATTATTATAACACATTGATTGAGTGTGCCCAGAATCAATCCGTTCATGAACCGTTTCGTGATATAAATCCAAATAGAACTCATTTGGATGAGTGGTACAAGATTTTGTCATGTTCAACGTCTAGAGAGGTGGGGATGATTTATTACTATTATTATAATTTATGATTCCTTGTCTTAGTTCGGGAATCATTTCACCATCATCGAACTTAAATAGATTGTTTATTTTAAGTTTCCGACTCAGAATACTAATATTATAACCTCAGAATATTCTGAAGTTTGATCTACGTAAGGTTATGATGTACATAAACACGGTGTTTAAAATCAAAACAGAATAAAAAAACCATGTCAAGGTAGTGATAGATACTTGTAGATACTTAACCTGTCATCAAAAGTTTTAAATAATTAAATGATTGAATCGAATTAAAGTAATACCATAAAATTATGAAGGGTTGCGACATCAATACGAAAGTTAAATATTTGTATAAAATCTTCTTTCGGTTGGATAATGCTATCAAAGCTAATCAAACGATGTCGATCCGTCCCCATACGATGGTTAAAATCAAATAGAGAGTTAAATTTGATGCTTGAGCCTCGGTGGCCTAGTTGGTCATGGCGTCTGACACGGATTGTCAAAAGACGCGGGTTCGAATCCCGTCCGTGGATGTGAATTATTCTCTACTACTAACTCAAGTACTAAACATCGCTAAGCAGGCGTTAGTGCTTTAAATGTATTACTTTTAAAAATAATTAAATGATGCCAGGGACTGCTGATATACACACACATCTGCAAGCATCTTGCATCAGGTTAATTTTATAATTTTTTAAGGTACAGGTTCAAGGTCAGCTTTTGATAGTAGATTTTGTGCTGTTGGCTGCAGTGGTGCGGTTGCGAGTTCAATTCTTACCTCAAGCTTGTGCTTTCAGTGAGGATAACATAGCAAGCACATCCACAGAATGTCAGGTATAATGTCACTAATAATCGTTCCGGCAGCTGTCCTTGCCCAGGCACCGTTGTAGGGCTAGCGTGATACCACAAACGACTCATTCGTATATGTCATATCTTGACTGGTCATTTGGCGCAGGTGGTAACAGCTTGCCTTCTAAGCCGCTGGTCCCAGTTTCTATCCCCGGACAGTACAAACATTTATGTGCATGAGCATGTCTGCTTGACCAGTGTCTGGATGTGTATGTATATCAGTCATCACTAATGTGTCGTGATCTGTTCGTATTGGACTTAATGAAGGTCATATAGGTATTCCACTTTGGCCGTAACACAAACAATTTGCGATTCGTATCGTAAGCGTCAACGCGTCACGATTCGGCGTATAAACTATGACTTATCTGTGTCACAGCTGCCCTAGATACATGACTACTGTTTCACGGAAAGGGCACGTTACGTTCAACTCACGTAGTTATTCGTGCTAGGCTCACATGTGACCATAGTATAGACTCTGTCTAGTTTGGGAACTTGTGTGGATGTTATCCTATTCTTGATTATAATTAACATTAGTATGACGTCTACAGACAGCTTTCAGCTGATATAGATCAAAAACACCGTGGGTTGTGTTTACCAACCTAAAGTGGACTACCTATATGACCTTCATTAAGTCCAATACGAACAGATCACGACACATTAGTGATATCTCACTAGTACAGATACCGCTATAATCTCATTAATACCTGATAACAACACTTTAGCCTCCATTAGACACTTACCTTCGAAAGGGTGTCCTGCATAAAGTTTATTTTACAAAGCACGATGATGCTAAGCCGATATGATGGATGGTAATGCGTGGTATCTGTATTCAAACATCGGCTATCGGGTACTGGTGACGGCAAAAGTGTTATTGAATGTCGTATATTTATGTTAAATAAGTACTATTTAAAAAAATCTATTTAGTGATAAGTTGTGAGGTAACAAACATAAAAATATACAGAAACCTGTTCCTTTTTTGGAAGTTGGTTGAATAACACCCAAGTGCAAGCTGAGGCAAAATAACTTTTAATCTGAATGTACATTAATGCATCGGCATCCTGTTTACGTTTAAAATTTATGACTAAAACCGACTAGCACCAGATTTGGTAAATTAATTTTCGTTTATTGTTATGTGAGTCTATCAATTTCCAAACAAAATACAGAAATAGAAACGATGTTGAAATGTTGCTTATTGCTAAATGATTTCGTGAGAAGTTGTGCAAATGACTCTAAAGTAACCAAACGTTAGATTTACAATTTTACATGATTATACGCATAATGAACGCAGCTGAATATAATTGTATTTATGAGACTAAATCACGAATAAGTTATTGTTATGTTCTTATTTAAATATTTTTATTTGTTCGTGGAGCCACAAAACATACCTCTAACTAACTAACTACTATATCACAAACATCCGAAAAACAAAGGCACGAGAATTTTATATCATCACACAAATATTTGTCCACGGCACGGGGGGACTGAACCTGGAACTTAAAGCTTCGAAGACAGGGTCATTAATTATCGTTAAACAAGTGTATACGAGTATAACGCTACAGGTATTTTTGAAAATAAAAAAGCATGCGGGCAGGTCTTGGGGAGTGCCGATAGAAATTACAACTAAGCTTGTGAATTGTATCGTCGAGATGGGACGTGCGATGACGATGATGCGAGTTTCACGCTTTTTGTTCACCCAACAAGCATTACGATCGCGAATTATTTTTAAGGCACACAATCAACAACAGTAAGTAGTCATAGAAACCATTATCACGCCTAAAGAAGTTTTCACTTCAAAACTACATTATCTATGACAAAGCGTTACGTGACGATAACGCGAGTTCCTTCTTCATCCAAAAAGTGCTTATCGCGCCTAAAGAAATTTTCACTTCAAAAAAATCAAGTCATTATACGAACAGTTATATCGTCGACTGTACCGTATCTAACCGTTTTGTATCGGAACCGGAGTACCATAGTAAGCTCAAGTGGGCAGTGTTGAGTGGCTGCGACTATATTACACTTGCACTCCATGGACTGGATACTATTGCTTTTTGTACTCGTAAAGATAGTGCTGAATTTCGGGCCTACTTGCTGGTCAAACGTAAGTGTTTTCAATGTTTAAAAGCGTGCCTGAGCAGCACCAACTTGACTGACTGAAGAACTGACTGATTGATTGATCAACGCAGAGCCTAAATCGCTGAGGCAAAATCGAAATATTCACAGTTGATGCCTATTTTATTGTAAGCATTCACTAAGGAAGGATTTTTGGGTATTTCACCCTTAAGGGGTGAAGCGAGCAAAGCCGTTGGTGGGTCAGTTAGTACCTAATAAATAGATATATTATTTTCTAGGTATATATTTTAGAATGCCATGAAATTCATGCCTTGTGTGTTTTTCCCGTTAAATTTGAATTTATGTGTAGGATTTTATTATTTTAATTATAACAAAGAAAGAGCAAAATTTAAGTACATAGAGTTTTCTAAGAGCTATCTATTTTTACAAGGATCCATCCCTAACCGTAATAAAGTGAATTAAATATTTCTATAAATTTTAACGCAGATCCTGTAGAAATATTTACTATCGCTTAAGTATAATAAATGGTCATGGATAGTACTAGATACTATCGCGACTAAATTACCGTAAACTTTTTTTAAACTCATTTTATAAACTAGTTGAAAACTGAGTTTATCTTTGAGATTTATTACTAAAACCTCATTTACATAATCATCTTTATATTTTTATATAAGTAAAATCAGAAAGCTAGAGTTGGAGCTTTAGCTGGAGTTCCGGAGATGACCTCTTACATGCAAAATCACACAGACAAAAACTAACGAATGAAATTACACAAGAAAATATTACGTCCTTGCAATATTAAGTCAAAGTCTAAGTCAAAATCATTCATTCAATTTAGGCATCAAAGACGCACTTCTGAACGTCAATTTTTCATTATAAAGTACTTTAAAGACTACCGCCGCGTTCCAAAATACATAGAGCCTACCGAGTGGCAAGAAACTCGGGGCCATTCTTTTTATATAGATGTTTTACAATGTTTTTACTTAGGTACTACAAATATTAGCTCCAGTGTGTTGCCTTACAAAAGAGAACATAATAATGGTATCAGTAGGGCAAGACACGCTACACTTTGACATCTTAGTACACGAGTAGATAGATCCTGGAGTGATCAGTCCCAAGCTGTTTTATCCTCCAAGTAATCCGAATTTTTGTAATAACCTTTTTGACAGAGTTTAGTTTTAATAGTAGTTTTAAACTTATTAATAGGCAAATCTTAGATAACATTGGGAACTTTATTATAGAATCGTATACATTGTCCCATAACAGAATGACTTATTCTGTGGAGACGCGTTACATGCACGGATAGCTTGTGCTTATTCCGCGTGTTGATGGAATGAGCATCACTCCTTTTATCAAAACTGCTAATATTTTTCTTTACATACATTAGATTTTCATATATAAACTGAGAGACAACAGTTAGAATGTTTACGTCTTTAAACTTCTGTCTAAGGGATATTAGTATATACGAGTATAAAAAAGCAATCAAAAACACTATTTCGTGTGATATCGCCCGTCCGTGACCAACATGCAACGGAGCAGCTTTGTGAGTAATCGAGCCTTGCGTTTGGTGCAGTAAGCCCGTGTGGAGCTCCGGCCCAATCACGGCCAAATCCTGCCTGACACAACACTGAGATATAATTTGTATACTAGATGAAAACAACACTATACATCTACACATTTAATTAGTTTCTATTGGAAATACGTTTCAAAGGCAATTTATCTAAGCTATATTACTGGAATTTATCTGTGTATTTTGCGTCTACGGCTATTATGTATCTCAGTTGCTAACAAATGTTGATTGAAATCGAAAAAAATGGCTGCTCTATGTCATCTTTGTCAGCTCCAGGTATCAATTTACTAACATATTTGCTTACTGGAGTTGTCAATACTGACATAGAGCTGATACTGACATGTTTCAAGATTTCAATCAACATTTGTTAGCAACTGAAATACATTATAGGCTCTGCTCATCTACAATGTTACTCCAACTCATAACAGCTTCACGATCTTAATATTCTTAATTATAAAGTAAAGCAAAAAAGAACAGTTAAATAGAATAAGATAGATAATGATTAATTGATAATATTAATCAGACCATTCATTATCAATCAGTACACGAGCCTTCCTCTCAGAGAGAGGAGTTGGGTCATTCAGGCCACCATGCAGGCCCAGTGCGGCTTGGTAGATAGGCTAGGCCAACCCATGTCGAAGTTTTCAGGACACCCGAAGACTTTCAACATAGCTTAACGACTGTTGTCCTAAGACGTACAACCGGAACCGACGGCTTAACGTGCCCTCTGAAACATGGGAGCGCTCAGTTGAATAATGACACTAGCACACACCCATCCAACTCCTGACCGCAGCAAGCGTTGCTTGACATTGTTGATCGATTAAGATCGCGAAGTCAAGTTCCGCTGCGAGCAAAATAATTGATTATGCTTATTGGTATTTATGTATATTGGTAATTGTAAGAGTTGCCTTGATGCATCTCACCAATGCTCCCGTGATGCTACATATCTAAGGGGTCGTCCCTAATGATTACTAGACATCTCATTCGATAAGCCGCCATAAGCCAATCTCATCACTCGACATTTATGTAGGGACGTCTTCGAGTTTTCTTGTTTAATCCATAGCCATGTTCGGTTTTCCCTAGGGAACGATCCAAGTGTTACGTCACAGACACGCAATTCATCAACAACACAAATCTGAGATGGATACGAGATACCAGGCACAAATTTGAGTTAAAATTAAATCTGAGGTGTACACTCAATGATGCAATATTAAAAGCCTATTCGCTCTCCGAATACAACCCACATATTTATTTTAAACTCCTTTTAGGACTGAAATATCAACGACAGCAACCGAATTTACATTATATCTATCCAGTAGAATGGAGAAAAATTACCTCGAAGGCAAAATGTTTCTCGCTGTCGCATAACATGCAATAAGAGAACTCAAGTGGCACTCCACAGTCCAATTACGCTTAAAGTCTCATATCGCATGTAGAAAGTTTTCTTATAAACGGTTTAAAAACGAAACTTACAAGGAAACTTTAAATATAACGCTGCAATGCATTTAATCTAAAAATGATTTCAGTGGGACACCTTTCTTTAGTATTTGTTTGTATTATAATATATTCGTAGTTTTATGTGAGGTATGGAGTTACATCGTTACGTTTCCAAAGTTTGGTCACATGTACTAAATATTAACAGAAAAACGTGTTAATTGTTTAAGTGTATACTCGTATGTTTTGTGTTTTTAGACTTGAGCTTTAATTTCTCCGAACGGAAGAAAAATTTCTAGCGATGCACCCTAATACTAAATAACTATAACTACGAGTAATAGGGCTTGTGTTTAACTTGACACCAAATGATTAGCCAGTTGGCGTAGTTGGTGGATCTCTGCATTCTAAGCCGCTGGTGTCGGGTTCGATCCCCAGACAGGTGTGCATAAAGATGTAATATACGTATGTATGTTTGAGCTGTGCCTGGGTGTTTATATGCATCAAATTCAAATTTATTATCAAAAATTCAAAAGACTTAAGAATGAAGAATTTTAGAAATATAAGGCATCTTTAATTAAAACATTCATCATCAATTATTCAAATATCAATATTCCATATAAAACGATAAGCCTCAGAACCTAAGCTAAGAAGCCTGTGTAAGGTAAGAACCAAATAATGACAATTATTAAAATTATTATAAAACGGGTATTTATATGATGACAATAATTGTATTAATTAAAATGAAAATGGTTAAATATAATATAATTCATTATGGTAAAAATGCGATCTGTACAGGAGGACCAACACATAACCTAACAAACATACGGACAGATGAAAGTCAATTTCGCCAGCGCTTCGCTCGCTCTATTAATGACCTGAGGTATACGTCAGTAAAACACGGTTAGTAGTTGAATTTTTTCATTCTGTCATTTCGCAGTTCTACGACCTCAGTGGCGCAGCGGGCGAGAGTCCGCCTGCGACGCAAGAGGTTGCGGGTACGATTCCCGCCTTAGAACAAATTTGTGTACGATCTGCAGAAATTTGTTCTGTTGGTCTGGGTGTTTTTATGTATAATAAAAAATATCTATGTATATAATGTATTAAATATATCAGTTATCTACACCCATAACACAAGCTTTGACTAGCTTACTTTGGGGCTAGATGGTGCTGTGTGGATTGTCCAGCATTATTTATTTAAGTATTTATATCACCTTTTGAAAACAATTGTTTATTCAAATAATTTCCTTCGTTGGTCGACCAAGATTGACCGCATTTTTCAAACTAGCTCAAGTACATATAAGTCCATAAACGTTTGACATCTAATAAAAAATATATTTTTTGTATTTATAAATGTATTTTACAGTACAGTAATTGGTTCAGGTGGCATGTACTCGGTAGCTAATGTTCTATGGAGGAAAAGCCAGTGAAAAGGATGAATTTTCCGGACAGCGGCGCCGGAACAACGGGATAGGCCTTTACTAATTGCCGATTGTATTCCACCCGTGTAAATATAATTGGCGTCCCTTCGACACCTACCCTCTAACTTCAAGTATATTTTCCTTAGCTTTGTAATATTTTTGAACATTAATTTGTTATCTTTGTTTCTTTTATCTATTTGTATCTTTATTAATTAGGATTTTTTGTAAAACATGCGGGCGGTCTTTGGGCAATGCTGATAAAAGTGAAAACTAACTAGCTTCAAGCTTTATATGATGATGACGCCAGTTCCATGATTTTTCTTGCCCAAAAAGTGCTCAAACGTTTCAAGAAGCTTTCAGTTCAATAATTTTTCAGTTACATAATAATAGTTCCATAATAAAAGTTACATAATAATTCCATGATAAAAGTTACATAATAATTCCATGATAAAAGTTACATAATAAAATAAATTTTCGTTGACGTTTACATGCCGGTACATACGCAAAGAATACAAATGTTTGTAATCACACTAATATGTATAACTAATTTGTGAGTGCTTGTTTATATTTGTTAATTCTTCACGCTGAAATTACTGAACTGATTTGAATGAAACTTATACCAGATTTAAAATACGTCTTTTTATCCAAGCCTATGCACAGCTCCTGATAAAGGATCATGATAATATCATTTTATTTTAACGTTTATTACGAAACAAAAACTTATGCTATATAAATACACATACAAAATAGATTACATATTTTATCTTATGTATTATATAATATAGTACTCGTAAGCGCAGTGATGATCACTAAATCGATTGAATGATCATAAAATAGGATGGCCTGTGTCGGTAGATTCAGTCCCTTCCTTTATAATTACTCCAATGATTCTCCTTTATGATTACTCCATTTACATGCATTTTATACATTTAAAAAAAAATGTTGAACTAATTATAGAACGTATGCTGACTTTGTACAAAAGGAATAATATTATGCAGGTGAAGGCGCGGGCATATATTAGCTGTATAAATAATTTTGATAAGTTTGGTAACCTCTATTTTATAATTATTTGATTGAAACTTCCGTAAGTATTACACATTTTATAATTATTGTAGTCTCCATTCCTACTAGCATTAATAACTTGACAAAAAGTTCAACGGAAAAATTAGAAATATCAGAGTTTTAATTTATATATGTAACCCTACCCACTGAGGTGTTTTAGTCTTACTTTATTTTGGTTTACATTAAGTAGTGTTGTTCTTTAACTAGAATTGCAAAGGTTTCTAATTATATAAGTTAGAATTGTCCCGTAAGCTTTATGGAATAAGTTAAGAATTATATTGGGTATGTTTAACTTTGTCAACAATTTTAAACAACATGACAGTTTAGGGATCGTTTTATAGTTAAACGGATTTTTTAAAATCGTAACTGCAATTCGAAACTACTATATCGGTCCGCATAAAGCTGCTCAGTTGGCGAATTCATGCGCCTAGTTGCCCTAGGAACATAAAAATAGCTAAACGTAATCCGGAAGTGTTTGACATATTGCATTGAATCGCGCGTCGGTTACCGCCCGCTTGGTAATGCATTTCCGGAATGGAAACAAGCTATGGGAGAGTGCTTGCAAATTGGGACTAAAACGTTAATTTGATTGTGGTTTTTGACGCCTGGTATTAAAGTTTATATTCAAACACAGATAAGTATTATAAGTACAGAAAGTTTCCAGTAATTACTCAATGATAGTCGACGCGACGGTTTAAACTGTAGACCCTCGAGGAATGTAATTACAATAAGACCAAAAGGAGGACCTAGACGAGACCAGACAGTGTACCAACTGAAGACGTTATTAGTTTTTTGTATTGAATTTCTCGAGATTGTGAGACATATTAAAGTATTGTTTATTTACCGGCGAAACCAATGTTACGGATCGAATAAGTCGACCCCGGTAAAGATACAATTTTTAACTCTAGGTGGGGTATACTCGTATATATAATTTATTATAATAAATATAAACAAATTCAACTAACATTAAAATACAAAAATACATTTGTATTAAAATATGATAAAGTAGTACTTTAAAAAAGTTTAATAATAAGGAAAATGTTAAAAATCCGTGAGCAAAGGGGTATGAGTGTGTGAACGTTTATTTTCAACCGACTTCAGAACAAGGAGGAAGTTTCTAAATTCGCCTGTTATGTTTGTTTACCTCGTAACTTTTTCCGTAGTAAACCGATACCTATTGAGGGTTTTTTTCAAGCTCCTGATGCTCCTCATGTGGTCCCATTTAAATTTGATCAAGACCTGACCTGTAGTTTTTTGATAACGATTTATCCCAACAATAGTATGGAAGACAGTTTCAAAATTCAAAAAAATAAGTAATATCACAAAACCAGTTAATCGGTTCAATTGTTACTGAAAACTTGGCGCTCTAAAATAGCTTTTAAAGTCTTGATGAGGGTAGACACGCTCGCTCATTAGCCTGTCTCCTCTCTCTGTCACACATTGAAGTATGCCACATACGAGTGTCTCGTTTGCACACTACTTTTGACGTAAGATGATGTTAAAGAGCCATCAGGTTTTTGTTCCAGTCTACAGACACTTACAAATACGTTTAGTGGCTAGTTATGGTTACGTTGCGTACGAAAGGGGTATAGACATTCTAATATTCAGAAGGAGTAGCAAACATACACGCTGGAATTCGCTAAGTGCAAAAACAACGCTAAACTAACAAAATAAAGTCCGTTCTTTAGATAATTATGGTAGTTGTTATTCTGTTCCTACTAAAATTCAACGTTTCTTACCCACTGATCAACTACCAGTGGGACATACTCTGTATTACCGAACATTTTATTCTCTAAAGCTCAACTATTTTTGCTAAGTTGATGATTAATACTTCATCCTGTTCAACTGCATCAAGTTGAGCAGTGGGTAATACCAACGGGTCAACTCTGTATATATATGTATATAATAACTGTGCACTGTTCAACTATTCATAGTTAGAGAAGAAAGATGTTATTTGTAATGAAAAGATTTTTAAGTATATTAGTTATGAGGTTTATAACCTAGCTATATTTATTATGTATAACAAAAACAAGTATATTTATTAATTACCATAGTACAGGCTCTGCCTAGATGGAGACCTGGAGACGTTGTTGCTGTACTATATATTGTAGACTACTGCTGCGCCCCACGGTTTCACCCGCCTGGTGATGGATAATGATGAAGTCAAAGTAGCCTTAGTTACTAAGGCTACTTTGATTATCCTTATAACATCAGCTATCTGCCAGTGAAGTCAGTCCAACAGTTTCAGAGATCAGCTGGAACAGACAGACAGATTAAACATTTAAAGATATTTTTTTTTAAATGTAAGTACCATTGTATATCCTTTCATATGCATGTAGTGAAAAGTTGTTAATTTGGAATTACACAAAGACACTTCAATTTTATTTATCTGTATAGATAGAATTATTTCGTATCCGTGACAAAATAAGTAAAACAAATCTATGACCCTCATAACCAATCCGCCTTCCTACTTTCTGTCACGCGAACCGTACTCGCATGGCATAACTAAATAATTCGTAGTTACTGGGAACAGTTATCTTTCACAAATATTGCAACACAAATGGAGTTATCACTACGTATAACGGCATATCTCATGAACGTCTAGATAATATTAAGCCGGGACGTGGACGTTGCTGACGTCACCGAGCCACATTAGGATTTGTGTGATGACGAGTTATAAAGGTTTTAGGGTAGCGGAAAATATAATATCTACGTGTAGAAGTGCGGAATAGGAAATATCTAGGAGGCACTAAATATTAGAAATACTACTTTCTTCTCTCTGAAGCTACTTGTTTACGGTAAGCTACTGGATTTGTTACACAATCAACTGATGACACCGATGTCATAAGTCAGACAATAGGTGGAACAAAGAGAGTTGTATACAAATATTCGCTCATAAACCAGTACATTAGTAATGACAGGTAATGTCGTTCAATAACAGACTATAGATGTAAAAAAACTTCATAAAGTTATGGCTTCAATATCTCTACTTCATATGGTCACTGGTAAGGACTATAAAATTTGTAATAAAACTCGTGATGGTATAATGAATTTTGTTACTCATTTTATGATTCAATTAAATATAAGATATAAAAATGATTAAAATAAATTGGGATAATTCAATAAAAACATCCGGTCTAAAACAGATTTTACAAATGTAATGGTGGTAACTAGGTACAATTTCGGAGAAAACGGGAAAATTCACAAACACAAGTTAAAAAAAATGGGGGGTCGGGGATTTTTTCGGACCAACTTATATTCTCCAAGTAGGCCCCCGAACACGCTCATTTGGTTTATCGGACCCTCTACCAAACACCCTGTATATTCGTTGCACCTATATACGAGGTGCAGCGACGACCTCATCAAAACTGCGGGGAACTGCTGAATGCAGGAGGCATGTAGCAGTTCCAAGTGGCGGTCTACGGGGGAAGCTTATATGTTCAGCAGTGGACGTCTTCCGGCTCATAATGATGATCCGAGATGATCATAACGTCCATAACGAGTTGCTGTAAGACTTCCTATGGTTGTATACGTAGATATAGGTTGAGATAATAGACCTGTGCGTGTTCCCTCAAGACAATACACAGTAATCTCCAATTGTGCTTGTTAACTGCAAACTTGGGTCGTTACTATTCAGCCAGCGCTATGATCACGTGACATAAGGCGGTCTACACTCGGACCGGTCCCCGGGGACTAGAGCGCGGTTGTGGCCGCCCTTACGTCTAACTCCACTACGAATATTTGAGTAGCACTCGTTTAGGTTCACTATTGTCGTGTCTACATTGCTGCTAGGACATTCGGGCTGCTTTAGCACTTAGGCTAGGACTTTATGAACTTGTTTCATTATTCTTGACATATCCCTATTCTGTTGCATGTACCAGGCTTGCTTCAAAAGAATCGCATTTGATTTTGATATTGATTTCCTAAGTGGTAAAGTCAAAGTCAAACCATTTCCTAAATTTAGGTATTTAGAAGCATGTTCTTTCTGTATACATATAATGAATATACTTTATGATTATAATATTAATATTTACTATACCTATAAGCTATGAACAAAATTAACAGATAATCCTAATTTATAAATAACAACACAGATAAAATAATATATGTAATTAAAACAATAATGCACACTATTTAAGATTTGTTGATTACCAAAATAAAAACACATATGTGCGAGGATATAATTACTTAATAATAACCACTTAGTTATTTACAATAGTATATAATATAAATTGAATATACAGTTCATGAGTGAAACCTCTATTTTGCTATATTCTTTTTGTATTATTTTAATCATTTTAATGTTGCTTTATGTACCAACTGCGTAGTTATATGAAGTTGCGACGACTGTCGGACTTTTACATAAATATCTAAGTAATTTCTATCTGTAACCTTAACAAAATATCAAAGCAAATACTTGTAACGCAACTAGATTTAAAAGCAATTTGTGAAGAACTGATCTCCACAACACAAGGAATCCTAGTGTTACATATTACATAGTCCTTGTTACATATTATGTAAATTTACTAGTTTTAATAATGATAATATTATTGGTGGTTGAAATAAATAATTCTTAATTCTTAACTTTTAAATAGTCTCTTCCTCCACGGGTTAAAAATTTATTTTTTAAAGTCAGGTAAATAGCGCCGCAGAAAACTTCCCCCTTTTAAAGAAAATACTCATGATGAATGTAAATTTAGCCACTTAAAGCAGAGACGCTTCGCTCGCTCAGTCAATTAGTTCTTGTTATATTAATATCTTGTTATATAATTAAAAAAAATATTAATGTTCATTAATAAAAAGGAACGGAACAATTCCGAAATAAGTTAGGTATTGCCGAAAAATCTTATTGGTATAGACAACTTTAGTTTCTTGGAAAGTTATGCAAAGCAATACAATAAATAAAAATTAATACACATAAACATCGAATGAGACTATTAGAGTTTGAAAACTATCGAGAGTATCACACATTATAGTAATATAAATATACCGGCTTCACTCACTTGGTATTATGTCGGTTTGAGTCGGTTTGTCGGTCGGCTAGTGCGCGACGAGATCTCCAAGCGTGAAAACTCCCTGAAGAAGAACGTCTTACACGTTCGAAACGTCGTCGGACTTAAACCGACATAATACCAAGTGAGTGAAGCCGGTATCTTTATATTACTAAAATCGATCGAGACTGCAATATCTCTTAATGTGCGGTCCAATCCCCCTTTAAAAACATTTAACGATCCTTTACTTATGGTTGAGAATTGCTTATCAGATTGGACGATGTAATGCGAAGATGCAATTGAATAATACTAATACTTTTTATTTATTTATTTCGTGCGATCAAATAATTAAATTTTAAAGGTAAAGGTGTCCATAGTTTACTAGTAAATTTCATCGGGAATTTGAATATGATACATGCATTGAAATATATTTACCCATAATTGAATAAAAATGTTTTCCCCACGAAGCACACCACGAAGGCGTAAAATTGGAAAATTTAAGAAATGTTACCGATTTTTTTCTATCGAACCAGGCTTGCTCATTCGTGTATTGGCTCCCATACTTCATAAGAACGTATATTCAATTTACACTACGTTTGTTTCGAACGTTGGTTATTAGGTTTAAGCGTCGAAACACTAAGTTTTTGCGAAGTCGAATCATGAAATTTGGCCGTAATCTAGACGGTCGTCATTACACTTTAACAATTTATGACACAAGATAGGTATTCTCAAGTTACTGCCGCTTTGAAAACGAAATATTTCTGGATATCGTTTCTTACCGATACATATTTATTTATACTGACATACTGCGAAGGACTTTTGGTCGAAGCAATTAACCAACGAGAGCTAGAAGTGATTTTCATGTTCAGGTACAAATATTGTGCCATAAAATGAAAAAAAAAAAGACAATTTGTCTATAAACATTAGTTAAATGCACTACAGAGTTTCAGCGGCAGCGGCATTATTGTTATAGGTAGGAGTTGGACCCCCAAATGATGGTATTAAAAACAGCCACAGACGCGAAATGAATGTCAACTCTAATCTAGACTTATCTTATACATAATATATAAAAATGAAGCCCTATTTCTCCTCGTCATGCTATAAGTCGAGAACGGCTTATGGAGGGTATGCGTATGGGAGGTTATAGCGAAGCCGAAGGCCGAGCCTACTACGCGAACGAAGTCGCGGGCAGACGCTAGTATAATAATAAAGGAGTAGAAGCTTAAAAGTCAATACTGTGTGTCTGTGGATGAAAAAGTTTTAAAACATGCGGGTCAAAAGACGTAAAATTATCTACTTCCACCACTACACAAAGACCAAGCGAGCGAAGCTGTGGCAGACCAGCTAGCTATGGAAAAAACCGAACAAGTTCGAGTTGGACTCGCGCACCGAGGTTTCCGTAAATTAAGACAGCATCTAGCATTATTGGTCTAACTACAAGACAATATAGGACAAATTTAGTTTTGCCGTTCGATCCGTAGTCACGATTATTGCACCAACCGCAATCAATAAGTTTGTAAAAATGAATTTCCTTATTTATTTTATTATATAACTAAATATGATTGCCAAATTTCAACCGGAAGTACTTAACCTATAAGTTTTCATTTCCCTGTGCAAAATATGTGAAAATTATTTTGCAAAATGATTTTTCCCCAGCTGTGAGAGACCATACTCGATATCTCTACATGTTTCTGAGAAACAAAAGGCCTTGACAGACGGACAACAAAGTGATCCTATAAGGGTTCCTTTTTCCTCTTGAGTTACGGAACTCTAAAAACAACTTATGCAAGTATTACTCTAGTTTTGAAAACAATACATGTTTCTGAAAAAAAAGGCCTTGACAGACGTACAACAAAGTGATCCTATAAAGGTTCCTTTTTTCATCTTGAGGTACGGAACTCTAAAAACAACCTATGAACCCTTACTCTAGTTTTGAAAGGAAACTATCAACTGAAAATACTGGGCAAATGAGGTACCAGAAGTGTAGCGGTTGACCCATCCAAATGCTGGTAGTTGGTGAACTGAGAACGACAAAGTTAACTATAAAACAATTTCAGATAAACCGTTTATAAATAACTGTAACGTATTGTTTTAGGAGAATGTGTCACTACATTAATATTATGATCTCAGCACACAAACAACTATGGCTTGGTTTTATATTAAATATAAGCATCAATTGATGATATCGTGCTGCCATTCGAGTCCAATATAACAATCGGAACTAACGTGTTGTTCTCTCATTGTTTCAGTCACAATGGGCGCTTCCTCTCGCACCTGTCTCCTGTTCATCACCATCCATCTCATCACTGTCATCACCGCACAGGAAACTGACAAACGTGGCCCTCAAGGCTTCCTCGGCATGAGAGGCAAGAAATTCGAATCAGCAGAACAATTCTACAAAAGGAAACCACAATTCTTCGTGGGTGTTAAAGGAAAAAAGACCCTCTATAACTTCATGGAAAGGCCAGACATATCAGATTTCTATAAAAGAGCTCCGATGGGTTTCGTCGGTATGCGTGGCAAAAAGGATTTTTTGGATGAATCGTACCCTGAAAACTTCGAATATACCCCCGAAAAGGGTTCTTTGATAGGCCAGATTGATTTCACGTCCAATGAAGTGCCATCCAGTGCCGATTTTCCAATGCTGAATGAGCTATTGCAAGAATATTTGAGTAAGTTCGAGCGCCTGAACCCTACGAGCGCACCAGAACCGAACGGATCGGGGGAAGACGAGCGAATCAGTAATGAGGTTGAGAAGCGTGCGGCCAGTATCCACCAATTCTTCGGTGTCCGCGGAAAAAAGTCCCTGAACAAGCGGCTCGCCGACGTAAGTTTCCGCGGGAAATTCATTGGAGTTCGCGGCAAAAAGGACCTGAAAAACAGCCCGGCACAGGAGATTAAGTTTTTACTTGACAACGGACCTCTGCCGAAAAGGAAGGGTCAGATGGGCTTCATTGGCATGCGCGGCAAGAAGTGGACCGATGGTATATATATTTATTAAAAGTATTTTTGGTAAATTTAATTGATGTTCATTATCATGAGGTAACCTATATAGCTTTTTAAATAAACAAGCTTTTAATAAGCATAAATAATATTAGCATAAATATATAATCATTTTTTTTTTACTGTGAGGTGATAAATATTAGTATATCTTATAGGTGTTCTAAGTTCTATGACCTAAAAACGGTACATAAGTAATTTTATAAAATATCTATTTTGCCATATTATTAATAAGTTTCTCCCAAGGAAAGGCCCACTGGAGCCCGATTCCGAATTAAGATATGCGGATAGTGCAGGGCATTGAAAAATAAATGTACTTTCAAGCGAATTACGCCTTGGTAGGTACTTGCGGAAATACACGTTTTGATCATCATTTATTTAATTGAGGCATCAAGTAGACTCTTATGGACGTCAATTATGATTAAATAAAGACCTTAAGAACAGTCAATCCGTCGTCGTCGCTGAATGTGCTGTTTATACATTATTTTATTATGGTTTCATCTTTTAATTATTTATTTACTTCATGGAAAACAAACAGCTATAATTTATGTAATAGAATAGAATATAGATTATAGTAAAAACAAGCCTAATTAGTTTTCACCTATAGAACATTTTCAGCCGTAGTCCACTCAGTTAATTATTACATTGTGTATTCAAATTTAAACTTTAAAAAAAATTAAGTGAATAAAAACACAGTACTTAAATATATAAGTAAAGTAAAAACTAAGTTCGAACGTAATACATGGAAACTCATAGAAATCCTAAACGAGATATGAAGAAACAAAAAATACATAAAAGATGATGTGGTAGTAGTTTTAAATATGAAAAGTTAAATACAAAAATTGATCTAATAATTAAGAATAAATATGTACAGGAACTCTTTAAAGTGATTTGATGATAATACCTACTTATAAAGACTATAATTAATGAAAATAGGTTGCACATGCATTATCTCTGAAAAAGCTTAATCTAGCAGTAAATAGGTCTACATTTCTAGAGTAGCTATTATTAAAAGTTTGGCACACTCTGATAAAGTAAGAGTTATGTCTATAATTTGATGAAGCTGAATCTGCGAAAAGTGTAAGATAGCTCCGTCTGCTATCTGCTCGAACAGGTACTTGTAGCTTAATCTTTGATAGTAGATTGTTGCAGTAATTAAGTATATTACATTTTTTTATCTGGTATTGTACATTTAGGTACTTTACTGGATTAACAGTCATTGTAACCATGTTTCGTGCAATAAATCGATTTCCATTTCTTCTTCAGTTTAATAATTTGAGACACACGTTCCGATTTAAGAAAAACTGATCATGAGTTTGAGCACACTTTGGTCGTTCGTAATTTACTGATAATCAAAATAGTTAAAAATCAAATTCATTCAAATCAAATAGAAAGCATCAAATAAAACCTTGTAATTCCAACAGATAATCTAAATTACAAACATATGTCTCAGAAACTCGTAAGGCTCTTTAAATAACTCATAGTTATGTCTAGGTCCTGAACAAGTCTTAATGCTAACTCTCTGCACTGCTACCCTATATAGAATTGCGTTGCAACAAGTGTTTATGTACATGGTCCCACTAATGTGGATCCTTTAATGTGGAGCCTGAGAAAGAGCCTCTCTGTCACGTTCCGAAATGGAGCCATTGTCGGGAATACATAAGGCGCAAGAAACTCGAGGGGTCACAGCCGTGACCTCTGAAATAATCTGAAATAGGGAAATGGTGATGATGAGGGACTGCTATGTGTAGCTATAAGGATAGCCTTATCATAGTTTGATCACTGCTTTAATTAAAATTGTTTAATGATTTACTAGTGTTTATCCTGTAAAGTATAAATAAGGAAGGCCAAGTTAGAATAGGTATTGATCTTCTTATAAAGATCCGCGAGAACCCATTCTCCTCCAACCTCTAATAGCACGTTTTTGGATCCACAAATTCAGTAGTAGTAGAACTCTTTGTGACTTTTTGTATGGCATAGGTTGGTAAAAGAACAGGCAGCTCACCTGATGGTAAGTGATCACCGTCGCCCATGTACATCCGCAATACCAGAGGTCTCGAGGATGCGTTGCCGACCTTTGAGGAAGGAATAGGCTCTTTTCTTGAAGGCTCCCAAGTCGTATCTGTTCGGAAACACCTCAAGTGGCAGCTGGTTGCACATAGTGGTAGTGTGAGGCAGAAAGTGCCGTCGTAATCGCACAGTTGTGGACTCCCAGACGTCATCACGATCTCTACTAATTCCCGTCTTGGCGCCCGGAATATAATAAAATAGATTTGTTTACTTGTGAGACATGGTATGTATACACATAAGTATTTGTAAGTGTACTTACAAATGCATACAGGATTGTAAGGACAAATTTTATCAGTACAACGCACGTCCTTGCCTTATTCGGCCTATTAATATTAGAATAGTATTTACATAATAATAACTAATATCAAACATTATTACTACTAGTCTGAAGTAAATAAATTGAATTATGTCATATCTTATAAAATACCATTATGAAGTCACATTTTCACCAGTTATTCAATTTTCATATCAAATGTATCACTAAAAAAGTAAGTTACGCTACAATAACACTTATAAATAAGTAATTTATTTAATTTATCCTTAAAGTGATCTATTTTTCTAATACATTTTGGTATTTTATTATTATATAACTGGTGGCATACTAAAAACATTGTTGTGTTTCAGAGCAGTTTTAGAGCTACGTAGGTACGTACAGTTTTGTAATGTCTCGCCTGCTACGAGTATTAGTTGATGCTTCAATATAAGTATTAAATCGGTCTGGGTTGTTTATTACAAATGTTGCTATTTCAATAATATACAGTGAAGTTAATGTCAGAATTCTATGTTTGAGAAAGTATGGCTTGCAGCTAAGCAGGTCTTCTTCAAACTGTACATTGCTCGTATGCATCATTTTTGCGCTATGAATACAATCTTTTTATCCGTAGAGTTGCCCAGTTGAGTTGTCAGTGGCTATTTTTCATTCATTAAATTTATTCAGCTGCAGGTATTACCGAACAGTTCCTCGAACGACCCTTTGTAATCGAGTTCGTCCGGGGAAGTACTGCCACCACAACATACCTAATTCTACCGCTAAAAACCTTCTGGTTGGAAGGGTATGAGAGCCGGTGAAATAACAGGCGACTTTTTTTTTTGACATTTAAATGTGTCAGGGTGATAGTCGTAGTGTACGTAGTATAGTAGTGTGGGGAAATGCATCAGTTGTAAGGCGGGGTAACCTCTGCCTTAAAACATGTGTTAATACAAGACGGGCCCCGAGCTTGACCAAAAAAACATGTGCTATTTTTGAATGCCTTGCTGCATTACATTATGATTATACTTTACATTATGCATATGAATATAGGTTTAGAAGCGAAGGTTCGAACCCCGGCGGGGCGTATATTTATGTAATGAATAGAAATGTTTATCTTCTTCTGTTGTGTCAATATATGGGTGTGTGTGTGTGTGTGTGTGTGTGTGTGTGTGGTGTATGTGTGTGTGTAGCTATGAGTTTAACCTTTTTATAACTATAAGTTACAGTATTAACCTCGCCTTTGGTCGTACAAGTCGTACCTAATTTTAAGAGCAGTAGAACTCTTTGTGAATGAGTGCGTCCGGGGTGGTACTGACGCCAAACCGTTTTATACCGTGAAGCAGTAATGTTCGCAATACTGTGTTCTAGTTCGGTATGGTTGCCGGCGATATTACAGGCACATGTGACTTAACAACTAAATGTCTGAGGGATACGGGCGCAGAACAGTTCATCACTTGTGAAGAAATGCATCTGTTCTAGGCAGAAGTTACTACTTAACATCAGGTGGGCCTCGTGCTTTTACTGTTTCCTAATATTATAAAATAAAACATCGACAAGTGTAACTGAACAATTGTAGAAATAACTTACTAACAAGCCAAGTTGGTACGTGTACCTACAGCCGAACTTGCCGCAGATATGTTATGGAGAGATGTTGTGAACAAGTTGCACGATTAGCGAAATTGCTTCTCTCTACGTGGATCTCAGGGACTAATCGTTGCTATTAGAGAAAATAGTTGTGTGGAGACTAAGTTACAATGTTATGGGTCGTACACGTTCAAACGTTCTTTAAAACTCACGTTCATTCGCGTACAGAAGACGTACTATATACCGATAGGGTCGAAAAGTTCACTGTGAAAAAATCAGGCGTTTGTCTGTAGGGCCTCGGGAAGAAATATAACACAATAATACATATGTGATTTTGTACCAAGACTTTTAATTCGACCTAAAACAAATTTAATTACTGGCTGTCTAACGGCCGATCCCAATAATCTATCTATCGGCGGTTTACCTTACTAGAGATAGATATTTAACACTATTTGTATGGACTTTATGTCAAATTTCTATCGGTAGTAAGGTAAACTGTGGATAGATAGATTATTGGGATCCCTCTTTAGGAGGTAGCGATTCAATTGTTCGAAAACAAAACATAACTAGCGATGGTAGTCCTTATTCCGTTAATACTACAATCCAAATTCATGTAACACCTAGAATTACATATCTGATTACGTTAGTTTAGCGATCACCGAGTTAAGTTACGACTATTATGTCTAAACTATACCCACAAATGAAGTGCAATATCTAATTTTAATGCTGTTATTCGCACGGGTTATAAGAGAATAAGAACTGCTGTATTACTTCATCAGTCGAACGGCCCAGACACAATAGAAAGTTCATTGTTATATGGACAATCGACTGGTGAGGGGTAATTTATAGATTTTTAGTTTACAGACTGCTTACAGAATCAACACCAATGATAAAATTATGTTTTATAGGCAACTGGTATTCTAGTATACATGATGACAACAATATAATACATTCATGGTATGAAATTACGTAGTTGGGAAACGAGGATAAAATGTTTGATAGAATCTGGTTTGATGGTTACCTAATAAAAATCCAATATAAGCAAAAAACAGAGGTCAACGTCGTTAAGTACTAAGCTACTAACCCTCGGCCGCAGTGTCTAGAAATTGACTTGTGTAATGGCTCCCACTGGGCGAGCCGCTAACAAAGGAAATCGTATCGTGTGACTGAGACTCTGTTCCCGACTCAGTAATCTGTGCCGACGGCAACAAGTGGAAAGGTAATCATGCCGCGCAGCAACAGTCCGGTAACCTGTGTTAGGGTGTGAAGGGCACGGTAGCAAGTGAAATTATTGGGTGAAAGAGACTGATAACCCATTAATTTTATTTTTATTTTAATATTAATATTATTTCTTACTCTCTCAAGTCTGGTTCTCAACCGCATCTGTCATAGGCAAGCGTAGTGGTTACCAGTGGCAGGTTGCGGTTGACGCAGTTGGTAGATCCTTGCCTTCTGAGCCGCTAGTCCCGGGTTCGATCTCCGGACAAACATTTGTGTGCATTAACATGTCTGTATGACCTGTGTCTGGTGTGTATATGTATATCAGTCATCAGATTAGCCTAATACTAGTTTGGAACCGATTTCTGTGTGGATGTTGTCCCATATTATTATTAAGTATTAGGCGTGTTGTGTACCTGCTCGTCTCATCACTTGTATGTGTAAAAATAAAACTAAAAATGTGTAAACGTTCTTCAGGTGATGATGATAATGAACTGAATGAAACTGATATAACACTCCAATATTGACATTATCCAATATTCCAGTATTGACACGCGATAGTTTTTTTAGTGTTATAGGCAGTATAAGTACGAGGCCCATCTGGTGTTTAGTGGTAACCTCTGCCTAGAACAGATGCTTCACAAGTGACAAACTGCACACGTCTGTAACCCGGAAACATTAAGTTGTTAAGTCACATGTGCCTGATATTTCGCCGGCAACCATACCTTCAAACCAGAACACAGTATTGCGAACATTACTGATTCATGATACACAAGGGAATAGTGGTAGTACTACCCCGGTCGAAGTCATTCCCAAAGAGTTCTACTGCTAATCAATTCACAGTGTTCGACTGAATCATTTTGACTCTTTGAAAAGAGAGGTGGTATTTCCAAGCAAAGTATTTTAGGCGCATTTCAATGGATAGATATCATACTAGGAATATTTGAAGCCCGTGACTAAATTGGTTACATTCCAATAATAAAATATTTTTAGAATTTTCAGAAATTTTAGAATAGACCGTCTCCGCACGTGCGCACTTATTTTTGTATTCGAAAAAATATACTTCATTGATTTCTAAAATTAGTGAAAATATCTTTTTCTGTATCTCTTCGTGGAAATAATTATCAGCTTATTAAAATAACTGAGTCGGTACTTAGTAAGTTATTTTACCCTTTGAGGATAACAGCTTTTAAATTTGCTTGTTAACATAAATTTATTTTTTTCAGACGCGAGCCCCGAAGTGGACACTTCCAACTGAGTTTAATGGATTCTGTATTACTCTAAACAATGCCTCTCTATTTATGTGTGGTGACTATTTCTATAACATATCCTACGTATAAGGTGTTCCTTGTCGATGATTGTATGTAAGCGGCTTATTTTAGCGTTTGTTTCACAACTGATAGTGGTTCATGTTTATAATAAATTATATGGCTTTTTCATTTTTAAATTATTCTGTTAGAAACAATGTAAATATTTATGTATGGTTCAATAGATAACTTATCCTGGACAAATGTATATTTGGTAAATGTATTTATTGACATGATGTAGCCGAGGTAGAAATGTTAAATGAATGTATGGTTTATCACACATGTCATCGTGATAAATAATTATCAATTACGTGATAAATCAGTAATTAAATATTACTGTAGGTATATATTATTATGTTTTATTTGTTTATGAATACAAATATATATGTATGCATATTTCAAATTCGCATCGAACGATTTGTGAATGTTTAGATTGAATTGCCTAGGTAGTTTAATCTATAAATAATATTATAATCGTTAGTAAAATACTGAGTTTGCCATGGTATCGCAGCCCCACCCCTGTTTATAATGATAATAACAATAACCTGCATGATTTATACAAGAATGGCAAGTGTCGAATTTTGTGTTGGCTGTCAAAGGAATAGTTTCCGATGTAGGTAATATATATTCGTTACCAAACGAGATACAATCAACACCCTGTCCGCTACAACAGAGAATAGATATACCTATTAATTATCTCCAAGAGACGTCGTTATATTTTTCTCTGTTTGAGGTTCTTTTACACTCACGTTAATTTTAATATGTAATAAAAAAACTGAAAACGAACTGCATTTCTGTATCTACTTTGACCCCTGTAATAGTTTCGTTGATACAGATAACTCTAATCTATTCATAATTAGCAACGGTAACTAGGTACAAACATTACACAAAATGTACGCTTGTTACATACCATACATAAGAACATAAGGTAATTTTGAACCATAATAAATACTTATAATATTGTTTTTATATACTGTGTGATTGCAATCACTATTTTATTATTATGATTTATGCTTATATTTATTTTCATAACCTACGTAAGTACCTATTTACATTTATATGAGTACACTTGTGGTATATATTCTAATATTTAATGTAAGATAAAAATGAAAATACCTTTAAAATAAAACGTTTACGACCTTCTTTGTTTCTATCTGGTAGAGTGCCATTGTTATAAAAATAAAATAAATGTTAAGTAGGTATTACATTAGTAGCTAGCTTCGAACGTTATTAAATTGTAGATGAACATAAGGATTACTTATTTATATAATATATTCAAATAGAATAATGTATCTTCTTGAAATACACGTAGGTAATATATAAAAGCTAAAGAAATACCTTTTTATAATCTATATTATTCATGTATTTTACTTGTAGTTTCACGTCTATTACCTACGTTTCTAGTCTTTTTTTTTTACTTTGCTTTGTTGTATAATTTATATGTTGACATTTTGTAAAGGCTGGCAAAATGTATTGTGTTATTATTATACAATTATATATTTTTTAACAATAGTAAATGATATAAACCTAAATAAACGCAGTTGCCAAATGATAGTTTGGTTTTATTTCATGTGGTAGTAGGTACCTATTACTTAGCTCAGAGTAAGTAGATAATATTTGAAATCTAAGGGGCCGTATTCTAGAAGTACTATAACTAAGTATTAGTGAATCGAGTTGAATACGAATCTCAGTATTTTTTATATGGGATTTATCAAACATCATGCAATTCAATTCGAAATTCACAACTTCACGACTTTCCGGAATACCGGCCTTAGCCACTTGAACGCGCCCACTGCTGGGACTCGAGCCTTCCTCTCGGTAGGAGCAGCGCCGCCGGATCTAAATTTTTTTCGAACCGACAGCCTTATTGTCTAACTAGAATGATAAAAAAGGTCGCTTCATTCTCATTCCCATTGAGGTTCCAGCCAATAGGCTTGCAGGGCTTCGCCCAGAATGGGATTCAAATGTCAAAATGAAGCCCGTTAAATTTTCCCATTCCACGTAAAGATAGACAATAACTAGTAGGCCCGGGATGACACATGATAGCCACTATCAATCTGTCGAACGCCACTGTCAAACGAGAGAGAGGGGCACCACGCCTCTCTCCAGTGTTTGAGAAAAATTACGTTATAAAATCTCACAATTTGTATCTACTCTTTATTATCTATTAGGTAGGTACCTACCTTTTTTCTACAATTTGTCGGTGAGCCAACCATGCTTCGGTATGCTACGCGCATTAAGGAGAAGGTATATTTTTTTAATTCGACCTACTATAAGTATTATGATTTTGGCGCTGGATTCGCGGCTGTAGAGGGGAGTATAGTAAAGCTGGTGGATAGGCAAGCTAGTGGTCGGTCTAGTGCCGTAGTTTGGGGGCCGCCCGTCGCCTCCGACATAACCTCCGCCTAACGAGGTTGGTTCTAAGACACACCCGGGATCAACAGCTGCGTGCCCTCTAAAATCGCCGCCAGTGCTCACACTATCCAAGTCATGACGGCAGTAAGATCGGTAATAAATCCGTATGAATTAATAATAGTTTTAATAACTTTGCAAGTACAGGAAACCTAGCATTAATCACTGCGTGCATGTAACGTATCGTGTCGTTCACGTGCAACAGTACAAACTGTCATGTATCTAGGGCACACGTGACACAGATACACTCATAGTTTGTCTGTGTCACGTGAAGCGTGACGTGTTGACGCTTTCGATACGCATACATTTTCGCAAATTGTTTGTGCTACGGCCTATAAACTATAAATATATAAACCTCATAATATGGAATATACTTTTTACTGACCGTTTCAGAGATTAGGATACAAGCGTGATAGTGTATTTATACTTAGTAGGAAATAAATAAGGATGGCATAAAATATTTAAATGTAATATACTGTTAGTCATTCAAATACAACGATCTATGTGTAGGTTCTTTTTTGTTGCTGACAAATCGTGATAACCACTACGAATGCTATTGATGATGATGAACGATAGTTGCAGTGCCACCCAAAGCTTTGTGTCGCACTGTACTGTTAATCACCTCAGTAGGACCTTAGGGTCTGCAAGAGCAAACTTTGAGGTAAGTATTTGAGTGGGTGAAGCACTGGCCGTGACAGGAACAAGCGTGCGTCTGTAAACACGATAACTCTCACCTGTCGATTGTCAATATAATAATGAAATTTCTATTGAGTGCGGGTCGTTCGACTGATGAAGTACAAATTTTTCGCAGTTTTTTTTAAATAACAGAAGCCACAGTATAAAAAAAACATAGATAAGTAGTTCTTTTGTATACGCGAGTTATAGGGTAAGGAATTAAAAGTAGGACGTACCATTTTTTTTTTTTTGCGTGGGGAAAATGCATTTACGCATGCCCGCTGGCCGGGGATAGCGAGCGGGTTATGTCGGACTCTAACTACCGACTAAAAACCCCACGATGTCCTTCGGCAACGACTGCAAACAGGGCCACGGGGCCGTTTGCGCATTCTCCGCAGCCCTTGCCGTCTTGCCGACGTCCGCCCCTCGATGTTTCAGGGCAGACCCACCTCGGGGAAGGCATATAGCAACTCCCCCATACCGCTCCGCCGACACGCTGGGACATACAGTGCGTCGCCTCCTCAGAAGGACCTTATGGATGAGGGGTGCCAGACGTCCCCACGTCCGACGCCCCAGGAGCTCCCAGTGGAGACGGAGTGCGCGCTCGAATAGCTCGCCTCCGTGTCCGCGCTCTCCGGAGTGGGAGAGAGAGAGGATTATTCTCTCTCTCGCGCTCTTCGGTCTCTCTCTGCGACATCACTTCCTCGCAGAAAGAGACCATTGCCTCCCATGACCTCTCGTCATCGACCATTTTGGCTATGATGGTCGGTAAAGAGAGGTCCGCTCCCACTACTGCGACAAGGGAATCCCGCGATTCCTCTGCCCCAGGGCATGCCTTCAATACGTGCTGCGCGGTTTCTTCTACACAGCCGCATTGGTGACACACCGGGGTCACTTCCCTCCGAGCCACGTTACACAGGTACCTCCCGAAGCACCCATGCCCCGAGAGTACCTGAGTCATTCGGAATGTAAGCGACCCGTACCTCCGATGAACCCACTCCTCCAGTACTGGCCAACCGTCTGCTCCAGGATGCCAGAGGTACCATCCTGGCGTCCTTTCGCCACTGCCTTATCTCTCGTAGGGCTGGGCGAAAATCTTCCCGCTGTGCCCGCGTTTTTCACCAGAAGACCGTTGAGAGAACCTCGGCCTCCAGGTCCCATGGAAGGGAACCAGCGAGAACGCAGGCCACCTCGTGTGAGAGCGTGCGGTAGCCCCTGCACACTCTTACTGCCATGACCCTCTGGGCCCTACGAAGCAGGGCGGTCTCCTGGGTATTGGCGGACCCTGCCCATATGGGAGCACCATAGAGGGCCATAGAGCGCACTACCGCCATGTAAAGGTGGCGGCAGCTTGCGTTGGCCCCCCCAAGATTTGGGAGTAAGCGGCCCAGTGCAGCGACAGTCACCACGAGTCTGGGTGATAGCCGCTGAAGGTGTGCCTTGAACCTCCATCTGCTGTCAAGTATGACGCCAAGATATTTCACCGCTGAAGGTGTGCCTTGAACCTCCATCTGCTGTCAAGTATGACGCCAAGATATTTCAGCGTCGACCCCACAGTGATAGAGGTCCCTCCCACAACGATGTTGCAGCCTGGAGGCGGCGCTCTCCGCGTACCATGAAAGCATATGGCCTCCGATTTATGGAGCGCCACCTCCAGACCCAACCGCCGGATTCTCGCCACCACCGCCGCCACTCCAGCAGTGACAAGAATGGACGCCTCCCGTACCGTCCGTCTCCGGGCAGTAACCAGGGTGTCGTCAGCGTAACAAACGACGCTGACGCCATCCAAGTTTACTCCCCGCAGGACATAATCATAGCCGATGTTCCACAGGAGTGGTCCAAGGACCGACCCCTGTGGAACACCGCGCACCACTGGACTACGACCCCCGCCTTCTCTCGTTGGGTAGACTACCTTTCTATCTGAGAGGTAGTTCCCAACGATACGTTGGAGGTACTGTGGCACGCCGTGTTGTCCCAGTGCCCCCAAGATCGTGCTCCACGGTATAGTATTACAGGCGTTGGCGATGTCCAACGAGACTGCCAACATGACCCCACCGCTGGAGCAGGCCACCTCAGAGAGATCCTGGACGCGGGATATTGCATCTAGCGTCGAGCGACCTCTCCGGAACCCGAACTGGCTATCCGCCAGGTCAGAGCCTACATTCGTTAGGTGCTTGACGATGCGGGCAGCAACGACCCGCTCCAGGAGCTTGCCGGCCTCATCAAGCAGCACTATCGGGCGGTACCCAGCCGGTAGGTCCACCGAATGCCCCTCTTTTCGTAAGAGGACGAGGCTTCCTTCCTTCCACCGCCTGGGGAACCTTCCCTCCATCAAGCAGCGGTCAAAGAGGGTCCTTATTTGGGGCTCCAGAACCTCCTGAGCGAGGACCCACGCACGACCGGGAATGCCGTCAGGCCCCGGTGCCGTGTTTTTGGCCCTCATTTTCAGGACAGCCGCACGCAGCTCACCTTCCGTGATCTGGGGAACGTCTTGCTCTTCTTCTTCCACCCGTCCAAGTACCTCCATTGTAGGAGGAGCAAACTCTGGTGTCCTAGTACACCAGGAAACAGTAGACAACCCGCCGGAGGACTTGAGGTTGAAGTGTGGTGGTGATAGGAGGAGCCCAAGGGCGGAGCTTCTGCCTCGCCCACCTATACGGCTGGTCCCATGGATCCCTCGCCAGGGACTCCAACAACTGGCGCCAGGCTGCTGTTTTCGCCTTTTTGATGGCAACGTGGAGGTCTTTGGACACCTCTCTATATGCTGCGTAAAGGTTGTCCAACTCGGCTGTTTCCCGGCGCCTTCTCCTCCGGTAGCATTGATATCGGCGGCGCCTTGCCACGCAACGGCGGCGGAGCCCAGCGATCTCTTCTGACCACCAATAGACCTGGCGCCTGGTTTGTGGGGCTCTCGCTCATGGCATGGCTGTGTCGCATATGTGCGCCATCGCCTCGCACAGTCTACATGCCTGCGCATCCAGATCCAATTCAAGGGTGGGGGCATTCCACGCCTGAACAAGGGCCGCTTCCTGCCACAGCTCTAAGTCCAGGCGCTTGAGAACCCACCTTGGACCGACAGTCACCGACGCCCTTGTGCTCCGGTCCGCCATGGGAGAAGCGACACTGAACCGAATGTAATGGTGGTCGGACAGCGTCTCCTCACCCACCATCACCTCCCAGTCGCGGACTCGTACTGCAAGCTCAGGGGTAACGAAGGTCACGTCGATCACCGACCCACCCGTTCGCCGCACGCACGTGTTCGTCGATCCCTGGTTTAGGATGCACAGCCCCGTCTCCGTAAGCCAATCTTCCACAGCCTCGCCCCTTGCGCTGGTTCTCGGAGAACCCCATGCCATAGATTTGGCATTGAGGTCTCCGAGGACGATGACTGGTCGTGGTCAATTTTGGCCAATTAAGGTTCGCACCTCGCCAAGGAGTACTTCAAGGTCGTGAAGGGGCTTGTTAGGGGAGTGGTACACCCCCACGACCACCAAACCACCGACCCGAGCTCCCACGTAACCCCTACCTCTCACTACTCCTTCGATTGGAGGGGACTGTCTGGGTGACTGGGTGGTGATCGCCATCCAGATCCCCGACCCAATCCGCTCTGGGAGGGACCCGATACGGTTCAGCGACCACAGCCTCGCTTATCAGGCTCTGGAGCAGGATATCCTGAGCCCTGGCGCAGTGGTTGATGTTCGCCTGGAGGAAATTTTGGGCCATACTAATTTTCCTCCATACGATCCGTCTGCACCGAAGTAGTGCGAGGTGGCTGCGACTAAGGCCAGGGCCAAGTCGCAGCCGCCTCACTTTCTCCTTCTCGCCCCTAAATTAGCAGGAGGCTTGGCACATGCCTTGCCCCCAGAGAGGTGTTCCGCTTGTTTTCCCGCAGCTGCACACAGAGAGCAGTGCGGGACAGCAGAGCAGTTACTGGCCTTGTGGCCATTTTTTCCGCAGCGATGACACTCAGCGCTCTGGTCAACATCCGATGTACATTGGGCACTGACGTGGCCCAACACAAGGCACCGGTAGCAGCGACGGGGTCTGACGTCCAGTATTTGGCCCCGCGCTGCCACCCAACCTACAAGGAGCCGGCTGCCGTTCACCCCTATCTTCTTGGCAGGTGTCATTGGACACCGCACAAAGGCGACTCCCATTCCCGCCGTACCTCTCCTAATCACGCCAGCTTTAACAAGTGACTGATCGCATTCCCCAGCTTTGGCGATGGCCTCCACCAGCTCAGCGGGGGCGATCGAGTCATCAAGGCCACTCACCCGCAAATCAGTGGTAACCATTGGCCTCGAGACTCAGACATCTTCCACCCCCTGGAAGACCTCTTGGAGCTTTGTAGCTAGCGAGTCTGCCTTCGCACTGTTTTCAGCGCCAGGGACCTCAAGAATGCGGGCTCCGGTAGCCGCAGTCCTTATTTTAAGGGGTGGCATATTCAGTGCCCCCAGGTCTATGCGGCTTTTAGCCTCCTCCAGTACCTTGGCGTAACTTAGGCCTTTTGCCTCCGCCCCTGGAAGCAGCGTGATCACTACAGCTGCGGTGCGAGGGAGGCGAAGTTTCGGTGCCTTTCGTTTTGTCAGCCGTGCCTGCGGGGGCCGTGCCGGCATCGCAGTTTGGGACTTCTTTGGCGAAATGGACTTGGTCCTCGGCCGTAGCTCCCTTTCCTTCTTCCTTGCCCCATGCCGCACCACCTCAATCCAGGGTTGGAGTGGAAGTGGTGGAGGCAAAGGAGGTCGGACTGGCTCAGTGCAACTGGACTCGGGGGCTGCTGGCTTCTTCTTTTGAGCCCGTCTGCCTTTCTTGGCTTTAGGCTCCGGGACTCGTAGAGCCAAAGGCACCGGAGAGACGATCTCCTTCTGAATGACGCCAATGTTTGCCCTTTCCTCTTTGCGCCTGTCAGCGGCTAGCAGGGGCCTGAGGCGCTTCTCCGGAAGCAACCGATCCTCGAGGCCCTCAAAACGGGCATTGATCATGGTGCCCATCTGCACCATGACCGTTCTTACCATATCCTCGTGGGCCGGATCCCTAGCTAGGAGCCTAAATCAGTACCCTATCCCTATACGAACACGTGTTTCGCGCGCCGCTTTGGTGATTACCTTAGAGCTCATGTTTACAGCACTGTTGACAAAATGTACGATCTAAGAGGAAAGTCCATGTATGAAGTCAGGAGAATACTTCGTAAAGGTCTTGGTTCTATGAGTTATGAAGAAACAGAGTATTTATTAGAAATTACTTCCTAAAGCCAGGGTCTATATGCTTGTGACATATTATTAAGTAACGTTTAATGTCTGAAATCATTTAAAAAAATTTATTAATTTTTAAATTATAAAACTGTAACATGATTGAACGTAGTTTTAGCCTATGTGTTCGAACGCACCTGAAAGCTTACAAATTGATACCGAGATATCCTGACGAACCCCCGCCAACCTTCCGAAGCTCGGCTGACGGCCGAGCGCATCGCGGAAACAGACGAAGATCGGCTACTGGCTGCGATACACGTGCCGTGACTTTGTATTGTACCTAACCTTTTTTTTTTGTCCCATCCTTACAGTGGCGCCCCACGTTGGGCGCCACTGTACAATTAGACAAAAAAATAAAGGTTAGGTACTTACTTTTACCTTCGTCGAGCTACCCATCGATTCTCGATAGTCAAGTGGACCCATCCATTCTCACTTACATACCTACCATCGTCCGTGCGTGTGACCGAGCGTGAGACAGCGCGCGCAATAACGTACACATCCTGTTACCATGCCGCCGAAAACACGCACCGCTGGAAAGAGTAATGAATCTGAATCGGACACCGACAACGAGTCAGAGAATACGATAGTGGCATCACCGAGTATCGCCATGACCGAGAATATGCTACAAACCCTTGTTCTCAACATCACCCAGAGTCAAGCGGAGGCGAACCGAGTTCTTATAGAGAGTCTACTAGCAAATTCGAATAGAGAGCAAGCACAGTGCACACCATCACCGAGCTCACATATGATGATGAATCATTCTTCGTGTTCTGGAAATTTCGCCAAGTGCACGTCGCGCTTTAACGGGTCTACGAAGACCGCAGATGAGCTCGAGGCATTCATAGACGCTATTGAGGTCTATCGAGATTGCACCAACGTTAGCGAGGAACATGCTCTTCGAGGACTACCTATGTTGCTGGTCGGCGAGGCTGCCGTCTGGTGGCAAGGCGTGAAGTCGTCTATCAAATCTTGGCCGGACGCCCTACATCGACTACGAGCAATGTACGGAGTGCCGCGACCCGCGTATAAGATCTTTCGTGATATTTTTTCGTCCGAGCAAAGTAGTGAGCGGGCCGACGTGTTTATATGTAAAGTGCGCGCCCTGTTATCTAAATTGCTCTACGAAGTGTCGGAAGTGATGAAAATAGATATAGTGTACGGGTTATTGGATCGTAGAATAAGAAAGCGAGTGTCTCGCGACACGGTGGACGAGTTGGAACAGCTGATCACTAAGGTCAGGTTAGTCGAGGAGGCGTTGGCGGAGGTGAGTTCTTCTCAATCTTCTAATAATGTGAGCTCCACTAAATCTCTCACTGTGCGGGATCGTTCGAACACAAGCGTTAACTCTGCAAATGCCGTAGGTGATTCCCACTTAGCAACGAAAATTGTTGGAAAGTCAACGACCGGGAATCGTAGTGATAGTGAAGGAATAAAGCGCGTTCGACCAAAGTGCACGAATTGCAAGCTTTTTGGTCACACTATCGACACGTGTCGCCGTATCGAAAAAAAAGAATCGTCTAGGGTAGATGACGGTGTTTTGAACAAACTCAATAATAATAGCACACAGCTACGATGTTACGGCTGCGGGCAATTAGGTGTAGTTCGTTCAAAATGCGACAATTGTAAGAGTGTGTCTAAAACGAGTGCTCCTACCACAAGTAAATCGGAATTTTGCACCGCCAATGTGGAAGACACAGCCGATTTACGTCCTCTAGTAGAGATTGAAGTAGAGCGCCATAAAGGAGTCGCTATCTTGGACACGGGGGCGACTCATTCGATTGCAGGCCCTTTGCTGTACAAATTATTGTTAGATGCAGGTATCGATTTTAAACAGACCTCACGTACAATAGGTTTAGCCGATGGCTCTCAACAAGTTTGTACCGCACTTGAGTGCGACGTTAATGTTAGCTTTGTATGTCGTGTTATACCTACCACATTTTTGATTCTACCTAATGCACAGACGCGAACTTTATTAGGGAGAGATTTTATTTTGAACGCGTGCGTTTTGTTAGACTTGCCTCAAAGTAGTTGGTGTTTTAACAATGAGCCAGGCCGTTGGTACCCATTTATTAGCCGGTTTGACTTAATCGTTGCTGACGAGATGGAGCTGATGAAGGTAGACGCATCCAACCTCATGCTGAGAAATGATGAGGGTACCAAACTGACAACTGACCAGAGAGCTCAGCTGAACGCTCTACTGGTGAAAACAGCCGATCGCTTTGCGAAGGAAGGCCCGCCGACCGAGTACGCTACGCACCGTCTGAAGATAGACCCAAATCAGGAACCGATTGCTAGCCCACCCTACCGAATGTCCCCGGGCAAGAAGGCAGTCCCGGAACAAGAAGTGCAGAAGCTTCTGGATGCCGACGTGATCGAGGAATGCGACTCACCCTGGGCAGCTAACGTGGTCCTCGTTACGAAGAAGGATGGTGGACTCCGGCTCGGTGTTGATTACCGGAAGTTAAACGCCGTAACCGAGCCAGACCGCTACCCGCTCCCGCGTATAGAAGATGTCCTACATGCAGCCAAAAATACCAGCTACATGACGACCTGTGACCTCCGATCAGGCTACTTTCAGATTAGCGTCGAGCCCGACGACAGGGATATAACAGCGTTCGTCAGCCCCTTGGGATGCCATAGGTTTAAACGGATGCCCATGGGATTAAGGAACTCTGGTGCCACCTTCCAAAGGCTGATGGACCGGTTTAAGTCTGGTAAGGAACTAGCCAACGTATCCATACTGTGCTATCTTGATGATGTCATCACGATGTCAGAAAGTTTCTCTAAGCACCTGGAAGACCTGGATGCCGTATTTGACAGGCTCGAGATGTATAATCTCCGGATAAACCGAGAGAAGAGTTGTTTTGCGCGTGAATCAGTAAAGTTTTTAGGCCATGTGATAGTCCCAGGTGGAATAAAAACGGACCCCGAGAAGACTATTGCCATCGCAAATATGTCCCCTCCTAAGAATATTAGGCACATGAAAACCTTTTTACAAACGTCAAGCTGGTTCCGGCGGTTCATACCTAATTACGCCGAAGTTGCCAGACCACTGACGGATCTCCTCAAAAAAGCCAGCACCTGGACTTGGACTTCGAAGCAACAGGAAGCCTTCGACCGCATCAAACATCTGCTGGTTTCCGCCCCAATATTACGACAGGCAGACGAGTCAAAGCCGTTTACTTTGAGGACGGATAGCAACGGGTATTGCCTTGGTGCAGTTTTGATGCAGGGGGAGGGTCCCGACGAACGACTGGTCGAATACGCAAGCAGGATGTTGAACAGCGCTGAGAGGAACTATAACACGATGGAGAGGGAAGCACTGGCAGTGGTATGGGCCGTTACAAAGTTTCACGGTTACATTGAAGGATCAGAGGTTGTGATAAAGAGTGACCACCAACCTCTGCGGTGGCTCATGACCGTGAAATCGCCCAGTGGCCGCCTAGCGAGGTGGGCCCTAACACTCCAGGAATACAACCTACGCATCGACTATATTCCGGGAAGGTCAAATGCCATCGCCGATACACTTTCACGCCCGCTCTGCGCCGATGGATCCAACTGTGATCTTTGCTTCGCTGAAGTTGACTTACCTTCACGAAGCCCTGCGGATGTCCGCGAACACCAACTCAAAGATCCTGAAGTATGCAAGATTATCGAGGATTTTGAGACAACCGACAATCCGTTCAGGGGGAGAAATTGGTCAGACAAGGGGTACGTAGTGTCAGACGGCGTACTATATAGATATGGACCAGAAGAGTGCGAGGAGGAAACCGCATGCCTTGTAGTACCGGAGCATGAGCGCGAGAGCGTTCTAAAGGAATACCACGATGCACCGACGGCTGGACATTTAGGAGTAGAGCGCACACTAGACCGTGTGAAGGCGAAATACTACTGGCCTGGGATGAGACAGAGTGTCAGCGCCTACTTGAAAAAGTGCGTCGAATGTCAGAGGTATAAAGCCGAAAACAGGAAACCAGCCGGATTATTACAAACGCCTGCTACTAACCGCCGATTTGAAGTCGTAGCTATAGACCTCTTTGGCCCACTACCGGAGACAGCCGATAAGAACAAATGGATCCTGATCGTAGAAGACACTTGTTCACGGTGGGTAGAACTGTTTGCCCTACGGAATGCTACCAGCTCAGACTGCGCTAAGGCACTTATCAGTGAAGTGTTCTTAAGATATGGAGTTCCAAGGCGAGTCGTGAGTGACAATGGCGTTCAATTTATCAGCGAAGTAATGCAACAAGTGTGTCATTCATTTGTCATTACCCAGTCACTTTCACCGGTGTATCACCCGCAAGCAAATCCGGTCGCAAGGAAAAACAGAGACTTGAAACCCCAGCTTGCCATATTTGTTGGAAGAGATCACGACACCTGGGACATTCATTTACCAGCGGTACGTTTCGCAATGAACACAGCTGTGACGAGCAGCACCGGATATTCACCGGCGTATCTTACGTTCGGTCGCGAAATCCGTGCGCCGGCTGACGTAATTGCGGACATGCGCACTATCGTTGAGAGTGACAACATAATAACTAGCCTTACTCCCTACCTTCGGCGTATCTCCAATGTGCTGTTCGAAGCAAGAGAAATACATGAGAAGGCTCAAACGAATCAAAAGCGTTTCGCCGATGAAGGGCGTCGCCCCGCTCCAGACTACCCCGCCGGCGATCTTGTCCTACTAAAAACCCAGGGTAGCAACGATACATCCAGCGGCCAAACAGCAAAATTTATACCACGTAGAGACGGACCTTATCAAGTTAAAGAGGCTGTAAGCCCGACAACTTATATACTAGGGAGAATAAGTAATGGGGAAACTTTAGGTAGGTATCACGTGTCCCAGCTTACGCCATTCATCGGCGATGTTCAACCGCCGATCAACGAAAAGCGGAAGCGCGGTAGACCTAAACGTTACCTGAACTGACCTAGACGCGGGGTCGCTATGTCTCGGTCAGAGGGGGAGGATGTAACATGATTGAACGTAGTTTTAGCCTATGTGTTCGAACGCACCTGAAAGCTTACAAATTGATACCGAGATATCCTGACGAACCTTCCGAAGCTCGGCTGACGGCCGAGCGCATCGCGGTAACAGACGAAGATCGGCTACCGGCTGCGATACACGCGCCGTGACTTTGTATTGTACCTAACCTTTATTTTTTGTCTAATAACTATAACTAAGTTTGCTTCTACTTTGTGAAACGCTAGATTAAAGTCATATCTATTGAAAATCGTGCATCGAACTTAATATTAACTCAACAGGTCAACCCTGAGAACCTAACAAGTCACATCCTTACAATACTTATTTATACATATTTATTTATTACTTATTCCATAAATATATATATCTATACAATCTATCAATATCCATATAAGGAATAGTTACCAGTTATATAGAATTTGTTATTTCGTTGATTTATAAGTAAGGCAGCTGCTATCTCAGCTATTTTATTTGTAGTATTATTATTATTGCAAAGAGGCGTGAGACAGGGAGACGTTATATCTCCGAAACTGTTCACCGCTACATTGGAAGACGCCCTCAAGTTTCTGGAATGGCAAGGACTTGGCATTAATATTAACGGCGAATACATCACTCACCTTCGATTTGCCGACGATATTGTAGTCATGGCAGAATCCATGGAAGACTCAGTACAATGCTGGGGGGGTTCGGATAGTGCCCCCCCGCAAACCCCACCCGCCGGAGACCATTAGTTTTCGAGTTATGTTTGTTTAAGTATTTTGAGGTTAAGTACTGCATTTAAATCTACTACCACCCCCGCGTCGGCTCTGCAATCCGACAAGACTGCTTGAAATCGGGGTGCTATGAGTCGGTCCTGTCACTGACTTCGACCTATTCTAACTAACTATAACTAACCTATAGGTATGTCACAGACAAGTGACTTTGCCAATTCATTAGATAGCTACTGATATACTATTGTGCACAAATTTGGAACAAAAGTAGTTTGATGAAGCGGTGGTCACACCTGGTGGGTCACAGTTCAAACCTAACCTAACCTATAGGTTTGTCACAGTCAAGTGACATTGCCAATTCATTAGGTACTAATATACTATTGTGCACACATTCCTACTAGTATGGGTCTGATAATTAAAATTGAAAAACAATTTGTTATTTTTAGAACTTATATTTTATAGACATAATTTATAGCATTTATAGTTTCGATGAATGGGTCTTTTTTATTTTTAGTCACATTTCTTCTCCATAAATACTCTATGATGGAGTTAGTGAAATTTTCAGTAGGTCCAGGCACAGGAGACGCCATTGCGATGACTAATGAGCACGTCGAGCTGGTACCAGTTATCAAATCTTCCAAAGGCAATCGCAGTGTCCAGTGAGCAAGCAGGTGTCGTATAGTAAAGCAGCAAAATCGGAGTCCAAAATCGTAGCAAAGTCGTTGAGATATCAAAAGAAAGCGCAGAAAAACAGGAGAAAACATTCACGTACACTCGGAAGTAACGGAATGACGCGAGTATTCCGACAGTGACATTACGCTATCTTCAATGTTTGCGTTCCGTTTCAAGAACTTACATACAACGTACATGTCAAAAAAGGCTAAAAGTTACCTAGAAACGTTTCGTTTTACGCATTAATGTCATTTATGTCACCTGTCACTATCAAAATTACGGTGTTTTATTGAAACTTTAAAAAACTATTTAGACTATTTTGGCGTGTCTCCGGCAGCTAAAATGTTGTAAATACGCTTTATACAAACCCCTTCAACCCACCCACAGTTTTTGTTTCACCAAATTCAGGTGTCACGATTCTAAAGCCAACCCAAATTATTAACATAGAACAATTTATTTGTGGTTATTAACGTTAGCATTAGGACTTAGAATAATAAGCGATAAAACGTAGGTACGGGGAATCCATGCCCGATTTCGTCCAGGCTTGAACGGTTTCTAAACACTTGTCATTATTTAAAAAAAAAAATATAATACTTGTAAAATTTTAGATAATGAATTTGTATTTTTTCGGGATATAAACATTTCGTTTAAGTTTCTAATGTTTTCTTATGTTATATTTTCTCTATCTGAAGACTTGGAAAATTAACAAACGGTTTTGATTGAATATTTTCTGTGTATTTCTGAATAAGTGTCTGGAATATTATTATCATCATCACTTTATATTATTGTTTATATTAATTGTTGTTTAGTGTACAAAATGACTACAATGGAATGTTTACTAAGTTACCAAGACGATTTATCAAAGCGTATTTATAAAGCTCGATTGAACTTTAAGAAGTCGCCCAAGGAGCGCCTAACTAAGGATTACATAGAAAGTAGATTGGAGGCACTAGAGCAGTTGTGGTCTGAATTTAGGCAAGGTCATAAGAATTTATTACAGCAACATGATCCTAAATTGTTAAAAAGGGAATCATATATAATTGGCGAAATTTACGATAAGACTGAAGAAGAATTTACTGATTATCAGTGTGAGCTTAAGAATGGTTTGTTTAATTGTAAGGGTCCTGTTACATTCCATAGTAGTGACGGAAATTCACATAAGTCAAATCAAGTGAAATTGCCTAAAATAAGTATTCCATCGTTTTCGGGTAAATATACAGAGTGGATCACTTTCCGGGATTTATTTATATCAATGATCCACAATAATGACTCCTTGGATAATGTGCAAAGGATGCAATACTTAAAAGGTTTTTTAACTGGCGAAGCAGAGCAACTGATTCGGTATATACCAGTTTCTGATGCCAACTATGAGCAATGCTGGAAGACCATAGAGGACCGTTATGGTAATAAAAAATATCTGTCACACTGTATTTTAAAACGTTTTCTTAGCCAAAAGAATGCGACTTCTGAGTCGGCAAGTTTTCTGAAAGAACTAATAGATACTTCTGCAGATTGTTTGAATGCCTCAGCAAATATAGGTATTGACGTTTCTACTTGGGATATCATTGTAATACATCTGCTTTCACTAAAATTAGATCCCGAGTCTCGAAAGCAGTGGGAGCTCAATGTTACAATGAGCGTGACTTCAGATTCCTTGCCCACCTTTGGTCAATTTAAGGAATTTCTAATAAGTAGGTATCGTGCTTTAGAATTTATTGAACCTAAATATGTCAACAAACCAAGTACGTCTTATGGAAGTACTGGTCAGAATGTTAACTATGCTAAGGCTTTACATGCTACTAATGTAACTAAAATCTTATGCGAGTTTTGCACAGAGGAGCATAAATTATGTTTTTGTAAGAAGTTCGCGAATCAAGATTATGAAAGAAGACGGGAGAGACAAACAAAAGAATATGTTATAACTGTTTGGGTAGTAACCACGGTGTAAGATTTTGCCAATCCCCTACTAATTGTAAAGTTTGTAAGAAAAGGCATCATTCCTTACTTCACCCAAAAGGTGTCTCAACTTCAGCTGTTCATTCAGGGAATTCAGGTCAAGCAGTTGTAAGATTGAGGGAAGTTAGCGAGACAAGTCATGTGCCAAATAATTTACAGAACGAGAACACGCAAATAGCAGCTGCAAATCATATGGTGGCATGTTGTGCCAAGAGCAAGATATACAAACAGGTGTTATTAGCGACAGCTTTAATAGACGCTGAGGCTAGAACAGGTGAATATCAAGTCATTAGAGCTTTACTGGATCAGGGATCTCAAGCTTCATTTGTCACTGAAGACACCGTTCAAAGATTAGGATTAAAAAGGATTCCTATTAACAGTGTCATATCAGGTTTAGGTGGTGACGCATCTTCTATGACATCAAGGCACATAGTGAGAATTAAAATAAAATCGAGAGTCGATCCAAAATTTGAAATGGAGTTGGAGGCATACGTATTAAGAAACATTACTACATATATTCCAGGGAGCAAAGTGCCCTTAGAAGAATGGGTCAACTTACACGGGTCGGTATCTATCCTATTTGGCTGATCCTGCATATGATCTGCCAAATAGGATAGATATACTATTAGGAGCAGAAGTTTACTGCCAGATATTGAAAGAGGGTTTATTATGAGGTCCAATTGGATATCCTGTAGCGCAGTCCACAACTCTTGGTTGGATATTATCTGGACCAGTAAGATACCAGGAATAGGTGAAAACAATACAACAGTGTTGCACACACATGTTGAAGACAACGAATTAAAACGCTTCTGGGAATTGGTATCGGAGCCTTTATTGGTTTCAAAAATATTAACCGAGGAAGAAAAAAGGTGTGAAGACTTCTATACCGCTACAACACGTCGCGCTGAAGACGGGAGGTACGTGGTGAAGTTGCCATTTCGCGATGAAGATCCAGCCTGCAAGAATGGAGATTCACGTGCAATTTCGATAAAAAGGTTTAAAACCCTAGAAAGAACATTGGCTAATGACACATTGCTGCAAGAAAGATATACAGGTGTCATAAATGAGTACCTACATTTGAATCACATGGTACTGGTGCAGGAACCTGACGACAAAAGGGAACATGCGGTTTACTTACCCCACCATGCTGTTATAAGGGAAGATAAATCCACTTCAAAGGTAAGAGTAGTTTTTGATGCATCCTGTAAAAATAACAAAAAGGTTTCATTAAACGAAACATTGATGGTTGGACCCATACTTCAGCGACATTTGATTATGAATTGGAGAAAATATCCTGTATGTTTAGTAGCAGATATAGTGAATTTGTACCGTATGATTAAAGTGGCAGATGAGGATTGCGACTATCAACGAATAGTATGGAGGAATCAACCGGACGATGAATTACGTGACTATAAACTGCTTACCGTCACATTTGGTACTGCTTCAGCCCCATATTTGGCTGTGAGGACTCTTAATCAAGTCGCTATAGATCACAAAGAACAATATCCAATAGCAGCAGAAAGGGTGCCAAAAGAATTCTACATGGATGATTTAATGAGTGGCTGCCAAACAGTCGAAGAAGGTAGAAAACTTATAAAAGAAATGGATGCATTACTAAGAGAAGGGGGATTTATTTTACAAAAATGGTCGAGTAACAAAAAGGAGCTGATAGAGGTTTCGAATAAACAGGTAATAAATGAAACAGAAAGCGTAGAAGACAAGGAAAATAAAGACATGGAGTTTAAAATGGACAATATAATTAAAATTCTGGGACTTACCTGGAACAAAAGCCGCGACGAATTTCAGTACTCGGTGAAACTGCCGCCTATGTCCACACCTGTAACTAAAAGAATGTCTTGATGTTGCACGTCTATTTGACCCACTTGGATGGATAGCACCATGCGTTATAAAAGCAAAGATATTCATGCAGCGTTTGTGGATAGCCGGAACTGGACGGGATGAGGAACCACCACGTGAGATATTAGAAGATTGGTATACTTACCGCAATGATTTGACTCAGCTGACTGAGTTTTGTATTCCCAGGTGGCTGCACACGAAATCTGATGATGTGATTGTCGAATTACACGGTTTTTCAGATGCTTCAAATGCTGCGTACTCGTCGGTGGCCTATATAAGGATAATAAATGCAACAGGACAGGTACATGTCAGTCTAGTTGGAGCAAAAACCCTAAGTAAAAGTAGCCCCTGTGAAGCAAGTGAGCATACCGCGGTTGGAACTTTGTGGTGCGGTTTTGCTGGCTAAGTTGTTGGTTGAGATATCTAACGTGTTGAATATTCCAAAAAATAGAGTTAGAGCGTGGACGGATTCAACAGTAGTGCTAGCCTGGCTCAATAAACATGCCAGTAACTGGAAGACGTTTGTTGCGAACAGGGTGTCAGAGATTCATACAACCATCGAATCATCGCAGTGGTCACATGTATCTACCAAAGACAACCCCGCAGATTGTGCGTCTAGGGGTATTCGACCAGTTGAACTGGTTCAACATGACATGTGGAAATTCGGCCCTATGTTTTTATGGGAAAAAGAGGTCACGTACAATAAATTGAAGAACAATGACACACATGAAGAAGAATCATTAAAAGTTCATGTTGGTGTTGTGGATGAATCAATTCTGGAAATGTATTCGTCACTAAGGAAACTAGTTCGATTGGTCGCGTATTGTAGACGATTCCTCACAAAAAGAATCAGTTTACCAATGTGTCAGGGACAAACCAATGGAAGATTTTTAAACACACGGGAATTAGACGAGGCTTTAAATACTTGTATTAAGTTATCTCAAGCTGCAGATTTTAAACAAGAAATAGACGAAATTAAAATATGTGGACAAGTCTACACAAAACACTCCAAACTTCTATCACTTACTCCATTCCTTGATGAGAAGGGATTGCTTAGGGTGGGTGGCCGAATATCAAAGTCTCAAGAAACTGAGAGTGTCAAACATCCAATCATACTATCACCCAAATCGGCTCTGTCAAAACTGATAGTTAGCGAGGCACATCAAAAAACATTACACGGAGATGTACAACTGATGCTTAATTATTTACGCTCAGCGTACTGAATTATTGGAGCGAAAAACCTGGTAAAATATCACGTCCGTAAATGTATAACTTGTGTTCGCCACAAGGCTAAACTACAAAATCAACTAATGGGATCTTTGCCTTCAGTGAGAGTTACGCCAGCTAGAGCATTTCTCAACAGTGGAGTTGATTATGCAGGGCCAATAATGTTGAGAACTGCAAAGGGCAGAGGACACAAGGCATATAAGGGATACATATGTCTATTCGTATGTATGGTTACAAAGGCTGTACATATAGAAGTTGTTAGCGATCTAACTTCCAGAGGTTTTTTGGAGGCCTTTAAACGTTTTGTGGCACGGCGTGGCCAGTGTGCTAATTTATATAGCGATAACGGCTCGAATTTTGTAGCAGCCGCAAAGGAGTTACAGGATTTGTTCAAAGCGGAAAGATCATTCATGATTGAAGAAGTAGCTGCTGGTTTAGCACTTCAGGGATGTACTTGGCATTTTATACCACTTAGGGCACCTAATTTCGGCGGGTTGTGGGAGGGGGGATCTAATCAACCAAGTACCATATTAGACGCGTAATAGGCGAGTCTACATTGACGTTTGAAGAGATGACTACCCTTTTACATCAAATAGAGGCGTGCCTGAACTCACGTCCATTATCAATTGTTCACAATGAACCGGGGGAATTCAATCCCCTTACTCTGGGACATTTTCTAATAGGGGAACCTGTTGTGACTGTGCCTGAAGTAAATTACGAAACATGTAACATAAGCTCGTTGAAAAGATGGCAAATGACGCAAGTGATGCTTCAGAACTTTTGGCGAAGATGGTCAAACGAATATTTGGCACATCTCATGCACCGCTATAAATGGGCTCATAAAGTTCCTGAGCCTCAAGTAGGGGACATCGTTTTGGTGAAGGAGGATGATTTACCACCTAGTAGATGGGTTTATGGTAGAATTATTGATAAACACCCTGGGTCAGATGGGTTGACAAGAGTTGTCTCGCTAAAATGTAAAAAGTCGATTATTAAACGCCCTACTTCAAAACTCTGCATTTTGCCCGTTACAGAATAAGTAATTTTAGTAACTTTGTTAATAGTAATAGTTTAATATCTGTTATTTATAGTATACTTAGATTTATTGGTACTCACAGGATTGCGTGAATAAACCTTGTCACAGTGGGCGGTTTTAAAGGACATTCTGTCCTTGGTGGGCGGAATGTCAAAGTAGTAAATGAAAGTGTTAAAGTAGTTACATTATAGTATAATTATATTATATAAAAATTATATTATACCTAGTACGAAAGAAATAGATTTATGCAGATCTTTGTGAAGAGATGGCGCCACCCGTTCGGCAACATTTCCTGCATCGCGGTGGCGTTTGGTTTACGTTTGTTATATACATGCCGCGAAATTTAAAAGTTGGTGAACAATAAATGGATGTGGAAAAGTAATTCCCTAGTTTCATTTGAGCTATCGTAATCAGGTACAACGATGGAATTATGTCCAACTGGTTGTTCTATGGGGAAATATCTTTACCAATGATTCAACTCATTTAAAATAATTAATTCATTTAACTAACCTAACCTTTTTTTTCTTTCTTTCGCAGATGAAGATTTTATACCCTGGTCACCAGCTCTGGGGAGAGCTGGTGCGCGTGTGGGAGTCTCCGCCAGAAGGGCGACCTACCCACCAAACCTCTGCGGTGTTCCTCCGTCGTCGACAGGTGGCAGGAGGCGCGGGCCCGTTCGTGCATTCAGCCACAGCCCCCACCGACGTCGCTGCCCGCCTACGCAGGCCCAGCCTCTGGGGTGGGTGTAAAGAGCCCACCCCATTTCCGCCTCGTGAGATGCCCCGGAACACAGGGTACATCCACACCTCGTGAGGACCTAACCCTGATGGGGGGCACCGGCCGTCCCCGCAGCCGATGCCCCAGGTCCTCGAAGCGGAGACGGAGTGCGAGCTCGATTGACTCGCCTCCGTGTCCGCGCCCTCCGGAGCGGATGAGAGAGAGGGTTTCTCTCCCTCTCCCGCTCCTCCGCCTCCCTCTGCGAAACAATAATTTCGCAGAATGAGGCCACTGCTTCCCACGACCTCTCTTCACCGACCATCTTCGTAATAATGGCCGACAAGGAGAGATACTTCCGGATACCGGATACCGGATCCTACAACCGCGATCAGGGATCGATGCGGTCCCGCTCCTCCTGGGCATGACTCCAGCGCGTGCTGGGCGGTGTCCTCGACGCAGCCACACTGATGGCATGCCGGGTTGGGCTCTCTCCGTGCGACGTTGCAGAGGTATCTCCCAAAACAACCATGTCCTGAGAGAACCTGTGTCAGCCGGAAAGAGAGGCCACCATGCCTTCTTCGCACCCACTCTTCAAGTACAGGCCGGATCGCTTCAAGGAGTCGTTGAGCGCCGGCCCCCCTCTGTGTGGACCCTGGAAGAAGCCTATCCCTCCATGTGGCAAGAGCTGACGCCCTGGCCCGATCACGCCAATGCGCCACCTCCCGCGGTGCCGGTCGCTCGTCCCGCTCCCGCGCTTGCGCTCTACGCTGATAGACCGAGGCCAGGACATCCGCCTCAAGGTCCCATGGGAGCAGTCCGGCGAGGACACACGCCACCTCATGTGAGAGTGTTCGGTATCCCCGACATACCCTCACCGCCATAACTCTCTGGGCCGCCAGCAGGATGGCTATCCCATTGCGCCGCAGGGATCCCGCCCATATGGGGGCACCATAGAGGGCCATGGAGCTAACCACCGCTGTATATAGGCAGCTACTTCCTCCTCCTGTGGTGTTCGGAAGAACGCGACTCAATGCGCCAGCTGTCCCCAAAAGTTTGGGGGACAGCTGCCGCATATGCGCCTCGAACCTCCACTTGCTGACAAGGACGACGCCGAGATATTTCAGCGTCGTCCTGACTGGAATGGAGGTTCCGCCCACCACTATGGCAGTTTGCCGGTGGCGCCCGTCGGGGGCCGTAAAAATATATGGCCTCGGACTAATGGAGCGCCACCACCAAACCTAGCCTCCGGATTCTGGCCACGACTGTCGCGACAGCAGCAGTGGCCAGAATCGACGCCTCCGAACACGTCTTTCCCCGGGCAGTAACCAATGTGTCGTCGGCATAACAAACGATGCCGACGCCACGGAGGTTAGCGCCACGAAGCACCTAGTCGTATCCGATGTTCCATAAAAGAGGGCCTAGAACGGACCCCTGTGGAACGCCGCACGACATGGGACTTCGTCCCTCTCCGTTCATCGTAGGGAAGACTACCTCTCTGTTAGAGAGATAGTCCCCGACGAGGCTTTGGAGGTACCGGGGCACTCGGTGGTGTTCCAGTCCTCCGAGTATCGTGCTCAAGGGCAGCGAGTTAAAAGCGTTGGCTATGTCCAACGACACAGCGAGTAACACGCTACCACTGGAGCACGCCTCCTCGGAGAGTTGGCGGACGCAGGATATGGCGTCCAGCGTCGATCGGCCTCTCCAGAACCCGAACTGAGTAGGAGCCAGGTCGGGCCCTGTCGTCTCAAGGTGCTTAACGAGGCGGGCAGCGACAACACGCTCCAACAGTTTGCCCGCCTCGTCAAGCAGCACAATCGGGCGGTAGCCCGAGGGCTCATCCGCGGGACGGTTCTCCTTCCTTAGGAGGACGAGCTTGCCCCTATTCCACTGTTTGGGGAACTTTCCCTCCCTTATGCACCTGTCAAACAGGGCCTTCAGGTGGGGTCCCAGGTGCTCAAAGGAGAGGGCCCAAGCACGCCCTGGTATGCCATCAGGCCCAGGTGCCGTGTTCTTGGCCTTCATTCTGAGCATTGCAGCACCCATCTCTCCGGCTGAGATGGGGGTAAGCTCGTCCTCAGTCACATTGGGATTGCTCGACGAGGCCAGTATCGCGGTGGGAGGCGTGAATTCGGTCCCCGGTGCACCGGGGAACAAGCCCTCAACCACCCTCTGGAGTACAACTGGCTGGAGCGTAACAGTGGTGGGTGGCGCCCAAGGGCGGAGCTTTTGCCTCGCCCAGTTATACGGGCGGCCCCACAGGTCACGCTCAAGCCCCGCCAGCAGTTGTTCCCAAGCCTGCTTTTTGGCCTCATCGATTGCCACGCTCAGTGCCCTCGAAGCCTCGCGGTAAGCGGCATAAAGAGACTGTGACACCTCACTCTCCCGCCGCCTTCGCCTCCAATACCGCTGGTATCGGCGGCGCCTCATCACGCAGTGTCGGCGTAGTTCGGCAATCTCCTCCGACCACCAGTAGACTTGACGTCTGGGCTGACGGGCTCGTGCGCGCGGCATCGCAGCATCACATATGACCGACATGGCCTCGCACAGCCCGTCCGCTGCTAAGTCCACGTCCACTGGGACCTGCCCTGGAGGAGAGTAACTCCACGCAAAGACGAGGGCCGCTTCCTGCAGCACTTTGTCGTTGAGGCGCTTCAGGGCCCATCGCGGGCCGATCTCACGCAATCCTTCTCTCACTGTGTCCGTCAGGGACGAGGAGACGCTAAACCGAATATACCGGTGATCGGAAAGCGTCTCCTCGTCTACCAGCACCTGCTAGTCGCGTATATAGCAGGCGAGGTCTGGGGTGGTAAACGTCAGGTAAGTAAAGCCAAGGTCTGCAGTAGCAGAGCCTGAGCATTGGCGCAGTGATTGATGTTAGCCTGAAGGAAAGTCAGGGCCATAACTAACTTTCCTCCATGCGCACCACCTGCCCCGTATTAGGGCCAGGCGGCTGCGTCTTGGCAGCCTTGCGCTTTCTCCTTATTTTAGCTGTGCCGCCACCCAACCAATCAGAAGCCAGCCTCCACTGTCCCGTATCTTTGCGGCTACTGTATTGGGGCACCGCACAAATGCGGCTCCCATTCCACCATTGCCTCTCCTGATCGCTCCGGCTTTGACAGCCGATGGAGCGCAGCCGCCAGTACTGGCTATCACATCCACCAGCTCATCAGGGGTGATTGAGTCGTCGAGACCACTCACACGCAGATCTGCAGTGGCTACTGGTCTCGATACTCTCACCTCAGACCCCTGGAACACCTCTTGAAGCTTTTCAGCCAGGGAGTACGCCTTTATGCCCTTGTCCACACCCGGAACCTCAAGGATGCGGGCACCGGTGGCCGCAGTCCTGATTCTCAGGGGTGGCACACCTAGGACCCCAAGGTTGATGTGGCTTTTTGCCTCCGCCAACACCTTAGCGTAGGTGACGCCTTACTCCGCCGCCCCTGGTTGCAGTGTGATAACCACAGCTGCAGTACGTGGAGGCCGGAGTTTGGGTGCCTTCGCTTTTGCGGGCTTTGGCGCCAATTTTTGCAGCTTTGCTCGCACCAAAGAAGTTGGCCTCGACTCCCGATTTCGTGCCACCTTCTCACGCTGTCTCCTGCTGGAGCCCTTCTTTACTACCGTCGTCCATTCCGGCTCTACAACAGGAGGAGGAGGCTCAGCATTACCAGCCTGTACCAGTTGCCTTCGATGTGGCTGCCACTTTCCCTCTGGGATTAGGCGTGGGCGCTGTGCTTGTTGCCACAGCACTTGCCTTCAGCGCGATGGATCCTTTCCCTCAGGGCTTTGGCGTGGGCGCATTTCTTGCTGTCACAGCACTTATCGCCTCTTTTCGCCTGTCAGCGGCCAGGGGAGGTCTCACTGGTTTCTTGGGTAGGAGCCTCTCCTCCAGGTTCTCAAGGCGGGCAGTCACCATGGTGCCATAGTGCCGACCTGCTCCATTATTACCCGCGTCAACTCCTCTGTGGTGGGCCCCTGCCTGGGCTCCGTTCTGGCAGCTCGTAGCTGCTCCATTTCACGACGGAGGACTTTGACCTCCGTCACGAGCTCCTCATTGGCTTTCCTAGGAGCGCCACTTCCTCGGGCATCGAGCGGACCCTTGATTCCTGGAAGGACGCCTTTATCGTTGCCGCGGCGTCCTTCAGGGCCTTCACGTTTGTGCCCTTGAGGTTTTTGGATGTAGTGGCCACTGTCACGATCGTGTCCACTGAGGCCAACACTAGTGCTTCCAGCTGAGTTGTATCCTTCTCACCAAGCGATACAGATGTAGTCTCAGGTGGACGCACCTTCCTAAATTGGGCGGCTGTTGTTGCCAACCCCTTCTGGCCCTCGCAAACCTTCTGTGAGGGTGCCTTTCTCTCGGCGCTATTTGTGGTCGCACGTCCTCCACGCCGAGCAGGGAGCTTGGGTGACGGCAAGGAAATCCCCACGTCTTCTTCCTCCACGTTTCTACGACGCTTTCGCAGCGAGCGGGCCGGGGAAGATCCAGAGCCGCGGGATGACATTGTCACGCAACTCATATCGGAGTCAGACTCCGACAGGTTGGAATGACGGTCGCCAAGCTCATCCACAAGAGTCAGTGGAGACGCACCCTCACCCAAAAAAGATGCAGGAGCACATCCAGAAGCTTCTCCTTTTCCTGTGGAGTCCTTCGAGCATACATCAGTTGCACCAAGTGCAATGTCCGGGGTACGCTCCAGTAGAACTCTCACCTCCTTTATACCGCGCAACGATGCGCGTGTTGCCAAATCGCTTGCATTATCACAGTCCGTTTTGAAATTGCCTTGGTCGTTAGTACGTGGGCCGGAGCCCACGAGGCGGATGTTGCCCCCCCCCCCCCAGATACGTTGGGGCAGCCTCCTGTCGGAGGGTGGGATTTACCCACCTGGGGAATATTTTAATTCGCCTTGTGTTCCATATTTTTTATTTTCCTTTTTTAAGGGGTGAGGTCCCCTTGTTGTGGTGCCCTAGAGGCCGGGTTCCTCCCGACCATGCATCCCATAGGCCCATAGACCAAACCGTAGGATTTGGAGACGCAAGGAGCCCGACAGGGTGGCCAAGTTGACCCTCCCTGCCGCGCCGCGGGCCTTGCAGGCCCGCCATCCTGCGACTCTCTGGTCCGCTGCAGCTGCCGTCAGACAGCTGCCCCAAGTCTAGCCCGACAGGGTGGCCGAGTTGACCCCCTGTCATGCCGCGGCCTTCGCAGCCCCCTTCTCGGCGATGGCTCCACCAAACCAGCCACCGCTTGCTCCGTCCACTGTGCCCTATGCTAACTTCATAGGGACACGTGGAGGAGCCCACCGCGTCAGATCTTTCGCCAACGGTCAACAATATCCCATAACGAGAAGTTGTTAACCGTTGCCCAGGATGTACCGTCCCGAAATACTGCTACTCTCCTAGGATAAACCGTATCCAAGGGGAACAGCAGCACTCGGGCACACGAGGAGGTAATCTGACCTAGCACCCCTAGCTAACCTAACCTAACCTGTACTTTTAATTGCACTTCAGAATTGATAGATAAACTTTTCCTGTTTATTACCAATAGTTGGTCCATAGATAAATTCAATTCCCAGTAGTACAACTAGTTGAACCAAGGAAAGAATAACTCACTCGAGTTGAATCATTGGTAAAGATATTTCCCCATAGAACAACCAGTTAAACCATATAAAAAAAGAGTTGAACCATGGGTAACTTTACTTCTCCGTAGTACAACCAGTTGTACCACGGGTCGGTCACCTTGGTGAAGGCCTGAAGGGCACCTATAGCTTCTTCTAAACGTTTCATGGTTTATTATATTGTTTAAACATACATTCTCTTTAAATATCTTGTTAGGAGCGTGTATCGAATCACTGCACTGTCAGCCACGCCGTGAGCAACGTGAGCGTGATTTCAACTTATTCCGAATTGCTGACACATCTGAACGAAGAATAGTGATATCGCCAAAGCAGACGGGAAGTACCGACATGTCCAGAGCTTTAAGTGCATGAAGTATTTCGAACGAGGTAAGCACTAAATGAAACACAAAAACAATTTCATAATATTTTTTATTAAAAACTTCTCCTTATAAATCCATCGATTGCTAACATATAGAACGTATAAAGAAGCCATGTTTCATGTGATACATAAATACAATGCATATGACGGCTGCTCCTAGCCTATGTACGGAGCTCTCATACACCGCTGTTAGATTGACCGGACGATATACCGATGGTGAATGACTAACACAGCAATTACACCAAAACAATTCTACAAAAACAGCTACGAAGAAATAATGTCAGGAAGCGTAACTCTGAACAAATTCCACACAAAAAGTGGTCCTTCAAACCAAAACGACGTATGATTGCAAATACGAATTACTTCCGAGGTTACAAATAGACATGTTCGGTGATTGGTTTAAATTTGAGAAGGATATAAAGCCGGGATTAGCCCACGCGCGTGCTGCAACGTCTACTATGGACAGCTGAGTCATACCGGCGTGGACGATGTTATTGATTTAGCACGACTTTTATTGGGTAATTTTTTTAAGGCAGTTACTCTTCCTGATATTTTTTCTTCGTAGAAAAATACCCAGTTTTATAGGTTATGACATGATTACTATACAAAATTAAACTTTCTTTTCGAAATATTAACAGATTTACAAATACTTTATAATGTGTACCAAAATGTACTCATTTTTAGTTCTAACCAAACCACTTCTAAATACAGCCACATTCACTAAGACAACACCAAAATGTGTGTCGACTCAAAAAAACTTCATGAAGTACTATTATACCGGCCTGTGTAGGTTCCAGTGTTTAATTATTATAAACGTAAAAAAAACTTTATCGTCCTGTCAAACTAATTCATTCCCGTTTCCCACCTCATTTGGTACAATCAAACAAATCTTTCTCTCGTGGCAATGCATGGATATTATAAAGCCCGCAGGCCATCATATTGAAGGTAAGCGCGAAATGTATTAGCAAAATAAATTTAAGGTTGAATACTACAAGCGTACGTCAAAAGTAGAATGTCACTGTTCTCTATTATTACTAAATAACGATTATGTTCGTACGTATCAAACCGCAGTTTATTTTACATATTTTATTTTCCATACAAGCCAGTGTTGTGATTAATCTCTATTGCCTTTGTAATATCTAATTTCAAAAACTTATGAATTAATCCTCACTTGAACGACGACTCGCTAAATACGCTTAGCGAATATTAAATCATCATTCCATTTCTGTCTTTCATTTGGATGGTGATAAGAACAGAATGACCTTTTATATACGTTTATCGTTAATTTATTTAGTGAGTGTCGCGCAAGACGAACTAACTTGTGATGCAAACACGATCAAAAGGGAAGAGTGATTACAAATACTATTATATATTCATTTGCACATACACAGAAGTTACAAACATTGCGTGTCTACAATCTGGACGCATTGGTACCTGAAACTTAACCGCGTTAGTATAAAATCTAGACTAAAGATAGTACCGAGCTTAAACCATGGGTTGAGGCAATTTTATACAGGGTATTTGCTTAAACCATGGGTTGAGGCAATTTTATACAGGGTATTTGCTTAAACCATGGGTTGAGGCAATTTTATACAGGGTATTTGCTTAAACCATGGGTTGAGACAATTTTATACAGGGTATTTGCTTAAACCATGGGTTGAGTAAATTTTATACAGGGTATTTGCTTAAACCATGGGTTGAGACAATTTTATACAGGGTATTTGCTTAAAACATGGTTTAAACTCGGTACTATCTAGTCCACGAATTATAATAAAGCAGATATTGTTTGCTCACGCGAATTATTTGCGAAAAAGTAACGTTATAGTATCTGATTGAAATCAATACAAACTATCATTCATCTATTACAACTGTGCCACAGATAACTCATAGTTAGTACGAGGAAACTCAGTCGACATTCAATTATAAATTTTTTGATGATATCTAATAATTTTCCGCCAATTATTCGTGCTAGTACACAAGTTATTCTTCAACCTAAGTTTTGCAGCGACGTTGGATGCAGGCCGCTTCCAACCGGTCCTTTTGAAAAATTATGGGGGAGGCATATGTTCAGCAGTGGACGTCCTACAGTTGAGATGATGATGATGATTAAGTTTTGATAATCATTATCAATATGCGTCTAAAACTTCACGGCATACGGTCACAAATGACTTTAACAAAACGGTTTCAACTTCACGTAACATTGGTGCAAATTCGCGCTTAAATTAATAATTAGAATCTATTCTAACAAGATTAGATGACATGAAGTTTATGGAATAGTTTAACATACAGGAATTCCGCCCATCAACATTATTAAGGAAATAACAAGCATGTATTTAACTATTAACACAACAATTTGTAGAAAATAAACTGCTATCTAGCGGAACAGTATAAAAAACTAAGTCTTATGTTCATAATCCTACTTAAGGACCTTTTAGACTTAACGTTGCTACACCTATAAATGAAACCAAAGTTTAATTTGTTATAATACCTAATAGAAAAAAAAATTGCAATTTTATAGCAAGATATATCGAAAAGCTCAATATAATATTAAAGGCAATATAATTCTAATTGATTGTGGACAAAATTGCATTAATAGAATTGAAAATGTTGGATAACCTAATAAAGAATTTATATATAAAAAGCTAGATAATTAAGTCTGCTATAACATAGCATATTAACATAATAAGCACATATTATTAAGGTATCACATATGAAACAAAAAATAATTAATGACGTAGTGATATAAGTTGTTAAATTATTATTTATCTGATACCTTAATAATACAAAAGATTATTATAAATTATTTAGTTGAACGCTAACTACTTATAATACATTATAATTTTATGCAAGTCTCTAAATAAATTAATATTATTATAGTTGTGTTTGATGCATAACTCATAACTAGGCACAATCCAGTACATATCGAGTGTAACACAGTTCACTTCTCATTCTGAACTTAACCACTCGGACCTCCGTTTCTAGGGATTCCTTTATGTGTGAACTCACCTGGGCTCACAGCAATAAGTTATTTAATATAACAAGAAGTTTGTGTTGGTTTTACGGCCTTCGCATACTATATCGAATCAACTCCGTGTTATCTTCAGTGTTCACTAATCGACTGGGTCGAGTAAAGTCAGTGTTTAGTCGATGTAGTGTGCGGGGGCCTTTAGCTTTGTATTCTCATTGTCACAATAAAATTAATGATAAAACGTTTTTCCAAATTACACCGTCTAGTTTATAACAGTTCAGTATATTTAAAGATCACCTTCAAAGCATTGCACTTTCTGTGAGTGTTAATACTTTGGATTTTTCTCTTTATATTTTCACATACTAAACCTATCCTGATAATTCAATACCGATTATACAGTTCAGCAAGTTCTAGTGTAGTGACAGAAGTCACCCAGCTGACATTTGATTGAATAATTATAATTACAATGAGAATCTCTCACAATTGGCTAAGTCAAGAAATGGAATAACATATTTAAAAAAAGGAAACAATCACGAAATTAATTTCCCTACAGCACATTGTAGAGTACTGGTAGTAGGTTTGTAGATCTGTTCGGTAGAAGAACGCCGTGTACGAAGGGAACGCGTCCATGCGACTGGTTCGTCTGAGGATCGCGGCAATTTAACCAATCATGTCAAGGCTGTGTTCGCAATGGAACATCATGACGTGTCATTCGTTCTCTGTACGCCGACTGTACGACACACTTATCTATGCGTGGGAACAGACAATAATTAAAAAGTATTTTAGGACGCAACGCCTCCATGACCCGGCAATAACTGAATCGAATTGAAAGTAAATAAAAGCAAATTCACCCCCAATAACGTAGGTTCGTCGTGAATTTATATACCATTAAGGATGCTCAGTAATACATTAGAAAATGGTTCAGCGGGTACACACTGGTTCAGCGGGTACAAACTGGGCCAGTGGGTACACACTGGTTCAGCGGGTACAAACTGGGCCAGTGGGTACATACTGGTTCAGTAAGTACTTCAGATGTAAAAAGTAAATGTATGTAATAATCGTTAATACGACCATTCTTAACCACCATTAACGGTTGATGTAATATCGTATTATCTAGATTATCATGATCCTGGTCGATTGATGAATAGGGTTTCCACTGAAATCAATGTTTCGAATATGTCAGTCTAAGCGTATCTATTTGCAAACGACAAACCTCTTGTTGGCGACAGTATTTACTCTTTTGATACTGGCCGTTTTAACAGTTGTTTATTTAAAATTAAGAAAGTAATTTATTTAAAAATGACATTTTGTTTTTACAATAGTCTTGATTATATTTTCCAACTGAATGGTTTATCTGGTGATTTTTATAGATTTTCCTAGTATTCTTACGTGGTTTTAGTGTCGTTAGGTACGCTTGTGGCCCTCAATATAGCACCCTCAACACCTCTGTTGGGGCATCAACACTTCTGTAGCTAACTGATAAAATTATTGATTAATTAAAAAAATCACAATAAATAGAACTTAATTTAATACACAACCCTAACAATCGGCCAAACAGTAAACGAAATGGTAAATAATATTTTTATTTTATTTAATTCATATTAACGACGTCTAATTATTATTGTTGTTAACAGATACCTAATTAATGTTAATTTTATATAATATGCATGTATTGGATTCTATGATTACATTATTATTTGTTTATAATGACGCGTTTCAAAGTTACGATTACAATGTCGGCCAAAAACTAAGCGATGTGAAATATATTGAAGATAAAACCTATATTTTTGGCCTGATATTGTAAAAAGGATAGTCTATTTTTAAACATTATTCTTTATAATTTCAGTTATTTTGTTCATTTTATTTAACAACAATACCTTTATTTCTCAACCACGACATTTCACGCCGTTACATTGTTACATAACAATCAAATCAATACGAATATAAACTTTAGTATTATGCAAAAACAACAATGTTTAAAAATAAAGCACAAATTGTTTATATGGAAAGCCAAAACCATACGCTTTCCACCATCACATTAGTATAACAGCTGCCCTATAAATGCATAATTAAATAAGTATATTTGTATTTAATGTCCCAACGATCCAAACTATCTACCACTCTGTTATGGCCGCCATACACCATCCTTCCTATCGTCCAATCGGCATGATAGGAAGGATAATGTAAGGCGGCCATAATAATTAAAAAGCATGTCGTTAAGTCGTGTACCTTACGTTAAGCGTCAGAAGTACTTGGTGTACTTCTTGACTTGAATTATTTTACTAAAAATATTTAAACATCGTCTGTTAGAAATTTTATTGAATGATTTTCATTCTGTCAAACAATTAGTACATCATGGATGAATACATATAAGATAGTTTGTCTAACGTTGGTTGATATGAACTGTGCTTTGGAACGCATAATAGAAGCTTATGTTATTTCTATTTAGGTTCTTTAGTTTCAAATCATTCAAATAATAGATAGAGTGGTAGTACCCAGCAGTCGTTTTCAATGCATACATATTGGCTGTTGTCGCGTCAAAATAAATAATGATTTAAAGTATATTAAATATAACAGAATGTCGCATAATGTGAGGTCAGACTAAGTCATTATGCTGACGGGAGCAGGTAAACGATTCACAAATCGATAACTAGCCGAAACAACCCGAGAACTCGAACTCGATAGTTATTATATTCGACATACATGTTCCGGTTACGATGTCGGTAATGTGAGCATGAATCGTCAGTTCGATAAACTTGTCACATCGATAAACTGATATTATTTATCGTATCTTGTCTCTGGCTTAAATCTAGCCGCGACAGCTATATCGCAGACTGTCTTTTATCGATAATTACTGTCATATTGTATTCTATCGACAATCCAAGCTCGCAGTGCAGTATCGATGAATACCGAGTCGATCGAGAACCTATGTTATCGAGATGTTTTGAATCGAGATACTGACACCACTATACTTGAAACGAATTCAGTATAAATTACTATTATTATGTACGTATTTATTCAACGTACATCCAGGTTCAATACTTTTAGTATATGATTTTCTGGTATGTATATGCAAAATCCAAAAGCAAACTGGGGACCCAAGTCTTCGCCAGAGGTAGCACCGACAACGCTCCGACAATAAAGGCACGTATGTATTGTTCACTTTTTAAGTTCACTCATCATATTCTATAGAAAATTTCACATGTAGTATTGACTAAGGACTAAGCTCCAATTGTTCGCGGTTCTAATTAGTCACACTAATGCTGGGTTACTGAGATAGACTAAAATGTAGTTTAGCTATTTATTATAGTTTTTCCCTTTGTATTTGATTTCGTACTTGTGTACATCTGCCATATCTGAAGTTATTCAGCTATTTATTTACTTTTATTCAAGTAATCAGTCAAGTCGCAGTCACATAGATGAGTCTTAAGTCACTGTCCTGTTTAAGTCCCGTTCAAGTAACGAGGTGGATGTATTACTTAAACTTTGTAAGGTGATTGACGTACAAATTTTCTTGTTTACAATAAATAAAACTAACTAGCGATTGCTCGCGATTTCGCCCGCGTATTATAGTCATAGCGGTCTTCAGGAACTAATCATTGAACCGGGATCAAAATAGTCTATGTGTTATACCTAGGTATAAGCTATTTTCATTTCAAACTTCATCCAAATCCGTCGAGCGTGCAGCAGTAACAAACACATTCACGCTGTTTCTCATTTTAGAAGTGTATCGTTTGTTTAGAATTATTTTTTCAAATATGCACCTAATTAGTATCAGTTGTTGAGTTTTAATTCAAAGAAGTACACCATACTGTCAAAAGCAACTCGTGAAATCTCTACTTTAGATAAATCAAATCGATTAAAAGTTATAATAAGCTAGAAAAATCAATCAAAGAATGTTATTTCTAGGTTATGTGAAACTCTGCGGCTTAAAAATCGAACTCCATATTATCAGACATAGATTTTATAAAGACCGACCTAGGGAGCAGATGACAATAGACTCGCCGCGTATGAGACCAAGAACATGACTGGCTAAATGGCGTTGTTGCAGAACCCTTCGAGGATGAAAAGCGTGTTGGTTTGTGTGTGCGTTATGTCCAATCCTTTCGTAAACGAATCGAAGGAATCCCAGCCAATATATAAGCTTTGAAATCATTCCATTTTCAACCTTATTCTAATTGTTTTAGATAGCATTTTGCAACGTGAGCGGATGGTTTAAAGTACCGTGACCGTTGTGCGTTGTGAAATCGTCATCTAACAGTAGATTCTCAGCCAGTTTTGTTTGCGACTCGTTTGACGCTATTTCGTTCTGGATGAAATTGGCCGACAGTTGATTGGCCGACAGTTGGGCAGTTGTGTCGGCGTGTACGTTACCGTTGTTGGTCTCTGTCGGTGCGGTTGTGTTGTCTATTGTGGGTTGTTTCGTGGTTGGCAGCTCGACCGTTTTGTCCTCGCTCTGTAAATACCAGAAAGACATGGTAAAGTGGGTATTTATGGGATTCAGACTAACAATAGAAAACACCCTAACTTCAATACAGACGATGGTGGGAAAGTACCACTTGCTTGGGATCCAGTGATCAAGCTAATACAATCCAAAAGCCAGACTCCACGCTAGAGCGACGCATCTACGATTGACTTGCTTTTAATGTAAAATTCGGTGTCTGTTAGATCTATTTCTCAATCGCGTTGCTGTCTTGTGGCTGTGTTACGGCTTGCTGATGTAGTAGCTGAACTAATTTATGTTTATAATTAAAGCAGCATTTGTAAGGTTTATTTAAGAATATAAAATTCGAAAACCTTACACGTGAATGCACTGCGCAATGAGTCACACTGAGACACGAGATGTTAAATCTCCTGCCCTGTAATTTCACTGGAAATATTGACGTTAACGAAACGTTTGCACACTACTGCTTCACGGTCGAATAACTGACAAACGTGTGCTACTTCTCCACGCGGACTCGACACAAATCCTATGACTACATTATATGTTAGGCCGATTGTTTTCACAAGGATGCGTCCCGCGGTTACACCCGCGTGGTGATGGATGATGATGATAAGTCCTTCTCCGGGATATAATCTATCGCATTGTTAAATTCCATCACGATCCGTTCAGCTGTTTGGGCGTGAGAGCGTGACACACAAACTAACTTTCGCATTTATAATACTGGCAGTTCTGCGCACTGTAGACCCCGCGAGCACATAGTATTATATAGTATTATCAGCGGAAATTTGTCAGAGCACTTCACAACCTATTATCTCAGAAACCAAATGACCAATTATGCTCCTATTCGAAATTCTTGTTTAAAGTCCGGTACCCAATGTGTGTACCAAAGAAGATCGGTCATCTGGGTACCCACTGGGAATGAAACTATGCCAAATTTATTAATTATTAGTAGATACAAATAATTCATATATTAATATTTAATTAGCAGTTGGGAAAAAACTAGAAAACCTAAATGTAACACAGTAAAATGAATACGCAAAAGATTGTGGGCAACTTGTGGGCAATAACGAAACGCTATTCACTCCATAGACTAGGATATATAGATAGGATACTATACAACTTTCCTGATACCTACTGCCTATATGTGCCAAAAGAGTGGAAATGACATGACAAAGAGACACCAATAGTTATTTCCTTTGTTGTTGGACTCGTACGGGTTGTACATTTGCCATTTCTCAAGTTAATTTTATCACATAAAATATTATAGTTGCATCCATATCTACGATAACGATACCTAATGCCAAGCACGCGTTTCTCTATTACGAAACATTTCTTTTGAAAAACCCAGTCAAATATTTTAAGCCAACGAATTCTGTCTATCTAACCTAACCTAGAAAAATATCATGCTCATAACTTTAAAACCCCAAATTAAAAATATATGCTACAATTTTATAATATCTTAGTCTTCTTTCCCGTGAGTCCATCTATGTAGCGTACCCAAAAACACACAGAGGTTTGCTTTCTTTTTTATCAAACTCGGATAAAAAGGATAAGTTCGCTGCGGCGCGGCGCTAATTACCGACCGATTTTGATAAAATTTGGTACAGACATTAGGTACTTGACTTTAAAGTGTAATTTCGTATATGAACATAATTTGTCAAGTGGTTGCCGATATAATAGGTTGTAAACATTTTGCTCGCGAGGTCTACTGTTCGCAGAACTACTAGTAATATTAGTTTAAGTATGGATATACGCACATGATTTTGTTGGGACAGCCCGAGGAGGTCAGCGGTGAGGTTGCCGTTGTTCTGAGGCTCTGGGATCAGCGTGCTGTCCGCCGGCGCTGGTGCGGAGGTCGGCACGAGGACTGCGGGACTCTCCGTCTGGGAATATTACATCATTATAACCTGAACCATAGCTGACTAAAGTCTAAACTCTTCGACAAATGTTTGTTACCAGTGATGACTTATGGCACTGAAACGTGGTCTCTTACTATGGGCCTCATAACTAAGCTCGAAGTCGCACAACGAGCTATGGAGAAGGCTATGCTCGGGGTTTCTCTACGTGATCGAATCAGAAATGAGGAGATCCGTAGACGAACTAAAGTCACCGACATAGCCCAGACGATAATCCATTTCAAGTAGCAGTGGGGCCACATAGTACGCAGAACTGATGCCCGATGGGTTGGCAAGGTACTGGAGTGGAGAGGATGGACCGGCAAGCGCAGCATAGGTCGTCCACCGATTAGGTGGACAGACGACCTGATAAAGGTAGCCGGACGACATTGGACGCTGGTCTCTTTGGAAACCTATGGGGGAGGCATATGCTCAGCAGTGGACGTCTTACAGTTGAGATGATGATGATGATGAACCATAGCTGAACGGTAACTTTTATACGTTTACTTATTCCGCTATTGAGCAACAGTCCAGCTGCAGTTACGTTCCTGTTGACGATCGAAAGTGAAGACAGAAGTGGAGTTTTCCAAGCATCTTTGTCTTCTATATAATGTCGGACTTTATCATAAGCTTTTTTTATGAAAACGTTTTTACAGTCAACTTGGTTGTTTTGGGATTTTATTGTAAAAACGCACACAATTTCCTAAGCATGACTTATTAGTCTTCGCAAGTCTAAAACTAGGTACAGCTATCCTATTTGTATTTCTAGTATTAAAAGTGTGGTGATCACTATAATGTTTATTATTATAGCGGCTCCCCGCGATTTCGTTCGTCAACATCACCGAGGAGCACATCAAGTACATTATAATAAGGAAAAACATATATAATATTTCGAAGTTGACTTTAAATTAAAAAATTATTTAAGATGCAAGATGGTACAGGAAAGTACTTTTTAATACAGTTGCTCAAAAAGTGGCGTATTGCAGGGACGTATAGCGTTCGGGATGTGGGCTATTACATACTCGTGCTTTTTTTTACCTTTCCCGAACTCGTGCGTTCTCTTTCCCAACTGTCAAAATAATGTCTATTAAAAAGAAAAAACCAACCATGAAGTTTTTACTAAAAAAAATCATAGAAGTTTTTATGATTCATGCAAATACGTATATTTCTAAAAAGAAGCTACTAATTTGTTTCAATATCAGAATTAATGAGATTTGATTGAATGAGTTAGGTTAGGTTTCATTTTATCTCATTAAATTTCATTTCATATCAATAAAAAAAATCTACTGAAGACTTGGCTGTATGGGCATAGTTCCTTTTGCCTACCAGAATAGGTGAAGAAAAAAAATCTCTGCTCATATTCTACGGTTGGCGCCATTTTCCAGAAATTTTCTTTGCGAGTTTTATTTATTAAATTGCTTCATTTTTTCGCAACTGTATTAAACATAGTCGTTCAGTACACGTGCGGAACCGTCATTGCAACTTGTTCCGACTGTCAACCCTCGCCTTCGGCTGCGCCTCGGCTCGGGTAGACATTTGTCAGATTTCTTTGCAACGACAGCATTTCCCCACTTGTAATGAAATATACTTATAGTAGGTATAGTACAGCAGCTACGGGCTATGTCGGTGACTTTCGTTCTTCTCCGGATCTCCTCATTTCTGATTCGATCACGTAGAGAAACCCCGAGCATAGCCCTCTACATAGCTCGTTGTGCTACTTTGTGATTACACATAAGGCCCATATAAGAGACCACGTTTCATTGTCATCACTTAAGTCATCACTGGTAACACACAGTGATCAAAGAATTTTGGTTGGTTCATCTACAAATTTGTGTCATGAAATGAATATTTTGATTACTTACCAGACTAGTGAATCCCAGCAGGTCGTCAGTGGCAACATTTCCATTATCTGGCGCAATGGCTGCATTATCTACGCTATCTACAGACGTAGGCGCCCCATTATCAATACTGGGCGCTGCGTTATTTGTAGACGCTCCATTATCAATACTCGACGTTCCATTTTTTGTTGACGCCTCATTATCGATACTAGACGTTCCGTTATTAGTAGACGTTACACTATTTATAGGCGCTTCATTATTAATGGGCGCGCCGTTATTTGTGGGCGCTCCATTATCTATAGCCGCAGCTGGTGTGGGAACGTTGTCCGCTGCTGGGACGGGTGCGGGCGCTTGTGTTTGGTTGGGGAGGGGCTGTTTGCTCTCTTGCTGTTTTTTGTCTTCTTCGGCCTGAGAAATAAAATTTCGTAGTGTTAGGAATATTGTGAAATTATAGCAAACGTATTTCTCTGGGATATGTTTCTACTATTACAACCCTGGAAAATTGAATTTTGAAAAATCGTATGAAAAACGCAATACGATGTTATTTCTTTAAGTAGTGGTTCCGTTCAAAGTCATTTGCCAAACCAGTTTTAGTAAAGTTATTAACAGAGAACTTGCAGTATTCTCGAGACACAACGAGAAAATGGGTTTTACTAATCTTTTCTGTATCGAGTCGTCCCACACTCTGAATATTTGAATGAAAATCTAACTTTATGCAACTATTTAACTTGACGAATGGCAAATTTACAAACGTACTAGTCCAGTTATAAGATAAGTATATAAAGTCGATCAATATGAATAGAGTCTCGTATTGCTGTTTTACCTTCCTAAGCCTGGTCCGCGCCATGATAGCTTCGACACGTTGCTTCCTGGCGAGGCGTTCCTTCTCTTCTCTCTCGGCTTCCTCTTTTCTCAGCTTCTCTGCTTCTTCTGCGGCCTTTCTCTTCTCTTCTTCTTCTCTCAGCTTCGCTTGACGGTCCACCTCTTCGCGCGCTTTACGCTCGGCCTCATCACGCTCTAGCTGTTGTTGGGCCTGAAAAGACAAAAAGATAATTACTAATTATAAATCTATTTAACCCTTTCCGTCCCAGAGACGTACATATACGTCAGTTTAATTCATAAATATTTTGTTATCACGGTATAGCAAGGATTAACTTAATTTGTTAATTACATTAATCATCATCATCATCTCAGCCGTAGGACGTCCACTGCTGAACATATGCCTCCCCCATGATTTTCCAAAAGGAACGGTTGGAAGCGGCCTGCATCCAACGTCGTCCTGCGACCTTCATCAGGTCGTCTGTCCACCGTGTCGGTGAACGACCTACGCTGCGCTTGCCGGTCCGTGGTCTCCACTCCAGAACCTTCCGGCCCCATCGGCCATCTGTTCTGCCTGCTATGTGCCCTGCCCACTGCCACTTCAACTGGCTAATCTTCTGGCTAATAATTACATTAATGATGATTTATTATTTTTATGATGAATGATGATTTATTACTGAGCTAACGCTCAGTAATAACATGAACATTTTGAAATTTTAGACAGTAAATTACATTCTCTGACGGGATTCGAACCCGCGTCGTTTATGGTTTATGCTTGTGTGTACTTTGGCAACCGTGCACCGTCACGAACTCAAAACAGAAACCGGACAGACCTAGGAAAATTAAACACCTATGACAGCCACTGTTGTGAAATTTCCCGCCAACCCTAATATTGGAATTATATTTGTGTTCCATAAAACAAGTCAAGAAGACAACACAGGAAGTATACCAATGAATCAAAAATTACAAAATTAAAAAAAGACCATTCATGTTTCATTCATCATGAGTTACTCTATAAATTCCACAGAGCGAAAGAACCATCTAAACAAATATATTGGAACCACTGTAACCTCATGTTTAAATATAAGTCGGTTCGAAACTCGTTAGTTCACAATAAACATTACAAGCTACTCGTCACTATAAAACCTTGTATAAACAGTTTCGCTACTCGCCGCTAGATGGCGCCTTAACAAAACATAGCAATACAAATCACACATTGTGACCAGTATTGAAGATACGAGCTAAAAGTCCACCTTGTTGGGTACTAATGTATTGTTTGATCTACTCGGCCAAGCATGTGCATTTATACTGCCGCTGTTAAGATCAAGGGTCAACGGAAACAACAAAAAGTCTTCAGTATACCTACTGAATATCCGCGCATAGCACATTTGTTATATTACCATTTGCAAACCATCTCCACTCCAAATTTTATCCAACCCGTTCAGCTGTTATTGCGGGACTGAGTAACGAACTTCCACACTTTCAAATTATTTACTACTAGCGACTGCCCGCGACTTCGTTCGCGTAGTTGGTCTCCTTTACCTCCCGTCTTTTCTTGGTTTTTCTTTCTTAAGAACAATCTCCTGGCAATAATTAACACAACAAACAAAGGATTAGCGAGATTGTTCCATCCGTTCTCAAGTTACAGCGCGACCAGGAGAAGTAGGGGTTCTTTATAGATTAGTGTGATTCGATGTTTAAATATGTAGGGCCTTCCTTACTTATTTAACTACTTATAATTCTAATACTACTATAAAGTAATCCTACTTATTTAATATAAATTAAACGCTGGGTGATTTTAAATGACGTTATTTAGTACTACGCATTACAAAATTGTTCTGCGCCTTACTAAGTGGCGTTATTTAAATTTCAGCAGCGTTTGTAAGTAAGGCGGACAATATATATGTGTTACCTCTACTTAGGCCGGTTTTATTGCTCGCCCGGCCGTCCGCGCGTACCGTCGGTGCTGACGATACGCACAACCGATCGTACGGTATACGCGTGCGTACGGTCGGTCGAGCACTCTCACCACTTGTGAGTTTTCATACAAATGACAAGCGCGACCGACGTACGGACCGACGGACGGTCGAGCACTGAAAGTGGCCTTAGCGTTGAAATGGTTTAATGGATTTTTATGAAATTTGGCACATAATAATTGTTGGTTTGTTCTATTTTTTTGGTTTTCAGGTCGCAAGCTCGACAGAGCCTGTACTATGGTAACCTGGTAATTATATACAAACTTACTCGTTTATATATATATAACTAATTATTATAGACGCGAAAGTGACTTTGTGTGTCACGATCTCACACCTAAACGGCTGAACGGATCGTGATGAAATTGAGCAAAGAGATAGCATATATCCCGGGGAAGGAAATAAGACACATTTCATCTTCATCGTTCATCACCACGCGGGTGAAACCGCGGGGCGCAACTAATACTAGTACTGTAATAAGTTAGTAATGTGAAACCCTAGGTTCGGAGTGTTTATAAGTAATGTTGAAACACTTACCTCGATAGCTTTCCTAAGTTTCTCCTCCTCCATGGACCGTTGTAGCTGCGCCAACTCTCGCGCCTCTTGCTCTTCTCGCATCTCCCTCTCTCTCTCTACTCTCTGTCTTTCCAACTCCTCTTCTGCTTCACGTTGTAGTCTGGAAATATTTAAGTTGTACTAAATTGGTTATATTTCTTGACGAGCCGACATCAGTGTCGATACGTCATCGATGACTTCACCGATAACGCTCACATTGCGACCACAACGCTCGCAGATGGAAGGTGGGTTTTTGCGAGATTTCACTATCAAAACTTCAATTATGTATAGGATTCTTTCGATTGACAGAATATTTTACGCTTTTCGCGCCCGCGTGAATGTTCAAATTCAAATATCTTTATTGCATATCACATAACTAAACGGTTGATACATAAAATGGTAGTTCCTGTGATACCCCGTAAGGGCACTGCAACTTAAGAGAGGGGCACATTACTTATTTGAACCTCTAATCAAAATCATGTTAAACAATAGTTATGAACTACAACGTAGAATCATGATTTATGTAAATACTATTATTTTTATGAAAACTTACCAAAGTATTACGGAAAACATTTAGCAAGGGTTTAAGTTACTAAATATATTATATTAAAAAATATATAATATAAAAAGTAATTATCAATAAAGAATGTGCGTTTGTGAAGGTGTGTGTGTATGCGTATATGGTGTGTATCATTATGTTCCTGTATTTTTACTGTTATATTTTCTTTTATTTTCCCTGTACGACCGTAATGGTTTTGTGTATTTATCTATTTTTATTTTTATGGTTGTCGATAGGTGGTGTGTGAAACCGAAGTCTTCTATTGATGTACACACATTATCATTAAAATTTGTAAATATAAGGTCTAAGCATGTAGAGGACATAGTGTTGTGCTGTGTTAGTTTATATTCTGACATAAGTTCCAAGAGTTGCATAGTTTTTGAGTTATATTTATTTTTATGTTCCATACAGGTTGTACATTAAAAGAATTAGAACGACAATCCGGGGCGAAACATAGTCCTACTTACATCGACATAACACCAACCCTTGATTGAATTCAAAAACGATGTTGGCGCTGTGATCATCATTCCAAATCAACGAAAGCGCGACAACGTAGAGCCATGTGACGTCATGGATTTACGTCACCAAAGACCAAAGAAAACAGTTGGTTTATGTGTGCGTGATGCGCTAGCATCTGTGTGTGCGTGTTACTTTTATTCGTTCCGGCAAAACAAGTTTGTGTGGCCTGTTTTAAACATATTTCAAAGGTTTATTATATTGTTTCCATACCGTCACGTTGAATATATTGCAAGAAGCCTATCATGAATCGATGACCGAAGTCAAACCGTGCTGTAAGTAACGTATAGCCCTGCTGGTATTGTACTCCGCACGGATCGGCATCTCTAGAACTATATAGTTTGTGATGTGTTATTGTGTGCGTCCATGCTCCCCACGGCACAGCAACCCCAGTGCGGTGTGTGAGCGTTATAATAAGGTTATTTATAATGAAGCAGCGCATACCGCTGCCGCTCCAAGTCCGCCTGCCGCTCCAGCTCCTCCCTGGCGCGCCGTCTGCGCTCCGCCAGCGCCGCCTTCGCCTGCTCCTCCGTTGTGATGCGGCGCGTTATCGACGCTGGAAACATAACATAACCACTTTATAAATCACATCACAGGTGGGGAAACCGGCCAAGTGCGAGTTGGACTCGCGCACCGAGAACATGCATTATGGAAACATTAAGGCTGAGCGCACATTGGAGTCACGGCAGTTTTAAGACAGACTTTCCTCACATAGACAGGTCTGTCTTAAAACTAAAACCAAATTGTTTTGCCTATGATACGTCGCACATATAAAACGAAACTGTTTTGACTACTACAACGACGCGCACCGACTGCGTCAAATCCTTTTCAGTATTACAATGGACTTCATCGATAGTGTTGTTTTGAAATTACGAGTATACTTACTTGAATTTGTCTTTTCTTCAGCTTAAGTTCTCCGCACCTCACACTAACTATAGTTGCACTGTAACCTAATCCGATTAGATTTTTTTTTAAATTAACATCAGAATATTCTTTACGCATTTTATTAAAAAGTACAGGCCTCTTTTCAACTTTGTCAATAATTTTTTCTACGAGTTCTTCGTCTGTAAGCATGATACGATGTGTGTACTCTCTGAACGCGAAAAGAGAGGGGTGTACGTCACTAGACTGGTTTGTCTTTGATGTACGCGCCCGCGTACGTACAAAAGGGAAGCCGACAATCGTTAGTCTGACTTGTCGCCGTGCAGTTTTTGTAGGTATTAGACAATCTTGTCTATGAGACGTTTTGTTTGAAGTGTGCGCGTCTTCATTATTTTTGTAAAGCAATAGTCTGTCTTAAAACTATCGTGACTCAAGTCTGCGCTCAGCCTAATGCTCTTACTGAAAGACAAACTAGGTTAATGGACAAGCTAACTATCCAGCTATATCATCGCTCCAACAGCAAGTTTGTATATAGTTACTCCACTTTTTCTTTTGTTGCAGTACGCATTTACAGTAATCAGATTTTTTTTCTCTTTACGTGCTGGCTATAAGACTGCTTTTGCCAGATTTCATGGCTCCATGTCAACGGATATCAAAAGATACGACCGTTCATGTCGTATATTTTGGGATATCACAGGGAATCAAAACCTATAGAGTACTTCCCGTTGACATGGAAACATAAAAAATCCTACGTTATCACCGATGAACATAGGTATAAGTTTTGATTCATCATCATCATCATCCATCAACACGCGGGTGAAACCGCTGAGCGCAGTTAGTATAACATACATACATGTGTTATACCAATAACTCTTCTAAAAGCCACATTCACTCCAACTTTTCACAAGCTTATATTTACCTGTCATTTCAGAATCATCAGTCTTCTCCTGCGAGGGCTCCTTCTTCTCTTCTCTCTTCTCTTCCTTCTTATGTACTTCTGGCACCTTCTGTTCTATTTGTTTCTGTTCTTGTGGTTTGTGTTCAATGGATTTGTCTTCTGGTTTGTTTAGTGTCGGTTGGTCGGTTGGTTCGGGTTTCGTTTCTATTGCTTCTGATACCGTTTGTTGGATTTCGATTGTCTGCTGAAATTGTAAATGGTCACTTGTTGATCATTGAAATGTATTTTGTCTCGCGTGCTTTGAAAATGAATTCATAAAGAAAAATGTAGTGTGGCTGTGTCATGGACACGGTCGTGTGTTGTACGTGAATACGACTCAAAATAACCTCAAAATGGCGCCGCATCCCCCTCCACCGCACGCGCTGCGTCACTGTTCTCGTTTATTGCAATGAATTGTTTGATCCTTCATCTATCCAGTGATCAACCGTGATCAACAGGGTTAAAACCGGTAGTGATCACCGAATGGTAAGAGGCACGGTGAATATTAATGTCAAACTGGAGAGGTCTCGTCTGATGAAGTCTACGCTCCGACCCACTCGTGCCCGTATTCAAGACCCCGAGAGCTTTCAACTTGAGCTATCCAATCGCTTCGATTGCCTTGAGAACATCGCTTCAGTGGACGAGATCAATAACAGGTTAGTAGAAACTGTCCATACAGTGGGTGCCGTGGCGGTGCCGGCTTAGAATAGCACCCCCCCAACTCTACCCGTGGGTGCCGTAGAAAGCGGCTAAGGGATAACAAATCAGAAGGTGGGCAGCAGCACCTTCCCAGTCAAACACACACAAACTGCGCTCGCCAACCCGCCTGCCAAGCGTGGCGAGTATTGGCAAAAACCCCTCAATGGATTGGACAAAAAGAACCAGGCCCCCAGTCCCCGGCAGCCCCGCTATTCCTGGCTACGGTAGCGGCCACGGTAACGGTGGGGCAGGGGGTGCTAAGAATCCCCGGCAGACGCCCGGCTACCACCCCCAACGACGACGACTGGCCCTGGTAACACACAACATACGCACGATGAGGACATACGAGAAGATATATGAGCTGGAAGAAGAAATGAGTAAGCTACACTGGGACATTGTGGGGTTATCTGAAGTCCGTAGAGAGGGTGAGGACACGATAACCCTAAAATCAGGTAACCTACTCCATCACCGGGAGGGCGACCAACAGTCCCAAGGTGGTGTCGGTTTTCTCGTCCACAAGTCCCTTACTAACAACATAGTTAAGATCGATAGCGTTTCCAATAGGGGCGTGTACCTAATACTCAGAGTATCCAAACGATATTCGCTGAAGGTCATTCAGGTATACGCACCGACGAAGTCGCACCCGGATGATGAGGTGGAGGATATGTATGAGGACATTAGTCGGGCCATACATACCTCTGAAACGCACTTTCTAGTTGTTATGGGGGACTTCAACGCGAAGTTGGGTAAGAGAAGCGAGGATGAGTCGAAAGTGGGGCAATTTGGCTATGGACAACGGAACCGTAGGGGACAGAGGTTGGCCGACTTCCTGGAGAAAGAGGGACTCTTTATGATGAACTCTTTCTTTCAGAAGCCACCTCACAGGAAATGGACCTGGCTGAGTCCCGATGGTTCCACGAGAAATGAGATTGACTTCATTATGACCACCAAAAGGCAAATATTCACTGATGTCTCCGTGATCAACAGGGTTAAAACCGGTAGTGATCACCGAATGGTAAGAGGCACGGTGAATATTAATGTCAAACTGGAGAGGTCTCGTCTGATGAAGTCTACGCTCCGACCCACTCGTGCCCGTATTCAAGACCCCGAGAGCTTTCAACTTGAGCTATCCAATCGCTTCGATTGCCTTGAGAACATCGCTTCAGTGGACGAGATCAATAACAGGTTAGTAGAAACTGTCCATACAGTGGGTTCCAAGTACTTTAAACCCCAACGTACAGATAGGCCACAGAAACTCTCCAACGATACCCTCAACCTCATGGCTGAACGACGCTCATTGAAATTGCAGTCTTCGAATGATGCTGAAGCATATAGGCTGCTCAATAGACGAATATGGAAGTCCTTGCGACACGACATCCGGATCTTTAATACAAACCGTATTAAAGAGACGATAGAGCGGAAAAAAGGCTCCAAAGTGTTTGCAAGAAACATGTCTATTGGGCAAAGCCAGTTGACGAAGCTGAAGAAAGAAGACGGCAGGCAGTATAGCGTCGACCAAAGCAGAAGTATTAGGAGAGGTAGAGAGTTTCTACGGACAGCTATACACCTCGGTCAATAAAACCTGTTAGCAGCTCGGCCAAAGACCCAAGAGCCAAGCTGACCCGACATTATACCGAAGATATCCCGGACATCAGCCTGTACGAGATTAGAATGGCCTTGAAACAGCTTAAGAACAACAAGGCGCCTGGTGACGACGGTATCACATCCGAGCTTCTGAAAGCGGGTGGAACACCGGTACTTAAAGTCCTTCAGAAGCTCTTTAATACCGTCTTACTCGAAGGTTCAACGCCAGAAGCATGGAACAAAAGCGTGGTGGTGCTGTTCTGCAAGAAAGGTGACAACATTTTACTTAAAAATTACAGACCCATCTCGCTTTTGAGCCATGTTTATAAGCTGTTTTCGAAGGTCATAACGAACCATCTCAGTCGCAGGTTTGATGAATTATAGCCTCCGGAACAAGCCGGTTTCCGAAAAGGCTATAGTACCATAGACCACATCCACACGCTACGGCAAGTTATACAGAAGACCGAAGAGTATAACTTGCCTCTTTGTCTAGCGTTTGTGGACTATGAGAAAGCCTTTGATTCGATCGAGACGTGGGCAGTGCTTGAGTCTCTCCAGCGGTGCCGTATTGACTATCGGTATATTGAAGTGAAGTGTTTGTACAAAAACGCCTACATGTCAGTCCGAGTACAGGAGCAGAGTTCGAAGGCAATTCCATTGCAAAGAGGCGTGAGACAGGGAGACGTTATATCTCCGAAACTGTTCACCGCTGCATTGGAAGACGCCTTCAAGCTTCTGGAATGGCAAGGACTTGGCATCAATATTAACGGCGAATACATCACTCACCTTCGATTTGCCGACGATATTGTAGTCATGGCAGAATCCATGGAAGACCTCAGTACAATGCTCGAAGGCCTCCATCGAGTTTCCCAACGGGTAGGTCTTAAGATGAACATGGATAAGACGAAAATTATGTCTAATGCCCATGTTGTACCTACCCCAATATCAGTTGGGAACTCAGTTCTCGAAGTTGTTGACGAGTACATCTACCTGGGACAGACAGTCAAACTAGGCAGGTCCAACTTCGAGAAAGAGGTCAATCGTCGAATCCAACTCGGCTGGGCAGCGTTCCGGAAACTTTGCGAAGTCTTCTCGTCAAAAATACCTCAGTGCCTCAAGACAAGAGTCTTCGACCAGTGTGTGTTACCAGTGATGACTTATGGCACTGAAACGTGATGTCTTACTATGGACCTCATAGACAAGCTCAAAGTCGCACAACGAGCTATGGAGAGGGCTATGCTCGGGGTTTCTCTACGTGATCGAATCAGAAATGAGGAGATCCGTAGAAGAACGAAAGTCACCGACATTGCCCAGAAGATTAGCCAGTTGAAGTGGCAGTGGGCAGGGCACATAGCACGCAGAACAGATGGCCGATGGGGCCGAAAGGTTCTGGAGTGGAGACCACGGACCGGCAAGCGCAGCGTAGGTCGTCCACCGACACGGTGGACAGACGACCTGATGAAGGTCGCAGGACGACGTTGGATGCAGGCCGCTTCCAACCGGTCCTTTTGGAAAATCATGGGGGAGGCTTATGTTCAGCAGTGGATGTCCTACGGCTGAGATGATGATGATGATGTAATAAGTTTAAGCCTAGTAGTTTTCACAAATAGAAAAATATTAGTAAGGTTGATTTCCGTTTAACGTACTGTTATAACCATATATGATAATTGATTAATATGAATATGTACTTTGTCGTTAACTAGCTCATGTCCGTTTTGTATCTGCAGCGCCTCCAGCTTGTGCGTCACCTCCGCCGCGCTCACAACACTCTTCTCCACCGCCGCGGGCTCTGTCGCCTGAATAACAAAATGTACATATTTTAAAATCATTACCACAATGTAATAAGTTTCTAGCTATTATACATCTATCTAATTGAAGCGAGCTGTTTGAACTGGGTATTGCAGCGTGGCGATCTGTGGGGTTTGATTAAAACGATAGCCTCGTGACTCTGTGTGTATAACAACGTTACCACAATATTGGCAATATAAAATTAAACGTAAGTATGTATATACAATTAACCGTAAGTAGGTATACGTGGTAGCTGGACGGTGTCCCACGAGAAGTGACAGGTCGCGCCGCTGTATCGGCGAGCCGGTCTGCCTGTGCGCGTGTGTACGCACACATGCAAGGCGTCAACACGAGCAATTCTTGTATATTATATATGTGAAATATAGTTGTAACCCCCTGCGGTTTCAGGGGCGATATATCTATCTAGGTTTCATTTTTAGATAACGTCGTTTTACCCGTGTTTCCAGGCAATACAAGGCAGGAAAAACTGCTACGATATCATTATCGCAACTAGAGCCATCAGCTTAAACTGTTTTACCGACACAACACTAAAGCTGCTTGACAATAGATGGCGTTTTTAAGCAACATTAACCTAATTAATGTTTGGTTTGAGGTTAGACCGAGGAAATCAATTGTTTACATACGAGAAAACCTCGCACTTCTTACTTAGGTACTTCGTATTAATTATTATTAAATACTCCAGTCAGCACTAAAGTCAACAACTCTTACGCCCACCAGTACTAAACAAAAACAATTCTTGTTCCTGTTAGCACTAAAGTCAACCCGTCAGTACTAAAGCAATAGCCTTTGACATTCAGGGGGGCGTAACGGGGCGCGACGTGATCTTGGCATGCTTACATACTATGGGAAGCATGTGTCGGCAAACAGAACGCACCATGCTAACACGACAGTTGTAAAAAGGTGTAGTAATACTAATGGCATGTGTACCTAGCCAGAATTCACATGGCAAAGTATCAACATTTAAATCGCTTTGATTTTTTTTCTTACAAAGTTTAAAAAAAACGGCATATTTTTTTTGACAGCCCTTTTAGACTTGCCTATTTCTGGAATTCGTTGGGGTCAATGCTTTCTACAATCCTAATGCCACCTAGTCATTCACCTACATCCCTCTAACCACCCACTCCCCGCGCCCCACCCCGAACCTGGCACTGCATAGGCCCCTTGTGTACCTAGTCTACGTTCTGGAGGACCTTGCAGTCTTTGGCCTGGTTTTTCAGGGTTAAACCTGTTTGAGTATAAAAACTTAGGTTACTCACAACTCGGAATACTTACTATTTACTGGGAGGCAGTAGTGAGGTCCCAACCCAATCGTACGCAAGCTTCTGCGTGTGTGGTTTTAGTATTACTACACGTTGTTGTTGCACGCTGTACAATATCTATCGTGACAGATTTACATCGCATGTACAAGTTCTGTTATGGATGCGTATGTAAACCGGCTGAACCATGTCCTGGCGATAATATATCGGTGGATGGTTGACTACGAGGGTAGCTAGTAGTTACCTTGACGAGCTCCTTGTCTTGACTGGGCTCCTTAGACCGCAGCGGGGAGGGCGACAGCGCGCGCCCCGGGGACGCAGACAAGGACTTGCCGCGCCCGCTCTGGAAGTACATGGTTTTTAATGTCGTTACATTTATGGTGCTATTTGTTGTAAGTGATAATATAGTTATTTATGATACAAGTGCGGTAAGTTGCTTGTTACAAACGAGTAGACGATACCATAGTCAAGAGTTTGTTTTTCAACACATTTGCGAGAAAATAATACAATATGTAATGAAACAAACTTTTTCATTACACTATTTTTAATTTTAAATAGCTCTCTCGCGATTTTGGCGGCAAGTGACCGTAGTGCAAGAGGTGGAGTACATTCCATATTAATATCAGATTCTAAAAATCAAAAGGTCAAAGTAACTACCTAAAACGCATAATATCTGATTTGCAAATTGCCAAAATCGCGTTAGGTCTCAGCAGCAAAAGGCCTGAAATGCGTTAAGTCTGCTTTGCTAATTATCTAAACCTTGCTATGTCTAAGGAGCAGTATGCCTAAAATGCACAATGTTTGTTTATCACATCACTCATTTGGTAGATAAACGACGGATTGTCTGTTTTGTAGCAGCGCTATTTTAGTAGTTTTTATATCGTTAATCTTTCCTATACCGTGATAATTAAAATAAAAGATTTATGAATGAAACTGACGTATATGCACGTCTGGGACGCAAAGGGTTAATTGCTGGGTTTACTGTTGGTAGGAATATGATTATTTTATGCATACATTAGAGCAGTTTGTTTTTTAACTAGGGAAAAACTGTAAATAATACTCAGCTTATCAAAATGACATAAGAAACTGCAAGCACACTCATGCAGTTTCTTATGTCAATACTTGGTGAGGTTCGTTGGTAATAAGAGTATTTGAAACACAATTCGATAGACCCGTTTACCTGTATTACAGCTTTAATACAGTACAGGCAACATGAGTAGTATGTCTATTTAAGGGAATTTGGCTATAAGGACCAATTGCGTTTTAGAAACTGTCCAACTTAGGTGAACTGAGTTTAAAGTTTATTGAAATTCAGACATTTTGCGTATCAGGTATTTCAAATCTTACATCTGAGATTAATACATTAAACTAATCAGAGATATTATACCTTATAGACATTCATGTTAGACATTTTGCTACAAAGGCTAAAAGTGTTTTAGATGACTCGCTCATGAGGGGCGGTATCTATTGTACATATATATCTGTGTACTAAACATTGTCATATTACCTTATCATGATCTTTGGGTGGCTTTGGCTTTCTGTGTAGCGGCGGCTTGCCCTCGCCGGGCGTCGCCGGCGGAACTGCAACAGTAACATAACATTACATTACAGTCGACGCTTCAAATAAAGCAGTTACTCCGCAAGGGAACGGCAGCAAAAGAGTATTCCTTCTGCCGTCGGGATGCTTAACGTTAGAGTAGAAGAAAAAGTCATAATTAACTAAACTCACTAGGTGTTAGAAAGGATGTCTTGCTTGGTACCAACGCTTCGATATTCTGTCGCTGTGGCATGGTAGTTAGTGGACATATTGGGAGAATGAAATTCGTAATGCAGCATCTCGGGGCAACGACGAACGAGTGCAGTACCACGCAAATATTTAGCTCAAGTTCTAGGTAACTGCAATCATGCGCAGGCAAGTTGTACGCCCGCATGACTCACCTGGCTCGTGACCGTATCAACGGCCGAGCAACACTCAAAGGACGACACAAAACCTAGTACTACCTTACTGATTTGAAAAGTAGAATCCGTTTCAAACGAGGCCGTAATGGTGCTTTTTCTCTATTTGCTGAGAAAGACAAAACTTAACTTAACTCAACTTAACAAAACGTTCACGATATGGAACCTAAACTTCATTCCCGTCAAATTATCGGGCGCGATTTTGATTCTTATTTTAACTATTGAAAAGTGGTCTCGCTAGAAATACAAAATAAGAAGAAATGTGCCGACTAGTCTAAGCAACGATGACTGTATGGTTTCCTCATATCACTACATATAATAAAACTATAAAGGTGGAATTTATGTACAATGAAAAAAGTGCTAAAAACCGAGTAAATCGAACTAATAATAAGATTTTTTTTTTCTCTATTTGTCTGTCTGTTTTTACTAAACTCCGAAATGACTGGACCGATTTAAATGAAAATTTGTTTTTAAATATGAAAATGGCTTCTCATTTTCATTTCTTTGTTTTTTACAAAAAAAACATCACAAAACGCGTGACTGAAGCGGATCGCACTCGCTCTCGTACTGTTCCCAACCGTTCCGAGATATCGTGTCCGTGAGACATGTATATGTGTGCGTTGCTCGAGCGCGCGTTGTTTGTAGCTTCTGATGGTACAATGTATTGTTTGTCAGAAAATAAATAGTCAATTCGCACACGTCACCTGCAGCTACAGTCAGAACTCACCGGATTTGTTGAGTGCATGCATGGAGGCAGGGCGCGGCCGGCGCGACCCAGTCGCAGGCCGCCGCGGCACGTCGCCTGCGCCCAGCGTGCTGTCGCGCGACACGCTCGGTGTTGTCACTGGACTTTGCGACACTGTGTCGCCGGCACCTCCTATATCAAATACATAATTACCTTGTATTAGAATGTGTACAGTTCAGACAACAAAAGAAGTCGCACTAAATTCGAGCACATTACGGTACTTGGTGGGAGGAATCCACAATACATCCCAGGCGGGACAGCAGTGCAGGACTTCTTCCCACCGCAATATGAGAATAAGAACGGATAAATACCGTCTGGACGTAATTAAACATGCCTGCGTCAAATGTAATAGAATGATTAGTGGTACAATTGGCGCAGTCAGTAGGATTACATTTTACAAGCGATAAACATTTCAATAAATTTATATTAATAAATGCAAACGTTCGTCTGTTTGTTACTGCGTTTCCAATAATATTGAAGACAATAGGCTGAATTGTTTTAATAATTTCAGTTATACATATAGCTTTACATCAGTCGTGGTACGGAACCGTTAAAGAACACACTGAAAGCCATTTAGCGTATATGAAAAGCAAGCTAACACTGACGCACATAGAAGGCACATTAGATATAAATTGGCGCAGTCGGTATAATCGAAAAAACGTTTTGCTCATCGTTTGAACATTCTGTTTAAACGTTAGCTCTGTCTTTTGGCATTACCTCTTGGAGTATTAACCCCCGTGCCGGCGATGGAGGCGGGGCGGGGCTTCCGCGGGGTAGAAGCAGGACGCCTCACAACCCCCGTCGCGTTCGACAGCGCGCTTCCTGGCCGAGAGCCGGGCGTCGTCTCCCCACTCCTAGTCTCTGTTCACGAACGGTTTAGTTACAATTTGCGATTTTAAGCGGTGCGGTTATATTGTTAGTTTCTGTGGAGATACTATTTCTTATTTCAACAATGTAAATGACTATAAGATAATATAAAAGCGAAACACGTATTTCAGTATTAATCTGTCCGAATCAGCAAGCCTCATTAGAGGCAAGTTTCATTCATAAATCTATTGTTATTTTTTGTCCTGATGCGGACAGATAAATCCTAATGGAGCTCTACGGACAATTAATTCTAATAAACTACATTACCTATTGCTTTAGTTATACAATTATTTCTGACATAATTGCTCATATAAGCACACCACTACAACAGGTTAAGCTCAATGAAAAAAGAAACTCCTATGTAGAGACATTGTATATGCTAAGGCTTGGGGTTTTCGGCACATATCTAAAATAATGCCTTTGTTTATGATAAGGCCTATTAGATATAACACACTTTTAATGAACAACTAGTATGCCGCTGTCCTGTAAGGATGGGCAGATGGATATGGGGTATTATTTTGCCCTTAAAGCAGTAGTGTATAAGAATTGACCTGCTTCTGTTTGAAAAGTGTGTAAGCAAATTATAACAATAAATAAATAAAGACAATATGGCAAGTGAAGTTACTGGGCAAATGAGATAAGTCAAGGTGACGAGTGCAGTTTGGTGATTAACAGCAGCCAGTTGATAGGATGAATGTACGCTTTCTCAAATGAGATTGGGGTCATCGTCATTTTCAACCAAGCCATAAAAGGGCTCTCATCTCTATTGGTCCATCAAATAAACTGTTAAAATTAAATAAGTAAAAATAAACGTTATAATATTAAATAGGTATGTTGGCTGATTTGTTGTTTGTGGTTTCTTTTCACAATATGGATATGGATTACAAATGATACTAAACTTTTAAACATTTAAATCGGTTCAAAAACGAAGTACTAATGAGCACATATTTATTTCTATCTTACTAAACATAATTTAGCGCGTGATTGGAATGGCATCACTTCCTTGTGACGTCATAGCATAACTATTGCTCTCTCTAATTGAAAACTGTCAGCAATATAAATAAAACATAAGGATAAGTTGTAAGCGGCATGTTAGTCAAAGTGTAATAGAGAATGCCTCTGCAGCGTGCAGTGTAGCACCAGAGGAAAGCTACCGGTTAATGATAAGCCCTTACCTTTGGGACGACGTTCTTTCCACACCAGTAAGGACAAAAACGCAATGGTTTTACCTTATCAGTACACGAGAATGATTTTGTGTCAAATTATGATGATTAAATCAATAATCACAACGAACAATTTACAAAAAATTTACTATGTTGATGTTGACATCAACATGATGTGGAGAAATTATATGAAACTTATATTATTCTAGTTTCAATTAGGAATATACATAATGATCCTGTTAAGTTTCAATACCTAAAAGTCGGACGTCGAAGAGTTGTATGAGCCGTAACCCATCACCGGCCGGGCTTAAAGCAGGTTGGTGTTAGGCTAGTGGTCAGCCCTAGAGTCGGAGTTTCCTACGACTCAGACATGGCAAAACTACATAAGAGACAAAGACACCGGCCGGAACACACAGTTTATCGTGCCCTCCAAAGCACGGAAGAATCAAGCATGGCCCAACACCCGCTAATAAAGAACCGCTTCAAGCTGTATTCGTCTTTAGTTCGATTAAAAAAAACAAACAATAGAATGATCAAGTTAAGCGAGCGTAAAGTGAAGCCTGGTTTAGGCTCACAGGAAGGGTATTCACGTGTGACAGATTACACATCCTACAAGTAAACAAATTATCTGGGCCAAATCACAAAGCCCAACTTCCTCGTATATGCCTAGCGTAATCCCCAACACACGGTTACATAATATATGATATATTACTGACTAACCACAATACGCAGTTTTTATGATTAATAGCGAACGTTAATCTTACGAGGCAGTAGAATAACCAATCAAAGAGAAAAGGAAGTACCAATATTTTAGATTATATAGCTTAGCCAATCACGGGGCGATTGCTGGTACATGCCATTCCTCTTAAGAGGAGTATGGATCAAGTATTGGTTTACGGAAGAATTTTTTTATGACATTGTATTTTGTATTACATTACAAATAAGAAGTCTTCCAGATACTCAGGGGCTAGAGCGATTAAGAGAAGTCACAAAAACTGTTGGTAGACCCCACGATAAAAGTTGCCTTCTACAATCTCTGGGAAAATTGATTTTCCAGGTTAGATACAAAACATCAGAATACCTCAAGAACGTCGTTAAGCGTCATCTTCTAGAACTTCTAGTTAGTAGTTGAAGCATAAATGCTCGTAACTTGAAGGTTAAGGACAATAGCATCAGAAAACTGTAGTAAATGTCTCATAATGATGAAATCAGCCACGTGTTTGGGCCATAAAAGTGTCAAGAATTCTTTTAAAACTACATAGGTTAGATACAGAAGCATTGATCAAATACTTTAACAAGTGTTCCAAAATCTTAACTAGTGGCTGCAGATTAGAAACAACAAAGCAACAGACAACTCCTATAATTCCTCAGCAGGTATAATAGTCAAGCGAAGACCACTGCACTTCTGGGCGATCAAAGCATTAGGAGCCGCTGCAAGTTAGAGACAAAAGCATCAGAAAACTGCGCCCATCCCAGCGAAGCCTGCACTCCTGCGTTATATAGAAATGATATCCTTACGGGTTCGACTGAGATGCGGGATGGCAGCATGGGGCCCCGGCGAGTGCGAGTGAGGCAGACGGTCGAGCCGCGTCATGCTGTACGCCCTACCTGGAGCGCGCGGCGCGGGGAGGGTAGGGACCAAGTCGGTCCGCCGGCGCGCTACGGAAGACCACATCGCGGGTACTTGCTGTCGGTCTGGCTCGTCTGGAATTGGAAATGAAACGGTTTTACACACTCATACACCTGCAATACAATTCCCTGTATCGTTGGAGCTATGACACACGTTAACATTGCTAATCTCAAACATACAAAAACCGAGGAGAAACGTTTCAGCATATCATACATACACTGGCGCGTGTGGCGCGTGCTGTGCGGGCATCGCACCACCCCGAGGTGGTGGCGGAGCTGCGACTTTGCGCACCCGACAAAGCGACCACCCGTCGCCGGCTCATGCCCACTTTCAGCGTGCCGCCCTGCCGGACGAACCTACTCAAGTTTGCCCCCCTGGTTCACGCTCTAAAATTGTTGAATGCAGTAGCACAAGACATATACATTTTTAATTGTAGTCTGGCGAAGTTTACAGAAACGGCGCATAAGATCTATGAAAACATGTCCTAATTTTACATTTGTACTAATTTTAATTGAAATATAATAAGTAACTAATTAACTAAGATTCTAATATTGTATTTTCCAAATCTTTATTGTACATAATACTCGTAATATTTAGTGAAGCACCGCTTTGGTTAATAAACTGTAAAGGTGTATATTACTACTGTAAATAAATAAATAAAAAAAAAAAGTCATGGCCAGTATCTATTGTATTGCCCATGATATACAAATAGACCTTACAGAAAAGTTTTACAAAAAAATAGAACCTGTTAGTGTTGAAGCCGGTTCAATTTTTTGTTACAAAAAAGTTTTCAGCCTTTTAAGTGACCTTTGCTAGTCGATCGATTGTCATTCACCGTCAATAAGGATATCATCAAGATAGGCGGAACACTTTTTAGTTATTTAAGTGTAACTCGAAAACCGTATACTCTAAACCAAACACAAAAAATTATTAAAATCAGACTAATCCGAAAAAATTATATGTGTGTAATGGTCATACATACAACAAATACGCGTCGACTTGAGAACCTCCTGCTTTTGGAATTGGTTGAAAATATGAGATTATTGTATAAAACTGGCTAACTGGCACGGGAGACAGACAGGCGACAATTTGGCACAAGTGGAACTTTCATATTATCATCTGTCTCTTTCACTGTCGCCTCTGTCACCTGAGTCAGTCAGCCAATCAGTAAGTATTGTGATTCAAGTTCAGCAAAGCGCTTCCCAGTGAAAGCCTCTCTTGTCACTTGAAGACATTACGACACCAGTATCCACAGTATGATGCGGATTAGAGCGCGGCTTAGCATTACTTATCACCTCAGCTGACGCAAGGACGCGTTCGTCTCCAAATAATCTTGACATCATTTTGTACAGTATACCCGACGCTACGAGGAAATAATGTCTGTATGATATTATTTCTTCGTAGAGTATCTCAACGATCTCAACTTCAATCCTGAACGCTTTATAATGTTCAAGTATAGACGATAGTACATTGAACATGAGTTTGAACTCACCATTTACTTAAATCATTATCATCGTCTTAGCCGTCGTATATCCACTATATCCTCCCCACATACATATTTATATATGTAAGCAGTGGGCTGCATAATTAAGGTTCAAATATGCATTTCAAAGGTCGTACCTAGCCAGCATGTTACTGCAGAGTAGCACAACATTGACGAAGTAGATACACTCTGGCCAACCTACTGCAGATGGTAATACCAATGCATAATTTCACACTTGCAATGGAATACGCACTATTTTATTTCAAACGCACGAACCTAAAAGTTATTATATAATGTTTTTTAATAGTAGTTTATGCAACTGTCATATAATAGAGGGAATGAAAACATGAGTGTAGTTTTTTCAAAACGAGCCGCAGGCGAGTTTCAAAATAAGATTAGACGAGTGTTTTACCTAATTATATGCAGTTGCATTATTTAATCTCATGACATTTTTGCTACTAAAGTTTTATCCAATATAATATTACTCAAATTCGTATGTACGAAATAGCGTCAAAATGGAAAAGTCTTCTTCTTCTTGTTTGTATGGCTTGTGCGGCGTAACCACAATTTTGCCAATATCAGTGGGAAAAGTCTGTTATTGGTCTATTGGCTCGGAACCAGCGCTCACCACAGATAATGTGTACTTAAATTGAATTGAAACCTCCTTGGTCGGAACACATTGTCATCATCATCATCATCATCTCAGCCGTAGGACGTCCACTGCTGAACATAGGCCTCCCCCATGATTTTCCAAAAGGACCGGTTGGAAGCGGGCTGCATCCAACGTCGTCCTGCTACCTATATCAGGTCGTCTGTCCACCGTGTCGGAGGACGACCTACGCTGCGCTTGCCGGTCCGTGGTCTCCACTCCAGAACCTTTCGGCCCCATCGACCATCTGTTCTGCGTGCTATGTGCCCTGCCCACTGCCACTTCAACTGGCTAATCTTCTGGGCTATGTCGGTGACTTTCGTTCTTCTAGGATCTCCTCATTTCTGATTCGATCACGTAGAGAAACCCCGAGCATAGCCCTCTCCATAGCTCGTTGTGCGACTTTGAGCTTTTCTATGAGGCCCATAGTAAGAGACCACGTTTCAGTGCCATAAGTCATCACAGGTAACACACATTGGTCGAAGACTCTTGTCTTGTGGCACTGAGGTATTTTTGACGAGAAGACTTCGCGAAGTTTCCGGAACGCTGCCCAGCCGAGTTGGATTCGACGATTGACCTCTTTCTCGAAGTTGGACCTGCCTAGTTTGACTGTCTGTCCCAGGTAGATGTACTCGTCAACAACTTCGAGAACTGAGTTCCCAACTGATATTGGGGTAGGTACAACATGGGCATTAGACATAATTTTCGTCTTGTCCATGTTCATCTTAAGACCTACCCGTTGGGAAACTCGATGGAGGCCTTCGAGCATTGTACTGAGGTCTTCCATGGATTCTGCCATGACTACAATATCGTCGGCAAATCGAAGATGAGTGATGTGTTCGCCGTTAATATTGATGCCAAGTCCTTGCCATTCCAGAAGCTTGAAGGCGTCTTCCAATGTAGCGGTGAACAGTTTCGGAGATATAACGTCTCCCTGTCTCACGCCTCTTTGCAATGGAATTGCCTTCGAACTCTGCTCCTGTACTCGGACTGACATGTAGGCGTTTTTGTACAAACACTTCAGCACTTCAATATACCGATAGTCAATACGGCACCGCTGGAGAGACTCAAGCACTGCCCACGTCTCGATCGAATCAAAGGCTTTCTCATAGTCCACAAACGCTAGACAAAGAGGCAAGTTATACTCTTCGGTCTTCTGTATAACTTGCCGTAGCGTGTGGATGTGGTCTATGGTACTATAGCCGTTTCGGAAACCGGCTTGTTCCGGAGGCTGGAATTCATCAAACCTGCGACTGAGACGGTTCGTTATGACCTTCGAAAACAGCTTATAAACATGGCTCAAAAGCGAGATGGGTCTGTAATTTTTAAGTAAAGTGTTGTCACCTTTCTTAAAGAACAGCACCACCACGCTTTTGTTCCATGCTTCTAGCGTTGAACCTTCGAGTAAGACGGTATTAAAGAGCTTCTGAAGGACTTTAAGTACCGGTGTTCCACCCGCTCTCAGAAGCTCAGATGTGATACCGTCGTCACCAGGCGCCTTGTTGTTCTTAAGCTGTTTCAAGGCCATTCTAATCTCGTACAGGCTGATGTCCGGGATATCTTCGGTATAATGTCGGGTCAGCTTGGCTCTTGGGTCTTTGACCGAGCTGCTATCAGGTTTAGCGACCGAGGTGTATAACTGTCCGTAGAAACTCTCGACCTCTCCTAACACTTCCGCTTTGGTCGACGCTACACTGCCGTCTCCTCTCTTCAGCTTCGTCAACTGGCTTTGCCCAATAGACATGTCTCAGGAACACATTGTACTTTTACATTTAATAATAAACAAAATGTTTTAAACCATTGTTTTGTTAGGAGAATAATGTTTTAATTTAATTTTTTAATTTTCTTAAGGAAGTATGTAAATAAAATATGCCAAAAAAAGTCTGTATTTCATTTCATAATTAGAATATTACCGAATGAGATTATATAGAAATATTTTTAAAATAATTCTTGAGATAAGTATCTATGTTTATGTATATATTTTCATGTACCTTAGGAATGTGAATATACACACAGGTGTTAACAAACTCTAGCATATAGTTAAGTAGATAATTGTATGTATTCGTATAAAATGTACGTAATAAAACAAATTATGTATGAGGTTGTTGACACTGATGTATTGCACGTCCTTGTCGATTACACTTGTTCTAAATGAATGGAATATTATTTGGAAATATGATACTTCAGGTATCGCTCTCAGACGGAGTCCGGTATTTGCCTGTGTCCTCACCCCTCAGCTGTCGCTAACCGATATAACAATTGTGTCTGGTTCCTGATGCAGCTGAAGGCAGAGAGCTCCCAATGTGCAATCTATCGGGAGTGCCCCTTACAAGGCGTGGAATTCATAGCAATTGTGTCAAAAATCTAAACCAACTAAGTATGCCAGATAGATAAAATATTAGAAACTGCAGAGACTAATATATACTTAAATAAATCCTCTATAAGTGATTATAATTTAAAAATATAATTTAAGAATAACACTTACACAAACTGGTAAACATCACCACTCCTTTGTGGGCAGCATTAAAACAACAACAAATTAGACACGCAGTGGATAACAAAAACAATTGTAAAATGTTACGCACCACACACCATACGTAACATTAACAAAAATAAAATATTTGCATATTATAAACGGGTTCAGATTTAGTTTATACAGTTATGAAGCAGTACACAATAAGACAGATTCCTAGAGCGAATCAAGTTTGAATTCATCATCGAGTGACGAGTTCAAATCCTAAACATTAAAACCCATCCTAGCTCATAAATTCTTCTACAAACTATTAAACATATATATTTTTCAAATTATCGATGATCAACTATATAACTTAACAACTTTAAAATGAAATGAACTATCTAGCGGTCTAGGTCCAACACAAACAAAACTGTGTTCGAAATCGTACTGTACTGCTTCATAGAATAATATTGAGTACCCACATAGCTTACGTTTGATGCAGACGGTAAGGCACCAAATCAAGGGCATGCTATGTTACTCCACCTGGTTTACTGACCTTCAAAACTTTCAAGGACTAATATGGGTGCGATATTGTGTGTGGAATAAATTAATGTTGTTTTAAAACGTACTTAAACGTTCTTCGTAAGGTTGTTAGTACTTTAGGAAAGTTCTGAATCACTTCTAAAAGATTAAACCCTTACTTTCACTTATGCCATTATTTAGGGTCTCCTCTCGTTTTCATGGTAATGTTGTAAAGTTAGCAATTGTATGACTAAATAAACAGTTTTCATGAAATTTGGTAGGTAGGTAAACGGACGAGGCACACGTAGGGTACGTAGTACTACTTTGTGTTTTCCCTGTCAATCACCTTTGTTAGCATTAATGTATCCACTGCATTGCGAGAACGGACATTGACTTAATGATACTCATAAAAACCTAATTTGATGCAACTATTACCTAAATAACATGAGGTATAGCAAATTTTAATGTACAGAGCCCGTAGCACATAGAATTTGGAAACAAACTATTCATATCGCAAACATCAACGCGTCACGCTTCGGCGTACAAACTATGAGTTACTTGTGTCACAGTTGCCTTAGATATTATGACGGTTTGTACTGTTACACGTTACGTTACACTTAAGTAGTTAGTTATTGGTGCTAGGCCCACAGAAGTCCGAGACCAAAGAGAAAAAATGCTTGTGTACCTTTATTATCAGTATCTGAAGAGTCCAAGTGTAGTGCAGAGGCGCGCCTCGTGAGTGGCGCAGATGCAAACATCACATTTGTCGTTGATGCCGCCCTGGAACGTTACAACACATGACTTAATACGATTCACTTGGTTCATACGATTTCTACTCACAAGGTTTAAGGAATCGATTGAGAGAGTGTGTGTAGGCGTGAGTATAAAGACAACGAACCTTTATCGGAATATTTTAATACAGGCCGGAGATCCGTATATCAGAACAGAACATTTAAACAGAGTTGTATGGAGGTCTGCAATGACGATTTGTATAACATTCAAAAGGTTTTGGATACTTATTGTTTCCAATTAGTAGTATAGATTCCATAAAGTATATTGTAATTAAAGTGTACATCAGCAGTGCTGTTTGTTATGTATCTCAGTTACAATCAAATTTTTCACAAAAATCTAAAAAATTGCTGGCTTTATGTCACTCTTGTCAGCTCTAGCCAGAAACTTACTAACATTTTTGTTTACTAGAGTTGTTAATACTGACACGAGCCGCTTTTTTTCAAGATTTCAAGCCACATTAGATTGTAACTAAGATGTAATTGATGTGCCTTACAGTATTTACAGCTTATGCTATGAGAAACGACTAGTATGCAATCGTCGTCGTGGGTATAGAATTTTATTAAGGCACAAGTCGTTAAATGTAGCATAAAAACTATATAGTATATGTGCTTCCGACACCAATATGTGTGCTCGCAGATCTCAAGGGTTTGAACACCTATATGTATATAATAAATTAAGTGAGAACATAGGGAGTCGAGCCACTTAAATCCGGAGGGTATCTATGGTCCCTAGTAATAAACAGGTGATAGGACCATTTTGCAACTGGGTGGGTACAACTGCAATGTCGGATATTCTGCGTCAATGTTGTGAAAGCAGTACTGTATTAAGTTGTGAAGGGCACCAGGGCCAGTGAAGTTACTGAGTGAATGGAGCTTAAAGCGTCGTCTCAGAGTAGCAAGCGCAGAGCATCTAGTTCACACTGCATCTGGCAAGAGCAGGCGGGACGCTAAGCTACAAGGGAAATAACTTGCCTGTCCCATCACTGGTATATATAAAACCCTTAAGCTTCAATATATTTTATAATCAAATGCTGTAACAAAACACACTTATAATAATATAATTTAAACAATCATGCAGTTTCAAAACGGCGCAAGTGACATCCAGTTATACGTACATACTCCTACACGTACACAGCAACAAGCATACGTATGCAAACTAATCACTACGTTTAGTTATCTAAATGACAATCTACTTCATGCAAAAACATAATGAAACTGTTAATGTGATTACATACAATAATGCAACAAACCTAAATAAACATTTAGATATTTTAATATATATTAATAGCTTTAAGATTTTTTTAGTTATCCTGTTTGGGATGACGCGGTCTTACAATGTTGAGAAATGAGAAAATATTCACCGTTATACAATTATATCTATATATATAAAAATGAACCCCTATTTTTCCCGGTCACGCTATAACACGGACGGACGTGCTACACCCAAATAGGGTCATATGTTTCCTACCATAACTGTAACATCTAAAATACAATGTACATATGATTGCAATAAATAATTGAGTTTGAGTTTGAGTAACATGAGAACGGATGGAACAATCTCGCTCATACTTTTTTGTTGTGTTAATTATTGTCAGGAGAACAACCACAACTTACTAGCGCCAATAGCATATGGATATCGTCTGCAGATAGCGGGTAGCGTCTGCAGATAGCAGGTACAGTTTGCTACATGGCGCCAACTCACAAATAGTACAGCCTCCAGTACTTCACAGTAATGAGGACTTCATATAGTAAAATCTAATAAACTACTTACAATCATTTATCTCGTTTATGCGATTTAATTCTTTAATTTTGATATTAATCGCAAAAGCTTAAGAAATCATATTATACGTCAGACAAGTATTTAATATAATGGACATAGACAAAACTGAAACGTAATATTGCTTCTAACGACCGTTTAAATGTTAATGTTATTAGCTCGAGTACTTATTTTGCACTTTTATTCGACTCTGTAGTAAAATTGTTATTATTTTCAAGAATAACACACATGACTTGTGCATACGTTTTAAACGTGAATACTAAGACTATAAGGTCTAAATTAGCCTATTTAATGTGATAACAGATAATAAAACCGTCTGGCAATTATGCAAAGGTCACTGACCCCGCCTTGCATAATTATTTTCTTTAAAATTTCGATTGACAAATCGGCAAAGGCGATTGTCTTCGAGACAATGGCGACACATAAATTATTATAGGAAGGAAGGTGACGTCAGCCGGTAGTTACAGAGTACCAGTAAGGACATTACGTAAGTCACCGATAAAACTTTTGCACATGATATTATCGGATTTTCGGACGAAATGGTAAGTATGTAGATACTCGTATATTAACAACCCCAAATCAAATAAATATAATTGTGATTTTATTGGTTTGCCGTACTTTCAAGCAACAAAAGAGCAAATAGATCAAAGTGATTATTTTGTATCTATATGGGCTGTAATTCCTTGCGACTTGCAATAAATAAGGACCATGCTAAAACGCATATTATGTATGGAGTTAAACGTAATTAGAAGTGAAGTAATGTACTATCACATACGCCAATTTATAGGAAGTATTCCTTACTTTAGAAGTATTTACATTATGTAAGGGATAGTTAGCTTATAGCTATTAGATCTGAAATATCGGAAACTCAAACCAAGTATATGGTAACGTCTCGTAAATAATCCATGTTGTCCAATTCAATGATCAAAATCGAATATGGCGGTGTGATCGTCATTCCAAATCAACGTAAGCGCGACGTAGACCCATGAGACGTCATAGATTCCGTCACCAAGGACGCCATTTTGCGATTTCAACGTCTACGCTACGAGCTCAAATCACCGTTCTGTTCTGTCAAGTTCATTGATGTTTCCGTATGTATACTCTTCATCGGCTTTGGCTCTTCCGACAAAACAAAGTTTTTATGGCCTGTTTTAAACGTTTTATCTGGGTTTATTGTATTATTTCCGTACTATCTCATTAAAAATCATGTACTATGAAAACGTCTACAACGAATCACTGCACTGTCAGCTATGCCGTAAGCAACGTGTGCGTGATTTCAACTCATTCCGAATTGCTGACAGATCTCTGTCTTACGCGATATTGAATGGGACTGAAGAACAGTGATAAAATCGCAAAAATTTATTTTGACTTCAATCGGAGAGCATAAAATGTATATACTTATTTATATTTTTGTGACATGAGAGTCTAAAACGTAGAGTCCTTACTGTTTGTAAGTGATAACGGAAGCCGCCGACGTGGTTAGTGTAAGCGCCTGTATACGGATAGCGGATTAGGTGTGAGGTGAAATGTTTAAATAGACTATTGTGTTTACAAAACGCTACTAAACACAGCCTGATTGTCAAATACGTCAGCTTAGCTCCTTTAACACTATTAACTATAGTTTTAGAGATAATTATACTAGTATTTATGTAGGAAAACAATAACGTTTATAATATTATTTACAAATAAATAATTTTACACTTTAAGTGACGATACGATTAAGATCTGCAGTACTGCAGTAATTTGTTCTGCGAATAAGGATACTAAAAAGAGGAGGGTGGGCGGGTCCGAACAGAAGAAACCTATTCTGTTGTACCTACTTTTTCCTCTTAATTCATTTGTCATAATGATAGTAGGGGGTCAATTCTATTTCACAACCGTCAACAATTTATTCCGCGTTCAACTCTCGTTGTCGTTCAATCATTACCCAAAAAGCCATTCGTTATACACAAATTCGAACGTAGCGTCACTAGAACGTGCCTAATCGATACTTTATATTAAAAACATATTAGATTTTTGATTATAATATATATATATATACCATATACCAATATCAGTAAGCGTTACATTCATACTCAGTTTAGATCGATCGCTGCCGTCAACAGAAACGTAACTGCCGATGGTTTTTTTTTCAAAAGCAGAATGAGTAAACGTATCCTTTTTTTATTTTAATATTTAGACAAACAAAATTATAAATTTAATCTATGTACAAAGTTACCGATATAAAATAAATCTACCTATTACAATAAAACTAATTCACTAAAATATTTCTACATTATATATACATATATATATATATATATATATATATATATATATATATATTACAGATAAAACAGCATTTAAGTCCCTGTATACGGGTAGAGTGCCCAAAAAGCTGGCAACGTAACCTCGTTGAATAGCCAGGCTGATATGATGTCCGAGGTAAGTACCAGCTCTTTGGTCACCTGTAATTTCTTTGAGGCGTCTGGACAGCTCCTTTACTAAACGCCGTGCATCTGGACCCCAAGAACCAATAGTTTCAACCCCAAACGGAAGCAAAATATAATTATCTCCAAGACAAGCATATTTTCTCTGTTTGAGGTTTTCTGCAGATTCCGCAGCAGCACCTGCCGTCCGTGAAGTCTGCTCAAGGTGAGAAGGCGCAAGTGTGTCAGCACAAGTTGCGTCCCACACCAGCGGCTTCCCATGACTCCACGGAATCAACGTTAAACCGTCAGGCCACTTGCCATTATCACGTGAAATACCGTTCGGCTCTAAAATAGCTATACTATACCTACGGTTCGAACAGATTTATATTTACAGATAATCAGCCTTACTTATAAACGCTTTTTACGTTTAAATATCGTCATTTAGTACGGCGCAGAACAAGTTTGCTGTGCGCACTATTAATTAACGTCATTTAAATTTATAGTAAAGAGAGAGAGAGTATTCGAGTTAGAGTTTATAATTAAGCCCTTAGTGAAATATGCCCCCAGTTTACAAGCGGTATCTTAAGTTAGACAAATAGATAGGCACATTTCATGTTCAAGTCCCATTACTTACAGTACCTACACGCAAAATGTGACATGAATATTTGAATACACATTCTGATATTACCTTCCATACGAGTATCTTCAGAATATTACAAAAGCTCTCCAATTTGAATAAATCATATTTTACGTGTCTGCCGATCCTATTCTAAATAAGCATGTCGCCTGCACATCTAAATTCCATTATCCAAAGTCATCACCACACTAGTCCTTGTAAAGGTCATGCCATACATAACAACAGCAAAAACTATACGCATTTTAATTGTTTTGAGTCATGCAATCCGACAACCTAGTTTTAAAATAATTAATTACGCCGTTTATTACCTTCGTACAATACAAATAAGTGCTATGACAAATGTATGCTAGAAATAGCCTGTTATCAAAAAGTGTACCTACATGCCTCAAATTCTGAGAATAAATTTAATTCAGTTAAATTTCTTTCCAGCGTTGTTTTCTTGTCTTGTGTTTAATGTTTTATGTATTTATTTGAAGTTTTAAGTGTGAAATTGTTAAATGGCATACCGGCGGCGGTTCACGTGAATACCGTACTTATTGCCTATATGAATAACTGCAAAATGCAATGACATTTAAGAGTATAGAGTATATACTCTACTACGTTCACTAGTATTCCGAAAATAGATGTGTCGCGGGCGGCATGGACACACATAAAAACACATTACATATACAACACCTGAGAACTCACATGTCTGCTCATCACACAAACACTGGCCCCGTCCAGGGATCGAACCTGAAGTAAGGACTATTTATTTTATATTATTCGCAAAAACTAATGTTAAATAAAGTTAGAATTAATATTAGTGTAGAAAAGCCGATATATATCTTTTTCTAATTAAATCATATTAATAACGTTTGTCTTCCCATGACATACTCGTAGTAACAGTTTGGTTAGTAGAATACACTATATTTTTTATAGCGCAGGGATGGCGAACCAATGGCACGTAACATAATATTTTGGGCACGCCACCGATCGAACCGGTTTGCATTTTAGTTCACTGTAACAAAACTAGCTATGAAGTATTGCGAACGATAGCGACTGAGCCTACTACTGAAAACTACGACACTACTGCGAGTAGAGATAGCTGTAGGTATGTGTTTATAAAATAAGACTACATAGGAGACTACTACTACATAAGTCGGAGTTTTAGACACACGTCTAAAACTCCGACTTATGTAGTAGTTCTAAAAATCCATGTTGCTAAAAAATCTGGATAATGGAACTAGACATAAAAGTGCAAGAAATTCAATCCATGGATCTTTACATTAGATTTTAGTGGACCGAGAGACATGTGCAACTTGTATTTTCGGTACCTAGTAAACGAAGAGTCAACATTATTTGAAGGCGCGTCTATGGTTGTTAAACATGTACAAAATTTGGAGTTCGGAATAAAGAGGTCCTGCTGTATTTAGATAAAACTACACGTTGATCGATAAAGGCTCGCCATCTCTGCACTAGTGTATAGCTGAACTATTTGAAAAATTATAAAGCATGAACATCTAGCTTAGCTCGGTATTCTTAAAAACCCGAGAATTTTCATTCAAGAAAATTCCAAGCGCAAACTGTTTGATCTTCTGACCGAATTATTAATGAGCTAACAACGCAGCCCGATGCGAATGACCTAAATGAGCCGGCGCAGTCTAGATATTGGAATGTCAGAGTGGAGGGGATATAAATAAACAGGAATCTAGCTCGCGCTCAACATGTACTGCCTATGTGGAAGAACATACTTTTGAAACAGGGATGTTGGATCTATTGAATTCCAAATAGGTTGAAAAGCGAGAGAGATAATCTTTAATTAGAAAGAGGCATTTATTATGACACGCCTAAGTAAAGTCACATATAAACCAGTAGATACGACAACGCGACCGCCGCAAATTAAAGATTTGTTTCACTCGCCGTTAGTGATGATATAAGTATTCAACACTTACACAAACTTAGTCTGTCAGTATGGGCCTCATAAGTAAGCACTAAGTCGCACAACGAGCTATGGAGAGGGCTATGCTCGGGGACTCTCTACGTGATCGAATTAGAAATGAGGAGATCCGTAGAAGAACGAAAGTCGCCGACATAGCCCGGAAGATAAGCCAGTTGAAGTGGCAGGTGGCAGTGCACATAGTCCGCAGAACGGATGGCTGATGCAATGGGAAGGTTCTGAAGTGGAGACCACGGATCGGCAAACGCAGCGTAGCATCCACCGAAAAGGTGGACCAGACGAGTTGATAAAGATCGCAGGATGATGTTGGTTGCAGGCCGCTTCCAACCTTTCCCGTTGGAAATATGTGGTTCCTTACTATAGGGCTCCCGCCCTATGTTTCAGCAGTGGATGTCCTACGGCTGAGATGATGATGATGATGATCACTCGCCGTAATAGAATTGCATACTTATTTCATACACTTAATTCACATTTTAAATTAAGAACATATAGCCGTATACCACCCATAAGAGAAAAATAATATCGGTTTCAGTGTCATCATTTTAAATAATATAACACTTATGGCTAATCAATGCGAGCGACGCAAACAAATAAAACGCCCCGTAGCATAGGTTTCACGCCTGATCTTGTCGGTAACATCTGTTCTAGTATTATGATCTTTTATAATGGTACATGCAAGTACTTATAACATGAAAAACACTACTACATTTGCAGCGCGTCTTCCTTACTATACACCTCATTGCTCTTATGAAACTGAATGTCTTAAACAGTAAGTTCTTCTTATAGAAACAAATTCCACAATCCTAAGTTATATATACTAACCTACGGAATTTTTTCGAACATAATAAATTATAAAAACAAATTATTGTTTTTTTATTAGTGAAACCCATTAACACCACCTACACACGATTTAGTCACTTTTATGTTTTGGTTATAGGAAAGTGATGTCATAATATCAATGTCTGAATCACAACGTATAGCTTTCCTAATTATTATACCTACCTAGTTGTCAATAAACTAGGCGATGTTCCCAAAAGATCGTACGTAGCATCAAAGAGTACACTATATTATAAGAGTAGCATTCCAGCCTATTTTTTATTTTTTATTATTGCTTTTGTTCACAGACTCAATAGCATTGCTTACATTTATAATTGAAAGTAATGATTTTTATTTTTTTATAATTACTAACGGAATACAGGAGGATTTTTTTCTTCTTAACTAAACTTACATAATACATTTGTGAAGGCCTGAAGTGCACTTTGAAAACTTACTTAGCCTGAATGGCACAATCTTAGCCCGAGGGGCACATACAATTTAAGAAGAGGCCAGAGGGGTATTTTTTTCTTTTTTTTTGCTTTGCAGCCTTTTAAAACGATAAGATTTCGACTTGTTATTTACATACCTACCTATATTTGAGAATTAATTTTAGATACCGTTTGTGAAGCTTAAGACCAATAAAAATAACAACTTTAGTTTAAGTTTTAGACCTTCGTCGGAGCGGAGATGTAAAACAAAACAAATGTATAAAGTAATCATGCAATTATATGTAGGTAATAGGTACAATGCAAATGGCTGGTATTCCACTCGTCAAATATCTTTGAGCAGTTGGAGCAAAAGGCATTAACTGCAATCGAACTGCAGCTGGAACTATGGCTATACTTTTTCTTATACCTACTGGTATAGACAAAAACAATCCAGCTGCAGTTACGTTTCTGTTGACGCCAGCGATCGATCAACACTGCATATTCATGAACTCGACGCTAACTCACATTTGTATAGTAGCGTTAAATATACTTAATATGATTTATAGTAGCGTTTAAGATGACGTCACGTTCCAATTTGTCTATAATGTATTTAATTAAATGTATTTTCGCGTAGTTACTGAACCATAACCGGAGTCAAACTGCACTTGCAGCGGGATAGATTGTTGAAGGTGTGAAATAGTAGCATGGACCTCCTGACCTGGGGGCCTATTCCACTAACTAAATTTATTCCAACTGCAATCGAACCGTACCTATAAGCCGCGCAGATAGAGAATAGATCTGAAAATGGCGGCGGGTACGCATGGTACGGTTGGCAAAACAAGTTCTCAAACATCGATTTTTATTGACGTTTTTGTTATATATTAATCTTTTTTAATATTATTAATTAATAATAGTAGAAATAATGACAAAAATATTAATTAAATAAATAAGGAGCAAGGGTACACTATAAACAATCTCACGTGCATCACTGTGAAGAATCTTTCCACGTTTTCGTGAAGCCATTGTCAATCAATCACAAAATGTCAACGTTCGTAACAAAAACTTAACGAAAATAAATAACAATCAAACGTAACGCAAACAAATAACAATCAAACTCAACAAAAACAACAATTAATAATAACGAAAACAACAAAATAACGGAACGAATTTAACGATAACTCGGAGTGCGTCAAGTAGCGTGGAAAGCGAATCCTGACTGACAATTTTTTTGTAGCGCGTACTTCACTGTGTGAGTATAGACAGCGATAGAGAGTGAGCGAGAACGCATGCGAGCGGACGCCATTTTCAGATCTATTCTCTATCTGCGCGGCTTATACCTGATTTACATTTCTTATTCTGCTATTGAAAAACAGTGCAGCTGCAGTTGCGTTCCTATTGACGCCATATTTAACTATTATATAGTAGCGTTTACGATACGTTTACGTGACGTTACGTTCCAATTTGTCTACAGAAATAGTAGAATGGATTTTTGGGTAATTATCGAACGGCAACCGGAGTCGAGGTGCAGTTGTAGCGGGGTCGATTGTTGAAAGAATTGTCCATCGTGGACTGAAGTGTATATCTGAACAAGGTACTCGTATTTTATGTCCAGGGAAACAGTCTGTTTTGGCAGTTAGTGATATAAAACATCTACTCTTAGTTGGGTAAGTATATGATGTATTTTTGTAAGTATTAGCAAAACATTGAGTACTGTCGCTAAAGCACGTGCACAGTTTTATCGTAATAGATAAAGGAAGATATGCAATGCTTTATCGATAGATCGATACCGAATGCAGATAGATAGCGAAGTTAACATTAAATTTATAGCATACATGCAACAGCTAGTGTTATATACCTATAGCTGCACATTATGCACAACCGGAAACTCACATATACTCGTACAATACAATAATAAATACAAATATAACATCAGGAGAGCTTGGAAAAATGAATAAGAGTACTGCGACATCTACTATCTAATTTCTTCTCGATTGTTTCCGCTACAATATTACTTAAAATAAAAATATAAATAAATAAAATTTCTATATACTGTAGCCACTATTACTGCTTTAAACTACTGCTATACAGCTACTAAGCTGTATTTCAGTGTCGCTTATTCAGCTAATAACGACCAAATTTAAGTGTCACCGCTTTAACTGAATTTAAATTGACTTCGTAACAGCTCTAATGTTAGCAGACTTCAGCTGCTTATACTGCTACAATACAGCCACTAAGCTGTATAACAGTGTCGATTATGGACCCATTTAGCTCAGTTAGTTAGTAGTAACTGCGCGTCCGAAGCGCGGGCCCCAGGGTTAGAATACTGGCCGGGGTTGATATTTGTGCGTTGAGCAGACATGTTTGTTCCCGAATGGTGGAGGTTTATGAGGTATTAACGTGTGTATATGACACTCCATGACCTGATTGTTGTGTTAGTTTAACGTTTAACACTCAAAAGAAATCAAATCCACTTTTATTCGCATACAATATAACAGATGCAGTGTTACTAGATAGTTCGTTTTTTCGTAACATGTATTAAACATGAAATGACACGGTGGCACTGTAAGCAAAGCCTGAAAGCCCAAAAGAATGTGCCCATATCGCCCATATCTACAGTTGGAAGGTTAGGACGTTGACAACAGCTAAAATGGAGAAATGAACTCCGTCATTGTTTTTTTAACGTTTCGATCCGGAGCAAAACTCGAAGTTAACCTTAAAACTCAGGTACGTGTTAGGTTAATCGGTACCTAGTCGGTATAATAAACCGTGCAAAAATAATTCTAATCTTTTGTAGCACCTACATAAGGTTACAAGTTTTATAAAAGCTCGATTAGGCGATGTCAGTGTCCTAATATAATATAAATACTGTTAAAATGCACTATATGCTACAAACTATATACTACAAAACAATCACATTAGTCAAAATATTCAGCCCAAAACACAAACAACAAAACACACATAATTAGTAAGGACAAAACAAAAACTGAAACATAAAAAACAAAAACTGCTTACAGTGATTCAAAAAAGTTCATCTGATCTATGGGGTTGGTACTGGACGTGGAAAAAAGGAAAAACAAAATTAGTAAAATAAAAATGGAACAAATGAACATAATTATTTACTTGGTGTTTGGCTGAAGTAGGTGTATTACTTCAGGGGCTGTGACCATCACCCAAAATAATATAATAAGCAAAGCAAACAACAAAATAAAACATGTATATAATATATAAACTCATATGTGTTGTTTCAAGTAACTCGGTGAATAGCAACACACCAAGAAGAGCCCATCCCACACATATATGTAGGCAGTAATTAAACATATATTATATAATATATAATAACAACTATAGCACCAAAAAGTGCTTCAAACAAAACGTCCTAACTGAGTTCGCTTATGACCACGCAACGAGCACAACGTTTCGGCGACTTATTGCAAGCGCAATAATTTACATCTCTTTTGCTCTTGGGCACTGTATTTATATATTCTCATTAGATACATATGCTACGTAATGATCTGTGTTTCAAAGTCTTTAAGTAAGGACGTCTTTTGAAGTAGTCATAATTGGCATTATTTCTACAAATTAAACGCTCTAATTTGGAGAGTCATGAAGCAGGAACATAAGTGTCTTTAATATTAGATAATTTCACATTGTTATAGTCATTATTAAATAAAATAAACATTCGAGTTACCTAATCGGTAACTAAATGGCGTTGTCACTCATTTCATACTGTCGTATCAGTCAACCGTAACCAAAATAAAAAAAAAAATTCTACAAATCATTAGGGCGCAATCTCTTCACATAATTACTATGTGACTACTCGAAATCGTCTCATTACCTCAATACATGGGATAAAATAGTCGTTTATGCCCTCATGTCGCGCCCTCTATTCCCTCCTGTGTCAAAAATGACACATGGTACTCAACAATGTTACGATACATGTTACATGCGTCTTTAACGAATCCATGATTAGCTTTCATGATCGTTGAATATGCCGTGACGTATTGCCGTAACATGTCTTGCAACAAAACTGCAGATAACGTTATAAAACATGAAATTTCAATACAAGCACAAATCTGGCGCGGCGTTGCGCGGTCACATAGCGAACCCATCTCTATAAACATTATTTGTCTTTGTATATACACTTGTTGCATTGCGTTCTACTAAATTATAATCATGGGCCTATTTCAGAAAACCACAAATCATACTTAACTATAATTAACGTCAGTCGAAATAGGTAATTCAAACGTATGTTTTCTTAGGCATATTTGTTATATACCATATAACATTCTTGAATTGACTGATTAATTTCGCCAGCATATTATATTCTATAATGCGATATGTGATTCAATGACAATATGTTGTTGATAATGAATTGTCATCATATAACAATAGGTGTTTATATACAGTATGTGGTTGAAACTATAGTTGGAATGATCTCGTTTTTAATATTAACAACGTGTATAAACCACGTTACATAGTTTTCCCAATAAAAAATAAAAATACTTAGTCAATATTAACTTTTGTGAAATAGACCCCTAATCTACAAACTCACTAAACTTACCATTATTTATTCTGTCATATTGCAATGCTAACATTTTTAACGTACCCTAAGTAACACTGAAACACCTCACGCAATAAACTAAGTAAACCTAACATTATAGCACTAATGTCGGTATTACAGAAATACGATCAGTTGTAATATACAAAGATCTTCCGTGCAATTCTCTAATGATTCGTCGACGAGCTCACCGATGTCAAATACTTTAAGGTATCGCCCTTGTACATAAGGTTGTTTTTCCAACGTTTCTTGTCATCTCGTCATTTATTTCACGGTTTGATGCAACGATGTTTGCTCTCAGAGAATCGCACGGCTGTAGTCAAGCCTATATTGGTTCACAACTAAGCGTACTTCTGTAATACGGCCCTAAAAGCCCGTTTCACAATCTCAAATGTGGAAGATAGAGGTTATTGAGAGGTCGTGAAACAGGCGCCTGCGTCTTATATCCTAGTTATAATAAAATGCATAGGTACCTGCGCGCGGCCCAGAAGAATCCACCGGAATCCAAGGGCTCTAACAACCTCGGCGTGGAGGAGCCGAACGCGAATGCTGGCCGCGGCGCCGAGCGAGCGGCTCGCTGTCGGTCGAGGCGCTCGGTGCGGTCGCGTTCGCGTTGCAGCAGCGCCTCGCGTCTGGACACGGAGGCCTCCCATATCGCACGTTTGCGTTCTTCTACCTGAAACAACGAAAGGGAGAGATGTTAGGAAATGTAGTTATATATACAACACACGTTCAGTTCGGGTATTGCAAGAGACCATTTGGGTAATAATAATTTTTTTACTAAAAGAGCCGTTTTACCTATATATATACCTATATAGCCTATGGGTTACAGCCGATTTGCGTGATGTGTAGTGATGATGCGGTCTGAAGCAGGCCTTCAATATGATCAATACAACGAAATGCAAATTAAACACACAATAATTGTTCATGAACAGTACCAGCATCCAATTGATGGAATAAACAACCGATTGTAACTGAGAATCACTAATCAAATTAAAGCAATTAATCAAGATACTGTCTTCAATCACGACATGAACATTGTACGAATACAAACACAGTGACAAAAAGTGCTTATACTATTTCGTATACTTTCACAAAATTTCTAACGCAAAGATGTGATATTACAATTTTGAAGCTATGGGCAAAGTTATGCATGTATCACACTTATATTGTAAAACGCGAAGTTTATATTACGAGTGAGTGAGTGTATGTTTGTTAATTTTTATTATTTTTAGGGTTCCCTACGCGACTGTAAACACCTTTCGAACCGTAATATTTACGTCGGTTCAAATTTTACACAGCAGATATCGCAACAAATAATTAAAAAAGCCATGAAGTAACAGTTCAAAGGTTGAGAGTTTGCCTCGCGTTAAAACGATAACATATACTATGTTCACTCTAGTTTTCAACAAACTTCCAAAAGAGGACGCTCCCGATTCAACGTTTTTTTTACCTCATAACTTTATTCTACGTGAACTGATTTTGACGTTTCTTTTTTATTTGAAGGCTGCTGCTTTTCACGTGGTCTCAATATGATCAACATGTAGGTAACCAGTACTTTTTTCATTATAACATATCATTAACATCGGGAACATTCTAAACCTTTAAATAAATATATGGTTTGGTGATACGGAGTAAGGAATCAATGAGTCCAACTCGCACATGGCCGGTTATTATTGTTATACTATTGTTTTTTTTACTTGTTCATATGATAACACATTTTATGCCTTTATTATAATTTATAATATTTATAGTACCTATCTATTTAAAAGCCTTTATAGAACTGACAGACGAAGGACAGCGCGGTTTAGGCTTAGTAATACTACACTCAAACAAAATCTCGCAAGGGACTACGAAAGAAACAATACTAGGTACTACACGGAACCCTAAGAGATACAGACACGCTGTTGTCAAATAAGGTAGACCCGTATCACGATAAGAAACCCAAAATAATAGCATTCTAGGTCAAAGGTAGAAACCATAAGATCCTACGAATCACAAGGGACTTGGATAAGAAACCCCAAAGAGGTTATAAATAATGTATAACAAACGTGTCTAGCACTCGGTAAGGCGATATCTCGTTCCGCATGGCCGAGCGCGAGTTATATTTGTGATGTGAGATAAATAATGAGATTTATCGAGAGGCAGGAGGCTGGATGGCATGACTTGTTTGGGAACATCTTTAGTGTCACAAGGGAACATGGCATTGTCTACTTAGAAAAGGAAATGTTGAACAAATGATAGCTTTTAACTAGTGCATTGTTTTTTAGAGGCACAGATCTTACCGTGTATTGAATGATTAACTAATAATGGTTTTAAACTTATATAGAAATGCACAGGAGCGCTGGTTGTATATCTGCCTACTTAAGATCTGCATCAGGCAGGAGACATCCACCATTGCTCAACCTAACACTAGAGGTACTTCAGTGAACAGTAGACCTCGCAAGCACGAACTATGTTCTAATATTATCAAATCAACCGCCAGATGGCGCTGCATCCAACTTTCCTAATATAGGTACAGCTCCAATCAAAAAACGCCTATTACTAAAAACATCTATGGAATCGTAGAACCTGTACATTAAATTACGTCAATATTAGTTGAATAATACGCGTTGTACTTACGCTAGTAGCAACATCCGGACGGATGGAAGAAAGTTTGGCAAGTCGTTGCAGAGACTTCGTTTGCTTAGCTCTCTCAGTCAATAATGTCTCTCCACTTAATGCCTCAATCAATTGCTGTTTACTGCATCCAGTGACCGCCGTGACTCTCACAATATAGCCTGAGGCCGCAGCACAAACAATTTGCGAAAAAGTATTCGTATCGTGGGCGTCAAACGTGTCACGCTTCGACATACAAACTATGAGATATCTGTGTCACACTTGCTCTAGATAAATGACAGTACTGTTTCACGTGAACTACACGTTACGTTACACTACGCAGGTTATCCGTGCTCGGCCCACTGTTCATCTATTAGGGAGTCTAATAAAGTAGCCATGACGTACCGCTTAGAGTACGTTCCGTCTGTCGAAAAACATTCCCCATCAGTTAACAGTTCGCCAATCGAAGTGGCCTGCACATTGCCACTTCAACTTGCTAATTCTGAGAGCTACCTATGCCAGTGACTGGTTCTTCGGCGTATATGATTCTATGGATTTGGTAAAGACACTATCTATAGCTCGTTGGAAGCTCCAAGCTCATTTAAAAGAGCATCTCTCGTTATTATACCGCCTATTTGGTGTGTCTGACGAATGAGTATAAATTAATGAGATGCGTGAGTAAAAGAAATAATTAGTTATAAATAAAAAAGTAAGATTGATTAAAGCAACCGAAACACCGCGTGTGCGTTATGAGGTCACAAGGAGTTATGTGAAAGACGTCGCAATAAGTGTTTTTTCGACGTCTCTTTCGCATATTGGTATTTCTTCTAGCGGTGTCGAAGTAAATTCATTGTACTTTCCCATTCTTGCAACAAAAATTGTTCTTCGTTCGTCAATGTTCAGAATTTCTTAACCACACACGTTGCGATTCCTGGAAAAGTAGGTTGATTTCACCGAAATCTATATTATTATTGGCCAAATATGGCGAGTATGTATGGTATAGAGGTATGAGGGATGTAAGGGGCGAGCCAACATCTTTTGACCCAAGTCAACCTCACCTGCACGCGGTACATCCTGCTGATCGACGAACGAGGCTCTGACAACCGACCGATGGCGGTATACCCATCCCAACAGGCGTCGCTAAATGCAACAGGCCGGTGACGGGCAGCAGCGTCACTGGTGCGAGAAGCTACGCCCTGCGATCGCCAACCCGCCTGCCCAGCGTGGCGATTACGGGCAATATCCTCCAATGCAGGACAACAAAAAGCCACGGCCCCTAGTTCCCGGCGGCCCCGCTATTCCTGGTCATGGTGGCGACCATGGTAACGGCGGGGCGAGGGGTGCTAAGAATCTCCGGGCTACGGAAGGCCACCACAAACAACTGACCCTGGCGACGTATAACGGACGCACGCTAAGGCTTGACTCGCATCTGGCGCAACTCGAGGTGGAACTTGGGAAAATTAGGTGGCACATACTGGGGTTGAGTGAAGTCCGAAGAGAGGGGGAGGACACCTTAACCCTAGAATCGGGCCACCTTATGTACTTCCGAGAGGGAGACCAACAATCCCAAGGTGGCGTTGGGTTTCTGGTAAACAAGTCCCTTTCTGACAACGTTGTGGAAGTGTCCAGTGTGTCGAACAGGGTAGCGTACCTTATTGTGAAGCTCACCGAGAGGTATAGCCTTAAGGTGGTGCAAGTGTACGCACCGACCTCAACACACTCGGACGATGAAGTGGAGGATATGTTCGATGACATATCGAGGGCCCTCCACTTCACTACAAAGACCCAGTACACCGTTGTCATGGGGGACTTTAACGCTAAAGTGGGAGTACAGAATTTCAGCGAATCGGTAGTAGGATGCCATGGCTTTGGAAGCAGAAACCATAGGGGGCAAATGCTCGTCAACTTCCTCGAACGGGAGGGGCTCTTCTTGATGAACTCCTTCTTTAAGAAACAGCCCCAAAGGAAGTGGACGTGGCTAAGCCCCGACACTAGGACTAAAAATGAGATTGACTTCATCATGACGAATAAAAGGCACATATTTAGAGATGTCTCCGTGATCAACAGGTTCAATACCGGTAGCGATCACCGACTTGTCCGAGGCTCTCTGAATATCAACTTCAAGGCGCAACGTGTCCGTCTGATGAAGTCCAGGCTCCGACCAACACTGCTCCAAACCATTGCAGGATCTGAAACATTCCAGCTAAACCTGGAGAACCAATTCGCTGCCGTGGAAACCACCACAGACGTAAACCAGAACCTCGAAAATGTGACTCGGGTCCTCAGGGAAGAAGGTACGAGATTTTGTTACATGCAGCGTAAGGGCAAGAAGTCCAAGCTTTCAGAAGAGACTTTGGGGCTAATGAAGGAACGACGTGAAAACCCACCCATCACTTCGTCAGAAAAGCGGACTCTAAACCGAGAGATCAACAAGAACGTACGACACGACCTCCGGTGCTTCAATACTCTTTCGATCGAAAGAGCGATCGAGCAGAATCGAGGGTCAAAGGTGTTCGTACAATCTCTTGGAAGAAGCCACCTGACGAAGTTGACCACAGCTAGTGGAGAAGTCGTTGCTTCGAAGCCGGCAGTCCTTTCGGAAGTGGAGGACTTCTATGGCCGATTATACGCATCGCATGCATCTCGACCTGATCCCGAAAATGATCCTAGAGCCACGTTAACACGCCATTTCACCGAAGACTTGCCAGAAGTCAGTATTGGCGAAATCGAGATCGCTCTTAGACAGCTTAAAAATGGAAAAGCCCCTGGAGAGGATGGCGTTACAACAGAGCTACTAAAAGCAGGAGGTAAACCCGTACTGAGGGAGCTCCAGAAGCTTTTTAACGCTGTCCTGTTCGAAGGGAGAACTCCAGAGGCGTGGAGTAGGAGTGTGGTCGTCTTGTTCTTCAAAAAAGGAGATAAGACCCTGCTGAAGAACTATCGACCCATATCCCTTCTAAGCCACGTCTATAAGCTGTTTTCAAGAGTGATCACGAACCGTCTTGCGCGTAGACTCGACGAATTCCAACCACCGGAACAGGCTGGGTTTCGGAGCGGATACGGCACCATAGACCACATTTACACAGTGCGGCAGATTATACAGAAGACCGAAGAGTATAATCAGCCCCTGTGTCTAGCATTCGTGGACTATGAGAAGGCCTTTGACTCGGTTGAAATCTGGTCTGTTCTGGAGTCCCTGCAGCGTTGCCAGATAGATTGGCGATACATCCAAGTGATGAGATGTCTTTACGAAACCGCCACCATGTCCGTCCAAGTACAGAATCAGCAAACAAGTCCCATACCGTTGCATCGAGGAGTGAGACAAGGGGACGTTATCTCCCCGAAATTGTTTTCAAATGCAATGGAGGATATGTTCAAGACGCTGAACTGGAAAGGACGTGGCATTAATATCAACGGCGAATACATCTCTCACTTGCGATTTGCTGACGATATCGTCATTGTGGCAGAGACGCTGCAGGACCTGCAACAGATGCTGAATGACCTGGCTGACTCTTCTATACGCATCGGCCTACGGATGAACTTGGACAAAACCAAGGTCATGTTCAACGAACATGTTCTACCGGAACCGATTGCGATACACGGCGCCGTTCTCGAAGTTGTTCAAAAATATGTGTACCTCGGGCAGACATTGCAGTTGGGAAAAAACAACTTTGAGAACGAGGTGAATAGAAGAATTCGGCTGGGCTGGGCAGCGTTTGGGAAACTACGTCGAGTCCTTACTTCGCCGATTCCACAGTGCCTGAAGACGAAAGTCTTCAATCAGTGCGTCCTACCCGTCATGACATACGGAGCCGAAACGTGGACACTGACGGCTCGAATGGTCCACAAGCTCAAAGTCGCTCAGCGGGCTATGGAAAGGGCTATGCTCGGTGTTTCTCTGAGGGATCGCATCAGAAATGAAGTGATCCGTCAGAGAACCAAGGTCATCGACATAGCCCACCGGATCAGCAAGCTGAAGTGGCAGTGGGCTGGCCATATTAGCCGTAGAACCGACAACCGTTGGGGTAAACGAGTTCTAGAGTGGAGACCGCGTCTCGGCAAACGTAGTGTAGGACGTCCTGAGGCACGATGGAGTGACGATCTGCGCAAGACGGCTGGCAAAAACTGGATGCGAGAAGCCCAAGATAGACCTAAGTGGCGTGCAATTTGGAGAGTACCAAAAGTGGAGAGGCCTATGTCCAGCAGTGGACTGCTACAGGCTGATGATGATGATGATGATGATGATGAAATATGGCGAATCGCGAGTCAACGGGTGAAATTAAAGTCAATAATATCCGTTTGTAAACACGAAACATGTTTAAATATTTTTGTTAAGTTCATATTACTTTAATTCGATTCCATAGAGCACAATGGTGAATCCTTCAAGTGTGGGAGTGTAGGAGAATTATTATCTTATTATCCTATTTTTTGTCAAAAAGTTACATTACTATGCTTTTCTCGTACCCTTTAAACTTAACACTGGCAGTGTAATGTCTTCCAATGTTAAAAGCCAAGTATGAAGAACACAACATGAAGTTTATATTCCTCCTATTCATAATCAGTCCTATATATAATCCCATTATGTTCCCACTGCTGGGACTCGAGCCTTCATCTCATAGAGGAGTTGGCCCATAATCCACCACGCTGGCCCAGTGCCGCTTGGTGAATAGGCTAGTGGCCAACCCATGTCGAAGTTTTCAGGCCCCTCGCAGGCCCTTGACATAGCTTGACGACTGTTGTCCTAAGACAAACGACTGACGACGACCGACGCTTAACGTATCCTCCGTAGCACGGAAGCGCTCAGTTGAATAATGCCACTAGCATGCACCCATCTAATTCCTGACCGCAGGAATCGTTGCATAACTTGCTGATAGGCTAAGATTGCCATGTCAAGCTCCGCTGCGAGCGCTTCATATTCCTTATATAGGACTAGGAAAAAGGTCAAGGTCTTATTTCTTGGTCACGTCAAACGTTTGTTGTGTCATGGGCAGAATCGGTCAGCCTCAGTATGATTACGTTAAGAGGAAACAATTAATTGCAAACAGGAAGGAAACATTTTAATGAATAAATGAACGAATTACAAATACTTAGGACGTATTTGTCAGGCAGTAATAGCGCATCTCATTTATTTCTCTCTCTCTAACGAATCTATCACTAAAACCGGATTAAAGTAACGAAAAAGAAACCAAAACATTTTAAGTTAGTAACTTAAACCAAAACTTATTCATTATGCCTGAGATATTCATAATTTCAGCAATGTATTTTGATTTATCATCATCGTAATCATCACCACGCGGCTACAAAAGCGGATCGCAGCTAGTTCGATATGAACAATATTTTAACCGAAGCGGACAATGTATCCATGGCCCTTACAAAATTTACAATCGCTACAATTTCTAAAATATCTGACCTAGATATTACTACTATCGATAAAATTATGTAAGGTATAGGTACAAGGCTAGATATCCATTGGAGTACAGAAGCAGGAGGCAGCATGCAGTGCTCAGTATGGTATTCATAATATGTCAATGGGTTTGGTAAAACAATACAATACAAACAAGTTTATTGGTCCTAAATAAACCTTTGTTACAGTTCTAGTGAGTCTCTTACCCTTGGCTTGTGGCATGACATCAAGAGCCAATTCTTTCCTGGCTGTAGTGGACAAAGCAACAGAAGGTGTTCAGCATGCCTAGACAAAATTCAAGCAGGCGTTTTTCCGCACACGCTACAGACAGAACGTTCCCGGGTCCCGTCTACGAACTTAGCGTGCCGTCACGTGACTTTTCCACAGGTGATGTCAACGGCATACATTTCGGAGTTGTCATTTGCGTTAACGTTAACAGAAACATCTTTGTTTACGCCTGCAGGTCCCAAACTAGGCATAACTATAATACTATGGTAACTTTATGACTTATATACATACTTATATACACCCAGGCACCTTGTTAGATATACCCAGGCAGGGTATATCTAACAAGAAACGCGTTTCCGTTTTTTGCTTTTAAACCGCTAAGGCTACATGCATACATCAGAAATATTTTATGAGATACTGTTTTGAGACCAAGATAACTCCTTCCTTCAGTCTAGTTTCTAATTCTTTCGAATTTCGACAGCAAAAGGGACTTCTGAAATCCGTCCCCAAACGCGCAAAAACTTATCATACTTATTCTCAAACAAATGTCTCGAGGTCATACAGCCAATGTCAAATGTAAAGCTGATGTTATGAGACCACTTTGTTAAACAAAAACCTCCAGGAAATATTCAGATTAGAATGAACAAATAGCCGCATTAGTGCTCATACATAATATGGACCAATTACGTTGTCTCGGGCGGCTGTACGGTCAATGCCAAACGCATGGCGCGCTCGTCCCATAAATCACTTTACGCTAGGGATTGGGGATCGCCCAACATCATTCTGTCCCTTACCACGCTTTCAGCTATAAAAAGCTATCTAATAATCATATTTCACTTTAAAATTGATGTAAGTACGTAAGTATGTATCGTCTATACAGCAATTGTAGGGTCTATTTGTAATGTCAAACAAAATAACAGCTTATTCATCATGTGGAAGTATAAACGGTTCTTATAAAAACATTTTTTATCTGTTTGTTTGTTCAAGCTAATCTCCGAAACGATAAGACCGATTTCGATGGGTCTTTCACTGATAGCTGATGTAGTAGCATAGGCAGCAAGAGTAACATAGGCTTTTAGTGAGAAAAAAGAATAAAGGTGCCGCATAAAACTCTTTATCTATACTATCTTCTATGCTAATATTATAAGAGGGAAGATTTGTATGTAAGTATGTTTGTAACGAATTGGCTCCGAAACCGCGGAGAGCAGCTAGTCTTCTATATTTCTATTTAAATCTTTAGTGTTCTATAGTTATCTTCCGCATGAGTGAAGCCGCAGGCGCAGCTAGCGTAAACAACTTTAAGAATGACATTTCATAATAAAAGTATTTCAAACCCTGCTGTGTTTAACCCAGGTTTTATGCATGAAAATTGTAGCGAATGCAGTCTACTGAAACACTTAGATTTCATATCCAAATTTGGATCCAATTCAGTATACGATATTTACTAGTGGCTCTGTCAGCTGTAGACCTCGCGAGTCTTTAGATAACTGAAACTGAATAAATATTCACTGCGCACTTTAAAACAAAATCCTCACATCTACAAATCTTTAGAACGGTCTAGATCCATTTTAGGATAGTAAAACTAGTTTGATAAACGCTTGTGTGTTATAAGTACATATTGCCAACACCATCTAGTTTGAGTTTAGGATACTAAAACATAGGAATTTAATTTTATATAGAAAGAAATCGAAAAACTTAACAGACAAAAAAACAATACAAGTAAACAGACATGCATACGAAAGCATTTATGCCCAAGCTATTGCAGAAACAATTACATTACAGACAATATTGTACAAAAAAGAATTACATAATATATTGTGTTTGTTTAAATTTTTGTGATGTGTGAGTGTCACTGATACTATTAACGAATATTATCACTACATATAATAAAACTGTAAAGGCCGAATTTCTGTACAATGAAAAAAAATATAAATACCGAGTCAGGGGGATGTCGAGTGGAATCGAACTTTTTTTTTTCTTTCTGTTTGTCTGTTTGTACGGGCTAATGTCCGAAACGACTGGACCGATTTAAATGAAATTTTGTATGGTGGTAGCTTATATTCCTGGTCAACAAATAGGCTACTTTTGATCCCGGTAACTTAAAGAGTTCTCGCGGGATAGTTAAAAACTGTAATTAACCGTATCCCGCGAGGCCATGCGAGCGAACCCTCTGGCGGGTCAGCTAGTAATTAAGAATAAGATTTCCTTACTCCTTGTTAATGGATTCTATGTAATTTTTATAAATGTCGTGAATTAAAGTGTATCTTTCTATCAAATATAGAAAGATAAGTGCTGCATTCAGTCTAGATATTCTAGGATCGCTATACCGTGTACACTGTGCAGTGTTCTCAGAATGCTTGGGCCCAACATAATGCTGCAGATTTATCCGCAGCGCTGATTTTCAAGAAAGTAAAATGTATCCGGACGTAGATTTACGGGACGGATTGTATCACGAGCGTTATTTTTGCAACACCGCCAAGTAAAACTGCCAAGTGTGTCAGTGTTATGAGCATCACGTCATCAGAATACACCTATCCACTCCACTCCACACGTGCTCTTTGTTATTCATTGCTATTCAGTGTCTCCAAAATGTATGCGTATATTAAGCTCTGCGTTTTAGCTCTTCAATGGCTTTCTATATCTCGTATTGTTGTTTGTCCGCACTATATACAGTAAAATATATGAATTTAAATTATTACATATTTTTAGACCTTATAATACACAAATAAGGGGGCAAAATGGGTGAAAACGTTTTTATGAAATTCCTTTGTTTTTATCTTATGACTGTGAAACTTTGTATTTAGATTAGTTCATTATTAGTGCATTTATTATGATATGTCCATGATTAATGAAAATGTGTCACATTATATATGTTACCAACTTTATCAAGTTCAGTAATGTGGGGAGCGCAGATCCCTATAACGCAGGCTTCTAGCCTAGTATACAGTTCTAAGGCCTATCTTATTTTATTTGAATGCCAGTATCCAGTAATGTGAAATTAAAATTTGGGTTCTTCTTATGTCGTATAATAATGCACAAAAATTTAATACAGACTTCCATTCTATTACTTTGGTAAAAATCAGTTATTGGAGTGTAACTCAAAAACTACTGTAGGTACTGAATTTGATGAAATTTAAATGGGACCACACGGGAAGCCTCAGCTTTCAAACATTGTTCAACAAAACATTCAAGAATTTTGAGAATCCGTTCGTAAGTTACGAGGTAACAAACGTAAAAAAACACACGAATTGAGTACCTCTTCCTTTTTTTTGGAAGTCGGTAGAAAATAAGGTGTTCCTAGCTAGAATACAATAAAACGTTTCACTGGAGGGACAGCGTGCTCTCTGCGATCGCGGGCGAGTATAAAGCAGGAAGCGAGCTCCACATTTGGATCTAAACTGTTTGGATTCTAAATGTGTTAACAAAATGAAAGTGATCAAGCATTCACTTCGAAAGCTTTTAGATGGCTCAAATGATTTGTAAACGTGTTTACATATTATAGTTTTCACTTAAGCAGTTTTGATATGCTTTTTAAGTGTCCGCACCAGGATCCCCTGTGTCGCAGGATGCATGGACACTCACAATAACACATCACAACATACAAGGCCCGAGAACTAACATTTCTGCTCATCATACAAATATGTTCTGGCCAGTTATCGAACCCGGTGCGAAGCGCTTCTAAGGCAGAAAAACCCCTACCAACTAAACTAACGGAGCCGTGGCGAGCCGATGCAGACTTCGGATTTGCTTACTCAGTCAAAAATCTTAATTTGGGTATCAAATATAGGCAATCTTATCGCTTACAGCCAGTCCTTTAATGAAATGAAAAATTAGTTTATTGCCAAAAATATAACATTACACTAACATTTAATCACTTTATATTATAAAATAAATGCTATGAACTTTCTTGTGTTTGTATGTTTGACAACATGGATATGCTCAGCGTTTTATTGCACAAACATAGTTTACACACTGCTGGTTTTCAGTTTCGAGTTCATTGCTCGAAATGAGATGTTCTTCGAGTAAAGAAAAATAAGTGAGAACAACTTCCAGACAAGCTTCAGATGGACAGTATCATAAGTGTCCATCCGAAGACGGTGGAGAACACCATTGTATTATGTAAACTTTACACTCCTCTACATATATGCGCCATATACATGACGTACATGCTGTGGTACACGCTATACTTCGGTATACAAGCCGAGTACTGTCGCCCACACGCGTCCAGGCGAGAGTATCATTTGTGTAACAATGGCGCATTGCAGTACGGCACTAATGTCAGGCGAAATTTGTAAAGGCCTGAATTATGGGAGGAAACTCCGTTTCCAAAGGCATTTCTGTTATAATAAGGATGTTAAACTTAAAAGGCAAAGAGACAAGGATAGTGCTATAAACCTTTACGTGCAGATAAAGAGAGATGGGTATAGATCGTTAGTCCACAGATATGTTTAGGTCCTTGTTTCTGTGATTTGTGCGTTAGTCAACGGAAACTACACTAGAAATGAATATTATGATAGAAGAAATTTAAGAAAATAATGATTAATAACAATTAAAAGCAAACTGTTAATGTTACATTATTCTTGACTTTAACCGACATACATATCGGTACATGCAATAGAAACACTGTAAGTGTGAGAATTTAGGCTGCATCGTTTAACATAGGGTTGTAGATACTTATATGTAATGGTAGAGAAAGTATTGTGCGTTTTTTTTCGTTCGTTCGTGATATCGCGATCGGGTGATACTTTTCTCATATAAATTTTGAGGGGCACCGGATACCTATCTACTTACCTATTCGCCGTTATTAATAATATACGATAATATCCATAATAGTTGTTCACATTGGTCATAGGTTCATAGGTCCACTAGGCTGAGCCTTTATTATGGAAACCTAGTAACTGATATACATATAAACACACCCAGACACAGGTCATACAGACATGTTCATGCACACAAATGTTTGACTTGTCTGGGGATCAAACTCGGGGCCAGCGACTCCCGCAGGGTTGCTACCAGCTGCGTAACCTGGCCAGTCAGTAATTCTAAATACATTAGAACAGGTGTTATAAACAGATAATTCGCTTGTAATAAACCCTTGTAAACTTCTAAGCATAGAACATGATGTTTGAATTGCAGAGCGCAAATAACGCCCACCTGCGACGGGTGAACGACTCGACGCGTTATAGATAGAGCGATCCTAGATAATGTTTACTATAATATTATAAAGAGAAAAGTTTTATTTGTTTGAATAGAATAAGCACCGAAACTAATGAATCGAAGTGAAATCATTTTTCAACATTAGAATCCTACATTGTCCCTGATGAACACAGGCTATACAGGGTGGCATTTTGCCACCTGAAGGGAAAGTACTCTTAATACTGTAGATAGAAAATTTTACTAAATAAAAACAATCCTTTATTTTTGAAAAGAAATAAAACTGTATTCAAAGATTTTCGAAAATTCGCTTAGGTACCACACCCGGGAATCGAACCGACTGAAATCTGTACAAATTACACCCTCTATTTTTATTGCATCGATCGCTAGGGTCAATATCTCTAACAAATTATATTTTTATTTTTGTTGACCTATTTACGATTTTTGGCTGCGGGAAGCAAAAAAAATATCAAGTCTAATTGGTTCACATTCTTTTACTGCGCCTTTTCTTGTGAAGTTATTTTTTCATAGAATATTAAGGATTTGTGTCGTTACACTAGACGTTTAAAGATTCTACTTTTCTCTATTATCAGGATACCAGCTCACCCTAAATTTATTTTTGTGGCTACGTAACCCTTACACCAAGCGAGCGAAGCCGCTGGCAGGACAGCTAGTATACATGCGCAGTAGTGCCTGCAACCCGTGCGCATACTCACTAATTAGTATCCCACGAGATCTATTCCCGAGAAAGAGAAACATATATCCTGGATATTTAACTATCGCCAAATATTATACAGTTCCAACCTTCACTCAAATCCGACGAGCTACTCGTATTTCAGCGTGGAGAATTTCTAAACATACACAAATATTCTAATATATAATAAATATATAAATTCTAAACATATGTTATAGTCAACTGAACAGAGAAGAAACTCACGAGTTCCTCCTAAAATTCGCATTTAAGTATAGGCTATACAAATGTGATATTTTTTGTACAGGTCTAAGGCGATAGGCATAAGAAAAATATTCTATACATAAAACAATAAAACGGTTAATACTTTTTGAGTTTGTATAAAGAAGAAACGACTCATTTTTAGTTATGGCACTTTTTGTTTTAGGAAATGTATAAAAAATTTAACAATTCGTACGTACATTACTTTCTTTTTCATAGAAAGTCAAGCGCACGTCTGTAAGAAACTCTCCATGACGGTGATTTGATTACGCGCACATATTACGATAATCTTTTAGAAATTATAATTTAATATGTCATAACAGCGCCTTACAACTGTGTTGTTGATATAAACAACGGGAATCAGTAACATGTATAGTATACGTTGTATAGTTTTCAATTTCGTGCATGATACTAGCACGAACATTTCCGTACCTAGTAAGTGCATCGTTGATGTCATCATCATCATCATCTCTGCCGTAGGACGTCCACTGCTGAACACCCCCCCCCCCCCCCCCCAGAAATTTTCAAAAGGACCGGTTGGAAGCGCCCTGCATCCCACGTCGTCCTGCTACCTTTATCAGATTGCCTGTCCACCGTGTCGATGGACGACCTACGCAGCGCTTGCCGGTCCGTGGAATCCGGACTGTAGAACCTTTCGGCCTTTGTATTACTGATGCGTTTGCACACCCCCCCCCCCCCCCCCAGAAATTTTCAAAAGGACCGGTTGGAAGCGCCCTGCATCCCACGTCGTCCTGCTACCTTTATCAGATTGCCTGTCCACCGTGTCGATGGACGACCTACGCAGCGCTTGCCGGTCCGTGGAATCCGGACTGTAGAACCTTTCGGCCTTTGTATTACTGATGCGTTTTAATTGTTTACGTATATATGTATATATAATGTTATGTATGGTCTCAACTAAAGCCCGTTTTTAAGATGCATCAGTTCTGAATCTCTATTTGAGTGAAGATTTGACAGTAAATTCTACACAAATTGTACTAAGCCTAGATTGACTAGTCTTTGACAAAAAGAGATGCGTCCTCGGGACAATATTGTGATACTAGGTACTTTTGAACTGTCATGATACCGAGTTCAACAAGTTATTTCACACGTTTTAGTGTTAAAGTCGGTTCCATTTTTTGGTATATTTTTTGCCCATACTCCACTAAGCGTACTTGTGAAAACGGCCCAGTGTTCCTTTTTCAAAGACAGTGCAAGCCGCCCGGCGGGCAAATCTCGCCTGTGTATATTACGAGTATAAAAGTGATGATAATGTTAGCATACCTACGCTATTTTGATTTATTTTTACCAGGGAATAAGAAATGTGAAATACCAAGGTAATAAACAAATACGTACGTAAATTTGGCAGAACTAAGTTACAAAAACAATATTTACAATCCTTGGAACACTTTCTCTCTTATCGCGAACTAAATTCGGTCTTATCTATTGTTTACGCTGCACCGTTTTGCACCTAACAAGATACAGTGTTTGTCAAGGTTATGAGGATAAGTAAATATAAAGAGCGAATTTAAACAAAGGCAATTGCATTAAGTGGATATTACTGTTTTAATTTTTTTAAAGAAATATATAAACTCGTATTAAGGAATTGGGCTGTATTCTGAAGTGCTCTTTTGTCGATTTTCCAACTAAGCTATACAGTACCCCCCTCTACAAAAATAAAACTTTTCCATTCCTTGATAAACACATCTTACGGCATTTTAGCGCCATCTATCGAAATTGTTGGTGAAACATTTAAGGTGAAGTATTGATGACGACTTATTCCTTAGTCTTATTACGTGCCTTGTCTTATACGCTACGTACTTACTAGAGCGAAATATAATATTATGCTACATTTAAAATCTACTCAATTTTTTGGCCACCAAATTCCTGAAAATTATTTGACTATGGGTTGCACGACTTGCACTGTCCACGAAACAATTTACTTCTTATTTCGAAATTTCTCTTTTCAAATATGCAGTACTTTAGAACGATATACCTAACCTATGCTATGGCGTACTGCCAAATATGGACAGCAGACAATTGCGCTTAATGGTTATAGATTTAACTAACTGGCTGAGTGTAGTCTGCCAAAGCTTTACAGGGTCACTTGATAAAAGCAATAACATGCACTATAATAACTTTCAATTTTGTACTTTTAATTAAAACTACTTGGTTTATATATTATAGTCCCATCTTAATAAAGTAATGAGAAATGCTTATATGCTATCATTAAATTACAAGATTGTTTCCAACCCAAATTTCATCATTACATTCATTTTTGTTCGTATCAAAATCTTGGTCCGCCGAGTACGTTCTTCTTTGTACTGCCTATAATACGAGTATATATAAAATTTACATACTTAATATACTTATTTGAACTGGTAACAATTTTTTCAGTAGCTTTTTTAGCGTACTCGTTTTTATATGAATTTATACAACGACTTCCCACCTGCACGCTTCCTGCTTTGAATCTCAGATGCTTTTCCTATTATATTTCAACACTTTTTTTGTCTAACGAATATATTTACAGAATTCTTTCAAAGTATAAGCCAGTTGAAGTGGCGCAGTGTGCAGGGCGCATAGCATGCAGAACAGATGGCTGATGGGGCCGGATGGTTCTGGAGTGGAGTGGAGAAGACAGACTGGCAAACGCAGCGTAGCCCACACCGACAAGGTGGACAGACGAACTGATAAAGGTAGCAGGGCGACGTTATGGATACATGCCGCTTCCAACCGGTCCTTTTTGAAATTTTTGAGAAGGCATATTTTCAGTTCAGCAGTAGACGTCCTACGGCTGAGGTGATCATGATGACACAATCCTTAATAGATGAACATTTTTTCAGACATATTAACTATTGAATTCACAAATATCTCAATAGGAATTACATGTATTCTCACCTGCATTCTTCCTACTTCGATGAAATCCATTTCCACTCCGTCCAAGGCAGTACGTAACTTATTATAAACAATATATTAAACGCTATCACTTGTTTCACATTGTTCACTTGCACAACATTCCCCAGCTTCGTCTGTATCCGATCGAATCCTGGAGGAAATGCCCCCGTTATTTTTGTCGCGGCTCCTTCACGCCGCGCGAGTTAATTTTAAATATTTTTGATGCACTACATGAACTTTGTGAGTATTTCTGTATATGTCGTTAATTCTGTGAATGCTTCGAGTGTAAGGAATGTGTGGAAATAAGAGTTAAAAAGTGTCACTTTTATGGAAACTTTATGTTTTTCTTGTATGTTTCTTGTACATTTCAATGAAAGCAGGTGAATTGAATTGCCTTACATAAAGTTTCATTGATTAATTGTTAAACAAGAAGTTGGTTGCACGTTCACATTCTGTTGTGTACAACTGCTGAAGCTCAACTGATAGTGTCACGCCTTTACAGCATCACCTATGATACAAAAATGAATTTCTATTTCCCGTGGTGACGTCATGACTTGTGAACGATTTTACCGATTTCATACATTCTTTTTATAAGTATTCTAATACTTCCACGTAACGTTTCCACACCACTGCTTAGTATACATTACTTACTTACATGGCGCTGCATTGAACCCACCAAGACGAACCCTTGCTAAAGAACCCTACCAACTAGTACATATTACAGAACACCTTTTTCACAATACATCTTAGCCGGATATCTATTTATGTTATATATGTGGTCTAGTCAAATAGGTACATATTTTGTATGTACTTTCAACATTATTCCATTATGCAATTGCATTTAGGATACGTAACGATCACTTATCAACTCGTCCCACATCTTTATTTGCACTTAAATTTTACTAATATGAATTTAGACGGTTGCGAAAATATCTCTTTTGTCGTGACCGACCGATGATGCAAGCTTTATTCCATACATTCGCGTATGTAACTTTTTTGTATTATTAGACATAGAGCCCGAACAATGTCTCACTTGTTGACCAGTGATAACTGCAGGGCTATTATGTATCTCAGTTGCTAACAAAATGTTAATTGAAATCTTGAAAATGGCGGCTCTATGTCACTTTGGCAACTTCAGTAAGCAAGAATGGTAGTAAGTTCATAACTTGAGCTGATGAAACTGACAGAGAGCCGCCATTTTTCCAGATTTAATTCAACATTTGTTAGCAACTGAGACAAATAATAGCCAGCCCTACCGGTCGGAAGGTGGTATCGCACTAGACATAGGTCGATATTCTTAAGAGAATATAAAATTGTGAATTTCGCCGTGAGTGGAAATTTGACAGTAAATGCCATACACAATTTACTCAGACTTGTGAACGTAGCACAAACAATTTGCGAAAATGTATTCGTATCGTAAACGTCAACACGTCACGCTTCGGCGTATAAACTATGAGTTATCTGTGTCACAGTGGCCCTGATAACTCTGACATCCCCTGCTCCAAGATAAATGTCAGTTGTACTGTTTCACGCGAATGACACGTTACGATACACTTACGCATTAGTTAATCGTACTAGGCCTACTATACTATAAGTCTAAATTCAATAATGAGCGTACTTCGGGAATACTGCCCTAAGAATAGAGGCTGGCTCTCAAGGACAGATGCCGGAAGACATATTGATGTGACAGTTTCACAACCTTGTAGCTAACTAGGTAATAATAACGCTTTAGGCCCTGAATAACGATTGGTTCAAATAATATAGTTACCGCGGGAACATGACGTTCAGTGATGTCCGGTTTCAAGAATTTATTTTCTCAGCAAGAAATTACATACTTCACTTATGTGTTTAATTAATCCAGGTTAGTATATTAATGAGCTTCGACATTCGATGGACTTAAGATGTTGTTATGATGTTGCAAACTTAGAGGTACTAAATCTTGAGGATCATCCTCTACTAGTACTGCCGCTAAGCTAACGTTTGTCAAAGTTTGATGAGCTAAAAGACGGAATACTGACAGCTGATTGGTCACATATCGCGTCATAGAATACGATTGACCAATGAGCAATCAGTATTCAGTTGGTCAACTAATCAAGGCTTTGACAAACGCTTTAGTAACTGGGAGTAAGTGGCTAGCTACCCCAACTAGTCAGGCAGGCACTAGAAAGTGCTTGACCATGACACTGGTTTTGCTCGAGGTGTTAAAACCCTATGAAAGATTCGAACCGGTTACAGACTATCATTACCACTGACCAATACCCATCTACCCCTCTCTCTGAGAGGAATGCCAGTGTCTTAGCAGTGATGTAATGGACTGATTATATAAGGCATGTATAAACAATCACATTAAACGTCATGTTCTCGACTATGTAAAAGAAGACCCATTATACGAGTAGAAGGTGAGTATCTTATTTATCCCTAACGACCGTTTTCAATAAACTATCGCCGGTTTACCCTACTAGATATAGGTATTTGACACTATTTGTGAATATATATGCTACACATAGAAATGTGACGTTATGTCACATTTCTATGTGTAGTAAGGTAAACTGTGGATAGATAGATTATTGAAAACGGCCGTAAGTCGACTTGAACAATATCTATGGGGTTTATGAAACAGACAACTTCTAGAGCCGGAATTAAGATTCTGGCAAACTTAACGGCTAAACTATTCGCCAAACGAGCGAAGCTGCCGACGGGTCGCATAGAATTTTTTTTAGTTAACTTGTATTTGGTTTCCGTAAGCCACACCGGCCCACATCTGTTTTGCCTTTTGGAACATTTTTGAAACGCGCGCAGTTCTTTGAAGACGTATTATCTTCTCCTAGTCGTAAACGTGTAGGTCCTTAGTGTGGTCAAGACAAAGTAGAGGGCAGTAGACCGCACGGGAGGTCGCCCCTGCGATGGACTGATCAGATCAAATCCCATCAGAGGTCCCTTGCAAGAGTGCACCAGGATGACTGCGAATAGAGGGGGATGGCATGATGTGAGGTGCATTACATCTGCCTCCACCACAACTACATGGCAACCACGACCGCTCTGTCAAGAGCGTAACGACTGAGAAGAAGTCGTAAACGAGTTACAGTTACGATGTTCTTCAAATCTTCCACCTTATGGTATTAGCATTCTTAACACGTTCATCGCCATGGTGGGTCAAAATGACCGGCACTTGATCTACCCATTGGGGCCATGGGGGGTCAAAATGACCGGCACGCCAGACCCTACTTTGCGAAGCCCGTTCGCGCCGCAGAATGCAAAAGCTGTGTATTCAATCATACAATATGACCGGCGCGGCCCCAATGAACACCTGTAACCACTTGGTTTTTTGATTTTTTGATGGCATACCTATTTTTAGGACTTAGAGAAAAAAGTTAAAGAATTAGTAATATGGTCCCGTTTTATTTATTTTATTTTATTTTATTTATATTATTTTATATTATTTTATATATTTTATATTATTTTATTTTATTTTACGTGTCTACGAGCATAACGCACGTTGTCTCATCGATCGAACGCTCGATACGCTGACCGGCATTGTGACCGGCACGGCCTGAATGTAATAATTATTCCGTTTAGGCCACGCCGGGTCGTTATGACCGGCACTTAAAAAAACCTAAAATAAAGCCAAAAAAAAACAAATGTCACTGTAAAACTTGTATAAATGAACAAATAGAACTGAAAATAATCATAAAAACCAATGACATTTTTTTATGATTTTGTAAAATATTAGTCGGCGATGAACGTGTTAACTTGACTATAACGAGGACGCCGTTGCGGACATTAAACTGGGAATGGGCAATAACATCGTAATAGTTATGTGGGCAATCGCAAATTCCGAGCTTAGCCAATGATATAAACAATAGATATACTTATAACCACGAAACGCACCTAAAATACGTTCTAATCAGGTTATCCAGTACTCGCATAGCGCACGCCATCGCAGCATTTAAGGCGTAAAGTATTTACAGATAGACATCTTTTTTAAGATTGGGGTATTTCATTCTTTCAGTCTATTCGCACTAAATCCATTGTTTGTCTTGTTGACCAAAGTAATGCGAATTTTTGTCGCATTAGTGCTGTTTGTTTGAAGCATGCACCGCGTACTTCATACAATATATTAAGTACGTAGGATTACATGTTTATTATTTGCAGCGCGACGAATAAGTAGAGTAGTGAAATATGAACATAACATGTCTTTATATAGTTGTAGACTAGCTCAATTCCTACGTATTGCTCGGCCTAGGTGACGTCAGCGGCACATTGTGTAATACTACTGGTAATATATGTATTCTAATGTAATACGCGAAACATCAAAGACGCTCTGCCTCACATTAATATTAGGCAGTTCTTATAGCTAATGTACCGTAGTTCCTGTTACCTATAATTTTGTTTCGGAACAATGATTATATAATGTATATCAGAAGATATATATCGGAACATGGCACCTATATCTATTCAAGTGCCATTTTTTAATAAAAATAAATAAAATATAACGGAAAAATATCATCGACGCAGATAGTGTGATATTCAAATCACCCAACAATGTATGTAATATGACTCACAATGAGTATTATGAATATGTATAGGATGCGCGGGAGTAAAAGAGGTAAGTAGCTACTCGTACTAGGGGTAGCTATTATAATTTTATTTCATGTCAGGTGGCACACAACCTGTTGGAAAGCATTCACCGTCGCCTATGGATATCTGTAATACTGGGGCACCACAGAACGTTTAAGTGTAATGTGTGTCGACACAGAGAATCCAGAAGGAGAGTGTGATTCTTGAATCACGTTATCCTTAAGCAATTTTTCAACCTGTTGCTTGATCTCTTCTGCTTGAGCTGGTGCTTGCCTGTATGGTTTTACATATATTGGATCTTCATTGACTGTGCGTATGTGGTGTTTTACTATATGTATTTGAAAATATAATGTATGTTCGTAAAAATTTACATAAATATAAGTTAAATAGTGATCACCACACTTTTAATACCAGAAATACAAATAGGATAGCTGTACCTAGTTTTAGACTTGCGAAGACTAATAAGTAATTCCTAGGAAATTGTGTGCGTTTTTACAATAAAATCCCAAAGCACATAACTGAGCTCACAGAGGGCAAATTCAAGTTGACTGTAAAAAACGTTTTAATAAAAAAAGCTTACTATAAAATTCGACATTATAGTATAGAAGATAAAGATGCTTGGAATACTCCACTTCTGGCAAGCTGTCTCTCTGCCACCCATAAAATGTAATATTTGTAGTACCTAAGTAGAAACATTGTAAACATCCATATAAAAAGAATGGCCCCGAGTTTCTTGCCGCTTCTTCTCGGTGGGTTCTATATATTTTGGAACGCGGCGGTAGAGTCTTTAAAGTACAATATAATGAAAAATTGACGTCCATAAGTGCGTCTTTAATGCCTAAATTGAATAAATGATTTTTGACTTTGACTTTGACTTAGTTTGTAAAGGTGAGAGGTAAAGTTTCACAATAGAAAATATCTTTGTATTCTTGACAAAGTTCACGTATGGCTTTATGTTCCTCTTCACTTAAGTGTTCTAGTCGTAGTTTTGAAAGGTTGTCAGTAAGTACTTCATCAACTTCAATGTCGGTTACGTCAGTAGTATAGTTTATGTCACACACATCTTGCTTCAATTCCGTAACCTCAAATGGCTTCTTTACTTTAATGGATTGTCGATAGGATACAATTATCGGTAGAAGCCAGCCCGCGATATAGCTATCGCAGCTAGATCCATACTAGCGACAAGATAAGATGGCAGCTGATAAGTCAATTTGCGAGGTTGTAATAGATTTAACATTTTTTCCTCTATGTTTCAATGATTATAATATACACCCGATTAAACACGGAACACGAAAAAACACTATCGCGAAATACGCGCGAATTTTTTGTCAAAATATTGAAAGACTCCAATTTAATTTTTTGACACTGACAGCTCGCAACGGCCCCAAAAACCCGTCTTCCATCCGAGAGCGTTGCGGGGGTTAGAACCTCAAGAGTGCGGTTGTTGAGTTGTTTTTTAACTCGCTCTGAGGTACGTACGGCCACAGTTGTTTTCTAACCTCAAACCGACTTTGACCAATTCGACATTGACAGATCATTTAATCCTTACCTAATTCTTAGAGAAGAGAGCAGAAGAAGAAGTTTGTTGTATATTGGTCAAAGTTATGTCAAATGCGGGTTGCAACCGTTTACCGATCGATTTTGTTTGATGGTATAAACGTTGCGACGCTCCGGGGTTTGGAACGCTCGAGTTAGAACAACCGAGTGCTTTACCCTGAGGTTCGGAACGGCGTTAGTACGAAAAGTTGCACTCTGAGTGTGCTCTCACTGAGGTTCTGAACGCTCCCTTGTGGTTGCGACGTGAGCGTTTTCGGTACCGTCATCGATGACTATATAAGCGTGTCTACATCAGCAAACATCTACCTTTAATATTCGTAAAGTTGCAAAGTTTGGAGGATGCCCTTAGAACAAAGGCGTCACAGCGCTTTATAAACAAAGTAGGTGCCAACATAATCTCTCATAACTTTGTCAACAAGATGTTGAGTGTATCTAATATCATCCCGCTTCAGAGAGCAAGTTAATCCTTTTGTTTTATCGTCTCATCGTTTCCCGTTCGATCCAGCCCGTCACAAATGTTGGAAACCATTGACGTAGGAAACTCTAAATATCATAACAAACTTATCGTTATCGATTTAATCTTTTTCCATATGTAGATATTAGTGTATACAGGCCGTGGAAAAGTCACGATAAGCCAGTAAAGTTATCGCTCAATATCTTTTGGTAGGATTTGTAAACGTATGTTACTTGTATACATGGTGTCGCAAATAGCAGAGTTTTAGTGGTTACCGAACGAATACGAACGAACGTAGGCAATTTTTTACTGGGCCATCATATAGTGATGGTTGAGCTTTCCGCGTCCATCTGTTGCAGTCGTGTGGTGGCGACCTTTAGTAAAAACATATCCTATCGATAAGCTCGTAAAACTATACACTGAAAAACTGAAAAATACTATAGCACTGGGAAATATTATAAAAATGCTTCTTATAGTGTCCAGAACTGTTCTTAGAATAGTAGATTAGTAGCCAAGGGCTGTAAGGCAGGCCTCGAACTATAGGCGCCCTCGCTGCGCTCGTGCGCCTAAATATCTCGGGCCGCAATTGATGCTTACACCCGAGCTAACTACCCTGCTTTACATCTCGATTGTGAGGTAAATAGAAAAAAGCCGGCATTACAAAAATAAAATTGATGGCTATTATATACTCATACGAAGACAAGGCTGAATAGCGAAGCGACCTCTTTTGTCATTGGGCTGAATACATGATGTCTATTGCCAGTATGATGGTTAGATGTACGCGAACTTTTTGAAAGAGTGAAGTGTATTTTTAAATTACTTACCGCCCTAGGGCTTTTCTAGCTACATTATTACCCTAGAGCGCTAATTGGTCACCTACAAGACCCATTTGGGGGTAATAAGGACCTACTTAGCGAATATGAGAGATGTAAACCGCCCTAGGGCTTTTCTAGTTACATTATTACCCTAGAGCGCTAATTGGTCACCTACAAGCCCCTTTTTGGGGGTAATAAGGACCTACTTAGCGAACATGAGAGATGTAAACCGCCCTAGGGCTTTTCTAGTTACATTATTACCCTTGAGCGCTAATTGGTCACCTACAAGCCCCATTTGGGGGTAATAAGGACCTACTTAGCGAATATGAGAGATGTAAACCGCCCTAGGGCTTTTCTAGTTACATTATTACCCTTGAGCGCTAATTGGTCACCTACAAGCCCCATTGGGGGGTAATAAGGACCAACTTACCGAATATGAGAGATGTAAAATATATTTAAATAAATACTATACAAATGTAGAAGTAAAACGTTTCGTGAGTAGGTATGGTGTGGTTGTAGCGTATTGGTGGCCTCGCCGTACGTCTGGCCATTCGTAGATGTAATGGGGATGGAGGAAACAAGTGTTGTGACTCTGTAGTCACACAACTTGATTCCTCATTGATCACTGACAACTGCACGACATGTACATGTATTTTGGGTATTATAGTTTGGGTCGGTTCTTTGAATTCTTGCTTATAATCTAGAAAATCATATTTCTCGTCTCAATAGACTCGACCCCCACACAGTTCAGGTACCAGTTACATAATTTGCAGTTTCAAATTACAAACGAGCATTAAACTCTTGAGCCAATACATTCGAGAATCACCTTTGTTTTTACATCAGCCATCATAAATCTAAGAATTAATGAGACATATTCGCGAATAGAGCGAGATCGTACTTCCTATAATAAAGCGCACACGCCTGTGCTTACGCACGTCAAGGACCATATCGCATGACCTCATCATGCTCCACAACGGAGAACAGTAGAAAGAAGTAGTTCATCTTCATTCGTTAGTCGTTAGATTCACAACACAAGCTAACTCACCATACGAATTGTGTTTAGTTATTTTTTTTATTTTCGTATGGAAACCGTCAACATGTCACGCTTCGGCATACAAACTATGAGATATCTGTGTCACAGTTGCCCTAGATACATGACAGTTTGTATAGTTACACTTACGCAGTAATTTATGATAGGCCCAAATTGGCTAAATCCAATACGGAAATATCTAACTCACGTGCTATTTCCAGGATACAAACTAGCGTGTATTTTTTCACGGAAACGTGTGTTGAAAATTACATCATAATCAACTCAGTCGTTACGGAGTGAAAGAGTAACAACCATCCATACTATCACATTACTCCATTTCGTTCACGTGGACAAGTTTTACAAGAAATGAATAGATTCGAAAAACAGAAGCCGAGGACAGAAAGACATACTTAAGCTCCCTAAAAGTGATGTGAAATTGAGTACCTAATATACATATCGATGAAAAATACAAAAAAAAACTAATTTCGTGAATGGGATTTTGAGTATAAAAGCGCTGTTTAATAACTAGACTAAGGCTGAGCTTCTTCTGCCGCATTTGGGTTGACAAACTAGCATACATTCGATTTTTTACATGCCCTTTGATTGCATTATTTTCAAGAGCCAGATTTTTTTCCTTTTGTCCGATGATTTTTTAAATATCCAGAAAACTATTTGCTTTTCCTAGGAGAGTAAAATGTAATCAAGTACGATTTAAGATTGATTTATACTAAAATTATCCGGGTATTGGCTTTTGCCGGCCACGCTCGCTTCGCTCAGCTACGACTTGTAGTCAGCAGTCTAAGCTAACCTAACGCGCCTCCTCGCTACGTATTCGGTAATTTTCAGGTTAGATTGTAAAGTATATTAATATATATATGCTATTCATCTACAGGGTAACTCATCTTATAGGTATTCATGTTGTGATTATTGGTTTATTTTTTTAAACGAGCGAACGAAGCGTCTCTGCTGTAACTGGCCAAATTGACTTTCATCTATCCGTATGTTTGTTAGGTTGTATGTTGTTTCTCCTGTACTGGTCGCATTTTTCAACCAATCGTGACGAAACTTGGTAAGTATGCATGTTCTACTAACCAATCCTTTTTTTGCGTAAGCGATTTTTGAGTGGGGTAATTTCCTAAAAAAGGGGAAGTTTACTGTAGCGCTATTTACCGTCCGATTTTGATAAAATTTGGTACACGCATTAGTTACCAGTCTCTAAACAGGAAAAGTGGTTACTGAGATAATTGGTTGTGAAGTTTAAAAACTAAACGATTTTAGTAATATTTGGGAAGAACATTGGGTACCAACAACATATAAAGTTTTAGTAAAATTGGTCAAGACTGCCGCTGATAAAACTGTGCTCGCGAGCTCTACTGTTCGCAAAACTGGCAGTAATACTTGCTGTATGTATAATGAGATATTGCTAGCTTAAGCACTGCATTATAGTACCGTTCAGTAATGGAGTTATGTAACTACTGACCCGATAACCTGGCTATTGTGTTCATCTCATGTGCCATTTGGGCATTGTGTTTTGCGCGACCATTGTCAATGTGGCGAGGGATTTGTTTAGAGATTGGAATATCATTTGGATTGTAAACAAAGGTACTTTACAACGACCTTGGCGCGAGGGCTGGGAAAACATCACCTAGTGATCTATAACAAATACGTAGGGAACAAATTTAGATTTTTAACATTACCAAATTTGAGAGAGTACTTAGTGTTTTTACAATGGCTCTCTTCGATCGACCTTCGTCGTGGACTAGTTTGGTCAGCTATAATTTGAATGCAGTTAAATGAAGAGCGAAACTTTTACGAAAATAGTTATTGCGTAGGGTTAAGTTAAAACTCATATGAATATAGATTGGTAAAGAAAGCGGGGTAGACAGATTATGATACACTCGAGTAAGATAAGAACGTAAGAACTTCAGTTGACCCCAAATAGTAGGTAAGCATTTAACATATGATTAAATACTCTAAGGTTGACCCGTAACACAGATTACAGAGTATGTAATGCAGTTTGCGCTCTTAAGCTCCGTTTCTATAAAATATCCTATGTACATATTGACGGTTGACTTTACTAGGTACTTGTTTAGACATTTTTTAAACTTTCAAGGGATACGGGACGGGATGAAAACATTAGTATTTATTTGTAATGAGCTCCTGATATTTCAACATTGTTGCAGACAACGATCGATGTCGCGGGACGACGGTCATGATTAACTACAAACGTAAATTATTTCGTTTAAAAAAATTACTCTTGAGGAAACTTTAGTACCCTACCTAATCGAGTAAAATCACTATTACACTAATACAGGCATAAGTTTGTGAGTGTGTTTGTGTGTTTGTTACTTAACGCTTAAACGGCTAGACCAAATTTAATGAAATTTGGTATGGAAACAGAATAAGCGCTGGATACCACATAGGATACTTATCATCATCATGCATCACCATGCGAGTGTAACCGCAAGTGGTGGACAATACAAACAGGCAAATTAAGAACTTTTGTAGAGATCGATAAATCAAACCAAAAAAATAATGGGAGGCTATCGATATCGTTCTCCTATTGGCCACTTCCATACTAAATTTTAAGAATGGCAATTATCTCCAGTTTATGAACAGCAAAATATTGACTAAGTATATAATTACCTACACAGAATATTTGGTTTATGTACAGGTGTCAGGTAATGAGGGGAGCGTTGTCAAGCAAGAACAATACGAATCGGAATGTCCAACAGCAGCATGACATCATGCCGACAAGGACGAGTTATGTAAACTCCACGTTATTTACATACCGCATTGGAAATGTTTCACATATTTATATGTAAGGCGCTCCATTGAGACGAGGATGGCGTTATTCACTAACACTAATCTATCCCTCTTCACGTGCACAGCTAAGAAGAAAGAATAATCCTATTACAAATTACTCGGAAACCATCCAAGCAATTGAAACTATAAAATATAGCATGTGCGAAATTTATTATTAGGTACTTGCTACAGAAAAGGGATTCAGAGTCATACGCTTTGTACTACCGAAAAATACGTAAAACGAAGTTCTTTGATGGTTATTTCAAACTAGATGTTTAATTATTCAGGTTTTCCAGAAAGTATTCCGTAAAAGATTACGACGAAAAAAGGAATAAAACCAATGTTAAATTCTTTACTACCACTACTAAAATACCTTTTTTGTAATATAATATCCTCTTATTTATGCAAAACCTATCAGATAACTATTTGTTTGGTGATCATAAAAATTATGGCATGAACTTAACTGAATATGAAATGAAACCCGGGTCGACGTATTCGATCCCTAAAGGTATATTGCCGGTAATTAATAGTTTAATATGTGTCAAACTCACTACAATTTGAAAACAAAGGCTTGTTTGAATTTTAATTTTAATTTACATTGTATATGTCTAATACATATATATAAGCCAGTCATTATCGACACAAAAAAGATACATCGCACACGCGCATGTATCTACCATTTTTGTATGTGTTGTTAGGTGTCCTGAGATTAAATTATACTGAAAATTGCAACCCTGAAATCCTTGTGCTACTCCTGTGGTGCTCGAAAAACTGCGAATTTCTGGCTCTTATTTCAGTTTTTTTGAAATAAGTACTTGTGGCAAGCGTTTTCAGGTATCTTTGATCTAAACTTTTGTTAAGAAAACTAAAGTTACAATTTGAGCCCAATTCGAGCACTCTGGGTCGATTGGTTCCGGAGATACAGCTAGTCAAAGATGGTATATTATTCCAAAAAGTGCAAAATTGTCTATAGGGTAATTTGCCATATGTTTCGGTTGGAAGGGCAATGTTTCCAGCCATTACAGGGCAAGAGATTGAACATCTCAGGGTGATGACCGCAGTACATTGCTATGCAGGTTTTGAACTCTTGTAGTTTACAATTCTGAATGGGCCTTCAACTGTTATGGGCATGTGTGATGCTTAACATCTAGGGAAGCGGCTTGCCTGTCTATTGACATAAGAAGAAATCCTGGCTACTTCCCCAGCTCCCTACAAAGTTTTAGATAGTCTAAGACCATGTTTTAGATAGTCACAACACGACGCGGACGGTTCTAGAATATAGTCTTCAACAGTGCGGGTAAAAGTTAGTAATCAAGCAATTGCAATGCAAGCCGAGTAAGACATGCTAATTGGTAATCGAGGTATCCTAATTAACTCGGCAGGCTGTGGCCAATAGGGCAAAACTAAACTTGATTCTTGCAAGTACATTTCCATCTATTCTCTGATTCTGTTTATAAACGGTTTCATTTAGTGATTTCTTATGCTGTCGCGATTCTGATACATTGTACCTGCTCCTGACACTAAAATATATTTATATATGTGTAATCTTAGTCAACAACATGGGAAGACACTGCCTCTCATGTTACAGGTTCATATCCTATATGGGAGGTCAATGTTCCACTGAGTTTTGTAACATATTATTGCACAATAAACGTATTATAATTTTTATAGTAATTAAACAAGTTTAACACGGATTAAATTGCGTATAATTTGATATTTTTTTTTACTTTATCCCGACATTTGAAACACGTTTTAGTGAACATGGTCACGGCACGGGTAGACTGGATGGCAGTTGTCTGGTAAGTATACCTACGTTTGTGAAATTATTGTTATGACGTACCGCTCAGATGATTTGAATCAAAACGTTCCCGATGCACGCAGTAGTCACTCACTATTGTGCTGGACGCGGGATTTTGTTAGCTTGATCACTGGATCACAGGCAGGTGGTACTTGCCTACCATTATCTCTATTGAAATTACGGTGTTTTTAATTTCTATGGCCCTTATTCGGACGAAGTCGCAAGCATAAGCTTGTTAAACGTTTTTAAAGTGACAATGTCACTTATGCAAGAATTAACTTCAGAAACGGGATATTTAACATGCATTGTATTCATTTTGAGCTCTCGATATTTGGGCACAGTAGCATGCGCCATGTTCCCGAGTAAATAACTCATTCTTTCTTACTCTCGTTATTTCTTGCAAAAGAGGAGACGTATTGTCTTGTACGTAAGAATTATACGACTATGGGGTTTTAAGCCTATTTATGCATCTGTATAGATTTCAAATTTTAATGGCACATTTGACGTATAGTTAATAGGCTAGTACTCCATGCGTCACAAGACCAACGCGTTACATCCACACCACACATGTGTTCTCTACATGAACGATACACGATGTGAAAGTATATCTAACAAAGACTGCTACAACGACCTCGGCAAAATTATAAATTCGCAGTGCGACATCTGGCAAGCGGTACTTACGGAGAAAACTAAATAAAAGGTAACTGCACCGAGAGCCGATACCCAATCAGGATCTTTCGTTCGGCCGAGCATCTAATGATCGCAATAAAGTTGAAAAGAACGGAATCGCCATCCGAGTAGCTCTATGCAAATATCTATATAATTATTGCATTAAAAATTGTATAAACGTCCACCATCACACGCACAATAAAGGGTCTACCTAATCTAATAACTTTAAAAAACATGCAATACTTCTGCATTAATGCAAACGTATGCACATCTATAAACAGGCTGTCCCTAGAAGTCGATGTCAAGACGGAAGTGGAGGATAGGTCAAGTTATAATAGTTATCGAAGTAATACTTATCTGTACTTATGTAATTATTATAGGCATTAACAATATCGAGTAAATCTACACCATGTGATGGTGATTAGCTCTCGTTACTAAAAATCTTTTTTTTTCATTATATTTAAATTATGTAAGCCTAAGGTTTCTATAAATTGTTGACTAAAATTTTAAGCCTGCTGCTCGAGTTTCGTTTCTAATGTTAATTTATATACACGTAAAGTATTTATATAATTTTAGGAATTTGGTAGATATACCATTTTTTTGTCGTTAAGTTTGACTTTTTACTTAATTTACCGACAAAACACGTTAGGCATCAAACACTTCGATCCAGATTTCGTTCATAAGATGAGCATCTGAAATGCTGTTCCATATTTTTATTTGCTAAATGTTCTAGCAAGAGTAATGCAAATATTTGGTATATTGAACAATCAACCGGCAAAAAACTCACGTTAGGGATCAAACACGTCGATCCGGGTTTCGAGCATAAGTATCAGATGTTCATCCTTATCAGTGCATCAACAACAGTGTCCTACCACAAATAACTGCGTACCGTAACGTGTCATTCCCGTGAAAAAGTACAAACTGTCATATATCTAGGGCACGCCGAAGCGTGACGCGTTGATACTTACATTAATAATACTTTTTCGCAAATTGTTTGAGCTACGGCCTCAGAAGCGACCAATAACGAAATTATTTTAAATTTTGTTTTCCATCGCAGTATGGGCCTTAAATGGCTAAATATGAGTATGACGGAAGCTTTACATTGCGGATGTTATAAGAACAAATAGTCTCTAGAATGTTGTCAAGAACACACAGACAGTGGGTCCAGTTTATTTTGGTCATTCCTGCCGCCTTCATAATATACTATTCTGTTAAACTTATGCCGATATTCGACAACACTTTAAAATCGCCAAGCCCGGACTGTATCGGTCTTCTATTTTAAATAATGTTGTGCAGCATACTGTTTGTGCTAAGTGAAAAAGGCAGTTACGACATTTTTTGTAAATAAAATGCTGAAAACTAAAAGCCTGGCTAAAGAACCAGCCCGAGCCAGTCAATGGAATAAACATGTAGGTAATGATTACGATTAATCTATCAATTGAACAAGTACAATTTGAAAAAATTAATACTCACTTCCATTCTATTCAGTTATTGGAGTGTGATCTCAAAAACTACTGGACCGAATTTGAAGAAATTTAAATGGGACCACACGGGAAGCACCAGCTTTCAAACAAAAAAGAAGTTTGAGAATCGGTTCACCCAGTCGAAAGTTTTGAGGTAATAAACATATTAAAAAATGCAGTCGCATTGAGTATCCTCCTCCTTTACTCCTTATACTCCTCCTTTGTTGGAAGTCGGTAGAAAATGAATTCTTATTTCCTTTGGTGAACGCGTGAACGGATGGAACAATTTCGCCAACTCTTTTTTGTGTTAATTATTGTCAGTAAAAGGTTTTTATTAAAGAAAAATCAAGAAAAGATGGGAGGTTAAGGCGAGACCGTAGGCCGAGCTTACTAGTAGTTTTTGCGTGAAAGAGTAACAAACGTCCATACAATCATACATACAAACTTTGGCTTTTATATAAGGATACTTTAGTATTCGTGATTATTGTGATACTGCTAAATAAAATAAAAACAAAATAAAAAACTACTTAATTATTGTTGCATTTGTGTGACAGCCCTGCGCACGGGCGAGTATCAGCCCTACGATAAAGTCATCCGAGTAAACCTTGAACCCATTGTTCGTCTGATAGTTGCGATGTCGTAACAGTTTTCCAATTCGGACGTTCCGACTGGACGCCAACTGTTTTCACTTCCACATTCATCAACGCCTAGGTTTTGTGTTTCCTTACTATCCACTCGGCTTCGAGTATAAAACTAACACCGTGAGCTTGCCAACCGCATGCACTACAATAACTGATAACGTCTTTAGTATATTAAATAACCTTATTGTATGCGTTAATAGGAAGTAAATGTATTGTGGTAGGAAATATCGACATTTTAGTTTTTTGCATATATTATTGCCTTTCTTTAAGTCATCAGGTTCCGGAAAAAGCACAATGCCCACCACTAGGGCCCGCTATGGACATGCATACGTGTGCACGTGTAACGCGTCGCGCAGGGACATCTCTAAATAATGATGGTGAAATTGTATTGATTTCACGGTCATTCCTTGAAGATATCGTAACGAACTGCGTTACATATTTGACTGGTGAAGCCAAGCGAAGTAAGCGTGTACTCTCCACCGGCGCACAGTGGTAACCTTGGAAACCAGGAGAACGACAACACAACAGCACAGCGTACAAGGTGTTACACGTGTCGATTGTTATTTCGTTGAGATTGAGTTATCGTCCTGTGGGACATCGTGAACACGTGTATAAGCTGGTACGGAATTAATGTAGCACCTACTGTCTTGTTATGTTTTAACACATAACATTTCATACGCAATAACCCAGATAAGGCAGGGTTCTTGGAGAGCACTACGATGTTCTATAATACACTGCGATGGTGCCAACATTGTTGACATTAAGTTGGACCTGCCTAGTTTGACTGTCTGTCCCAGGTAATGTATTCGTCAACAACTTTGAGAGCTGAGTTCGCAACTGATGCTGGGGTAGGTACAACATGGGCATTAAACATAATTTTCATCTATACATACACCATGAAAGGGTTGTTAGAACTTTCACCACTAGGGGGTGAAGCGAGCGAAGCCGGAGTTGAGTCATCTGTTTAATATGGATATAGCATCATCGTCATAGATGGAGACGTTCCTTCATAGTGGTGTTCAGAGGATAACTGAGGTCGTATGCCACCTACCGCAACAAAACAATACATGCTGCATAGTAGCAGACGTCCACGGCTATCTACTGAACACCACTATGAATATGTATTAAATATACAATAAAAAACCTATTATTACACCTAACATGTCAGTTTGTATCGAAACTGCGAAGGTACGTACTCTTTCACGAGTTTTACTGCCTCATCCTTGATCGCATCGTAACTTTTCACTGCACAATAGCGTTAAACTTATCGGGTTTTATAGCCACCGCTACGGTTAGAGATACACCACAATTGTCTGTTAAAAGATTCCCATCCGCTATCAATGTGAAATAACCTAAGAAAAGGAAGATAGTTCAAGATAACGTTCCTCTTTAGATTACAGCGATAATCTTGCTCGAGTTGCTGACTTGTTGCTCCATTATAAGGACTTTAAAGTGAATAAAGTGCAAGAAATAACTCGTACACCTTTACCAAAAAAACTTGCATATCATATCTACATATAGCCAGCACACCCTGAAATTTAGTAATTTTAGTTCACAAGTTAGGGTCACATGAGGAACTAAATATATAATCTGAAAATATCAAGAAAATTGATTCTTAAAATCTGGTCTATTGAGAACTTGAACTGTAAAAAACTTGCAAAAAACTCTTAACATCCAGAAAATTCAGAAGATTATGTAACTCTACCTTATATAATTATATTTGTATTTACTGCTGACAATACCTGGGATTTTAGACAGATTAATAATTACTTACTGAGTCATTGGCATCTAATCCATACAACCTGGATCTAGACCCAAATATGTCTGGTGACATAGTTATGGTAACTTATCTATTATAAGACTCCTATGTTATGTTGCTTCTTATAGAAAGTACGATTCAGGTAAACACCAGGCAGTTTTAAGGATTGCCGTAGGATCATACCTCGTAATAGAACCAACTAGACTAGTCTAGCCCTACTCTACCTCACAAGCTTAGCAAAACTGACGAAACTCTTTAGAACATAATAAGATGACTTGTATGAGGATCGACTCTATAAAATCACCTGATTTTTAGTAGAAGTAGTTTTGCAACTGTACTGGTACAATGATATAAAATGCGATAACGTACATTAACACGTAACACAGACAGTGATCTTTGAAAATGTCAGTTAACTCGAGATTTTCGGGGTATAAAACTTTGTAAAGCTACTAGAGTACATCTTCGAGGTATCTTTAATTATTGTATCATATTTATCTACTACTGAATTCCCTTTCCTGCTTTCGAGCTACTCCCTCTAATATTTCTTTCACAGGACATTGACTTTCTTAAAGAATAAAACTAAATTTTCATCAGTTCCATCACCAATCGTGATTTATTTCCTCTAGCTGTCACTCCTTTAGGTTGCTGGTGTATTTAAGAATCATAATTGTCATTAATGTATTGAAAAATAAGCAAACCAATACCACGTTAATAACTATCATGTAATGTCTTATCATACAAATGCCGTCATGGTGCACCAGCGGCCACTGCGAGATCGTTGTGAACTCACCAGTGTCCAATTAAAAAACATTATCTAGTTTTGTTTCGCGTAATTTCTAATGTTAGCCGTCCGCTGTGTATCAACTATTATTTTACTCAAATGGAGAAAGTGAAGCCGACGGACGGGGGCCTAACTGCTGCGACGGACGAGCGGCGGCGGCGGCGGCGGTGTTGTACGACCCGTCAAGCCTCTGCTAAATCGGTAACAATCGTATTTTGTGGGTTTAGATATCGGTCACCTTTGATAACTTATCAGACGATGAAATGATTGCTTGGTGGAACGGTTATGAGGAAAAATGAGAGTTTGAAATCAATAACAAAATCGATGAAAGAGAATCATACAACTTCAATTATAAACTATGGAATATGAAATGCTATGTTTGTTTTGATTAAAATTAGAGTAGAAAATTACCGCGGTGGTCGTTCATAAAGCGATAGTCGTAATCTTTCAGCGTTTGGAATATTGTTTTTGATAGCATTTGCTCGAATGTCCAGGAGTCAAAAAAGGAGAATTATAATTACCATCTGAGATTTCTGCGACACATGCCCAGAAGTTACGACAGAGATTCTCAGTAGCGGTTAAAACTGTCCGTTGTGAGGGGAGCTTACTTGTAGTAGTCCCAGTCTTTTCAGCCGAAGAGGAGAGACATTGGAATGACGATGCAATATCAGAGCATCCGTAGAAGATACATTTTCGACATGGAACACTACCAAAGAGCTAAAAACGCAGTCGCATTGTTACAACACAGAGCGCGTCACGCCGGCGTACGATTCGGGATCATTGAATCGTAGACACGGTGCCAAAATACGTAACGAGTTAGAATTACATGCGCGTTTTACCAGACGCACATTCTCTAGAGCTGTGTAAAACGGTTGTAAGGAATTCACTTGCAACTACAATGTAAACTGTTCTTTATTGTTGATCTGGTATGTTTATTGCCGTTTCAACCAGAAGTCAAATCAGATATTTTTTATGCATATGTTCTTACAATATTGATGATACCGTGACAATAGAGGGTATTACGACACAGGGATGGAGTGTCGATACCAGAGCCTAGAAATTGTTTCGTGAACAATTACTCATATTTCCTGTCTTATCTACTATATGTTTTCTTTTTATTTATTTATTTATTTATGATACACAAAACTACTCGTAATTACAATCAATTTCTCACTTATAAATATAGATGCTAATACAATTATTTACTGGATTGTAACTCAAAATATCCCATCTATTTCGGTACTTTATGTTATTCTGCATAACATAAAGTACCGAAATAGATGGGATTGAAAGTATCCACCTGCAAAGCAATGATCTTTGCAGATGAATACCAACAGGTTGATGCAGATATATATATTATACATAATCGAGAATCTAAAACTTTAAGCGGGGTGGATTATGCAGACGCAACACCGCTGTTGTGTCTGTTTAAGAGGATTGCATAGCTAGTACTTTCCATGCAAAAAGAGAAAACTCTTTTCTACCTCTTTCATTGTCCGATTTCAGTGATTTTTTTAATGGAGTCATGACATTGTTTACTATGCCCGTACGTTTTGATTTTTTCAGTATTTCAAAATACTATAAATTTCCTTTTTTAGAACTTCAAAAAACTGTAAAAATCAAAACGTACGGGCATAGTAAACAATGTCAAGATTCCATGAAAAAAATTTATCTGAAATCGGACAATGTTAAGAGGTAGAAAAGAGTTTTCTCTTTTAGCATGGAAAGTACTAGCTATGCAATCCTCTTAAGATGGAGGATATCTTTAACAGTTTTTATGTAACTGCTAAGCTTAGGACCAAAAATGTCTAATTCTGAGTTATTTAAAACCAGCTCATTATATTGACGAATATGTTTATGTATTAATATGTATTATGTTAATAACATAATGTTTAATATAGGTACATACCTAAGATTAATTCTTCTTGTAGTGATATATATCTAGTTGTGTTCTTGCAAACAACGTTTATTTATATTATCATGTCGTTTTCCCATATATTCATATAAGTTTCAATGTTGTCTAAAGTCCTAACAAACATTCACACAGAAATTTGCACTGCCCATAAACTACGAAATAATAAGTCAGAAAACGTAAATGCGTTAAAAAATGACCCAACAAAAGTCGTGTTCAGTACGTCATCAGTCGGACATGTTTATTGCAAGCGAGCACACTTCAAATCGAATTCGTAATTCTTCTAAGTCGTATTTGGAATCATATATCGCATTGGTTTGAAGGGCCCCTTTTGTGTGAAATTTGTACTGAGTTATGCTTCCTGATATTATTTCTTCGTGCCCATAAATAGATAAAAGACTGCTTGCAAATAGTTAGTTATACTGTACCAAACTTCTCTGCTCCTCAACGTATTAGAAAAACAATAGAAATCTGCTAGACAATCAGTGTACACGAGATTATAGGATACGAGCTAATAAGAAGTTAAGATACGCACCGTGTGTGACCACACTTGCAATGGCCGACGGCGGAGTACAATTAGTATTAAGTGTATTTAAAAAATAACGTGCAGTGGATGTGGCTGTTCTTGCTGGTGTTAGTCACGACACGACTTATGACCAGGCATTGTTAGATGAGTACTCTAATTTAAAAGCAGGCTTTCAACTAACAGATCCATCAATAATTAACGTTGAATCGCGATTCACCACATTTGGCCAATAATACAATATATTTCAGCAGAAATCAACCTACTTTTCCTGGAATTGCAACGTGTGTGGTTAAAAGATTTACAACAAACGAACCCATAAGTAAGTTTCTGTTGATTCACTGTACATGCATTTATGTAAGATAACTAATTGGTACTGTGAGCTGATGCGAATGTGTTCCCATATGTCGTAGTTCTGTTCTGTACTGGAGGAGGTCCTATGGAAAACTTCCCGCTCAGTCAGCAGACCAGCTCTATGATTTTAAAGTTACATTAATATAGTCATGCATAATTTCAAAAGCTCCGGATTTCAACCCAAAGCTCAAGATTTCAACGCTTTTTAATTTAGGTAAAATACCCGTTGACAATCAATAGTTTTTCCACTGCCTTTAATCACATTGGCCACGTAGAAGCGTAGGCGTCGTGGTTTGCTTATTTTTATTATCCAGGTATCAACCATCGAGTAGGTTAAGCAAGTTCTCTGCAGTCACTACTTGGATTGGTGACCGCTAGCGTTATTTTCAACCTACTTTCAAAAAGTAGGAGGACCTCAATTCGATTTCATTTTTTGTGTGTCCTCAAAACTTTTTCTCTAAGTGAACCGATTTGGATGATTCTTTTATTATTTGAAAGCTAATGCTTCTCATGTGATCCAACTTAAATTTCATTAAAATCTGACCAATAGGTTCTGTTGGATTTTATCATCAATATTGAGTCTTAAATTTTTTTGAAAAGGTATCAGTAATAGAATGGGAGTCAATTACAAAATTTTCAAAAATATTTATCAAGCGCTTTCGTGCTTTGGAGAGCATTTCAAGCGGTCAATCCTTAATTTTTGTTTGGAACCAAGTCGGAAGGATTTGGTCAGTCTGAAAACTTCGGACTGGCCACAAAAACTAAAACCGTTTTATAACCAATGTGGTGGAATAAGACTACGAATATTTGAGGACATTTGCCGCCTATCCTCTCTAGAGAGGAAAACCAGTGTCTCAGAAGAAAGAACGTTATGGAGAGATTATTTAATGATTATGAGTAATGAAATAAAAATAGTAATATGTTAATTTAAAATTGATGTAAAGACAACTATTTAACCGACGATTCAAAAATACCTATTGATAACATTATTATCGAGTCCACCTTGGGGTGGAAATTGGGTTAATTAAAAGCATTATAAATTTAATCGTACATAGGCAAATAACTTACGTATCATGCCAATGTTATCCTGCGGTCATGCTGAGATATTAAATTTGAAATGCTGAAATAATATCACAACTTACAATATAAAGCGACAACTAACGCACATTCAATACACAAACAGAATAAGTTTATACATGTAAAAAACATAAAAAGCTGCTGCCTGAAAGAACGCACGGACAAAAACAAAAAAAACGGAAATGTAAAATATAAAAAAGTATGGTTATACATGTGCATTGGTCACCTGTAGCCGCCTGTCGTCGTCTCTCGCCCGCTGCTCCGCTTGCCGTCTCCGCCTGTCTTCGTCGCGTTTCTCGCGTTGCGCCTGCGCGGCGGCCGCGTGCGCGCGCAACTCGTCCAGCCTCTTGCGCTGCTCCGCCTCGCGCCGCTCGCGTGCTAGCCTCGCTCTGTCTAGTACTTCTTGGGACGCTGTTGGACAAAGCGCTTTGTTAGCTTATGTTTGTTGATTCTTATCATATATTAATTCTATATATATATATACCTATAATAAAAATGTAACGAATTGCTTTCAGTACATGGAAGATATATTTTGTTAGAATTTTTGTCTGCTTATCTATTTATGCGCTTGTGAACGCTAATCTCAAAAAGGTCTTATCCGATTTAGTAAAGTTTTTCACTAATATGTTGTGGTAAGCTTTACTTAACATTAAGTGTTTGTTTTATGTCAATAGGATCATAAATAAAAAAGTTGTTGAAATGTAAAGAATAACTGTCTCGCCACAACACCAAGACCAAGCGAGCGAAGCCACTGGCGGGTCAACTAGTTATCTATAAGAATTTAATTGCACAGTCACGAGCGACAACATGGAAACGCTTAACAACTTTTCAAACTGATTTTCTCCTACTGAGCTGATTAAAATTTCATGTTTTTACGAACATAGTACTCTGGAACTCAATTTTTTATTGAAAAGATCCTCCTATCTTCATGTTACAATCGTTATTTCACGACAAAGTAGTTGTTAAATTAGGAAAGTGTTGTGAAGCTGTTGGTAAATCAAGCATTATCTAACGACAAGACGGAGTGGAGTTGGGAATGCGAATCGTAAGAGATGAGGAATTGCGATTTACAAGGTAAGAAGCATTTTGAGCAAGACGCCGCGCCGTTTTGGTAGGTACCACCGCAGAGCCAGATATTCTGCCGCGAAACAATAGCGCGCAAGCGTTAGGCGCTTTGCAGACGGCGGGGCGGTCTTTTTGCCTTTTAGCCCTCGGTGTGCGTTGGTATAGGATTCCCTTTGCGCTACCGCTCGCGATGAAATTTTCACGCTGAATTCGATATTGCACCCGCTCGTATCAAGATGTTCGGATATTAATTACATGCGCTTTAAATTAAATCACACTTAATCATAATTAATCATGAACCCACAACGTGTACGTATAGCATCTCATAGTCACTGCTGGTTGATTATACATATTTTATAATACTACTAGACCATTTATCTAAATGGGTCCAGGTCAACTAGATCGAACTCCAATCTGGGTCCAATTAAGTAGAATCTAAAACTTGTTTATTACGATTCCAGCTGATACAGCTCGAGGGAAATACGAGCAACTTCAGCTTTCGGAAGTTTAACAAGAAACCAGAGATCATGCAACAGTTTCAAAGAGAAAACCTTAGTTTGAGGTAGTAACTGTTGTGTTGTCTGCGGCATCTCATCGCATTTCCGTGGATTCAGGTTATGTTTCTTCAACTGGGACCTAACACCGCGTCCCAGATGTAGTCAACATTCCGAGTTATGAGTAACCAAAGTGTTTCTAATACTCAAGCTAAGCCAAAGACTGTAATGACCTCTAGAACGTAGACTATGTAAACAAGAGGCCTAAGCTGGGGCCCGCCCCACGCTGTGGTGCAGCGCGGGTAGAGGGCGCATGCAGGGTAATGTAACGAAGTGAATAAATAGTTGGCGTGAGAATTGCAGAGCGCATCCACACCAATGTCAAAAAAAAAAAACAGATATTTGTTTTTAACTTTGTATGAAAACAACTATAAGCGATTAACTTGTTGATATTTGCCATATGAATTATTCTAACTAGGTACATATGCACACCTTCAGTATTTCTACATTTTTTGTTACACGCTGTATAATATAATATCACTCGACACAGAAAATATTAGATAACGCGTGGCTGAAGGTCTAGCTAATAGTTATCGCTGTCTAAGATACTCGTAATATCAATAATATAATAAATGCAAGAATATGTTTGTTAATGAGTATTGATGGTTTTAGTAATCATTCACGCCGATACTACTTGACCAAGGACAGGTAGATAGATATATTGTCTCTAGTGTAAGTTCTTAACCACACATGTCGCAAAATGTCCTGGAAGAGTAGTATGATTTCTGAGAAAAAGATTTCTCAGTATTATTCGCCAAATGTGGCGAGTCTACGGGATAAGAGACGACTGTTATGTTGCAAACAGGCAGTATCTGGGGACGTTTGGACAAAATGACTTCAGAAATGTAAAGGAATTACCTCAGAACTCGAGTTTTCCAGTTGTGTTTCGGTTTCCTCGTGTTGTTTAAAAAAATAAAAAAAGAGAAACCCTCCTTTAGAATGCTTCACCCATAACATACACCTTAAATTATAAAGCCGTACGGTAGGCAGTCTACGCGTGACCATGTTCTCTGACTAGTGTTGAAACGTCGGGATACAATACAAAAATATATATAGATTTTACCCTTTGCGTCCCAGAGACGTAAATATACGTCAGTTTCATTCATAAATCATTTGTTTTAATTATCACGGTGTAGGAAGGGTTAATCCGTTTAAAGTTGTTTAGTCTCAATGTATGAGATCGCAAAAGCCTAAGAAACGTTTTTACCGTATTTCACGTTTGGCGAGAAGATCCGTAGAACGAAAGTCACCGACATAGCCCAGAAGATTAGCCAAATTAAAGTGGCAGTGGGCAAGGCACATAGCACGCAGAACAGATGGCGGACGGGAGCCGGATGGTTCTGTCGTGGACACTACGGACTGGCAAGCGCAGGGTAGGTCGTCCACCGACAAGGAGAGACTACCTGATAAAGGTCGCAGGACGACGTTGGATGCAGGTCGCTTCAAACCGGTTCTTTTGGAAAATTATGGGGGAGGCATATGTTCAGCAGTGGTCGTCCTACGGCTGAGATTTACGGTTTGATGGCAGTCCGTTTCTTCCCGTTTTAGCAACTGCGTAGTTGATTTGTCGTTTGTGGAACCTGTCCTGTAATCTTAATTTAAACGTCAAGCTTCTTTTGCACATACAACTCATTAAAGTTTATGTATTTGTAGCCTTTGTCCAACTCCGAGCATACAATAATCACCACATTATGAATAGCCATTCTCTCCGGTCCACTTCTGAATAACCGATTTATTGGTCATAAACTAATGAACGAAACGCAGTTTATTGACGTCTGACATGTGAGAGAAAGTACTGATGATCTCCGCGGTTTTATTGTAGTTTTCGTTTTTACTAGAGATGTTATATTCGATAGTAACAGTCTCTTGATTGTTGCTCGAGATTTGTGGCGGTGTAGATGTAACGGTCGAACTTGAACGAATGGTCGAAGTATGTGTGTAGTGAACAATTAGTGACGGCTAATGATCGTAAGTTTTCAAACGGGTCTTTTGTTTATTACATGCCATGAACATGCAGTATATGGTATTACGGATGCCAAGGTATTGCTGTATGTTTCCATAGCACATTACAAGATCTATGTCTAGTTGGCTAGCACATTTCCTTGGATGAAATGTCAATGAAAAATGGAAAAATATGTCTTTTTGTATCCATTATCAGTTCGATGATATAAATATATTATAAGTGATTCTTGACAACTCATTCAGAAACAATTAAATTTCCCGCAGAGTCACGTGTCTTCATATTAAATATAACATTAATTATTTTCCTCCGCTGTGATTTCTGTCACCTTTAGATAGGACATTTGCCCACCTCTTATTATTAACTTTATATTGAACATGTATTCTACACAGACTGTGTACAACCTATGCCTGTGTGGGCAAATGATATTTAGTTCCTAACCTGGGGCCCTACTCCCAACTCTTAAAGTAGTCATGTTTCAACCTTACCATTAAATTTGGTACCACCACGTCAATATAGCAAGCTTCAAATAATAATGGATTATGATAGACGTTTTGATGACGTAGTATGAAATACTTCACTCAATTCGCGTACTTTGACGTGACTTTTGACACTAAGTTTCATTGTTCCAATGTCAAAATTTGAAGATCCGTACTCCAATCTCTTAAAGTAGTCATATTGCAACCTTACCATTAAATTTGGTTAGCCGTTTTGTGTCGGTGGGACGATAGTAACTATATGATTATTCTAAGCTTATTACAAAACGCTCCTGATTTATGATAGTTTCGTAAAAGGTGGGGGTAGGCCCCCTGCTCCTACGTCAGCGCGTGTTGCATCCAAACGAACCTACCTAGACCAGTATTTTCTTTTCTATGGAATCCGAAACCGAAAGATTGTCCACCTAATGTATGTTGTCTCCGACAAGAACTTTTGCCATAAAATTCAGCACCTTACGAAATTAGCAGTTCAAATAGATCGCGATTGATGTCGAAAGTAGGCAATGGAACTACAACCAACAACTACATGTGCAATCTGAAACACCACTGACTAACTATCCAATCATAGTACACTCAACTGTAAACCCCGTACCTATATCATGAGTTCCGACCGACTGAAAACCAGCGCCAAGGTTTTCAACCCTAGCATATACTGGAGGCGGGTCTCATTCCCAACATCACACAATATTACAAAAAGTGTTTTGTTTTCAGGTTTAGTTAATTGCTTTGTTATCTTTACCATGTAATTTATTGTTATGATCTGTAATAAATCTATATTCTATTCTATTCTACCTATATTAATTTCCATTTACCGATCAATGGCATATAAACAAGTACGGCAACCATCACGCCCGTAAAATGCTTTCTACCTTGTATGGAACGCTCTAGCACAGCCTGTTTACCATGTGGCTGTCGGCTATAAAATTCACGACAAGGCACTCCCAAACTCCACGAACCCTTAGCCGAGCTGCGACCCAATTAATAGCAAGCACGTACCCACCACATGGAGCGGCACCGGCACGCAACCAACACGCTGATCAATAACTCGGTGAATGGGCATGTCTGCAGCCACACATTTCATTGAATGTACAGATCAATAGGTGTAGTTGGTAAATAATGCAGCGTCACAAGAACGGAATGTCGCTCCACCACCTACCACTTGCCGTTCATTGGGTTACGATTGAAACATATTTTTATGCGAAGACTAGAACATCAGCTCTTGGAACTTGAATTTTGTACACTTGTAGCGCATGACTCAGACTACACTTTAATACATAAACTATACACGTACAACAGTAGGTAGATCTACATTTTTTGTACGAGAGTTGAGTAACTTCATAAAAACGATTTAAATTATACATTATATGCTCGGCCATTTAGGGGCGGCAGTTTAAGAACTTTAGTTTATTTATTTATTTTATTTAATTTTACACCGAGGGCAAATCACTTGAGTACAATACAAATACATAATCCATTACTACAGTCGATTCTTAAACTAGGTATATATCATCCCGTCGATTTGAATTGGTAGAGACTTGATATATCCATGACATTACAAATGTTCTATAATCCATTCTTTGAATTTGAATGTTTACGATTAGGGGCTCCTGGTTATACAAAGGTAGAAATGTTTATTTTCTTGTGTGTTATAAATTTATCGAGTGTAGTTTTATTTATAAAAAAAAAGTTAGAAATGTGATACTAATATTCTAAGTAGTTCCTCGGCTAATCATTATTTAAGAGCAACTAAGGGATTTCGTCCAAGCTACCTTGAAACGTTATTGGTAGTGTTGGTATGTCTGTACCTAAATGGATTTTATCTCGGAGTGTATTGAACCAGGAAGCCGGATAAATTAAGACATTACTCCAGGTACCTTGAAATACATTCTTCTATTTACTTATATTAATTAAGTTTAGATGCTTTTCTCACAATTTTCGCCATTAATTTAAAATTTCGTTATCCTAAACGTGGATGAATCTCCTAAGTGTGTGCTTATGCAGACCACTAAATATTTAAAGCCAAACCTAGCCCAGGTTCAAGAAAGGTCAAGAAAAGTGTCAAGATTAAGACGAAATATATGGAGAAGACAATTAAGGCCTCTAGTATGCCTTGATGATCCTTCATGATGTATGTACAGCCATCCATTAGATTACGAGTATTGTCGTGACGAAAGCAATGGTTCTTGATACTATTTAGAAAGGAGAATCATTGTCACAGGTCCCGTTAGGCAGGTCGACACTCGGTCATTTAAAAAAAACAACAAAACTGCTGTGATGCAGATGGATGGTTCTAGATTCACACTTCTGTCTGCTTGAGCGAACTACGTGATGGGCGCCAGGCGTGGTGGAACAGTTTGCTGTTTCACCACGCCTGGCGTGTTTGTAGCGCAATTAATCTAATACTTTTAGAGAACGTGTTTACGCAGATGACAAAAGATGCATGAATGAAATCTTGGTGACCTGGCCTCGAGGTCGGTATTAACAAATAATCTTAATCAAAAAATAAACAACGAATACGTAAAAAATACTTGTTTGGACTGGTTAGGAGCCAAGCATACTAATAGTCCCTGAGGTAAGGCCTGTGTGGGGTGGCGGGAGCATAAATATTTTAAAAAGCTGAGCTTATCTACAACTTTGATTCTATACACTTTTGGCTTATTCCTAATCTTTGTCTAGTTACGAGTATGAGCACCGAAAAGCGATAGATTTTCAACAATGTGTTTTTCTTCTCACGTTTTTTTTATAAAACAGTTTTGAGGTTTGCCGTTTTCAACCCACAGTTTCAACCCACGAGTATTTAATTCCGTTTTCAACCTAACATGAATGCCGTTTTCAACCCACAGTTTCAACCCACGAGTATTTAATTCCGTTTTCAACCTAACATGAATGCCGTTTTCAACCCACAGTTTCAACCCACGAGTATTTAATTCCGTTTTCAACCTAACATGAATGCCGTTTTCAACCCACAGTTTCAACCCACGAGTATTTAATTCCGTTTTCAACCTAACATGAATGCCGTTTTCAACCCACAGTTTCAACCCACGAGTATTTAATTCCGTTTTCAACCTAACATGAATGCCGTTTTCAACCCACAGTTTCAACCCACGAGTATTTAATTCCGTTTTCAACCTAACATGAATGCCGTTTTCAACCCACAGTTTCAACCCACGAGTATTTAATTCCGTTTTCAACCTAACATGAATGCCGTTTTCATCCCATTGAAAAATTAAATAATTAATATTCCGTGTTCAACCCACTAAAGCTTCCGTTTTCAACCCACAACTTTTTACAAGCTATAACTATTATGTGATCTGTGGTATTGCCATAAAATTGAATTCCGTTTTCATACCATCGAAAAATAATAAAATAAATGTTCTAAATAAATAAATAAATTCTCTCTTTCCATCCACAATCATTCATTGTCTAAACTACGATCGTACCTTAGTCATAAAGAGAAAAAACACAAACTTTTCCGCTCTTAAAATAGACGGACGCGTCCTATCCAGGAGATAATATTAATTAAAACCGCTCGGTGAAAACCTGATGAATATTACATCGATGATTGATGAAGGAGAAGCCGATTAAGAAAACATGGATAGTGCTCAAGACGTGGAAACAGTATTTCTTATTGGTGTGGTTCATTTATCAACGAAAGTATTCAAAGTATGTGTATCCAAAATTTGACAATCCAAAAAATTAATTTCAAAACGTATCTGACTAGTGACGTGGTTAAAAACAATCAAGGGAAAGTGGATTCGCATACCGTGGGTACCGCACTTCTTTATCACTACACTAAATATTTGTTTTATATAAATTGGAAGACACAAAATGTTAACATAAAAGAATTGAAATAGTAAATGTTAATTTCATTCCCCAATACAAGAGATAATGCTTGTTATTTAATGCCAGCTACCTATCAGCGACAAGGATGGAAAGTGTACCAATAATAATACTAAATAATTTTGTATAATAAATGCTCTAAGATATATGTATTTATTATTTATGCGCATTGTTAATTAACCACACACATTGCAGTTCCTGGAAAAGTAGCTTGATTCCTGCGAAATGTATTGTATTATTGTCCAATTATGGCGAATCGCGAGTCAACGGGTTAAGTAAAGTTATTTGAATAAATATTATTTTTATATTTATTATAGATATATTTATCCTTAGCGCAGACCCAGTTCGCTCTTGGCGACATTGTCGTTTTGTGTTATTATACTTCATAGATTGCACTACAGTCACACCCGATAATGGCGATTTTATTGTATTTATTACCGTTTTTACGACACTCCATAAAGAAATATAGTTGATAAAAAAGTGTCCTATTTCACCCCTATATATCTTAGGCAATCCACCATAACGACACATATTCTGTCAACATTTCAATCGGCTACATAATATGAGTAAGGTTAGAAACAACTTTGTAAAAATGGGACAGATAGACGGACAGCGCGACAGCACAGGGTTAGTAATAGGGTCCGTCGTCGTCTCTACGGAATCCTAAAAATTAAACATCCTACAAATCAGATGAGTTTGTAAACTAACTTGCAAGGACTTTTTCGTAATTTTTTATAATAACACCTCGTTTTATTTGTTGAGGGTATTATTACCCTAAATTTGAACTTTTGAGTGAATTTCTGCATGAGCATGAGGTTTCTGCCTACACAATACTTCTCGTTTAGCGAACCTATTCGTAAAAACATTAAAAATACCTATAAAAGTAATCACATTATATACTTTCTGCGCCCCGCGGATTCGCCCGCGTGGTGAGTGATGATTATCATGATGAAAATTATCATTATGTACGTCTCTTCGGTATGACACATTGCAAACCATACATGAAGTAGTCAAAATCAGAAACGGTATTCTCGCTTGGTGGTTAGAAGAGAGTATTCAATTTAGGCAACGTACATGAGGTAGTCAAATAAAGAAGTGGTCCAAAACAGAAATGGTCTTTCTTAGAACTGGACTTATAGCGAAGTGGTCGAAACCAGAACTAGTCATACCTAGAAAGACAAATTAAGAAGTGGTCCCCAAACGTCAAATCAATTTAAAGGCTATACGACAAAAATAATTAACAGCGCAGTCTGCCTCGACAGATATTTGTAGCGTAACGTCAGATCGTAATATTAATGCATTATTGTATGAAAATGGCGAGAGCACAAGGTTTCTCCAGCACATTCGGTCTACTTTTCCTTCTTTACAATAACAGTTTTTGTCATCGGCCGTCTAAAGCAACGCTACACTTTAAACGTCTCGAGGTTACCGCAAAAAATCTAGTCACAGACCGGAGGTAGATTTCCTTCTTCATTACCACTCTTTTCTACCTAGCTATAATATACTATTATAGCTATAGTATATTATTATTAGGAAAAAGATCGAGTCACACATACAGTACCTTAATTTCGCACTTGCAACTAATAACCCCGTGGCCGAAAGGCAAGAGTGCTTACCTTGCGTTCGTAAGGTAGCAGGTTCAAGTCTCATCAAAGGATATTATTTTTATTTATCGTGAATTTGATAATAACTACAATTTTAAGGCGAAAGACAGACTGACACGATTACGCGAAGTGCAACCCACGCCATCGCGTAAAGTAGTTAGCTCCGTATCTTTTCGCATCTAACAGTGGTTTGATAAAAATTAACATAAACGTACATATATTTGCATAATAATCGTAAATAAACAATCTAAGAAGGAACCACTGGAAATCACAGCAAGAAAGCATTTAAACAAAAGTTTGATCTCATAATTATTTATAAAACTATAACTAGGATTCAAAATGAGTTTTTTTGAGAACATTACCTTCAGGAGTAAAAGAAGAACTTCAGACATTAATTTAACCAATGATAGCACGGTTATAACACAGACTTTAAATGCAACTGTAAATAGCTTACCAGACATATCTAACGACGAAGAAAGTGAATTAGTTAAAGAACTAAGAGATAAAATTGAAACTTTGACAATAAAACTAACCAGTGCAGACTTGGAGATAGAAACACTTTTATCTGAAAATTATGAACTTAAACGTGCTAATGAAGATATATGTAAGAAAAATGAGCTATTCAAAAAGATTACACAAAGCCCAGCAAAGCTAAATAGTACACCCAAAAAGAAAGGCACACCAAAAAGAACATATGAACAAACAGCGCTAATTTTAAATGAAAAAACATTTTATGATAAGGAAGTACAAACAGAACATAATATAGAAAAAGAAGAGAAATCACAAAACTTATGCAAAAAGAAGATTAAAAAACCTAAAAATAAATACAAATCACAGAATAAAGAAATTTTAGACGAACCCGAAAACTACCTAAATAAGATACCAACACACATAACACAGAAAACAGAGTCTTCACAGCAACCAAGCAATATCATTTTAATTAGCTCAAATAAACAAAATAGAGTACTGCACGTGGCTGAAAGCACACTAAATTCATCAAGTGGAAGTACTCTACTACGACACTACCTTACACCTAACGGAGGTATTCAAGAACTTTTACAAGGAATAGAGACAAAAGTTGCGGACTTGACTATGAACGACTACTGCGTGGTGCTCATTGGAGAGGAGGACTTTAAAGAGAATAGTGACTACATTAAACTTATTCGTCTCACTAGAGAGACTCTGTGTAATATACAACAAACAAACTTTATTATATGTCTACCTACCTATAAATATTCTCCGGATTCTAAAGTAATGAATTATCTGAGTTCATATAACTATAAAATTGATATTTTTAATAAATCACTATATTTAGATAATCTGACACATAAGTATGCTATTGTTTTAGACTCTAATTCATGTCTATCATACGACAATAATATATTCCATCTTCGTTCGGGTATGTTAAAAAATTATGGTCTGCGTACCATATTAAACAGTGTCGCATATACAATTAGGGAAGCTAATAATAATAATAATATTGATCCAAGCTATGACTCAGATAACGATAAAAATAACGAGCAACCAAATGTAGAGTTTTTTCGTTAATAAATATATATGTATCATGCATCAGAACATCGCAGGATTATTACGAAAAGCTGATGAGCTAACTATTTGCTTAGATGAACTGCGCTCTGAAAATAATTTTGACGCTGATGTTATTTGTGTAACGGAGGACAACATTAGGCTGGGCTCTGAAAGCAATTTAGTGTTAGCTAACTACCAACTAGCGTCCAGTTTTTGTAGATCAGATATTTCAAGAGGCGGAGCTTGTATCTTAATTAAAAGTGGAATTCAGTATAGAGACCTCCCGGAAATTAAGGCTCTATCAATTTCGGGAGTATTTGAGTGCTGTGCCGTAGAATTAATTCCCTATAAGATTTTGGTTGTATGTATCTATCGAGTACCAAAACAAAAATCAAAACATTTAAAAGTATTCTTTACAGAGCTAGATAATCTTCTTCAGATATTGTATAAAAAGCAATACAAACATATGGTTGTTGCTGGCGATTATAACATTAATATTTTAAAACCTGATATAAATTCCCGAAAGCTAGAGCAACTGCTAGCAAGTTTTAATCTCAAATTAACATTTAAACAACCAACCCGATTAAGTAGTCAAACATGCATAGACAATATCGCTCATGATTTTAAAAATAATTGTAAAGCTGAAGTGGTTGAATTCGCGCTATCCGACCACACAGCTCAACTACTGATGTGTCCTGTCGACAAAAAATGCATCATTGATAGTTGGTACATAAAACGGCGTGACTATAGCCAAGAAAATATATCTAAGTTTATATCGCACATTAAAAATCTCTCCTCAGATCTATATAGTATTGACGACCCTAATGATGCGTATAATTACTTTATTGAAACGTTTAAATTATTTTATGATTTGTGTTTTCCTTTCACACAAAAAATTGTTAAATCAGTTAAAAAGCCAAAATGGATATCACGTGGGATCAAACTATGTAGTAAAAATAAACGGAAACTCTTATGGCAATACAGACGACACCGTAATTGTAAAAATAAGAATAAATTAGTAAACTATTCAAAGCTGTTTAAAAAAATCACTAAGCTCACCCAAAGAGCTCAAAACGACTACGCTATAAAAATGGCAACAAATAAGTCTAAATGCATGTGGAAGATAATAAATAGTTCAAAACAAAAGATACAAAATGAGTCTGTGTTGCGAATAAAAGTAAATAACAATATAATCACTGACCCATACAAAATATGCAATGCATTCAACAACCATTTCATTGATAAAATTAAACCTATTAAAAATAATAGTCAGAAAACAAACTCATTAATTACAAGTAGGTCCAATTCAATGTTTTTTCTTCCGAGCACTGCATTAGACATATTTAAGATAATCACTACGTTAAAAAATACAAATAGTGTAGGGTACGATGGAATCTCTACAAATATTATTAAACAAGTTGCTGTATACATATGTGGACACTTAAGCTACATTATGAATTTATGTATTAGTGCTGGTACATATCCTGACGCACTTAAAGTCTCCATTATTAAACCTATATTCAAAAAGAAAAATAGGGAATGCATAGATAACTATAGACCAATCTCACTTATCCCTATATTTTCAAAGATACTTGAAAAATATATTTACGCGCAGCTCTACAACTACATGGAAAAGAAAAGTATACTTTGTAACGAACAAAAAGGATTTAGGGAAAATAAAACAATAAATATGGCAATATATGATTTTTTAGATAATGTTATGACCAACATAGATGCAACTATTCCAGTTTGCGCAATATTCTGTGATATGACCCAAGCTTTTGATTATGTTCACCACAATATACTTTTACAAAAACTAGAAACATATGGCATTAGAGGAAATACTCTAGACCTTATAAAATCATACTTGAGTAATAGAAAACATTATATTGAGATTACAGAAATAAATATTCATAAAAAACAAGAAATAATTCATCGGTCTAAAGCACGTACTCCTAACTTCGGAGTCCCGCAGGGCAGTGTAGTGGGCCCTCTTCTATTTATAGGATATATCAATGACTTACCTAAAGCACTAGACCATCCTACGACTCTCTTCGCAGATGACAGCACAGTTACTATTAATTGTAAAAATAAAAACACTTACGAATCAGAAATAAATAATAGTTTAAAATCAATCATTCATTGGCTAGATGACAATAACCTAAAAATAAATTTAGACAAAACAAACATCATCCACTTTCGGCAGCGTACAGTACGTGATAATATAGTTTTGCAATATAATGGTAGAGTCATACAGGAAGTGGACTCAACTAAATTTCTAGGATTGACAATCGATAGTAAACTTAATTGGAAAGCACACATAGATACATTAACTAAACGAATGGGCTCGACGGCATACGCATTGTTTAAATTATCATTAGTTATTAATCAAGAAGCTCTAATAACTGCATATTATGGCATGGCAGTATCTATTCTACGATACGGCATTATATTCTGGGGGAACTCTACTGACAAAAGAATTGCTTTCAGAGCCCAAAAGAGGTGCGTCAGGGCAATGTTTCATCTTCATAAGACTGATAGCTGTAAACCATACTTTTTAAAACACAGGATTCTGACATTACCATCTCTATACATATTAGAAATAGCAACTTTTGTAAAATCAAATCAACATCTCTTTGGTAGTTGGACTGATGCTGGTATTCGAACTCGCACACAGGCCGAGATGAAACTCTGCCCACGTACGGCCAAAACTGCACTCATGCAAAAAAGTGTATTCTGTATGGCTCCTTTAATATATACTAAAATTCCTAAAATTATCAGAGAATTAAATATTGGAATGTTTAAAAATAAACTTAAAATTTTATTAGCACAAAAAAGCTACTATGAAATTTCAGAATTCCTTAATGATAAAAATGTTTTGATATGTAATGTAGACTAAATAATTGACATAAAATCGAGACTAGGTACTAGGAAAAGATAAAATGATAATAATAGCTTATATAGGTAGTAATAAACATATAAAATACAACCAAACGAAAATATAATTCTAACAATATTCTAACTTAGACATAATTTCGTTATTTTTTTAACTATAACAAAACTAATAATAATATATATAAAAAACTAACATTTGTACGCTGTAACAGGCAAGGACATGAGATACGTCTCCATTATTACGACCATGTATGCTACTTTATATGTATGTGTACCTACCATGTTCTGACAAATAAATATTTTGAATTTGAATTTGAATTTAGTAACTCATATATACCTATATATGAGTTTACTGTCTTTGGAATTCGGAGACTGGGATCATATCTCTGTTAGATACCCGAAATAGTCAGTGTTAATGACATTATACAAAAGAACCATTTTCGAATAAGAGGAATGCTTGGCGCATTATTTAGTGGCGAAAACTTCGAATACTGCTGTGGGCCGAGCACGAAAATCTGCTTAAGTGTAACGTTATCGTATCGTTTACGTATTCAGTACAAACTATGAGTTATCTGTGCCACTATCGTACTAGATAAAATACAGTACTAAATACATAGTATAGATATATATACATATATATCTATACTATATATATATATATATATATATCTATACTATATATATTTAAATTAACCCCTATTTCCCCTAGTCACGCCATGACTTGAGAACAGCTTTACCGATTTAATTCATCTTATTTAAAAAATGTTTTCTAATACTTCATAGAAGTTTCTTACATTTTTTTAAATAAATGACGAGAAGTTATGACCGAAGGCCGAGCCTAACAAAGTTGGGGGCAGTTGCTATTTTAAAATAAATAGCGGCCTTATGTCGCTTATGTCAGTTCCACTCGGCGATTTACATACATTTATGCTTGATGGAGTTGTCAAAACTGACAAAAAGCCGCCATGTTTTAAGACTTCAATCAACATTTGATTGCAACTGAGATACGTAATAGCCCAGCAGGTCCCAAACTAGGCAGAGCCTGTACTATGATAAGCTGATGATTAATACACATTCTTATACATACCCCAGACCCAGACAAAGGGTGAAATAGACATTTTTCATGCACACAAATGTTTGACCTGTCCGGGGATCGAACCCGGGATAAGCGGCTCAGAAGATTGCCACCAACTGCGCCAACCGACCAGTCAATATTAGGTAGATAGTTATTTATAGTATCTACCTACATTTCAATTAGATCATTGTGTCACCTTCATGGGATGTATCTCGTTGTGGGGAGGTTGTTTACCTCGCACTGCAGACACTCGGATAAAATTATCGATTTTGTTGCAAGGTCAAACGTACGCCAGCTTGACCTTTGGGGTGAGGGCGATATGGCTAATAATTGGATTAGTTTCTGGGAATTGATTAAGTATATTAGAAATTTATTTAATTGATTCGAGCACGCACAATATCCTGTAATTTGTCAATTTCTCAACAAAAGCATTAATTAAGTAGATACATATAGAAAATAAAAAATCACAAGGACGACAAGGACAAGATATTCATTCTAATATAATTAATAAACAATATAAAATTATTATAATATAAATACCAAGTCATTGAACGAATAACTATCAAAATGTCATTATTATCAAAACAAGTAAAATTAAAAAAAAAACCGACTTTTATTCTATTCAGTTATTGGAGTGTGACTCAAAAACTACTGGACCGATTTTGATGAAATTTAAATGGGACCACACGTTAAGCACCAGCTTCCAAACAAAAAAAAATTGAGAATCGGTTTACGCAGTCGAAAGTTATGAAGTACCAAACATTAAAAAAAAATAGTCGAACTGAGTACCTCCTCCTTTTTTGGAAGTCGGTAGATAACTAGGTAGGTAGGTACTTATATACATATGTATGCTGCAACTTGTATAACTAGCTGCGCCCCGCGGTTTTTTTTTTTAACCTTTACTCCACAGACTCCAGGGTCCGTGCCTTTTTGCAACTTTTTAGATTTCCAAAACTTACTATTAATTTATTACATTCAACAAATATACATGCATGGGGAACATATTAAACTAACTAACTATTTACTATATACTAAATTTTTTAAGTAATACATATAACTAAATGTTATTATTACTATTAAGATTATTCTGAGTTGGTGTAAGCATTCACAGCAGACCAGTGTCCGCAAACAGCACCCGTTCACGAGTTGACGCATGTGCCAGCCATCGCCTTCCTCAACCATTTCTGAGGGAAGATGGCGACCCGCCACACACGCCACCGCTTGCCAACACATTTCCGTGAGCATGTCTGCTCTGAATGCCCACACCATCTCTTTGTCAGTAACAGTTTTTATGAGAACTTAACGCTAGTTACAGGTTATTGTGAGCCCACATTGCCCACATTGCGCTGAAGCAGGGCCTCCATCACCACGCTGTTTCGATCCCTGATTGCCATCCTCAGGTTGTAGCTATAGATGGTTTGTTCGCTCGCAACCATCGCTTGCCTCACAAACCGTCCGATGGCATCATCCTCGTCGTCGGCGTAGTAGACAAAGGTCCTCGTGTGCCGGGAAACCGCGACGACTGCGTGCGGGACGCTCTCGTGCAGCTTCATGTTGCCTTTTGTTTTTATTACCGCGACTGACTCGTACGTCAGTCCCTGCGCCTCGTGAATGGTAAGGGTGCGTGATCCTTCGCCCTTTCCATAGCCCTGGCTGGTCAGGGTCTCCTTTTCCTCCTGAGTGTGGACCAGGAAGAGGGCGTTTGGAAGGAATTTGGGGATTTTTGCTCCTGTGTAACTCTCGAGTCGCAGGGACCTTATACTGGGAGCCGAGGAATATATACCGCAGTATATTTCCCTCAGCGCATACGCAACATCCATTGGGTTCCTGTGCGTGCACAACAACTCCTGGCTGATGTTCGTAACCAGGCTAGGGCGGTTATACCTTAGATCGAACAGGTTCTCCCTGTCTATGTAAGGTAATTGGTTGACGTCTCCGATGAGGACAAGTTCGCTAGCTCCAGACAGCCTAGAAGCCATTACTATGGCCCCAAAATGGTTCATGAGAGCCTCATCCACCATCAGGCGGACGTAGCTCTCATTCTTTTTAAAACCATTTACTAAAACCGAGGCCATAGGGCGCACCTTGGTTTTCACCAGGTCTCCGATTCGGTTCGCTAACTCTCTCAGGTCTTTTGCTGCCTCTGTAGTTGTTGTTGCGATAACGTCCTTGTCAACATCGAAGTGTCTTACCACCCAAGTTGTTTTTCCGCATCCGGGAACTCCATTGACCCACTGTATTTTGGGTACCTCCCAGTGTTTCCAAAACGTCTTGATCTCAGAGTCTTGCAAATGGCGAAAGCCATTTCGAGAGACTCTGCCATCCAACATTATCTTGGTGCACCGGGCGGTGACAACAATAGGGTCGTGTGGTGGTGTTGCGTATTTTGGCCTACCAGTCCGTTCGGTATCTTCCTCATCCAGAAACACAAAGCCACTTGTCGCATTGTAGGCAGCCATATACTGACCAGACATAGCCCCCATGATGATCGAGGATGTGTCGCCCCGCGGTTACACTCGCGTGGTGAGATACAGAGCTTTACATATTTTTTCTTCTGAAATAGTTGGAGCCATTGGATTGGATTTGTAATATATAAGTAGCCTAAGTTACTACATATAACATCAGCTATCTGCTAGTGAAAGTCCCGTTAAAATCGGTCCAGCCGTTTGAGATTAGCGGGAGCAAATAGATAAGACAGTCAGACAGACAATAATGTAAATGTTCTAAATAAATGTTTAATGTAACTTACATATTGTTATATTTTCATATGCATTTAGTGAAAAGCTGTTAATTTGGAATTACAGACACATCAATTTTATTTATCTGTATAGATAAATGTCTGCCGTCATAAATAGAGATGATATTAAGGCGCGTCCCATAGCTAATGCTGCGCAGAACCTCATGTTTGGGAGTTAAGTTGCAATAACGATATAGGAGTTAAGGTGCTGTCAATTCATGACGTCGATAAAAATGAGGGTTTTTGAAGCAGTTTATCTCATACGCAGCGATTCACTTAAAATTACAAAACCAATATGATAATATGTCTTTTAAGTATTATCATTGTCTTTAAAGACTTTTAAGTACACGCTGACGTAATTAAAAACATATTTTAGCATACTAGAGACATATAAATAAAACTCTATAATGCTAAGTACTTAATTTCACCTTTAAAACTGTTTCGCTCTTTATTCACAATTGTATTTGTCATGAAACACGTATCATATATAAGCATTGTTTAATACACATACAGTGACAGCTGTACTGTTTTTATTGAATATTGAACATTATTTTAATGAAGTTTGAGTTGCGTTTGCTTGATTGCTTGAAAGATTTTGTTATAAAACTAACGTGGTTTTCACTCATTATTAATTAGAAATACGGGATTACTCACGTAATATTTATCGGATAGGTCCGACTATAGTTTCGACCACATTCGGTGGCCTTTTTCAAGGAGTGTTCAGGACGCCCGCGTCGTTGACGTCTCGCTTAGCACTCGGACCTATCCGATAAATATTACGTGAGTAATCCCGTATTTCTAATTTTTTAATGCTTGAAAGATATTGAAAGAATTCAAGCTCTGAACTGACAGCGCGCCTTAAAGGACTCCATTCATGCCAATAAGTCAATGAGCTAATAACCATCGAAATGTCATTTAATTATAGATGCAAGTTGACTAATACCTATAACCTTCACATGTGTGTAGGAGTGTCGACGGAATGCACACACTGACATCACACAACACGCACACATTCAACAGATGGGAATGTGTAATGAAATGAGGAAATCTAGTGGCATCATGGTGTAAGGACACGTATTTCCTTGCAGTTATCACCCTGGGTCTTTCAAGCGGATCGTGAACAAGCATCTCTCAGGTCATCGTAGGGGTGGCGATTAGTGCAGCTCACGGCTGCACTAATAGTCATCCTTCCTTGATTCCATCTTCGCTTTTCATCAGGCGAGAGAGCTGATACTTTGATGAAACATTATAAGAAATTAAACAAAAAGTCAAAAGGAAATATCAGAGACCACAAACTACTATTGACCGAGCGAGCGAAACGACTCCGCTTTAACCAAATTGAATTTCATCTGTCCGTATGTGTGTTAGGTTGTGTGTTGGTCCTCCTGTACAGGTTGCATTTTTCAATCAATCTTGACTAAACTTGGTATACATGTTCTAATATTCAATATATTTGTTCTGTCATCGGTGATTTTTGAATGGAAGATACATTTCTTAATCATAAATAAAATCTTCGCGGGAGGTTTGCTGCGTTGCTATTGACTGACCGATTTTGATAAAATTTGGTACACACGTTAAGTACCTGACTTTAAAGGGGTATATCAAATGGTAGCCGAGATAATAGGTTGTGAAGTTTAAAAACATGTACGATTTTGTTAATATTCGGCAATTTGGTACCGTCTGCATATAAAATTTAAGAATAATTTGTCAAGTTCTTGTCTAAATAAATATTTGTCAACTTTTTCAGTGTTTGGACGAGTTGCATATAGTTTAGAGTGTGAAACGTTGCTGCTGATAAGACTGCTCGCGAGGTCTACTGTTCGCATAACTACTAGTCTAATTGCATTACGTCTTTGGAGTCTTCTCCATAAAAAAACATATTTCCCGATTTCCTCTCTGAATGTTGACCATTATAATAAACACTAGCTGCTCTCCGCGGCATACCCGCGCGGTGATGGATGATGATGATGAATGTTATATAGCCTATGTTACTCAGGGTGAATGTAGCTTTCCAATGGTGAAAGAATTTTTGAAATCGGTCCAGTACTTTTTGAGCCAATTCGTTACAAACGTACTTACATACAAATCTTTCCTCTTTCTAATATTAATATAGATATTAGTATAGAAGTATAGACAACCATATTATGTGAGATAGATATTCATCACTGGCATGACTCTTTATCTTTTTTGATAAGCCACGTCTTAAAGCGGTAAAAGGAATTAGAGCCAGATAGATACCCAGGCAGTTTTGAGATTCGGAGGGCTGTCTCTTATGTTTGATCCAAAACTAATGACAACTAACGAAATGAAAATTTAACAAATACTTGATTCTTTAGTACAACGATGAGATATGTACCTATGTTGCAAAAAATATACTTAATAAACTAGCAGTTTGGTCTCGTAGTGCATTAAAATGCATTATAATGAATAGTTGCAATTTAAACATGAAAGTTATGTTTTTGATAAATATTTTCTTTCGGTTGGATAATGCTGTCAAGCTGTTCAGTAGATGTCGCTCCGACCCCGTACGACGGTTGAAATGTAACCGTTAAAATTGGATGCTCGGACGGTATGCCTGGATGGCCTAGCGGTCATGGCGTCTGTGACGGATTATCGGAGACGCGGGTTCGAACAGCCGAGGATGTGTAGATATGCATTTTTATTTTCTTTATTTTTTTCTGAGGTTACAAGCGCAGTGTTACACATCTGTTATATGCATAGGTTCCAGCTTACCACCAGGTGGGCCTCATGCGTAACCTACACGATTTTACAAATGTGTTCGAAGCCAGAACAGGATTAATTGACAAAACGGTTCATGAATACACCAGCATTCAAAATAATTGTATACTCAGTGAAATAAGGTTACGCAAGTGTGCCCTAGCTGTGGTGCATTATGTTACAGTAGCTTTTCGGTCGGGTATACTATTGCACCAATTATTACGTAAATACGTGTATGTACAGCTTAATGTTGTACATCACACACGTAACGGTGCTAGATGTCGAACTAAGGCCTCAGGTACACGAGTAGCTTGAACCGTTCAGCATGAACTGCTTCAAGCTGCGACTGCACAGTGAACAGTCTTCTACGTACACACATACACGAAACCGCTCGAGCAGTTGCAATAGCTTCGGGCGGTCAAGCAGTCGCCAGGCATACACGGACTGCTCTCGCGCTGTTACCGCCCGCGTTCTGTATTCCACGTCGCGCGCGCTTTCCGCCCCTGAATTTAAATTGTTGAGCAGTTAATACCAACTGCTCGAGCAGTTATCAATGGCAGCTTCAAGCTGTTGACTATGACTGCAAGAGCGGTCCATGTATGTTGATCACTGGCTAACTGCTCGAGCAGTCCGTGTATATCGGCTCTAAAAGGCTCCTCAACGTACTTGCAAACGTCATTCGAATACTTTCGAAAATCATACGAGAACGATCAATCAATCAGTCATAAACATCAGTCTAGCCGCATAGTCTTAAATAAACTCAATACAAAATGATACATTAGTTTTATAGCAAAAAGTGGCAGTGCAATGCCCAAGGTCGAAGTAACTGAATATTATAAAGGCGTATAAACTTGGAAACGTAAGTCTGGAGCAAATACAGCTATTACAAAATGTAAGTATTAATGGAGAGTTTTAGGGTTCCCCGGTAAGTACTACAAGGAACCATTATAAGACCGTTCTGTCCACCTTAATCCTTTACAGTGAAATAATTAGTACAGTTACAATCGTAAGTACAATCACGCCAAAGTGGCTAGCAATATGCAAATCCCTTCCCCGTTATTTACAAACTATGCAAGGTAGAAAAGTCAATCTTCCACTTTTATAAAGTTTAGTGATCAGATATCTTTCAAAATTATTTCTATCATAATAGAGATAATTGCATAGTGATACAGGAGATAACTGCATAAGCAAGCTCAAAGTCGCACAACGAGCTATGGAGAGGGCTATGCTCGGGGTTTCTCCACGTGAACGAATCAGAAATGAGGAGATCCTGTTTTAAAGTGTAACTCTTATTACTTATAAAATTTCGTAAAGAAACTAGGTATATAGTGATAATTATTTAGTGACTGTCGTCTTCATAAGGAATTGTATAAAATGTAAATTCATTATTGGCTGTAAGATGAGACATAAGCCTTACATGTTATGTTAAAGAGCTGTGGATTTTGTTAAATAAATAACTATAATATAATTAAAACTGCATTCATGGCAGTGATTAGAATATCCACATAACACGTGACTTTGCATCTAAACGAAACAATATAAAGGTATAATGTGCTTACGTAAGTGCTGAATATGGTATTACCGATAACATATTTACACAACAAATTCCAGCCAATGCTACACTCCGCTTATCAGATACTGCAGATCTAAAGAGAAAACAGTGAACAAACTTTATGCAAAAGAAATAACGTAAAACGTATGGCTGATCGTCGCATGGCGATCGGTCTCAGAACTCTTGTTCCAATATTGGCGCCTGACTGGTTGAATACATTTGCATTGTTGCAAGTTTAATTCTCTGCATATTTGGATTCAACAAAAATTTTATCCAAAGAAAAGTCTCCAGTAAACGAGTGTATGTTATGTTTATGTCTAGAATAAAATTATAACGCTCCAAAGCCACACGCCCGGGAAATCATATTGAGATGCGCGCTCGTATCCTGGTAATAGTAAAAAGCACAGTCTTTAAACATCTAGTGTAACGAAACAGATCGATAATATTGTATGAAAAAAATACATAGGTTAGAAAAGGAACGGGTAAAGAGTAATAACCGAACAGAATTCATAAATATTACACGGTCTCTGCTGAAAAAATCCTAAAAAGGTCCATACTTTCACGTCCAAACTCTCAGAATTTTCATCGATAACACTATATTTTTTTATAGGAAATACATAGCCAACATATGGTACTAAATTAGTATCCAGCAGTTTTTTCAATTGTGTCAGTATTTCGAAAAATATAAAGAAAACGTACAAAATTAATGAATTTTTGCATTAATTACATCGTCCAATCTAACAAGCGATTTTCAAGCTTACGTAAAACATCGTAAAATATTTTAAAATTGGGGTTGGACCGCGTCTTAAGATACACCAAATGCATCAGGATTTAGATAATGATGCTACAACAAAGACCCAGAAGAGGTACCAACTGAACTTCTTGCTAAAATTCTTAATATGAAAGACGTGATTGTCAACACTAATTATAACTTTAAAGTTTTTACTTATTACTTTTATCTCTTACTTATTTTGAAACTTAAGTACTTATTTGGTTTTCCTTTTTTATGGATAAAGATTATTTTTCCAATGAAGGCATACGTAATTCAACCTGATACCAAGGACTCCACTTTGGGCAGCTTTTTCACATCATCAAAACTTGCGACTTCAGTTACTGATATTTGTCTCCGACGAGATTAAGATATGATTCTGGCATTCAATAGATGTGTCACGAAAACTATGCCGAAACATGATAGATTATCATGAGTGTTATTGAATTCAATCAACGTCAATTGGATATCGGATCCATTTTATTATTAATTGGAGGAAAGTTTTAAACCTAATTTTGGAAAAAAGGCATGAAATTTCATATTTAGAGATTATGGCATCACGATATCACACTATCAGACTAATAAGTAAAGGCGACCCCAACCACCTGGCATCACAATTGTCCTAAGAGGCTAAAAAGACGACACATTATAGACCTATCAAAGGCAAATGATTGAAATTGACGAAAAGGAGAGCCACTCGATGGAGTACTACTCCTACATGACTACTTGCCTGCAAATCACCTGCTCAAAGTTAAAAGACTGATCGCAGATAAACACAGAACAAAAAAAAAAGTAAAGGCGAAAGTTTGTGTTTTTGCATGTTTATTACTTCTTCACGGTCAAAGAGCTGGACCTTTTTGATAAAATTTGGTATGGAGTTAGATAAGGCGCTGGATTACCATCAAAGTACTATAAATTTCCTTTTTTAGAACTTAAAAAACTGAAAAAATCAAAACGTACGGGCATAGTAAAAAATGTCATGATACCATGAAAAAAAAATCACTGAAATCGGACAATGTTAAGAGGTAGAAAAGAGTTTTCTCTTTTAGCATGGAAAGTACTAGCTATGCAATCCTCTTAAGTTCAGGTTCATAACTGAAGACTAAGTAGATCATGCTGCTTAATTGCTTTGATGGCAAATAACATTTAAAAATCATTATTATATAATACATTCGTATAATATGATTAATGCGAAAGTAACTCTTTGTTTATTTGTTATATTTTCATGACTTAACGGATAGTAATGACATTTGGTAAGGAAGTAGATTATATCCTGGGGTACCAAAGGATACATTTCATCATCATAATTCATCGCCATTCAGTAATCTGTGTCGCCGCGTGGGTCATAATCCACCACGCGGGCCCAATACGGCTTGGTGGATAGTCGAAGTTTTCTGGCCGCCCAAAGGCTATCGACATAGCCTAACGACTGTTCTCCTAAGACAAACAACCGGGACCGACGACTTAACGTGCTATCTGAAGCACGGAAGCTCTCAGTTGAATAATGCCACTAGCAGTCACCCATCCAAGTCCTGACCGCAGCAAGTTTTGCTTAACTTGTTGATCGATTAACATCGCCAAGTCAAGCTCCGCTACGAGCGCTTCACCACAGGTACCATTTACTTGCTTAGTAATGGTACCTCAGTGGGCGCAGCTAGTTCTCAAGTTAGAAAATAATTTGGTATCAGTCTTTAATGAAATAAATAATTAATTGAGATATAAAACAAACAAACAGGCACAATTTTGCTTAAAGTAAGATTTTTTAAGTAAGTATTTTTAAATAGTGTGCAAACACTTCAGCCCCCAAATACTTAACCTTAACCTTGCATTTAAAATTGTAAATATAACTAATATTTGGACTTAAGTAGGTAACTATTGATTACTATTGCCAAACTGCAACTTTGATTATACTTAAGTAGATAAGTGATAGAAATCAAACAAACACGTGATACCTACCTACTGTTGAAATAGCTAATTTGTGGGCGAGATTATTCTAAACATCTGCCAACCACAAATATTATACACAAAACATAACTGGAATTTCAAATTAATCAGCACCTACTCAATTGTTTCTAGTACCTTTATAACAACCCCATAAGGTCTATTATAGCCCTGTAGTCTAAGATGATATTGTGTAGGAGCATCCTACGGTGTAATATGGCGATTCTTTTTTGTAATTTGGACAGGTCAAGTTGATTGAGCGACAAGGCCATTTTGCAGTGATAATGATTCATTGGGTAAACAGATTATTACGGCAGTGTTTATATGGTACCTCTATGAGAGAAATCAGATAGTTAGGTGTGTATATATCTATAGACATTATTTGTATGACTATATATATGGTATATGTACTATATGTCCGTATTATAGGGTCTACATTATTAGCATGGATAATTATCCTATAGTGTTTAGTTATACAGATGAACACAAAAAGTGGTTTATTACACAGTTATATTAAGAGGTTTACAAACCTCTTAATATAACTGTGTAATAAACCACTTTTCGAGTATAGCTAGTACTTGTCCATGCTATAAGTACTATTTGAAAAATGTAATACCAACTTTCATTCTATTCAGTTATTGGAGGGTAACTCAAAAACTACTAGATCGAATTTGATTAAAAAACAGTCGAATTGAGTACCTCCTCCTTTTTGGAAGTCGGTAGAAAAGAAATAACTCTTTTCTACCTCTTAACATTGTCCGATTTAAAAAAAAATTCATGTAATCATCACATTGTTTACTAGATCGCCATACAATTAAAAAAGTGAAGTGAATAAGAACATAAAGCCTTCAGCCAAACCAGAGAGACCAGAAGTGTAAAAAGCACTGTGCACTGTGAAGCAAGATATTCTACCAGATTAACTAACATACTTACATACCTATTTCATTGACTGTGACTGAACTTCACCTATTTGAATACAAATGTGGCCTGTTTGATTCGTATTTGTTATACTTACTTATAACTTTACTTCACAAATGGAAAAATGCTTAGGCATGTCGCCACATCATGAAGTGCCAGTATGTGAAAAGCATTCAACTTGTCTTAATAAGTCTTAATAAACATTGGATATATTGAAGTGAATATTTTTAAGGGAAAGTGTTAGTCCATCACACAGTGACTAAGCTCATCTATACCTACTTTTAATATAGATGTATGAAACGGCTTGACTGTTCTGGGAAAATCATCTTTACTATGACAGACATAGAAACTATTATAGATTCTACAGATAGATTAAATAAACACTACAAAAACAAATGAGTCAGCTATAAACTATGCATGAGATGAGTTGCCAATAACTTACTCTTTACTAGTCTCAATACCAAGTTAAGACGCGGTCCAACCCCAATTTTAAAATAATTTACGATGCTTTACGTAAGGTTGAAAATCGCTTGTTAGATTGGACGATGTAATGCGAAAATGCGTTAATATTGTACGTTTTCTTTATATTTTTCGATATATACTAACACAATTGAAAAAACTGCTGGTTATTACTTTAGTACTTATACGTTGGCTAAGTATTACGTAAAAAATATATAGTGTTATCGCTGAAAATTCTGAGAGTTTGGACGTGAAAGTTTATTTTTGTGGACCTATTCAGGATTTTTTTCTGCTGAATGAGAGTTTTATTTATGAATTCTATTCGGTTATTACTCTTTTCCTATTCCTTTTCTAACCTTTGTATTTTTTTCATAATATACTATCGATCTGTTACGTTACACTAGGTGTTCAAAAATTCTGCTTTTTCTTTAATCAGGGTACGAGCGCGCCTTAACCGGTTGAATGGCGATTCGCCATATTTGGCTAATAATACAATAGATTTCCCAGAAATCTACCTACTTTGCCAGGAACTGCAATGTGTGTGGTTAAATAATTTCTTTGCATTGGGTAAACAACATGATTCAGGGCATCTTAGCTGTGCCAACATCTGATGCAGTTGGGATGCTCTATCAGTTCACAATCCACTTGTAGGATTCTGAAGGATAGAGTATAAGTATGTGTACATACAAATATGCTTCAAAATTAAATTTCAGATTTGTAAGGTTGTAGCTGCACTGTATAACGCTAACTTAACCATGCTTTATAGGCGTATTTTGAACCCTAATAATTTTGTTATGTGGCTTTAACTGTTTCTATTAGAGTAATAAACCTGCAGATACCTGGAGCTACGAAAAATTGCAGCTGATACTGTGCTCGTGAGGTCTACTGTCCAGAATTACTAGTAGTAACCACTGAGACATTTGGAGTGGCTAGATTCCTACCTAAAGATTTCCATTATGTATTTCTAGCTTGTTAATAGGTAGTTATAAACTTAAGCACTTGTCTTTTAAACAAGTGTTTTATTGTTCTAGCTGTATCAAAGGTTTAATTGCCTAAAAAAACCTTTTTTTTTATCAATAATGAGGTGTTTGATTAACCTAAACATGAAGCGAACATGGAATGAGATTACTATCATAATCCCTACTATCATGCATACATATACATATATCAATGGAGGTTTGCACTCAAACATCTTGGAACAACTGAATGAATTTAGATGGGTATAATTATTACTTTTCATTATCACCATCCATTATCATAGAAATGTATTTAATTATACCAAGTATTATCTACAGCAACAATAACTCTAAATCCTATTTCTACTATGAATATTACCTACCTTGTTATTTGTAAAGGTTTTTTTAACATACAGTTAGGTAGTTAACGTAAACATACAGTTTGTGTAAGTTATTATTAATTAAAATCATTAATCATTCTTTTACAAGTCACTGTCAAACCCACAGAGAGCAATTAGTGGTGTAATGGGAGTCCCTAACAATGTCCCATGGAAAATATATTTGTCACATTTGACTGTTTTTACATCTCATGCATATCAGCTAATAAGGAAATGTATCATCTATTTTACTTGTTAATATTAGTAACAGTAAGTGATTTCTGAAAATGAAATAGCTATACCCAGACGAAATAATTGTGTGTTGTAGGTTGTTTGTTACATTCCTATAGTGCATTCGAATAGGCTCTTTTTTCTCACAAGGGGCGTTCGAATTGGGAATCTGTGGGTGAAAATGTCAATCATGTCTCTTTTTGTTCAGCGTTCGGAGAGCTAAAAAAGAGGAATTTTTGACCCACGTCCGGAGCATGGTTGTTTATGTTTGTTTCGTGACAGCTATGTATTTGACAGCATAATCATGCGATTTTAGGTCTTATGCTCAGTTGAGCGTTCGAATAGGGTGTGGGCAAAAGTGGCAAAAATAACGCTTTTGAGTTTTACGAATGCTTTAAGAAAAGAGAAACAATGAGAATGCCACCAATGTCCTCATAAGCTAAACGAACGCACCTCTAGTAGGTAACTCACAAACACTAGGTCTAATTATATACTTAATGTGTTGTATTACTAAATTTTTAGGGGAAATAACATTTAAATAACCATCAAAATTAGTTTCAATCATAAATATTTAGTTTTAAGCGTAAAATGGATGCCGAGTAGTTACTTACATGTTACAGTAACATATTATGGTAGTCAGACTAATAATAAGTCTTAGATATTTTTGGCAACTTACTCGTATAATGTAATTACCCAGTTATCAGTGGGCCTTGCACAAGTAACTTTGTAAGTGTAGAGTGAAACAGAACAAACTGTCATTTATCTAGTGCAACTATGTCACAGAAAACTTATAGTTTGTACGCCAAAGTGTGATGCGTTGACGATTGTCATACAGATACTTTTCCCTAATTATTTATGCTACAGCCTCTGTGGTCTGCTTCTTGATGGTTACCCTTTGGCCAGTTTAATAGTACTACAAGATAATTACATATCGATGGTAACAGCCATAGTACTTTTTAACCCTTTGCGTCCCAGAGACATACATATACATCAGTTTCATTCATTAATCTTTTGTTTTAATTATCACTGTATAGGAAGGATTAATACAATATGACATCATATTTTAATAATAAGTATGTTAGGTATAATTTAAATGATTGTTAGCTTAATGAACAATACTGACTTATCACCACCAATACGAATAAGAACTAATAAGTTAGGAGTTATAAAGAATCTTTAAAATAGCATTAATGTTGCAAGAGGGAATAATCAGTGTTAATGATTAAATGGGATTGAAGTTGAATAGAAAACTCTGTATGGCCTATCTGTCGACAAATGTTTATATGCAGCGCTTTACATGTGTTGTAAAACGCTGCCTGTAATGAAATCCCTGTATGATATTGTCCGTTATCAGGGAAAGATAAGTTCTAGCAATACCTAGGTTATATTGATGGAATTGTATATAAAACCTACAGCATTAGCACTGTATAATGCAGATACCGCCGATAAGATATCAGGCTACAAACCCAAGTGCACATAATGTGCAAAATGTGGTATGTACACATCAATACGTCAAGACTGCTAATCAAACATGACATGACTCAAGTGAACAACATACGGTGCACGAATCATATTATTTACGTCATCGGAAAAAAATTTCGACTCTTCTAAGTTCTATAAGTGTATAAAGACACTAATTGAACCTACAAGGATAAGTTTAGAGAAATTTGTCGTATCATCTGACAAATGACAGTTCTGTCGGCTAACATTGCGTTACATTTTTGGACATATTCTCGCACACTTACTACCGTCTGCGAGCATTTTGCTATAAATAGAACATACCACGACGCGAAAAAGACACCCAAATATAGGAAAAACAAAACATAGGCCCGTGACAGCAGTAATACTTCGGACATTGTCGAAAGCCGAGCGCAAATCACCGACGTGGGGGCCACGACACGGTTTAGGGTTAGACAATTCTTCCATCACATTTTTAACACTAGAACAGAACATTTTGTAATATAATTGCACATATACCTTTACTTTCAGCGGTTTCGGTAAAATCCTTCACGTCATCAACCATCTTGCTAGATGACAGTCACTCACTAAACACTTTTTATTCGAACATATTTTGAAAACTCATAGCTTTGATTCACTATTTTCAGCCAGCCAGCGAGCGATCTATACGACGACACTTCGTTCCGTTCACTGCCAACGACGACGTAGAAACTGGCAAACAGCCTTCGACGAACGTCTGCAGAATTTTATCGATGGCGTCATCGACCGCTGGATATTTCGATAAAAATTAATGGACGAATTTCAGCTGTGCACTCTTGACGTGAGTTTTTGCAGCTGATTTGCGACGGTTTTTCTTTTATTTGACAATTTTTGGAAGCTTAGAGATAACGTCATTGGCCTAGACTAACTTAACTAAGCTGGCAGGACAGAAAAAAAAACTTGTGAAGTGTCTCGTTCTACTGATGTACGTAAGATTTGTAAATGCGCCATCTATATTGACAACGTATTTTTTTTTTTTTTTTTTTATTCCTTTATTTTTTTTTTAAAAGGGGTTTTGTCACACAGTGACCATTTCACCCCCGTACACACATAATACACATAAATACACCAAACAACGAAGTAGATCTAACCTAATTCTTATTAAAAAGCAGTTTTATCGCTATAAAACCAGGTAGAACAACTAAGCTAAAATGACATAACATTTTTTTTTTTTTTATGCAGAGAGTTCGTCACTTCCTTAAGTAGGTGGTTAGGTACTTTCCACACAAAACGCTTAATAAACCTATTAATTACTATGACTAAGCTTAATATGTTATACCCTAACTACTTAACTACCCGTAAATATAGTTTAACAAGCATCTCCGCTTCCTCGGAACGTATTTATTCCGGTACCAACTTTCGTTGTTTCAATGCCACCTGTGGATTACTTTTAAAATATAATTCTGCTTCAGCCATTCAATCATAGATGGCGACGGCTTCGTAAATCGTAGGCTTACCAAACGCGTGCCAGATGTCACTGTCATGCCAAAAAAAACTTTTTATTATCTTTTCTACTCGATAGCAGATGTCTCTGTACAGAACGATTGTTTAAATTATCATAGTATACTTACTTAAAACCATACGCCTAATATAATAATAGGTATCTACTATAGTGGTACCGACCATAGAGTAACTTTTTATACTAGCCGACTTCTACAAGTTATTTCAAACTTTTTAGTGTTGATGTCAGTTCCATTTGTAGGTAAAATTAAAAAAAAATATTAAGAAGGATTTAAACTATGGCTACGTACCGGTAAGCGCCGAAATCACTCGCGGCGTTCGCAGACCCATTCCCTTACAAGCCCACGATCATCGTGACCGAGCTCGATACGTCATCGATGACGTCACCGAAAACGCTCACGTCGCGAGCACAAAACGAGGATTGAAGGTTTCGCGGTCACTGTCAAACATCAAATGTATAGGATTATATCGATTTCTGAATTTCTGAAAGAAAATTTAGCGCGTTATTCGCGACCGCGTAACCGTTCCGTTTGGGTTGAACATTGCAAGCATTGATCCATGCGGAACGCTAAACCGGGGGGACAGTTGTGAGCGTTGACGGCGCCTACCGGAACGTAACATAGGTAGTACCTATACTTACACGAAAGATCGTATGAAAAAAAATTTCACTCTGAAATCTGACGCTATGAAGTAGGGCTGCCATTCGTCCCGATATATCGCGACTGTCAGCGTCATTAGTCTCTCCGTCCCGACAAAGTTCTATTACCTACTACTACCTACTTACCTACCTACGTCCCGATTTTTGCGCGGTATTGGCAATTCTAAAACTAGCGCCAAATAATCCAATCACGCTGTAGCCACGTTGCGAGTTCAACGCTGAGGAAGGGAGATAGACGGTATAATAGAGATAAACTAATCTTTTCTTTTTCGAGACAACACTAATACCTAATTTGGAGGCCTTGACCGGCGTGGCTAATGCAATGTATTTTACAAAATACTTATATGAAGAACTCTGAAAGCAATTTAGAAGTAATTGGATGTTCAGCCCATAATCTGCACAACACAGTATCCAGCGCAGCTAGAACCCTATCTGTGGATGTCGAAGTTAAAAGTCTAACCAGCGAAATTAATTTTCTAATTATGCATTCCAATTTAATTTGTTTAAAAAATATAAAAAGCCTCGAAAGGAAGATAGTGTCTACGAAGTGAAAGAAATATTACAAGAAACACAAAATTCACTGACAGAAAGGAAATCTGCCAAATTTTTATAGGCATGCGAATCAAAACACAACTGAACAAACTAATGGATGAGGATCTTTCGCCTGAAACGATAACATTGATCACGAAGTTTGAGGAAGAGCCTGTATTTATAATATCTACTGCATCTGCAAAAGTGGACCTTATCATACGACAATAATAAAGCGTTTTATTGGATGACGCTTTCCGAAATGCCGGAATCGGAAGATGTTGAAAGCACAATTTTAGACCTCCATGAAAATGGTTTGGATATTTTGGGTGACAGTTGGTTTCAAAAATATATGCATGTCTCTGAATTTTTATATGGAATACAAAATTTACTCTGACAACTGAAAGACCAAGAAGATATATAATATATGGATTTATTTTATAAAAGAAACCGGTAAACATGAAAGGAAATGCTAAATGCAGGTCACAATGCCACTGTTGAAAGAATATTATAGCCATTGCTATCGAGCCAGTGGACCGATGTAAGGAATCGCCTGCTTCCGGACACTGTAGAATCCATATCGCAGTGCCAAGTTAAGTTTGACAAAAAAAAATACTGAAAAAGTAAAATATGATAATGATTTATATAAGTTAGAATTATTTGTTAATAAATTAATACATGACATTCCATTTTTTATTCTTGCGTCTCGACCATAATTATAATAATAATATAATAGATAAATAATAATAATAACAATAATATCGTTTTATCACTGATAAGTACATATCAATAGCCTTGCCATTTTACCCATTTTTATAATAGTTATACCATGTCACCATCCATCCAAAAGTTTCTGTTGTTATACTACTTTGTATTTTTTACACCAAACAAGCCTCTATGTGTTGGCTACAGCTCCACTTATGCCTTTGTAAAGGACCGGATGGAATCCGTGATATTTTTTGAATAAAAGGAATAATAATACATAGATTAATCAGACTATATCTTCTATGGTATATAATATATGGTATATATATATTATATGGTATATATACATATACAGTATAAATTCTTCGGTCCCGACGCGTGTCTAACCAAATATGACAACCCTACTATGAAGGCATAGTATGAAGGTTTAATTTTAATTCTATATGGTTAGTGCGATAAATCGGGTATTTCATATTTAACCCTTTGAGTACCATTGACGTAAATTTACGTGCGTTTCATTCATAAATCTTTTGTTTTCATTATCACGGTATATGAAGGGTTAAACCGCTATTATTAAATTATAATCTGAACTTACACATTACGAACTGATAAGCATTCTTCGCTCAGCGAGCAATGGAGAGAGCTATGCTCGGGGTTTCTCTGAAGGATAAGATTCTTAATTAAGTTATCCGACAGAGAACCTAAGTAGTCGACATAGCTCAAAGAATAAGCAAGCTGAAGTGTCAATGGGCTGGCCACATTTCACGATGAACCGATGACCGCTGGAGTAGACGAGTTCTTGAGTGGAGACCACGTTTAGGCAAACGGAGTGTAGGACGCCCTGCGGCCAGGTAGAGAGACGACCTGCGGAAGGCGGCTGGCAGTAACTGGATACAGAGAGCTGAAGACCGAGCTCTGTGGCGTACTTTAGGAGAGGCATATGTCCAGCAGTGGACGAATGTGGGCTGATGATGATGATGAAGCATTCTTGGACAGCCCATAATAATTAAATGAGTAATATTGAAGGGTCTGCAGGTGAGATCCACAATGTGATTTTGTCTGTTTACAATACATGCCAGACCTTAACAATGGTATTTTGAAAAACCACAAGGCGTTGTTATAGAACTGGTTTATTCGAAACAAGATTTAACGCTCTAAAGGGTAGGTACGTGTATCAGTGTGTCGAATGTATTATCGTCTGTAAAGGTTGTATGGAGGTATCTGCTCACGGAGCTGAACAATACGACTGCGACAAGTTCCGTGATGTATAATTTAAAAACTGTGATTTCGATACAACGATTACTTACTATGAAGTAGGTACTTCTCCGATATGGTTGTCGAAATACATTAGAAAAATCTACTAAAAGGAGTTTTTTTACCAAATAATGGAACCGACTTCAACACTTGAAAGTGTGAAATAACTTGTCGAAGTCGGTACCATGCGCATAATAATGTGATGATAGGTACTTTTGAATTATGACGGTACCGATTTCAACAAGTTTTTCACACTTTTTAGTCGTTAAATTTTTTGGTAATTTTTATTTTATTTAACCAATAATAATTTATTATAAAACAATGAGAATTTCGGCAGATGGCCGTGCGCAAAGGTCACGCAGCAGTCTGCAGTCCCGTCTCGAATGGGGAACCAGGGAGCCGATTCCACTAAATTCTATAACTAAATTGAAATCAAACCGCAGCTAAACGGTGACTTATAAACGTTTTTTTATTCTGCAATTGAAAAACGGTACCGGTCTATTACGTATCTTCCAGACGACATAAGATAGAGAGGAAAGTAAAAGATCACTGTAGTATAACATTTTTGTGTGAAATAAAAATACTTATATAGAAGGCATATAAAATAATATTTTACAAATACGAGTATACTCAAATATCAAATACATATCAAAATATTATATCTATTGTATATGCAGGTACAGATTAAAACAAACTGATTAAAATGCAGTTGTAGAATATAATTAAATAATCCTTTTTTTTTTAGGAAGGACATAGAGCTTATTGCAACTACGGGTATTAAAAGCGACACCGGACTGTTGGTGAGCGCACGCAGCACTCAACCGAGGGACAACAAGAGCGCATAAAGCGCTAGACAAACACAAGGGTGAACCCTTAACAGCACTTTTTGGTAGCCGTTACGAAACAACTCGACACTATCGCGTCGACACTAGTAACATTTTTGGTCGTTGTGTAGTCTTAGTTCGGTCGCTACGACTAAAAGTGGGGACGATCTAGACACAGTAACATTTGGTTTTTAATTTACGTCGCTGTGTGGTAACATTGTTCTCAGTCTGCAACGACTAGGTATATCAGAAATATTTCGTTCTTTCATTCATTCATTCGCTTTTTATTTATCGCAATATACAGAAAAGACAAATGAAGTTTCTAAAAATAAGGAGTCCATCTTAGTTTTTAGCAATATAATATCTTATTTTTACTTTAATTGGTTTTAATGGAATTATAGTGCTATTACCAATGGGAAAAGAAATGTATAGTGTTATTTGATAAAATAGTTTGAAATTTACCAATGCGCCACCCATATATTGTAATTTAACCATACAGTTAAATATTTACTATTGTGTTTACTGCAAGGTTATTACATTTCCAGAACTAGAAAGTTTTGTCTCCATACAATAATACACTTTATATGCTTACAATGTGTTATTTATCTAAGATTAACTTAACAAAAATTATGTAGCATTAAAATATATTAATTTATTTAATAAAAATATTCTAGTAACAAAGTTTCGACATTTAGTCCACTTGAAAATTGATGTAGTTATATAGTTCACGAATTGACAAAATGGTATCACTTTCTTTTTGTTTCCAGCGATTCTCATACTTTCAGTGAACATGCTATTTCAATGGTACTACGGCACCTAGACAATTGTCTAGTAGGGAATAGAGGTGCCGTTAGCCGCCAGCACTGTCACAATAAAACACAGGTTAATAATGATGATACCTTATAAACTTTCAATCGAAAATAATTAAAAAAAAGAAGTTCACCGAGACCACTCGAAGCACGCAAACCACACGCTTGCGCGATGCAGGATTTGGGTGCGGATATGGGATTGCACTAACTTACAAAGTAAACATAAAACTACCTTCTGAATACAGAAATATATGTCATCGATTATACTTCGACAATAAGTACTCGTACCATTCCTAACTCCCCTCATTGCAAATCCTTCCATCCAACGGCTGAACGTATTTTGATAAATCATTAGATTCACCTCAATGGCGCGAGTGTCACTTGGTGCAAAGTTACCCGACCGCACCGAAGCCCAAAAGGAGGGCGGATTTTACGCCCTATTTAATGTGCTGGCTAATTACTTTCCTTTCCTATTAAAATTTTAGCGTGTTATCTTGTTTTCTATTGCGGCTATACTTGTCTATTACTTGTCTCTATCTCAGAAAGGATTTTAAAAATGGGATATTATAATAAATCTATGTATCAAAGGCCTTACCGTAGTACAAACAATTTGCAAAAAAGTATTTGTATCGCAAAAAGCAATTCACAGTTTGTACCTCGGCGTACAAACTGTGAGTTATACAGACAACAGTGGCATAGGCCACAGTTGCCCTAGATACATGACAGTTGGTACTGTTTCACGTGAACGGCTCGTTACGTCACACATTGACCGTTTTCTGTCTGATAGCGACGGCGACGACGACGACGACGAACTGCGTATAAGGGATACGCAGTTCGTCGTCGTCGTCGTCGCCGTCGTCGTCGTTATCGCGTCGTTCTCCTCATTACTGAGGGTCGTGATTCCCCTTCTGAATAATTTTAGCTCTGACTAAGCTTCGCCATCTGTTCTATTTGCGTCGTACCTTATAAAGATTTGTGTCCAGAGCAGATCGGATCTGGTCGGACCACCTTAAAGAGTTGCGCCCTCGTGATCGTTTTCCTTCGACGTTGACCGTAATTATTAGTTTTTCTACGTTGTGACCCTCTTTCCTGGCTATATGACCGAAGAATTCTAGTATTCTACGAAGACAGGTTGTAGAAAGTCTGGTCTTAATTTTCAGTTCTCGCAGAATGGATACATGGGTTCGAAAGGCAGTCCATGGGCATGGCATGGGAAATTTGAAGCATTTTTCTCCACGTCCACATTTCGAAAGCATCGATACGGTCACGATCTGTCTTCTTTAAGCACCAGGTTTCGGCTTTGTAGCTATCAGTATTGTAGAACGCATGTCAATTCCTGATACTTATAGCGGAGTGCTCAGCCGTTGAGTTGACTTCACATAAAGTCAATATTGTATGTATTTACATATCCTCAATCTATATACGTAACAATTATTAAATAATTAAAAATATTCTGCGCGTACTTTCATTAAAATCTAATTATAAAACTATACTATGTGGCGACTTCAATATCAATCTTCAAGAATAATAAATTAACTCCGGAATTTGAGGATATGTTGCAAAATAACAATATGAGGTTTCATTTTAGGCAAATACACGTACGGGAAGCAAAACATGCATTGATTATATTATTCATAATCATGTCAGAGGTTCCAAAGGTAACATTTTAGAACATGCTCTATCAGACCATACATCACAGCTGCTTCAAAGAAACTATTGCCAAGAGAATCTAGTAAAGTTTTATGAATATCTAAGTCACCTGAGTTGCAGCGATGTTTACAAATGTGAAGACCCTAATTTGGCTTTCAATACATTTTATGAATTGTTTATATTACTTATTATATGAACTATGTTTTCCGATAGTAATTTTTAAACTTTCGCGATTTGAACACATATTTATATTATATTAACGAGGTTTAATCGCGTTAGTAATAGTATTTATTTACCTCGACGTTTCTACCGACCTTCAAAACGATCACTACATTAGAAACCCTAAAATCAAAGCCAAAGCTACTTAGAATGTAATTAACAAATTAAAGAATAACTACCCCAAAGAACATATTACTAAAATATTGGTAGTATATAATATTAGTAGACGATGAGCCAATTACTAAGCCCGTAGACATTGCTAAAAAAAATTAATGATAACTTTCTTGAAATGGCCAAACCAAAGAATCGACAAAATAATTCCTCTGCAATATAGTATAACAAATCAAATTTATATTTTTTACTCCATTTACTCATATTGACCTATACCAAACAATAAACTCTTTGACTAATACAGAAAGCTTTGGTTACGATGGAGTGACCACAATGGTAGTGAAACATGTGAACAGTGTGATATCACCCTTTATAAACCATATTATCAACCTATGTATGCTAAAAGGTGTAAACCCTGTAAAACTCAAAGTGTCCGTTATAAAACAATTGTTCTAAAAGGGTGATAAGGAACAATTATATTCCTATTAATAGACCTATCGCACTTGTACCGATTTTCTCAAAAATAATGGAAACAATAATTTCAAACTGCAACTTTACTACGTACTTACAGAAAGCTTTGGTTACGATGGAGTGACCACAATGGTAGTGAAACATGTGAACAGTGTGATATCACCCTTTATAAACCATATTATCAACCTATGTATGCTAAAAGGTGTAAACCCTGTAAAACTCAAAGTGTCCGTTATAAAACAATTGTTCTAAAAGGGTGATAAGGAACAATTATATTCCTATTAATAGACCTATCGCACTTGTACCGATTTTCTCAAAAATAATGGAAACAATAATTTCAAACTGCAACTTTACTACGTACTTCGAGGACAATCACATTTTGTCTTCAAAGCAGTATGGGTTTAGGATAATTAAGGACATAAATATGGTCATATACGACTTCCTTCACGAAGTTACTAGGAACAATGACAAAGGAGCATTGACTACGGCGCTATTTATGGACATGACCCAAACTTTTCCTATAAGATTCCGGCAACGATCACCAGGAGATATCCATGTATAAAAATGCCTTGAGTGGTGCTGGAAACCGGTGTTCATAATTGTAAATCTTCTACTTATGCAGAATTCGAGCAATCTATTTCCACTATCATTTCTGAGTCCGAGCTCATACCTGCCAACAGTACCCCTAATGTGATCATCGTCCATTGTGCGGCCTATTTTTGCATTCCAATCCCCGATTACTATTGTTATCTCACGATTGGGGATGGTAGAGAGCGTTTTCTCTAGATCTGCATAAAAACCATCGATGACGTTGTCTGCACTGGATGCTGTTGGGGCGTATATCACGACGACATTTAGGGTACATGGTCGAGTATTTAGTTTTATGGTCATTATTCTATCAGTTACTGGATTGTATCCCAATAAATATTGGTTGAGTTGTCTCGATAGCCAGAATGCGACTCCGTTTCGGCTTGTGTCCGTCGGTCCTGAGAAATAGAGAGTAATGCCTTTAGATGTTTTGTAGTGGCCTTGTCCGCGCATATGGGTTTCGGTCATTGCCAGTAAGGTAAGTTCATGTAATTCCGCTTCTTTTTTCAAGATGTCAAGCTTTCCAAGGTCGAGTAACGGTTAGCCCCATCTAGGACCCGGTGAGCCGTCCTAGCAGAGGCTTCAGTAACCAATTTCACACCGTTCAGCCCGGATACCGAACGGCGCTGGGTGTTGCCGGATCCTCCAACGAAAAATCTCTGTGACGTGTATTTGAATTCATGGGGATTTTCTTGAGATAATTCAGCGTGGTGGTGGGATGGGTCCTTCCACGGCAGTCTTTTTGAGGCTATTTAGGTCCTCATGGCCACCGTTACCCGCTGCATGCATGGCACGCAAGTAGTGTATTATTGGGCGTCCTACTCCACCTTCCGTTTCTGAGGCTCACTCCGTTCGCCTCATCCACTCTCGGTGGAGTAGGACGCCCAATAATACTTCGAGATCGTGCAACATATGAGCTTACCTTGATTAAGATATCATCGAGTGTTTGGTCTGGGCGCTGTTCCACTGCACTACTTCACTACATCAACAAAGATTTACAATTCAACCCTATTCCACTTTTCCAGTTTTTAAACCTAACCGGATTTATATTATTTTATATATGTCGATGTAATAAATGAATCTACTCATTATTAATCAAACCATTTCAACCGGTGGCCATGAAATTTGTAAAACAATCACAATCGTTAGATTTAAACAGAATCTGCGTTGAGGCTGGAAAGTCTGATTTACGTCATGGAGAATTATTGCCTAATTCGGTTCGGTGCATTATTTGTGGACCATCAAATTGTGGAAAAACTAATTTACTGATTGGTCTTCTAATACATGAGAATGGTTTAAGATTTCAAAATGTGTATGTTTATTCAAAAACCCTACATCAACCGAAGTATATTTTTTTAGAACGAGTTTTGCAACGTGTACCAAACCTTTCATTTCAGAAATATTGTGAAAATGAAGAGGTATTAAGTGTTCAAGACGCAAAACCGTATTCTGTTATCATATTTGATGATGTTGCATGTGAAAATCAAAATAACATGCGTGATTATTTTGCGATGGGGAGACATAAGAACATTGATTGTATTTATGTGAATCAAACATACACTAAAATCCCGAAACAGTTAGTAAGAGACAACGCGAATGTAATCGTACTTTTTTAACAAGATGAAATAAATATGAGGCACGTATATGATGAACATGTTAATACAGACATGACATGGATTGAATTTCGTGAAATGTGTTCTAAAATATGGAGGGAACCCTTTAATTATGTTGTAATTAATAAAGACTGTCCCAAGAATAAAGGTTGTTACAGAAATAAATTTGACACTTTCGTAGTCTTTGATTAGGAACATGAGTTATATATAAGACCGTTACCTGTGCGGTAATATTATTCGTCAGACAACCCCTAATCAATTGTGACCTATTTTTAAAATATGGATAAATCATTGAAAAGGCAAATTGTTGATGCAGCAGAAGCTGTGAAGAAAAAAGTACGAAAAATGAGAGATGATGAGATTAACAATAAACAAGCACTGGAATCGGTTTTCAAGCCTGTAACAGAACCTCTCAATTTAATTGCTAGCGCCAGTCAGCAAACTCCTCTCGTGCATGCTATGGAAGATGAAGAGACCGAAGTTCCATTTATTGATAAAACTTTGCACAAGGAACCTGACTATCAAAGCAGCAAGGAAGATGAAAACGAATACGAATCTGATAGCGACAGTGACATTTCATATAAATCAGTAGGTGATACGTCATCCTGGTCAGTATCTTCAGATGCGTTAACAGACATACCGTTTGGTGTTAGTGTAGAACGTGGGAACCTAATGTTAGGTTCTGCTCGCATAACTATCAATGATCAATACATCATCGTGGCAGGACGTAAATACCGTAATACGCCTGGTTTGAAGCAGTTGCTGTTAAAGAAAGACGTGGACCTGAACTTGGTTACAGATAGTGATATGCAACATTATAAATCGATGCTAATCGAAACAAATGCACATCGACGAGGCTTTGATCCAAGTAAGCCAATAAAAAGTTATAAGGGACAAAAATATTTGCAAGTAATTAAACCTCTTTTCAAACTGCGAAATACAGTTCAGGGTATCCAATCGAAAGGAAAAGGACTACCGCTGACAAAAAAATGGAAGAAAAACGTAGATTTTGTGTATTGGGATGATCCGAACGAATTAGTGGAAAGGCTAAAATTATTAATTGCATCTCGAGATGCTGGTAACACAGGTTTAGACAACGAAATAATATCTATTATTGAAGAATTACGTGAAAGTAAAGTAATAAATAAGTAAAGTATTTTTTTTATGTTTCATTTTATCATTGACCATTCATTACAATACACCCTAATCATGAATGTCGATAAGTTCGGTCATTTTATTCATAAAAGAATGCGTTTATCAGAAATATTTGACTTTAACGAAAACGCATTACTAAAATCAGAAAATGGAAATTTCAATCTGAAAAATTCTAGATTGGGAGGAATTAAACCTCCCGTAGAATTAGACGATGCTGTTAATAAGGATTATGTGGATCGATTGAATACTAAAACGATAAGAGAATTTGATAAACTGATTGGTTCATTACGATCTCGAATCATATTAGACGTACACAAGATAGCTCAGGATACTTTAAAAGCAAAGATACCTGAGGTTTTAATTCAATTGGAAGATAAGTTTTACACTAAAGCAGATGTAAATAAATTAATAAAAAAGACTCCGTAATGTCAAAACAGCAAATTGTAAATGAAATACACAAAGCAGCACGAAGAAATTTTCTTCGACGTTGTGTTATTCTTAAGGGAATTGACGACTTGTGGCAAGCAGATCTTATGGACATGCAAAACTTGAGAACGTATAATAAAGGACATAATTACGTTTTAGTAGTGATTGACTGTTTTTCAAAATACGCCTGGACAGAGCCATTAAAATCGAAAAATAAATTTGAGGTTAGTAGGGCATTTGAACGTATACTGCTTAGCACTCATCGACATCCTGTTAATTTACAAACTGATATGGGGACAGAGTTTTATAATAGCACGTTTCAAACGCTCATGAAGACGTACAACATTAATCATTACTCATCGTTTTCCACAAAAAAAGCTTCGATCGTAGAACGACTGATTAAAACGGTTAAAAATAAATTATATAAATCTTTTAGTTTGAATGGAAACTATAAATGGTTAGGTTCAACATTAGAAGATATACTGAAGACATATAACAACACAATCCATCGAACTATTAGATGTAAACCGGTTGATGTGAATAAATCTAATGAATCAGTAATAAAAGAAAATATTAAAAAAACATACAAACATATATCCATCAAACGACTGCCTAAGTTCAAAGTTGGTGACTGTGTTCGTATCAGTAAATACAAACACAATTTCGAAAAAGGTTACACCCCCAATTGGTCAACTGAACTATTTACTATTAAGAAGATAAATAAAACCATACCAGTAACATACCACATAGAAGATCAACGAAAGAAAGATATAGTAGGAGCATTTTATGAGCAAGAACTTCAAAAATCTAATCATCCTAATGTTTATTTGATAGAAAAAGTTTTAAAAAGAAAAGGACGTAAACTGTTCGTCAAATGGTTAGGTCTAAACGATGAAGAAAACAGTTGGATTGATAAAGCTGCAATAATGAGTTAAGATATATAACTAATGCTGATGTAACATTCCTATCATTACACTTCGAGTAATGCAGGGTGGTGGACTAGTAAATAACATAATCAATAATCTACCGTTTGAAGTTCATTTGCCTGGATACAATTATTGCGGACCAGGAACTAAACTTCAAAAACGTTTATTACGAGGTGATCGAGGTGTAAATAAGCTAGATGAAGCTTGCATGCACCACGACATTGCTTACACAAATCATACAGATCTATCCCATCGTCACAAAGCTGACTTACAATTACTCAACATGGCCAAACAAAGACTTAAATCAAAAGATGCGGGAAAAGGTGAAAAGTTAAGCTCATGGCTAGTGAGCAAGGTTATGAAAGCAAAACTGAAGTCTGGTTCCGGAGTTAAAACCTTCAGAAGCTTGGTTTCAAAAATAAGAGCAAAAATAAAAAAATTGAAGCCTAAGAATAGTAAAACTTTGATTAAAGTTGCTTATTTAGCAGCTAAAAAAATGTTTCCAGAAATTAATCGAATTCGAGTACCGCGAGTAATACCTTTGCCAAAAACTGGAGGGGTCCTGCCTTTAATCCCTATTTTCGCTGGTTTATCAGCTTTAGGCGCTTTAGCTGGTGGTGCTGCTGGTATTGCAAAAACTGTAAACGATTACAAAGCAGCTCAGCAAAATTTGCGAGAAACAGAACGACACAATAAGGCTATGGAAGGTTCGGTGCTGGGCAAGGGTTTATACATTAAACCGTACAAAAATGGTAAAGGATTGTTTATAAAATCATCAAAAAACTAGAAAGTTTGCTACCTGATCGTCCTCTGACTAATGTAGATATTCAAAAGTATGCAAGAGACATCCCATATTTCCGAGGGATCTACATGAAGGATCAGTTACCAAGAAAACCGAAGAGAATTGAATGCGCTATTGTAAACTTAGACGATTCTAAGAACGAAGGAACTCATTGGGTAGCTTATGTTAAATTATACAAGTATTGTGAATATTTTGATAGCTATGGAGATTTAAAACCTCCAGCAGAATTAATGCGATATTTTAAGAATTGTAATGTTTATTATAACTACACAAGATATCAAAGATTCAATACAGTAAATTGTGGTCACTTATGTTTAGAGTACCTGCTAACTTTTTGGAATAAAAAATTATAAAATGTATGTTTTTCTTTGAATTCAAGCATTATCACAATGTCACTCACATTGTCAATAACTGGAAATTCGTCAACGTTATCTACATACTATCCAAATACATTGCAACTAGATGGTGCTTATGAGTGTGCCTTATTGCAATTTTCAACATTTAATTCAATTCCAAATGTTGACAAAAGTAATAATAAGTTTTATTATGGCTCTAACGAAGTTATTGAAATACCGGAAGGCACTTATGAATTGCAAGATATCAGTGATTATTTAAAAACTGAAATAAATGATGCAACTATAAAACTACTGTGCAATAACAATACGTTAAAAACTACTATTTTCTGTACAAAAGACATTGATTTTAACAAAGAAGGCTCTTTCAGAAGACTGTTAGGATTTAATAAGCAGATTTTAAAAGGTAATAAATGGCATGTATCACAGTTCCCAGTCAACATTTTACCTACGACCGTGATCAGGGTTGAATGTGATATTGTTAGTGGGTCGTTTATAAACAACGAACCAAGTCACATCATTCACGAATTTGCACTCAACGTGCCACCTGGATACAGGATCATAGAAATACCGAAGAACGCAATATACTTTCCGATAAATCAAAACAATATAAGCTGTATTCACATTAAGCTATTAGATATAAGGAATCGCTTAATAAATTTACGTGGTGAAGAAGTGCAGCTGTATTTGCATCTCAGACGAAAAAATGATTGACTACAATAAATATGTACCTCAACAAGTAAAACATATCAGTTCTACTCGAGCTATCCGCCATACAAGACCCCGCTCTAAGAAGAAAATAAAATTAACCAAAGACAATAAAGCATTCCTGAAAGCAATCGGATTACTAGAATGAATATCTTAGACGTTTTATCCACTCCGACTTACGACACCACGATAGAAGGCATAGAATTTCATTCTTACAAACCCTACGTAACAAGTTTTAATAGAAATGATGAAATACGTATACCTATCAACCAACAGGACCTGTACATATTACCGTCAGCTAGCACTTTATATTTGGAAGGAACCGTTATAGTCAGCAAAAAGGATCCGAAAGACAAAGCTACTAGTGTCCAATTCACCAACAATGCTCTACTTTACCTATTTCAAGATATTAGGTATGAGCTAAATGGAGTAGAGATAGATAAAATAAAAAATGCTGGTATAACTACAACCATGAAATCGTTAATATCAATGAATGAGAGTGAATCAAAGATGTCTAACGCCTGGGGTTGGAATATCGACGGTGTAAAAAATATTAACGAAGGAAGTTTTTCTGCTTCTATCCCACTTCGCAATATCCTCGGTTTTGCGGAAGATTTTAAAAAAGTCGTTATAAATAGTAGACACGAACTGGTACTGTTACGAAGTAACACTAATTTAAACGCTGTAAAACTTAACCCTGGGGAAGTAGTGGATGACATTCACATCAACAAAATCATATGGCGTGTACCACATGTTAAAGTATCAGACAAGGAAAAAATTTTTTTGCTTAAACTGTTAGAAAAAGATCGACCGCTTCAGATGATTTACCGAAATTGGGATCTGTACGAATATCCAGCTTTACCTAAAACTACAAAGCATACATGGTCTATCAAAACTGCATCTCAAATCGAAAAACCAAGATACGTCATTATAGGCTTACAGACAAATAGGAAAAATAGTGCAAGTTCTGACATGTCTCAATTCGATCACTGCAATGTTCGTGACGTAAAAGTGTACCTTAATTCAACTTATTTTCCATATGAAAGTCTTAACGCGAATTTTGCTAATAACAGGATTGCTTTATTATATGAGCAATATATCAGATTTCAACAGTCGTATTACGGACGTTGTCCACAACCGTTGTTAAGTGAGAAACAGTTTAAAGATTTAGCACCGCTGTTTGTGGTTGATTGCTCTAGACAAGCAGAGAATCTAAAGACGGGTCCTGTTGTAGATGTAAGAGTAGAAATTGAGAGTGATTCGGAACTACCAGATCAGACAGCCGCTTATTGTCTCATTCTGAACGACTGCATTGTTGAATACAAACCATCAAGTAGCATCGTAAAGAAGATATCATGAACGTAGATACCATCATAGTTGACCTCCAAGGATTTAAAGATATTCAAAATAATTTTATCGTGAAGGAAGTGGCCATTGTAAGTCAGGAGCTTACACAAACATTCTTAGTAAAACCACCATATTCGTTTCATTATTTGTCTGATGAAGAAAAGAAGCAAGTAAGATGGTTAGAAAGAAATCGAGGAATTTACTGGAGTGAGGGTTACATAGATTATAGAGAATTTCTACGTGTTATAGTATTATATCTCGAGAATAAAAAAATAATGACAAAGGGTTTGGAAAAAATACAGTGGATTAAAGAATTGTGTACAAAGTGTGAAGTGATTGATATTGGTGAAAAGGGATGTCCTAATCTTCCAACATTAAAAAAAAATTTTTTAAAAAATAAAACTGACTTTAACTGTGTGAATCATAAAATTAACTGTGCATTAAATAATGCTATATGTATTAAAAAATGGTGTTTTGATAATCACATGTATATGTTTGATTTGTTTAGAAAAAATAAAACATAATTGATTTATAACTAATAGCAGTTTTATTTATTATATCATCATACCTATACACTAAACATACAGTGTTCATATTTCATTATCATAAAACTTAATAACAAGAAATTAAATACTTATATACTTTAACTACTTACTGCATAAATTTAAATTCTTAATTATTTACAGTAAATGAAATTAAAATAGTAACATTTCTTATACCAACACACCTTTAATATTTACACATAACTAGAGTCTTCACATAGTTTTTTCGATATTTTGTTCACTAATCTTTCTGCCTCATCCATAATGTTGTCCACTGATTCACTCACTACGTATTGCGCACTGATCAGTATATTATTATCATCATCACTGAGGTCTACCACTTGTATTTGAAGGAGTCTTAAGCCTTTTTTCTTTTGATTATTGATCACGTAACTATTAAGTTGCTTCCGTTTTTGAGGCTCCCGCCTCGTCCTTGATTTTTTATTGACCGGTTCGTCTTGTGGTTCAGGAATATGCCAGCTTGGATTTGGGCTCGGAAATCTTTGACCATACTGAGAGAAAATATCAGGTGAATCATTCATTATTGTTGATAATCTGAAACAATAATAGAAATTATTTATTTGTACATATAAAAGGTAATCCTATAATCATAAGATTCGTAAAATATGTATAGGTACTTACGATTTATTAAATCGATGTGATCACCACAACAAGCACCAGCTTAATGATTAATAAACTAATATTATTGTACGGCGAATGCATAGTGTAACATAAAACTTATGACACAATTTGATGTTTCCTTCCAACAAGTTTGAACTTGTTTCTCGAGCACAATGAGTGTTGGAAACACCTGACTAATATTATATTTCAAAACTTTATATGTTTTGTATGGCAGTTACTTACTGAGAAAAATTATATCATGTTTTGACAGGTTTGTAAATTATACAACAGGTTTCAACTTGTCTTTGTAAGTGATATATTTCAAAAACTTTATAACCTTATTTTATACCAGTTAATTACTGATTAACAATATCATCGTATGTCAACAGGTTAAAGCTTGTAAATCCTTCGACAAGTTTGAACTTCTTTCTATATATTTTGTATAGGTACCTACCAGTTAAACACTGAGAGACAATAATATCAACAGGTTTGAACATGAATGCCAGTTAATTACTGAAAACAATAACAGGGTACCTTTTTATTGAATGTACGACTGGCTTCTATTTGGTATAGTACATTCATAGACGTGGTAGGTAGGTATTACTTAAATGGATAAAAATAAAAGAGTCTATATATTCACACAAATGTATTTATTTTCACATAAAACTTACAATTTATTTTACTACACAGCTATTTTTAATATCTTTAAATAATATTTACGTTACATTAGCACATAGTATTCTATAACTATTTATTACTCTGTATACAGTAGAAACATTTAATTTATAACTAATAATTTAGAAATATATAGATACATTACTTTAATATAGATGCATTACCCCAAGCTAAAGTAGATACTTTATCAGGTAATAGCAAACGTTTATCGTCATTGCTAGAAAGTGCTATTTTATTAACACTCTGTGTAAATATTTCATGTTTGATTGACCTAAAGAGTAAATTTTTCTTGCGGATGACATTACAATTATACAAAACATTTTTATAATCTATCATATGTAAATTTTTCGTTACACTTTTTTTTGTTCCCTTTGCTTTCTTTATTGTTTTGTCTAAAGTTTTTATACAGTATAGCTTTGAACGCAGTCCTACAAATTCTTTAATTATTTTACCTCCCATTTCGTCCTTAAAGAGCCCAGGTACTTTTTTATTAATAATTGGCAGGCCAAACTTGTTATCAGAATTGTAATTGCTAGTATCAAAATATTTAAGGAAATAATTTTTAATATCTTTGTAAAAGTCATTCGTATTTACATTATAAACAAGACTATCAGTGTCAGTATAGCATAATTCAACATTATTGCCATAAAATGGTTTTATAGTAGAATAGTGAAAATCGTACATATGACTCTTTGATAATTCTAACACAGCGAAACCTATGTATATCGGTTTATTAAGAATAACACGCGAAGGTTTCATTTGTATTGCTACCAAATCATCTGAAAATACTGAAGCACTATGAAAATATGGGCTGGCGATTAGTTTTTCAGCACATGTTGATTTCTTGGTCTTATTTTTTAAATCATGCCATTTGTTTACTAACTTTAAATCAATTTTATGCTCATTGTTTTCTAGAGTTTTACCAAAAATACTGTTGTTTAGTAATTTAAAAAAATCTTGTTCAAACTGTGACTCGGCTTTTTGACGTAAATGAGTGTTAAGATCAATATATTTTTTTAAAAAATTACTTTGCTTAAAAACGATAGCGCGATGGATCTTTTTCAATATTAAACCGTGACGTATGCATGTTTTTAAATGAGTATAATGAATAACATAGTGGTATTTATCATACAAGTTTGGTATTAGTTTTTTATTCTTACCACCGGGGGCAAGCACTTTTCTGGACAAAATGGAAAGTCATTGTGTTCAGTGTGTAAATTCTCAGGGTATGTTAAATCAACTTCGAGAATATATCCATATTCCACGTTATCACTAATATCAGTCAAGTTCAAATGTAAATTATCTATTTCATTGCTCGACATAAATCTAAAATCTGAATACGGCAAATATTGACACATGCTATGTCCATATAAATTGTTACAGTCTAAATAAACGATGAATGAATTTTGACGAGTCTGATCGTAAGTATCTAAATATTTGTGATTGGCTTTTACGTGTCGTTTGAAACACATACAAATACCTCCGCGAATACCTTTTTGTATCATTCTAAAAATTTCTACATCGCTAATAAGGTCTAATTTAACGCTTGTTTTCAAAAGCATTGCATCGAACGATAGACTTGGTGCTGTCAGGTAAAATGCCGGATCAAGATTATAATACCGTTTGCAAGTTTTTCTAAAACTTTCAAACACGTCTGCGAGCAATAACACATCGGTTTTAAGATATAAATCTGTGTACATACCCATATTTTTTATATCAAACTCTAACCAAATGGAATGCGCGTGTGCATAGTCGTCATCAGTGATAAGCTCATTTGTCAAGGAGTTATAAAAATTAGTTTTGCTGGGCAAACACGTATCTTCATAACGGTTCAATTGTGACATATAATCATACGGATATACTCCTTTTCGAGTAAGGAGCTCAAATTGTCTTGTATCAGGAAAATACGATTTGAGTAATTTAAACTCTTGTTTTTTCATTGCATTAACTAATTTTTCTAAACTAGTCCCTAAAAACTTGAAAGAATCTACAAAGCGAACCTTTATACTTTCTTCTTTCGAAATAGGAATGAACTTTGTGAGCGAAATATAGTTTTCTTTTGTTTTAGGTATTACTTTTAAAGACCCAGGAGCTTTGCCTAATTCTTTAATGAAAAGGTGACAGTCATAACCTGATAAATTATGAAAAAACACTGGTAAAAATGTAGGCAATTTATATTGCAAGTTACAATAACTATGAGCCGTGCCGCGATATTTACCGGTCAAATGACAGTGGTCTCGGACCTTATCACCAAACAATAAATTCTCACAAATATGACAAGTAACCGAGTTATCAAAGTCATGAGCATTAGTATCGGTGTAAATCATAGGAACTTGTTTTTTAAAAATATTGTAAATTTTTTTTGCATCTTTATAAATAGAATTTACAAATTTTGATATGCAATCCAAACCACGGTAAGAAACGTACCTATTGTATTGTTTGTCTAGCGCACACGTAATATGATAAGCAAAAGCGATAGGCACATGTCGTTGACGTGTTACCGTATGCGATTTACTCGGATCAGGGTCACAGGACTGAAATCGTTCTAGCATTGTTTCAAAGTCTGCGTATATAACAAATGGTACAGTTTGCTTTCTGCTAAAATTTTTAAATTGTATAAATGAGCCCTTCGGGGGTAGTTCCGTAGCGACACCTCCACAACTATGTGAATCAAGGGCATCGTATGTATTAAAAAATATTAAACACACATCACAAAAATGCAATTTACCGTGATGTTTTGTGATTTGATTTTTAACAAGTCGCGGTAAATCTTTAATTAGACAGTAATGTGACAAATCATTGCTTTCTAGATAAAGTAAATGAATAACATTTTTCTTTAAATTATTTGATTTATAAAGCGGTCCTACTACAGTATATTTTTTTAACCCATAGATATAAACACAAATTTCAGGATTATTTACTTCAAACTTAGCAATATCTGAGAAAGTTAATGGAAATTGTATGCCTTCTATATTTAACACATCCCGAAAATCAGGGTAAGACGATACTCTTTCAGGATGACTTTTGGCTGGGTATAACGCTGCAACGACTGACCATAAAAAGCAATAATCATCCTTATTTCGAATATTTACACAAGCTTTTTTAGATTTTATAGTAGCCGGTAACTCTATAAAGCCTGAACCATGCAAAGGTTGATATTTGTTAATATTTACTTCTAAGTGTGAGCTACTTAAGAATGTCCAACCACTATCGCGATCCTGAAATTCTTCAATCTTTTTTGTTAAAATGTTTTTAACTTGAGATATTAAGGGTTCGTATTCATAGTTTTGATGAAGTGTATAATTTTTTGTAAAGAAGGATTTCATCTCTTGAGAGTCATTTTTAAACATTAAAAACAAAGCAAAATATTCAAAGTTAATTTTCACGCATATATGTTGTTTAAGAGACAAGGTTATTAATGACCTAATCTTTTCATGAATGTTATTTAAAAATGAAATCAAAGAACAGTTTTCATATTGATTTACAATTCTATAGGACGCAATGCGGTTTCGAAATGCAGAATTTATTAATTCAACACCATCACAGAAATAAGAAATACTTTTATTCTTGTGATTAGTACTACGTAAGTGACCTACCCAGTGCTTGCGCTCAACAGATGTATTACAGATAGTACAGAAAGGCATTTTAGAATAACTTATTAAGTATCTCAATAAAAGTACAGTGCTACACAATAAAAAAGAATGATCTAATTAAAATCAATATTATCGCTAAAGTACGTAGGCTCTGTGTTATTAAATAAAAAAAAAAAAAAGGATGATCTAATTGATCTAATAATATCCCAAAAAGAACAAATTACCTAATCTATTTAAAATTAATATTATCGCGAAAGTACGTAGGCTCTGTGTTATTAAATAAATCATGTGCTCGTTGCATGAATTTTTGCAGCGCATTCCACTGCACAGAGCCTCGGTCTAATTGAACTTTTAACGCTACTAACGCCTTTCTCCACCGATCTTCGCGAGGGATGGAGATCACGTCGCTCTTAGCGTAAACTTTGATGTCTACGTAAAATTCTCCCGACAAAACCGCTTGTCTTCTCACCTTCCCGTTATCGACGCGGGCCACGAGAGACGAGCCGAGATCACTGTGTGTAGTAGGGGGTCGCTCCACATCCACTTCTAGGCCGAAGAGATCAGTGGGCTTATTTCCATTGTCAGAGTTTTTTCTGTAAATAAAAATAATAAATTACTACCTATTGCGAAAGAGCCTAAGGTTGAGATCTATAGATGTTTAATAATAGATTGAAATGGACTAAGTTAATTGACAGTTATTACCTAGGTATATTTTATTTAAAGTTTTAATGTTTATTTGTTACACTATTTAATTAAGGTACTAGGTAATGTGTCCATGGATCAGGGTGAACAGTACTATTGTTCAATATTAAAACCAAAAATTACAAATTAATTACGTTCTAAATTTAGATCGGGTTGAAGCGCGGTCACGTGCTAGCTCTACGTACAATTTACTACATCAACAAAACTACCATAAAAAATCGTTGTCACCCTACAACCTTGCTATGAAATTTATTAGTATACTACATCACTGGACACAAATAATATTAATTTACGTATAAAGTAGGTAATACAAAGCAAAACATTTTCAAAGTTAACACAAGTAATAGAATATACTCGATGAAATAAACTTACGTATAACTGAGATATTTGGTTCCCACTTTAACATATTGCATATGAATTCAAATTACAGCGTAAATACAACCTGTTGTGGATTTCGCGTGACATTGGCTACTTCCACACATGGTTTATCGTTCATTTGTCCTCAGAGACGTTTTAAGCAATTACTATCTCCTTACTGAATGTTTTACCCATGATTAACCTTAGTGGTTTAACGTTGAAATAACTATATTACCTACTAAAAGTTTTGTACAAAAAGAGAATCTTTAATATTTGTTATGTGTTTTAAATCGGAGTAGAAGACTTATATGTATAATTGTAACGGACTATATCTAATACTGGAAATGTAAGTAATGTAAGTAAATTAAATGTAAGTAAATTACCTTAATTTTGACTCGTGAGGCTTGGAAACGGTGACACTGTTGGATGTACTCGTAGCTTGTGAATCGATCACTTTGCGTTTCGTCGCCCTTTTCTTCAGCTGCTTTGCTTGCGGCGGTGCTTCAACCACTACGGAACGGCTGTTGTGAGAATATTCGCTTTCGGAGGTAGACCTGCAAATAAGACACAAAGATTAATAATTTATAAAACACCAACTTTGTCTGCGACCTAATCCTGGTATCACGAGAAAAGATAACCTATATGTTTCATTAAAATCTGTACAAATATATTTTTAAACATCCAAACATTGCACTTATAATGTTAATAAAGATTGATACAATCACTAAGTATTGTTAATAACTTAGTTAATGATTAGGATTGTTATTCATTAAACCACAAACATGATTATTTAGATAGATAGCACTTACTTACATTTTCGTTGTAGCTTTCAACAGTTTTTAAGCGCGTAGCAGCAAGTATATCCAGCCGGTGGCAGCGGGCAGAAACCAGGATCCGTAGTTGTCACGTTAAGACAAAGGAGTAAAGTAATTTATCAAACCAAATTGATCGAGTTTTTATATAGAGAAATCGTCCATTCAGCAAACTATGTTACTTTGAAAATATACTTAAAGTTCTTTGTTTTAAAGAATCGTGAGTAATTATTGTCGGTTACGACCATTTAAATTAAATCTTTCCCATCGATTCCGTCAAATTGACTTTTTTGAGTAATGAAATATAACACTTTCGTATATTCAAAGCCACCAATAATCGCCGCAACTTCTTTGAAATAGATACCCGTGTACTTGTTCATAAAACATAATTACCTAAGCGTAATATATGAACTAGTGTTTGTCCACGACTTCGTACGCGTTAAAGTTACAATTAAATTGTATCATTTTTACTATAGTTATTTTTGTCTTTAGTACCTATTTGATGAGGACAGGAATCATACAAATAAATAAAGGACCTATCCAACCGTTCTCCAGTTGTAAATTGTGTTAATAATACAATTTTGTTTTATCTACATGTACCTATAATACTTTATTTATATAGATTAAATCATATTTCGGACATTGAAAGATTTCATTTAAAGGCTACGTAGTAATGTTTTAATATAGACCGCAAAATGCTCGAATCATCATAAATGTATTCCCACAACCTTGACACACACATGCACACACACATGTGAGTAGTTACTTTAATACGACCCGTGCAATACTTAGAAATGTACATTATGCAGCTCAGCAGTTTTATTACTTTGTAGCTTTTAATAACGTAATTCCAATGTCACTTCACGAAGAAACGTGAAAGAGTCAAGTTTATACATTCTAGTGATGATATTTCAGCTAAACCTAAAGTGTAATAATTTCGGTCGGCGATAGGTAGTAAAGTAGTGCAGTGAAACAGTTATTTATACTAATTTCGCTCGATGATAGGTAGTGAAGTAGTGCAGTGGAACAGCGCCCAGACCAAACACTCGATGATATCTTAATCAAGGTAAGCTCATATGTTGCACGATCTCGAAGTATTATTGGGCGTCCTACTCCACCGAGAGTGGATGAGGCGAACGGAGTGAGCCTCAGAAACGGAAGGTGGAGTAGGACGCCCAATAATACACTACTCACGCAGATGTCGGGTTAGGTGACCGCCGCCCGATGTTCGGCGTTGATGTTAAACGGCTGGGTAGGTATTCTCCATACCAACCCTCCTCTTTTCACATCCGCGCTTGGGACCGGCATCGGCGGAGTTCTACGCAGTTATTCGTGCCATAATACTACGTGAACGAAGTCTCGGGCAATATATATATCAAGTACAATATGAAAAATTTGAAACCGACTTCCATTCTATTACTTTGGTAAAAATCAGTTATCCACCACCAGATAATTCAGGGACCACACGGGAAGCACCAGTATTCAAACAAAAAAATAATTTTGGGAATCGGTTCACCCAATCGAAAGTTATGAGGTAACAAACATTAAAAAAAAACAGTCGAATTGAGTACCTCCTCCTTTTTGGAAGTCGGTTAATGTAATAATGTAAGTTAATGCTAACGAAGTTTTTCGTTTATTCTACTTCATTTGACAATATTGCTGACCCGCCAGCTGGTCCGCTCGCTTGCTATTACTGTAGTTATGGAAACGCCGCTTTAGAATTTCGAGGTCCTGAGTTCGATACCCGAGTCGGTCAGTTATTGGTTTCGGTTCTTCTGATAAAGAAACTCTTAAGAGCAATTCGTAGTCTGAAACAGTGTCCCGTAGATGGCATTAGGCTCGCCCCCTATTACATGGGGCTTAAAACATGTCCCTCTGGCGAAACGTAGGTGCTTAAAACTCCGCTGCCTACTCCTTTGAGGATAAATAGGCTTGACGATTCGTTATGTTGTAAAATCTGTGTCTTTAAAATAATACATGTATTTTTATAATATGATTTTTAAATCAATAACGCCTGTTTAACAATAACAAACATTGCAATTGTAGAGAGAAAAAATCCATCCTCGGACGAGATTCGAACCCGCGCCGCGTCGGCCGACAATCCGTGTCAGACGCCTAATTATTTATTATCCTCTATAATTGCAATGTTTAGTAACATACTGTTTAAATGGCTTAGAATTTAGTTTAACCTTTCAGCTACTGAAAAGAGAAAATTTTATGGAAGTAAATTATATGCTAAAAAATTGCGAATGTTATCGTGCCTAAATCAAAGATTTTAGTAATAGCATATAATAATGTGGTGTAAATTATTCACATTTTCGGACTTTCTAAAAATGCCATATTTTTTTTATTAAGTAATTGATTATATATCTCCAAAATTAAATGAAACGTAGTGAAATCGTATGTGATGCCACATTTTTGGCATCACGTAAGTCAAAATCAAAACGTAATTAACATACATTTGATTGACCAAGGTTTCGGGACATTCGGGCATGTCCGCTGCCCGTATACAGGGAGTTCGCAGCGACAATTGCACCGTAATAAACCCTCAGGATGGGCATCGGACATGTCCTCAACCGATAACTTTGGCTAATCACGTGAGTATGTTGGTTGTGATAAGATCGCCAAGCAGTCTTTCAACAAGCCAGGACCAGCAAAATACTCGTATTTGTTGAACATGTCTTCGGTCAGCAAAAAATATTAATTTATTAGTCTGCAACTTATGGCCAGCAAACAATTCTATATTAATCATAGATTTTTAGAATTGAATACTGTATGATGCTAAAATGTCGAGTAAGGAGAAAGTTTTAATATTTTTCAGCAAATATATAGAAAAACATCAAAATTAAAAAGCCTAACGCGAAGAAAAAAGCTTATCTTATTATTTTTAAGGGTCATTTAATTATCTTTAGTTGGCCGACACGGGAAGCGTCTCTTTTCTGGCCAAATTGACTTTCATCTGTCCGTATGTTTCGTTGTTCGTTTGTCTTCCTGTACAGATCGCATTTTTCAACCAATCTTGACAAAGCTTGGTATTTAGGTTCTACTATTTCTTTATAATTTTAATTTCGTCAGCGATTTTGTTTGTGGGGGGTAAAATTGCCGCTGATAAGTCTGTGCTCGCGAGGTCTACTGTTCGCAGAGCTACTAGTACGTAATTAGTTGTTATAAAAAGGAAATGACAGAGGCATGTCTACTGCAGACCTACATTTCATGAAAAAAGCTGCACTATTGGTGCATTATCCAGAAAGAAAATAGGGCATATATTTGTATGGAGAATCGCACACCTACTTCCCTCTTAAAGGCGCAACCAGTAATGCAACCAACACGATATAACACAAGAAAGTCCGTAGGAATAGATTCAACCTGTTCTGTTCAAGAATACACTAAGGTCCTCAATCTGGGTTGTTTATATGACTTGACTTATTGTTTGTATGGGTTGTGCGGCGTAACCACAATTGCCAATAACAGGTCGCGCGGATACAGTGGACAACTAACGATGGAGAATGATCGGTAAGCAGCGAGATAGTCGGTAGCTTTTGTTCTGTCCTTTAAAGCAACCAGCTATGCTACGAGATCTGTTTCCCTAACCCTACCTAGGTACGTCATTAGCGAAAACGTTAACCGATGCATTCGACTCGCCACAGAAGTGAAGAGCGCCACTGCTAATTAATTTACCTTTCAATTCGCCAGGCTATCCACGCTACGGTTCGTTACCTCACGGCACGGCACACCTGTCTCGGTGGCCGGCACGCAGTTCGTGCTTGACTTTCGTTCCGAGCACGCCCGACCGATGCGCGCGAAATACTAAACTTGTCAAACTATTGGCGGCAAATTGAGTGCAACTTTTTTTAAATTTTGGCCACGGTACTTATGTTTGTGGAGTTTATTAGTTTGTGCGTTTTTAAGTGTTAATGTCTAATAATTTGTTGATTTGAGTAATGCAGTGAAACAGTGTATAAATAGAAGTGAAAGTGTAAAGGGATTTGCAAATTTTAAAAATGATGCTGTCACGCTGGTTTTGTGGATGCCTTTTAGTGCTGGCCGTTTATATTGGTAAGTTTTAGAAAAGTTTTTCGTTTGATTCGTTTCAACGAATCTGTTCAATCTAAATGCAATGCAATTCTTTGGAAATTATTGCCAACATGTACTTATTTGCTGTTTTTATGTAAGTTTGTGGTGTTATTATTTTATAAGATACGGTTACATTCATGTTTCAATGTTGATTGGCTATGAAATCAATGCATTCCTTTCGTTCGAGTAGATTTATTATTATTGTACAATTTATAATATTATTGATAAAGATAGAGCTGTGATTGAATATTATAATATCATAGCTAGCACCATATAGCATAGAAATTCAACAGATATTATTAACGTGATATATCTGGATAAACAGAAGTAAAAGTAATTCTACGCAAGTAAGTAGGCAGTAAAAGTAGATTCATTTAATTATGAACATAACTAAAAATACCTCTTTGGTCGGAGCTTGGTTAAGATATAGCACAGTGTTAATAAGTGACCTTTGTATTGAAAAAAAATTACAGAGCGTCATTAGACCTTGCTTTTGTAGCGAAGTTACTTATGTAAGTACATTAGTTTACGAAGCTACAAATAATTAAAAATGAGCCTGTTAACATTAAAAAGTATCTGTTTACATACATACTTTTACTTAGTAAACTTCCTTATGCACATACTTACCCATGGGTTTAGTGTAGAGTTTATTAATTTGCCGCACTTTAAACTTACGAGAATAGAGTCGGAGGGCGCCCCTTGGATGCTTGTGGTACGTATCAGCGACATTTTACAGGGGACTTTCTTCTTATCTGCAAAATTACAGCGACCACAAGAAAGGAAAACATTTATCGATTGAATAATTTACTCAATAACCATTTCATGGGGCCATAAATCGACGAAATGCTAGAAACTAACCATTCGCATTTCAAAATGCTCGTTACTGTTCTATAACCATTATACCAAAACAATGATACCCACAACCATAACCTTGTACATAACGTTTTACGACCTAGGAAAATCAAGCCCATAAAATTATTAATGCATAACTAGCCGATGCGATGCTTTCGCGAGTGAAAGTGAACTGGTCCAATGTCAACTCAATATAAGTGTATTATTAATGACCGAATCCGGTTTCGGACGTTTTCCCTCGTGGAGTTGTCATCGGTAACGTACCTATAATAGGACAATTCAGTAGCGCAGCTTGACTTCGATCTCACTGATCAAAGTGATAAGCCACGTTTGCTGCGGGCAGGAGTTGGATGGGTGTGTGCTAGTGGCATTATAATTCACCTAAGCAGCGCTTCCGTGCGGAAGGCACGTTAAGCCGTCGGTCCCGGTTGTTTGTCTTAGGAAAATAGTCGTTAGCCTATGTCGAAGGCCTTCGGGCGGCCAGAAAACTTCTTGGGTTAGCCACTAGCCTATTCTCCAAGCCGCACTGGGCTCGCGTGGTAGATTATGGCCCATCTCATGTCTATGAGAGGAAGGCTTGAGTCCCAGCAGTGGGAAGATAATGGTCTGATTTTGAAGACGCATTATCTCTATGGAGCCAACTCTTAATTCCGTTTTTGCAAAAAGAAGAACTAACGAGTATAAAAAACCTCATGAAACCTCTCGGAACCACCTGCACTTCTATCGACGGCTTCATTGCTTTAGGAAGTAGTAACTTTGCCTTTATAAAACCCATTTTGGGTTACCCTGAGCCATCGGTCTCTGAAATCACAGTAATATTATAAAGGCGAAATTTTTGTGAGTGTGTTTGTATGTTTGTTACTTATGCACGCTCAAACGGCTGGACCAATTTTGATGAAACTTGGTATGAACTGAGGTAGATGAGGGGCGGGATAACACATAGGGTTATTTTCATCACTGTCGTCATCATCCATCACCACGCGAGTATAACCGCGTGGCGCAGCTTGTTAATAAAATCTTTCCGACGTAATCCCTTAAAAGGTAAATTTCATAAATCAATAGTTTTTAACCCTTCCCCTACCGGAGACATTAATTCATATTAATTTAGTTTTAATTATCATGGTGAACATAAGATAGTTCAAACTACCATGTATGAATTGTACGAATTTCACAAACAACAAAAGTAAAAAAAATACATAAATCTTTATGTTATAAAGGAGTTATGGTGGTGTTCTTGTAGATAACCAAAAATTAATAAATTTATTTTCAAACACCTAATGTCAACACTGATAAGTGTCGGCATGTCACACACGTAATGACAGTTGCAGTGTTGCCCAAACCTTGACCCACACGCACCCCCCGCGTGCGATTTTCAACGCGTGCATTGCACGCTAGCGTGCTATTATTCTACTTCAACTTTTTTCTGAGTGGCTTGTGCGGTTTGCCACAAACTTCTATTCCACGTAGCACTGCACTATGTTTAACACTGTGAGGCATTGGTACCCTTGAATCGATCGCCCAATAATGTATTACTTACAGTGCTCTTACTTATGTATATCAGAACACAGGCATGCACTGTTTTAGCAGTGCTTATAGAGTATACTGTGTATGCATCATCTACATATCTTATACATACAGTATAATATATTCTACTAGTAATTCTACCTATTTGCAGTTAGACAATTAGCTACCCATTCAGCATTAGGCAATTTTAGCAAGAATTCTTCCCATTCAGCATCAGGCAATTTTAGCAAAAATTCTTCCCATTCAGCGTTAGGCAATTTTAGCAAAAACTCTTCCCATTCAGCATTAGGCAATTTTAGCAAAATTTCTATCCATTCAGCATCAGACAATTTTACGGAAAATTCTTCCCATTCAGTATTAGGCAATTTTACCGGAAATTCTACCCATTCAGCATTAGGCAATTTTACTGAAACTTCTACCCATCCAGCATTTGGCAATTTTACCGGAAATGCTTCCCATTCAACATTAGGCAATTTTACTGAAAATTCTACCCATTCCAGCATTTGGCAATTTTACCAAATAATTACCCCATTCGGCCGGATGTTTTGGTTACATTTTTAGTTTGGTTTAAGCAATTTTGGGAAAAATTCTACCCATTCAGGGTTAATAATAATAATGTAATAACTACATTCTTATAATGTAATGTACGAATACCTGAGAGTTGCAAACTGGTTTCCATTCCAGCAGTTGCGTGTCCAGACGTTACCTTCCTTGTGTTACTTGTACTATGTTATATTTATGAAATACTAGCTATGCTCCGAGGTTTCGCCCGCGTGGTGATAAATAATGAATCAAAATATATAGCCTATCTTCATCAGGGATAATGTAAGATACTAATGGTGAAAGAATGTTTCAAATCGGTCCAGTAGTTTTGTAACCTATTCAATTCAAACATATAAACAATAATACCCAATAAAGGCAGCAAATATAATCGGACAATTACACTGAAAAAACAAAAAAATAAAACTGCGTTAGGTTCGTCATTGTATCCAAATAAATATGTTTGGAATAAGTAGTTCTTAAAATATAATACCTATGTTGCCTGACACGGCCTGTGACTACTTGAGTAGTAGTAGACAATGTAAGGTTTTCTATAGTAATTTCACTTTCCTTACGAACAAAAGGAACTAAACTATCCATGAGTATTTGGAGGATAAGTTAATGTTACATGTAACAGTTTTTTGTCTTTTAGCCACCTTTCAATTTAGTGTAAACTTGCCAACTTTTCTCTATTAATTAAATTATATGTGAATTGTATTTGTATTTGAAAAAGATGTACGCCGACTGGCTATACACAAGGTCATATGTATTAATGTGATTTTTAAGAGTTCCTGTTAATTTGTGCTCTCTTTCTGTAGACTTGTTGTATTTGCAATGTTTATTCCATTAAGTTAATTATCTATTGACATTTGCGGTGCGTAATACGTAACTCTACCAATACAGTAACCACTCAAGTATGTTATTATTACCCTAATTATATTCTACAAATACATTTATTAAGTTGCTTCAATTAAATGTAACCGTGACTCAGCTCACATTTTTCAAATTATAATTATGTAATAATTAAACAGGATTCACGCAAACTACTGCGCTGTCTACACGATCGACAAAATGTTACAAGTATTAAGTCTCGTACGCAATACGCAATAGCGAGTGCACCGAAATTAAGATCCTGATGAAAGCTTTCGGAAGAAGCCGAAACATGCGTCCATCTTGATAAAATACAAAAGTTATCCCATTTGAATATTGTATTATTTAAATAAGTTTAGTTTTAATGACATGAGAATATGAATAATTATTAGTAAGGCTTCGCCACCGTGCTTTGACTCTAACCTCCTACGACTCTACATAAAAAAACTTTCACATCACATTTAATATACCTAATAAATGTTTGTTTGGATTGTGAGCGAGTAAGTGTGCGTGTTCATTATTTGTTCACCCTGTAATAGCTTAAAGGGTTTGAGTTTTACGATAGAGATAGTTTAAATGATACCTATACAGTTAACACATTAGTTAGTTAGATTAACTTGGGATGTGACTCATCAACCCCCGGGGGTTTCCACTGGCAGGTGGAGGGGTAATTCCCATTCATCCGCCCACCCACTGCACTAGAGTAGAAACCAAAATAAAAATATGATTACAAAAACGTGTCGTGGTGAAAATAATATATGGATCAGTTTTTTAATATACACTCGAGAGCAATGAATCCGGGTCACTTAAAGAATCCTAAAAATCTCGGAAATTAAAAATGATAGGTTAATGCAATAAATTGTATTTAATAGACAATGTAATACTCCTTAAATGAAGGTATTAAAACTTCTTAGTTATTGTAAAGTTATATCATAAAAAAATCAAATTTGAAAAAGGGCCACTTTCGAAGATGGAACTACGAAATTACAGCATTTGGTTTTGCTTTTGTTTGTAATCTGTCATTTATGTGGGTACATAAACCATGTTGATAGTGCTCTATATTCATTATTCAAGCTGAAATTATGTCGCTTACGCCTGAAGAATGCACCAGAATACTTACAATGCTGGAAACCGGCCGGAGTCAGCGCGATACAGCCAGGACTGTCGGTGTGTCGCTGGCAACAGTACAAAGAGTTCTCCGACGTTACGAAGAAACTGGTTCTAACCTACGCAGACCAGGAACGGGCAGAACCAGGTGTACCACAGCACGAGAAGACCGTTACTTGGTGAACACCATGCTTCGAAATCGCTTTCTCACAGGAACTGAACTCACAAATCAGTTTCGACGCCTCGGAGGAAGTAACCCAAGTGCATGGACAGTAAGACGTCGGCTTGTTGAATCTAACTTAAAACCCCTTAGACCTGCAAACAGCCCTAAACTGGAGCGTGGGCATCGTATTTCAAGACTAAGATATGCCCAGAGCCACGTAAATTGGAGTATTGAAGATTGGTCAAAAGTTATGTTCTCCGACGAATCAAAATTTATGCTCTACAAGCACGATGGAAGACACAGAGTGTATCGAAGACCAGGGGAAAGATTCAAGCAAGCATGCATCAGAAAAAGTAGCCTACGGTGGTGGGTCTGTCCTTGTGTGGGCCGGAATTTCTTCTGAAAGTCGCACAGAGCTGGTGATCATAGAAAACGGCTCTTTAACTAGCGAAAGATATGTGGAAGAAATCTTCAATGATCACGTTGGTCCATTTATGGTCAATTTAGGTGAGGATGCTATATTTATGCATGACAATGCCCGACCTCATACAGGTAGGATTGTGAATGACTACCTTCAAGAGATGAACATTACTCGTATGGAGTGGCCAGCGCACAGCCCGGATATCAACCCGATCGAGCATGCTTGGGACGAGCTAGGCAGATGCGTAAAACAACGAAACCCTCCCCCAATCACGCTTCGTGAGCTCAAAATTGCTCTCACAGAGGAATGGGAGGATATTCCCCAAAATCGTATAAGGAACTTGGTGTACAGCATGCCAAACCGCGTAAACGCAGTAATGGAAGCACGAGGAGGCAATACGAAGTATTAAAATTCAAGAAAATCGTAATAAAGTAAAAAAAAATTCATGTTTCCTATTTTTGTTTTAAGGAGAGATCAGCAGTTTTTTTCTTTATGTAATTTTGTGTTAATAAAATGTATGGTGACTCATATTTTTTTTACTTTCATTTAAGGGGTATTACATTGTCTATTAAATACAATTTATTGCATTAACCTATCATTTTTAGTTTCCGAGATTTTTTACATTCTTTAAGTGACCCGGATTCATTGCTCTCGAGTGTAATTAGCAGCCAGTTGCAGAAAGCTCTTCATTATCAGTCCATTAGTTAATCCAGCTTTAATGCTAATGAAACCATTATTTTAATGGAGTCGCACAAAAGACAAAGTTGACAGCTTAATGATCCTTCAGTTAAAGTCGGCATGAAATGATGTTGCGAACAATATTTTGAAAAAGGATGAACAAAGTACAGATGCAGCCCTTTTAGGAGTGAAAATTTGCGTTTTTATATTACTATTTCACAAATATTATTGCATAAACAAAACGCCAACTATGTGTTTAGCCTGTCATTGTCAAATAGGTGTCAAGTAGAGAATGTTTTTTTCTTTGTACGTACAATGTACGTGGAGTCGAGTGTTGTTTGTAGTGAGAAGGTTTGTAATATGTAGGTACAGAAAAAAAATTAAATATCTGTTTTAAAATAACGAGATCGTGTAGCAAATTACACTCCGATAGAAAAACTATGATTATCAATAAAACATAATATACATTACTTACATTTCTATGAAATTTAAACATTTCACTGAACTTATGAAAGTACAATACAATACAAAAATACTTTATTAATAACCAATCTTTTAAAAATAAACTATAATACCATAAAAAAGGCGCTACAATAGATTGGACAATTGGCGGCCTTATCGCTATAGCAATCTCTTACAGGCAACCTTGAAAATACTGTATTGACAAAGGCAGCACGTACAGATGTTTCAACATTATTGTGATGATCAAAGGCAATGCTATCGTCAGAACCAATACAGAATTGGAAATCATTCGGAGCTTCCATCTCATCTAACTCTATAAGTTGGTACAAATATTATGCAGCACTTTGACCTGAAAAGCTGGTGTTATATGTTGTGTATAAATAAAAATCTGCAATTTTTCGTAATTCTTTCCCGTTTTTTGACATAGGTATTTATATGCACATGAACTTTGTGTTTTACTATATTATTGCAAAATTGTATTCGAAAATTCTACAAAAGTCGGTACCTAACTATAATGGCTGATTGTTGACCATTTTAATCTCTGATCTGTCAATTTAAAGTTCCTTTAACTAATCAGGTTTTGTACAACTCAAAATACACGATAAAGGACAATTTGACGTTTCTTTAGATACATATAAAGGAACTTTAAAATTTTACAACAATTTCGTTTGTGCAACGATTTCATGTCGGATTAAGATTTAATGACGTCCTTAAAAGTTAAAGTTAAGTTTCTCCAACTGGCTGATGTGTCTCTAAAACAATAATTATTGTGAAATTGACCCTACAGCTGCTACGAAGAATTATTTCTTCCTCTTCCTTAACTGCCTTAAAAAATGACCCAATGAAAGTCGTACTAAATCAATAACATCGTTCACGGCGCTATGACTCAGCTGTCATTGTAGACGTTGCAGCACGCGCGTGGACCAACCCCTGCTTTCCTTCTGAAATTTAAACCAATCACCGAACATGTCTATTTGTAACCTCGGAAGTAATTCGTATTTGGAATCATACGTCGTTTTGGTTTGAAGGACCACTTTTTGAGTGGAATTTGTTCTGAGTTACGCTTCCTGACATTATTTCTTCGTAGCCCTACTGTTAATAACATTAGATCAACGCATTTTATAACATTGCAAACCATAAATGCAAACGAGAAAGGAAAGAATGAGTGTCGCGGCCTTACACATTGTTTTTTGTCAAAATTATGCAAACGCGAAAAACCCAACATTTACGCTTGACGAGTCACGGTCGGTGCTTACCGCTGCAACTTGTATATAACCGCATTAGTATACGTTATTTCAAGGCGAAAGTAATAGAGGGAAAACTTACAGTGAAAAGCGATACTGAATATATACATAACAGACTAGATTCATATATGCACAAGCATGTGTGAGTATACATAATGTTGAACAAACATACAATCATATTGGTACGAACGTTCTGTAAAAAGGTTACAAGTGTTAATTTTTATTTTTAAATATTAATAGGAGACGGTACAAGTACGAGGCCCATCTGGTGTTATATGGTGGCCTCTGCCTATAGAACAACTGCGCCCGTAACCCTGAGACATTAAGTTGTCAAGTCTCATGTGCCTGTAATTTCGCCGGCGCCAAAAACGTCAAAACTAAAAAAAAGGAAACATTACTGTCCCGACCTGTCCGTCGGCCGTCCATTATAGCTTCATGATAACGCAAGACCTTACAGTGCTCGACAATCAGTTTTAACACTACAAGACCTGCAGTTAGAATCCGTAAATCCTCAGTACTCGCCGGATCTCGCCCCAACCGACTGCCATTTTTTTTTGCGATTGCGAAATCTTTTTGCAACGAAAAAAATCTTCTCAGAGTGCATATTAAAGTGAGTACAAAATGCCTTTACACAATTTGTGGAGTCCAGCGGGGCTATTATGTATCTCAGTTGCTAACAAATGTTGATTAAGGTCTTGAAAAATGGCGGCTCTATGTCACTTTTGACAACTCCGGTAAGCAAAAATGTTAGTAAGTTCATGATTGGAGCTGACAAAAGTGACATAAAGCTGTATATTTTCAACAGTTGCTAGCAATTGAGATACATTATTATGTATCTATCGCAAAGGTTTGAATTATCTACCGATTATATGGCAGAAGTGTATATAGATAACGAGGGTAAATACTTTAATTAAATAAATATATACCCACAAAATGTTTTAATGATTTTTAATACGAACCCCTTTCACATTTTAACCCCTAATATATCGGTATCAGAAGGATCCAACTTGGATGGGCAGCGTTCGGGAAGCTTCGATCCATCTTTTCGTCCCCAATACCTCAGAGCCTGAAAACCAAGGTTTTCAACCAGTGTGTGTTGCCAGTGATGACTTATGGCACTGAGACGTGGTCCCTTACTCTGGGCCTCATTAACAAGCTTGAAGTCGCTCTAGTTGAAGCGGCAATGGGCAGGCCACATCGCTCGCAGAACTGATAACCGACGGGGAAGAAAGGTTCTCAAGAGGCGACCACGCACCGGAAGGCGTAGTGTAGGCCGGCCCCCGCTAGGTGGACCGACGACCTCATAAAAACCGCGGGGAATCGCTGGATGCAGGAAGCGAGTAGCCGGTCCAAGTGGCGTTCTATGGAGGAGGCCTATGTTCAGCAGTGGACGTCTTCCGGCTGATAATGATGATGATGATATCGGTAATGTCTTTATAACCACTAGATACATTTTAATTACTGAGCCTCCTTTACGTTGTTTTTTGTAGGAAGTTACTATTTTCTGATTCATATTTGTAACCATTGTCAATTCATAGGGGATCAACAAGAAAGTCTCTATATTTTAATTATAGGTTTATAACAGATCTAACTTGGACATGGTCTACACCCAAACCTGTATTTCGAATTGCCATAAAGCTGCTGACCTTACAAACCAGCCGACTGTTTCCTGCATTTGTTATCGCTGCTCCCAATACTGCTAACGGTACAGCAATTCATCTGGCAACCCGACATGGTTCTGCGATATCTCATCCGCGAATAAGGAATGTGCACATCTGTGGCTGCCTCGTCACTCATAACGTAAGAAAGGTTCAGACTTGGTCACTCGGAGTGAGATGCACCATCTAACGTCAACGTCAAAGTTGCTGTCAAATCAATACTTACGCGTCAGTTTTGGCAATTTGACGGTAACTTATGTGACGGATCAAGATTAAAATAGATAGATAGATAGATGGGAGCTCCGGGCTCTTCTATCCATATATACCAATTTTATTGAAATCTGTGCAGTAGTGTTTAAGTTATGCATACAGATATATTTTTTAATGACGTCATATTTTTTTTCAGTATGTAATTTGACGCCTTTTGATCCACAATTTTTTTTTATTTTTCTTCTAAATACAGACTTTTAGCCTCTATTACTTTATTATAAGTAAAGAAGATAGATTATCCTCTCGATAGCCTTTTTAGTAAGTATATTTTTTCTCTGAAGTTGCATACCTAATATATGCAAAAAATTTAAAAAATATGACCCCTTTTCTGAGTAATCTAATAAAAACTATAAGTATAGATAAAACTATAGACGCAGAAGAAGATTTTGGTATCTAAACTATGTTTAATAATAAAAAATGGTTTACCAAACCAAACCAGCTTTTAAATATTATGACACTTTGCCAGTTCCGTTAGCTCATTTGGTAGCAAGAGGTCCCAGGTTCGCTCCCTGGCCGAGGCAAATATCTGTGTGATGTGCAGACATGTTTGGTATCGGGTCTTGAACGTTGTTATGTGTTAATGTGTGTGTGTTTCTCTCAGGGAATCCCAGTGCCGGCGTGGGCACTAGGTGTGGTGTAAACGTTTTCATTTATAATTACTTGTGCATTGAACAGATCATTTGAAGCACTGATGTCCTAAAGAGCCAACCAAAGATATAGCTAACGGTGCTTGGTCAGACCTGATCCACATAACCCGGTCGTGCGCCGCATGACACGGAATTCGGAATCGCAAGGAACTGTACCGTTACACGATATGCTATACCTTATGGAGGTCATACCAGCCCTACGAGCGTGGATCTCACGATAAACTTGTCGAGTCAATAAACTACCCTTTATTAGCTATATTATACCTTGTTTATAATATGGATCTATCTGCGATAGATATATCGCGGGAAGTCCTTTACCGAAAGTTTTAGATAATTTTATCTTATCGACTTTCCATGCTCGCACTGCAAGGTGCGTGATACCAGACATTGGATAAAATTACTTGTTAAGGCGCTGTCAGCTTATAGCGCGTGCGGACGTCGGAGAAACCAAACAATTACACCTCGTAAAACGAATAAAAAGTATGAAAAAATATTTTTTACTATTAAATAAAAAAGTAATCCGTCAATGTATATTAAAAAAAGGGGTATTTAATTACACATATTACATGTCAAATACAACTGTAGATCAAGAGAAAAACTGTTTTAAAGGTGAAATAAGTGGTATGTTTGATGTTTTTATTTGTGTACTAAAACATGTGTTTAATTACGTCAATGCGTTACTTAAAATTCTTAGACACGTCATATATTTTTTGTAATTATTTCAAGTAAATCACTGTTTATGAGATAAACTGCTTAAAAACCCCCCTTTTTATCTTCGTCAGGATTGACAACACCGTTAAGCTGGAAAAGATTCAGACAGATAAACTACCTCTGTGGCGAGTTTATAGAATAGAAAAAAGGTTTGTTATTCTTAACGGATCACAAATATTGCACTTTTATTATTTACCTATTATATTATATAGTGACCATATTAGTTTAAAAACTTAATAAATTTACGGCATTCGCTGTTAGCTTAGGAAATCATATAATTGGGGGTTATGAGATGCAAAATGAAATAAAGCTTTATAAGTATGAGATGACCTTGAGGCACTTCATCTCATATTGATTAATAATCATTTCTAAATTTTAAAATGACTAGTTATTATACTCGTATTATCTTCCCCGTCGACTACGGCGAAACTCAAAACATCGTTGAAGAAATTTTTTTGACATAAAAAAAACACTTTGATCATGTGTGACATTGGTTAACACAATCATAATTATAGTCCAATCAAATAAGGATAAAGTATGGAAATAGTTCTGAAAGTTGTAGATTCTTCTGGAATCGTTAGAAAACACACCTAGATGTACTCGTGTCTCCCCGGTTTGCACCGGTACTAGCACCTACGGAACCATGTTAAATATTAGGTATAAACTTTAACTGTCCGTTAATCTGAAAAATCAAAGAAGTTGGAATAGTTTATTGTATTTATGAATCAAGGCTTCCTTTACGTATATTGCATTACAATAAAAAAGTCGTGCGACGTACGGAATATTTGTTATTGGTTATTTTTGACTATAATAATATTTTTTTTTATTTGGTAGAGTATACGTCCAAGGTAGTCCGGACAATCAGTTTTTGTGTGAAAAAAAAGTGTTTCGCTTGCCTCGATTACATTGTGATTATCGAGATCTACCTCGAACGTGTACGCTACCAAAAAAAACCGGAATGCCCTGCAAAAAGTTTTTCGTGATACGAGTACATACAAAAATATTCACCTCAAATTGATAAAATCGTCCTGTTTTTGGACGTTGGTTAAAATATAGCGATCGCCACTTTTTCCTGAATGAATTTATTCAATTTCGAGGTGTTTACTCGATTCAACCCTCTTCCGTAGTTTTACTTTTGTTGGGATTGAGTTAGACATGATTCTTAAAGCATATTAAACGTTAATAAACAAAAAACCCACATTCGCGAATTACTTCCACTCTTTTGCAAAATATTTATAATGATCAGTAAGTATTGCGTGTTTAAAAATATCCTATTCGTTAATAACAATTTTATGTATTTAACACGTTGGACATAGTTTGTATTAAAATTGTGTAACTAACAATGACCTTAATACACTTATAAAACACGTATTAAAACTTCAACTGATCGCCAAACCAGTTCTGTTTCCATAAAGTCTATCATTGGAACTGAGTAACCTTGCCCGAACTTCGTTTTACGTTTGAGCATTCGTACGTAATCTAAATATTTATATATATAAGCACGGTATGAACCTGCGTTGCTCTACATACCTAATTGTATTATATTTAGGTTGTTAACAGCTGTACATAACTGATAATTTTTAGGGTTTCGTACCACAAAAGGAAAAAGTAAACCTTATAGGATCACTTGGTTGTCCGTCTGTCTGTCAGTCAAGAAAAAAGGGCTTCTCAGTATCACGTAAAAGGATCAAATCTAATTTTTTATCAAATACTTGGATCTACGGTCACTTCGAGCCGTGAGAAAATCAAACTTGTAACTTGACGCGATCTAAAGATATGACCGCTTGTCACATATTTTCTAATTTTTTCTATAAGGCATTTTCCATTGACCTAGAATTACGAAATTAGGCAAGAAGTTATGTCTTACAGCACATGTAGGTAAAAGAAACAATCTGAAAACTGTAAATATGTAGATTAATAAGGAGCAAAAGTGATTACTACATACGGTTGGTGCAATACTCATGTCTAGGGAACGAGTTAAGTTTTCCTTTAACCTAGTTGGTCTTTTAGTTAGAGCAATAATGCTTTCTTAATCTGTCCGCATCAGGTTTACGCTATAACAAAATATTTATGAATGAACTCGGGGCTTGCTGATTCGGACGGGTTAATGGTACGGAACCCTCGGTGCGCGAGGCCAACTCGCACTTGGCCGGTTTTGTTATCATTAGACTACCAACTAATGAGTCTATCATCTGATGATGAGAGTCTCGCTTAACTAAAAAAGTCATGATAAGCTTTGAATTGAGTGGACCTAGCACGAATAACTGCACATGTATAACCAAGGGTATAGCGTAACGAACGCAATGTATCGTTACGTGAAACAATACATACTGTCATTTATCTAGGGCAACGGCAGGCTTGACACAGATAACTCATAGTTTGTACGATGTAGCGTGACTTATTGTCGTTTACTATACGAATACTTTTTCGCAAATGGTTTGTGCTAAGGTCTCTGTTATTTTAAGTCGCAGCATTGCACTGCTTATGTGTGAGTACATGACCGTAAGTTTATTATTAAATATCGATTAACTAAGGTAAAACAGAATTTAAAAATTTGACTGCAGCAAATTTAAAAAGAAATAATAATATAATATGGGACAACATCCACACAAAGGTCTTCAGGTCCCAAACCAGGCAGAGCCTGTACTATGGTAACCTGATGACTGATTTACATACTTAAATACATATACACACCCAGACACAGATAAAACAGACATGTTCATGCACACAAATGTTTGACCTGTCCGGGGATCGAACCCGGGACCAGCGGCTCAGAAGGCAGGGGTGCTACCAACTGCGCCAACCGGCCTGTCGGCTGAAAAAATTAAACCGGCTTTGGATTTTTTATTTAGAACAGATATACTGTGTATCAATGGAGTATACATTCATATATAACACTCGAACTCGTCTTTCGACAATCCATGTCAGACGCCATAACCTCTAAACCATCGAGGCACACATCCGAACTCTCAATTTATCTCTCTGGTTTAAGAGCAGTAGATCTCTTTGTGAATGAGTTCGTCCGGGGTCGTACCGCCATAATAGCTTTTTCTACCGTGAAGCGGTAATGTACGCATTACTGTGGTTTGAAGGGTTTGGGCGCCGGCAAAACTACAGGCACATGAGACTTAACTACTTAATGTCTGAGGGTTACGGGGTGACGAAATACATCTGTTATAGAGAGAGGTTACTACTTAACACCAAATGGGTTTCGTGTTTGTTCCTAACAACATTTAAAAAAACCGCTAAATGGCCATTTTAGGATATTATTTTTTTCTCTAAATTTTTGTAATGCGCAAAGTATCTAAAAATATGACCAGATTTTTCTGAATAGTCTACTTTTTTTCTAAATTAGCATAATGTGCAAAATATTTAAAAGTTACCCATTTTCTGAGTAGTCTATATAACACATATAAATTTAAGAAGAATTTTAAAGATATATAAGTATATGTAGATATATAAATATAAAGTAAAGATTACTGATACTGATAAGTGATAACAGCCATGATGCTGCTTCAGAGGAACTATACAATTATAGTATTTACCGGTACTTATGTAAGAACGATTATTATCTGGAAGGAAATTGATTTCTCAACAGTTTGCGGATAACCTTCATCTTGTTATATTACATAGTTAATTAAAACTTTGTAAATCTCTTGAAATCTTAGCAATTAGTGACCAGGCGTTGTAACGGTGGGCCATGCTGTAAGTCTGCAGTATAGGTACCTATACAACATGATCTCTTTTGTTTTTTGGGCTGTATCGTCTTCCAAACCATGATATCTCATCACGGCATCTCCTTTTTTATCAAGTATGGTTGCAACCTAATTACAATTTTTAATTATGCAAGTTATAATAATGACAATAATAAGACACACGAGCAAGTAACTTAAAGCTCCAAGCGCAAATAAAAGCTCCAGACACCCTTTAGCCATCCACACCAACGTTGCGTCTTTCGTCAGCAATATTGGCGGCCCTTATGGGGGCTCATTTAGCGGATGGCAAGTGATCACTTGCTTAAATATTTAGGATGAGATTGAAATTGGCAGGTGCCGTAGTCTAGTTCATAGCTCTCTATCTCCCTTATCACTTATAAGTTCATGTCAGTAGCCTTACCATTCCCCATTAACATTAATATTTATGGTTAATATTAATTAATCACCATTCCAAATACTGGGTGGCGCAAAAGTACTGGCACTATTTGGTTCAGCTACTAATTTTATTAGTGCCAGTACTTTAGCGCCACCCAGTATAATTAAAATTCGCGAAGTTTCAACGTTTGGAAAATACACACTTACATATTATCGCATTTATTGTCAAAGTCAAAGTCAAGTCAAAGTCAAAATCATTTATTCAATTGAAGCATCAAAGACGCACTTATGAACGTCAAGTTTTCATTATAATGTACTTTAAAGACTCTACCGCCGCGTTCCAAAATATATAGAGCCTACCGAGAAGAAGCGGCAAGAAACTCGGGGCCATTCTTATTATATAGATGTTTTTACAATGTTTTTACTTAGGTACTACAGATATTAGCTCCAGTGTGTTGCCTTACAAAAGAGAACATAATAATGGTATCAGTAGGACAAGACACGCTACACTTTGACATCTTAGTACACGAGTAGATAGATCCTGGAGTGATCAGTCCCAAGCTGTTTTATCCTCCAAGTAATCCGAAATTTTGTATAACCTTTTTGACCGAGTTTAGTTTTAATAGTAATTTTAAACTTATTAATAGGCAAATCTCTGATAACATTGGGAACTTTATTACAGAATCGTATACGTTTTTATTAATTGTATTAGTGTGATTTCTATCTGGTAAGGTAAACTGACAATAGATAGGATAAAGAAACCGGCCGCTAAAGATAAACAGCATTATACGTGTATTGAAAGCGAGAACCAAGTAGAAAACCCACCTGTTGGCATATCGTATGGCTGACACGCAACCAATCAACGACTTGGTAATTTCGGGTGATCGCGCACGCGACAGACGATACAATGTAAATAATGATAATTTTGGTCTTAACGTGCAAGACTTTTTTTAATTTTTTTATTAAACTTGTAGCGTCATGTAAATCATACTGATATTAAATGCAAAACTATGATTATATTGATGGATAGATGAATATTTGATAATATTTCTTTATTTTATTGTTGCTTAAACTACTGTATCGATTTTGTCTAAACCTTATAACATTAGTAGACAATAACCTGGATTAATAGACAAACTGAAAAATGGAATGTAAATATCAATCAATTTCGTTCCCACCTCTGAAACTCGTGCCTTCCTGTGAGCAAAGTATAGCCTGGTAGATAAACTTCAGTCTAGTATACTAGTATTACTAATCAGAACTCTCTCGGAGTTTGTAGTTTCAGAGAACATCTCCAACAAACGCAGTTTTAAATTTTATCTACTCTACGAGTTTACATGTTTATATATATATATATATATATATATATATATATATATATATATTATTATATTATTATATTATTATATATAGTTTTCATTGTGATCAATGATTAAATATCTGAACAGAGGTTGTTCGTGGTCCTGGTCTGGCCAGTGCGCGATCGCGTTTCCATTGCAAAGCCTCAATGGACACAAGAACGCACGCAACAACCGGAGCGCTGACCCTGTCCGTATTTTAAATTCGCAAAATTCAAATAAAATATTGTATAACCTTCAATGTTAAAGGGCGACATACCGACGATAGGTGGCAGGGAGAGTTTCAGATTTCGTCAACATGACGATTTTTTAACTAAGAGAACTCTATACTATTTTTTGCTATTAAAGTCGTAATTATTTTAAATCAATTTTACTGCAAATTAAATTGTTATCTAAGTACATATATGTTAATTTAACAGCTTATTCTCGAGCATTGGTCTAGTGTTCCCATTATCTGGGTTATTTAGTTTAGTTTTAGTTTTATTGTTACTGGGTGTTATATTAACACATAGTAGCAGATTTTTGAATGGTAATACGGGCGCATATCACGCAGAACAGATGGCCGATGGGGCCGGAAGGTTCTGCAGTGGAGACCACGGACCGGCAAGCGTAGCGTAGGTCATCCACTTACAAGGTGGACTGACGATCTGATGAAGGTCGCAGGACGACGTTGGATGCAGGCCGCTTCCAAACAGTCATTTTGGAAAGTTGTGGGGGAGCATTGGACGTCCTACGGCTGAGATGATGATGATGATGATACGGGCGCATTATGCAACCCTTGTGACGTGCTTGAAGTGGGATAGTTCAAAATATCACAAACTTTCCTCCACCGAAATAGACTCCGCCGTTGCCTCCTCCTCTTTAGTAAGATACGACTTCTTTCCCGCCAATCATCGGGCGAGTTTTGTGACACAGATGAGGTTTTTTTTTGTTGGTAAGGTTGACAAACGAGCAGGTGGCTCACCGGATGGTAAGTGATACCGTCGCCCACGGACATCCGCAATACCAGAAGTCTCGACGATGCGTTGCGTTGCCGACCTTTGAGGAAGGAATAGAAGGGTTTAGGGTGGAGGGAAAATGGGGAAGGGGAAGAAGAGGGGAAATGGTGGGAGAAAGGGTCTCCGGAACCTCCCACAGACCGACTGAAACGCAATAACAAGCTATATCACTTCACGCCGGTGTTATGTGAGAGTGTGGTACCGCCCCGGTAACTCATAGGTTTCCATCATGGCACGATCACTAATATTCTGTTTTGTGGGTTTTACGTTTGTGGTTTCATCAGCAAAAGTTTTGATGAGGGAAGGAAGGTGGGGGGGGGGGGGGGCAAAGAGAATAATGCAATACAACATAAATATACGTATTAAAGTATTTTCAGATTTTTAGTTTATTGGGCATAGTCTAGAAGTCGGTTAATGTGTTTTCATCTTGTGTGTTATCACTTTGTTGTCTATATGTCTGCCGATACCCTTTTTCTCAGGGACGCGTAGAGGTGTCAAGTTGAAATATCAAATACTCGAATCTATAATAACGCTTTGCAGCGTCGCGTCGGTTCCACGTTAGAACTCGTATCCATAAATAACAAGATATTAAAAAAAACCCTTTAGTGGACAGACTGATGTCAAAGAAAAATTAAATGGTGGAAAAAACGAAATTCAAATAAACGAACTTATATTGAAAACAAACGCCACATAATTTTGATCTCAAATATTATTTGTATATAATAATAATTTACACAATAGCTTTATAAATGTTATATTATTGTGATGTATAAGTCTGTAACTGTTACTTATTCTCTGGTATAAGCCATACTATATAGTTTTATCACTATCCGTTCTGTAGATTTTGCATGAGAGAGTTACAAACATCAATGTATACATCCTTACGAACTTTCACGTTTATAATATTAGTACTAAACGAGCGCGAAATGCACGACTCGCCCGGGGCGCCCAGATGGTAAATACCGGCCCTGAGCAATCATTTTAGATGCTTTCTTGATGTAGGGAATCCTCGGTGCGTGAGTCCAACTCGCACTTGGCTTGTTTTTAATTGAATTGGATATTGATATATCAATGTGAAGACACCTTACGGACTGTTATTGTCCGTATCTGTTGATCTCTTGCTGATATTTGATGTGACATCCACAAATTTGTTGTTAAATATGTAAAATGACTTTTCTTGTTAATTTAGTATAAGTATTTATCGTAAATGGTTTGTAATATTGAGAGTAAATAATCATGATCTAAACCATAATGAAGACCAAGAATACTTATTCATAAGCTGCTTACCACCTGGTTAAAAATGTACCATAATAATAACACATTATCTCCATTACTAACATTAAATATTTAGTTCCAATTCGTCTCGGCTTGTTGGTCCAGCCGGCCATGGTTGCTGACGAAATCTAATGTAATAACTCTAAATGCCCAGACAAAGAAGTTTCATCACGAGTAATTGTATGGGTGCTCGCCGTTGAGTTTGTTACTAGTATGCAAAATCACTGGACATTGAAGTATTAGCAATAGAACTAACTGTTGCTATATATACTCGTATACTCCTCAATTCTATAGTTAGATCCATAATAATTATTTATTAAAAAATAGGCATGTCATGCGTGCACGAAAACGTGCCAAAATATGTACCAATTGGGAAATCTTTCCCATAACCGCATGCGAGAGTCTCGCCGTCGGTTAATTAGAAGCATTGCATTATAAACGCAGCCAAGTAATAGTACTTGGCTGCGTTTAGTACTCGTACCATACAAGTACAAATTACAAAATGTTTATTTCTTGTTCATACTTATATAAACTTATTAATTGGAACCCTGCCTACTGCTTTAGTATATTACTGTGTTGCAGAAGGCTGTGGCTTCCCCTAATTACTTTGACAATTTCATATGGATGAAAATATTTAACATAAAAACTTATGTTAGTAATGTGCTAACTAATTCTAATAATAAAAAAAAATAGTATAATAGTTCTGTAGGTAGTAGTGATATTATACAGACTGCGGATTGAAATAAAATATATTATTATCATAAAGTTATTATTGTTATATAATATATAACTATATAGTACCTTATAGTTCTCTAAATACTCTGAGATTATCAGATAACTCTTGTGTCATGCATTCTATTTGGTTGGTATAACTTAAACATGTAACCACCAACTTTTTAACTCCTTCGCCGAAATGCATTCGACTTATTATGATTGACAGCTTGTATATATGTGTTTGGGTGTGTGTATGTGTGCGTAGACAATGATAGTAATTACATAATGATAAGCCATTCAAATGTTGCCCGCGGTAGAACGAGCTTAAGTAAGTCTTGGCAGCACGCTCAAATTCAGTGGCTTGTCTATAGGACTATGTTGTCATTGATAAAGGAGCTAGGTACTATAACTCATATGTGGAGTAACGTGTCAGAACTAGGTATAATCATTCCTCAAAATAACATCAATATATTGCAGGACATGTTTACGAACATTAACGTATTATTATTAAAATTTTAAATTTTTTTGACCTTAAAATGACAACAGTTCAACCACAAAAATATAGTTCGAGGAGAGAGGAAAGCCAAAAGATTTTAAATATACAAAAATATCATTAAGTTTGTACGCTAATATTCATTTAAAACATGTTTTACGGACAAAACCATGTAGGTTTTGTTATAATGATATAGTAGATGCAATGTATGTAATGTATGCAATGTACTAAAAATTGAAAAAAATATAATTGAATCGTGTGACTACCCACACATTGCGATTATTGAACTATATTTCGAATCTTGGATGTTGTGATGCGTTGTTGTGTGTATCCGTGCCTCCAACGACACTGGAAATCCTAGTGCGGAGATTTAAATGAGTATAATTTATATTATTTTTAACGCATAACCATCATTTCCAGTATGAATGAAATAAATAATATGCATCAGAACCTGTGAAATGTACACAGACTAGGATCAACGACCTCAATGACTCATTCACAATAAAATACAATATTGTTTTTATAATGATCTCGTCAACAATCCAGTGAATGACCTCTCATTATCTTTCATTCAAAAAGCAGTAATATTATAAAAAGTTGAAAAGGTTACCTCAAATACTCAATAAGCAGTTAACGGATCCACAGATAATTAAACAGAACTTTCTACTCGTGCTGAGGAGGACGGACGAGCTGCCAACAATGCCAACTATGCCAAGTGAACAATTAACAAACTCTTTCTTTTGAACCATTCATCAATCAAATAATGAATGCCTGTGTACAATTGGAAACAAAACTGTTTTTTTTTTTTTTTTTTAAATTATACATTTATTATTACAAACTGGTCTTCGAACACGGCTGCGTAACTGTACGTACGACTACGATTGAGTACAGGGGTCGGTAAGTAATTTTGAAGGCAGTTCTGGATAGTATTGAAAACATTTATCGAGGTCCAGAAAAAATACTCATAATATGTATTTACTAGTATCAAGTATTAATACTACCCCAGCAATCCAATACTCTCTTGCGCCACACTGCTGTGTGCAGCATAGCAACAGTTGTTAGTCGAATTTTAACACACACACACACACACACACACACATACACACACACATACCCACGCACACACTAACAGCCCCCACCACACACGTAGCATATATATATATATATATTAATTCACATCGAAATTGACTCTTTTAAGAGTCGTATGAAGTTTTTATAACGTTTCCTCATAAAGTAATGAATTGTAATAATTAGGAAGGAGTCCCCGAAGATACAGGTTATCCTAGTTTGGGGACCAATAAATTATGTTTTGTAACCAATTTTATATATTTTATAATTTAATCAATAAACGTTATTATTATTATTTTTATTCAAACAATTTCACGGGTTTTACCCGGCCCTTTAAATAGGCATAAGTGGGGCTGTAGCCAACACTTACAGGTCCGTTTGGTATAACAATACAATGTAGTATAAAAACAGAAACATTTTGGATGGATGGTTACATGGTATATCTATAACAAAAATGGGTAAAATGGCATGGCTATTGATATGTACTTATTAGTGGTACGGGAGATAGTGGGCTATGGACGAGACAACGGCACCTGCTAATTTCAGTCGCTCTTAAAATATTCAGGCAGGTGGTGACTTGCCACCCACTAAACGGGCCCCCATAAGGGCCACCATCAATGGTGACAAAAGGGGCAACGATAGCTAAAGGGTGTGTTTCACTAGAGCGCTACTACCGGCGTTATGCCCTTTAACACTTCCAACCTTGTAGCTTTTTGTTACTTGCTCTTGCGTCTCCACCCCCAGACGGCCAATTAAGTCAAGCCGGGGGTCAGGGGTCTCATTTAGCCCCAGGGAGAATCAGGGTACGCGGTGTCGCCACTAACCGACAGCTCGCCACAAAGCCGCCCCTGCGGTATTATTATTATTACCTTAGCTTAGTAGGTATAAGGCATCTATCTACTACTAGCACTAAACTAACTAATCAAGATTCTATGCCGCCAAATATATGTATAAATAATATATATATATATTTGGCGGCCCAAGTTCCAACCATTCGCGGTCCGCCTACACACTTAAAATCTCGGAGGTATATGTGATTGTAAACAACAAATAAATACGTGTAAGCGATCCGTCTGATGTTAAGTGCCAATGCTCATACTTAGTTTAAGTTTTGAGAGCATCTCAGAGCTTTCAGTTTGTAAAATGTTAAAATGTTTTTTACACCAGGGCCTACTCTCACCTTTTACAGTAGTCATGTTTCAACCTTACCATTAAATTTGGTTCCATCACGTCAATATAGCAAGCTTTAAATAATAATGGCATACGATAGACGTTTTGATGACGTAGTATCAAATATTTCACTCAATTTGCGTTTTTTTGAAGTTACTTTTAAGTTTCATCTGCAAAATTTTGCAGATTCGTACCTCCCATATTTTAAAGTAGTCACATTGAAAGCTTACCATTGAATTTGGTTGACCGTTTTGAGTCGGTGGGAGTACTATGGTAAGTATGATTATTCTAAGCTTACTACAAAACGCTCCTGATTTATGTTAGTTTCGGAAAGGTGGGAGTAGGCTCCCAGGCCTTGCTTTGGGGCCGTCTTGGTGATACCATCACAATGCCAGATATTTTACCGTGAATCATAATACACAAGGATTAGGTACTGTGTAAAGGTGAAACCGCACTAGAGCGACACTGCAGCGGAGCAGCACGTCAAGAAAAATATGTTGCCACTGTTTCTTATGAAATAAGACGCACTATAGCGGTACTACTTGAAGAGGCGCGGCACATCGCAACAGTTGACTCCCCGAGAATATTTTGCAGCTCCGCTTGCGCCGCGCCGCGCGCCGGTCCTTGCAGTGTCGCTCTAGTGAGGACCTTTATAGTGTGAAGGGCGCTGTAGCAAGTGGAATTACTGGACGAAAGAGACTCAAAACCAATGTCTCAAGGTGACAAGCACGGTACAGTGCTAAGCTAAACTAAAGTTCTAAGCTCTGGGTGGCGTTGCAACTGTCATGGGCAAACGCTTACCGTCGGGCGCGTCACTTGCTCGTCTCGTCATTTGATTGCTTGGAAAAATTACCACCACTACTGCAGTACCAGACGCGCCCACACCAGAATACTGAGCAGTAAGTACTATGTAGGTGTAGGAGCGCAATGTAACAAAATAATTTAAAAAGAAGAAAAAAAAAACTGTGTCTTACTAAACAATTACTTCAAGTGCCACATTTAAAACCCTGAAGAAAGCCTCCTTTCGGACGAATTCGAAACGTTTGTTAGTTTACAGGTTAATTCCATTTTATTATTACATAATTATAATGTAAGCTAAAATCAGATGTAGAGTTGAAATTCGATGCTCGGACCTCGAGCCTCGATGGCGTAGTTGGTCATGACGTCTGACATGGATTGTGAGAAGACGCGGGTTCGAATCCTGTCCCTGGATGTGAAAATTGCATTATATACTAGTTCTTACAGTGCGTGCGAGACGAGATGAAAGTGCAAGCGTTGTGTACTCTCCTTGAGAAATACCATCTCGTCGTAACTATAGTTGGAAGAACGATCCTTCTTGTTTCCGTTAATATCTAAAGGTGTATACAAAACGCATTACTTTTCCTAATACATTAGGTTAATATTAATATTTAGGTTAATACCAAATATAGAAAAATATAACATTAAATAAAATACTAACTGATCAGAAAAATATCCGAATGATCACCAAAATTAAAACACCAATTATTACCCTAGCGCGTCTCTGGTGTTGTTGTGGTCACCAGTAACTTACCGCTCCTCCTCATTCCTCTCAATCACTAACACTACGTATAATAAAACTGTAGAGGTCGAATTTCTGTACAGTGAAAAAAATGCTAAAAACCGAGTCACGGGGATGTAAGGAGTGAAATGGAATGAATTTAATTTTTTTCAATTTTTTTGTTTTTCCGTTTGTTTGTCTGTCTGTTTTTACGGGCTAATCTCCGAAACGACTGGACCCATGTAAATGAAATTTTGTATGGTAGTAGCTTATATCACTGATCAATACTTTTGATCCCGGTAAATTAAAGAGTTCCTGTGGGATGGTTAAAAAACTGTAATAAACCGCATAACGCGAGGCCTCGCGAGCGAAGCCGCTGGCTGGTCAGCTACCCTATTACTAAACTACTAAATCAATCATCTACTTCGATTATCAAAACAGCTCATGCTTTTTCCAAAAATTAGCTGGTTCATTACTATTATTATCATGGGGTTCCGTGGAGTTTCACAGATACGACGTTATGTGTGCCGTGAAATCTTGAAAGTTGTTTTTGACACACAAGTTCTTAGTGTTCGAATGCGAGTCTTTGGTCTGCCTTTCCTCTTATATCTTGTTTTTCAACTCATACAGTTTATACACTCGCTTTCTGTCAATTTATATTATTTGAAGAACTCTTACTGTGGTTGTTAATTAACTACTTACAATTGCCTTTTAAGACACCATATGATGATTTAGTAATGTATGCATCGTTTACATTCACAGTGACTTAATGACAGACTTATACACGTTACGTATACTTTCTTACTGATTTTTGTTATAAGTGACTTTGGCTGGACTCTGGCTTCTTATATAAAAATATCACTTCATGCAACTACAAATATAATGCATAATTGCCTTCACCCGTCCGAATCAGCAACTCTCATTCATTCATAAATCTATTGTTATTTTTTGTCCTGATGCGGACGAGTTAAGTAATGGCAAGTGTACAACCATACGAGTTCACTTAAAGAAAAAAATTATCGTATCATGTTTTCACCTTACTGCTTTCAGAAGAAATGTGCAGATTAAACATTATTTTTAAACGCAGTAGATATATAACTACGTGTATAGCTTAGTATTACGATCTACATAAAAATAATAAAACTTGTCCTGACTGACATACCTGGTACATCAACGCTGATCCGAAATCACGTAGGTTATAATCTAAAACCAAAATTGATGCCGTTTATGTTGTAATGTGTCCACTAAGGAAGGATTTTTTACTGAACTTATTATTTATATTTAATTTACTTACTATATATCTATTTATTACTTTTATGTGGCTTCGTATGTCATATAGAGCAAGCGTGCAAAGCCGTTGGCAGGCGTGCTAGTTTGGTATATATGTATGCCGTGCGATTCTCTAAGAACAAACATCGTTGCATCTTTGACAACAGCCATGCAACAAATGACGAGATGACAAGAAACGTTGGAAAAACAACGTTTTGTACAAGGGTGATATCTCATAAAGTATTAGACATCGGTTAGCTCGTCGACGAGCGCATCGACGAATCATTAGAGAATCGCACAGCTGTAATGTCATTCATGTAAGTAAAACCACGTAAGTACTCAACCTTGAGAAATATATGAAACAAAAGTTGTTGACATTCAAGCACCCGACCGCACCCAAAAATCTTATTCGTCACCACACACTCAAATTTATTTGTCGCCGACCATCTTGCCTTTTCCAAATACAAAACTGTCACATCGCTTTCTCCCATTTGAACATGCGAAGAGCATAATTATGCGATGTGTTTACAATTTCACTGTTTTCACGTATTTTGAGTAATAGGCATGTTTGTTTGAGTTATAAGTAGTTTTAACTTCGATTTTGTAATTGCATACTTTCTCTTGTGGACATTTGAGAGCGGTGCCATAAGTGGTCATTTTGTTATGAATTGATGTACTAAATATACGTTTAATATTCAAAAAGTAATAAAATAAAACGATCACTGTATGCTGGAAGGTAAAAGCTTTGCTTATCCCAAGATTTAAAAAAAGTTATATTAGTAGTAGTTTTATTTCTTTGTTTTTAGTTAGTTAGTTTAAGAAAACTAACGTGGTTTACGGGTGGATCCTAGAAAAGAAATATCCTGTATTGTAGGATTTTAACGAAAATATTTTTATTATTATTAAATACCTTTAAACCTTAAAATTTATATTAAATACCATTAAAAACCTTTTTATAAATCTAATTAGCACTATATTATTAATATTAACTCTCAAAAGCTGAGAAAGCGAACCAATACAATATTTAATGAAAAATCCACTTTGAAAATCATTCTCCTGCCATGTAAAGCCTTTATTATTGCACCTGTTAATATTAATAAATTTCTTTCAATTACATATTTTTATTAGTTTTATAATATATCATAGTTGAATATAATATTTATGCAAAATAAAATAAACTATTATTATTATTATCCTTTATTTAAACTTTTTCACGGATTTCAAAGGCATAAGTGGGGCTGTAGCCAACACTTAGAGGACTGTTTGTTATACGAAAATACAATGTAGTATTAAAAAACTGATTTTGGGATGACGGTGACATGAATTATCTATTACTATTATTATTATCCATTTGTCTCCACCCCCGGACGGCAATTCAAGGTAAGCCTGGGGTGAGGGGTCTCATTCAGGGAGCATCAGGATCCACGGTGTCGCCACTCACCGACAGCTCGCCACAAGGACGCCCCATGCGGGTTTATTATTATTATTATTATAGTTGAATATCACACGTATTTATTATAGTTATTGGAACTGCCTTAGAGCTTAACGGTTTTGTAAGATGGTCTCAACATTTTGTGTAACAGACATTGCAGTCATTATCCTGCCTTTAAATTAAAAAGCCGGGAACTCAATAGCCAATGAGACGTGAGCGTTCGTGACGCGCGCAAGAGCGACCTCGCTGCCGGTGGAGTGAAGAAGCCCCATCGCTACAGGCCCGGCACCGTCGCCCTCCGCGAGATCCGTCGCTACCAGAAGAGTACCGAGCTATCAATCGCAAGCTGCCGGTCCAGCGTCTGGTACGCGAGATCGCCCAGGAATTCAAGACAAGATTTACGATTCCAGAGATCTACTGTTATGGTGCTGCAGGAGGCCACCGAGACTTACCTGGTCGGTTTATTCGAAGACCTTTGCGCCATTCACGCTAAACGCGTCACCATTATGCCCGAGGATATTCAGTTGGCGCGCAGTATCCATAGTAAGCGTGAGCAGACGAGAAAAGAAAAACTAAACTACTCATTTTGTATGTAAATTTCAAATTGAAGCTATAGCCCGTTGTGTTTGCAGTTGTTTTTCATAATATTTATTATTTTAATAATTTTAATTAATATTATTTCGAAATTTACGAAGAAGTATTTATCACAAGTACAATTTGAAAAATTTAATACCGACTTCCATTCTATTCAGTTATTGGAGTGTAACTTAAAAACTACTGGACCAAATTTGATAAAATTTAAATGGTACCACACAAGCACCAGCTTTCAAACAAAATAAGAATTTTAAGGATCGGTTCACTCTATCGAAAATTATGAGGTAACAAACATAAAAAAAGACAATCTAATTGAGTACGTCCTCCTTTTTCTACTGACTTCCAAAAAAAGGAGGAGGTACTCAATTCGACTGTATATTTTTTTATGTTTAATACCTCATAACTTCTGATTGGGTGGACCGATCCTCAAAGTTATTTTTTTATTTGAAATCTGGTGCTTCCGGTGTGGTCCCATTTAAATTTCATCAAATTCAGTTTAGTAGTTTTTGAGTTACACTACAATAACTGATTTTTACCAAAGTAATAGAATGGAAGTCGGTATTAAACTTTTCAAATTGCACTTGTTGGAAGTCGGTAGAAAAACACATAATATATCAAAAGCGCCTAAAACCTACGACGATTTCATCTCTTTTTTTTTAGGTATTCTAATTCGTTGTAGAAAGTTCTTACTGATGAAAAAACAAGGTTGCGCAGAAAATTTAGCACAATAAAGCACAAATAAAGATCATATTATAATCTCGTACTCGAACGAGAAATGTACAAATCTTGCGAGTCCTTTAAGAATACTCTTTAATTAGTTTACCGCAACTTACTATTTTATCCTATTAACTGTTATTACTACTCGTACTAGCGATACGCTACTGTATAATAACAGCTTTGAGAAATACTTAAACAACGTGTCGACTTCGATACAAATAATACGGAATTGTCAGCTATGTCTTAGTTAATATTGGAGCTCGAACTGTACACTGAGACGGTGGGTGTTATTATAGAGCTATTGATAGGTTACGAGACCTAGTTGGTTTTATGTTAGCTTGTATATATATCTATTTATAATTTACTGGCTGTACCCTGAGGTTACACCTGTGTGGTCATGGATGATGATCATGATAAGTATACATGAAAAAATCCTAAGCACAAATGTCATTTAAATTAGGTACAGTCGTTTGAGCGTGAATATGTAACAAACATACAAACACACTTACTAAAGTACGCTTTTATAGTATTAGTGTGAGTGTGATTAAAATTGTCTTCGAACACGGAAAGGGAGGGGGGATGGCATAGGCAAAACCACTACTAAAGTGTTAACACTAGATGGTAAGCCATCGTTGGTTAAAAAAGGAAAATATATCTAACCTGTGGGCCTGACACGAGTAAGTGCGTACCTACCTACGTGTCATGTAAACGACAACGTGAAACGGTACAAACTGTCATGTATCTAGGGCAGCTGTGACACTTTTCTATGCCGAAGCATTGACGCTTACGATATGAATACTTTATCGCAAATTATCTCTGCTACGGCCTCGGATTGAAACTTTCGTAAGTATTAGTTTTACATTTTTTTAATAATAATAATAATAATAATAACAAGACAAGAGTCTTCAACCAATGTGTGTTACCAGTGATGACTTATGGCACTGAAACGTGGTCTCTTACTATGGGCCTCATAGACAAGCTCAAAGTCGCACAACGAGCTATGGAGAGGGCTATGCTCGGGGTTTCTCTACGTGATCGAATCAGAAATGAGGAGATCCGTAGAAGAACGAAAGTCACCGACATTGCCCAGAAGATTAGCCAGTTAAAGTGGCAGTGGGCAGGGCACATAGCACGCAGAACAGATGGCCGATGGGGAGGTTCGGGAATGGAGAACACGGATCGGCAAGCGCAGCGTAGGTCGTCCACCGACACGGTGGACAGACGACCTGATTAAGGTCGCAGGACGACGTTGGATGCAGGCCGCTTCCAACCGGTCCTTTTGGAAAATCATGGGAGAGGCATATATTCAGTAGTGGACGTCCTACGGCTGAGATGATGATGATGAATAATAATAATAATAATGTAATTTATTTTAGATTATAAAAATCCATATTATACATTAAAATAATTAATTAGAAGATGTCATACTCGTAATTATAACTCAAACATTTTGAATCGAATAACATTGAAAACAGACACAAAAACACACGACATTACAAACATATTTAGGGACGCTATTACAAAACAATTATTATATCTTCTGTCCCATGAGCACAGACATCCATTTGTGGTGTATGGGACAGTCAAGTCGGGCAACAACCATCTGCAGGATGCGGCTGGCTCGCACTCGCTGTCGTAGGGATGCGACTTTCTTGCGAATGATTGCATGAAAGAGGCCCGTGTGTACTACAGCGAACATATGAGATGCGCTGCAGAAGCGAGGCAGCCGCATCAGCACCCTGAAGACGTCGTTATACTGGATGCGTAGATCACTGGCAGTCCGTCGAGTGTGATTAATCCATAGGCTGCTCGAGTAAAAGGACTGATAGTACGCCTTACCTTAAACAGAGTTATCTTCACTTCCCTCGAGCAGCGAGCAAACCTACGTGCGATCATATTGCCCCGGACTGCCAGTGCTCTACGCTCCCTTTCTATGTCAACATCATCTTTCAAGTCCTCAGTAACAAAGTGACCTAAATACTTAAATCTAGTCACCACCTGCAAGGCCACACCATTTAGCATAATAGGCGGAACGTGGACAGGTACAATATTCCCACTCTTGAATATGAGCACTTCACTCTTCTTTGAGTTATACCTCAATCCATGTTCCGCTGCATATGCCTCACATATACCAATCAGTTTTCGTATCGACCCCACCGACGGGCCCAGCAGCACCATATCATCCGCATAGCTAATATTATTGACGCTTACATCGTCAATACATCTCGTATGAGTGCCGCTAAGTTCGCCGATGAGGCCGTTTATATACAGATTTAATATTACGACGGTTTAACTTACGCGGAAGGTACTTTATAGCCGCGTACCTACGAGTAGATCAATTTCATGACCTAAATCTTTTTTTTCATTTCGGTTCATACGTCACCTTACTTTAATACCCTTGCGCACCCGTCTGCACACCCGTGCTCGCACTCTACTGTACCGCGTAAGCTAAACCATCAAAATAATATTACAATATCTAACCTTAGCTTTCTGTCATTGACATAGAAATATAATATGTGTTTCTAGGTCGATGCTTTCTGTTCATACACATAATCCGCAAATAAAGCTACGACGATGGATACTCTATCTCGCATTAAGACCCCTATTCACCAGTTAATCTACGCTTGAGTACAGATCTGAGTAAGTTTTGTGTGGCATTTACTCTCAAATCGCAACTCAAGTAGAAAGTCTTAAATGCAGCCATACATCCATCGTAATAACATCTATATCGCAGATCTATAGATGCCTAGTAGCTAGAGATTGGTAAGCTAAAAATCTGTAAAGTGCGTGTTGGACTCGCGAACCAAGGGTTCCGTACATACTGACAAACTAGGTTAAATGACACACTTAACTGTGCGGTTCGATCCCTAGAGATGGTTATTACACCAACCGCAAATAATAAATTCGCTGTTTTGTTCATAAACTACTCATTTATGTTTTCTTTACGCGTGCTGTAAGACATTGCAATGAAACGTTATGTTTACTTACATTATAAGAGAATGCCTACACTAGCTAATAAATTAAAAGAAACATTAGAAATATAAATATATAATAATAGATAACGTGACCTGACATACTTTCACATATGGAGTCTTTCTTTTTATAATATGACTTGACCAGTTTCACTTTACGGCGTCCCTCCTTCTTCCTACATGTTTCGTACAATAAATCGATTTCTATTTCTATTTATTTCTATTTCTATTTCTCACGAGGCAAGAAACTATATAAAAGACACAGCTTCCTTTATAATGGTTAGTATCTAATTCTTCTTTATTAATGGCTTAATGACATCGAGCCAGTTCTTCTCAGGCCCAATAGCTCAATGATTGATGGGACCTTCGTCAAGTATATCGATTTCCAATTATCGTTTCTTCTATGGGATATACGATATATTGTGATAAGCGTCTTTATTATTTTATAATATCAATCCAATCATCAAAATAATAATTCGTTTTTCTTTTAGGAATCCTCTCTCCTCAAAATCCCAAATTAAAATCATCACCTTGACGTCTACCTTGTGTCATTCCATCATGGTTCTCCTTTTTAAAGTTTGTCACGTTGCATGTCAATAAAGAAATAGTTTTTAAATACACACAATAAGGATTTAATGCAATGAAATATGATCATGAAATTATATTACAACATTTCTTCATGCATAATTTTATGATTGTATGTCAATGGAAAGTACCCTATCAGTTTGATTAATAATTGAAATCACACAATATGTGACACGGTTCATATCTTTTCATCTTATATACTTAAAAGTTCGATTTTTTTTCACAGCTGAAAGAGACCATAGATCTTAGTAATTTAGAAAGAAAGAAAGAAAATACATTTATTCAGCTTAATAACTACACAATAAAAATATATAATAAATTAAAAAATACTTAAAATAGGAACTAAAAATAAAAATAAAACATTACATTTACATACATTTTTACTGAATACCACTACGCGTATTTACGAAAAAGGGTCTTGACAGTCTGTCAGACGAACAAGTGATTCTATAAGGGTTCCTATTTTCTTTTGAGGTATGGAACCTTAAAAGTCCGAAAAATAACTAGTTTCTAATCAGTCAATAACATAATCTCAATTTTATTGCGTTTATAAACTAACTAACTACCTATGTAGTTGTACAAGACTAATTAAATTAGTTTTATTGATTAAAACGCGTTTGACCATGACTACACACAACCTCCGCAGACACCACAGCTATTGCCATAAATCTAATATTTGTATAACCATACTACAACACATCACTTTCAAAGGGAAAAATTGCGGGTTTATTTATTCTAAACAGAAAGCTGAAAAAAAATATCATTTTCACATTTAAATAGCCCAATTAAATGAACTTGGTATAGTTGGTGTCTTACCAAGTACCTTTCTAAGTCTTACCTTTTCAAGTAGGAAATGAGCATGAAATGATTATCTCCACATGCCTGAGCAGATCTTCATTAATTATATTCGACCACATCAGCTTTCAAACAGTAAAGCCGCGTCCAAATCAGTCCATTGGTTTGGCTAAGCCACAGATGTTGCCTCGGGGGATAAAACATAAAGAATCAGGCAAGTTGTTTAATGAATCCATTAAACACCGTAAATCAATTAATAGGTCTACCTCGTGGTGGCTCCCTACGACGGTATCCATCTTGTAAAATAACCCCTTCAGAGTAATTAATTATCTCAGTTAAAATCACATGATGATATAACTCTAAAAAATGGCAGCTTTCAAGAACATTTCTTCTGCGATAGTTGGCGGTTCTGAAACAAGAACCAATATGAATTTAACTTCCTGGCATCCGTTACAGGAATTATAACAAAATACACTATGCTGGTTAGACAGAATAGAGTATGTAGATTGAATAGAGCGCTCCAATTCGGTATGTAAAGTTTTTTTTGGTATTTTTTTTATATTTTTATTTCGTAGATTAGGTCATTATAAGAAACTAATTTCAATATTTTTGTTTTATATTCAATAGTTATTTTATAATATTTTTTTGAAAATTTGAATCCTATGACGTCACTTTTTTGCACAAATATGTAGTTGCGTTGAGGAGCCAAGAAAAGCACGCGAGTAAAAAAAAAGAAACTAGAACACTTGACAGTGACACCTACTAATTCGTAAGTCTCTATTCAATCAAAACAAAAGTGCAAAAAAGTGACGTCATTTAGAGGTCAATGAAAGTCGAATTATCTCATCGTTTTTTGTTAAAATAAATGGCATTTTATCGTTTTAAAAGGTCAGAGTAGAAAAATAAGGGTTTGTAACATAAAATCTCGAAATGGTTTCGGAATTGGCATAGGTTAATTTTTTTTAGCATACCGAATTAGTCTTTACAGCCGTGCGATTCTCTAATGATTTGTCGTTCGCTCCGATGTCAAATACTTTACGAGATATAGCCCTTAAACATAAGGTTGTTTTGCCAACGTTTCTTGTCATCTCATCATTTGTTTCACGGATGTTGTCAAAGATGCAACGATGTTTGCTCTTAGATAATCGCTCGGCAGTTTGGCAGCGTTTCGCTCGAATCACCGCCGCCGACACGTTCAGCCAGCAATCTACCCGCAGCCTAAGTGTACTCGTACTTGCCATATAGATGTTATCCACAATAAAACAATCTCCATATCAGGTCCTGCAATCAACGCGGATGATTGCAACGCCGACCTTAGCCAGTTGACACATTAGATGCCACACTATTGATCATTCAAATTGGCCAACTAGTTGGGAAACTCTGACGAAAACATCGAATATAAAAGTTGTTAGATATTACATAGATAGGGCCAATGATAGGCACCATGGGAGCAAAGGTTGACAGATTGACAGAGTTATTTGAAAAGTTATTTGTTTAAATAAATTGATAATCTTTTTTATGATTCTTATCACTTTGAATACTCGTATTGTGTTATGATTTAAAGATTAGGACTTAAGACAGACAATACAAAATCATTAAAATGTTTCATTTTACTTGTGAGAAGGTTGAATCTTTACTTATAATCACCAATATATTTGATTATACTTATGACTCTGCTCGGAGAGGGCTAGGCTCGGGGTCTCTCTACGTGATCGAGAAATGAGGAGATCCGTAGAAGAACTAAAGTCACCGACATAGCCCAGAAGATAAGCCAGTTGAAGTGGCAGTGGGCAGTGCACATAGCACGCACAACTGAACATAGTAATGCGAATATTACTGCTTCATGGTAGAAATATGTATGGTTGCAGTAATTCCCCTGACGAACTTAGCCAAAAAGAGTTATAGGTACTTTTGTTGAACTACTGCTGCTCTTATTTATGTGTGTACGTCCTGGGCCGATAGTTAGTTTGGTCACATCGTATCATACCTGGGCACGTCGTGATCTAGCCATCTTATACCAGCCATATCGTTCAACGCTTAACGATTTGGTCAGCGACACTTGGGCATATCGTTTGTGTAGGGGGTCCAATGTTTTAGCGAGTCTTCAACAAGATCTCTTCAAGTCATGAGAGCAAGCACCCTCGAAACAGGGGGATACTTTGTCGATCACACATAGACATTGAATTGCAAGTCAAGTCCCCGCTGTTTGACCCAACCTTGATAGCGATCTCTTCAGAACGTCTTTTGGATTAACAATAATAATATAAGAAGTAGGAGGTCGTGCACAATATCGGGTCATTTTAACACTTCTATAGAATGGCAACATATTAAGTTCACATTACTAAAATGCAATGAAACTACAATAACAACAATACTTACTAAAGACAACTTAACGTTACCTTTACAGGATATGTCAATCTGGCAAGTCTGGGACATTTATTTTGGTTCGCTTTAATATTGTGGTTAAAGAAATTTTGTTCTGTTTCAGGTACGTTCTACTCGTTCGATGACAAACTTCGACTTATAAGTTAAACTATCAACGGAGTAAGTACCTAGCCACGTTATATGAAATGTAATTTTAAATGTTGCACTGATTGAGAACATAAAAAGGTAACGAGGTATTTGTGGTGATATTGTAGAGGCTTCGTCTAGCAGTAAGCATAGGAAAATAATAAGGCGGTTATATTGAGTAATATGCCTTTTAAAATATAGTAACATAACAATTCATATTCATATATTCATATTCATATTCGTTTATTGAGATAAAAACGAAAAAAAAAAACCAATTACAATTATCTCACAATATTCAAAAATTATTCTTATACAATTCATGTCTTAACATTAGGAAATATTAATTACATAAATACATCATTTAAATTGTCATTATAAAAAATGAATATATAAATATATAACAATATATTCATATTTATTAAAGAGCCTACAATTCAAATTTATTTACTACTAGCGACTGCCTGCGACTTCGTTCGCGTAGTAGGCTTGGCCTTCGACCTCGCCATTACCTCCCATTTTTCTTGGGTTTTCATTCATAGGAATCTTGTCCTGAGACTAATTTACACAATAAAAAAAGAATTAGCGAGATTGTTCACCCGTTATAGCGTGAACGGGAGAAATAGGGTTCATTTTAATATATAATATCGATATAGATTGATATAGATAGAAGATATTACATATATACCTATGTTGACTTGTCCTGGTTGACTCACAGATCAACGCACAGTTTAAACGGCTACCAACTTACTTTTCTTGCAGTCGATGTCTTTTATCGACTATGTAATGATTTTTAATAATATTACTCCTAAGGTAGTGTTGTGTGTTAGATAGTGTAATTTTACTTCAATAGCTTCGTATCCCATAAACTGTGTAATTAACACATATTTAAAAAAGAATCTAAAAGGAATTTAAATAATTTATTGATTCATTGTGGAAATCCATTATCGATAACGATATTAAAAGAAATATTTAGTGACACTTTCGGTAAAAACAATGCTTATGGCCGAGTTGCGGTGTGCACCCCCGCACCCTCCCTCCCGCACAAACTGCAAACAGGAAGTATACAGGTTGTATTGTGTGTTGTTTATTCTGTATCACTAAATATTTCTTCTCATATCGTTTTTGCTAATTTAAATGTTTACATTATAAGTTCGAATTATTGAACCACGGTGAGACAATATGAAAACAGAGATAAGTTAGTTAAATAGATAGATTAACACTTTATTCTAACACCACAATACAAATATATGTTACAAATAAAGAAATAAGAATAATTAGACAGATACTCGAATTTAGTACGCTATTAACTAAGGATACAATAAAGCTAAAGTCAAAATCATATATTCAATTTAGGCAGAGACTCTCTTACGTCCATTATTCATTAAAATGTACTTAAAAGAATCTACCGCCGCGTTCTACATTATATAGAGCCTACCGTGAAGAAGCGTGATATGAAATGTTTATACTCATGAGAATTTAACATTTGAACATTTGAACAAGATTGTAGACATGTGTTCAGCGTGTTGGCAGTTGTTGTTAAGATACATGCAACTGCTATTTAGCGTACACACGTGAAGGAGACAAACACTTGCATTAATAACGTGACCAATAACGTGATAAAGTCGCACCTCTCACTGGTTAGATGAGTTGGTTACAACAGCCGTGTCAACACAAGCTGTTAGCCGTTAGTGTTTACTGTCGTTTCGTTATAAAAGAGCAGCATTGAGCATTGATGATTGTTGCTGACATTCGCCACTGATTGTTTTGATAAATATTTACTCGTACTTTTATTTTAAAGAAGCAATTGGCTTTTGCCACTGATTAGGTACTCATTCTTAATATAATAAAGTAGTAGCGACTGTCCGCACTTTGTTCGCGTAGTAGGCTCGGCCTTCGCCCGCGCCATTACCTGCCTTCTTTTCTTGTTTTTTTTTTCCATAAGAATCTTCTCCTGACAATAATTAACACAACAAAAAAACAACAAGTTAGCGAGATTGTTTCATCTGTTCTCAGGTTATAGCGTGACCGGGAGAAATAGGGGTCATTTTTATTTATATAAGATTGTAATGATATAAAAAGTTGCTGAGTAATTAGATTCAACGTCGACATCCTCTCATCCACAGCACTTCCACTGCCGGAGATATGCTTTCACATGAATTTCTTAAAGGACGAGGTCAAAACGTAGTTCTTCAAACGTTACCAGGTCCTCTGCCTACGCTTTGCTTGCCGATCTATAGTCTGTACTCCAAAATCTTCTGTACTCTAAAACCTTCCGTACTCATTGGTCACCAGCTCTGCGTCTACTGTCTTCTAGATCAATCTCTTAGAAAAACTCAACAAATAACCCTGTCCGTAGCTAGTTGGGTGAGTTCGAGCTTAATTATGATGATGTTCATGTAAATAAATATATATGATCAAAACAGTTATTTCTTTATTTTCAACACACTTGCTCATAAAGTGGCTCTATGGTCTCCGCAATTAGGGACAGAATGACACCCATACTGTGACTTTTTCATTGCTATAACTCACTAGTGAGTTATAGATTTATTTTTAAATTTTATTGGTTAAGGTGCTTTGTTCTTAAAAAAGTTTTTATTCAAAAAAAAGATCGTGTTCAATAGAACAAATAAATTAATGTTCCTATTGCTTGCTCATTTCATGCAACTTCTTATTTAAATAGATAATTTTAACTAGTACGTTTTTAATAAATAAAACTTTCACTCAAATATAACTTTTATTTCCTCTGTAATAAAAGAAAACTTTAAATTCCCCATTTTGTACGTGGCAGAATAGGCGCAAACCCTATGCGCGGAAAATAAAAAAATATTTATATAATAGGAAAACTGATTATCTTTTCCTGCCATTGCGACATTTTTTTCAGAATTCGTTTTCACTGTTAAATTACAGTTATCTATTAATTAAAATGTCTACAAGTAGTCATTATGAAGAAAATGTTTTTTAGTATTATTTTCATCACAAGTGTGTTGAAAACATCGCATGATACACGTGTGTATTGATGATTACCGTCCTCGGCTCTCTTAAGACCCTCACATAACGGCTCAGGTCTCATAGCGCCTCAGCGATAATCACCAACATTACACACTTGTACCATAATGTACTATTATTGTGGAAAGTCAACAGCGTTACAATGATAATAATATAATCTAAAGATTACTCTAGTGTACAAGCCTTTACAGAATTTCCTATTTAACCCGTCAAGCTGCCTTGGCATACCTGTATGCCAAAAAACATTCCGTAAAGCCGCCTTGGCATACCTGTATGCCAAGGCGGCTGTAGGCCAAATCAAATAAGGATTCAAGTAAAAATATTATCTGTTCAAATATACATTAGATTTCAGCTAATGTTTTGTTTTTTTGATGCTGTAAAGGACATGGAATTTTTTTTTACATAACAAATTATCATTTCAAAGATGCCAGATCGGTAATATCAATGAAAAAGCGACAGTCCCTTGTTTTTTTGCGGGGTTTTAGCAACTTCGGTTTGCAAATTTGATGATAGTCGGGAGCTCACTAGCTTAATACATTGAAAGAATACATGCTGAATTTACTTAAAAGTAAATGAAAAACTCACACGTGTTATCGATTTATATGTTTGGAATATTTCAGTTCTGCAGTTTTCATATGACTATATTTAAATCACACTTCACACTAATATTATAAAGGCTAAAGTTTATGAGTGTTATATCTTCGCGCTGAAATGGATGGCACAATTTTGATTAAATTTGGTATGGAGGTAGATGAGGCGCTGAATGAACACAAGATATACTTTTCACCATCGTCATCATCCATCACCATGCGGGCGCAACTAGTTTAACATATTGTAAAAAACTATTATTGAATAGTTGACATTTGGTTTGTGGTTGACATTACTCGTATTTTGGGACGCGGTGGTTCGGGGTTTTAAGGTAGTTTATAACATGTGCTACAAACCGGGAGGCGCCTTTGGTTCCTACACGTTTTTATTTTCAATTTTTTTGAGTTAGTTTTTACTTAGAATTTGATTGCCGTGACAAATTACAAGTACCTGACAGTTGCCAATCCATAGTGCCGGCTACGGTCGACATGTCACCCATTGTCGCCGCTATCGATAAACCGCTATTTGCCGCACAATTTAACTCGCCCGCTCCAATAACTTGTCAACTACCCGCATTTCGCCGTAATTATAGCTCACAGGTTTGCGGAATAGATCAGCAAATGTATGGGTCTGCGGCGGCTAGAGAAACGAGAAATTGACTTGACAGTGATTTATGGAATATGCCTCTACCATCTAACATATACCTAGCTGATTCGGCTCTGATTTTCATTTTTAGTTTGCGTCTACTATATAATATAGACAGGCCTGTTGGTCTAGTGGTTAGTGACCCTGATTGCTATGCCGGAGGTCGTGGGTTCGATTCCCACCCAGGACAAATGTTTGTGTAATGAGCACGAGCATTTGTTCTGTGTCTGGGTGTAATTTATCTATAATATGTATGTATTTAGAAATATATAAGTATGTTTATCAGTTGTCTAGTACCCATAACACAAGCTAAGCAGCTTGGGACTAGATGGCGTTGTGTGTTAGTTGTGGAATATTTATAATTATTATTATAACATTTGCCTAAGTTATAAGGCTGTTTTTATTTCAGAGAGTCGAGAAAAAGGATATCTATACAGTCACGGACAACTGCTAATATGAAATGGGAACAAATACATTGACCACCAGGGTTAGTGTAAACTACCGCAAAATTAGTGGTCTATTACCACATTTTTTTCCTAAAGTATCTGTCAGAGCAAAGACAAAATGTAGTTAGTTTGTAGTTATGTGGCGTTAGGTTACTAGTGACTACAACAACACGCGAGCCGAGCGAGGATAATAAAATGGACGCTTTAATACTGGCGATCATTGAGAGCATTATTTATTTATATGTTATATTTTGCTCTTGATGGTGTAAGTTAAATAAGAAATATAAGAAAATAATATTTTAACGAATCGCTAAAAGCAATAAAACTACCCATTATACCTGTTTAACGACAGAGATAAAAGTATAGTAACGTAACCAGTTAGTTTGTGTATACCAGTATTGTGTACTTACTTAAACAATCTTGTACTGTATATTAACGCATAATAATCTGCAGTCTGTGTATATTTAAGAGGTAGTATGCTTCTTTTTTGAGGCGTGAGACAGGGAGACGTTATATCTCCGAAACTGTTCACCGCTACATTGGAAGACGCCTTCAAGCTTCTGGAATGGCAAGGACTTGGCATCAATATTAACGGCGAATACATCACTCACCTTCGATTTGCCGACGATATTGTATTCATGGCAGAATCCATGGAAGACCTCAGTACAATGCTCGAAGGCCTCCATCGAGTTTCCCAACGGGTAGGTCTTAAGATGAACATGGATAAGACGAAAATTATGTCTAATGCCCATGTTGTACCTACCCCAATATCAGTTGGGAACTCAGTTCTCGAAGTTGTTGACGAGTACATCTACCTGGGGCAGACAGTCAAACTAGGCAGGTCCAACTTCGAGAAAGAGGTCAATCGTCGAATCCAACTCGGCTGGGCAGCGTTCCGGAAACTTCGCGAAGTCTTCTCGTCAAAAATACCTTAGTGCCTCAAGACAAGAGTCTTCGACCAATGTGTGTTACCAGTGATGACTTATGGCACTGAAACGTGGTCTCTTAATATGGGCCTCATTGATAAGCTCAAAGTCGCACAACGAGCTATGGAGAGGGCTGTGCTCGGGGTTTCTCTACGTGATCGAATCAGAAATGAGGAGATCCGTAGAAGAACGAAAGTCACCGACATAGCTCACAAGATTAGCCAGTTGAAGTGGCAGTGGGCAGGGCACATAGCACGCAGAACAGATGGCCGATGGGGTCGAAAGGTTCTGGAGTGGAGACCACGGACCGGCAAGCGCAGCGTAGTTCGTCCACCGACACGGTGGACAGACGACCTGATGAAGGTTGCAGGACGACGTTGGATGCATTCCAACTTCCAATTCCAACCGTTCCTTTTGGAAAATCATGGGGGAGGCTATGTTCAGCATCAGTTGATGATGATGTTGATGTTTCTTTTTATTTCATTACGACCAAAACCAAACGTTTAAAGTTATTCTATAGTCCGTCATTCGCTAGAGAAAGTTTCATATCACTAAGTTATTTGAAGAAAGTCGACAAAACTTATTACAACTCTATATGAATCTTATAAGTTCGGGGAAACTAAAACAATTAATTGAAGAGTCATAATTACCTTGAGTAAATTCGCTTTCCTTTATTGGTCGAATCTTTTAATGTTTGATTAGTAACAATTGAAATTAGCAAAGGAGCATCAGCCATGCGATTCTATAAGAGCAAATATCGTTGCGTTTTTGACAACATCCGTGAAACAAATGACGAGATGACAAAAAACGTTGGAAAAACAACATTATGTACAAGGGCATAAAGTATTTGACATCGGTGAGCTCGTCGACGAGCGCAACGACGAATCATTAGAGAATCGCACGGCTGATATACTTGCTTGTTGGTTCAAAAAACAAGTGAATATTACATTATATGTTATTATCTATCATGTTTTTCAAAAACGAAAATAATATATTTGCAAAAAAAATCATATAGAGAAATATGTAGTTATTTTGTTGGTTTGCACATAACAAATATGCAGAAATACGTCTCCAAATCATCGTTAATTGTCGTAATGTATGTGTTGTTTATCAAATCATTATTAAAAATGTTTCTCCGTGCTATTTGATCTAACAATGATATGGAAGAGACACATTTGAAATTTCATTGTATGTATAATAAAAGACATCAAAGAAACTAGTCCGTGCCTTTTCTCTTCAAAAAATTTGAAGGGATTAATTTGCTGTGGTATATATAGAATATATGTATTAATAGCTGCGCCCCGCGGTTTCACTCGCGTGGTTATGCAAGTTATTGATAAAAGTATGATATGTGATTCGTGCTTCCCCGGGATATAATCTACAACCTTGTTAAATTGGATTTACGATCTTTTCAGCCGTTTAGACGTGATAATGTAACAATCTGACAGAAATATAGAGATTTATATAATTAATTTTTCTGAATTAAAAGTAGCTTAATTGCTCCGTATAAATCAGCTATCTGCCCGTGAAAGCCCCGTTTATATTGGTCCAGCCGTTTCAGAGATTAATTAGCTGGAACAAACAGACAGATCCACAAACATTTCAAGAATTGTTTTTCTATGTACCATGTAGTCTTAAAATGCATTTAGTGATAAGCTGTTAATTCGAATTACAAACAGACAATTCAATTTTATTTATCCGTATAGATGTATAGATAAGATCATTAGCGTTGATGTACCTTAAGCCCAATCACAATGATCAATAAAAGAAAAAGAGAGAAGAGTTAATAGATAGCTGCATATACAAGCGTACAAACAAAATGGCAGAATGTATGTTTCCTAGATATTGCTAGACTGCACTTGCCATTATGTTATAGTATGACCATTATCTGATGATATCAACGGCAGCTTCTGTTGTAAGGCACAGTTAGTACGTAATAGTCCCTTAGACAGGTCACCTCTTCACCCACATCTAGCGCGTTAACATTATTCTCACGTCTCCGAGAGCCGCCGGACACGTCGCCAGTCGCCGCCTGCGCTCGTGTGAATATAATGGAACGTGAACAGTACAGTGTCGCGGGTCAAGAGTACACGGTGATATGATACTCAAGGATCTGGAGAAACGTGTCGTGTTGTACTAGTCAATATATATTATTTTTCATACGAACGTTGGGCACCTTCGTTTTTTATAATGGTTCATCAAAGTGACTCCTTTAGTGTAAGTGATGGAAAGCGAAGATATAATCGAGAAGTAATGATAGGTGTGACCATTAGTGCCATCATGACCTGAGTTTGTACACTCTTGGCAAAACCAAGCTATGAATTTTTTTTTACTCTTGAATAAAATTTTACTCCGACTTCAAAAGTGTAATTTTATTACATGGTACATACTCATACTTTCTAAAATATATTTTTTTAACCGAAAATATATATCATCATCATCATCATCTCAGCCGTAGGACGTCCACTGCTGAACATATGCCTCCCCCATGATTTTCCAAAAGGACCGGTTGGAAGCGGCCTGCATCCAACGTCGTCCTGCGACCTTCGTCAGGTCGTCTGTCCACCGTGTCGGTGGACGACCTACGCTGCGCTTGCCGGTCCGTGGTCTCCACTCCAGAACCTTTCGGCCCCATCGGCCATCTGTTCTGCGTGCTATGTGCCCTGCCCACTGCCATTTCAACTGGCTAATCTTCTGGGCTATGTCGGTGACTTTCGTTCTTCTTCGGATCTCCTCATTTCTGATTCGATCACGTAGAGAAACCCCGAGCATAGCCCTCTCCATAGCTCGTTGTGCGACTTTGAGCTTGTCTATGAGGCCCATAGTAAGAGACCACGTTTCAGTGCCATAAGTCATCACTGGTAACACACATTGGTCGAAGACTCTTGTCTTGAGGCACTGAGGTATTTTTGACGAGAAGACTTCGCGAAGTTTCCGGAACGCTGCCCAGCCGAGTTGGATTCGACGATTGACCTCTTTATCGAAGTTGGACCTGCCTAGTTTGACTGTCTGTCCCAGGTAGATGTACTCGTCAACAACTTCGAGAACTGAGTTCCCAACTAATATTGGGGTAGGTACAACATGGGCATTAGACATAATTTTAGTCTTATACATGTTCATCTTAAGACCTACCCGTTGAGAAACTCGATGGAGGCCTTCGAGCATTGTACTGAGGTCTTCCATGGATTCTGCCATGACTACAATATCGTCGGCAAATCGAAGGTGAGTGATGTATTCGCCATTAATATTAATGCCAAGTCCTTGCCATTCCAGAAGCTTGAAGGCGTCTTCTAATGTAGCGGTGAACAGTTTCGGAGATATAACGTCTCCCTGTCTCACGCCTCTTTGCAATGGAATTGCCTTCGAACTCTGCTCCTGTACTCGGACTGACATGTAGGCGTTTTTGTACAAACACTTCAGCACTTCAATATACCGATAGTCAATACGGCACCGCTGGAGAGACTCAAGCACTGCCCACGTCTCGACCGAATCAAAGGCTTTCTCATAGTCCACAAACGCTAAACAAAGAGGCAAGTTATACTCTTCAGTCTTCTGTATAACTTGCCGTAGCGTGTGGATGTGGTCTATGGTACTATAGCCTTTTCGGAAACCGGCTTGTTCCGGAGGCTGGAATTCATCAAACCTGCGACTGAGACGGTTCGTTATGACCTTCGAAAACAGCTTATAAACATGGCTCAAAAGCGAGATGGGTCTGTAATTTTTAAGTAAAGTGTTGTCACCTTTCTTGAAGAACAGCACCACCACGCTTTTGTTCCATGCTTCTGGCGTTGAACCTTCGAGTAAGACGGTATTAAAGAGCTTCTGAAGGACTTTAAGTACCGGTGTTCCACCCGCTTTCAGAAGCTCAGATGTGATACCGTCGTCACCAGGCGCCTTGTTGTTCTTAAGCTGTTTCAAGGCCATTCTAATCTCGTACAGGCTGATGTCCGGGATATCTTCGGTATAATGTCGGGTCAGCTTGGCTCTTGGGTCTTTGGCCGAGCTGCTAACAGGTTTAGCGACCGAGGTGTATAGCTGTCCGTAGAAACTCTCTACCTCTCCTAATACTTCTGCTTTGGTCGACGCTACACTGCCGTCTTCTCTCTTCAGCTTCGTCAACTGACTTTGCCCAATAGACATGTCTCTTGCAAACACTTTGGAGCCTTTTTTCCGCTCTATCGTCTCTTTAATACGGTTTGTATTAAAGATCCGGATGTCGTGTCGCAAGGACTTCCATATTCGTCTATTGAGCAGCCTATATGCTTCAGCATCATCCGAAGACTGCAATTTCAATGAGCGTCGTTCAGCCATGAGGTTGAGGGTATCGTTGGAGAGTTTCTGTGGCCTATCTGTATATATATATATATATGTATATAAATCGTCTATGGATCAAAACTTCAAAAACCTTGATCTTTGGATCAGATATTGTAATGCACACTACGTGCATGTAGTAAGTAGTGTGCATTAGAATATCTGATCCATTAACATACTTCTAAAAACCAAGACTGGATTAATTATCTGCTCATACAGGGGCTTTTAGTCGTCAATTACGTCAGTCCCATATTTTCTAATCTTAGATCAACACTTAGCAAATTTAGTCTTCTTTAGTGATCCTATACACGGATCGATAGAGGAACCTAGCTGCGACGGATGTTTGAGATCCCCATACATATGCACTTCGGGCACATTCTGTCAAAAAATTGGTATAATGTCATATTTGATTCTACATAAGGAACGTGTCCAGAACGCAATCTATGAGCGAGTACTTTTTATTTACGGCTTAAAGTGAGTTAACAACTCAAATTAAAATAAATTCAAAATTAATTACAATTGAAACTTATATCTGCACAACCAAATTACCCCTTTCCCCCAAAAGTATCAAATTAGACCCCATAAAGATCAAGGTCAATGTTAATATGCCTCATGCACTCTGTCTAGACGGAATTCAGTCAGTAAGTACTTTCTCTGTACGGGTCCGAGTGAAAGGTGTTGTCTTCAGTCGGTTGTACTTTCATTATCAGCATACCGATACCATGAATTTGTATGTATGTATAATAATTTAAAAAACACGAGTTTCCTCAAAGTAACTATGTCTACTAATCTACATCCAATTCATGTTAAGGACCCTGGAGATAGAAAGCATTAAAATAGAGCTTTACATGAACCTAACTAAAACAAAAATTACGACTAACGGAGAGGCGAGAACTGTCATACTAGCAAGTGGAAATATAGAATACGTAGAGGAATACGTCTACCTCGGTCAGATGATATCATTACATGATGCCACCGTCAAAGAAATAGACAGAAGAGTAGCCACATCCTGGAAACAATACTGGTCACACAAAGATGTATTTAAGAGCGACCGACCGGTGCAACTTAAAAAGCGACTGATGGACAATACCATACTCCCATCATGGCTGTCAAACCTGGGCGCTTATCAAAAATATTATACAGAAAATAACGTCCTTTCAGAGAGCGACAAAACGGTCTATGCTGGGTGTCAAATTAAAAGACAAAATAAAAAGTGTCGACATCCGGAAGAAAACTAAAATCATGGACGCAGTAAAAATGCTTTGCAGACTCAAATGGCAATGGGCGGATCACATCACCAGAAAAACTGACGGACGATGGGGTGAGCGAGTGATCCACTGGCATCCCAGAGACGGAACGCGATCGAGAGGACGGCCAAGGAGGAGATGGTGTGATGACATCGTCGCGGTGGCGGGGGCGACCTGGACGCGAGTAGCCCAGGACGTAACACGTGGCAACGCATGGAGGAGGCGTTCATCCACTTTTGGGTGCCCAATTAGCTTAGTAATTAATAAAAATATTAAATAAATTTTTAAATATATACTGAAGATTTATTTAATTATTATTATTCAGTATGTGTAATAATTTGGGTAAACTGCTTTTTATCTTTCGAAATAAGCTCGTGTTTGACGTTTGATAATATACACATACGAAAACCATACATAGCACGTTTTGCTATTAAAATCATCAAAAAACATCAGAACTGATAACCGATGGGAAAGAAAGGTTCTCGAGTGGCGACCACGCATCGGAAGACGATGTTTAGGCCGGCCCCCCGCTAGGTTGATCGACGACCTTGTCAAAACCGCGGGGAATCGGTGGATGCAGGAAGCGAGTAGCCGGTCCAAGTGGCCTTCTATGGGGAGGCGTATGTTCAGCAGTGGACGTCTTCCGGCTTATAATGATGATAATGATGAAACATTAAAATATATTACAAGTCACCACCTCGGGAAGGCTTCGTTTCTAGTTCGTTAACTGCGCGCAGAACACTTGTTTATCCGTTAGCGTGAAAAAGTTATTTGAAATACGACCGTAACAAACTATGAAGTATCGAACCATCTTTCTATCAATGTTCAGAAACGAGATTCTCCCTTAATTCTCCCTTTCATGTCTTCATTTTTAAAAGAAATAAACACTGATTTGAGCTGCTTTTTTGCACCTCGCATTTTCTTCACTAAAGTGAGGTGAAAAGTGGTGTGTTTTGCTCGGCAGCAAAGTTATTCTGTGTCTCGTGTGTTTGGAACTCTCGCTACGCTCAGGGTTCTAAATTAGAAATACTCGCTTTGCTCGTGATTCAATATCCTTAACTCTCTCCGACTACAATACAAGTACTCGCATCAATAAATAACTCTATAGATTTTTATTATTATTCTATTATTATTCTTTGATTTCACTAAGCAAGCAAAAGTGCTTCAAAATCATATCTATATATACAAATGAACTCCCATTTCTCCAGGTCATGCTTTAACTTGAAAACGGATAGAAAAATAATTTCGAGCATTTTTTGTTGTGTTATTTATTGTCAGGAGAAGATTCTTATAATTGAATACGTTTGAAAATATGGGAGGTTATGGCGAGGCTGTAGACCGAACCTACTACGCAAACGAAGTCGCGGGCAGTCGCTAGTAATAAATATAACGAAAGTTAAGTGTTTGTAAAAACTCTACTTATGGTCGGACAAAGCTTTTCAAGCTATTTGAAAGATGATGCTCCATCCTCACACGATAGTTAAAAATCGACGAGAAATATAAAACTCATTGCATTTATTTCGAATGGGTGCTTCTGTGGTATTTAGGCGTGGCGTCTGACACAGTCAGACAGAAGACGCGGGTTGTAACTCCGCCCGAGGATGTTATTTTTCTCTCGAAAATAGCTAAATGTTCATTAATAACATTATTGAACATTTAGCTATTAAAAACGATTAAAACTATTAAAAATTTAGAAAGGGAGTCATTTAATGATATATTTGAACTCGTTAGAATCCTCCCTTTATTAATACTATGAACAAATCAATTTTAATTAGATACCTAATTATGCTTCATGATGACCAATGCAGGTCATTACAGTTACAGTTATTGGCTCCATTACCAAGCCTGGATGCTACATGGGAAACCTACGCGGGGTATCGTTTATAACAGTATGGTGGAGTCTCGTTGTGCTTTTAAATCCAAACTTAAATGGTGTCAGAACAATGCCGAGTTAATTAAAATGGACATCCTAGCTTCACATCACGCCAAAAAAGATTTTAAGAGCTTCTGGAAGAGCACGAGGAAACTCAACGCTAATATGCAATCCCCTCTCAGCGTAGATGACGTCACTGACCCCCGGGATATTGCCAATAGGTTTAGAAGCCGATTTCAAGTTGAGCCACTGCCTATTGCCGGCGCGCGGCCGGTGCTTGGTGCTAAGACTCGTGACGTGCCTTCTGGTCTTCTACCGCAGTTCACTGCAAGCCAGGTGGCATTAGTGATTAAGCAAATGACCAGGGGGAAGTCGCCGGGGCATGACAGTATTAGCATCGAGCACCTGCAGCACGCCGGCCCGCACTTGCCGCGAGTGTTAGCTATGTTTTATACATTTTGTGTACGGCACTCATACATTCCGGGCGAGTGTCTGAAGACAGTTGTTGTACCGGTTATTAAAAACAAGACGGGCAACCCATCCGACGAGAGCAATTATAGGCCCATCTCGTTAGCTACGACAGTGGCAAAAGTGCTGGACAGTCTGCTTGATCGCATATTGAGTCAACACATTAAGCTGAACGATGCCCAGTTCAGTTTCCGGCCTGGGCTATCAACAGAGACAGCAATACTCTGCCTTAAGCATACTGTCAGGTACTACACTGATCGAAAGACGCCGGTATACGCGGTATTTCTCGATCTTTCGAAAGCTTTCGATTTGGTATCCTATGATGTGCTCTGGAACAAGATGATAACCGAAAGTAATATCCCGGATGAGGTGATTGAAGTTTTTAATTATTGGTATACCAACCAGACAAATGTAATTAGGTGGGCGGGTGAATTTTCCGAAGCGTATGGGTTGAGGTGCGGTGTGAGGCAGGGGGGGTTGTCTTCCCCGCGCCTTTTCAACTTTTATGTCAACGGGCTTATCGAGGAACTCTGCGGCGCCGGCGTTGGATGCTCTATTGACGGAACTTTTATAAACAACATCAGTTATGCCGACGACATGGTGCTGCTGGCTCCTTCGATTGGCGCTGCTAGGAAACTCCTCAGGATCTGTGAGAAGTACGCCGCGACCCACGGACTCTGTTACAATGGAAAAAAGAGTGAGCTCTTAGTGTTTCAGTCACGGGGTTTTAAGACTAACACTGTACCTTCTATCGTACTAAACGGTGTCCCCTTGGCCAGAGTGTCGCGTTTCAAGTACCTGGGTCACTGGGTGGCGGAGGATCTCACAGATTCTGAGGATATAGAGAGGGAGCGCAGAGCGTTGGCCGTCCGCGGCAATATGTTGGCTCGCAGATTTGCACGGTGTACGGCGGCGGTTAAAATATCGCTGTTTAGAGCTTTTTGCCAGTCATTTTACACGTGCACTCTGTGGACCAACTATACGCGGGGGACGATTAATGCCTTGCGTGTGCAATATAACAACACATTCAGGATGCTGTTGGGGCTGCCCTGGAGGTGCAGCGCATCGGGCATGTTTGCTGACGCTCGCGTGGATGGCTTCCATGCTATCATGCGCAAGCGAGCGGCCTCGATGCTTAGCCGTGTCCGGGGCAGTGCCAATAGTCTCCTGGGTGTTATTGCAGGAAGACATGACTGCCCTTTCATCACCCATGCGGCTCAACTCCATGTTCCTATAGTTAGGTAATTGTATGTGTTTGTTGTATTATAATTATTACTATTATTATTATTTTTGAATTTGTAATTGTTATTCATATTGACATTCATCCATTTCATTGACATTATTAATATTAATTGTATTGTGCTAGTTAGTAACCATATGGACTTTGTCTGAAATAAATAAATTGAATTGAATTGAATTGAATTAACCTCAATTAGCGACATTTTTGATTATATAACGTCACCATGTAGATTAGTAATATTTTATACAAACACATAATCCGAAGAAAAAGATTAATAGTAAAATATAGATCAACGAAAAGAGATGGATCATGTTTATACATTATTGTTTGCATCATATCAACTAAATAACACACAGTTTGCATTAGCTCAACAGTTTGATGGAATTCTGTTTCAATGTCCCGATTGTCCTTAACATTGTCGTTAAAACAGACTTGAGAACCTTCGACACTAGGGCTGGCTAGACAGATCCTTCTTCTGGCAAACTAGCCAGAAGAAGGATCTGTCTAGCCAGCCAACTTCTATTAAATTTCTTTCTTTTCAGTTTATTTTCTACATAAGTATAAAAATAATAAATTTAGAAGTAATATATCTTAAGCTATCAAACAATCATCAAATACTGATGATGTAGATGACCCATCCTCCCTTTTACAACAAACTTAATTGTTAACGAACGGATCACTATCATTGCGCCATAACATCATCGAAGGGGATTAGTAGAGGGTTATAAATACCCTAGCCGGATCCCTTCCATGGGATCTAGAGGCCGAGGTTCTGTCCTCGGTCTTTTGGCGCAAAACGTGGGCGCGACAGGAGGGTCTCCGCCCTGCCCCTCAGGAGTATGGCCAGTGGCGAACGGATGCCAACGAGGCCGCTTTGGCATCTTGGAACAGACGCTTAGGCGTAGGTCCACGGAGGGGAGCCGGAGCAACTCGGTTCCTGGAAGCGGTCCGGCCCATCCTCAAGGAATGGGTCCATCGAGGGCATGGGTCTCTTACCTTCCGGATGACTCAGGTCCTCTCGGGGCACGGGTGCTTCGGGAGGTACTTGTGCAACGTTGTCCGGAGGGAGGCGACCCCTGTGTGCCACCAGTGCGGCTGCGTGGAAGAAACCGCGCAGCACGTTCTGGAAGTTTGCCCAGGGCTGTCGAGGCGCGGCAGTCCCTGGTTGCAGTCGTGGGGGCGGACCTCTCCTTGTCAACCATCTTAACAAAGATGGTCGACGACGAGAGGTCATGGGAGGCGATGGTCTCTTTCTGCGAGGTCGTGATGTTGCAGAGAGAGGCCGAGGAGCGAGAGAGGGAGATAGATCCCGTCTCTCTCCCGCTCCGGAGAGCGCGGACACGGAGGCGAGCCGATCGGGCTCGCACTCCGTCTCCGCTCAGAGAACCTGTGGTATCGGCTGTGGGGACAGCCGGTGCCCCCAATTAGGGTTAGGTCCTCACATGGTGTGGATGGCCCGCGTGTTCCGGGGAATCCCACGAGGTGGTAATGGGGAGGGCTTTTTACACCCTCCCCAGAGGCTGGGCCTGCGTAGGCGGGCAGCGACGTCGGTGGGGGCTGTGGTGAATACGAATGGTCCCACGGTTCCCGCCACCAGTCGATGACGATGGAACACCGCAGAGGTTTGGTGGGTATTCTGCCCTTCTGGCGGAGACTCCCACACGCGCACCAGCTCTACCCCTTGGGCTGGTGATCAGGATATAAAATCTTCCTCTGCGTAAAAAAAAAGGGTTATAAATACCCACGTTTCTCCAGCTTTGGTCTCATTTAATTAGCCCCTTTTATTCAGTAGCGCTTTTGGTTTATTGTAACAAGAGGACAATATTAAACAATATTTTTTATATTATTTATTTTTGGGTTACTTTTGAGAAAATAACCTTCATATAAAGAATGATAATATACGAGTAAGTATCTACTGTTGCAGAGTACTTTATAATTACAATGATTATAGTACAACATTCGCGTGTCAACGCTTCAGGGGCATAAATAAATATACACATAGACATTTTCAAACACTAAAATACCTACCTTATTGTCTGGGCGTACGAAAACCTCAGCCTTGGAACCTGCTTTGCCGTGATTCTTGTTTGACAATTTGGAGATACTCATCGTCTTAACGAAATAAAGCTAGCGGATATAAATATGAACAATCGTAGCTGATCCACCACCAGCTTCGCTCGCTTTACCCACCATTATGCCTCTTGCAGGTCCTACTTAGAGAAAGAGGTCAATCGTCGAATCCGACTCGGCTGAGTAGCGTTCCGGAAAGTAGTGAATTATTCTCGTCAAAAATATCCCAGTGCCTTAAAACAAAAGTTTTTAATCAGTGATGACTTGTGGCATTGATACGTAGTCTTTTACTATGTGCCTCATAAGCAAGCTCAAAGTCTCACAAGGAGCTATCGACAGGGCTATGCTCGGGGTTTCTCTACCCTTAGGGGTGAAATGTCTTTTAGCCCGCCTTAGTGAATGCTTACTACATAAAAAAAACATCAACTGCCAATATTTGAAGTTTGTAACTCTGGGGTTTTTGCTCTGCGTTTATGAATCCAGCCGTGCGATTCTCTAAGAGAAAACATCGTTGCATCTTTGACAACATCCGTGAAACAAATGAAGAGATGACGAAACGTTAGAAAAACAACCTTATGTACAAGGGCGATATCTCGTAAGGTATCTGACATCGGTGAGCTCGCCGACGAGCGCATCGACGAATCATTAGAGAATCGCACGGCTGTATCTACCGCTTAAGATACAGTACAATAATAATAAGAAAATGGCTAATACTTACGAAAGATTCAATCAAGTTACACACATAATTAACAAAAATTCTATTTTTAGATGACATGCGTACATAAATTAAGTGCTATATAATTTTATTAGCAGTAACGCAATATCGCAATCAAATTTTGTGCTGTTTAATTTTCACTTACGTATAACCAAAAGCAAAGGGGATTATTTAATTACCTAATTAACCGACTTCAAAAAAGGAGGAGTTTATACTAATATAAAGATACCAAGTGAGTGAAGCCGGTTTTTTATATTAGTATAATACTGTTTTACTAAAAAACGGAACCGACTTCAACGCCAAAAAGTGTGAAATAACTTGCTGAAGTCGGTTCCGTTTTTGCTAAAAAAATATCTAAGCAAGTGATGATGAACTACAGCTCAATTCAAGTGTTTTAGTTTAAATAAAACAAGACAATATCTTGCTGTTGTATAATATTTTGCGCAATTTGAGCTGTTCTGTAATACAACGAGATAAATCCAGTTTTATTATACTTGAAATAACATGTACTACACGTTAAGTGGTTTTACCGGCTGCGATTTAAAATGTTTGTAATATCACATGTGTATATGAGTATTCCAGTTTTGTTTTGCAGATAATGACTCCTATATTTCAACTATATAGAGTTCTAACTTGACATGGTACATAAGTGATTATATAAATTTTAATAATAATTATATTATATATATAATTATTATTAAAATTTATGTATGGATTTTACGTAGATAATGTATTTTATAAAGGAGATAATTGTTTTGGTAAGGTTATTGTAAATGTAAATATATATAGATTTTGTTTTGAACGTTGCACACCTCTATAGGGGTAAGTTGTAAGGAACATTTGTAATTATACCTACTTGTAATACCTTTACCTACCTACAACTGGCAATAAATAATTTTGAATTTGAATTTTGAATAAAGTGGAATAGCAATAATGAATTTAAACCTCTGAAGAAAATAGATTATCTCAATGATTATCATAGTTAACTTCAAAACATAAACGATGGCGGTGCCTTCCACTTGGGGATAACGCCTCACTGCTGAGCAATATAGGTATGTGGCATACGCGGGATATTTTACAAGGCTTGTAAACGGGCTATCAATTTACTAATTGATTGCCACAATTCACCAATATTACCATTTGAAAATTTTAATACTGACTTCCATTCTATTCAGTAATTGAAGTGTATCTCAAAAACTACTGTACCGAATATGAATGTTGTTTTGTTGTTGAATTGAGTTCCTCCTCATTTTTTGAAATCGGTAGAAAAATCTAAAAAAAATAGTTATTATACAACAAATAAATTACTTAAATATACTAATTATGTATATTACATTATATGGCGGCCGTAATGTGTGTAATAATTACCGTCTTTACGATAATTTAAGGCACGGATTTTATGCCACTTTTCTACGGATTGTTCGGAAGTCCGATGCTCCATGCATAAATTACTCGGTCTACTGATATGTAGATCACAACTAAATCCTGTGTTTCACGTAATTCTAAGTAATTAATTATTATTAGGCAATCTGTCTCGCTCGGTAGTGGTGAAGGTTACCTACCATTCATAACTGTACTGTAAAATTTGCTGCTTGGATGGGTGACCGCTAATTTAAGTTTCAACTGACGCATCCGTGCTCTGGAAATCACTGGCTTTTAACCCGAATGAATGTCATTCGTTAAGGCTGTCAGAGGTATTAGGGCCATTTGAAACCTGCAATGAAATAACGTTTACATCCTCACACCCCCGCACTAGGATCCCCCGTGTCGCGGGCGGCATGTGTATACACAATATCACATCACAACATCAAAGATCCGAGAACAAACACTTCTGTTCACCACACAAATATTTGCCAGGCCAGAGACCGAACCCGGGACTCCGCGCTACTCATCTGGGAACCGCACTGGGTCCGCGTGGTCGTATCTATATAATATAATAAACCCATGCTTCTCTTTCCGAGACAAATACAAGTATCCCATCTGTGGGAATGTCAAGGCTAAATAGCTAATGGTATGACTATATATATATATGTATATTTATACTATAATAAGATATCTTTATACTGCCATACTACCTTCAATGTATATACATTGAAGGTAGTATGGCAGTATAAAGATATCTTATCAAAATAGTGGTGTTTATTGGCTAGAATTGAAATTAAACTTGCTCTCAGTGCTGTTATTTGTCATTAGACACGTAAAGGGGCGATGGTTATCGTGTATGTAAGAAATTAATTATTCTTTATTACATGTTTAGCTTTAAGTGGTGACAACAAATATAATTATTCTTCTTAGTCGCTACTCTTGCGCCAGAGTGGTCCTGGTCGTCACAGCAGGAGCGGTGGCACGCCTCTCAATCCACCGCTATCCCTCTCGCACCACTGCCTTCCTGGTACACTCGTGCAGTAGATCATCTAGAGCAGCTCTTACTTGATCCGTCCAGCGCATGGGTGATCTGCCGCAAGCTCTTGTGCCATCCACTTTACCTAGTTCTACAATGCGTTCAACAGACTCATCTCCTTGCCGCGAAACATGTCCGAAGATACTAATGCTATACTAATACTAACACATACACCACACACACATACATCGCTTTAATACGCGCTACATAAACACCATATTCACAATAAGTAATTTTTATAGAATTACTTTTATCCCGTCCGAGGATGTGAATCTCTCTCTATAAATTTCAAAAATTACTATAAGTAATGCTAAAAAAGTACCTTAGTACATAACCTCGAATGTAATAAAATTATTTAAAAATACTATGATTGAAGCGGTGACAACCCATAAGTGATGAGGGTCAGCTTTCGGTGAAATCCACAGCATGGTGGCAGGAAACTAATGGCGTCTCTCAAGTCCGCAGTCCCCACCCCGAACTACAAAGATAAGCTACATCAGCGATACAAACTTTAACATGCTTGTTGGCGCAGTTGGTAGCACCCCTGCCTGTAGCCAACACTTAGAGGCCCATTTGGTATAACAATACAATGTAGTATAAAAACAGAAACATTTTGGATGGTTAGATGGTATATCTGTTACAAAAATGGGTAAAACGGCATGCCTATTGATATGTACTTATCAATGGTACGGGAGATAGTGGGCTATGGACGAGACTACGGCACCTGCCAATTTCAGTCTCATCTTAATTATTATTATTATTATAAACGTTACATACGAAATGCCAGCGATTTTGTTCGTCCAACTCGTTAGCGTAGCTTAGCCTCGTTCACTCGGCTCAACGAGAGTTCTCATGATGATTAAACTCAAAATGTAAAGAAAAAGAAAATAGGTATAACTGAAGGTCGGATCACGGAACACAGCCCTCGCTCTCCCGGCCGTCCGTAGTTTCGGTGTGAACCCACATAGTTTAGCTAGCGAAAGCTTCGGCTTAGTTTATATACGAGTAGTTTCCCTTGTCTCTCTCCGCTCGCCAGTACGCTCGCCCGCTCGCTTTCACGCTTGCCCGCTCGCCCGCTGGCGGTATGGTCTACGCTTAACCTGTCGCTAAGCACGTAACTGTGTTCGTGCTGCAGTCCTCAAAAGCCAGTTGCATTCTAGGTCTAGTATTATACCCTCTTTGACCGCATCATCACTGACCATCAAGTGAGACACCCACACAATAGCCTATCGAACGTTAACAAAGCCACTAGAATTTCTAGTACTAACTTATTACCATCAGAAGGTCATTTTTACGTAATAAATCGTCATAAAAGAACTAACAGCGGTATAAGCTTAGTTAGTTCATTAAAATAGCAATGCAATTCAAAGCATTCAATTTGACGTGACCTAACAATGACCTATGATATGCCTTGCTTTCGACACTGAAGATAAACATTAAATGTACAATCTCTTTCGTACATGAAATTGAAATTGTAGCAATCTAATGAAAATTTGAAGATGGGTAATGCCATAGCATTATACGGTAAGCATAGCTCTTTTTGCGTAGGATAGGGTAAAACATTTTTGAATAAAATAATAATACACTAATATTTTTATTTCTTGCAGTTATAATGATAATATGCTATAAGTATGATGTATAACATATCATGTACACGCCACTAGTATATTTATTTTGTTTTTTTTACAAGATAATCACTAATGATAAAAGTATAATTAGAATTTTTTTATACAAGTAATTGAATTTTTTGGAACTACAGAATGAGAAAATTATGAAGTATAACAAACCAATCGATAATTCAAATCACGTAAAATAATAAATAAAAAACTAACACTGATTCCGAAAAACACACGTAACACTATTTAACTCTTGTTAATAATTAATTGAAACTAAAATATTGTTAGTACGAAGGTATGTTTGTATTATTTGTTAAAATGTTATTTAACACTGAAATCTCAAACAACTGAAGGTACTTTAAACAAATTAAGTATCTGTAAACTTAGAATAAGAAATATAACTAACAATTCTGGGAACAGTAGACCACGCGAGCACATAGTCATATTAACGGCAATTTTTAAGCGGCGGTAGTAATTGACAACGTATTATCTCGAAAACACTTTCCCAATTACGCTCATATGCAAACTTCCTATTTAAAGTCAGGTACCTAATGTGTGTACCAAATTTTATCAAAATCGGTCTGTAAATAGCGCCGCAGCAAACCTCCCCCCTTAATTAGGAAAAGTATCACTCCAGCACTCGAAATCACTAACGGAAAAATAAAATATATCAAATAGTAGAACATACATATGAAGCATCGCCAATATTGGTTGAAAAATGCGAGATGTATATTAACACAAACGAACAATCAAACGGACAGTTGATTGTTAGTATGTTGAATTTGGCCAGTTAAAGCAGAGACGCTTCGCTCGCTCGGTCAATAATATAATAAGCATTCTCTGGCGGAGCCGTGGGCTACACATAGTATAGTATGACACTATAAGTTTAGACCATTTTGTCCAAAACAAAAACATTAATATCGATGAGAACTAAACCACAAGTTCAGTCACACTAACTCTTCCACAAACGTTGATTATAACTTTTTGTGCAATTTTAATTAACAACGACCAATATTCTGACAAGTTTACAAGACTCTTACTCGCTAATAGTGAAAACACATTTCTCCACTATTGTACATTGTTTTTGACATTGTGTGAAACGGTGAGTTTTCACCGTTTCCCCTTTTACAATAGTCAATATTTATAAATAGAGGCAAAGTGAGAGTGTGTTTCCGACACGTTCAGGAACAGTAGCTCAACTTCTTGTTTTATACTAATAAATAGGGACCGGCCAATATTTAAGTTTTAAGGTTTCGACCAGTTTCGGTCAAAAAATCTAGTTTCGGCTTTAGTTTTGGTTTCGGCTACAATATAGCCGAAACTTCCGGCCCCGCTCTCGCTTCGAAACTAGAGTGTTTACTAGAGTGAAATTTTCGTGCCTCGTTCGGTAAACTTCACAGTTAACTTGTGCCTTAGATTATATAGAATTAGATACAGAAAAAAGTAAATCGTAATTTTAAATAACTTTTAATAAGTTTCGGTTTCGGCCGAACCAGAGAGCACGGACGAACGTTCGGTTTTAGCTGAAAAATCAGGTTTGGTCAGACATCATAATAAATGACGGTACGGGCAGTCGGTTGCCTGTTTAGCTTCATGCCTGCCTACGATAGTTGCAGTGCTTTACTCTTTTTATCACTAAAATACCGCTATTTAATGCCAGTAGTTTCACTTTATACAATGCCCTTTAAAGTGGCCGCTCAAACTACAACTTCGAGATAGAATATCTATCAGTACGGTGGTATACACCACGATGGAAACTTGCAGAATAATAATTGTGCAGTCTAGTATGTATGTCAACTGACTGGTACTACCATGTAGGTTTTACTAACGTGGTGACTCTAGAACCCCAAAAAATGTCTTTTAAAATAATTGGCAATAAAACTTTGCAAAAAGTTAATAAAAGGCACACCCTGGACTCTGCAGTATATAGTATCAGTTTATAATAAAAAAAAACACTAAAAGTACGCAAACATGAAACTTTGTGTACACTATCTATGTACTAACGAATTTTCGAAATGATTTATTTAGTTGGTACTCTTTAAAATTGTAGCTTGCTGAACTTAAGTTTGCTTCTTTGAAAGTCTGCACTTTCCTAACTGCACCTGTCATTTTAGAAAATTCTTGTACCAAAGCTGACACACCACTCATACTCTTGAGTGATTTCACCAGCATCGCGCCCAGGAATCCAAGACATTACGAACCTAACATTTCTACTTATATAAGTTTCATTGTAAAATTTCTGGCTCTGTGGTTATATATACCTACATATTAGACACCGAATGTATTCAAGAGGTGCGGGAAAAGATAGCTGTCTACGCCCGTTTGCAATAAATACATGAAGATCAAAAGGAAGTTCCCAAGACCAGGAGCAGAATGTCAAAAACGCTAATGCATATAAAAGTTCTCGTATAAGTTTATTTTACTATTGACCTTCTCATACGTAGTGTTGAGCTGTAGAATTGAGTTTCCATACTGTGACTGACTGTATGACACTATATAGTGTTTACTGTTTTAGTTAGTGTAATTTGAGTGTGTTTTGCATTGCAAAAATTTTATCTCTAGCATTCCCGAGTGCCAGATAAATGCCTAGTAAATAAAGCTTTATAAAAAACCAATTTTGAAAAATTTATAACAATTTCTTTAATTTGCTTGTATTTTTAATAAAGGAACAATAAGTTTTTATATTTATATAGTTATATTTTACAAACCGAGCGAGCGAAGGGTCTCTGCTTTAACTGGCCAAATTGACTTTCATCTGTCCGTATGTTTGTTAGGTTGTGTGTTGGTGTTCCTGTACAGGTCACATTTTCAACCAATCTTGACATAAGTTGGTATGCATTTTGTTATTTATATTTATATAAGTTATAATAAATCCTCCATTATATAAAAAAGGAAAGTTTTGTCTTTGTTAATCTGAAAAATGGAAATACTCACGTAAATAAGACGGATCGGTTCTAACTACAGTTTCAATTACATCCGGTAAAAAACCCGGCCTTTGAAAGAAGACCTTTTTCAAAGAGAATGCAGAATGTTTGTGGTGACGTCGCACCTCGCCTTACATACAGTTGATGACTTGAGGTTTTTACTTGTGTGTTCCTGTTTTTCATACATATTTTTAGATTATGATTACATAATTTTTTATAATATTTCTGTATATAATCGATCGGGTCGTGTTTGACCAACGACCTCTCTTAATAAACAGTCAGTTATAATTCGATCGACAATGGTTGCTGCTACACTTTACTTAAATTCCCAATTCCATCTCAAATATAGCATCCGGGGTACACCGTTACTTGCTTATCGCCAGTTTTTGAATATTCAAGATGGTAGATAGCCCGGCAAGTGCTTGGAAGGGGCATACCGCCTTGCTGAGAACTTCTTTGTTATTCCACCGAATGCCATGAAGCGTGAAATTGGTTAAACGGGAATTGCCTGGCTGGCCTACCCTCTGATGAGGGTAGGCCAGCCTACTACCTACCATGAGCTATCAATTGCTTTGATTATAATTGCTCATACAATGTGCATTTAAAATAAAACGAAGTAAAAATACTTGTTATTATTAAGCAAAAAACACGGCAGTATGGGTAGTACTCTGATAGAGATGGCATGTACGATAAATCTTTAGAATTAAATATCATATACTTTTAAAGTATAGAAGTAAATCTCATTCGAATGACATATCCCTATAATATACGTTTGGGCCTTTATTAATAAACGTTGCGTAAACCTATATTAGGCGTAACATGCTTTGTCTTGCTTTCACGCGTGACATTTACATACTGCAAGCGAAAAACTGACAGATGTTTTAACTACTCCGGGTGTAAGCCAAGTTTATTAATAAGGCCGTTGGTGTTTAATCCGTCATTATGTCTAACATGTTTTAAAATAATATAGTCTTCTGTCTATCGATACCTATATATAAAAATGAGCCCCTATTTCTCCTGGTCACGCTATAACTTGAGAACGGATGGAAAAATCTCGCTAATTACTTTTTTTACTGTGGTATATTTTATCAGGAGAAGGTTCTTATGTAAGAAAACCCAAAAAAAGAAGGGATGTTATGGCAAGGCCAAAGGATGACCCTACTACGCAAACGAAGTCGCGGGCAATCGCAATTATTTAAAAAACACTAACCTATTCTTTAAAGATACTCATAATTTGAAGACTCGATGTTGATGACATTTTATGTATCATTATCCAACAAAAATATATATTTCAAAACAATTTTATATTTTAATGAAATTTGAGTAACGTAGGTACATTTTTTTTTTCACTTCTTACGCAGGTACATAGATTTCGTTATTCATAAAACGATGCTGAATCAGTTTTGATAAAAAGTATTCAAATGGGATGACGTATGACCTATCAAACAAAAAATAACTATCAATCTCAAAATCGTAACTGATGGAGTAATCGCGTAACAAATATTCATAATTTTGCTTGTACTAAACGAACTAACCTTTTTTTAAAGTCGGTTAAACTTCAGTACGCAACGATGTGTTCATGTTAATTATCACTTCTGCCAGACAACTTGCAAGTAGGCCCTAATCGCATCTTGCACAAGAATTATGATCAAATGCGTTTAGCATACAACTGGCCAATATCATACTGCAAAACCATTGACACAGTTGTCAAATTCTTGACATTGACATTTCAAAACGAGTGTTGCCCAAGCGACTACCGAAATTAGTAGATATCTTTGCACAAGTTAGACATAAAACTGATGTATGACCATATAAAGTAGGTACACATATTGTTTGCATAGCAATTATAGTTGTGTCTTCAGATCGGCTGTACAATTCTGTGTGTACATAAAAGTATCATTGCTTTTATTTTAGCAATTGAACAAGCGGAATGTTGTAAGATGAAGTACGCTTAGTATTACAAATAGCGCTACTAGAAAAAAACGTGGGCTTGCTTCATCTACGTGTTTTTAGATTAAGCGTTAAGAAGTTAATTAAAAATAAATTTTCTCTTATATTTGATAAATCAGTCCTATGAATATTTTAAATTCGTTATGAGTTAATTGATGTTTTAATGACCAAGGATTCCATGTATTAAAATTTGAGAAAGTGAATTCATATTGATTAACATAATATTATGGAAATTTTAAATCGCTAATTCTAAAATTGGATTTAAATAGATTATGTTGTAAATTTGGACTTTATTTATTCCATTGTTAATAATAAAACTACCAATGCAATTATTTCATAATCCGTCGTACCGTTTCTTTTTTAAAGAAACACAAGTTTTGATGTGTATACAGAAAAACTTTCTCTTATGGCATTGCGGCAGTTATTTTAGATACTAAAAATATATTAAATAAAATTTATTTATTTCTTTGTTTATAGACGAGCAGCAAATTGCTGATGGTGTAAATATAGTATAGTATAAAAATATTTTTATATTACTTAATGTATTATACCAGTACTCCGGTCACTGTACCATGAAATAAAACTTTCTCTTCACGACCGGTCAGCTGTTCCACGGATTTAAAAATAATAATAATAATAAAGCTTACGACTAACTAGGACACCTGTGCCCAACATAGACCTACGATTGAACAGAAATGGCAAATTTTAGAGCTGTCATTCACGAGCGTTATACGTATGTAGACTTTAGTGCGAACAGAATAAGAACTACCATCATTTACTAAAAATATATTTTAGTTCGCTAGTTTCGTTTGGTGTTCTGAATAAGCTCAATTGTAGACATGCGCAAATCAGTGCACTATAATGTAATGTGACATGTCATTACAGTTCAGCTCGGGTGATATTACACTGTGATATCACTCGAAACATCACTCAGAACATTTGGCGTAAGTACTCACTCGTATCATCACATGAGATGTCCGATACCGCACACTGCACTGACATAAACTTAACACAGGAGATGTTTATATCACACGTCTCATAAACATATCATTAATCATAGGCACTAAGTTAATATTACAAGATATGATTTTCATTTCCTCGCATTAAAATTGAAAATATAGATATACTACATGTTTTGTTGTAAGTTGATTTTCCTTCACACTAGGTAGGTAAGTAGTACATAGGTACATATTTTGCTGTTAGTGGGTTTTCTTCACACTAAAAACAAAATACTAATCTGGGAACAATAATAACATTGACATCTCATTCATTTCATTCTAGCTATAGAGGTGTAAGTAAGGCAATACAAACCCGAAGCTAGCCGAATACCATGGTTCGGCTAACTTCGTCCGTTCCGGTTTGCAAGCGCGATGTGAGGTGCCATGTCATGGTGTGATACTGTAATGCATTCGGCGCTCGAGTGATGCGTAATGCCATATCACACTCTCACGTAATATCACCCGCGTAATATTACTCGCATCACCTACACATGTCTACTAAATTGCTACCAATATTAATAACCATTGTTAATAAAAAATAACTGTGGTGCGGTCAACTTGCCTACACGACTGTACCGCGGGCAAATAATGATTTTTGGGTATGAGGACAATTCTAGGATGCAAAACTTGACAATATATACTTTACATTAAAAGGGATAATCAGTTTGGAAATAATATGCTCGCATGTCGGTGATGCAACGATATTAGCGATCAAGAGGCGGTTTCTTGCGGGTGGTGTAAATCGAATGTGCTTTTGAAATGTTTAGCAAGGTTGCACTTAGGTCATCGTATTAGCAGCTCATTTTGCGATATAATTCGTCATTTGTAAAGTGAAGTTAAGAGGTTTGATCGACATAAGAACAACTTCCACAGAAAAAACCAATGGCTGATAGGTGCTAGAACTTGGATGAATTCCTGAACGATATTAATTATTTTGATAAATAACACTAGGAAGTTAGTATTAGGGGATTTGAAGCAGTGACTAACCATCTCAGACGACATGAGTGCGGTCACCAGGTCGGGTTGTTCCGTATTTAGCGTATGCCGTCTCATCCGACGACCTTTCTTCCCTAACTCATCCGATTTATATACTTAACTCAACCGATTGCAATTAGTTAGTTTATTAATATATCTTATTTCGTCCTATGCGTCTTCTCAAATCAACCAACGTGTTAATATAACAACTCGTCTACTTCCTACTATATATTACAGTACTTATAATAACAGCGCGGAAGCGCTCGCAGTGGAGCTCGACTTGGCGATCTTAACCGATCAACAAGTTAAGCAACACTTGCTGCGGTCAGGAGTTGGATACCCCCCGTGGGTTTCCGCCTGGCGTTTCTGCCGTGGCGGGGGGCTCAGTAGCCGTGGCTTGGGTCACCACGGTGAAGCTAAGAGTAACCAATGGGCCTGCCAGTGATAGCCGATAGCTGGCGGGCCCGAGGTTGGACCGCTCCTATGAGCTTTGCCCTCCAAGTCCACATGGGAGCGGTCACTGTAGGTTGCGGTGGTGTACCACTGTGGCTGAGGCGGGCTGCGGTGTCGTATGGGCAGCACCGCAGCTGAGAGTTAGAGGCCGCGGCAGGAGAGGAGTGCCGGTATTACAGTGAGCCGCTCTCCCTGCCTTCCGCGGCCTTGACGGGGCCGCCACCGTTAGATGGAAGAGGACTGCCGGTATTGAGAAGCACCCCTATATATATAAAGCTGTCCCTATCCTCTGCGGCCGAAGTAGCAGGCGATGGGGCTACTCACCTGACCCATCGTAGGCTTAAGGTGCCCAGACTCGGGGGAGTCTGGCGTCCTTTTGCAGGTTTGGTCCCCTGAGGAGGTTGCGGCACGCCAATTGTTCTGGCTTGCTGCAAGAGAGAAGGGTCCGGCAACGGACAGCCGCGGCGGGTTCGCGGTCGTGTGTGAAATCTGTCCCGCGTTCCCGCCAAAAGCGGCACGTTAAGCCGTCAGTCCCGGTTGTTTGTCTTAGAACAACAGTCGTTACACTATGTCGAGGGCCTTCGGGCGGCCTGAAAACTTCGATATGGGTTGGCCACTAGCCTATCCACCAAGCCGCACTGAGCCTGCGTGGTGCATTATGAACCAACTCCTCTCTCTGAGAGGAAGGCTCGAGTCCCAGTCGAGCAGTGGGAACAAAATGGGGTTATGATAATGAATAATTACAACATATACTATAATATTAATAGTATCGGCTCGCAACTTCGTTCGCGTGGAATAAGGTGGTTGCGATTCCTTTAGGAACTTCTTTACTATATGCTACTAGCGGCATTCTGGCCTCTTTTCCTCTTGTTTATAATTTATATATTATTTTTTTAAATTAATTAGGAAACGGGACGCGCACGAGGTCCGCCTGTTGTTGGCGGTAACGTCTGCCTATAACAGATGCATTCCATCATAACATAAGTGACGAGCTGCACGACACTCAGACATAAAGTTGTTTAATCTCATGTGCCTATAATTTCACCGGCACCATACATTTCTAACCAGAATGCAACATTACTTGATAGTAGAAATAGGTATGTGTGCAGTACGTCCCCGGTTGAACTCGTTACAAAGAGTTCTACTGCTACTATAACATCTGTATCTGAGTTGCATTGTTGCATGTCGAACAAGTAAATTTCACTAAATAAGCTAAAGATATTCTCATTAGCGAAACTCACGTCTTCATTATACGACTTCGCACTCGATCACTTTCACTAGAAATTCACTCACGAATCGGTGTCCGAATATTACCAATCAACACTCTGAATTAACTCATATGTCGGTGGCGTAAGATTCAAGTTCGATAATTTTAAATGTTTGCGTGGTCAAATATTGGATGATGAGTTTGCATACAAATCGATGCTTTGTTATATTTAGGACGAGTGGTCAGGTGAATATTTTTTTAAGTGTTTGTTCTACCTAAAATGTTATAAGATAAATCGAAAGACTCAAACATTATCTTTTAAATATATATATACTCCTATACGGTAAAGTTTAGGATGTATGCTAAGTTAATTAAATATAAAACGATTAAATAATTGATTGGTAAAATATATAATATATCACTTAAACATTTTATTTTATATCTTTCAGTATTTGATGAATATTAATAAAAGCATTACGAGATAAAAAATGTTTTATTTCATCTAAAAGAAGCCACACAAGTACAAATTGAAAATGTAATACTGACTTCCATTCCATTCAGTTATTGGAGTGTCACTCAAAAACTACTAAATGGAACCACACGGGAAGCACCAGCTTTCAAACAAAAAACGAATTTTGAGAATTGATTCACCCGGTCGAAAGTTATGAGGTAACAAAAATAAAAAACGGTCGAATTGTGTACCTCCTCCTTTATGGAAGTCGGTAGAAAATGGTTGTATCCCTACCTACTGCTTTAGTATTGTATTGTTGCAGTAGGCAGTGTCTTCTCTAAAATACAGATAAAAAAAAATTAGTAAAACCAAATAATATACGTTAAAAATGAGCACAATAAGAATAAACAACCTAGCAAGTATGCTTAATTCAATTATTTTACAATACATTTGCTTTGAAGTTTACAATTAAAAAGGATCTATATATATATATATGCAGTTTGTATGTATTGTTTGTAATATATTCTAGCAATGTATAATGATGTGCATTATAACAATATTTAAACTTCCTTTGCATTCCATACAACACGCTATCAGTATACCATATTGACAAATATTTAAAGTCATTCAAATGATATATTGATTGATGATTAAACGAGTATGATATATATAGGTTTGAGTATATTACTTAAATTCATAACCTTGATTTTGTCTATTTTTGGCCAGTTTCAATATACTGTTCTCAAAGGAACTCCTTTACCTTATTTTATGAGGAAGAAATCACGGGCAGTGATCAACCGTGCGATTCTCTAAGAGCAAACATCGTTGCATCTTTGACAACATCCGTGAAACAAATGAAGAGATGACAAGAAATGTTGGAAAACAACCTTATGTACAAGGGCGAAGTCAAAGTCAAAAGTAAAAGTCAATACACACTTAGACACAGATCGAACAAACATATTCATGCACACAAATATCTGACCTGTCCGGGGATCGATCCCGGGACGAGCGGCTCATAAGGCAGAGGTGCTACCGACTGTGCCAACCGGCCTGTCTATATATATAACACAAGTTAACTATCCCACAAAAGCAGATTGACACTCAAAAGACATGAATTGCGTCCGGAAGCACTACTTACTCTGACAGTGATTGAATCCGTCGACAATTTCATCTCAAGTCCAACAGAAACAAAACAATAATCTAGGCCACATAACAAAAAACTCATCGAGAACTTGTGCCACAATATACAGACAGTAGCTCAACTTTATATAAACTAACAGCCCTGGTTCCTACTTCACAGAAATATTGTATATAACATAGAATTATAAATATAATTAGTCAATCAAAACTATCTGTCTCTAAAATACAATCGGTATATAAAAATATCTACATACATAAAGTTTAATTTAAATCGATCAACCATTGTAGCATTGTTTTTATTGTAACGAATACTTATATCATATCTGATATTATTATCATTATATCAAAATATAACTCAATATCATTTGAGCATGTCTTGAATACAAGCAAAGATTGTTTTTTTTTATATTTTATAAATATAGTTTTATAATTAATATATTATTATTACATTATTATAAATATTGTGGATGAGTTGATAACCGGAACTATAGAAGATTTTTGTATGATTTTTTCTAGAGTTTAAAATTTTACGTTACGTACAATATATTCCGAAAAATTTAATGTTTTAATACTTGTTGTAAATAAAAGTTATATGCATAAAATGTACATTTATACGTACGTTAATTGTGTTTTTACTGAATGGAATGTTCATGGGTTAAAAAAACGTAGCAGAAACCTTGTTGCTGATAAACAATAAAATAACGAACTTTGTAATACCTAGCTGTTTTACAATTAGTAATTATTTTTTAAATTGTAGTAGTAGTTTTAATAATTTGTTGTTTATTATTATCTTAACTATATTAATAATATTATAATGATAATTTTAATAATAATATAAACAATTAATTGTGTTTGTTTTTCATCACTAAAATAGTAATATAAAATTGATGTCGAATAATTATAAAAATAATCAGGAGTTGTCTTGAGATTTCAGAATATTTTGATTCTTCTTATGATTGTGGCCGGATTTTGTGAAACTCAGGAATACTCAGGTTTTTGGAATTTTCAATAAAACACAGTACATATTTTTGAAGATTACATAATAAAAAAAATATAAAAACAAAAGCGGCGAGGGGCAGTGCGCGGAAGGGTGGTGCCGCTGCCACCTTCGCTACGAGTGCGATGTGCGACGCGTGAGCGAGACGCCCTGACATCCGCAGTGTATGAAAACGATAAGATTATGACTTTTTAAAATTGTTCATTTCTTGAGAGAAATTTCTCAAACTACAACGAAATCTCAGAATTTTTATTTTTTTTGCGCTTCGAATTCGTAAATTAAACATGTAAAAATAGCCAGAGAGAAAAACGTTGGTAAGCATAAAATATTTTTAACAACATTCAATTTAACGAAGATACAAATGTTTTAATACACAAGAGTTATTGCTTATATTATGTAGAGTTGTGTAACTGTAAGTGTTTATAGGTTGTACTAATGGTCTTGCCATTGGAGTTAGTGGCGCAGTGTGTCGATATCTTATGCACATATAAAAAGGCGAGTTTGTCTGTCTGTACATCGAAATGTCACGAATGACATTAGAATGGAATCATGGAGTCACGTGGCAATACTTAGTCGAAAGTAATGTGAATGTGGATGTACTTTTGTGAATCAATTAGTTTTTACAGTATAGTTAGTTATTTAATATTTAAGAGTCCTTTCAATGTTCAACACTTTCCCGGTGTGAATATAGAAAGAGATGGCACATTTGAGTAGTCTATGAAAGCTGACCTTTCACCTGATGGTAAGCTGCACGTTAGATCATAACGGTTATTATGCAACTTTCAAGCTTCAAATGTTCAAAACTCGTGTAGCGGCATTTCGTGTAGTACCATTCTCTTTTATAGTGATCTATTCGATAAACAAAAACTTAAAAGCACGTTGTAGTAAGGGCAAAACTCTTAGAGATTCGTATATGAAAAATTATATAATACATAAACATGATTTTTATAAATGAAAACCTCGTAGCCGTAGACCTCATCAATACAGTCCCATACAAAAGACATCAACGCGTGATATAAGCTTTTATTTTTAACTGGCTGCGCCCCGCGAGGTGATGGATGATGATGAAAAAGTATCCTATATGTTATTCCTGCGCCTCATCTATCTACATACTACATTTCATCAAAACCCATTCAGTAGTAGTTGCGTGAAAGAGTAGCAAACATCCATACATCCATATATAGAAACTTTTGCGTTCATAATATTTATATAGTAGGACTTTAATATATATTAATAACGTTTCATACGTATAAAATGTAAAGTAGTAGAAACCTTGTTGCTAATTGAAAATGAAATAACTAATTTTGTAGTAATAGTATAGTTAACAGCATTAGCTGTTAACAACACATTATATTAATATTTTTGTCATTCAATAATTTATATTGTCATAATCACCGGATCACACTAACGTGATAAATGCGAAAGTTTGTGAGAGTGTTTGTATGTTTGTTACTTATTCACGCTCAAACGGCTTAATTACGATGAAATTTCGTTTGGAGCTAAATGAGGCGCTGGATTAACTTTTCATCATCACCATCCATGCACATGCAGGTATAACCGCAGCGCGCAGCTAGTATATTAAATTAACTGCTTGTGCTGGGCATTCAATAGCGAGAGGCCGTGACACGTGGAGAGCTGAAGTGGTCCTGTCTAGCACTCGGGGTACAGAAGTTATAAATAAACAAAAACTTACGTCACGCGTTGAAGTCTTTTGTATGGGACTGTATTGATGACGTCTACGGCTACGCGGCCGGGGGGGCATTCATAATATGAATTGTAATTGAAATTAAAAATACAATGATTATATAACTAAATAATCGTCACCTTTTTATCACTTCAGTAGTAATCAATATAATAATAGTCATACAAACTAAAATCAATGATCAATAGATGAATATGAAAAATTGAATTGAACTATGACAAAAATACCTATAAGTACAAATTTTTCCTACACCCAGGTTAGTTAAATAAAACTATTTGTTTTATTTAATTATACATTTATAACGTGAATATAGAAACATATAATTTCTCACGGTATAGAACTAAATATTCTGTGAATATTTCAAGAGTAATATTTCTTGTATGGAAACCTCTTTAAATATTCATTTAATTCTATGTTTTAGTAATTCATGTTTTAACGGCGACAAAAATACATCATCTTTAAGAAAACTGTAAGCAAAATCTACTAACTATCATGGTAAATGAGATACAGCCTGGTAACAGACGGACAGACAGACAGACGGATGGGCAGAGGAGTCTAAGTAATAGCGTCCCGTTTTACCCTTTAAGTACGAACTCAAAATGTTAACAATTGCAAACCTTTTTTTTCTCTCTTATTTGATACTATAAAATCGTAGTCAACGCTTCCTACCGTACTCGGTACGTACGGTTTATCAACCAACTTACGCTTACATTTTGAACCTTCTGGAACAAAGATCCGCCCCACAACTTAGTAGTGAAATATATAGACATAACTTTTGCAAGTCCAATTGCCAGAAACAACATCTAAAAACCATCCCTAAACAATAGAAAAAGGGAAGAACAAATATGAAAACCATATTATACATGTCTCAGATAGCCATAATTACCTACCAATATGGAAACCACAAATAACTGTATCCCACAGACACACGTTGTTCTTCCGAGAGAGATAAGGTTCCGAATCTTAGGGTGCTTACATAAAGAAACAGGTTTCCGGTGCATGCGAGTCTGTACGGGTCGGTACTGATCGGTGCAGGTGTAATATTCCCACCAGCTTCGGGATTTGTTCGACGCGTGCCTCACGTCAGGGCAGTTCCCGAAGCTGTGGAAGGACGGCCGACTGTGCCTCTTACGGAAGGAAGGCCGCGCCCCTGACTCGCCCTCCGGGTACAGACCAATCGTACTGCTGGATGACATGGGCAAGCTGTTAGAAAGGGTGGTAGCCTCACGTGTCATCCGGCACCTGGAGGGTACTGGGCCTGGCCTGTCGGAGGCCCAGTTCGGGTTCAGAGCGGGGCGATCTACAATAGATGCCCTGCTCTGGCTCAAGCGGTGGACGCAAGATGCGGTCAGCAAGGGAGAAAAGGCGTTGGCAGTCTCGCTAGATATAGCCAACGCCTTCAACAGCCTCCCGCATGGAGCAATACAAGAGGCGCTCCGCTATCATGAAGTGCCCTTGTATCTGCGGAGGCTGTTGGCTGACTACCTCCAGGACCGCGAGATCCTGGTGGAAGGCCGTGAAGGTCTGAAGCGCCGTCGCATCTGCTGCGGTGTTCCACAGGGGTCAGTGCTGGGACCACTCCTGTGGAATGTAGGCTACGACTGGGTGCTTCGTGGCACGCTACCCGCAAGCATTCGGGTCGCGTGCTATGCGGATGACACGCTAGTCGTAGCCAGAGGGAGGAACCTCCGGGAAGTAGTGCGGTTGGCCGAGGTGGGCACAACCCTCGTGATCGACCGCATTCGTGCCCTAGGACTGGAGGTTGCTGTCTCCAAAACCGAGGCCCTACTATTCCACGGGCCTCGGGGTGGGGCCCCTCCAGGAACGCGAATTATCCTGGACGGGGTCCTCGTGCCGGTTGGGGCCAAGATGAAATATCTTGGCCTCAGCCTGGATGGGAGGTGGGCTTTTGGGAGCCATTTTGCCCAACTGGCCCCAAGAGTCGTGAGAGCTGCAGCCGCGTTGGGAAGGCTGCTGCCCAACGTGGGTGGTCCGAACGCCAACTGCCGCCGACTGTACTCCGGAGTGATCCGGAGTATGGCCCTTTACGGGGCACCAGTCTGGGTAGACACCCTCGGTCGCAATAATCGGAGCTTGCTGCGACGTCCGCAGCGAGTCATTGCGACTAGGGCGATTCGCGGATACCGGACGGTGTCATGGACGGCGGCATGCGTGCTGGCCAGTGATCCCCCCTGGGAGCTGCAGGCGGAAATCCTTGCCGAAGTCTACCACTTCGTGGCGGCGAGGAGATTCCAAGGAGCAGCCCCAAACTGGGAGGAGGTCACACGCATGCGACGGCAGGCGCGAGCCACTCTATTGCGGCGATGGGAGGAGGACCTGGCTCCGCCGGTTCCTGGGCAGTGGACGGTGGAGGCCATCCGTCCGGTCCTTCAGAGGTGGGTGAAACGACCTTTCGGGTCGCTGACCTTCCGATTGGTGCAGGTGCTCTCCGGACATGGATGCTTCGGAAAGTACGTGCACCAAATCGCAAGACGGGAGGCGACTCCAGCCTGCCACGCGTGCGGTGCGCCGGAGGATACGGCGCACCACACACTGGAAGTGTGTGCTGCATGGGGCCCGCAGCGGCACACGCTTTCAGCGGAAATAGGGGGAGATCTCTCCCTGCCGAGCGTGGTGTTCTCCATGCTCAGCAGTGAGAGATCGTGGCAGGCGGTGGCCACCTTCTGCGAAACGGTGATGACGCAGAAGGAGGCCGCGGAGCGGATCAGGGAGAACGATGTCCGAGCTGACCCGCTCCGGCGCAGACGACCGGGGGAACGGAGAAGACGGTTTGCACGTCTCCTCCCTCCTCCGTAGTGGGGTTACTGGCGAATAGTCGGGGGACTCTTCGCCGGTTTGCACGGCCCTACACGTCTAGGGGGTGACCTTGGTGAGCAAGGTCATCCCTTCACAGGCGCTGAGGCCCGGTTAAGATCAATCCGGGCCTACCGCTGGGGCGAGATGGTGACTGCCAGCGCGACCCTGTCTCGCCCCACCTTGGCGGAGGACTGCTCACGGGGGGGTTTTAGTGGGTCTGAGCCCCACACGCCCCCTTCCGTCACCCCCGTGGCGGAAGGGAAGTGCACAGCATTTCCCCCCAAAAAAAAAAAAAAAAAAGGTGTAATATTCCCATGTTATCATATGCGGTCAGTTATAAAGGAACAGGTTTAAACATGTCGGTACCGACTACCTGTACTGATCCGTACGAGCTTAAGCATTTGCCGGTGTAGTGTGTCATCTTCTGTCGTCGTGAAAATGGATGTGCATTGCGAAATTTTTAATAACATTGATATTTGCTAAACCACCTATGTGGAACAAAAGACATAAATTACACAGCAACAGAAATGATAAATATTGGAAGGAAATTAGCTTAGAAATGAAACATGATGGTAAGCAACTAGAATACATTTTTTTATTCCATTATATTTAATTAATTAGTGTACAACAATCGGTTAAGCGTGAAATACTTTACAAAAATGTTTCTGACGTTTGTTGCTAAATTCGAAGGTGGACCCGGATTTTGATTGTGCCATTCTTGTCTTACTAGTTGAACAGGAGTTAAGTGCCTATCAAAACCCACTTTGTCAATATATTATATTATACAAAACATACATGGTTATCACGATTTTGTCAGCTAATTCAATATCTGTTTCAATATACTTACAAGATAGTAAACGCCATTTTGAATATATTCTGCCAAATGCACATTCCACTGTTTTTTTTGCTCGAGATAATCGCTCATTGATATTATGTTGCTCCTCTGTTAATTCACGGCCTCCAAAGGGTTTTAATAAATATGTTTGTAATGGATAGGCCTCGTCAGCTAAAAATACATAAGGAGCAGATACTTGAGTACCTGGTAAATAGTCGGGTTCTGGAATATCAATTTGTCTCTCATTAAGAAACCAATACAAGTCTGAACCTCTAAAGGTGCCTCCATCACTTTGTTTACCGTATCGTGGGTTCGATTCCCACTCAGCACAACAGTTTGTGTGATGGGCCCGAGTATATACTGCTAGCTTTGACTCTTGATTTTTATACAAACCTACATGGTGTGTTTTGTTACAGAAAATAAAATAAGAAAAAAGTGGAGGTATCTCACAGGTCCTTTTCTTACATTTATAATGAACACTTTCGAAGAGAAAAACATCATCGTCCGAAGAACTCGAAGACATTATGGTCACTAAGAACAGATTTACCGGTTGCTATATGTAGTTTAATCGGTACCTATCAGTACCGACCCGTACCGACATATCGGGACCGAAAAACCTGTATCTTTATGTTTGCACCCTTACCAATCTTACTTAATATATATGCAAATCCAAATGTTTGTTTGGAATGGGGGCTTGTTACTCAATCGCGCCAGAACGGCTGAAGGGATATGGTTAAAACTTGTTATGTAGATAGATTAGGCGCTGGAGTAGCACATAGGATTTTTCAAGATTGGAGGAGGACTTTTCCCCACCATCCATCACCAGGATGGTGAAACCGCGGGACACAGCAAGTTATATAAGCTGACATTTTGAGTAGACGATGAAATTCGATTTGTATCAGATAAATAACTTATCCACTTATGATTTCCCTGAAACAGTTATGACTAAACTGTGCAGTAAATAGACGTTGAATTGAATGATAAGCGACATTCTGTAAGTCTTGTTTTGGGACTGCAGGCTTGACCCTGACAAGGAAACTTCACACAAAAACTGTATGTTCGAATCGAAATTGACTTTAACCTTATTTTGATAGCCATACAAGTACCAAAGTAATCGATTTCTATATAAAAAGTTATTTACGACAACTAATTTAGGAGTTAACCTAAAAAACGGGATATTTACCATAATAATAATAATAATAAAATAATAAAATAATAATAATAAAACCGCAGGGGCGGCTTTGTGGCGAGCCGTCGGTGAGTGGCGACACCGTGGACTCTGATTCTCCCTGGGGCTAAAAGAGACCCCTGACCTCCGGCTTGCCTTAATTGGCCGTCTGGGGGTGGAGACGCAAGAGCAAGTAACAAAAAGCTCCAAGGGTGGAAGTGTTAAAGGGCATAACGCCGGTAGTAGCGCTTCAGTGAAACCGCAGCACACCTCTCGACACCCTTTAGCCAGCCACACCAACGTTGCCCTTTCTGTCACCATTCATGGTGGCCTTTATGGGGGGCCCGTTTAGTGGGTGGCAAGTCACCACCTGCCCAAATAATTTTAAAATGAGACTGAAATTGGCAGGTGCCGTAGTCTCTTCCATAGCCCACTATCTTCCTTATCACTAATAAGTGCATCTCAATAGCCTGGCCATTTTACCCATTGTTGTAATAGTTATAAGTACCATGTTACCCTTCATCCAACATTCTTACTGTTTTTAATACTCTGCATTTTTATACCAAACAGGCCTCTAAGTGTTGGCTACAGCCCCACTTATGCCTTTGTAAAGGACCGGATGAAATCCGTGAAACATTTTGAATAAAAATAATAATAAAAAACAAAAAAAAACCGCTGACAACATAGACGTCTTGTGATTTTCTATATTTTATAAATACAGTTTTTTTCTCAATTTTACTATTTTGTACAGTTTTATCTCTGGATTTTACAAAAAGACCGCCTCCGTTACAATAAGCATAAAAAATTCATCAGATATAGACAAAAATCCATGAACAACAAATTTTTTCCAACCAAATGACAATGTCAAAATTAGCTCAAGATCACATTCAATATTTACAACAATTTACAATAACTAATGCTATGAACTAATGATCACAAGAAGTAAAGCGGGAACGAATTGCGCACGACCACCATCACCGCCTGCCCCGTCAACATCGTGCTCGTCGTCAGATGAGGAGTATCGAACCCCCCGTGACACGAGTGCATCGAGCGACGAGAGCGGGCCTCAGTCACCATCGCCGCCACCACCAACTGCGCGACGAGGGCGACCACCGCTGCCGGCATGCTTGGGGCCTGCGGGACAACCTGTTCTGCGCCCGGCCCCCGCTACCGGTGGTGTAGTGCGCCGCATGCGATGGACTCCGTCAATAAATGAGAACTGCATGCGCGCCTACTATGGGGCTACAAATGGAGGAAGCAACCTGACTGCGTATCGTGATCGTATGTTGTCTCTGTTTCAGACCCTTGAACCGACTTTGGCTGTATCTGCACAACGACTATCGGATCAGGTACGGGCTATTCATCGGTGTAAAATGTTGGACCAGCCTGTACTTGATCGGCTGCGCCTGGAGACACTACCTATTCATGCAAGCTCGTCCTCGACACGGGACCCGTCTGTCATAGGGTCGACATCGGTTCCGGTATCGACGACTATACGACCGGATACTGTAGTCGACGAGGAAGATTGCCTGAATATGACCGTAAGTACCCAGGCGAATGAGCAACTGAGGAGGGCTTTGGATGACGCGATTTTTACATATAGATTCACACTTAGCTCTAGGCCGCGCTTACCTCGTCTACCCACGAATAGACGTAACCTAGCGTTAATGGGAGCCTTAAATGCTTTGCTAGCGCCGTATTTACGCGATAGCAAAGATTTAACTGATACTCACTCGATCCTGTATTGTGGGGCAATTGCGGCATGTCGCGTTGCTCGTGTCAAATTTCCGGACACTGACCGAACACCGCGAACTGCTTCAAGTGTTCCTGCGTGGCAAATACGGATCGAGAGACGTATCACTACATTTAGGACTCTCATTGCAAAGCTAATCTGCTTCAGCAGGGGCAACAATCGCCCTCGAATCATGCGCTTTGTGAACCAAGCTTTTGCTGGGACTAGCATTAGACCCAAGGAATATATGTCTTGTGTCACGGAGCGCATAGATTTTTTGAAACAGAAAATCTATGCGTGGGCAAACCGCATTCGCCGCTACAGAGAACGTGTGGATAGATACCTACAAAATCGCCTTTTCCAAAGCGACCAAAGAAAGGTATACAGAAAATGGGAAGGAAAAGACCAATGTGTGAGTGATGGACGGCTGCCGGATGCTGACACCATGACAAGCTTCTGGCGTGGCATCTGGTCACTACCCATTGAACACACGGAGGACAATTGGATGACGGTTGTCGAACGCTCATGTGAATCCATCGAACCCATGGAGGCTGTGAACATCAGCCCCATAGACGTAAGTTGTGTTATTCGTAAGGCCCCGAACTGGAAAAGCCCTGGACCAGACGGATTGCACAACTTTTGGATAAAATGGATTCGATGCTCACATGAGTGCTTGGCAATACAGTACCAAGAAGCCCTTCAACATGGTTCCCTCCCCAGTTTCTTGACAACTGGTGTCACCTTTTTGCTCTATAAGTCCGGTAGTACCGCGGAAGCGAAGAACTACAGACCCATCACGTGCTTGCCAACGCTATACAAGCTCCTTACATCTATTCTGCGAACAAAAATTAATTCGCACATTGTTGCGAACAACATTTTGGCTCCTGCTCAGAATGGATGTCGGGTTGGGTCCCGTGGTACTAAAGAGCTCCTCCTCACAGACATGACCATATGTCAACAAGTCCGGCGAAAGAGGGGGGTTCTATCGACTGCCTGGATTGACTATAAGAAGGCCTATGATTCAGTGCCTCATTCATGGCTAGAGAGGGTATTAGAGTTGTATAAAATCAATGCAACTCTGAGATCATTCTTAAGCACATGCATGAGACATTGGACCACAGTCCTTTGTCAACCGGTAGGTCGAGGGAGCGTCCCTAGTTCACAGGACTACATAAGGATTGAACGAGGCATATTCCAGGGCGACAGTCTCAGTCCTTTGTGGTTTTGCCTAGCGTTGAATCCTCTCAGCACTTTGTTGGTGGATTCAAGACTGGGCTACCGACTTCGTAAAGATGGTGAGATAATTTCTCATCTGCTGTATATGGATGATCTCAAGCTGTTTGCACCGAAGCACCAAGACCTGATGAACCTTCTGAAAATTACTGAAACTTTCAGTAGTGCCATCAGGATGGAGTTCGGGGTAGATAAGTGTGCGGTCATGCATGTGCAACGGGGGAAGGTTGTAAATTCTTCAAATTTACAACTTTCTGAGACAATTACTCTCAGATGTCTATCTGAAGTTGAAACCTATAAGTATCTTGGTATGTCACAGTCATTGGGTATCATGGATAGAGACATTAAGCAGACAGTGAAGGAGCGTTTCTTCTACCGCTTAACAAAAGTTCTTAATAGTCTTTTGTCGGGCGGAAACAAGACGCGCGCCTTCAATGGTTGGGTGATGCCCCTACTCATATACTCCTTTGGCATACTAAGATGGACTCAGACCGAACTTGACGCCCTGGATAGGAGGGTCCGTCAAATGCTTACAAAATATCGCATGCTACATCCACGCTCGTCTGTTATGAGGCTGTACATCCCACGGAAAGGGGGAGGTCGTGGCTTCCTCAATGCCAAGAACCTCCATAACTGTGAGGTGTCCAGTCTCAGAGAGTATTTCCGTAACACCGAGTGTGGGATACATCGCGATGTCATAGCAGTTGATAGGAGCCTCACGCCTCTCTCCTTGGCAAACGAGAACTGGCGTAAACCAGTTGTGCTAAGCATCGAAGACCGAAGAGACGTATGGAAGGGCAAAGAGCTGCACGGACGATTCTACAAGGCCCTAACAGGACCTGATGTAGACCAGCTCGCGTCAGTGAACTGGCTACGTTTCGGTGATCTGTTTGGTGAAACCGAGGGTTTTGTCTGTGCAATTGCTGACGAAGTTATCAAGACGAATAACTACCGGAAATATATTCTGAAAGACGGTACGGTCGACATTTGTCGGACATGCCGCCGTCCTGGAGAGTCACTCAGACATATTATTTCCGGTTGTTCACATCTTGCTAATGGAGAGTACTTGCACAGACATAACCAAGTAGCCAGGATTATTCACCAGCAACTTGCACTTCAATACGGCCTTATTGAGTCTGAGGTGCCGTACTATAAGTACGCACCTACGCCTGTTCTTGAAAACGGTCGTGCTACGCTCTATTGGGATCGATCTATAATCACGGACAGGACTGTTGTTGCTAATAAGCCTGACATCGTGGTGATCGATCGATCTCAGCGCCGGGTAATGCTTGTTGACGTCACCATTCCTCATGATGAGAATCTCGTGAAGGCCGAGAAGGACAAGCTCAGGAAGTACCTTGACTTAGCTCACGAGGTGACCGCCATGTGGGATGTTGACGAGACGATCATTGTTCCGATAGTGGTTTCAGCAAACGGCCTTATAGCAAAAAGCCTCGACCAACATCTTAAGAGGCTCTCGCTAGACGGTTGGATCAAGAGCCAGATACAGAAGGCAGTACTCCTTGACACGGCACGTATTGTCAGGAGGTTCCTCAGTCTGCAGCCCTAACCACCGGTAGTTTGGGTCATGCTCCACTGCCGATGGCAATCTAGGATTAGGTTTTTTATAATGTTTTTATTTTATATAGAAATATTGTAAAAAATGTAATTTTAAGAAAAAGAAATAAATAATGTGAATAATAATAATAACATCTTAAGAGGCTTTCGCTAGAGGGTTGGATCAAGGGACAGATACAGAAGGCAGTACTTCTTGACACGACACGTATTGTCAGGAGGTTCCTCAGTCTGCAGCCCTAACCACTGGTAGTTTGGGTCATGCCCCGCTGCCGTTGGCAATCTAGGATTAGGTTTTTTTACAATGTTTTTTATTTATTATTTTTTATTGTATATAGAAATATTGTAAAAAATTTAATTTTAAGAAAAGGAAATAAATAATGTGAATAATAATAATAAATATTCCACAACTATCACACAACGCCATCTAGTCCCAAGCTAAGCAGAGCTTGTGTTATGGGTACTAGACAACTGATAAACATACTTATATATTTCTAAATACATACATATTATAGATAAATTACACCCAGACACAGAACAAATGATCATGCTCATTACACAAACATTTGTCCTGTGTGGGAATCGAACCCACGACCTCCGGCATAGCAGTCAGGGTCACTAACCACTAGACCAACAGGCCTGTCAATGTATTGTATTTTTTCATACTATTAAGAAACGATACATGGACGAGGCGATCTGATGTTACCCTTTCAACATGTGTTGTGATGTTCACATTTCCTCATAAGTAACGAACTGCACTGGTCCCGTAACCCTGAAACATTGATCTGTCCGCATCAGGTTTACGCTTTAACAAAAAAATTATGAATGACCTGGGGGCTTGCTGATTCCAACCGATTAATTTGTTAAGTCTCATATGCCTTAAACTTTGCCGGCACCCATACACTTCAAACCAGGACGCAGTATTGTCAACATTAATGCTGCACGGTAGAAAAATGTATAGTGGCAGTACTACCCCGGACGAACTCATTCTATAAATAGTTCAACTGCCTAAACTATATATATATCATTTTAACCACCTACCTCACTTCAACCCATTTCCTACTTACAACGTGCACAGTGATTGTGGTCTCATGGTATAACTTGCCTGTAACTTACGTTAATACTATTAACTACTCAGTGTTTAAGTGTAGGAAGTGAAAATTAATTATCATAATTCAACGGACGTGCAAGGCCGGCGCGCGACCTTCTATGTATGGTTGCGAAATATAATATTATGTTTATGTATGTGTAGGGTAGAGGTTTCTAGAATATAAATCTTGAATATTATTTCAACATATTCACACATGTACTCGGGCCATTTGGTGGGATAAAGCTGCTAAGAGCGTGTTCATATCATGTGGTTACGATAGGGTTCCGTATGAAAGTACAACCAGTTTATGAACACGTAATCAAACTAAAATTTTAATAACCTAACTACCGAAATAATTAGCACGATCATTAAAGCGAATAAAGTCAGCTATTTCTTAAGTCTATGCTATGTACTATATATACTATAATATTATAAAGAGGAAAGATTTGTATGTTTGTAACGAATTGGCTCAAAAGTACTGGACCGATTTCAAAAATGTTTTCACCATTGGAAAGCTACATTCACCCTGAGTAATGTAGGCTATATAAGATTAATCGTCATCATCCATCACCCCGCGAGTGAAACCGCGGAGACCAGCTAGTGTTATACATATACACGTAATTTGTATATATACCAAAAAAATAAATGGGCGGTACAAAAGTGTTAATACATTGCAGATATGTAGTCAAAATTATTTATTACTTCACAGTAAAATAATTAATAATTGTTAAAGTTTTCTAAAATTCCATCTAAAAGTATGGACACCATCTTAACAAAAATACTACATGCCTATGTACAACTTATTAATGAAAACACATGATTCGCGCCAGTGAAAAAATATCTCTCTTACTCTTTCTTACACCCGCTTTCGTTCGTTCGTTTTCGGAAGAAACAAAAGCCGCGCGGTGGCAGGGCGGTTGGTCCGGTGGCCAGGTCTTGCGAGAATGCCCGAGCGCACAGAATGAATAATAATATGTACTAACGAGCTAGGACGCGAGTTTGCCGAATGTTATGATTATGAATGATACATTTCTATGTAGGGGTGTTAAGTTTCATGCATAAACCGCGCGAATGTAGTATATCTTAAGGAATAGTGGAAATGCCTAGAATAAAATTTGTAGGTGTGAATCAATCTAGACGTTTGACCAAATATTGATGATTATGTGGGTTTTTTTTTTAAAGTAGTTTTAAATATTCTTCCCATGTATGTATTAAGTACCAGCAGCATATAGTGCTGTTTTTTTTTGGTAATTATACAAATTACGTGTATAACCAGTAACACTAGCGCCATCAAGGCAATAGTAATGAGGTACCTTTTATCAAATTGGTTGAGCCGACGAGTTGTTGGACATAGACTTTTTTAACCGTCGGTTTTTAGTCGGTTAAAAAAGTATTAAAATAAAAATTCAGTTAGACTTATCAAGCATTGATGACACCGATTGGCCAATGTATTGCTATTTTTTTATTTTTATACATCTAATATAAGATGGAAAAAAATTGGTCACTCTTTACCAGCCATTTTTTAATTTTACATATAAAACTGACTTATACGCCAGTTCTAAAATTATTTAAATGTTATGTGTAGTGAATGTTATAACGATAATGTCAAATTGTAATCGTCATTGAAATCGGCTTAAAATCACGAAATAATACGCAGACTCTTTCGCAGAAAAAATGGAACTAACTAAAACATACCATGTTCATACTCTACCATGATAGATCAAAAGTACCCATTATCACAATATTGTGCGCATGGTGCCGACTTTGACAAGTTATTTCACTCTTTTTGGTCTTAAAGTCGGCTCCATATTTTGATAAAACATTTTTGTTCACCTTTTCTAGTAACCCTTGCTACTTACGGGATCGATTGCCACTCACCATCAATGATGATATCATCTTTTCAGTTATTGGAGTATAATCCATCAAAGGTCGCACGGCCAGACACAATAAAAATGCCATTGTTATAATAACATCGACTGTTGAAGGGATAAAGCGTAACTCAAAAAGTACTTGACCGAATTTGATTACATTTTAATGAGACCACCTCGGAAGTATATTCTATCAAAAAAAGAATGAGATTGAGAATTTTTTGAAATTGAAAAAAAAATAATTGAGAATCGGTTCACAAATGGGGGAGAAATCAGTTAACATACACAAAACAATACATGCAATAGAGCATATAAACTCCTTTTTTGAAGTCGGACGAAGGTCTGATTGTCAGAACGGTACACAATTGATTTCCATTTATGTACTTTATATTACAGACTTTATTGGATGTACTAGATTTAAAAATACTCATATTTTATTTATGACGCTGTATTTTATTTAATATTATAAATTATTTTAAATTTTATATATGACGGAGAAAGCACCTCCGGAGTGTTTTTAAAAAGTGTGACGTCAGCATTGCTGACGTCACACACTGACACTGAACCAGGAGCGGTTGCAACGTTATTTTGCAGTGTATCGTGATCATCTCCCTCCGACACGGCACCTTGGTTTCCCGGTTGTGGGGCACGCCGAAGTTGATCGTGGGCGATTTTTCTGGAGCGGCCTCTGCCAACCACTTTTTTCACCATGTAGCGGTCCACTATCGAAGATGGCACGTATTGGTATTGCACCGATTGTAACAGTGTTGGATGCTTGATTGATTCCAGCTAGTTCACGTTCGATGTCAGTGCGTTTTGACGCTTGTAGCACGTCTTGAATATATACCCCGTTTTCTTACAGAATGAACAGGTAATCACGATTTTAGATGTTTCCGTTATTGTAATATTGTTTCTGGTGCATAATCTCCATCATTTGCATCATAAACTGGGGAGGGCATCCGACTATTGGAGTAGTTGGATGCATATTCGTTGTGTTGGACGATCCAGCAGCGATGGGTACCCCTAGAAGCTATACTTCTTGATTGTAATATGTGGGTCCCATTGACATGAATGGTATCCCGACGGAAGCTGGTATTCCCGCAGCGATTGGTGTAGACGTCATGCCTATGGTAATTCCCGTTGTGATGGGCTGCACGGTATGAAAGTTGTTTGCTGGTACTCCTGAAGTGTTCAATGAGGCAGGGTCTATCAGCCTGGTACTGCCCTGCGCTGTTCCAGTCGTGACAGGTTGAACCGAAGTCGATGAGGATGAGGTTGGGACCAGAGCTTGTTCTGATCCCACTTCTGATGACGGAGAAAGCACCTCCGGAGTGTTTTTAAAAAGTGTGACGTCAGCATTGCTGACGTCACAATTGTTGTTTTCATGATGATCACTCATTTTTGGGTCCTCGAAGTAAAACTTCACAAGTACTTTTATAAGCTTCGTATATTCAACGAGCAGCGTAACAACGTCACAAAGAGGTCCGTACTGTACGGCGACTCGAGAGCGACTGAGACGAGCGCTTTTTTTTTTTTTTTTTTTTTTTTTTTTTTTTTTTTTTTTTTTTTTTTTTTTTTTTTTAGAACGTACTAATGCTGTTTGCCTCTACCGGCAGTTACAGCGTCACCGGACGGTTGGCGAGCGCAGATGGCACTCAGCCAGATGCGGGCGCAGAGGGCGCACCGCCTAAGGCGAGCGTTGAAGACGCTTCGCCGCAAGGAGAGGAGTAGGCGACTTGCTCAAGGGCACCACTAGGGTACGGACCTCGGCTTGGGCCGTCGCCAGGAGAGAGGGGAGTAGGAGAGAATCGCCCCGGTACATAAGTGTACCGTTGAAAGTGGGCCCTATGAATTTTAACTCTACGACTATTTGGAGAGAATCTAACCAAGACATAACTTTTGCCTCGAGCTCGCCGGCGAGCTCGGTGTTTGACTGTGTTTACCACTAAATCATAACCTTGTGTACCTCGCCTCCTCCCATTTCCGCGACATGGGTCCACACCGCGACCAGGATCGTCGCGTTGTGCACTCATGACTGTACTTTGGGTGGGGCTACAATAAGAATGTGTAATACCTCGTCCGCAGCCATTTGCTGGGCCGGAGGATACATCGCGACCGGGGCCGCGGTGTATACTCCCACCCGCACCGTGGCTGGGACTACAATCGTGTGTGTGTGAATTACCTCGACTGCGACTGGGGCTGCGAAGAAGATCTCGGTCGGAGCCTACAATGCGATCGGGATCACAGCCCTGGTCGGGTCTACAACCATTACCGGGGTTCCCTTGGGACGACGCTAAAGCTGCCGAAGTAACGGCTGCGATGGGGTCGTCCGGGTCACCCAAAATATGCCTTGGACGGCGACGGGGGGGAAGGAAGTGGGGATCGGTTATGTCAGTGGAGTAGTTCGCCGCTTCGACCACGAGGGGATTCGAGTGGTGGGGAGCTTTGTCGAAGTGGCGGCGGGAGCAGTCTTTCATATACTGCGTAATAGAGGGGAGGGTGAAATCGCAGTGCAGTTCGGCGTTCCGCAAGTACCACGGAGCGCCCACTGCCCTGCGCATAAAGCGATTCTGAATCATTTGAAGTTTGTGGAGGTCGTGTTTCTGAGCATGGGCGAACGCTACAGATGCGTAAGTCATGATTGGGCGGATGCAAAGTTTGTAAAGAGTCGTCTTATTTCTAAGAGACATTTTACTGTTTTTGCCTATGAGGGGATTAAGACGACCCATAATGAAGGCCGCCCTATTGCGAACAATCTGGATGTGTTTCGCGAAAGTGAGTTGGCAATCAAGGGTGACGCCCAGGTATTTGGCAGATTTAGCCCAAGGGATGGGTTCGCCGAATAGGACTATGGGTGACGGCATGAGATTTCGCCGGGTCTCAGTGAAGTACACTGCTGCACTTTTGCTAGGATTTACTGCAATCCGCCATTTACGAAACCATGCACCGATTACGGTGATGGCTCGTTGGATGGCGCATCTCTGCCTGACCTTGAACCAGCCAGTAGAGTAGATTGCAGTATCATCCGCAAACTGAGCGATCTGAACATTAGGTTCAGATCGTGGGATGTCGCTGGTGTACAGCGAGAAGAGAATGGGTGAGAGTACAGAGCCCTGAGGGACACCTGCGTGAATGGGATGCGGGGAGGAGAGCGTTCCCTCGGTGCGATAGCTAAACGTTCGATCCCTGAGAAAGTCTTGTAAGATGAGTACAAGACGGTCTGGCACACCCAGTTGGTACAGCTTGAATATCAAGCCGTTGTGCCAGACTTTGTCGAACGCTTTCGCTACGTCGAGGAAGACAGCTATGGTCCCTTGGGGCTTTGGTTTCTTATTGAAACCGCCTAGGATGTGCTCCGTTACGCGGTGCACTTGTTGGACGCAAGAGTGTTTGGCTCTAAAACCAAATTGCTCATCGGGAAGGAGGTTATTGGACCTAACGTGGGACCAGAGTCGATTCACAATGAGCCGCTCGTAAATCTTCCCCAGAGAGCTGAGGAGACTTATGGGACGGTAGCTGGAGGGCTCGGCTGCCGGTTTGCCTGGTTTGTGAATACCAATGACAATGGCATGCTTCCAAGTGTCTGGGAAGGAGCAGTTGCTCATAGCCGCATTGAAGATGCTAACTAAGAGATGGAGTAGTGGGACTGAGAAGTGTTTAATCACCTTGTTGCTGATACCATCAGCACCAGGGGATTTACGGGTCTTGAGGCTCTTGATCAGAGACACAACCTCGGATGATTTTACCGGTGGGAGGAGTGGGAGGTCAGAGATGGACATAGAGCTTTTACGTTCGACTTCAGATTCCACCGAATCGAGGTGTTTCTGGTCGACGTGATCTACATTTAGAGTACACTGAGCCTCAAGGCTATCAGCTAAACACTCGGCTTTGTCTTCGTCAAGGAACGCTATGGAGAGGGGAGGTGGCCTAATGAGTGGAGGCATTGTCTGTTGTCCGTCAGATTTCAGAGTTCGAGCCAACTGCCAGTATGCCTGGTGAGTTGGCTCAATCTCTGACAGTTTGTCGTCCCACCTTTGATCACGCAGCTCACTCATGCGTTTCCTTACAGCACGCTGTAAATAGCGCATGGTGGCTTTGTTCTCTGGGGTTGGCATCGAGTCATACGCCCTAGTGGCGGCGTTCTTAGCTGTCAGTAACCTCCTCGCACCCTCGGGCAGTTCAAAGCGGCGACCATCCGCCACTTGGACCTGCTTTGAGGATTCACCTACTGCGGTGCGGAGGTGGTCACTGAGAGCCTCGATCGCAATTGACACGTCTTCTACTGTCTGTATGTCATCGGGGATTCTATCGAGAGCGGGTGAACTGATAGCTTGGAGGGATTCCCCCAGTTGCTTCCAGTTCACTACCGTTCTAGTGATAGGGGTTATGTCCGTCGGGTCGGGGCCTAATTTCAACAATACAGGGCGGTGGTCTGAAGTCAGTTCGTGTAACACTTCTATAGAGCGCAACCGGAGGGTGACGTTCTTGAGAAGTGCTATGTCAAGTATGTCTGGTCGTTGGTTGTCAACATAAGGATATCTTGTGGGCTCCAGAGGGGAGAGAATATCAAAGTTTAAGTGGCTGACCAAGCCTTCAAGGATTTTACCATTACTATTGTTACTAGTACAGTTCCATATGACATGTTTACTGTTGAAGTCACCGATCAGAAGGACGGAGCTTCCTAGAGAGAAGAGGGCTTCCAAGTCTGTCTGTAATAGTTCTTTACCAGAGGGGAGGTAACATGAGGCTATGATGACTGGTTGATGACCTGACATCGCTAGAAAGCAAACAGAGGCTTCTAGTATTCTAAGTGGTGGAGTAACAATTGGGATACAGTGCAGAGCTCTTTTGTAATAGATGAGAGTGCCACCTTTTGGGGTGGCCACTCTATCATTACGAACCAAACGGTAATTTGCAAACCTAGGGTTCGCTGTACCTGGTTTCAGAAAGGTCTCCTGCACGCATAGAATATCGACCTGATGGGTCTTACAAAATTCGTGAACTTCGTCCTTTTGACTAGAGAGGCCGTCAGCGTTGAAAGTCGCTACGGTGACTGAGTGGGGTTTAATTCGTTTCGGTGTACTATCCATATTGGATGATACCTAAGAAACGCTGGGGAGGGCGTAGCGCCTCACTGCGCTGATTAGACCCGCGTGTGTGAGCGTGGCTCGCAAGCGGTCTTGGTCGTTTGTGGCAGTACGAAGTTTGTGCGCGAATGCACGTACTTCGTCCACGTCTATGACCATCGCGTAGTCCATGACAAGGGCTATGTCGGCTGCCAGGTCAGATTGACCTGGGGCGTCCATGAGCCCAGCCATTGGAGGCCTAGCGAGCGGCGGTTTGGGCTTAGGAGCCGGCGCGCTGACAGAGGCCTGCGGGCGGGCGGGGGTGAGGGGGGCGCTTGCTTGTACCATGCTCAAGGGCTTGGACCAAGCGTTGCGCGCGGGCGCGGGCGCGGGTACAACAGGTGTTGCCTGCGGTGCGGGGGTAAGGTTAGGCTTAGGGCCGTTCCCTTGTGAGCGGGTAGTGACCGGGCGAGGAGGGGGAATAGGCCTCCTGGCCGGCCCACTTGATACGCGGGGTGCCTTAGGGCAACCGCGGTAGTTGGCGGTATGTCCCTGTGTGCCGCAGAGGACACAACTAGGTGGGTCTGCCGAGTCCCTTGTGCGAGAACACTGGGCTGTCCCGTGATCCCCTAGGCACTTGACGCACCTCGGGCGGGCGAAACAGAATCGGGCGGCAAGACGAGCGCCTACAGTGCGGCCGTATTTATAGGACTCGGCGCACGTGCACGAGTTTACAAGTTTGTTGGTAAAGTATTGAAATTACAATCATAACATTAATTTTACATCGTAATCAACTCAAAAATAATCAACTGATGATTTATAAACTATTTTTAGGGCAATCAAATGATTAAACTTAATTATTCTCGACGAACTGTTGTAGTTGCGCCGATATATATAATATAATTATTTGTTTCTTTTTATCTGTACAAAATAATTTTAGATATAACGGATTCATTTTGTCACTTGAAGAACCCCAAAACGTCCACTTCACGGCAACTGTTTCATTTCATCAAAGTAGTGGTTTTATAAAATGTCCACGTAATTTTATTTCATCACAACTTTAATTTTGCTAGGGTTTGTGAGTGAATACACTGTAGTTAAAGACTCATTAGATAGAATATACTACAAAATAACGAAACTAATAATTTAATTATTTCTCTTCTCTTATCTTCACAAAAGCTATTTACTAATCTTAGCGGTTAAAACTATAATAATTTATAAGGTAGGTAATAGTAGATTATGTACCGAGAGAGTAAAGCAGTGTCTTGCGTCATGGGCGGTATATTGAACCCTAATTAAAACGGGGACTCTTGGGTTAATCCCTGAGCGCAGCGAGCGGTTTAAGACTTAATGTTTCGAGTGAAGCGAGGAGTTATGTAGAGTCCTGAGTGAAGCGAGAGGTTAAAGCCGCCAAAGACGAAGACAGGCTTTATCCTCGAGGTGCGTACTCTACTTTTCATTTATTAATTAATTAAGATTTAGTTGATTTTGGAGCACCCGATATTTCGGTATAGTTACATGCACCACGTTGAAAATAATAATATCTTATGAACGTTGAATAACACCAAACACCAGATCGCGGCACGTAACTTCAACTATGACCTTGAATGCGCAGAGAGGGGCCGTGCGTAACCCATAGCAACGCGGCGCACAACAATCGCACTCCTTAGGTGCGTTTGTTTAGCAATCAGGACATTGGTGGCGTTGCTATTGTTGGCTCTTTTGTGAAAGCGTTCGTAAAGCTCAATTTTGGTGGCAAAAATAACTCTTTTTAGCCTTTCAAACGCTGAACAAAAAAAGCCATAAACGACATTTTCACCCATAGATCCCCAATTCGAACGCCTTTGTGAGCGTTTTTAGCGTTATTTTCGCCAACTTAGGGCTATTAAACGCACTACTTATTGTACAATGGCGCCTTTACTTTTTTTTTCTGTATGCTGTCTCCGTACTATGAGTTTACCTACAACTAACGTTCCAAATCCAAATCACTTTAAACCCAAGGGAGTTGCATACAAAATGACATCCCTGGGGATGTAATGCCTTGCTTTACGTTGATATTACGTAATATGTAATTGGACTTTTTCAAGCAGGTGGTATGAAAACATGTTTTGAAAAGAGATGCTAGTGCCTAGAGTTACAAAATATGACAATGACACCCGCCTCTTCAGTCCGCTCGTGACCACGATCAATGCAACTTGATCGAAACGTCGAGGTAAATAAATACTATTACTAACGCGATTAAGCCCCGTTTATATAATATAAATATCTTGTAATATGTTAACGTGTTTTGGCATTAGTAGCAATGTGTAATTATGCGAGAATTGGATACTACGAGTATTTAAAATTCAAATAATTTATTTGCCAGAATACAAACATTAAATATAACATTTTTAGTTGTTGTACAACTGCGCCGCATCCGTGTTCAGTTTGCAAGCATACGTTCAAGCAAATGTTTTGTCTGAAGTCGTAATAAGTAATTATAAATACAAATTGCACATTATATTAATCAATATTAATAGAAAAGTCTGTTTGTGTACAAAAAAAATATGCAAAAATGCCCTTCTGGCCTCTTCTTAAATTGTATATGCCCCTCGGGCTGAGATATTAAAAAAAAGTTTTGTGCCCTTCAGGTCCTTCGTATGTGTGCCCTTCAGGCTAAGTAAGTTTTCAAAGTGCCCTTCAGGCCTTCACAAATGTGAGAGTATTATGTAAGTCTAGTTAAGTAAAAAAAATGTCCTCCTGTATTTCTTGAGTAATTATAAAAAGAAATGAAAAGTTTAAAATATATTATATGTAAACAATGCTGCGGACCCATTAATGTCTGTGAACAAAAGCATTATAAAAAAATTCAAAGTAGAAAAGATACATATATTCAAACATACCACAAGTATTGATTTTATTACATGTAGTATGAAATAATATTAACATGACCTATTAACCCTTTCCCCTTTTCCTACTGCGCACTTAAATTTACGTCACTTTATGAATGACTCTTTGTTTTAAGTATATAATGGTAGGTAGAGGGTTCAAACAAACACCAACGTTTAAGTTAGAATTAACTGTCATTATTAACGTCCCCTGCTGAACATAACCCCTCTCCTGATTGTTTCCAAAAGAAACGGTTGGAAGCCGTCTACATCCAACCGCGTCCAACCGGCAACCTTTATCAGGTCGTATGTCCACCTTGTTCGTAGACGATCAACGCTGCGTTTGTCGGTCCGTGGTAATCTACCACCTTCCGCCCCACTGGCCATCAGTAATACTTGCTACATGCCCTGGCTACTTCAACTGGTTTATCTTCTGGGCTATGTCAATGACATTCATTCATCTACGGATATCCTTATGTCTTATTCGACCTCGTAGATAAACTCCAAGAACCGCTCTCCATAGCTCGTTGTGCGGATTTGAGCTTACATATAAAGCCCACAGTTAGGGGCCACGTTACAGTGCCATAATTCATCATATATAGGTAGCACACTGATGTAAGATATTTTTTTGAGACGCTGACGTATTTAGGACAAACGATGAAGTATTAACGTTGTGTAATAAGAAAATTGTATGAAAGAACATGCACCTATGTAGAGACGTCTAAACAGAACGCTTCTTAATAATAGCTTGGCCCACGCTACACTGCAATTAACTCTTGTAATGGGCAATAAACTTTACGAGGCTAATAAAACAAAACTACAACTTGACAAATCTTCATTCATTCCAAACAATTTTAATAATAATTATTGTTAGATTGTTAAAAACCTACACAATAAAATATTTCGCGAATTTACTATGCCTAAATATGATAGGTATTTTACAAATGACCACTTTTTAATAGATAAGTCATCATACTTATTTGGCTTCTTTTTCGCCCTTAGGCTAATTGCCTCATAACTACAAACCTAGCGGGTTGATACAACATATTATATAAAAAAAATGGAAATCAATAAAATGATGAAGGTAAAAAATTCAGTTAAAATTGCAAAACCAGAAAAAAATTGGTTCCTAACATACTGTGTTAAAAATAACGATTAATGTGATGTGATTAAAAAAACAGTAAATGCATCAAATGCATCTGTTTCATTTTCTACCGACTTCCAAAAAAAAGGAGGCACTGAATTCGACTGTTTCTTTTATATTTTTTTTTATGTTTGTTACCTTATAACTTTCGATAGGGTGAACCGATTCTCAAAATTCTATTAATTTTTTTTTATTAAAAGATGGTGCTTCCCCTGTAGTCTCATTTAAATTTCATCAAATTCGGTTTAGTACTTTTTGAGTTACACTCCAATAACTGAATAGAATGGAAGTCAGTTTTAAATTTTTCAAATTGTAAATGTGTTATAATGAATTTTAATGTATTTATCCAAGTTGAAATATGTGGAAAGTTCACTATAATCATGCGCAAATAAAGTTGATCCATTAACGAGTGGACTCTCGCCTTATTGCAAACAAAAGGAAATCATTTAGTTTCATAATAGCATATATTATTATGAGCCATTATAACAGTGCCATAAATCATGTCAAACTCCATGTTACTACCTCAATAATAATACAATAATAATCAATTATGAAACCACGCCGCGGAATGTAGCTTAGCGCTTACTAGAACCGACGTGCGAGATGATGCCGTACATTTATCTAACACGTTCAAGTGAAATAATAACTACCCGTTGATTCTGGATAAAAAGTAGTCTTGTAAACTATCCCGGATACGAGTACAAACCATCTCCGCTATGAAATTTCATCCAAACCCGTTCAACAGTCTTTGAGCGATTGAGTAACAAACAGTACATCTAAACTTTCACAAGAATTTACTTTAGGGACGGGACACCTACCCGCAGGTTCTTCAGTTTACTCGTGAATATGGCGCATGCAACTGTGCCAAAATATAGAAAGCTCAAAATAATAGTATATTATGCAGTTAGTGAATAAAGGACGGACTTAAAGCGAGGGCCATAGATGAACCACGAGCAAGTGAAGGATTCTAACGACTGAATCACGACTGCAGGGAGTGATGCGTGATGATTGAATCACGAGCGTAGCGAGTTATTCAAGTGTTAGAATCCTGAGCGATGCGAGTGATTCATGGCCCTCGATATAAATCCGTTTTATTCAAGAATTGCATACTATACTTTATACTTTGACTACGAGAAAAAGAAATAATTTAAGCGAAAACAGACATTTAATTAAGAAAAAGGAAGGTTAAATAATTAAAATGCACATTAAAATTAGAACAATTACTAAACATAATAGTAATTTATTTATTAATATTATTATATTTTTTTTCTATAATCGCAGCAAAGAACACAATACAGTTTTTATTCTAATGCTAAACTCCTTGTCTCAAATATCGACCAATCAAATCTCGAGGAGTTACTTGCACAAAGGGTTTGTATGTCGACTATTATTTGCGTAAGGAAGATGTATAAGCACTGAGATGGAGATCGAATATATTGGTGTGTTCGAAGTTCAAACACCAAAACAGTGATTAAAAGGCCTTTTATGCACTGTTTTAAGTGAATTCAGTATTGGAGTCGCAACCCTTCATAATTTTTATAGCACGAACGCCTGCTTTGCGATACCAAACATTGCAATATAAGTGAAAAACACACATTTATCTCTCCAAAATTTCAATATTCATATTACAATTTTTTGTGTAAGTTTATAAGCAGCATGCGAAGCTATTGAGGGTCGGCCATCACCATGAAGATAGCATCATGATGAAATCCATAACGCGGTGGTTGGCACTGTCTGGTGGCCGTGATGAATGATAAAATAAACTGGCTTCTACAGTACATCATGGCAGACACAATAGAAACTCCATTGTTATGAAGCGCGGGGACCGCGGAAGGGTTGGGCTGAAGATACACAATATGTCCCCCCTCCTGTAAGCCACACATGTGAAGACGTGGGCGGCTCTACTCGCTAGATTCCTTGAAATTAACAATTATAAACGTAATCTTTAATATTATTTTATCGCGCCACATCGAACACATTTAAGTGGACATAGTCATGGGTATAGACAGTAACATTTTTCTAAAGAGTTATTTCAATTATACTCGTACTATGATCTATTACGCCTATCATATTATATTAATCTAAACGTTCCCTCTGCACGCAGTAGCCACTCGACCATATGTCTTCTTAGATTCCTACTATAAATGGTTCTCTGAGTTAACCTTAATAGCCCCATTGAGTTTAAAACATTTCCGCAATGCTTTTCAGTTGCAACAATCTATATAAACTGAAGTACGTAACTCGCAATCACGATTTACCTAAACCTACCTTTCAAATGTGCAAATGCAATATAGTAGACATACCATATTTGCGCATCGATTAAGCAATAGTTGCTTTGGGAAACTGTAAACTTTCTGCAGTAACTGTTGCTTAATCTGTGCGCAAATACTCTAATGGCGTAACTAGACGTGAGCGTTATAGACATAGAAATTAATCTATGACCCGTGACCTTGTTTTGTAAAGAATATTTATAAGCTGTTGTTGGTTATTTATGACGTTTAATATCGACTTGGATTTAATTTGAATGAGCAGAAGGCCTACCATAAGCCCCTTATAGCAGGACAGTTAAGTGTTTTATTGAGCTGTCCTGCAAATTCGTACCATGACGGACTCTAGCAGGCCAGCCAACTATTGCCCACGTGACCTAGCCGGCCAGCAAAGGGCGGCCTGGAATTGACCTGCTGTAAGCGTACCATGACGTGTTTTTTGACTTTAGATTGATTTAGATCCATCAAGGTAACCTGCATTGCTGTCACATAAAGCAGGCGAGCTAAAGCAACTTTTTGTGACCTATTAAACGTAAAAACTGTGCATTTCTATCAATTTGTGAAAAAAATAGTTTCATTTACTATCGTAAAAGAATGTGGAACGCATACGAATTATTTGAGTTACTAGAACAAGTATATAAAAAAGTCGTCTCATTATTTCACGCACTTGAACTGTTTTATTATAGCCTATAGCTATGCCGCTATGGGTATTTAGAACTCTCATAGTACTTGTAATTGAGAATATCTAACACGACGGCGAGGTGTGGACGCGGCCATAATTCCAAGTTGAATAAATAAGAATTAACACTGGGAACACCGCCTTGATATTGTAGGCAAATAATAATCATTCGGGTCGTTTCTCTGAGAATCCAGTTCACTGTTGTTTACTAGATTAGATGTGTTCCAATATCATTACAAAATATTTGTACTATGTGTAACTAATGTATAATTGAAATTAATTCACTAAATCAATCACAAACTCTGCTGGACCCCGCAATACTATTATCATAACGTATTTTATAATGCCTGTGAATAATATTGGAATATATATAATACAATACTTTATAAATTGAACTAATTTCAAAATCGGATCGTTACCATAAGGCTAATCTTAGTTTCAGAACATAACATAAGCCAACATAAATGAAAGAGTAAGAGCGTTATACAAAGTGATAGAGCGTCATCTCTTTCACGCAAACTGTCAGAGACAATAATTAAGGCCCTTTTTAGCCCTAGCAGTTCAAACGCATGTCAGTCAAATGAAGTTCATGGTACGATTTGTGGCAGGTCAGTTTGAGATCCTTTTATTGAACTGCTCGGAACTTGACAAATAATCTGAAAGTTTATGGTAGGCCTGCAGGATTTATACTTAAACTCCAATAATAATTTATCAACGGTAGGTACATGACATTCGACTAACTATGATTATATTGATGAAATATTTGAAAGAACTTTGCTAATTGTTTTGTACGGTACTTATTGTAAAAGATATTTTCTATAATCTCATGTAAATTTGTCATATTGCTTATCACGTATTATTTACAATACTTATAAATAATTAATAAAGTAACCTTAACCTACATAGACATTTGCATGACTCATTGGTCGAGAACTGTGGTCCAAGCACGAAAATCTGTTTAAGAGTAACGTAATCATATCGTTGAGTTATCTGCGCCACTATTGTACTAGATTAATGACATTTTGAACGTAAACGATGCGGTAACGTTACATTTAAACAAATGTTTGTGCTCGGACCACTGCAATGATTCCAAATATAAGTAAGACCTAATATAACTGTATTAAAGCAATTATGTTAGCTGTATTATTCGCGGAATTTTATTCACAGCGGTCGTAGTTAATTTTATAATTAGGTTTTACAATTGTAACGTCAATAAGATAATTTTTAACGTGATGAGATTTTAAACAATTCTTGCGCATTTTTATGCTATCGAGTGACTCGACCTTGATGGTAAGCACTACACTTGCCCATGTCAGTTGCTGGCATTTCGCGTAGTCATTTCACTTGCTACAGCACCCTTCACACCCTAACACAGTAGTTATTGCGCACTCCTGCTTCGCGGCAGTATATCTGGCACTGTATTGTTACCAACCAAGAGATCCAAGAAGCAAAAGAGGCCACCACCACTTACTTTCTTGGTCTGGTGGGTTTCTTGGCCTCTTACGTTTCGCATCTTGCTAGTGGTGGGAATATTAAATGCGCCCTCTCACGGATTTGATATACGAGCCTTTTTTATTAAATTATAATATATATATAAATATATATATATATATACGTATTTTGAAGATGTAGTCTTCGCTAGTGACATGGTTTTCGAATTTTCAAAAATTTAGTTTGTAAACGAATTGGTCGTTCCATCAAAAACATAATAGAAAACGCATAATATAAAATAAATATATGTATGAGTATTGACCCAACCAAAATTTAACAATATAGTTAATTATATAATCATACGCAAATTAGAAAATACATATGTGCATAGTTAGGTAATTTAAACATTACATTATTAGTACTTAAAAATAAAATTTAAAAAAAAAAAACTATATAATCTATAAGCCCCATGGTGGGGGGAAAAGTGGCCAAAACGCTGGCGGCATTGCCACGCTGGATGGCAATGCTAAGTTTTTGTCCAAAATAGGCGCCAGCATTTAGGTCACCCGACGCCTCAACCAAACGTTTCGCCAGATCCCTAAACAAGTTGAGAGCGGACGGCCCCCATGGGCCTAAAGTTTCGACCCCAAACGGCACAAACATGTACATTCTGTCTAAATACACATATTTATGATATTTGAGGTCTTCCGCTTTAGACGAAAAAATAAAATAAAAAATAAAAACCAAAATACATGGTTTTTCATTTTAAATAATAAAATATGCTTAAATTACATTTTTTAACAAAACTGCAGAGACTATACTATGTAGCCCTCAGGAATAGGTCCTTTATAACTATGAACCTTGGATATATTCTCAAGCCTGCATAAATCTGTTCAGTTACCAACCGGCTGTCCAATTCGCCTTTCACCTTAAGTGAACAATACTAAATTTAACGAGTTGCGATGTTTTTACCAGCCAAATGCATCGCACTGCATTTCGTAGACGCATCTTGGCCATACAAACACTTCAGACATTGCCTAATTTGTGAACACCTATAGATTTATGATCAATAAAGCTTGTTACAAAGGTTATCTCCATTAAATCTGTATACAATGTACGTGTTGGGCAAGACATTAGTATGGTTTAGCGCTTTCAATATTATAATAAAAAAAAACAAAAAACATACAACTCATCACGGGTGAATACGTAGGTATAATACAATAATTTTCTAGATGTCATGTCTTGTTACATTCAATATATATCCAATTCAAATAGCTTTTTGTTAAACCTCTGGTCACACTATCACTGCGATAATTAATCAACTCACTGACATGACCAAAGATTAACGAACCATCCAATGATGGTATTGTAATAATTAATTATGTCAATAAATAATTATGTCACGTCAAAAATTTGAAGAAAATAAAATAAATACTTTTGATTTTAAAACGTATTACATATTTTCGGGACGACTGCTAAACCCTTTGAACAAAATAAATACTGCAAAATAACTCAGTTTAGTTTAATACCTATGAAAATTATTTTACACTCTTTAGTGTAGAAGTCGGTTTTATTTCTGCAGATTTTGTTTCACCTTATTACCCTGCTACTTACGGGATACACCGTCAATGACGATATCATCAAGATAGACGAAACACTTTTTAGTCATTGAAGTATAACTCAAAAACTACTTGACCGAATTTGATGATATGTATATGGTACCACCACGGATTACTCTATCAAACAAAAAATAATGATGAAAATCGGTTCATAAACGATGAACTTATCCGCGAACACACATCATCGGTTCGACCACGGTCGAATTGAGAAACCTTCTTCTTTTTTTGAAGTCGGTTAAGAAGGTTTTTATTTATTACATTATTAAAAAACCAAATTAAAATAATGTCTTTGATTTATTTAATGTGTCAGTGTACCAGTCCTCTTGCCCAACATGCTGTTTTGTCATTTTTACTAGTTTTTACTAATTGGTCGTTTTGCTTTTGTGGTGATCGACCCACAACGACATTTTACTAAATTGTCATTCTGATACGGAGGGATAGTCTCTCGTAAGCACACACACACATACCTAGAACAATGACAAGCTTACAATATAAACTTGTATATAACTGTTGTTTTTCGGCATGTTCTCATATTATGGTTATAAATGCCTAGCGAATCACTGGCATCAACTTACTTTTTAAAGCTGGGTTTTAAAAGTCTTGAATACCGACGCAGAGTTAGGCTGTTGGGTTTCTAATGGCTTCATTTTGGGCACTTGCAGTGTTGATAATTTAATTCCATAACCCAGACGTTAGATAACTCTGTCGTATAAACTAAGCGCGCTGCGTCAAAAAGTCGAATTCTTTACTCAATTTTCCTGCCATCAAAGCACATTGATAATAAAGAATTTGACTGTATTTTGGTTTTTATTGGAGGCTTTAATTGTGAACAAACTGGCACGTGCTTCATCTTTGACCGCATATTCATTTTACATCAGATGAGATAGTAAAAATTTAAAACGCTCATTGTCTTTTAAAGTGCATATTTTTAAATTGCTATTAGTGCTATTTCCTAATAGTCGTCAAAATGATAATCGACTGCATAACACAACCTAAAACAATGGGTGTTTACTCAAAACATATTTCGTGTTTCTTAAGCTGTATAAATACATCATGTTATTGCTATACCTGCACCTGACAGATTTCAGTATGTTTTAGCACCTTGTAACTGTAACCCCCAGCCCTAACACAATGGTTACATATTGCGACAAGGCAAGTGGTATTCAAGTTGTACTTGCGAAGAGATGACCCCATTGGCAAAGTTTGTAAGTTGGCATAATGATTTTGACCAGTAGGTTAGACATAGATCTGTTAGTCTGTGCGCTGTGTGTGGTAACATAGTTTAGCTTATTTACCAACTTTTTTTATTAACGTGTGGGGAAAGTCTTACACATCCCCTTCAACCCAGGGGGATTTGACGGGGTATGTCGGACTCGTCCTTTACGTACCAACTGCGCCAATAGCAGCAAGTAGACCATACTGACTAAACCATCACCAAAAACGGTGTTTCTCCGGGCGCCTTCATGTACAGGGACAACGGGCACGCTTTTGCAAACGTCCGAGGTCCCGGCGGCGTTGGCCCTCCCATGAGGACTCAGGAGGGATGGAGTAGGAGTTAATCCATCCCAGCACTCCTGAGGGGCGCAAAAAACACCGCGTGCGCTACCTCGAGGTCTTTTGGCAGCAACGGACACCCCCGTGTCCATCACCGCGACCTCTGTTATGGGGGATGAAGAAGGGCTAGATAGGCCCTCCTTCTACGCCCGGTTCTCCGGGCACGGATCGGAAGAGTAGAGGTTATCTCCCTCTCCCTCTCCGCAGCCTCCATCACTTTCCACCATGGCCTTGACCAATGACGGAAGCGAGATGTCGTCCCCCACTACTGCGACGAGTTCACAGTGCTCGCTTTCCTAAGCTGGGCACTCCTCGAGCGTATGCTGCGCCGTACCTTCATCACAGCTACAGTGATGACAATCCGTTGTCGGTCCAGCGATGCGACGCAGGTACTTCCCAAAGCACCCGTGGCCCGTAAGGACTTGCACCAATCGGAAGGTAAGCGACCCGTGTCCCTGTCCAACCAGTTCTTAAGGACGGGTCGGACAGCCTCAACAGTCCAGTGGCTAGCTAGGTGTAGAGAGCGGCTAGCCGAACGGCCAGCCGCTCTCTCCACCTGCACTTCCCAGGCCAGGCCTGTTCAGATCTGTACCGGCGACCTTTCAATGTCTAGTCGGTGTACAGCTCTGTACAGTGACCGTTAGGTGCGACGGTCGGGTGGTTTGGTCGTATGTTGGCCCTTAATTTAATGAATATATGGTGTTGTACTGGTTTGTCGATACTTTAAGTTGTTTTATGTTGGTACAAAACATAAAATTTAGTTTTCAAAAGCCACTATGTTTAATATTTCTGTGCATGTTCTGAGGCGCACGCAGGCGCGCGTGATAACAAAATGTAAAATAATTGTTTCACGGCGTTTTAAGATCATTTATAGTTGTTTTGCAGTGGGACTGTCGAGCGCGGTTCTTCCACACTCTTGGTGGAATCTCCCCTCAGATTCGGTGCTGCGAGCGCCACTCTAACATACACGCGAAGATCTCGGCCTCCAAATCCCAGACTCCGCCAATATGGACCGCACCACCTCCAAATACAGGCGGCGGCGGCTGTTCGATCTCGGTCCCCCGATATTAGGCATCAGCCGCTTTAAGGCAGCGGCCGCCCCAATCAACCAGGGTGACATGCGAGTGACGTGCTCGCAGAAATTCCACCTGCTATCAAGGAAAGACCCAAGATATAGAAGCTTATTTACCTACTAGTTTAACTCATTCATGACTCCTGTACCTAGTGTTCATTACAGTTCAAATCCAAATTGACTTATTTCGTTTATTTTAACACTATGTTTTCCTATTTTATGCGGACTTGCATGATTGTAAATTTGCCATTTATCGAGTTAAATATGGTAATACATGTAGTTAGTTATATTTCAATCACAATGGAATTAAAAGTGCAAAATAAGGTCAAGGCACAGTCACATATGAAAGTGACAGTGACTTATAGAGAGAGTTATTTAATTGTCTAAGTAAGTAAGAGTTCCAGTAAAACGGTGAATTTTCTCCGTCACAGTCACGAACAATAACTGATTAATAATCAACCACAAGAAAACGTCACAACTAATAAAACACATATGTAGGAAAATAAATAAAATCGATATCATCGATAGCCAGTATTGTCTAGCGGAAATCTCCAAAACTGTGAGTACTAATAATAGCTCTTAATTATTTTACTAACCAAAATAAAGTTCTGCAGCATCTCTGTGATCCTTCACCACCGTGCATGAAGACGGCGAGTGTTACCCGCCTCAGAAACGCATTAGAATGAGTTGGCAGTATCATTACGGTCATTAGATCACGGGGGCAACAGTCGGTAATGATCGCTAATGGCGGCTTGATGGTATGATGGTGTGTTGCGTAATGCAGGTCAAGTGCAGAAGACATTGACGTTGTTGGGACTCGGAGTCGGCTTCACTTGGGTTTGCAAATTGAATCGAAATGGATAAACTTTATTTGCGTATAATGAATAATAATAACTTGTGAACAATATGTTTATTATACGATCCATTATCGGCCTCGGAAGTATGAGCCTACAGTAAATAGTTATCAACACTTGCTATGGAATGGTGGCATGTACGTATGCTATTTTTTTACGTCAAATCATAAATATAAGGGAAAAGCAAAACTTTAAGTTTGTAACCCCAGCAGGTAGGACAAATAACTACGTGTATAAATTTTGGTATTTGCTATGCTTGACATTAAAATAGGATTTCCAATGCATTGGATAGACTATAATCAATAGATCTAATAATAGAATAGTCAATCCAATCAATAGATATACGGCGGTTTTCAATAACCTATCTATCGCCGGTTTACCTTACTAGAGATATATATTTGACACTATTTGTATGGACGTTATGACAAATTTCTATCGGTAGTAAGGAAAACTGTGGATAGATAGAATATTGAAAACGGCCGATAGACTACATACTATTCAATAAAAATGGATAAACAAAATCAGGTGATCCAGATAAAAGCGGTGCGCGGTTACACATAAAAATAGCCAGTCAAGTGCGAGTTAGCGAGAGCAGACTATTGCGTGTGAGAGTAGACTATCACACAGAGGATTTCATACTTACGTACAAGCATACAACATATTTGTTTTATATATTTAACCTAAGCGCAGGCTCAACTTGCAATTGGCCATATTACACTTTTACATTTGGTTTTTCATTTTACATTTGAGTTTCCACTATAAATAATCATACCAAGTTTGGCGTTTTCTACCGACTTCCAAAAAGGAGGAGGTACTCAATTCGAGAGTTTTTTTTTGATGTTTGTTACCTCATAACTTTCGATAGGGTGAACCGGTTCTCAAAATTCTTTTATTGTTTGGTAGCTGGTGCTTCCCGAGTGGTCCATTTAAATTGCATCTAATTCGGTCCAGTAGTTTTTGAGTTACACTCCAATAACTGAATACAATGGTAGTCGGTATTATTCAAATTGTACTTGTACGCATTACAATTTTCCCTTTAGTAGTAGATTGGTCAGTGGAAAGTTTCAGTTTTGAATTATTACTGGCAAACTCACTTCATTAGCACATATTCTGTAAATAATTGAACTGGTTACTTATTCGAAAGGTATACACTTTTACGGACGAAGATGGAAAGGGTAGTTGATACCCTTTCCGTTTGACACCAAGCGACAATAATACCGGCTGTCACTTTCCATTTCTCTTGAAAGCGAGAACGCGGTCGAATGTCGCTGGATGCGGCCGTGAAATGTCGATTGTCATGCTTTATTATTATGGTAAATGTTATGGCAGAGGTTGTTTATGGCGGAATTACGTAACAGAACGGCCTCTTAGACTGTGTCAAAGAAAAGTGTTGAAATATCTCTCATCTTTCCAGAACTGGACCGTGAATAAATTTGACACGATCGTTTGAAGCCATTGATGTTGATTAGATACATTTTAGTAGCAATATAACTCTTTGTGAATAAGGTCGTCAGGGATAGTACTGTCATCATACCTATTTCTATCGTTAAGTACCAATGTTCGCAATACCAAGTTCTGGTTGGAAGGGTATGGTCGACGGCGAAATTACAGGCACATGAGATTTAACAACTTAATGTTACTGGACGCGTTGATGTTCGTCACTTGTGATGTATTGCATCTGTTCAAGGCAGAGGTTACCACTTAACACGAGGTAGGCCTCGTGTTTGTACAATTTATGGTATAAAGAGGCGTCCTTATACCATAAAAAACAATGTTTATGGTGATATAAAGAACTCGCTTTCGTTTCGCCGGTGGTCATTATGTTACTCCGCTGGTTATCTCAGCAGTGTGATCAGTAGAGTCTCCTAAAAGATAGATACTTAATGTTCCATACCAAGACGGGTTTGGGTAGATCTTCAGATGTATCTAAACAGGAAGACATTTTTGTCATATCTTATCGCTGAAACATTGCAATCACAGTTGTTTTATAACACGTCTAAAAGAAACGCTCGTAATAACGAGGTTGATTTAAACCGTCCCCATGTGACAGTTAAAATCAACAACAGAGTAAAGTTGAAATTAAACTACTAGAAACGGATTAAATTGCGTATTCTATTCAATTCTATTCTATTCTATTCTAAATGTCTTATTATCCTCCTCGGAGACTGCACTCTGGAGAGCCAGGAAGCTGTAATTTTTTAAGTACCATTCCTTGGTTGTGTAGTACTAGAGGACTTTAAGTTAAATGTATATAATTAATGAATCTCGATAGCCTAAGAGATATAAGTTCGATGCCCATCAACTCTGTGTGATTGTGATTCAACGCGGGTTCGAACCTCATCCGAGGATGTATAATTTTATTCTCTAAAATTGCAATATATACATATATAAAAATAACATGAAAATCATCTGCAAAGTCATACACGAATACCTTTATTATTGAACTTTATTTTTAAATTTCAACTGCCGACGCTGAAATTTAAATGGTACTAATCAAATACATCAAGAGTCATCAAAGTCGGATGATTCCGTATAAAGGAGAGTAAGTAATTATAATCAATTAAATAAAATCCGCGTCGACGTGAGAGAGAACCTCCCCATTTTACGGGGCTAGGTTGTTTAGGAGATAATTTATAACTATAACAGTTCAAGAGCAATAAATGCAGCTTCATCACATCATTATCAACTTAAGGAAATCCTGACCATAACTGCCACAGTAAGAAAGCCAAGATGTTATGCACGTCGCTATAATAACGGTTGTTTCAACTCTCGTTTTCTATGAAATTAGCTACTTGCTAATAACTTACATCTAACCACGGAAGCGCCTGTACACCTCTAATACTTTGTAAGAGCGCAATTTGTCTGTAACATGTCACTTTACATAATGCTGCTACTTAAAATAGCTTTTCTGTGAATAGCTTTTAATTGTGATTGTGAGGTTATACTTCGTTTAAAGGTGATGAACTAACGTAAGAGTTCGGTTCCTCCTAGTGTTCAGGGTTATTGCGCTTGAAAAAAGCGCCATAGATCTGGGACGGCAACTTACTCTTATGAGCAGCTGTAACACTTATCAAAGAAAAATAAAAAACAGTATGTAAAATATTACACATCGTACCAAAACACACACTGATACCCCTACTATGATTCCCCATGTCGCGGGAGGCATGGAAACACACAATAACACATCGCAACATACAACACTCGATAACTAACATTTCTGCTCATCGTACAAAGATCGAACTGTAACGCTGCGTTTAGAAGACAGGGTTGCTGATGAGTTGATGGAGCCGTCGAAACAATACACTAGATCATAGATCTCCAAACTACGGCCCGCGCGCTAAGCCCGTCCGCGAGCACCACCAATCCAGCCTGCGAGCACCACCAATCCCGCCCGCGAGCACCACCAATCCAGCCTGCGAGCACCACCAATCCCGCCCGCGAGCACCACCAATCCAGCCTGCGAGCACCACCAATCCCGCCCGCGACCACCACCAATCCAGTCAGCGATAAAATCTCTGATAATGGCTTCCAGTTGTGAACTTGTGTCAATTATCAGAAGATGCTCATCAGGGAACTATAACATACCTCACTTGTTAGCTGGTGCCGAAATAGCTGAATGCGCGAAATTCAATACTTAAAATATTCACCTATATTTCATTTTCAACCCACTTCAAAAAGGGAGGAGATTCTAACGCAAAAATATATACTTTTAGAGCGTATATTTTGTTATGATTTAACCTGTGTGACAAGAAACACTTACAAGATAAACTTCACCATTTGTGCGGGGTTCTAAAAAGAAATGGTTACAGTGGACAATTACCCCTACCTAGACAAAACCGGAAACACGTACAGTACAAAGTTGAACGATGTCCTGCATATCTGCCTTATGTTAAAGGAGTGACAGACAAGGTAGCTAATATCCTACACAAGTACTCTGTCAATACTATCTTCACTCCTTTCAAGAAGATCTCACAGTGGCTACGGTCACCAAAAGATAGGTTTCCGTTGGAAGTACCAGGTGTATATAAGGTTGATTGTAGCTGCGGTAGTTCCTACACTGGTCAAACTAAACGCACTGTTTCTTGTCGCATAAAAGAACATATCAGAGCAGTTAAAAATAATGACTCGCAAAAATCTGCCATCGCTCAACATCTCCTGGAGTCAGGTACGAACCACTGGATCGAGTTGCAAACCCTCAGATACTTTCTACAGAACGCCACTACATACCAAGACTCGTCAGAGAAGCGATTGAAATCACGAAGTTTAAAAATTTCAATCGTGAGGATGGTTTTCAACTGTTGAATATCTGGAATCCAGTGGTACGATTGTGTAAAAACAAAAACAGTAATGGTCCCAAAGTTCGAGCTGATACGGTTAGTGTTGTGTGTCGAGATAATACAAAAAAAAACTAACAGTGCGAACAATAGTAGTGGTGCCTCGCATAACAAACGAGTACGGAAGAGGGTAGACCGTTTCGTCTGCTCGTAAACATTTACCCACCCGCAATTCCTCAGTTCATCCGTGATCATGGCGCTTGCAACAGGCAAGAAATATCGGAAACTCATAGAAAATATACATGGTAATTATCCCGTTGATAATATGAGTACCTCTTATTATGATGAGTTCATTAGAGGAACACGTTCTGTCTGATCCAGTATTCCACACCACTCTTGACATATCGGTCTACAATACTCTACATAGCCGAAGACAGAGAAACATGGCGTTACACCTTAAAATAATGGACTATTGTGGGAGGAGGTCACGACCCTGGGACATTAGGATTACGACTCAAGGAGTGTATATAGGATGAGGGGTAGGCAGGCGGGCGCTAGACTGTTATCTTCAGTCAAATCCAATAAGCCGCTAATGTGTGAAATAATTAAGATACAAACATACACGCACTCCGTCACAATCCTGCGCATTTATCAGTGTCACTTTGTGTAAATAAGTGTCACTTTCCCCGGTAATGTCAGTAAACAATACCACAATACAGATAACGTGATCGATTGAGTCACGTCACTCAGTGCTGCGATTTTACGCCGATTTGAGCGCGATGAGAGCACACGCTCGTTAGTGTAATGCGACCGCTTCGAATGGGGACCTGATCAATTTGTATTCTATTGTTACACCATTCAATTGTTATTTGCTTTACGTAAAGTCAACAAATAACAAAACTGAATTATGGAAGTCATTAGAAAGCATTAGATCTATCATGATTGTGACAGGTTTATTTAATTTTGGCTTAAACGACTTCCTGAATCCGAGTACGTGAAACGGAAAATACACTGTTCAGTGATATGTGATGTAATTGCGATGATTTGACGATGAGTACAGTTGCTCATCCAATGCAAAAATATAAGGATATAAAAATCATTGCGTGTTCATCGATTTACTGAAAAAGGCCTGCATTATTTAAGTATTTAGAACATAAAATAAAGAAAAAGTCTATGTACCCACTTAACGTAAACCAAGTATAACTACAAAATTAAGGTTTTTTATACTTTCCAATTTTATATAACTTTTATATAATTTTTATTTTTTTTATTTTTGTGTGGTATTATTATTTGTAGAAATCAGATTATTGTTTAAGAACTATTGACTTGTAACTTGGCGTTATAAATAAATTATTGATTGATTGATATATACGGGGAGTGTTCTGAGGAACTGTTCGGAATAAAACTGAAACTACCTGCAGCTGAATTTCGCCTCCGGTCGTCCCGACTGAGTGTGATGTTCCACCTAGTTTATGTCGACGTCCACTACTATGCGTTTCTCACGCCATTTTCTGCCTCGCACTGCCACTTTAATCTGTCCGAATCAGCAAGCCTCATTCGAGGCAAGTTTCATTCATAAATCTATTGTTATTTTTTATCCTGATGCGGACAGATTAAGGGGATTGCATAGCTAGTACTTGTCCATACAAAAAGAAAAAAGTCTTTTCTACCTCTTAACCGATTTCACTGATTTTTTTTAATACATGCAATCAACACATTGTTTGCTATGAAAAAAAAAACTAAAATCTGACAATGAAGAGGTAAAAAGAGTTTTTTCTTTTTGTATGGACAAGTACTAGCTATGCAATCCCCTAAGGAACCAGCTGGCATCGGAAGTATTCTCGAAGCATTATGACTTAGTGTTTTTTTAAATAAGAGCATATTTCCGGCGGCAACGCATCCTCGGGAACTCTGGTGTTGCGGATTATCGTGGGCGATGGTAACTATTTAACATCAGGTGAGCCACCTGCTCGTTTGCCCTCGTATCTCACATAAAGAATAATAAAATAAATTTAATTTTATTGTACTAATAAGTACGTCCGATTAATTCTAATCAAATAACATTATGAATCTGTGTTCTGATATATAACTGAATTCTTTTCTGCCTTCTCACAAAACGATGTATGTCTTCCTTCATTTCATTGGATACCTATGCTATTGTGAACTTTTCATTTCAATACATACATCCGTTCGATATCTCTATGTAGTTTGTTCTAATGTTTCTGTTAAATAAATGATAACTCCATCGTTCATTATTTTCGCTATTACTTTTCATCCGTTCATTCAAGCGCCATAACTCTCTCACAAATGAATATAATATTTCTCATTTTTTTATATTTCTAAGTATTTACCTACCCCACACAGAAAATGTGGAAATAACAAACTTTTCACACGTTTCAAATCTACGTGAAAAATTACTTTTGGAGAACAACACATATATAAAAAATAATAGGTTTGAAAATTTTAATGTGTAATTTAAATTATATTTTTGTAGGTAAAATTTTAAAGTCGGCCAAATATGTCATTAGCGACCGTCTGTATTTTCCGTTACGCGTCGCCGATTTATCTAATATATCTGTAGGTATACTTGTCTATGTGTACAAATGATGGTAATTAGTTGAGGCCTATAGTATGGAAATAATAGAAAAGTAAGCTGCTTAAGAAGCGATAACATTTACCTTAATCTCAATTGCAACGACTTGCCTAATATCGTGGGTTTCATAAGTTATTTAATTTAAACATACAGTCAGTTCACTTTAAGACGATTAAGATGAATGATATTTTTAACCGAGAAGAGAGCGGGCCGTTGCCAATACCGATGGAAGATTCATTGATATAACGTACTCGTGCGCTCTACAATGAGGGTGCTACACCCAGTACCTCAATGTACAAAATTATGATACGTTACTTTTGTGTTTTCGTCGCTATATGCTTCGAGTTCAAAGTCGCACAACGAGCTATGGAGAGGGCTATGCTCGGGGTTTATCTACGTGATCGAATTAGAAATGAGGAGATCCGTAGACGAGCTAAAGTCACCGACATAGCCCAGAAGATAAGCCAGTTGAAGTGGCAGTGGGCAGGCCACATAGCACGCAGAACAGATGGCCGATGGGGCCGAAAGGTTCTAGAGTGGAGACCACGGACCGGCAAGCGCAGCGTAGGTCGTCCACCGACGAGGTTCACTGACGACCTGATAAAGGTAGCAGGACGACGTTGGATGCCTATGTTTAGCAGTGGACGTCCTAGGGCCGAGATGATGATGCTTAGAAAGTTTTAGTAATGCATCCTGTTCTTAACGTGGCTTAGACAGGCAGTGACTTAATGTGAGACTTATGTAAGTGTCTGTGACTTCACTCTGACTACTTGAATACAATCTGACTTGATGCAGCTGTAAGGATTAACTTAATTACCTTGAGGAATGGCAAATGTACAAACGAGTCCATTTCTAAAGATTAATTATAAAGTAATTTTCTCTCATAATCACTTCGCTTTAGACAGCATTTCCTATGTACCAGTTACACTCGTATATTCTGAATACGTTATGTCAATATTGCTCATGTCTTCAAGAAAAAAAGTAGATAATTCTTAAGCAATTTGTATTTTGTAAATTGTATTTATATCGTTTATATATTTGCCACTACTCTGAATGATTTTACAAAAGTGACTATATACGAGTATTATAAGTTATGTTACTTTTAGAGATAATGTAAAAATAGTATTGTACACATACAACTAACTAATCTATCGCATTAGTATCTCACAGTAATGATAGTCTAAGTTGTGGATACTAAATAAATACTTATATTTTATTACTTCATGAACATTTTTCTCCAGTAAATATTTGAACATACAACAAGTGCAACAATTAAACAAAGCTTCCCGTTCATACTCCACAAAGGCTACAAAGATGTCTGTGTACTTTCAATAGCCAGTTAGTGTTAGGTACAGATTGACATTGCCCAACGTGTGGCATATCTAACACGTCCGCGTGTACGGACCGTGGACAAGTCTAGACATCCTACTGTGACATCATCTCTCACAGGTAATAGACCTCTTTACTAAAAGTTACCAACCTTTTTGCTTCTACGTTACTTAATAGAACTATATATAATAATAATCTTTATTGTGCTAACATGGTACCTAGTAGTAGTAAAATAAGTGAGTTGATACAAATAGATAACCAAATCATCGATGACCAGCTTTACAGTGTGGACAATAGAGTGGCCTCACTCACTAGCCCTCATACTATGATTCCCTGTGGCATGAGGACCAATTCTCCCAACAATCTACTAATATTAAGATAACATACAGTGTGAACAGTAGTAGGTATGGAATGCACTCCCATCGTCTCTGTTTTCGGTTAAGTATAACCGGGTGTGTTCAAATCTAGAGTGATCAGGTACCTATTAGGCAAACGTAGAGATTGTGGTCAATGTTGGCCTAGGCAAAGTTGTATAGAAAGTTAATTTAAATTATTACGTTTTAGGTTGTAGCTCAATAGGGTAAATAATAACTAAAAATAAAAATCTAAGAATAGTATTTAAAGCGAGTTCCTATAGCTCTTGGTGGTCCACATTCGGGCTACAGCACACAGTCTGATAAATCCTGGCCATGGCCTTTTCAGCACTGTCTTAATTTGGAATTAATTTATCTTATTTACGGTACTGAAAGTACCAGGGTGCAGTATCTTAAGTGGGTCAAAATGGTGCCAACCACTATTGCGGGTTTGAACCAAGCTTCAGACCCAGCTAGAAGATGTTATATTTTGTTATTAGAAGTTCTTGAACTTCAATATAATGGTACTGTAGGCCACGGTATGTGGAGCACGAAAATCTATGAGTTATCTGTGTCACTATTGTACTAGATAAATGACGGTTTATACTGAAGAAGTTAATGATATGATAACATTGCCCTTAAGCAAATTTTAGTGCTCGGTGCACAGTGCACCTGGCACGAATAACTGCCTAAGAGAACTTTATTTCAAAGATTGGTTTAGCGGTTTTTTTTTTAACTTTTTTAAGTGAACGCTATTCAGTCAGTCATCTATCAGGGAACATTTCGTGCAGTTGTCGCTTGGTCTATAACTCTATACTAGAGCGGCCTTTCTCCAAAACATCCGGCTGGACCTCGGACAGCTGATTCATACCGTTACCTCAGCTGTATGACGTCACTCGTCTTTGATAAATAATAACGCCCACTTTACTAGAGAAAGCTTTCATAAATTTAGTAAAAACTATTTAGATACGATTTATAATATTCATTGACTTTTTAATGATATTAGGAAATGGTACAAAAACGAGATGCTGTCTTTGTCTAGCAATAATGACACAAAACAGATTTGATCTGTAGTCAAAGTCAAGAAACGTTTAGGACCCGTTGTAAGAGTGGGACTCAATACATAATAACTATTAAATAAAGTGTATAAGGGTAGTGTAGTAGCTTGTAACTAGTAAACCAGTGATAAAGTGACTACGGTAGAAACGGATTCCAGCGAGATCTACGATAAAAACCAATAATGATAACTACCACTGGTCACTTTAAAATTTTTATCCTCATACAAAAGTCACCATAAGGATTTGTTTCATTTTGGTAATTCCCCACCGCAACACTTCAATTATTCTATTTTTTTATCTCTATGATTCATTCTTGTATTAAAAGTTATTTATTGTTCGCTTAAATTCAACCTCAATAAATAAATAGAACAAGACAAGCTTCTGCGGTATAATTATAACAAATAATTTGTAGGTACTTACATATATTTTAAATAATACCTGTGTTAGCAACAACGCTTTATTATCCTTTGTTTAAAGAGTTATGAATGCTACCTTCATCAATAACCGGATCAACACAATTACCTAACTGATTAGCTGTACTTTCCGGCAGTACGTAATGTACGGCTCGCAGGATATCAGTATGCGGATCCGACCTAGATTTCACCTAATACTGCGTGCAAGTGGTGAGTCAACACGACCAGTAAGGACGTAAAAGTTTATCTGTTTGTGTACTGTTAGTCTCCATTATAAAGAATTAGAATCAATTAAAAAAATCCGCTGTAACCCCACAGCCGATGGGCCGGAAGACCGGATAAATACCACACTCCCACATAACACCGACACGAAGTAAGATAGCTTGCTATTGCGTTTTGTCAGTTTGTAGAAAGTTCCGGAGACCCGATTCCCCCCTTCCCCTTTCTCCCTCTTCTACCCCCTACCCTTGAACCTTTACCCCTTCTATCTCTTCCTTCCTATCACCCATCCTCAAAGGTCGGCATCGCGTACTCGAGACCTCTGATATTGCGGATGTCCGTGGGGCAACGGTATCACTTATCATCAGGTGAGCCGCTTGCTCGTTTGCCAACCTGTCCCTTAAAAGACCTTCGATAAAAGACCATAAGACCAGCAACGCACCCTCGAGACCTCTGGTATTGTGGATGTCCGTGAGCGACCCTGATCACTTACCACTAGGTGAGCCGCCTGCTCGTTTGACTGACCCACTCATAATAAAACAACGTAATATGATTTAATCACATAAAGTAATATACTCTTATTATAAATTACGTATGCGTACTCGAACGGGGATCATCGACATAACCCATAGGATAAGTCAGTTGAATTGCCAGTGGGCAGTTAGCAGTGGACTGTCGGTATTGAGAGGCGCCGCTGACCCTATCCTCTGCGGCCGAAGTAGCAGGCGGTAGGGCTACTCACCTGACCCATCGTAGGGGGACTTAAGGCGCCCAGATTCGGGGGAGTCTGGGGTCCATTTGCGGGCTTGGTCCCCCGTGGCAGTTGCGGCACGCCAAGTGTTCTGGCGTGCTGCAAGAGAGAAGGGTCCGGCAACGGATAGCCGCGCCGGGTTCGCGGTTGTGTGCGAAATCTGTCCCGCGTTCCCGCCAAAAGCGGCAGTGACGGAACAACGCAGAGGTTTGGTGGGTATGCTGCCCTTCTGGCAGAGACTCCCACATAACCACCGTGCTCCCCCCGGGGCCGGTGGTATCCATAAAGGATTACTCTGCGTCAAAAAAAAAAAAAAGGGCACTTAGCACGCAGAACAGATGGCCGATGGGACGGAAAGTTTTGTAGTGGAGACCACGGATCAGCAAGCGTAGCGTAGATCATCAACCAACAAGGTGGTTAGACGACCTGATAAAGGCCTTTTATGTGAAACTTATTGCGGAGGCATATTTTCAGCAGTGGCTAAGATAATGATGATGATGATGAATGTGAGACTGACGCGTTTCCCATAGATATCACGATCGATTTTATTGTTTCGGCTTCGTTTGGAGACCTGGATCTTGAATGCGGTGCGCTCATCGTTGCGTCCTTTCATTCATCCTTCGCTACTCTACTTACTCAAAAAATTCTAAACATCATATAAATAATATGTTTTAAGTAAAAATTTTTAGTTTTAAACCAGATCCACATATACTTATGTTGAAAGTTTCAACTAAATCATTTTAATAGTTTTGACGTCAAAAAGTTGCAAACATCGGCGGATGTTTGTAACTCTTTGACGCCAAAAGACCTTTCGCAATAATAATCGCAAAAACGAAACATATCATTATTACCTACTATAAATATTGTATGCCAAACTTCCTGATTAAGGAAAAATTCTTAGAGTGGGTAGGTGTGGTAAACCACATGCCCTGCAATAAATATTGCCCTATTCCGCATTCTCCAGTCCCTTACTCAATGCAAGCATCGTGATACTTCTGACTCAGTGTTCGAGTCAAGAACTCGTAACTCGTAATTCGTTCACTGATCAATGCTTCGGATATTTTCATGTTTGATTGCTTGACGATACCATTAGATTACTCCTCTTACTCCTTCTTGCCCACTTTTCTGAACATTCCGTTTTCCTCGCACATAAATTGCATGCAGGAAGCATACAGAATAAGCAACCCAGATGATAAAACTACTAGGAAGGGTCACGACGTCAACGCGAAAGTTAAGTATATCTACGCGTTTCTGAGAACCAGTGTTTCCACAGACAGACAGGCGGAAAACTGATGAGGAAAAAGTGATATAGGATCACGTTTTCCTCTTCAGGTATCTTTTTCCAGTTGAGGTTTTATCATCATCATAATCAGCCTATTTTGTACACTGCTGGGACTCGAGCCTTTACCTCGGAGAGAGGAGTTGGGCCATAATCCACCACGCAGGCCCAATTCGGCTTGGTGGATATGCTAGTGGCCAACCCATGTCGAAGTTTTCAGGCCACCCGAAGGCCTTCGACATAGCCTAATGACTGTTGTTCTAAGACAAACAACCGGGACCGACGGATTAACGTGCTCTCCGAAGCACGGAAGCGTCAGTTGTATACTGGCACTAGCACACACCCATCCAATTGCTGACCGCAGGAAGTGTTGCTTTACTTGTTGCTCGGTTAAGATCGCCAAGTGCCGCTCGCTCCGCTACGAGATCTTCACACTTGCTGAGGTTTGGAATCCATGGAACTATGTATTATGTGTTAGGGGTCATGAGCACATCTTTTCAAAAAATTTTTTAACTAATAATGGAACCAAATTCAACACCAAAAAGTGTAAAATCATTTGTTGAAGTCGGTACCATGGCAGTCAAAAGTACGTACTTTTTATGACGATATTGTGCGCAAAGTACCGACTTCGACAATTTATATCAAATTTATTGGTAATGAAGACGGTACCATTTTTTTGTAAAAAAAAATTTTTCACCATTTATTACCCACCCTTGCTACTTACGGGATCGATTGTCATTCACCGTCAATGATGATATCATCAAGACAGGCGCAACACTTTTCAGTTTTTGGAGTAAAACTCAATAACTGCTTGACCGAATTTGATGAAATTTAAATGGGATCACCTCGGAAGTATACTCTACCAAACACAAAAAGAATTTTGATAAGCGGTCGGTTAGAAGTCGGCCAACATACACATAAAAAAATATACATACGAACATGTGACCTTCTCCTTTTTGAAGTCGGATAAAAATAAAGTCTTTTTGACGTTGCGAGTAATGCGCGTGGAAATGATAAGAAACAATGAACTTTGAGAAGTAATGAAACTTTACAGAAATGTTTTAATTAAGATTGCAATCTACAGTAAGTGCATGCTTATAACCTTTATAAGTGCTTCATTACAGCGTATGGAATGCGTAATATTTTTATAACAGGTTTCACTTTCTTTGAAGTCCATACTAGCATCATGTTTAACATTAATCTTGATAATATCTTTGCTGAAAGTGCTTCGGAGAAGAAAATAATAAAACTACAATTTAAATTTTTTATACCGGCTTCCATTCTATTCAGTTATTGGAGTGTATCTCAAAAACTACTAGACCGAATTTGATGACATTTAAATCGGGATCGACACGGGAAGCACCAGCTTTAAAAAAAAAGAAATTTCAGAATCAGTTCACCCAGTCGAAAGTTATGAGGTAACAAACAAAAAAAAATACATGCAGTCGAATTGAGTACCTCCTCCTTTTTTGGAAGTCGGTAGAAAATATGATATTTAAATGAACTATGGTTGTTTGGATGTAGGTGTGTTACTCTTGCACAATAACTACATAATGCGATCGACTATACTTTTGAACATACGTAGATAACCTTCAGACACCGCAGGCTAGTTTTTACCCAGGAAAATGTTTCCTATGGTGCAGCAATGGTTGCAGTTAATTATATATAAATAAATATATATAACGTTATGGATTAAACATTAATATGAGCGCAAGCAGTTCAAACAAAAGACGTGCAATTTAGGAACATTTAATTTAGATACCGAAATTAGTGAATTAGTAAACAACAATTCCTAGGTAATCTATACACATACAATTAGTGGTCCCGACTAAATGACTGGCTACAAAATATACTTGAAATTTTGACGGTTGATGCCTGTTATGGTATAAGCATGAACTATGGAAGGATTTTTAGAAATATCGCCTAAAGGACCTCCTTTCAGAGGGTTTTTAACTTCGCCCTCAAGGAGGTAAATTCAGTTTATTACTGTGACTTCGCAACCCATAGACCAAGCGAGTGGAGCCGCTGGCGCGTCAGCTAGTGCAGTTTTATACATTTGTATATAAAACGGTTTCGCCCGGCTGTCAATTCTCGCAAGACGTTACCTACGTAATATGCTCTTGTATATTTTGAAATTTATAGTTACCAATACAGTTTTGTACGATACAAAAATTTAGCGATATTGAAATATAACTTTTGAGCGACAATTTGTGGAAAGACAGTAAGTAAAGTTAATCAGAAGCTTTTTTTTGTATCCTTTTCAGAAGATGATTTTCATGAAGCAAAAGTTCTCATATATATATTCTTATCAACTGACCATATCCATAAGAGATATGTTATGAAAAAGTTCTCATTTAAAGAAGAGATTTACTAAGATATTATTAAGTAGAACGATTATTAAAAAAAATCTCTTATCGACAGACGGGTCACACTTTAAAAGTAGAGATAAATTTGCTAACGTGTTTATGCCCAACGTGCTTGTCATTATTCGTTTTGGCTTTCATTCCCTATTTCTTTTAGTTTTCGAGAGTAGTGAGGGTGTCCCACCTGGAGTTCCACATTCATCTTATTTCAGTTCTTTCTTAAGGTCACCAGACGAAGAACAATATTAAAAAAAATCTTAGACAGACTGGTCACAAGCAATGAAGCATGATTTTTGAGATATAAAACTGGACCTAACACTTAAAAATATTATCAATGCATGTATTTCAGTATTAAACTTGAGAAGGCACAGTGCTAACCATGTAACGCGCGACTCCCCTGTCTTGACGTATCAAAATTTATTGAAAAAACAAGAGTTTTACTGAAAAATTTCATATGATTATGATTAATATTAAAAAAATAACTTTGTTTAGATAATCAAGCCTTATAAAGTGACATAATAAATTAATATATTATGTAGCTATTGAGAAATCTTGAAAAAAATAACCTAATTCAATATATACTGCCTCCTAATTTGATTTATTTATCTACTATACATATCATATAGATAAAAGATAACAATAAAACGTGTTCAGCTCTATATTCATATATTATATATATATATATATATATCTTAAGTTTTGTTACAACCGCTACACTTGTGCGATTACGTGCACGATAAACAATTATATTGTTGTTATATTATGCTAATACATATTATCGTAGAGGAAATGGTGGAGCATTGAACTTTCCAAAGAGAAGGGAAACCTTTATACCTTGAGATTTCAGCCTCGATCTGAGGTAATTAATAAATAAGTGCTTTATTTATTCTGCCCGAGTATTTTAAGAACATACGTTTGTAATGGAGTTTTTATTTTCTTTATCAATAATGCCACTGACAATATGCCAATACGTGCTGACCATTCACCATCACGATATTTAGTGCTGATAACTACAAACTTATCCTGCGACACAATATATGACGTTATTTCAATTTATGCAGCATTTATAAGTAAGGCCGTAAATGATTGTGATAATATCTTTAATAAAATAACACACATATTAATTTCAATTTCAATTTATTCAGTTCAATTTAATATTTACGGTCAGTGTAGGGATTCGTACCAAAATAAAATTAATGCAATAGTAAAAACGCTCTGTAGTGCTGAGATAGCGTTGCAGACAAAGAAATACTAATGTAAATGGAAACCTAATATTTTGTGCTGCTATTTAACCGCATTTGCATTAAGTGTTGACTGTATAGTATAAATCAATTCAAGTTTTAAACTTAATATTAAGTAGCAGAACATCTGTGCCGGACTATTATGCGTCTCAGTTGCAATAACATCTTGATTGGAATCTAAAAAAATGACGGCAAAATGTCACTCTTATCAGCTCCGGTCACAACCTTATAATATATTCTGAACTCCTAGTTATAAAACCGGCCGCCTTATTATTTATCTTGAATGAGAATAAAATGTCACTTCATTCTCATTAACGGGAACCATTAACGGGAGTTAATGGTTTCAGCCAATAGACTTGCGGGGTTTTGCTGAGAATGGGGTGCAAATGTCAAAATGAAGCCCATTCCCATTATCCGTAAAGATAGACAGTAAGCCCGCTTGACAATGTGAGTGCTTTTATGGGTAATCATGTGTTAGGTTGACGGATTATTAACCGCTAAGTGCCCGTAAATATAAATCAGTGGAGTAGTAGTTTGTAATTTAAATAAAGTTACATATCTTCGCTTTTCTATTTATCTCCTGAAAGATACAGGAAATACTGAATACTTTAACTAATATAAAGTTGAAGAATAATAATGAGCTGCAGGGCAATTGCGTATCTTAGTCACAATCAAAAGTTGATTGGAATCTTGAAGAATGGCGGCTCTTTGTCTTCTGTGAAAGTTACTAACATTCTTGCTTACTGGAATCGTCAAAACTGACATAGAGCCGCCATTTTTCAAGATTTCAATCAAAATTTGAATGTAACTGAGATACATAATTACTCTCTTAACCCTTTGAATCGCGAACGTCATCGAAAAAAAAAAGACTGTCGTCATAAAATGGCGCTCGATTCATGTCAATAGTGAAATAGACGAGAAATCTAAACATGTACACATTACATATAGATTTTAGTTTATCCTTTTCATACATTACTAAACATCCATAAGAAAGACAAGGACTTTCAATATTTCGTTCAAAATGTGTAGGCTAGTGAAAGATTGGCCAAATTTGGCCAATTACCATTCTACGGGTTAATGATTGGCCACAATACTATCAGCTACTTGAAATCATAAAGGTACAAAGTCTAAAGGGCCCGACAACTTATGGACAGATATGAATATGAATTTCAAGGCTTGCCCGTTTAAAAGATGGTTTCAAATTTGTTGATCGTGATCATCATTGTCGTTTAAATTCTTCTTTTTCTAGTACTTTGGCTTTTTAACGTATAAAAAGTTATTGACTCGTGATCCAACTTGTGTGTTTGATAGATTACTTATCACGCATAATAATAAAGATGTGAAAGTTTGTATGGATGGATGTTTGTTACTCAATCAAGCAAAAACAAAATTAACGGAATTGGATAAAATTGGGAGTGGCGATGCTTTGTATCCGAGATTAAAATTAAGCCTACTTTTTATTTCGCTTCAACTTGTTGCTCCTTAAAGTTCTCAATAACTTTCTCCAACGCGAACGAACTCGCAAGCGAATACTAGTTATGTATAAAATAAACACTTGGGATATGTAGCTTGATTTGTGGCGACGTGCTAAACTCTTTTAGGACAATCCTACTGTAATTTATATAGACAGATGTTAATTATTATACCATTGTAACAATTTCTTGGGTGTAATTAATACTTTTAAATTTGATTATGAACGTAACCCAAATACCAACGACGATGTATTGTTGTATGTTGTCGTTATATTCAGATGTAATAAGTTTGCAAAAACTAAAAACTGGCGCGGACCGCGGCGTCTGTAGAGGCTCGGTATAAAAACATACCGACTTCATTAACAAATGCATTTCCTTCTTTACAGAAATCGTTCTGCCAATATGCGTGCTGGAATCAGACTTCGGGTTCAAAATCAACTGCGCATTCAAAAAGTCTGGCCTCTTCAGGGTACGGAATCTTGGAGGGTTAAAGGCACATGCCAGTATAGGTGAGTTTATTTTTTTATACAAAATGTGGCTTGTCATGCTGTTTTTTCTCCTTCAGTACTAGAGGCCTCTTTTGCAAGTGTCAGTCTTGTATTATATTGGTCCATCCAATGTCCAGTCTTGTATTATACTCGTATACCATCGCAATGCATCTGGATATTGTTGTGTGAAAGCACTACGTATTAAGATTTCTAGGACTCTGTAGCAGGTGTAACTAATTGGCGAACGGGACCAAACGGTCTCGGAGTGAGAAATGTGGCCGTGCAGAACTTTTGGAAGTTAATAGATCGAAGAATGGGAGTTGCAGTGCGGTAGTCATGGCCAGACGCTTATGGCATTGTCCTTTTCTCTATCTAACATTGATAATAACAGTTGGATCGAGGGTCAGATAAACAAAAGTTTTGAGATTGTTAGTGAGTGAGAGAGTGACTTTGTATGCTTGCTAATAACAGATCCAAGTGGTGCTCAATATATATAAATAAACCCCTATTATTCTTTTTACGGCTTTACCGATTTCAGTCGAACGAACGAAAAACCAAGTAAAAATGGGGGGATATGGCGAGGCCGAAGGCCGAGCCTACTACGCGAACGAAGTTGCGGGCAGTCGCTAGTAGTAAATAAAAGTGTGGGTTCTTCTGAATTAATGCGACATAAAAACTTTGATGCAAAGCGCCTCTCTCGTCAAGCCTGACCCAAGCCTACTTACAATTACAAGTACAATAGCGCCGGTCAACTCTAACACATGCAGTCATATATTTAAAAAAAACCAAGTTCGGTCTAATAAACCATATTAAGGCGCACGCTAGAAAATAACATAAGGTTCCCATTGTCGAAAACCACACTGATATCACCATCGTCATGTTAGTAAGTTCTTACACTAACACTAATCTACACTAAAACAGCTCCACAGACATGTATTATATTTGCGATGGGAATAAGTACATATAACTAGTTTTTATCCGAATTCCACGTGGGCAAGTCGCGGTCAGTAGATAGTTTCATGTCCATACTTTAAAATAATGAAATCTCCAGACCAAGTGACGCAGCACACCAGTAACAATCAAATACTAAACTATAATGTTATTGAGACACGTCTTTACCAACCAATCATTTTGTAAATACGACCCACCCACAAATCACAACATTAACGTGCTTAGAAACCGTTTACTGAAATTACATATAGATGATCTATTAACGAAACGCGAAGCTTTCATTCAAACTTTCTCAATAATGCAGGGTTTCGTACATTAAGAACGTTGCCACATTATTGAAGTTGAGAAGGCTTTCACCTCACCACCTGTTCGATGAGATACGTAGAGCTGACATCATGGATATTTTAATTAAAAATAAACGGATTGCAAGTAGTGAGAAATACACACCAATTAAGATCATATGGTATTATATTTTTCTTAAATCTTTGACATACATACATTAAAAGAAAATGTCAATCTTTCAACCTCGACCTGACATTAAAGTTGAACTTTTACGCCAGGCTTTATGCCTATACAGCCAATGTTTGGGGATAGTCGAATCACCCATATTCTGCTACAAAGCAGTCATCATCATCAGCCGCAAGACGTTCACTGTTAAACATGGGTTTCGTTTTTTTAAACTAATGTATGTGATGTATGATTAAGAACTATTAGCAAAACGAAACCGGAAGCTGTAGTTTAACATTCCCAAGCCTAAAATTGCTCAATTGTAAGTGCTTCAAGGTTACCCATTGTGGTAATGGCCGCAGCTAGATTTGCTTAAGAGGATCAGGAATGGACCACCACTAGCTTTGCGCACATTCCTTATTCATCAATCACAGTCTTAAGAAATTCTATTACACATTCGTCTTCTCGTGGCTCTGGCCTACAGTCACTTCTAAGCCGATGAGTGTAAAAACATCTCAAGAAACATACCCATTGATATATGACCCCGCAAACGTTATCCCCATACCCTCATCATCACCTTTATCGGCCGAAAGACTTCCAGTATTGAACATAGGGCTCCACCTGTGTACGACGCGATAAACGGATTCTTGACGATTTCTTCTTCTGGCACTCCACGACAATAACGATGTAGATTTCCCTATGATCTACAGAAAAATAACAAAAAGGAAATGTTGCATAGTTGTAAAAAATCCAACTTCTTACAAACTATCAACGGGCGCAAGGTTGCTTATCTGCTGCACCTGCTTAAGCACGACCACCTTTGATGGTTGGCACTTTAAACAGAAAGACTGGCCAAAGATTGAGAGTCACTCTTAAACGTTTCACCTCGTCAAAGATAAGGAAAAATGTAGACCTTGCAGGTGCCTTCTTTAAGTGCCTAAGAAATCTATGAAGAAAAAAAGGATTTCGCCTACAACTTTGTTTGCCTGGACAAAAACCTATTTCAACATAGAATACGTTTTTACCATTATGATGACATCCTAAGTCGTTGTGATCTCTAAACTTTGAAATGAAAGAAGTATACGCATTTCGAGAGAAGTGCATAGCTAGTACTTGTCCATACTAAAAGAAATATTTTTTTTACCTTATAATATAGTCCGATTTCAGGGTATTTTTTCTGTTAATCTACACATTGTTTACTATGCCCGTACGTTTTTATTTTGTTGGGTTTATAAGGTAAAAAAAAATATTATAAATTTACTCTTTTAGTACTTTAAATAACTGAAAATCGCAAAACGTACCGGCATAGTAAACAATGTGTTGATTACATGAAAAATAAATCCCTGAAATCGGACAATATGAAGAGGTAGAAATGAGTTACCTATTTCTCTTAGTATGCACGAGTAGCTAGTAAGTAAGTAGCTATGTACTGCTCTTAATACGCAGCGCTTTCAAATTCAAATCAAATTCAAATAGTTTTATTTTCAAAATAACAAGATGTAATGGACGTGTTACAAAAATGTTTTAAATTGTAACTTTAATCTAGACATAGTTAACTTTAGCCATCCCTCCAGCGTACCTAGTATATATGTTGGAAATTCAACTTTAAGGCTATGGGGTTCAGCGGCTGATATAGAGACCATATTTATCCTTCAGAAACGTGCTATTAGAGCTATATACGAAATGGGTCCCCGTGAATCTTTGAGAGATTTATTTAAAGAAATCAATATATTAACATTGCCATCCTTATATGTATTTGAAAATATAATGTATGTGCGTAAAAATTTACATAAATATAAGTTAAATAGTGATCACCACACTTTTAATACCAGAAATACAAATAGGATACCTGTACCTAGTTTCAGACTTGCGAAGACTAATAAGTCATTCCTAGGAAATTGTGTGCGTTTTTACAATAAAATCCCACAGCACATAACTGAGCTCACAGACGACAAATTCAAGTTGACTGTAAAAAACGTTTTAATAAAAAAAGCTTACTATAAAGTTCGACATTAGAAGATAAAGATGCTTGGAATACTCCACTTCAGGCAAGCTGTCTCTCTGCCACCCATAAAATGTAATATTTGTAGTACCTAAGTAGAAACATTGTAAACATCTATATAAAAAGAATGGCCCCGAGTTTCTTGCCGCTTCTTCTCGGTGGGCTCTATATATTTTGGAACGCGGCGGTAGAGTCTTTAAAGTACATTATAATGAAAAGTTGACGTTCATAATTGCGTCTTTGATGCCTAAATTGAATAAATGATTTTGAATTTGACGTTGACTTTTGTTGAAAATTGTGAAAAAAAAGCAATTATGTAGTTATATTATAATAAGATAATAATTTGATTGAAATACTTTTGATACGAGCTTATATTTTTTTGTAATAAATGCAGTCCAAGAGTTATTTTTAAAATAAGGAATTGACGGAACCTGCAAGCGCATGCTAGCAGCAGAGTTCACATTAGTAATTATTCCCTGAGTTTCAATCTGAAATTGTACGTGACCAGGAGTGGTTCTGCATTCCAAGAGTGTTTAGGTATCATTTGGATGTTCCCTTAGACAGTTAAACAAACTTTCCTTTCATCACATAAACATAGATAGTCAAACAGAAACCAGACCAAAAAGAAATTACTTTTACATATTTAATGGATAGGCAGCCATGGGAATAAATGACGTAGTGAAATTAACACAATAGACTCGTAGATATGAGAAATTACTTTCCATTCAAACAAGCATATACCTACTAACAAGCCAGCTGAGCAACAGTAATGGCGTTTATGAAAGGTTAAGTAGTTAACTTGATGAGTTTGCATTAGTGATACTTGTTCAAAGATATTTATTGGTTATTTGTATGATTGAAGGGCTTTAAGGTTTTGACAAGGTAGCTCTTGAAAATATCACGTTTTATTTTATGCAATAAGTAACGATTAACTTATACCATGCAGTACATATGAATGAGCTTGGGACTTGGAAATATTGATTGAAATACACTAGCTTGACTTCTTCTCTGATGTTCTTGTTGTCATGTAAGCAGGGCAATACAGTAACATGTTGCCAACTTTAGTAATGAGTATGATAATTATATAGACATACTATGATTCTGTTTCATTGCGTTTGATATGATTCGAAATCACCGGTTATATTTGAAATTATGTATCTACTCATCATGTTTTCATAACAAATGAGTATATATAGGATGTATACGCAAAAATAAACAAGGAGGATGTCTGTAAATAGAACTGTGTAAATAGGACGAGTTCTGTAACTTGAAGTAGACCGCGAGTTGCTGAGCTGTTTGTCGCACGGTCACAAGTATACTAAATGATACAATTGATGATGATGATGATTGGGTGATAAAACACCCAAATTGGACATCTTGAAAGACAAGATTTTTAAATCAATGAAATGCTATATATAATCGAAATAATTTATTCAATTTAGGCATCAAAGACGCACTTATGAACGTCAATTTTTCATTATAATATAGCGGCAAGACACTCGGGGCCATTCTTTTTATATACCTAGTTGTTAACAATGGCTACTACAAAAATTTCATTTAAGGGTGGCTTGGTGGTGGTACATAATATCAGCTTCAAGCTGTTGACAATTAAAGACTGCAAGAGCGGTCCGTGTATGTTGTTCACTGGCTAACTGCTCGAGCAGTCCGTGTATATCTGCTCTTATTGTCCTCTCCAGTACGGACGTCTGACATCGACCAAACTGCCAGCCCTACAGAAAAATATTCATTATAATAAACATTTTCATTTTTTTTTCAAATAATTCTGTTCTCAATTTCAGGGTTCAGCCTGGGAGATGAACTGGGCTTCGAACAATCACTTACCAACTTGGACCCCAGCAGAAGAAGATCCGTTAGTGTGAAGAGTGGACTCCCGCCGAATCTAGTAGGTGACACCTCGCGGACAAACACGAAACAAGAGGTATTGTTCATGTTCGATTAAATATATTGTTTATATGTAAGTATGTATAGTAATGTAATAGCAGTGGTAATTTATATTCATGTCAGAACATGAGTATGAAACTGACATGAATATAGAACTAAACGAGAGAAGAGAACATTTTTGGTTTTTGCAATAAATGCAACATTGCAAAAAGATTTCTCTTGAAATAGTTATATGAAAAATATTAAAATAGTAAATTTAAAATTTTACAAAACTTGAGAGCCTTTTCATTTAGCATTCGAAAATTATAGAAATACCTACGTGACCATTATCACAACCAAAAATAAATAAAAAATATTTGTAGCCTGTTTTACGTAACTGGACTTCTATTATCATTTCTTATTATCAATTAAATACTTCTTATACAAGACAGAAGTATTTTATTTATTATATGAGCATGTTAATAAGAGGGGATTAAAATAAATGTCCGCAAATCGTCACTCATCGAGGCCGTTATGAATGTATTGCTCAATGACGGACCAAACTGAATCACTGGCTCCCAAACCTGAACAGTTCACATGACCTTAAAGATATTAGACTGTAAACCACAAATTAGATAAAAAAGATACGAATTTATTTCTATGTGGTTTTACAACATATCGCAGTGTACACGATTATTATCAAACAATCTTTAGAAATGTTTGCAACTTTAATTCGCAGTGTTATATGAAAATACATTGGTAATCTTCTTCTTTTTATCTATTAATATAATAATGCAGTAGAACTGTTTGCGAATGAGTTATGAAGTAGTAGGAAGTACTGCCACCATACCTACCTATTTCTACCTTTGCTACAATTTCTTTTTAATTTTAAGTGACGGTATAATCACGAGGCTCGCCTGGTGTTAAGTATAACAGATTTCGTCACAAGTGGTTAACTGCTCTGCGCCCGTAACCCTGAGACTTTGTTATGAATTTGTTAAGTATCCATGAGCCTAGGATTTAGCTGGCACCCATACCTCCCCATCAAACGCGAACATTACTGATTCACGGTAGAAAATTAGAAATAGTTATGGTGGCAGCAGAAGCGCTCGTAGCGGAGCTCGACTTGGCGATCTTAACCGATTAGCAAGTTAAGCAACGCTTGCTGCGGTCAGGAGTTGGATAAGTGTGTGCTAGTGGCATTATTCAACTGAGCGCTTCCGTGCTTCGGAAGGCACGTTAAGCCGTTGGTCCCGGTTGTTTGTCTCCTTTCTCTGAGAGGAAGGCTCTAGTCCCAACAGTGGGAACAAAATGGGCTGATTATGATGATGGCAGTGGGTACTTCTCCGGACGAACTTATTCACAAAGAGTTCCAGTGTGACAGAAACAGTTACAGAATGAATACGACTAAGTAATCTAAGTATATTGTTTCTGGCGCCTGTGATACAGCGTCACATAGCTTTATACGTTTCAAAGTTGAGCCTGACGCGCGCTACGCTTGTCACAAGCCATTAGCAGTAGCTTATGTTTCAAAGTATCCTTCAGAAATTAAAAGTTACACTTTACTGTTTGGAAACAAAATCTGACACTTTGGAAGTGGTGATCAAGACAAAACACTGGAAAAGACATCCAGATTTGGAGGATGTATGATGCAATGGTTACATTTACTACATAGATACTTACTTCAGGGCTATCTCAAGGCCTATTACAAGATAAAAACACAAAAACGGTAACAGTTAATGTACCACATGAAAACATTAACGTTTTGCGGTGAATTGACATTCAGAATTCCAAATGTGGAGTACCTACTCATTTTTATTGGTCCGATAACCTTATAAAGATGCATGATTTTCTCTTTTCGTAACTCTAAGATTACTTTTAAAAGGATTGTGTTAAAGTATTGTTGAAATTCAACAAGCATTGACATCGCTAGAGATGTATTGACGGATTAAATTCCGATAGTGAATCTGTTTGTTTGGACTAGTAATAAATACCAGTACATTAGAATTGTATTATTATTGTACTTATTGTATTGTGTTTGTTGAAAACAAATTGTAAGTGTTATTAATTTTATTTTGGCATGTATTAGTGATAGTATTTATTATTTTGTATACATGCACAGATATGTCACATTGTAGACGTAACACATTAGCAGTATATCACATTAGAAGTGTAGTTTAACGTGTGCAAATGAAATAAAGCACAGTCATCATCATCTCGTCCAACGGCCTTGTTAGCTCAGTTGATATTGACCATGCCTTCGTAAGCGCGGGGTACATAGTTCGACACCTGGCATGTCCCTGGGTAAATATTTGGATGTTTGTTATGCGGCAATGTGTGTCTATGCCTCCCATAGCACATTGTATCTTAGTGTGAGGGTATGAGTCTGTAAATGTTAATCAATTAACACTGTGTCCGTCCAGCGGTGTCAAAGGTTTTAACCAACCTCTATATAACCTCCTATTTATTTCCCAACCGTTGGTAAATGGCGGTAATTTTAGTTTTGAACATGCCAAGCAGTTCCTGGAAATTAAGCCAACATCTGTGCAATAAATGGCCCTACAATTATAAAACCATTCTCTTTGGATAGGTTAGCGGACAATCAACTGTAACCGTTTTCAGATTTTTTATAACAATATATCCATGTTATCAACCTGTATATTTTTTTACTTTTGTAAGTAGTACAGAATATCCTCTAGATACACACATCAAAATCTTAGCGCTAACGTACGTACTCGTACTTTACAAATAACACGAGTTATACATGACCCATGAGCGGTTTTCTCACTACCTATATGTTATTATAGGTAGTGAGATCTATATGTAGAGTATCTATATGTTATTATATATACAATATAATTAATGACTACAAAAACTGTTTAAAATAACGTAGTGAAATTATTACATCCTAATTTTGTTGTCCTATTCATTGGGTGGTATTTGGTGGTTTAGAAGAAATTTGATGTTCGGAATACATTTGTATCAAAACTAATTTAAGCGTCTATAGAGTTCTATCCTCTCTGACAAAATTTAAGCATATTTTATGAACATCTTGGCCTTGATCTTTGATGAAACTATTTATTAAATCAGTTAGTGTCGATTAAGTTTCACGTTAGGAATGCTAATGAGTCGACTTTGGGTCGTACATCTGCCGAATACTCAAATGTGGGAGAAATATTCACATGACGTCACCGAACTATATACGAAAAAAATTAATACCGACTTCCATTCTATTCAGTTATTGGAGTGTATCTCAAAAACTACTGGACCGAATTTGATGAAATTGATGATAAATGTGACCACACGGGAAGCACCAGCTTTCAAAAAAAAAAAGAATTTTGAGTATCGGTTCACACAGTCGAAAGTTATGAGGTAAAAAATATACAGTCAAATTGAGTACCTCCTCCTTTTTTTGGAGGTCGGTAGATAAATAATACAGCAGAGTCTAAGTTTATGTTAGGGGAAAAAGTCACAGCAAATTAATTTATATCCCCAATAATCTACAAGTTCATTGTGTTTATATTTAATGTACGGGTAATTTGTAATGTATGTAGTCTTGCACGAACCGGTCGCTGAACTGCGCGCGACTTTGAGTTTTTTTTTTACATCACGCCAATTAGTAAACTACATAACGTATTTAAACTTACATTCATTATAACTTTATAATAACAAGATAGGATTAACGTGTGATTTACTTGTTGTCGACATTCATTACATAGTTGAGATAAAGTTCAATTTGTTTAATGTAATAAGTCTCGTCGATCTAGGAAGGCCTCCCCCATTCCTAGATCCGTAGCTCCTCTTGAGTAGAGTAAGTTCAATACCTTTTCTTTTATGCCTACACAGAATAAGTCATATGTCGGGAAGAGACTGCTCTGAGTCAAATGATTGCCGATTGTTACACCTCGCTATAAATTGTTTTAGCTAATAATAAGTTATGTGTGTTGTGTCTCTAAAAGTTTTATCTATCTATCAAACAAAAACTAAATTGTGCGCACTACTGCTTGGTGTCAAAATATCTGGTAATGCGAGTTGTCAAACAGTACAGACTTCTTCACAATCTTAATTCTGGTTAGCTAAGTCAAGTTAGCTGAAACTTACATTTTGAAATCGTTACTTCAGTTCTAATCGATATGTGTTTATAATTTCAGAAAAGAGGAAAACAAAATAGAATAATGATGCGACCGGTAGCACCACCCAACGTCCGCCCCAACCAGGCAGCCATGGACAAACTGACCAGCTTACACCGAAGAGTCTCCAGCACCATGCAGCCAATCATCGTCTCCGGACCAACCGTTGAATCACCAACTACCTTACCAAGGGCTGTACCAACTTTGACAATGGCGAAACCAATGCCGATGGGAATCCCAGCATTTAGACCTCTACCACCCAAAGAAGAACAACTGAAAGTCTTACCAATCACAGCGAAGACCCATTCCCCTCTTCAGATACCGCAGTCAAAAGGACCAGGACTCGCCTATCAAAGTGAGAATTACCCTCAATCACCCGACCAAATATCAAATATGGTGTCACGTATGACAGCAAATCAGTACGGTCAACATTACGCTCAGCAACACGGTCAGAATTACGGTCAGCAAAATCAACATTACGGCCAACAAAACCAACATTACGGCCAACAAAACCAACATTACGGCCAACAATATCACTATACCCATCCACCGACTAGGATCACCCCCACCCCCATAATAGTCGAACCCATCTACTCGATACCCACAACTGTGAACCCATTCGTACCCATGCCCATATCTGCACCCCCCGCACAAGCACTCTCAATCATATCCGCACCCGCTTTCAAGCCATTCAACACCGTCCAAACCAATCCTTCTTCTTTTGTAGATCCCGTTCCTCATCAGGTCCACGACATCGCCAGCAACTATGCGTACAATACTAAGAAAGTTGACGACTACAACACGATAACTGGCTATAGCGACGATACAGTCCTCAAGTTTAACAAAGAGGATATCAATGCTAAGATAGCAGAGATCGCTAAAGCTGGTAACATCTCCATGGAGGCAGTGGAAGCGGCGATTGCACTCAGGCAGCAGCAACTGTTGAACAAGTACGCGAACCTGCCGATTCCATCCACGACTACGACGACGACGACCACTCTGAAACCGGTCGTGTTCGAGCCGGAGCCTGAACCGGAGATCGTAGTTCCAGCTCCACAGAAGCCGAAAAGGTATTCTAAATATACTTAATATCCTATCTAGTGTATGATGTAGGTTTTTGTAGTGGTAGGACTTTTGCAGAGTAGGGGAAGTACCACACCTTTGCTTGGCTTATTAATAGCTGAGAGTCCACAGAAGATAAAACTATAAACCCATAGATAGGGGTTTTCTCCTTCTCTACGTATAAAACAGTAAATTTAACGCAATATCTATTATTCAGCTTTTTACTAGCATTAGATGACTGTGTTAGACCTATTGTCACTTAAGTTTTTGCAGTAATATTTTGTATTCGTTTTATTTTTATCTTGTGTATATACGTACTTAAATCTATGGGTTATACGGCTGAAATAAAGACTGATTATTATTATTATTAAAACAGCAATATAGCATACTCGTGACCTCAATTCCTTTAAAATTCAATTCCTTCTCGTTTTTAAAGAATCTTTAAGTGTTTTATAAAACTTTATTAATTTTTTCGTGTTTCGGATATCATGGTAGGCAGAAAAGGTAATAATAAGATAAGCCCTTGTTATATTTCACTACTCTTTTACGGTCAGTGATGATGAGATAGCAGGTGGGTTTTCCAACCAGGAAACAATAACATTTAGGAAAATATCCAAGTAGAGAAAAGGTTTGATCTGTGTGAACCCGTACAGTACAGATCCAGGAAAGGGTCCAATAGACGCGGGTGACTCGAGCTCCCAATGTGTTCAATTCACATTTCATAATATAAACAAATAAATAAAATTGAAGTTTTTGTTTGTAATTCCAAAGGTATGTAATGTGTGTCCCAATGTAAAAAAATATTTTTTATGTAATTACTGATTACATAAAAATGTCTTTCTTTTTTTCCGATTCTAACAGGACTTTCACGGACAGATAGCTGCTGTTGTTAAAAGGAGTAACATAAGGCAACATATTTTAGAAAAAAGTATACATAGCTCTGTCTCACTCTCTGTTGGTTACCTTATCGCGGCTAAACGGCTGAACGGATCGTTATCAAGTTTGGCAAGGTTATATCCCGGGGAAGCACGTATGATACTTTGCATCACCATCATCAATCACCACGCCGGTGAAACCAGGGTACAGTAATTTCATAATATAGCCGATCGTCCACCGCTACTAAACTATGCTATAGTTTAGCTTAGTTCACATATTTGAGCCAGTTCTTCACATGTGCAATCTACTGCAAACTACGCCAGCTTAAAGTAACCCAACTAAGTCGAAATAAATAATAATCGAAATAATAGTTATGTAGGCCGATCTGGCTACCACTATCGTAGTTCTTTAGCTTATTTATCGGTTGGACGGACGAAATATTTCTTAGGTTAGCTCAGCTTAGTTAACTGAGTTTGGTTTTCACTAGTTTAGCTGGCGGTGGACGATCGTCTCAAAACCATGTTAGATCTGACTTCGATAATGTACTTCTTACAGTAATTATTACTTGACGGCAATATGTGATCAATGTATGTTCGTAACGACTTCAATTTAAATATCCTTAGTGAATAGCTTTAGACTTGGGGGTCGTTATACGTCCCAGCTAATGTGTTCTGCACAAACGAACATGTGTTTTGTTTTCATAATGTTCACCGCACATTAGTAGCCGGTTTCTATTGAAACCTATCCATCGTTTACTAGAGATAGATTTTTGACACTATTTGTATAGATGTTAAGTTAAATATCTATCCGTAGTATGGAAAACTGTGTATAGTTTATAGAAACTGTCTGTTGAAAGGTGCACAATTTGACCATCTGATCTGATGAGTCTTTAACATAAAAGGCTAGTTAAAACCTAGGAACAAAACTACCTCACGAAAGCTTTTCTTTCGAGACCTAAATAATAAAAAAAAAACTAACATGTTCTATATTACCAGAGTACCAACAACCGGCAAAGTAATGAACGCGCCCCGAGAATACTACCCCGTTGGCTACGAGAAGAATTTCGACGACCATTTCCAGTCCAAGGTCGAGCTTCCAGACACCAACTTCCACTGTGGAGACCAGAAATACTTCCCTGGACTGTATGGAGATGAAAGTCTTGGGTGCATGGTAAGCCATTTTTTATTACTTGTAAAAACTACAATGACCATTTCCTGGCCACGGCCTAAAATAATTCTGAGTAGTGCACATTTGCACAGTCAGGCTTTCGTCAAGGGAAGGGAAGGCTAGTAGGGGCCAGACTAATAAAAAAACAATTCTGTTAATCGTGTTTTCTGGGGTGGGGACCAGGTTATCTGATGGCGGCCAGGCCTATTCCTGCTCCTACCTGGCTTCGCCAATGGTACTGAATGGAAATTAACAGCTTGCGTGTATGGTCTTGGTGCAGAGTAAAGTTAACATTCTCTTACTAAATCACCGAGTTCTCAGGCGAGCTGCCAGAGTCTAGCTTCCGTCGTCTAGCTAGAGATATATCTGAGCCGTAGTGTCGTGTAGTGGAGTCACGAAGGACTGGCTACTTCTATTTAATTTGGATTATATCCGCCAAAATACACTTTTGGCAAATCCTTTCTTGTTCCACATTGCAAATTCTGCTGGAGTAGCAAGCACCATCTTTGATTACATCATTGTTTGCCATCTTTATTTTGTTTTATTTTTAAATTATCGAATTCATCCCCAAAGTAGGATGTAATATTCGCTTACTCTAAACTCCAGGTGTTCCACGTTTGCGCACTGACTGATGACGGCCTCGTCATGAAGTCCTTCCTCTGCCCCGAGTCCACACTCTTCGACCAAACCATCCTCAAGTGCAACTGGTGGTTCTACGTCGATTGCAAGAACACGAGGAAACTTTACGACACCAACATCCCCGTTTCGAAGAGTTACCAACTAATGAAAGCATTGACTTTCTTCTCCTCGTACAAGAAAGAGATGGAAGATGGTAAGATTTTTTAATAAACGTTTCACTGATAACAAGAATGAGAAAAGAGAACTTTGGAGAATCCGTCTCCAAATTTTGAGATAATCTTGATTCGATTACCTTTTATCTCTTACTATGTGAGATTGACTTAAGCGAAGAAAACATTTATTTTTATCTTTTTGTATCATTGTAAATTGTGTTCGCAGGTAATTAAGTATTATAGTTCTTAGTTATTAAACACTAAGGGCCTGATAAATAAACTTAAAGTCGCATAAAGAGCTAGAGGGCTATGCTCGGGGTTTCTCTACGTGATCGAATCAGAAATGAAGAGATCCGTAGACGAACTAAAGTCACCGATAGAGCACATGACAAAAATAAAAAAATCTGTTATTTTTATGTACTTAGAATAAATAAAAACTCATAACAGGAGGAAACACACAATACATTTGCAGCCGAATCTTTACACAAATGAATCATCCTTGATAGTTTCGACATTCATAAACTTGTGAATATGTTGTTCACTATAGTTTATCACTTTTTGCACTTAAGTAATTAAGTTTTATTACTGAACATTAAAAAAGTTCAAATTCAAACACTTGCAGTAAGCGTTTTTTCTGCGATAAATAACCAAAGGGCCAAACGTTTCACACAGTTTGTGTCGCCTTGAAATCGTCTTGAAATTATTTCAGAAGCAGTGCGAGCATGGATCTCACGAGAAACTTGCCATGTCCATAAACCCATTTTCATTCACTATGGCTCTATCTACGATAACAACATCGTGGGATGTCTTTTACCCATAATAATAACTACTGAAATACCAATGTTACGAGTATTTTATAGACAATCGATGCTCGCGGTGCTGGTCTAGCATGAGTCCCAGTTCACGTCTATAATTATATTTGCGCTCCTGGAGGAAAGACTAAAAACGTAATACATATAAATAAATATTTTGGAGTAAGTCTAAGGACGGATCCCAATAATTTAACCTAAATGTAAAAACCACAGTTTTGCTTACTACCGATAGAAATTTGACATAACGTCCATACAAATAGTGTCAAATATCTATCTTTAGTAAGGTAAACCGGCGATAGATAGATTATTGGGACCGGCCATAAGTGACATGCTTTTAAAATATTTCTTTCCTTTCTATTCCAATATAAGGTGAGAAAAAGAAGTTAAAAATGTCGTCCTTTTCATAAATTTTATATTGATAATAGTACAGGCGCAACTCTTACTTCACGTCGAGTTGGGTGATAGTGATCTCTAGCAAACTACTCGTTGAATGAGGAAGTAGCCTAGGTATTAAGTACCGGTACCTAGGTACCTACAACACCATCCCCAATCCCAATTTCATCCAAATCTGTTCAGTTTATTTTTGTGTGATTAAGTAACAAACAACCACACATCCAAAGTTTCACATTTACAATATTACTAATTGACTAGTTGCACCGCGCGCAATGATCATGAAGAGTCGTGTGTCCTTCCCCGGGATATAATCTATCTCTTTGGAAAATTTCATTAAAATCCGTTCAGCCAAGAAAGCGTAACAAACGAACAAACAATCTCACTTTCGTTTCATGTTATTAGGTTAGTTGATATGATTGTAATATTGACTTTTATACCTTATTGTTAGTTTTGTAAGGATAGCCCAGCAGTAAAAGGGTCAGCTGTTGATTATAAGGTCACAGAATCTATCCCCACCTCGTGCTTGAGATTTCGGCGAAGGTAACATTGTGATGAAATTCGCAGCACATTCGTAGAGCACTTCTAGCTTCAGCCTGGTTAGCTAACAAGTTTAAAAATCTATTCTAAGCACCTCACTGATTCCGGCAGCTGTCCAGTTGCTGTTCTAGGTGTGATTCCAGGTCAAACACTAGCCTATCTCTATAAAGAGTTAAAAAACCTTTGGTTAGGTAGATTGTGGAGCTAAAACTTTGAAACCAATAACACTCACGAGCGAAGCCGCAGGCGGTTTTAGACTTTCAGATAAAACATTCCCTACATACTCTAAAGATGAAAAGATCCAATGGCGCTTGCATTTTAGTATATCTCACAACTTAACATATAACATAATCGAACACGGGCAAATTCTTAATAGAATATTTGCAATTACAGGTCGACCTACAAATCCAGAAGACGTCGTCGGTATCAAAGAAGCGATATCTATCCTAGAAAATCAAGACAACAGTAAAGCTCAGTCCAGTAATGTCCCAACCAATATACAAGTCATAACCCCACAACCACTTATAGATGAAAGACATAAGAACATCGAATTTAGTACTGAACCTTCTCCCGTTTACAAAGGTAGAAATCTAAATAACAGTAACAGAACCAACGCACAAAGAAACTTAAGCACTGACTCTAAAGCACAAGAATCTAATGAATCTGAATACCGATTAATCACTCTAAATGCTGATATGAAAATAAATAATAACACATCAGCAGAAAACTCTAATGCTTCCTCTTCTGAAAGTAACGAAAAAAAACACAGAAGACGAATGACACTTAGATTCAGCTCCACCACCAAAAAGCCTATTACTACTAGTACTGCTACTACTAATGCACCTTCTGTTCCTACTATCATTACTAGTAGACCTATAGAAGTGACTGAATCATCCGTTCAGATTGTGAAACAAGAAATTCAACCTATTGAAAATTTCTCAATTAAACAAGAAACGTTAACAGATCAGCTGGAAACTTCATACAAGGTAGACTTTTCAGAATTTCCAACCAATTTACCAGAAGTGAAGAGATTTTATAGATCAAGCGCAGAAAGACTGCACGAAGACAAAGAAATGGCTGTAGTCAATAATGAGAAAGTGCAAATAGTGAGACCTACGCCTATGGCTAAACTTGTAGGTCAGTTTGCTACTCCAGTAGCAACTATAGCCAAACTTGATGAAGCTGTTTTAGGAAAGACAAGAACAAAGAAAGAAGTTGTAACCGTAGTAACGCCTCAAAGATATACAAGTGTTGTAGGAAAAACGTAGTCAATTATAAATGTATTAGTCAATAACTAAATATAAGTGTCATACTGCCTCTTAACTTATTTATTTTCTCAAGTACGTGAGTAGGACAATGTACGCGTATTTGCTCAATTATGGTTTTTAGTCTAGTTGTTATTCAGTCAAGTGATATTACGGTGTATGTTTAGTTGTAGATATTAAAGAAAAACTTCCTAATTTTCTTAACAATTTGTTTATTTAACTGTTCACCTACATTATGATAACAAAGTGTTGATTAAGTTAGTAAGAAAAGTAATTTAAGTTGCTAATACTTACTCAAAAATTTAACATATTGTGATGGCGATTAAGAATTTTTAGTAATGTCATCGTGCAAGTGTTGCGTCACTTAAAATAATCATGTAATCTGTTTAGTAAAGTAAATGTAAACAAATACGAACGATAAAATTAAAATGTATAAAATAAAATGTACCGAATGAAAATTTTATTATTTTTTAGTTGATTTCCCTAAACATACTAATAACTTTTCACATAATAATGGACCGATTATAATAATGCCAGCTGCGGTTAAAGCCGTACATACACTCAAGCAAATCATTGTACTAAAATGACAATTTACAATGTGAAATAATCTTTTCGTACTTTACTAAAATTTGAAGAAAAACTTACGCAAGATATTATTATACAAAGGCGGAGTAGATGTTTGTACAAAATTAGAACTTAGAGCTATTACGTTTCCTATATTGTATAATCATGTAAAGTTAAATCTACTGTAGGTGTAGATATGAAAAGGGTATATGGCTTAGATGTGATAAAATGAATTGATACAAACTAGGCAGTTAGCCGTGGAACCTAAGCTCCCCAAAATTTTGCAGCATGTGTAAGTAATGAAAAGCCTTCAGTACTTCAACCCGCAATCAGAGCAGACAGCCACGGCAGGACAAGCGCATTTCCTCTCCAGGAGCTTTCTAGTCAGTATGGGCAAACAGACCAAGACCGTCGCCGCAGTGACCAGACTGAGCAGTGATATGCAGATCATGCATACACTTGTCTTGAACTGTTCTGGAACAAGAAATAAGAAGTCCTTTACTTAAAAGTAAAATGAGTAATACCATTATATAATAATAGTCATACCATACATTATAAAGAACACTGATGATAGAAGGAAACGTAATATATGGTAAGTATTTTGTTCACTAAACCGTACCTTCTGCTAAGGTTCGTTGCTCACGATTTCACTTCCTTTTAAGATGGTGTAGAAGGTACATATCTCATTGGTCCTAGCACATATTCTATATCGTTTGTAATATTTTTATTATAAGAAGTGATTTAAATGTTATGATTTTTAGTAACTTTTAGAAACATAATTATCAAATTTTTTGACCGACCATTCTAAAAACTTTATAATTTAAATAGTAACTTCTATTAAGGAATTTACAACCGTTACAAAATTGGATGTCGAAGACGCAATTTAAGCTTTTACTCTAAATCTATCAATGAATTCAACATAAAAACAAAAGTTAAAACACATAATATATTTTATTTAACTTTTTAAGACTTTTTCTGGCTAGATGACATACATCTTAACAATTTATCACAAAACAAAGGACCACAAGCTATACATCCCACCGCTAATAGAGCTGTAGCTAAAGTCATACAAATCATTTTGAAGAATATAGATGAAATAACTCCAATTAACTCTTATTGCCAGGGGTTTCACATTTACAATCAGGTTTCAACAACTTTGTTGCACAGTAAGGTATAGCAACAACCAACGCTGTTGCAGTTAAGATTGACAGCAGTGTTACACACACCATAGCCTTTTGACCTGAAACAAAATACACCATTGATAACAAACACACAGAGCGCTTACTATAATATTGTGATCAATAGAAATATTTAAATAACCGAATCTAAACTTAGCGTTACTGACATCACAGCTCCTAATACAGAAGAATATAATAATATCACAGACTAATATATTTATTGGTAAAACGAAACGACACCCTAATTTTAATGACATTGAAAGCGATAAAAAAAATGAAACCAGTGTCAATAATAAACAAAATTTAATTAACAAAACAATATTATACTACATTACTTTTTATTTTTCTTCTTATTCTTATTCGAACAAAAACATAAATAATTTTCTGTAAGCACGGGTCCCAACAAGCACAGAGCTAAAAAAGCCACAAGCGTACAACAATTGACACAAATCATTTTTGTTCTAAATCAGAATTGTGCCAGCCCAAAGATGATTCAAACGGTGAAAAGGAAGAAAAATGATTTGCTTACAAAGTTGATTGAAACGATGTTCACAGCTTAAGGCTGAAATCAAGGGTAATAGTTGTAGAAAAGCAGGGGCACTTCAGTTTCGAAATCCTCTTCAGGCATAGAGAAAAGCAGGCAAACAATGAAGATGCGAATAACACACCAGCCTTACAACCGCCTCGCACAGGATCTGAAACAAAAATCGAAGTACATTGGGAAAACGATAAATTAATTTAAATAATGTAAAAGTTGCTTATCTTTTGCGGATTCCTTCTCACAATTGAACACAATTCATATATATTATTTTAATCCGCAAACACATTTTGTAAACGGTTATTTTGGTTATCCATTACTTCAATTGTAATATTGCTGTTTATACAAATTTTACTGCAACGAAATATATTAACTAAAAAGTCGTATCGCACTTTATTTATGTTCGATTTTTTTTGGATAACATCTTAAAGGTATTCAGGTTCCAAACTAGACAGAGCCTGTAATATCGTAACCTGATGAACCATACATAGGTACCTATATACATACTCAAACCTAGACACAGGTCAAACAGACTTAAGATAATGTTTGGTATGTCCGGGGATCGAACCCGAAGCGGCTCAGGAAGTAAGGTTGATATCAACTGCATCAAAAGTCCCCAGTCGAATAAAATAGAAATACTTATAATGAAATAGTCGAAAGAATCAATTAACCAACTGTAGCACAAACAGAATTGTGGACCAACATAAAAATCAAATCTATCAAGTAAACCACAGATGAAAAACTACAATAATAAAAAAAATACTATATTTTCAATAAGTAGGCCAACAAACACGAAACACATAAAAACTATCTAATTAAATGTGTTCACAATTAGATTTATTTACGATAATATAACTATTTTGCATATTAATCAAGGTACTGATATTTACCCAGATATATGTTCAGATAGGGCAAAGTGACATATCCATAGCGTTATTAATTATCAATGTCTAAAGTGTTATCGTGCTTGCTGGTAAAGGAGTACATGATTAACTTTACCAAAAAGTCAAACTCATGGATATCTAGGACAATCAGTTGCGATTAGACAAGAGGATCGCTGGCTTATGGGTGAAGCCTAAAGAGCGTAGCCGTTTTAGTTACATCAGAATGGGATCCTTAGATTGTGGTATTGGTGAAGTCAATCATGATTCAAAGCACTGAGGGCACTTACCAGTCACTGCTGCTTCACTTGTCAAGAGTTTGAGACTGCAGCGAGCACAAACTGTATCCTTAGACGCCGAAGGACAATCCTGACAACAAGATGATCCTAGCGACGTTCCACAGTAATTTTACACTCATATTGAAATAAAAACACAAGAAAATTTTAATTTACAAAGTTTTGCTGATGACAGAAGTTGTTCAGTGAATTTCTAAATTTAAATTTTCTTGTTATCCTTGACGTTGAGTTTATGGAAGAAAAGTAAAGAGTTTTTGTTTAAAAAGTTTATTTTAAATAGTCATAGAGTCGTAGTTTTTAATGAACATCTAGTTTCTGCATACTTGGACACGTTTAAAACTGTATCTTATCAACTGAACAGTACTTACAGATATAATGGAAACCATTTTTATGTTTAAACCTGCAAAAACAACTTGTGAAGTTACTTGGCAAATATACTCAAAAACCAATAATTTTGAGCCTAAACACACGGCGTATTTTAAACGCGCAGACCATGTTTACGGCGAGACTATTTCTCGACTGAATCTCGTTTGAAGTGCGTTAACGCGCGTGATCTGCGGCGTTTCAAATACGCTGTGTGCTAAGGCTCTAAGGGTGATGAGCGCTGCTCATAACTTCCGTCTTGTCCATCCCGTAATTGCCCGAGAGAGCAAAGCATCTTTGCTTTAACTTGCCTTTTTTACCTAAATTGACTTTCGTCTGTCCGTATGTTTGTCAGGTTGTATGTTGGTTTTTCTGAACAGATCGCATTTTTTCAACCAATGTTGACGAAACATGCATGTTCAGCTATGAAATATAATTTTTAGTTGTTGGTTAAATATGAATTCGGAGAAGGTAATTTTCCTAAAAAGGGGGAAGTTCGCTGCTGCGCTATGATCACCGACCGACTGATTTGGATAAACTATGATAAACACTTTAGGTACCCGACTTTTAAGAGGATATTTAAATAGGAGCATAATTAGTTTACTATCATTTACTATTAAGTTAACATAGATTAAAATTTAATAATAATAAATAATTTTAATTTCGTAGACATCATGTTGACGTCTAGGAGTCCACAACGGTGCGATTCCGATACTACTGTGTGGAACCGGCTGCCACTTGAGATGTTTCCGAACAGTTACTTGGGAGCCTTCAAGAAAAGAGCTTATTCCTTCCTCTAAGGCCAGCAACGCATCCTCGAGACCTCTGGTATTGTGAATGTCCGTGGGCGACGGTATCGCTTACCATCAGGTGAGCCGCCTGCTCATTTGCCAACATATACCCTAAAAAATTAAAAAAGATGGCGACTGCATTGAGCTCCGAATTTTCTGAATCGCGGTAACGAGATTTAAATTAGTTCCACCGCATATTGCAAATTGTCGCTACTAAGACTGTGCTCGCGATTCTACTTTTCGCAGAACTACTAGTTTTAAAGTATGAAAAAAATAACTATAGACTGAACGCAAGAATTGTATATACTAGCGATTGCCCGCAACTTTGTTCGCGTAGTAGGCTAGGCTTTCGGCCTCGCCATAACCTCCCATCTTTTCTTGATTTTTCTTTTACAAGAATTTGTAAAAAAAGAATCAGCGAGATTGTTCCAAGATAATGCGGTCAAAGCTGTTCAATAGATGTCGCTCCGTCCCCATACGGCGGTTATAATTAGATAGAGAGTTAAAATTGTATGCTCGGACGTCGAGGCTCGGTGGCCTAGTTGATCATCGTGTCTGACACGGATTGTCGGAAGACGCGGGTTCGATTCCCGTCCGATGATGTGAAATTTTTCTCTTTAAAACTGCAATGTTTGAACAGATGTTTGTTTCTCTTTCACGCCGAAACGGCTGGGCCAATAACGGTATGGAGGTGGATGGTACGGAGGTAGATCATGCGCTAGATTAACACCATGAATAAGCTTAATGTTCTTGGGCACAGCATAGACAAAATAACAAGCTCCCTTCTGTAATCTTGCTCTCCGCCTACGTCAAGATCGCAATAGTGAATAATCTTCTATCAATAGATGTCAAACATGTGACAGTTTCTGATAGCTTAGACAAAAGCACGTTATGATTTTGACAGCTAAGATACACTAGGGCTACGTTCCGGGAAGCGCCGTCAACGCTCACAGCTGTCACGCCCCGGTTTAGCGTTCCGCTTAGAATTAATGCATGCAATGTTCAACCCAAGCGGAACGGTTACGCGGTCACGAAAAGCGCGGCAACTTTTCTGTCAAAAATCGATAGACTCCTATACATTTGATGCTTGACAGTGACAGCTCGTAATCGACCGCGAAAACCCACCTACGATCTGCGAGCGTTGTGAGCGTTTTCGGTGACGTCATCGATCATCATCGATGACGTATCGAGTTCGCTCACAACATTTCATATCCTGCAACTACGTTTCAAAGTTCTACATTTTTAAAGTCATTTTACGGGTTACGTACAGTTCCTAATAAATTTCTAGGTTGGCGTGAATGCGTCCACACCTTTCATTGTGCTTTTGCTGAGAAGTCAGTCGTATTCAACGATTGTATGCACGGACTGACAAGTCCGTACAGAAGCATCTTTCAAAGATGCCTTTTTATAAAAGCTTTTGATTAAAATCACATATAAATATGATTTTAAGATATAATAAATGTGAAAGTTTGGATGGATGGATGGATGTTTGTTGCTCTTTCACTCTCAAACGGCTGGACCAATTTTGATAAATGTTGGTATGGAGTAAGATAAGGCGCTGTATTAATACATAGAATACTTTTCATCATCATCATCATTCATCACCACGCGGGTGAACAAGCTTATTATTATTGGGCACAACATTGACAAAATAACAAGCTCTCCGCCTAAGTCAAAATCGTAATAATGACAATCTTCTATTAATGCATTTTTGTCAAACATGTTTCAGTTTCTGATAGCTTAGTCAATTGTATTTTCTCGAAAGTGATTTAGCATACACATACTTTGTTTTTATTTGTATCTTTTTTGTTATTCTTTTATGGCATAGGTTGGCAAACGAGCAAGCAGCTCACCTGATGGTAAGTGATACCGTCGCCCACGGACATCCGCAATACCAGAGGTCTCGAGGATGCGCGGCCGACCTTTAAGGATGATAAGAAGGAAGAGATAGAAGGGGTGAGGGTGGAGGGGGAAGGAGAGGGAGATCGGGGAAGGAGGGAATCGGACCTCCGGAACCTTCCACAAACCAATAAAATGCAATAGCAAGCTATGTTACTTAACGTCGGTGTTATATGTGGGAGTGTGGTACTTCTTCGGTCGTGCCGGCCCCATTCTGCTGTGGGGTTGCAGGGTTTGCGCCGTGTAGCCGTAGGCCGTAGTAGAATGATTTATACTTGATTTCGTTGAATTTATAAATTATCGTATGCAGTGCTACTTATGTCACTAGTATATTTTAATATTAATCTAACTAAATAAAACTATAATGATGTTAAATAATTTAGATAATAATATAAATGAGATATTTATATCAACTAGCTGGTGCCCGCGACTTCGTCCGCGCAGGATTAGTACTTCGAGTAGCTTATTATCTTCTTCAAGGCCATATCTATATTTATACCTAAAGGTCATAATATATTTACATTGTCAAACGAAATTACTAGTTACTAGTTTTACTAGATACTAGTTTATAATAGTATTTTAAATAATAATATTAGTAAATAAATCAGTAAACAGTAATAATAAAACACAGTACCTACGTACATGCAAACATAATAATCATCACGGAAAAAACTGTCTTTATATTTCATCGCCCTTGACGATATTTATGTTACATTTCATCACCCTTGACAGTCGTCGAGCACTTCTTGTGTATCGGCTGTCAAAACGTGCTTTTGACTAAGCTATCAAAAACTGACTCAAACTTTGACAGACATGTCATCATTACGATCTTATCGTAGGCGGAAATCTCGTTGTTTTGTCAAATAATCTGCTTTTTCACCCTCGTGGCGATGGATTTTGATGATGATGAAAAGAATGCTATGTGGTAATTCAGCGCCTCATCTACCTTCAAATCAAGTTTCATTAATTTGGTACAGCCGTTTGAGCGTGAAAGAGCAACAGACATCCATCCATCCATCTAAACTTTCACGCTTATATTATACTAGCTGCGCCCTGCGGTTACACCCACGTGGTGATGGATGATGATGATGAAAAGTTTCATCATAATTGGTACAGACGTTTGAGCGTGAAAGAGTAACAAAAATCAGCTATTCATCCATCCATCCATCCATCCAGACTTTCACATTTATAATATTAGTGGGATTAGTGGTTTTGTCTATGATGTGCCTAGAATAATCCGCTTTTCACCCTCGTGGTGATAGATTATGATGATGATGAAAAAATCCATTGTGGTAATGCAGCAAAGTCAAAGTTAAAGACAATATCATTTATTCAATTTAGGCATCAAAGACGCACTTATGAACGTCAATTTTTATTATATTGTACTTTAAAGACTACCGCCGCGTTCCAAAATATATAGAGCCTACCGAGAAGAAGCGGCAAGAAACTCGGGGCCATTCTTTTTATATAGGTGTTTTTACAATGTTTTTACTTAAATACTAGAAATATTAGCTCCAGTGTGTTGCCTTACAAAAGAGAACATAATAATGGTATCAGTAGAGCAAGACACGCTACACTTTGACATCTTAGTACACGAGTAGATAGATCCTGGAGTGATCCATCTAAACATTCGCATTTATAATTATTATATTTATCCCACTGTATATATTATATATCTCACTAATATTATAAATGTGAAAGTTTAGATGTATGTCTGGATGTTTGTTACTCAATCACGGCAGAACAGCTGAACGGATCTGGTTAAAATTTGGCACAGTGATAGATTATAGTCTGGAATACCACATAGGCTACTTTTTATCATCATCATCATCATCAACATCCATCACCGCGCGGGTGAAAAGGCCATATACTCTTGGACAAAGCATAGACAAAATATTAAGATCTCCGCCTACGTTTAGAACGTAATGATGTGATGACTTATTTTATGTCAATAGAGTTCTGTCAAAGATGTGTCAGTTTCTGATAGCGTAGTCAAAGATATTATCATATCTTTGAGCGTAGTCTAAAGCACGTAAAGCACACAACGATTTTGACAGCTCGATACACTAGACGTCTTGACGTGCACGGCGATAGAATCGGCATGTCATCCATCTTTGTTGTTCGGCCGATTGGTAGTCGACCGATTCCGCCATCACCACGGAGGTGTAGTATTGAGTAAATCGCCCTCAATACTTACCCGTTATTTTTAAACACAACATAACAAATTATTTCGCCTATTATATATCCTCAAAGGGGTAAGCAGCGGTATTTTAATAGCATACTTTTCCTCATCGACACCATCCATCACCACGGAGGTGAGGCGGCGCGGTAACATCAGTCTAGCGGTCTTGAGTGAATCGATACTTTTGCCTTTATAATCCTCGAACGGATAAGCAGCGGTGTTTTCTACGCCTACGTTTCGCCATATATGTTTTTGGTCATGTGATCATGTAACAGGGGGCGAGCCTATTGCCATCTACGGGGCACTGTTCCAGTCTCCGGACTGTTATTGAGAAAATCTGTCTTTCTCAGAAAAACCCAATAACTGTCCAACCCGGGGATCGAACCCATGACCTCGAGGTTCCTAAACAGCACTTCCACCACTACACCAAGACCAAGCGAGCGAAGCCGTTGGCGGGTCAGCTAGTAATATTAACTATATATATATACATATATTGAAATCATTTGTACAAATATTAGACTGAATTAATTATTTGTTTATTTATGTTCAGCATTAGACGTTCTACGGCTGAGTTGATTATGATGATTTGACCATACCCATTTTTCTGTATTAAAACTAGTAAAAGTATATTTCAAAAACAGACTATTTATTCCCATGACACTATTTACTAGACTTAATATGGACAGACGACCGTTTTGGACAACACGGGCTTTTGCATACTGGCGACGGCGATTGTGGCGACTTCTTAGGCCCGTATGCGTTCAAAAGTATGGGCCCGCAAGTTATGCAACTAACAGCCAGCAGTGCAGTGATACAAGATATGCACACGATCATGGCTCCTACTTCTTCTTGCTGAAGCAGTCGAGGAGCTTGTGAATCTCGAACCGGCGGTAGCAGATTGGGACGCACGCGAGGACCGTTGCTGAAGCGATCAGGGCATATAGAGAGAGGCAAATCATTTTTTTATGGTGCGATATTGAGGAAAGCCACTTTGGTGTCTGTTGAAGCAGCAATGCTCTTGGCTAACTCTCTGAAACAAGAAAAGAAAGACTTACATTTATAATAACAGTGGATTTATATTTAACTAATAACTGACCTCTGACATCGATATCCTAACCTAAGATCTTATAGCGTATATAAGCGATCGTGACTTAAGTCTGCGCTCAGCCTTACTTGGTGAGATTGGGTTCAAAACTCTGCATATGGTGTACTAAATGAGAATTATTGGTTGCAGCAAATAGGCCAACATATACACGCGTGTATACAGTAAGTTGAAGAGTACCTCGCAGTTACTCTAGCCATATAATAGAAATTAAGTGAAGAAAATTTCGCATTATTTACGGGATAGTTACCACGTATGCATGAGAGGAGCAGCACTAAAAATAACTGAGAGATATCAAGACTGCATCTCCCAGCACCAGGCAAGGAAAGAGGAAATTAACTTAAAAACTTATGTAAGCTAGCTGGTCAATATTTGCCATTTACGAAAGTTACGATTTAATAACTTTTCATGTGACTTAAAAGTTATGATAAACTAGATGTTGTTTGTTTCAGTTTTATTTTCTTTTGTAAAATTAATGTTAGTTTCTTTATAAATTGTGTTTTTTATTGACAGTACCTACACCCCATCCAACACCACCTCATCAACCTCAATAAAATATAATGGTTGTGTTGCACTAGTAATAAAATTACGCAAAATAACGATCTTTATTCACTAGGCGCTTACTGGTATTTACCCTTGGCGACATTACGGAGATTTCAAATAGAACAGCCAAATGTATATTAGGTACCTCTGTATATTATTTTGGTTTGTAAAGATACCTGATTAGATAATAAGAGCCTAGTATTAAACTGACATTAGGTACTTTTTGATTATTTATTATGTAATAACAACAATAATAAAATGCTGAGGAACAGTCCTTGGGCCAAATATTCTTTGGGTAAAAAGTAATTGGTCAAAACATTCAGTTGGTTTAGCATTCATAGACATAAAGTTATGTTGGCGTAACGTTCGTGGGTGAAACGTCCTTTTGGATGAAAAGTACTCGTACCTACATGGTTTAACGATTATGTTTACCATAGGTTCATGGACCAATCGACCGTTGGCAAAACGTTACACACTCGGGTGAATGTTTACACACGTCTAAAAGTGTTTATGTACATGACAGGACTGGCAAATGCATATTTAATTACGATTTATAAAAGAAAGCAAATACAGGATAAAAATCAGAAGAATGAATGAAGACTGACCTTCGACTTGGTAGAATTTCTTGAACATATACCTATTCTCATGCTAGGCCGAATATTGTTGAGGTGCTAACCCCCAAACTTATCACATACGAATATCAACACCGAATACAGGATAACTATGAATAGTTTGTAGAAAACATTATGTTTTTTTAGAATAGCACATACAATTTTAATCCATGACAATTTTTAAGTGACAGTATGTGGTGACAGTTATATTGACATCACTGAATTAATTTTTTGACAGGAATTTTAGTAAATAAAGAGTATTGATTTCAATACTGATAGAAACTCCACAGAATTCGCACTATTAATATCTATGAGAAACTCATTAAGTAAGATCTCTTGTACGAGAACCCCTGCCTCGCCGTCGGTATTATTATCCTATAAAATACTTGCAACGCACGTTCTTACGTGAGCTGTTTTGCAATACAATAGGTGAAATGAGTGAAACATTCACAGATCAAGGGTGACCAAGCTGTGTGTGTCCGTCTTGGTAGGCACTGTAGCACTGCTAAGAGAGCGTTACTGTTTTAAGCTGAAAACACACAGACATTAGAGGCGGTCCGGAGGCGAAGGCATGCCAGAGACGGTTTTTCTTCGTTGTTCGAATTAGTATGAAAGAATACACACACACACAACGCACCGCAACCGCTCCGAATTGTGTGTATAGTTTTCAAACTTATTCGAAAAATACCTACAGGAAAACCGTCTCCGGCATGCCTCCGCCTTTGGCGTCTGTGTGTTTACAGCTTTAAGGTATATTGTATGAGACATTGGTACAATTATGTGTTCATAAGTGTGCACTGCTACGGTAAAGTTATCTACGTTACTGTTGCAGTGCAGAGTAAGACAAGAAGGCACATTTAATTATTGAATACTAGCTGTGCCCCACGGTTTCCCCTGCGTGGCGATGGATGACGATGAAAAAGTATCCTCTATGTAATTCCAGCGTCTCATCTATCTACACAAAAAAATTCATTAAAATTCATTCAGCTGTTTTTGCCAGAAAGAGCAACAAACATGCATACACACATTCGCGTTTATAATATTAGTCGCATAATATATTTATTACATAAACGTGAATACGTGACTTTACTCATTCAAAACTTTCATTGAATAGCGTGTGTTTGGTAAAAAACACATGAATTCCTCGATGTAAGGCGAGCAGAAGTGTTTGTGATCTGAATATTCACGTATGTCAAGAATAAACAAAGCACTATGATTCTTACTACTTATTATCGGAATTAGAAAACCGAGTTCGAGAGCTTGATCTCGCTTGTTATGAAAAACTCAGACTAAAGGCTCTGTTTCAGTTACTCGACAGCCCTGCACCCTAAATAGTCTTTATCTATATATTAAATAACAAGTACAATTTGAAATATTGTAAAATTAGGCGCTCTACCCGTAGACAGGGACTTAAATGCTGTTTTTTTATCTATAATATATCTATAATTTAGAAATATTTTAGTAAATTAGTTTTATTGTAATAGTTCGATTTATTTTATATCAGTAACTTTGTACTTAGATTAAATTTATTAATAGGTTTATAATAAAGATTACTTAATTATTTGAAAAAAATGATAACGACTTCCATTCTATTCAGTTATTGGAGTGTAACTCATAAAGTACTGGACTGAAATTGATGACAATTAAATGAAGCACCAGCTTTCATACAATAAAAATAATTTTGAGAATCGGTTTACCCAGTCGAAAGTTATGAGGTAACAAACATTAAAAAAAAACAGTCGAATTTTCAAACTTCCTCCTTTTTTTGGAAGTCGGTAGATAACTATTTCTCCTACTCACGCTAAAACTTGAGAACGGAAGGAACAAATCCTTTAATTCTGTTGTTGTTGTGTTAATTATTGTCAGGAGAAGGTTCTTATGAAAGAAAACTAAGAAAAGATGAGAGGTTAAGGCGACGCCGAAGGCCGAGCCTACTACGCGAACAAAGTCTCGTGCAGTTGCTAGTAGCACTTAAGTATCATTAAATACACACATCGACGGATAAAAAAGTGATTAAATATTCTTTGTAATGACAAAGGAGAAAGTGAATAGGAAAGGCCTCTTTTTGTTTGAAAATTGACTTTTTTCTTCTTAAACTAAAAGTCAAGCAGACAAACGATCGTGATTTGTTTGCACATCAAACATAAAACTTCTTATCCACCATTCTATGAACAAAACTATGTTTTATTTAGCTATTTAGGATTTCTGTGGCAATATTTGAATTGCCGTTGTTTAGAATAAGGTGACCAAATTGTTCTTAGATGAGACTACTTGTTTTGTTTGCTCTGACGTTGGTGTCAGTGTGGGGGTTCCCGGAGAGAAGAAAGGAGAAGGTGCAGGTTCAGAGGGAGGTTTCCCAGGACTTGACGCAATTGAACCAGCAACTGCAGAGAAAAGAAAATAAAGTTCGGGAGGCACCGAGGGATTGCAAGCCCAAAAGCGCATCGTGTATAGCTCAGAAAGCGGCCGCTGAAGCCAAGGCAGCTCAAGCGGCACAGAATGCAGCTGGGGCTCAAGCATCTCATATGGTTGGTTCATTATACATTTATTTAATCTGTCATAATGACGTAAACCTTGATGAAGGCTTAACATTTTTATCTATACAAGAATGGCATTGAACTTATCTCAAAGCATTTCTTGATATCATTTTAAAACTCTTACAACTCTCAAGCTTAGACTTTTTAAAGGTCTACAGCCAAACCCATCTTGAATAAAAAACAATGATTGTCTTGCAAAATGATTTAATTTTTTATTCATATAGCAGTATCCTCTGCTTATAACTGCACCTATAACGAGATGCATCTGATTTCATCACAGGTGATAAACTGCGCTGCAACCATCACCATACTTATTAAATCTCACGTGCTTGTAATTTCACCAACAACCATACCCATCAAACCGGAACACAGTAATGCGAACATTACTGCTTCATGGTAGAAATAGGTATAGTGGTGTTCATAGGTATAGTTATAGTTGTGGTTCGTCCCCGGACGAACTCGACAACGACGAACTTCACAAAAATTCTACTGCTCTTAAAGTTCTCAACATTTAATAAACTCCTATATAGGTATCCAAAATCTGAAGATCCTCTCCATGATGGCTGCTGAAGATACAATATCTGAAGTCAACCTAATAGTCATATATTTGTCAAACCAATTGTGAAAATAGTGTCCTTTTTTCCCCACAGGTAAAGACCCAGCTTGCCGAAAAAGCTTTACAAGCTGCGAAAGCTGCCGAAGCTGCTTTAGCGGGGAAACAAGCTGTAGTCGAACAGCTACAACAGCAAGTAAAAGAAGCGGAAGCAGTCGTCGCTGAGAACACAGCAGCAGTTCACCAACAGCAGAGCACTGTTAACGCTGCAGTGCAAGCTGCACAGCAAGCCACCGCTGAGGTAAAGCACTATTTTTTCTACTAGAATTATATTTAATGAGGTCGTCAAAATACTACAAAATAATAAATTTCCAGATTTGACTCAAAGTACAATCACGATCACGACGATACTTATAGTCAATAAGTATGTGTAGAGATTTAAGAAAAACAATGACACACTTACACCTCTGCATAAGTTTCCCTGACTCGCGAGCGGCATCGACACGAACTAACACGTCACTACATCCAACAGTTGCGTACAAACATATCTGTTCATCGCACTAATATCAGGTCTGAGCTTGGCACCTTTCCATTAGAGGTACTTGGCCCTTTCAAAAGGGCGATCGGGGCTGTCAAGTTTTTTCCACTTCCCCACTGCTCCACTAGATTGCTCAATCGCATAAAGTTGAGCAGCGGGTATTACCAACGGCTCAGCTAGTAACTGCCCAACTAAGAATATTTGAGCAGTGGGTAATACCCGCTAATCAACTCTCTCCTTCTCTACTGCTCAACTAGATTGCTCCACTGCCACTTCTTACCCCTGCTCGACTAGTTGAGCAGTAGGACATAGTTTGTATTACTGAAGTTAAAGTTCGTTATGTTTTTGACTTAAGTTGTCCAACTGTTATGTAACAACAGTTATTATGAGCTTTGTGAACTGCTGTGAACTACCCGTTGAGCCATTGGTATTACCAATTACTCAACTTTTACCAGTTGAGCCGTTGGTATTACTTACTGCTCAACTTGATTATGTTGAACACGATGGCTTACTAATCAACAAGTTGAGCAAAAAATTGTTAAGCTATCAAAATTTAGGTAATAGTATCGTACTGCTCTAGCGTCTCGTAGATCAATGTTGTTGAATAGTGGGTACGAAAAGTTTTATCAGCGTCATTTCTAACGTTCATCATCATTTGGTGTTTTACTCTGAAGGATTCATAAATATTGACTGTGTTTAGATCATAGCTAGTGTTTACGTTAATTAAATGTTTCATTAATTTACAATCTTAAATATATTATATAGGTTGATGTAATTTGTATGAATGATGCAAAAAAGAAGATGCATGTGGAAATTCGTCTCTGCGTTTTAGATTCGGGAAAAGTGTGATTTTACATGTAAAGGCAATTGAAATTGAAAAAGGTATTTGTGTTATATGGAGATGTAATGGTATTTAATGTGAATTGCGTGTGAAACTGTAACGGTCTGCGTGACCTTATTGTGGTGACGCCGAAACTTAACATCCATGAATATGTTATAAAGCTAATATTGTGTTCTGATAAGTATGAATAAGTATTTAAGATGATATATTATTTTTTTTTACATGAGCAAGAATTCTGCAAGTAAATAAAGAAACATCCTGGTACCACAAAACTACGATTTTTTACAAAGAATAAATACGTTATTACTAATTAGTAACTACTAGCGACTTCGTTCTCGTAGAATAGTGTTAATTCGATCTTCCGGGCCCTACCCCTTAAATAGATATAATGATAAGGAGTAGCCTTAACCCTTTGTATACTATAGACGTAAATTTATGTGCGTTCCATTCATAAATCTTTTCAAAGTAAGTCAAAATCATTATTTCAATTTAGGCATCAAAAACGCACTTATGAACGTCAACTTTTCATTATAATGTACTTTAAAGACTCTACCGCCGCGTTCCAAAATATATAGAGCCCACCGAGAAGAAGCGGCAAGAAACTCGGGGCTATTCTTTTTATATAGATGTTTACAATTTTTCTCTCGTAGGTACTACAAATAAATTTTGTTTTAATTATCACTGTATACAAAGGGTTAGTGCCGGCTCATCCCGGTTACAAACCATTTTCACTCCAAATTTTATCCAAACCCTTTCATCCGTTTTGCGATTGAAAGAAATACATCCAAATTTTCACATTTATATACACGTGTGATTAGTATTGCAATTAACGTTACTACTCGTAGGTCATTGTACAGTTATACCATGTTAAGAGATTGAACATTTAAAAAAAAGATATACGTAAGAATTTGAAATTGATTTGCACGAAAATAATTATCTGAGGAATAGTTTTTAATGAAACAATAAGAAAATGACAGATGTGAGAGAAAGAGATCATATAATATATTATATTTGAATGGTGTATGTCGGATATTGCGTGACTTCGTATTACGTTTACATAATTACTAGCTGCGCTCTGCGGTTTCAACTACGTGGGGATGGGTGATGATGATGAATCAAAATAATAGCCTTTGTTCATCAGGGATAATGTAGGATTCTTATTGTGCAAGAATTTTTCAAATCGGACTAGTAGTATCAGAGCCTATTCAATCGACACAAACAGATCTCGCCTATTTATAATATTAGTATATAGATTGACATGTTTTAGCTCCACATAAAAAAACATATTTGTTTAGTTACAGCAGCCACATCGTAAGCTTAAGTAATTCAATCTTCAACAATTTCTACCCAATAAGATAAAAGAGAAAAGTTTTACGAAATCTAAACGGTTACTACCATTTTTGCAAAAAAGTCACTTGAAACATATTTATTCTAAATAAAAACGATTTGGTAGTAATTGTTGAAGAGCATTCGATAGATTTTCAAGACGAATCGTAAAACTTTTTCTCTTTTGTCCAAAGGGTCTGATGATATTGAAGAATCGAACTGGAAAATTCAACGCTTTAAGTAACTGAAGTACTTAGAAGGCTCATGATGATTTGCATGTCACTGTGCGCATTTATCGGAGCCGCGTCGGTATTGGCGTGCGTGCCTGTGTGCGTCAAAACGTTCAACCCTAGCTCATTGTTCTCATGTATCTTAGGCAGTGACGGTAAAGGCAAAAAAAGTAAATAGTTTTCAATTTTAAGAATGGTGGATAAAGTTTAAATTTCTGTACTCATTTTATTTTAAATTACTTGTTTTTGTAATAAATAATATTCATCACGTTGATTGTGCTTTAATCTGTCGCTAGCTGACCTGTATGCGGATTCGCTTGCGTGGTCTTGTGGGAAAATGTTTTTTTTTTGAACGGTGCTCTATTTTTTGCTAAAACAGAACTAGCGTTAGTTACTCCTTATAACATCAACTATCTGCCAGTCGAAGTCCCTCAAAACTGGTCCAGCCATTTTGATGATTAACTGGAACAAACCGGTCCGTATCAGAAAAACAATTTAGTAAAATGCCTTTGTGGGTCAATCGTCACAAAAGCAAAACAACCTACTATTATAAGGAAATGAAATTTAAAATCTTTATATTAGTAGAACGAATGAAATGACAAAACGGCATGTCGGGCAAGAGGACTGGTACACTTACGCAAAAATAATTCAAAGTTAATAAGTAAATTATTATAATTTAAAGTTTTTTTAATACTTAATGTATTAAATCAAAACCATAGATATTAAACTAAACTGCATTTTGGTTGTTATTTTTTTTCAGAGGTTTTAGCAATCGTCCCCGAAATGTTTATGAAAATGTTTACTTTCATCTAATTTGTTTACTTCCCTTTTGTATTTCTTATCAAAAACACAGTCACTCTTCTTACGTTTTTGCCCCTCAAATGTGGTGCATTTATATTTAATTCTTACCGTCTGGCGTCTTTACGTAATGTATTAACATATAAAAGCATATCGTTTTTTAACGCCTATTCCTCGAACGCATTAGTCCCGTGCCTTTGTAACAGCTGATTTTTTCTGGTTTCAATTTAGTATTCGCTTATTATAAAAATAATCTAATGAATTGAGAAATGCAATCAGATCCTTGTTGTGCTTCCTCATACATTTTACCTCACACTTCATAAATGTATGTTGAAAGAAGCAGTGGAAGATTTGCAGATAGTCTTGGTTACCTTTTTTCCCTCTTTGGGAAGACCTTTCTTCTTCCTCCTTTAGTCACATTCAATTTGACAGGCTTTCGCCATACCGCCTTATTGAATCTGAACGACCTCATAATCACATTTAAAACGTGTGATGTCAATTCAGAAGCAATACTTGATGATGGAAAACATTATTTCATAGGTTGATCGTGTTTTATTTGGTAACAAAAAAAAAACAATAGAAACAACATTGGCGGCGTCTTCACAAGTGTCTATATTGACATAAATCGAATATAGTTGGTGGGAAAGGCTTGGAACCTTAACCGTGCCGTCTCCAAAATACAGTACATCACCAGTATTCAGATTCGCTACAAATATTATTCATTTTCCGTACTATCTTACACAACAGAACAGTCTTTAGCTAATGGTTCTCACCTACAACTGAAAAACGGTTTTTCGCTATAATTTTTGTTGAGCTCGATACAATTTATCTTTTTAGGATTGACAGCTTGGCAAGATGTCGAGATTGGCTTTTCCAAAACGATGCTCTAACATTTTACCGGAGTTTTCAACAACATTCCGTTACGCATTTATCCATTACATAATCGATATCAATTTTTTCTTCCTGTCTTTTGCATGAATGTAAATTGTATGAATGCAGGCCACTTCTAACCGCTTCCTTAGGAAATTAGTGGGGAGGCATATGTTCTGCAGTGGACGTCGTACGGCTGAGATGATTATGATGATGACGCATATTTTGCGATTTCACAAGCGAATAAACACCTGTAGGGTACTTCCCGTCTACTTAGTCATAAAATTTAGCAAAAAGCAATGTTTTACATCACATGCACATAATAAAAACATCTAGGGAATAATGTGAGAACCATAACCGTGTGCTCTAATTTATCCAGAGCTCGAACGGCAAAGTTATGTTTGTCTTTTAGTTAAACCTATAATATTAGATGTTTTCTTAATGTACGGAACCCTCGGTGCGCGAGACCAACATGCACTTGCCCAGTTTTTATTATAACTAACAATCTCACTTGTTCGGTGGTTGGAGAAGGTCGAAGGTAAGAAGGTCGAATCACTAGCACGAGAGACCTTCGGGGTTCTTGATGGTGTTAGTTGGGCATTAGAATGTTGCTGACCACCATACTGTGGGTTTTCTCACAACCGTCTTTTTTTTTTTTTTCATGAGATTTTTTGTGAGAGCAAGTCCACACTTTATAAATATGCCGCCTTCTCGGTAGGTCCCATTTGTTCTATGGAACATGACGTAATAGAACAATTTGAGAAAATATTGTTCCTATTTGTACTATAGAACTACATACTAGCTTTTGCTTCTGCTTTTATTTGTCTGTGAATGCACAGAACTAAATGGGAATCCCTTGTCCCAAATTCTTCCAATTTGAGATATATAAGACGTGAATGACATTAATCACTGACGTTAATACCAGGTACAGTTTACTATCAAAAAAATACATATATCAAACTTAATTTGTTTTATGGAACAATTTGAGACAAGAAGTATAAAATGTTCTATAGTACAAATAGGGACAATATTTTCTCAAATTGTTCTATTACGTCATGTTCCATAGAACAAATGGGACCTACCGCGCCTTCTGTACTGATTGCAAGCATCTTGAAATGAATCAGTTCCCTTTCTGATTAGCAACACCCTATGCAGCATTATGTGGTTCTACCTAGGTATATCATTAAGACCTGTATGATTGTAATCAATAATTGAGTATCTATTGAACCCACGACTGGCTGACTTATGGCCGTCCCTGAATATATTCGCTCTGATAATGTCAAAACTTTTTAACATAGTTTTCTATACTGCTTGTGGTTAACAGTTACAATTTCTGATGAATTTTCCTTGAAATGTGTTCATTCATATTGTAATGTAGTGTGCCTACGTACCATCTTTTCCCGTCACCTTTGTGGACGGCAAATGATTTGTATGTGATAGTTTACAGCGACAGTATAATCACTCGAGGAATTAAACAATCAAAAGGTTCGTCAAGTTGAAATTGTAGGCCACCAATCCGCAACCGTTGACTGGTCGGTTGGCATAGTGGGTAGCAGCCCTGCACCTTCTGAAGTCTGGTCCCAGGTTCTATTCCCGGACGGGTCAAACATTAGTGTGCATGAACATGTCTGTTTGACCTGTGTCTGGGTGTGTATATATATATATTATATCCGTATCTATCAGTGATCAGGTTACCATAGGTTTTGCTTAGTTTGGCACCTGAAGACCTTGTGCGCATGTTGTCGCATATTGTTGTTACTATTATAAATTTGTTCATTTTCTTGTCATCTTTACAGTTTAAGCTACTTACTCAAGCTACTCAACTCGCATCGCAACTTGAAAAATCAGCTCACTGCGTCCTCGAAAAGACTAAAACAGGCCTCCAGGAGAAATGTCACTCTCTCTCGGAAGCTAAGGCGCGATTAGCTCATCTGCAGCACAAGCTACAGTGTGCTTGTTCGGAATGCGCAGCCACGAAACAAGCTGCACATTGCGCATGTGAAGCAGCCAGAGCGGCTTGCGGCAATGCGAGACGTAAGAAACACATCACAAGCCAAAATGCGTTAGCGAAAAAGGAAACTAAGCAAGGACGACGTCGGCGGCGAAGGTAGTATGTGTAAGTCAGTCTACAGTCAAATTTCTATTGCTAATAAATAGGTAAACCTGAGCTATATAACTACAACCTTGTTAATACTTGTTAGCAGCAGTAAATGGTTTCAATGTATGCTTCTTAGAATTACTTAATGGATAATTGTATCGTTCAACGTTATGTATAAGTCCGCCCTTAGCATATACATTTAGCTTGACCACATTTTTTTCGGATCCGCTGTTCGTCTCCGCTTTGGCGTATATCCGATAAATTTGAAATGCAAAATGATCCAAAACGAGTTTTTGTAAGAGATTGTTTATCCGGTGCGAAACCATAAGAATGTTAATTATTCTTACTTAGCTTTCTTTGACCTCTAAATGTAAATTCTGCTTTGTAGCAAATTTAAAATCTTTTTTTACTTTCCATTTAACTATGATTTCGTTTAAATTTGTGAATCATTACTTACAGCTGTCTTGTTGGTTAGGAGGCGATCCCAATATTCTATCTATCCACAGTGTTCCTTACTACAGATAGTAATTTGACATAACGTTCAATACAAATAGTGTCCAATATCTATCTCTAGTAAGATATACCGGCGATAGATAGGTTATTGGCACCGGCCGTATGTCTGATACTTGTTTAAATTTAAGTATGGAGATGTCTTAAGGTTTAATTAAATAGTCAAGAAACTGTGAAATCTACTAACGAAAAGTCTAACCTAACCGTTTACATAATAGATACAATAGTTCCTGTAAGAATGTTTGGATACTGAAACGCTGTCAAAACTTTTATACTTTCATGATTTACTTTAGTTTTATATAGTTACTATGTTAAGATTCGTCTAAGCTTTTGAGACCAACATCTGTTTAAGATTGTTAAAAAATATAGTTTTAGAGTATGTATTAGATGTTTTGTAAAATAAAAACGCTGTTTTATTTTTTATAAATATTTAATCTTACTCTAGGGCAGTGACTATTCTAGAATTGCCATAGACATTTAAGAAGTAGACACGTGAGATACTTATAATATATAGACGGCAGAATCTGCAAACTGCCGCAGATACCTCAGACATTAGACTACAGAACATTCTTGAATATAAACTGGTATTTTTCTATTCATAAATACTTATACTTAACTACAATAATAAGTCACGTTCTTTAATTTAATACTAGGTGCACCCAGCGGTTTCTCCCGCGAAGGGATGGATGATGAAAGTATCTTATGTCCTTCCCCAGGACATTTACAATTCTTATTGAATTCATTACGATCCGTTCAGCCGTGAAAATGTAGCAAACATAGTTAGTTACTTTTCGTATCAAACCGATCCTCCACTGGAGTTTAGCTTAGCTCACATAGTTAAATCATTTTACGTAGCTTAGCTGGCGTAGTTTGCGGTGAACGCAAATGTATGAATAACTGGCTCAACTATGTGAGGTAAGCTAAATTAACTTAGTTTAGTTAGCAGTGGACGATCGGCTTTATAATATTAGTAGGTATGGAGATATCATTATACTAGAATGGCGGCATGAGCGTGCCACCAGACGTTAAGTGGTTTATCAGTGGTCGTACCCACCGCATTGCCGCATAGATCACACCTACTTAGGACAGGTGGTTATTCGGATCGTTGTTGTTGCATTGTGCCCGTCACCGTGAGATGATTATTCGCAATTTCATGAGCAGGGGTCACGACCATTCAAACACGTAACATGGCGCATTACGACTTCTCAAAGGAATGTCACTAGAAATAGGAATCTGACGTTTACTTCACAGAAATTATGTTCACGTGTACGAGTTATATATCGCTTCTGGACTGCGCTCCGACTGAATCCTACTCGCAGTGACACAATAACTATAATTTCCTATTGGTCTTCATGTTACATTTATAAACGACGACAATCTGCTTAACTGTCTCTATTTAGATCAGGTAGGTACCTACCTATCAAGAATCGTACCCAATTATTATTATCCTAATAGCTCAATGATAACAGTAGGTACCTAGCTAACTCGGGAATTGACTTATATAAGGTCTACTCAATTGTTGTATACCTATTCCGCGAATACAAGACAAACCAAACCTATAAATATCAAACATCACATAGGTAAGTTATCTAAGCACCTGCCAAAGTAACACCAGGGTGACTCCTCCACCTATTTCGTGGGGTGATGTCGAGTGACATTTACGAGCGCCTACTACACATCGTCGAGCGCTCGCCCTGAGAAAAATACTTTTTTGTAAACAGATACAGAAGTCTTCGGTGCCCAGGATATTAAAACGAGTAATAAGTCAAGCGACATTCAAAACACGCCGCTGGCAACAAAACCAACCGATAGATTGAATATTGTGAATCGTATTGTCCTCAAATTAACAGTGAGCTTTCTTGTTTACATCGAAATTTTTGGTTAAAATACACTATACAATAATAAAAGCCGATCATCTACCGCCAACTATATAAACTAATTTAGTTTAGCTAAGCTTATAGTTGAGCCAGTTTTTCAGACATGTGCTTCCACTGCAAACTACGCTGTCTAAGCTACGTAAAATTGTTAAGCTGGCGGTGAACGATCGGTTTAAAGAGTAAGTGTTAAAAAATAATGACGTCGTCTGGTGTGTGTCTATTGTTAATCTGTCATTATTTCATGGTTCTTGTTTGTCGCATTGATTTTTTATCACTCGAAGAGCTATCAAAGGGTTTAGAAACCACCCATATAAACCCTGTAATTCAGTCAACAACTTTTTAACAAAATACCTACTTGGTTGACGCAAGTAGGCCTTGTTGTCGCAAAACATGAATATAATGCAACAAAATTAAAAGTGATAAAGGTTGACACAGACTATAGCCTTAAGTAAAAATACGTAGTTAGAATAGGTAGACTGCAGGCAGAACAAATCTCATATTGAAATAATTAATTTACAAATGCATATCTTACATCTGAATCTCGAATTCAACAGGAAAACGAGACGATGGAACGAAGTTTCTAATACTAATACATCCTTTCACTATTAATTAAGTTGCCAATTATTCATCGACTATACTAAATGCATCGTTTAGATTTTGTGGACTAAATGCCATGTTGCTGTTTTTGTAATTCACATAGCTGGACATGGTTGCTGATGATACCGCTTCAGGGTCTGAGAAAGTTAACGAAGGAGAAAACACGCTATCGTCGTTGTTGTCCATCGGTGCATTTAGCTGGAACTTAGATACGTACTTTGCAGGGGGTTCTGCATACTGACCTCCAATTATAATCTCTTCATCAGAATCCTTCTTTATTTTGCTACCTTTCCAAGGCTTATTGACCATCATCACGTTTTCTAAGTAATTGATCTTCTTTTTGCTCTTTTTGTTATTATTTTTCGTTTGCCTGTAATTGTATATGTCCGAATATGAATTTAAATATTGCTCTTCATTATGTTGTGGAGGGACAGGTGTGATGTAAACTTCTGGGTCTGGTTTAGAAATTATCGGTTGCTTTTTAGAGTGCGCGTAACTGTTGTCCGGTTTTTGATCCCCGAATTTTCCCCAACTTCCTAAATCCGGAACAAAACTGTCGTCTTCAAAGTGGCTCATGGAATCGGAGGCCGAATGTGCAGTAGATAAGGTCAGGTCGCGCAGGTTTGGTTTTATAGGTGCACCGTATGAATCCACTGCTGGTTCTCCATAGTTATGATTTACGTTAGGGTAGTCACTTAATTCTGGTTTAGCCGGGAAATCATCAAAAGGCGTACGGGGGAAATCATTTATAAAACTTGCTGGTGACGAAAATTCAGAACCACCGGTAAAATGTGATTTTGATGACAAGTCTCCGTTGAACTCTGGTTTTGATGAAAATTCATCGCCGAAATCTAGTTTTGTTAAGTCGTTATCGAAATTGGTATTGTAGTAATCGTTGTGTTTTAGTGGTCGATGTTTGGTGATGCTGCTAGGTGGCTCTCCAAATCCTGAATGGTCTGCTTGGTACTGCTGACGATTAGGGCTGATTTTCGGAGGTCCATATACAGGTTTCATTGTAGGTCGCTTGGGAGGTGGTCCATATCTTGGTTTAGGAGCTCGGTTTTTATGGCTAGAAGGCGTGCGCTTCGAATAAGTTTTTCCTCTATATTTTTTGGCAGGTTTCCTTACAGATCTAGGAGGTCCATATTTAGTTCGTAATGGTCTATGTGTTGTTCTTGTCAAAGGGTATCTCTTCTTTGAAATTCTTCTGTAGATGACCTTGGGTTTTTGAAACATTCGTTCTATTGGTGCACCGTCTACTATAACTGTGGACGTTCTTCTGCTCATTCTTCTGTCCAGCTGTAATTCTTCTAATTCGTTAGACTGGCCTTCTGCCTGTACGCATGCTGCTGCCATTGTTATCTGAAAAAAAATATCATAATTAACTTTTTTAACAGTAGCTCGAAGGCCAAGTCATCATCATATGACTAGCTTTATCCTAGCTATTTAGAGTCTCAGTTAATATAAAAATTGTATACTGTTGATCATTTTGTGTTTTATATCATAATTGTAATTTTTAACCATGTTTAAATTCATTAATGTGATAAGTAACCATTTATTAATCAAAGCGAGCAGACCACCGCCGCCTTTCGAATATATAGGGTATTTGAAAGACACAAAAGACCTTAAGAGGTGATCGCCTTCAAAGCTCATCTACCTCGCTGAATTGATTTAAACAGCCCAACATCATCACTAGTCTGCTGGATGTAGGCCAATTCTAATGCACGACAAAAAGCTTGCTTGGAGCCTACATCCCCTTCCCGCAGGTCATCTCTCCACATGTACGCAGAGCGTCCTAATCTACGTGTACATGTGGTCTCCACTCAAAAACTGGTCTACTCCAGTGGTTTTAAATTACACGGAAAATATTGGCAGCACAGTAACAATCCCCTACATCATCTTTGGGCCTATCGGCTACATTGGTTTTCTAATTAATTATAGTTCCTTTCCAATTTATCACATCATACAAATGCCGAGCTCTCTTCACAGCACTAAAAGCAACCCTAGTTTTGATTACTAGTTCAAAATTGTTTAAATTTAATACTAATTCTGCACCTTAATTAAAGGCGCAGACCGCGACCGAGGTATAGCGATATTATGTTTCCTAAAACAGCGGGTGTTTTAGATCTAGCTCGTAATATTATGTTAAATATCCTTTGTTAAACCGTCCCAATAGCTTCCTCATTGTTGAACCTAAACGCGTGATGCTGTCACTGTTATGCAAATGCTGATCTCCAGGGGTTACTACGTGGCCGATTTATGGAATACTAAAAACGTTATGAAAGTGATTGAGAAACTGTATGGAGATGAGATTAGACAATGGCGAAGGCTTGGTTGGAATTTAAATGTTTAGTTTGGTAGCAGAACGCATAAACATGAGAAAACATTACCCTACTTTAAGGTACTGCATTCGGGCGAGCCAAATGTAAATGAGCTAAGTTATCTACGTTTTGGTGTGTTGGAGTCGCCTCGAAGTTTTGAAGAGTTTCCAATCCTACTTCCTACTAATATTATAAACGTAAAAGTTTGTGAGTATGGATATATGGATGTATGTTACTCTTTCACGCTCAAACAGCGATGCCAATTTTGATGAAATTTAGTATGGAGGTAGACGAGGCGCTGGATTAACATATATGATACTTTTCATCATCATCATCATCCATCACCACGCGGGTGAAATGGCGTAATATTTTTGGGCACAGGAGTGACAAAATAACAAGATATCCGCCTACGTCAAGATCGTTATGATGACAGTTCTGTCAAAGTTTGTGTCAGTTTCTGATAGCTTAGTCAAAAGGAATCTATCATTTCACAGCTCGATAGACGTGCTCGTCGACCGTCAAGGGTGTTGTGTTGTCAATGTTTTTTTCATGGTATGATATACTGTATTTTATTTTTAGTGTTTACTGAATCAAAAACTACGAGTAAGTATTTAAATTAACTATTATAGCGATTGCGTTTGACCATGTAAATATTTAATGATATTTTGGTATAAAGATAGATATGGCAGGAAGGAAGGAGTGCAATCTGTACATATAATAACAATGTATCGAATCGCTGTCTGTACATGGAAGATATATATGAGAAAAATATATTAATACATTTATAAATGAAAATAGAATTAAAAAAAAAAGATTTTTAGAATGTTGGTCGTTTTTGCGCCAATCTTTGTTTCACGTAATGAATGTTTCACGTATTGACGTACATGTTTGACGTTATAAAAATTTATAAAAAGCAAGTGAAGCCGCTGGCAGGTCAACTATCAACTGTCATCTATAGGTACATGTTGCTAGAAGTCATTCTTGTCGGGCCAGAAGTTTAAGCGTAGATATTAAATGATGTTAACGTTACTATTATATTATAAATATATTTTTGTTAGATATATCTAATGATTAATATTAAAGTCACATCGTATAACAATAGGTTTCTTATTGTTTCTAGAACTTATTGATAACTTAGGAAGTAGTTATTCTAAAATGGTTATGCATAAGTTAAAGCTTCTAAGTATTTTTATGTTAAGCGTAATAAATATTAGGCCAATTCTTTTTGGTATATTATCCAAAGTAAGTTTCGTATTTCCATTCATTCACTTCATAGTTTTATCACCGGCACCAATGCCAATAATATCGTTACTTGCGTGCGTGCTTTTGCTATGTTTTCTACCCGGAGATTTTGAGTTATGAACATCTGCTACATCGTCATTTATCTCTGAAACTAATTACATTTCTGAGATCATGAATGTGTGCAGTTGGACATTTCATACTTTAACACTATATATCTTGCAAGAAACCTTGCATACAAACAGGGCCTACTCGTTTCCACATATTATAACTATATCGTTCACTTTTGTAACTAGTTTCCAGTATTACTATAATTGTATTATTTTTTATTTTATCTACCGACTTCCAAAAAAAGGAGGAGGTACTCAATACGACTGTTTTTTATGTTTGTTACCTCATAACTTTCGATTGCGTGAACCGATTCTTAAAATTAGTTTTTTGTTTGAAAGCTGGTGCTTCCCGTGTAGTCCCATTTAAATAATATTTCATCAAACTCGGTTAAGTAGTTTTTCAGTTACACTCCAATGAATGATTTTTACCAAAGTAATAGAATGGAAGGCGGTATTAATTTTTTCAAATTTCACATGTATCGTTTATTGTTCCCAGAAAATTAGTATTTTTTAGTTTAGTTAACGTGTTTATCTTAATTTTTACAATTGTATTCTTTACATGTCTACTATTTTCCAACAGTTAATTATTAATGCCTGCTTTTGATAAAACGAGTTGATCAGTAATTTCATGGAGTTTCAGTTTTATTAATTTGAATTTTTTATTTCAGTTTTCTCTGATACTATAGTATCACGGCAGCATAAGGTATCATTTAAATTACTATCATCATAATTGATATATTTTTAACGATAACCGTCTCTTTCTAGGTCTTCGTACAGTGTGCCTGGCACGCATAACTGTGTAACGTAACGTGCAGTTCGCGTGTAACAGTACAAACTGTCACGTATCTAGGGCAACTGTGACACAGATAACTCGCAGTTCTCGGTAGGCTCTATATATTTTGGAACGCGGCGAAAGTCTTTAAAGTACATTATAATGAAAAATTTACGTTCATAAGTGCGTCTTTGATGCCTAAATTGTATAAATGATTTTGACTTTGACTTTGTATGCCGAAGCGTTGATATTTGTGATATGAATACTTTTTCGCAAATTGTTTGTGCTGCGGCATCTATAGTTTTGCGTGGTATTGTACTGCGCTCGTCTCCCTGAGACAATGATTTTTGTGTCACGGTAATTTCACATGCTACAGTGCCCTTCACACCCCAACACTGTAATGCTTCCCGGAAGAATACAAAAGACCGTGGCCAACGTATTCGATATCCAACCGGTGCTGTTTTACCAGTTAACAGATTAAATTAGTTTCTATACCCAATATTAGAGAAAACAAAACCAACTTCGTTTCACTGTGTTCAGAGAATTTCCTCAAACGTATCTCATAAATTTCAAAAGGAAATGTAATGAGACGCTTTCATTCATATATGAATGCACTATAGTGCAACCCGACGATTCAAATGATCGTGCCATTCCGCATCACTCATATTGTGTCCGATATCGAAAAAAAAACAGAATCACTCTGTATTCTGTCCCGATGTTGTTTTCATTGTAGACGATCTATTTCTATTTACACTTTCAATAAGTGAAACTGGTCACACTCCGACTGTCCAGACTAACCAGTAACTGTTGCCATATACCAACTGTTGGTTGGCGAGTCGTTTAATTAATCGAATGTTATAGTGAAGATTGAATTGTGAGGATTGATGTCGTTGTACTTATGGGTTCGAGGTGATGCTATGTTAAGTATTCTTCAATGAATTGAAAACTTACACCGGGACGGATAAATTCCCCGGGCGTCGGGGTGTGAATCGTAGGAGACTAGGAAAGCTGATAAGTTGTAAGCCTCTTTTGCAAGATACCTTAAGATTACCTTGAAACTGTACCCGCCGTGTGAGGACACTGCAAATCAAAAGATACGCGTTTCGAGAAAATTAGTTTTTTTTGGATTTTACTTGATTTTTCTTTTGATTTTTTAACTCTATATTTTGTATTTTGTATTGTGTATTTTTAATATATATGTAGCCATGTGGTAAATACTTTAGTATTTTAAACAGTAAATGATATTAAAGCAAGATAGTGTATTGCTATTTCACAGTTCCTCGGTAATGTTACCAATGTTATAGAAAAACTCTAGATGTGGTACTCGTATAACCGTTTTTTTAATTTTCCAAGGCATTTCCAAGGCAAGCATATGTTAAAGTTTAGTTTGAAGCTCACTCCAGAAAATAAAATGACTGGACGAATTGGGACAAACAGTGCGATGAATGCAGTGGCTCTGCGCAGAGTTTTGGAGCTTTATGATCTTGGCCTCACTGCACCGGGAAAGGCTAGTTTTACGCTTTCCATGAAGCAGTTGTCCCCTCTCGTCTCTTATTAATCCGACAAATACTAGACCAGTTTAAATAAGTGTGATCCATGTCTTTAATACTCTTCTCTTTGAAACGACTAGTTCTACCACTTTATGGTGAGTATTTTAACACTTGCGTAGCCATCTGGGACGTGGTTAAGTTATTGTGGTTGCAGACGAGAGCATTGAACTTGCTAAGTCATTTACGAAGCTACTTCCCATAAGCTACTTGCCTTCCTTGAGTCTTGTGATAGCTGTTGACACGTTCACGTTTACGATACGTATACATTTTGGCAAATTGTTTGTGGTACGGCCTCCGTATTCATCAAAACATTAATACTAGAAATAAGAATAAGTATACAAAGAAACTGTATTGTATTTAAGTCCATTGATAACCAAAAACCCTTCTTAGTTAACTAGAGTGTGGAAGGTTTAATACCATATAGAAAGAAAATTTAACTTGTGTATTACAAAAACATAAAATATCCGTAAAGGAACGCGTTAGTCAACAGAAAAAGATGCTTTGAATATTCTACCTTTGCTTAGTTATTATGTTGTATGTACCATGTACATGTATGTTGTGTGTACCATGTACATGTATGTTGTGTGTACCATGTGCATGTATGTTGTGTGCACCATGTGCATGTATGTTGTGTGTACCATGTACATGTATGTTGTGTGTACCATGTGCATGTATGTTGTGTGTACCATGTACATGTATGTTGTGTGTACCATGTGCATGTATGTTGTGTGTACCATGTACATGGTACATACAGCTTTTCTGTATTCTTTATTTATTTTGGAACGAGGTGGTAGAGTCGTTCTAGCTTAAGGCGCGTCCCTTAGCAAATGCTGCACAGATCCTAATATTTAGAAGCTATCTTCGCGTTATTTCAATGACATTAACAAAAAGAAAAAAATATAATTACAATTACTCTACATATCTTTCGTTTAAAATATTATTTATAGTATTATATATGAACAGTAGAACTCTTTGTGAATGAGTTCGTCCGGGGCAGTACTGCCACCATACCTGTTTCTGCCATGAATGAGTAATTTGTTTGCAATTCTGTGTTTTGGTTTGATGGTATGGTTGCCGGCGAAATTACAGGCACATGAGACTTAACAACTTAATGTCAGGGTTACGGGCGCAGTGCAGTTCGTACACTTGTGAGGAAAATGCATATATTCCAGGCAGTGGTTACCACTTAACATCAGATAGGCCTAGGTACTTGTACCATTTACTAATAACTTTAAAAAAATATGTTAGAAATCAATTTCTAAAAAAAAACATAAGTTAACATAAGTTTATAAAGAAACACTAATTCCTTGCGTCTCCACACAAACAACGATTTATTTGAAATTTGGAGTACACTAATGGATTAACTGTTAAAAAGGCGTATTTTTATATGTTTCAGCAAATTATTCAAAACTCGTTGAGAGTTTTCGGCAGAGGGCCGTGCGCAGAGGTCACGGGGCTGCGACTGTCCCCAACCGCCCAAAACCAGATTATAGAGGTCATTTGCTCTGGGATGGACCTTAACCAGCGTTCGCAAGAGCGTTCTTGATGCAAATTTGCTTACCTAAACCTGTTTAATAAGTAGTATTGATACAGATGCTTGCAAGATTGTCACACCAAAGGAGAACGATACATGTCAGCTGAGGAGCGAAAGTGTATGAACATGTGTACTCATGAGTAATGAGAAACAATATCACCGCAGCCTGTGAAACGTGACAATAAAGGCTTTGACAAACAGCGGGCGTGGCGGGGCGCGACATTCGCGCGACGACGTCGTCATACAGAACACGCCACGCTTACGCGCGAGACTGCATTACCGTGGCGTGTTCAGTATGACGACACAATATGCTTTCCATAGTAAGTAAGCGCGCCAAGAACACGTAGCGCCCGCTGTTTGACAATGCCTTAACAGAAATGATACGGTTGAAGTGGTTTACTTAAAATGTATTTTACATTAGTACATAAAGTATGTTCTGACATACGAGACCACTGAATAAAGTAATAAAAAAATACTGTTGCATTATATTATTGCTTGACTGGCTGGTTGTCGCAATTAGTAGCGGTGGCCTTCTGCACTGGTCCCCGATTCGATCCTCGGACAGAGCAAACTAAAACTTGTGTACATGACATGTCTCTTTGACTTGTTCCGGAGTGTGTATATAAGTATGTATATCAGTCATCAGGTTACCCTAATACAGGCTCTGCCTAGTTTGAAACCGAAGATCTTTGTGTGGATATCATCACATTATTTTATATTATTAGGTTCTGTATGTCGGGAGGGTGTAATTTGAAAAAGAGGAAAATGTGAAGTTCGTTGTTTTCTACTCACATAAACACTTAATTAGGGTTATAACTTATAGAAACCTTTAATGAAAAATTATCTTACTGACAGTAAAAACCTCATCAAAATCCGTTGCCTTGTTATGGAGTTAGCGGATATAGATAAATAGTACTATAAGCATACACGCAATCAAGAGCATTTACATTTAAATAGACTGACAGATTGACGCAGGCAACAACTTTATTTTGCCGGGAAGTTTAGATTATTTTACTTTAATTCAGATTCAATAATAAATACCTAACGACAGACACGAGTATATACTGCTACCCAGAGCGTTGAAGCGCGCGCTTTCGAAACGCGGGTTTCATTCCCTCCCTGGGCGGGGAAAATATCTGTGCAGACAAGTTAGTTCTCGGATCTTGGATATTGTGATGTGGTATTGTGTGTCGTTGCTTACCGCGACACGGGAAATTCTAGTGCGAGGTTGTCACTGTGTGAACTTTATTAATAATTATATCTTGCGATGGACCTTTGGTCACGACGGCCAGTTCATATACTTTCTTTCAATCTTTGTCTTCGTCTTGGTGGGCAGTCCGCGCGCTCAGGCATTCATCAGTAGTACTGCTTAACATCAGTGTTAAGCAGTACGTTTGCCTAAGACAGTTGCAGTGTCACCCAAAGCATAGTACTGTAATTTAGCGTGGCGCTGCACTGCACTCATCACCCAGAGACATTGGTTTTTGAGTCTCTTTCGACATTTCGACAGCAGAAAGCAAAATCACTCACGGCATTTATCTCATACTCTGTGAGAAAGCAATGTTTCAATAAATCACGTTCCCACAATTTTTGATAGATATAACTCTTCCCATCCGCGGCGATGTCGACAAGTAAACAGTTATTGTATAACTTCATTAGATATCGTGGGAAAGTAACATGTCGCATTGTTTATGTACGAACTTACGTTTTTATATTTCTTGTAAATTGTGATAATTTAAAGTAAAGTTGAGTTAGCAATTTCTCCGTAGAATCGCTTTGCTATCTACCGCCCTTTGGATTTACAACCGAAGTCGCTAAGCACCTAACGTTCTGATCTAGTGGCCGTATTTGAGAACCAGTCGCTATCTTAGATCTTCATGATCAGCCGTGCGATTCTCTCAGAGCAAACATCATTGCATCTTTGACAACATCCGTGAAACAAATAAAGAGTACACAAGAAACGTTGGAAAAACAACCTTATGTACAAGGGCGATATCTAATAAAGTATTTGACATCGGGGAGCTCGTCGGCGAATCATTAGAGAATCGCACGGCTGATCACTGAGCATCAAGTGAGATAGTAGTAGTGGTCTATTACTACTGCTAAAACAAGACTATCAAGTAGAAAATATACGTATCAATTTTAAAACCTGTTTTTGGAAGTCGTCTAAAAAGCTACCTCAATAAGTACCTAAGTATCTCTAGTATACACCAAACCAAACTATCCAATTATAATCTAAACTCTCTAAACTATGGTGGGTCTTCTTCCGTTCATACTAAGTTTCTTCGTTTAACACTAGAATGACAATTCAAAAAATATTATAATTCTATTCAAGTGCGGGTAGTTTAGAGCACGAACACGACTAAATCTGCGTAAACATACCCACAATTGAGCACATAATATTTCGCACATTTTTTCATATTTAAGGACTGTCATTTGCAAGCGTTATATGATTTTTTTTGACTAAAAGTACGAACAGAATAAGAACTACGAAACTTAACGAAAAATATATTTTAGTATATATGAATCCAATACTAACTACCTGATAAAAATCCTAATCACCTCCAAATAAGCGCCGCATATTAGAGAATATAACGGAACTCCACAAAGACCACTTAATAGCTTCGAAATTTGCGAAACTACCATGTAGTCTGAATTCTGCGCTGTTACCAAAGCAATTATTTATACTCTGATGTTTTTCCCACGGATGTATGTAGGGCACACTGACCACACCATGACATTGGGGTTGGGACAGGTCAGTCACACTCGTAATGATACGGAGAAATTTCACGTAGAGTATTATGTAGAGCAAGGAATACTATCTCTGCTTTATGAGTAGCTGAATTCAGCGTGATAATCTTATTTTCCCTCAATATATCTCTATTTCTTCGACATTATCTGAAGTCTAGCCTAGTGAGGTACTTGCCTAATGTCCTTAAAGACGTAGAAAATGATGTAAACTTTACTGGAAATCGAAATAGTGTAAATAAAATAAATCTAGATATTAAAAAGAAATTAATACTCTCATTAGATTAATTTTTCAATGATAATTTTGATGAAATAAAGTTCACGTCATCGTTCCGCACCAGCAGACCAGTGCCATGCCCTTACAGCGTCATATAGTTCATCCTAAACATGTCATCAAGAACTGTATATAAACATTCATGTTGCATGCCTATGTATAAATGATTGATTAGCCACAAAGACGGATTCTAGCTCTTCTAGAAACCTCTTACGACCTGAAAACACTCAATTTATAATTTTGAATATTTAAGCTAAATATTGAATACAATGGAACCTATTGTTATCTTACGAAGACGTATCACTAAATGGCGAAATACCTAACAATAATACGTTTTGAAATTCTGTTTTTTAGAAAGTGTCTTTGCGAATATTTTAATGTACATTTTGACAATTTTTGCCGATGTTTTTGCACTATTTAGTATGTTGGTACAGGGCTTGTGAAAGTTGAAATACATAGAATTTCGGTTAGAAAGTGAACCTATCAACTATATTATTAACATACTCGTTCCGACAAATTATTTAAATTACATAGTTTTTAGTGGATCGGTCCGAATTAGGAAAAATAGAACACGTGCTGTTCTTACTGCTGTCTTTCTCTCATTTGTCGACACAAATGTCAGACACTTGTGGAGTTAACTGTACTGCCTAGCAAACAGTAAAGGCATATGTTAGGAGTGAAAATGTATATATATAAATGAACCCCTATTGCTCCTGGTTACCTTTAACTTGAGAACGGCTTTACCAATTGCATTCATCTTTTTTATGTTTTCTAACAATAGTATAATAATGTAAGATCCTTCTACGAAGTATGTAGAAGGATCTTACATTCAACAAGTACAATTTGAAAAATTTAGTACCGACTTCCATTGTATTCAGTTATTGGAGTGTAACTCAAAAACTACTGGACCGAATTTGATGAAATTTAAATGGGGCGACACGGGAAGCACTAGCTTTTAAACAAACAAGAATTTTGAGAATCGGTTTACCCAGTCGGAAGTTATGAGGTAATAAACATAAAAAACAGGCGAATTGAGTACCTCCTGCTCTTTGGAAATCGGTAGAAAAACGCTAGTCGCTAGTATAATATATAAATTATATTTATATTATTGTGAGATGGTGATGATGGTTTATTGAATATGACAGCCGACGTTACTCACGTGATTAGCCGACGATTGGCGACCTAGTCTGAGAGATCTTGGCGTTTACTGAATACATCTCCTTGAGGACGGGCATTCGACATGACCAAAACCTAGGTCGTTAACGTCAACTAATCGCAAGTAAAGTCAGCATTGATATTAAATATAATCATCATTTATAAACTAATTAGGCACGAACAGGTACCGAGCTTTTGTTGTGACTGTTACATGGGTTTAGCGGTAAATCAATTAGTGTTCACAAAAAAGTTCTCACACGAATTTTGCGAATTTACAATCAATAAGAAATTTGAATATTTATACGCTTAAATTTTAGTTAGAATTTGATTTAATATTTCTTATAACAAGCTGCGCTCCGCGGTTTTGCTCGCATGGAAATGTATTATCTTACAGGATTATATCTCTCGGACACGGTACGTCGATACGTTGGTAGCATGGTGGTGACAAGGGTTGGCTGTCGATTAAACGGCCACAGGATCAATCCCCATCTCAGGCTTGAGCTTTGGATGAAGGTACCGTGACGAAACTCACAGCATGGTGGTAGGCACTTTTGGGGTCCGCTTGGCTACCTACCACCCTCAAGTTTGTACATCTGTCGCTGCACACCTAACAGTGTGTTCTGGCAGCTGAACTTGAAGGTCAGTCGGTGTCATCATGTGAGATAGTGGTCAAGCACTCGCCTATCAAGTTTAAAAATAATGTTATACCAGTTCATCGTTCTGTGTTGAAACTTCAATCAAATTAGTTCAAAGGGAGAAACAGTATGAAACTTTCTATTCTATAGTTTTATTACTATTTCACTTAATATGTCAATGAACCTGCATCAGCATATCGTTAGATCAGCCTTGCGATTCTGTAATGATTCGTCGACGAGCTCACCGATGTCAAATACTTTATGAGATATCGCCCTTGTACACAAGGTTCTTTTTCCAACGTTCTCGTCATCTCGTCATTTGTTTCACGGATGTTCTCAAAGATGCAACGATGTTTGCTCTTACAGAATCGCACGGCTGTTCTCGATTGATTTGATTGTGAACTGATTGATTGAGAAACAATTGACAATATAAGACAGCAATTGAAAAATAGCTGCAACATGAATTTAATTAACGACATATACAATCTGAGTGTAGTACCCAGGCGAGTAGTACCATGTTTCCTAGCATCGTGCAGTACAGTACCTACATTCCCTCATGATGTACCCATTTCCCGAAATTCCCCAGTTCTTACACACACAGTAGGTACTTGCTTAACTATCCGATTAGCTTTTGTAAACAGTTATAAAAATGGTGGCTTTCGATCATGTCTCAGGCATCCTGATATTATCCGATTGACTATCACAGCCCTTGAACCATCATAGTTTTCAAATGTGAACAATGAAACGAACTCTGCGCATTACAACAGAACTGAAAAATCGTATGTCCGTTTGCATCATGTTGTCTCCGCCCGTTTTCATCAACATTTTAGGTAACACTTAGTAGTACAAAAAGTCACCTAACTTGGCTTAAGTGTCACCTAAAATGTTGATGATAACGGGCATAAGTGACCTACCTTTAGTTCTTTCTAACAAAGCGACAGTACCATCCAGTACTATGTACTTGTTTATGACTTTAAAATATCACAATCTACATGCATAAACATAACTGGCATAAATATTTTGAAAGTTGAATTTTTCGTGTCACTCTTTTGAATTAATATAGTAAGAAACTTAATACGCAGCCTATAAAAATTGAAAAATTATGCAAATATTTTGAAAGGTTTACGAGTATTATCAATATAGATTATGGTCTGTTCCGAAAATCGCTGTAAATCATATATTAATTAAATTGCCTCGTTATATGTCAATTGATTTGGTAAATGATTAGATTTAATTAGTTTATATTTAAAAACAGCTTTCCATCGTTTTGTGAAAGTAGTATGGTTTTGGCAAAACTAGATAATAAATGCCCCCAGATTGTGAGTCATTTTAAGACTTGTAAAACCAAATATATTTGAATGTGAGAATTATTTGCATAAATGATACCAATGCATCGTTTATGTAAAAAACTAGAATTTTATATATAGGATATTTAAATTCCACAAGAGTAATTATGACCATAGCTGTGCCATTAAGTGAGAGGCAAGATGTTACTTAATGCATTTTTTTTTATTTTTAAACATAATATAATGCCGATTAGAAAACTAGATTCAAGATTAAAATAGACACAACATGTAGTATTACTGTTCTAAAATGTTTTTGTTAGATATAATATAACGACAATATTTTTAGAGATAAACATATTAAATATGTACCTTACGTTGTTTAGTGTATTTGTATTTTGTTTCTTATTACTGGGCGAATATTAACACTCAGTTGTTACTATTCGTTACAGCCACTTAGAAAAATTATTCGAAAATATTTTTTTCTTAAAATATTTTACAAATTCCTGATTCAGTATCAGAACAATTCGATATAAATAGAGAATTTAATTTAAAAAATTATTTTCTTATAATAGTGTCAAAATCAATAAACTAGTATTAAAAATACTTGCAAATTTTCGAAATTATGGATTATGTATTATTATCTAAATTATACTTTATGAGGAAACTTGACGACAATTGCTAGAGAAGGTCTAAATCGTGGAAGGTGACCATTATCACAAATAACAAATTCCAATACATGAACTCACTGCTAGTTGTTAGTGCTGAAAATCAGAAGAAAATACGTTCCCTGGAAATTGCAGCCCTATTTGTACATATTTTCGAGAATGTAGCTTGTGATAAAATATTTATATTTTGTATCTATGGTTAGGGGCATTGAGGGTTGATTACCAATCCGACGGCAGCCGGATATATAAATCGGGCTAGGTACACTATTTAGTGCCTGTCTAGCTCGTTCACCCTCAATAATGCTGTTAAGAACCTATAAGCCTGAATATAAGTACCATTCAGGCTGCTGTCCTTGTGTCAGTCAAAATCAAAATGGAATCAATCATGACCTTCGTTTAAAGTGCAGAAACGTGTTGTAAGAACAAGGTTAATACTAGAAAAAATCGACACTTGCAGGCCATGGTATTTATCGAACATACAATTTTAACACTTCCGTCACTATATATATTAGAAGTAGCATTATTTGTAAAAGGTAACCCGCAACTGTTCTCAGGTTTGTCCGCACTGTCCAAAGGAACAGAAGAACAGATTACTCCGCATTGTCTGCATGTGACCTGTTATTTATAACAAGTTTACGCAAAGTCTAAGAGACCTCAGCTTAATTAATTCTTTTAAAGTTAATATTAAGAACACACTATTGACTTAACTTTACTACAGTGTAAATGATTATGTAAATGACAAGCAATTTTAAATATAATAAATTTAATTATTATTTTTTAACTGATACGCACGCATATCTAATTCACTTTACATAAATATATCAATGATTATTTTTTATTATTTGCAAGTGGCCACCTCACTACGTTTATTTGTAAGCCTACGCAGGTTGAAACCTATGTATTTAGATTTAAGACCTACATACAACTCGTTGTATGACTACACACATGTTTTACAAATCAATAAATCTTCATCTTAAATTATCTTATCTTCGACCACATCTTCACTGCCCTCAAGTAACATACCTAATAGGCAAACACTAGTCTACCGAAAGTAAATTGGAACTCTCAGAGATTTCTCTGATAAATATTGTCGTGCGTGTTTTGTTGATTCTAGTGTCTAGTCTTATGAATGCGTGCGTGAGCTGGTGTTTAAGGGATTATGAGACGCAATGTTCTTTTGATATCGTTATGTAAACATATGGCGCTGTTCATCATCATTAGCCAAATGTATTCATGTTACGAAAAAGGCTTATGAGAGCTAAGAGCCTAATATTCCAGATTAGAGGGTTGACGGATGTGAAATGACGTAACTCTAAATTTGCTAGTATTTAGAAAATTATCTATAAGTAGCAGATTTTTTTGCGCGGTCACCAACTTTTTATTATAAAAGCCTCAGTTACTTACGCCTTTAGAGTATCGGTGTATCCACCACCAAGTTACTTTAAAATCGGTCTAGCCACAAAAGTTTGTGTTTATAATATCAGAAGGATGAATTGTACACATGTCCGATCGAACAGTTTTACAAGAGCGCATCTTGATATTATGAATATTTATTTTACGACTCCCATCGTTAGCTTTTTTGATACCTTAACATCAGGCGGGCAATAATTTTGCGACAGCAAAGTTGTTTGTTTGATATTTTCGAAAACCTGTTCTTTTAAATGCGTGTCAAGTGTGTGTTAAACTGTATAAAGATATTATAAAAATGCACTTGGATATGTATAGGTATGCGTATTGCGTATATGCGAATTAAAACGTTTAAATTGTCTAGACAACGCCACTTTTTGTACACTGTTATAGGTTCTCCAAAGAGACCTTTCATCATGGATCTGGATTCATGGCAGGGTAGAGTATGCTTTCCAGTACTAAACATTGACAAGCAAGTAGAGCTACTAAACCTTACAATTAAAGTAAGAGTCTTTATTGTGCCGGTATTTGTGTTTGTCTGCCTATTTTCTCTCTATCTAACTTTCTTCGCTCCGGATTAGTGCTACTACTGAGGAGTTCAACTGGTAGTACAAATGATACAACATGTATCTCTAGTACTGCCAGGTAGCACAGTAGACCATATTACTAATATACCATAAATTATATGCTGTTTTTATAATTTTTAAAGCACTGACGCCTGTTTCATCATCATCATCAGCCGTAGGATGTCCACCGCTAAACACATGCCTCCCCCACAAATTTTAAAAAGGACCGATTGGAAGCGGCTTGCATCCAACGTCGTCCTGTTACTTTTGTCAGGTCGTCAGTCCACCGTGTCGGTGGACGACCTACGCTGCGTTTGCGAGTCCGTCCTCTACACTACAGAACCTTCGGGCCCCATCGGTCATATGTTCTGAGTACTGCCACTTTAACAGGCTTATCTTCTGGGCTATGTCGGTGACTTTAGTTCGTCTATAGATGTCCTTATTTCCGATTCAATCACGTAGAGCAACCCCGAGCATAGCCCCCTCTATAGTTCGTCGTCGTGCTACTTTGAGCTTACTTATGAGGCTCATAATAAGAGACCACGTTTCAGTGCCATATGTTTACACACAGCCGTGCGATTCTCTAAGAGCAAACATCCTTGCATCTTTGACAACATCCGTAAAACAAATGACGAGATGACAAGAAACGTTGGAAAACAACATCGGTGAGCTCGTCGACGAATCATTAGAGAATGGGACGGCTGGTAACACACATTGGTCAAATAATCTTGTCCTGAGTAATGTCTGTAATAGTTAGAAATATGGTATTGCAATGTTTTTAAAGATTAATATCCTCTATATAAAAATATAGTACATAATTTTGTTCTATTACTCGTACCAATAGATCAAAATTATTAATTTCCGCAGTGTACGCGATATAAAGATATTTTAACACCTTGGGTTATATTATCGACATTTTCATACGGATTTACCTTATTTGAAAATATTATATACAGCATATGTTATTCAGTGATAATGTAGCTTTCCAACGGCAGAATAGTTTTATAATTGGTCCCGTAGTTTTTAATTTTATTCATTACATACAAGAAATACATAAATATAAATCTTTCTTCTTTATAATATTAGTATAAATAGCAAAACAAAATATATTTATGCTTAATTGTTCTATTAAAAACTTCTTTATCCTTCTGCACACTTCTGGTAAACTTTCTCTTAAACTGGTTCCATGTTAGACTCGTAAGGAAGTGATGATTATTATTATTACTTATCCTCATAAGCGTATCCTATAAAATATAATAAATGTGAAAGTACGTGAGTATTGTCAACGCTAAGCGTGACGCCGGCTAGACGGTAGTTCCCAAGGAACGTGATATTTTTATTCTACACGGGTGCAGTTGCAGGCAGTCCCTAGTATTGCAATGATATATTCTGCAGGATAATATTCCTTATGCCAAACCCACTCAGAAAGTGTCTCATTGCTCGTTCGTAAACGGGTCACAAAGTTCGTCATTTCTCCCCTATAAATGTGTGGCGGGAAAAGTTGTATGGAATTTCATTCCTGCCCACCGTAGCAGGCATCATTTTCTCCCCTCGGTGTACAATGCACTATTATTTGATGCAGTGTTTGTGAGATGTTAGGAATCTTTCCTTTCACTTTTTAAAGATGTTATTAATCATAAGGACATTTTGCTTTGCTGGAATCCTTTTTAGGCAAACCGGTTTTTCATCAATTTAGTATTTTAGGCTACTGCTTCTTCGGCAGGCAAGCGGTTGTCTAGCTAATCTTTTGTTTAGGTATAATTATTTTATTGGCATCTTGCTTTTAAGATAATTCGATCATAAGGGTTAGTAAAAATAATATTATTTTAATAAAATCTACGTGTAAATGTTTACCGTAGAATATGTTCAAATACAGAACCGTCGTGGCGTTACGGAGAATTATCATTGCAATTTTTATATAGGTAGCAGCTATTATCAGCCGTGCGATTCTGTAATGATTCGTCGACGAGTTCGTCGATGTCAAGTTCTTTATGAGATATCGCCCTTGTACATGAGGTTGCTTTTCCAACGTTTCTTGTCATCTCTTCATTTGTTTCACGGATGTTGTCAAAAATGCAACGAGAGAACGCGCGGGTGTCCGTCATTAACTGTCAAGTGTGAACTTCAACTCGATAAAACTATAAAATAGTAAGTTAGCAACAATTTATGTACAATTGTTATTTACTAGCGTAAAACAGTAAACTAGCACACGCGTGAAATCAATTCTTAGGACGTTTCTCTTTTTGTACAGACAGAAAAATAAACTATCTCATATAAAAAACTCAATTACATAAATCATTAATCAAATGCTTTAAAAAGACAGTTTTAATGTGACTTTTATTTGTTTGATTATTTTTAAACCTATTATAAAAATACTACACTCACCGTCAAAACAGCATAACAAAAAACTTCCGACAACTGCATTGTCACAACACTGTTTGTTTTTTATTTCAATAAAATAAAACTGCTATAATAATATGAACGTGTTCTCCACTCGAAAGCCGAACGAGTTATGCGTGTGGTTGATAGAGATGACTGGTGCTCAGCCATCTGTACAGGAAATATACAGAGATGGTGATACTACTTTCTCACTTACTCAAATGCAGGATCTTTAGGATAATTCTAAGTAACTATTAAATTGAATCTGTGACTTGGATCGTTAGAACATCCAGGTAGGATTCCTTGTGTCCCGTTAGGTCGGCCGTTTTGATTCCTTTGTCGGACCGGCCGGTGCTCGGGAATGCGTCCTTATTGTTTGTTTTTTATTCGGTTAAATTATGAATCTTCATTGATGCCGTGAGTTATGAAATGAAGCTATGCTGTGTCGGTATGCCTTGTTTTGTAATTAAAATGCATAATAGGTTGATAACGTGAGAATGAGTAACGATAAACATGTGGAAAAGTAACTCTGACAGGTACGAATACGAGTATGAAATAAGGGTAGCGCAGATGCCCTTGTTACGCAGGTTTACTAACGGCCGTTTCCAATAACTTATCCATCGACGGTTTACCCTACTAGAGATGGATATTTGACACTATTTGTATGGGTGTTATGTCAAATGTCTATCCATAGTAAGGAAAACTGTGGATAGATAGATTATTGAAAACGGCCGCAAGTCTAGCATCATAGGTGCTACACCTAAGCACCAATGTCAATATGATATAAAAATGCCATTATTATTATTTTAAATATCACATTTCATTGGATGTTATGTTATTACTGCTTTTAGTCAACCCAATAAATTTCCAATAATTTAACTTGTTGCAGCTCTTCAACGCTTAAACAGTGCTCAAATAATAATAAGAGCAGCATAAAAGTACATGTGCATCAACCAAGATGGTATAAGTCTCTAAAAGGTCTACATACAAAACGAGTGTTTTTCTGCTGTCACTTTTTGCATCCCGAAAGTCTCATTTTTAACTCCACTCGGGTCGTTCCCTGAATGTAAAGCTGAGACATCACTGGGGCAATCTGTAAACTTAATACAAATTTTAATATAATTAAGGTATCATTAGTTAATAAGAAGAATAAGTGCATAGCCATTTGCCCAATAGCCAAACGCAATTACAACAAATTATCACCTGTAGTTAGAAGCTGATAGAGACAGATTTACGTTTTTAAATCGATTTAAAACGTATTGTATTTACTCCTAGTTGACCCATCTGTGTCTGCGCTTGCACGGCCTCGCTTGATACTGAACCTCAAAACTATATGTCAGTGAAAGGAAGGGAAAGCTAAATTAGCCTCCAAGAACGTTGGTGTGCTCGGAAAGGCGAGACGGTACTTCACGTCGGAAGCTAGACCTCTGAACGGCTAAAGTTGGATCTATCATGGAGTACTGTTCTCACCTCTGGGCAGGGTCCCCCCGGTACCAGTTCCTTCCATTTGACCGCATTCAACGCAGAGCAGCTCGTATCGTCAACGATCAAGCTCCCTTGGATCGACCCAGTTCGACTCTATATTTCATACCGCATCTATCACGGGGAGTGTTGCGAGGAACTCTTCAGTTCAATACTTGCAGCTGAGTTTCGTCATCGGCCGTCTCGACAGAGCATAATGTTCCACTCATTTCGACGTCTGGCAGCCTATTAATGTGCGTTTCTGACGTCATTTTCTGCCCCGCACTGCCAATTTATGGAAACAGCTGGCAATGGGAGTATTCCCGAGCCGATACAACTTAGAGACTTTCAAAAAGAGCATAATTCCTTCTTTTAAAGGTCGGCAACGCATCCTCGAGATCGCTGGTATTGCGGATGTCCGTGGCCGACCGCGGTCATTTACCGTTTGCCCCCTAATAATATGTCCCCTTGTCTCTGATATAAAAATAACTTTAGCGTATTTTACAGCTCTATGTAGTTCTTGTATTTAATGTTGGCACGCGCCACGCGCTCTCACATCCATTTGTTTATGTTTTATATCTGATTAAAAACAATAACATTTAGACTAATACTAATATAATGTGAACAATGACATTATCGTAGATATTCAACATGTTGTTGATTACATACTTGTCTTGTGACCTGGCCTCGTACGGACAAACTCATTGAACTATTGAACTTGTAAACATAATGTAGGGGTTGTTGTTGGAAGATGCAGTTTGTACATAATATGATAATTAATACCTAAATGTATGTTTGGTAATTCGATAATTATTTATGATAAAATTAAATTAACTAAATTGCTGTATGTAAAGATAACGTGAGGCAGCTGCATACGAGGTATGACATATGGGAAAGGGATAATTTATTGGTATGGTATTGGGCTTTCGTTATTCTTATGTACATTGAAATTAACAACTAACGTTGACGCGATTAAATTCGTTAAAAATTGTTTAATTTAAGAAATATTTTTACTGATGGCAGCGGTCAGAAAGATATTATTATATTATAGGTGTCTTGTACCGTTCTACTCACAAAATTTCAAAATTCAAAAAGGCGGATTTCGGTTTTTTTTTTGCAACCACTTCAAAAAATGCCAATAATTTCAAAACTTATATGTAAAATAAAAAGTAGTAAACAGAATAAACTATGTTTTACATTATTATCCTGCACTGTTTCTATGTTTTGTAAGATAACATATTGAATTTCTAGCAATAAATCACGTTTTCGAAAAAAACCGTTGCGTTTTATATTTGAATATCATGTCCGAGAATAAACGAAATTCTTTATAATATATATTGAAATTGAAAACGTTCATACTTTATTATGATAAAAATTACACTAAGCTAACCTTCTTATAATTTTTCCACTTCCGTTAAATAGTGTTTATTCAATTTATGTCACACAATTGTTTTGGCACACTGACAGCTGCACACATACACTAATGCCCGTTTTCACTAACCTTAAGCCCATCACACACGATGAAGATACTATAAAATATATATTATCTTAGAGCAGATTCGGACATATCGCTCACCATATCACGGTGAATATACTATAATATTTTACCTTAGAGTAGCTTAAGATGCCACCGATATTCGAAAGGCATGTTAACATACGCTAAGACTAATGCAGATCATGAAGATATCTTAAGATAGTGTCCGATACTGATCTTAAGGGATTATCTTAAAGGGATGTCTGGTCTTCAGCAACCGAACAAATTTATATTTTTATAACGAATAAAGATTTACATTATCTTATATACCTATAATAATAAATAAAAAACGAATAAAGCTTCACATTATCTTATATACCTATTTTGTTTAGAACCTGTAGAAATATTTTTTGTAAATAAAAATGAAACTAACGTCTGACTAACGCGAATGTGTCAAACAAAGGACTCATCGAAAAAGTGAGACTTTCTATCTACTAACCCAACTAGCGGTATGGCAATTTTATATAAGTAGAATATTTTTTAAATCTATGGGCCTAACCTCCATAGGTTTTTCTAGGTTGTAGGTACTACGTATAGATCAATCAAACTAGGTAACTACTAAATCGATGTTAGTATTCTTGATGAAATAAGGCTATGTTATATTATTAGACTAGCTGCAGCTACGACTTCGTTCGCGTGGCCCTTTAATTAATGCTTTCAGTATAAACCCCACCAATTTTCAAAAGTTACCCGGATTATAGAAGCAGACAGACAAACAATTAAAAAACTGGTAAGTATCGTGCAAATAACGATATGAAAGTGCAAGAAAAAGCTGTTTTTTTTTCTGAAAGATCATTGTAAAGTTTAAATTCACTACGGTGTTTCCTGTGTTTTATTTATGTGATTCAGATTTTTCGTTTCTAACTTTTAGTTTAGCTTAATCATCATCTAAGGAACTGTCCAACAGGTCTAGCAACAAAATACGATTCATCGCAAAATAAAAATATGAACACTGTGTATATTACAGTGTGAACGATCGAGACGTGTGGCTCCCGAGACGGACTCCGATAGAATGTAGGCTTGCTATATATTATAGTATCTGCGCCGTGTGTGGTGGGTTAAGTTAACATAACTTTTATATTCGACGCTATAATATATATTATCTTAGTCGTGTGTGATGCCTTAATCCGATGCTTAAATATTTAAGAATTGCCTAGCCTAGAGCAAGAAATCGTTTCACCAACCCTAAGTTGCCGCCTAACGATGTTAGGCGTTACCTAAAGTTACGACACCGATTGGGCAGTGCGTACACCTTACGCAACCCCTAAAATAGGTTTTAGGTGCATAGATAAATACTATATATAATACTAGACCACCATGTAAAACTGATAGAACAGGTTCAGTTACTTGAATCTTCCTTAGAACATAACTTTATTTCAGTAAATAGTGGCGAATTCACGAGAATTAAACTAGTAGATGGATATTTACAACAGTCATCGCCAGACGTCACCTTCGTGACATCGGATATAGCAGTACATGTTAAATGGCAGGTTACAAGGGAGAGCTTAGGTAGTGACCATCTAATAATTAAATATTCACTTCGATATCGAGACTCGCGTAGTTTCTCAAGCCGCCGTAATTTCAAACTCGCTGATTGGCATCTATTTCGTGAGACTAAAAAGATAGTTTTAGCGAAAGAACTAATGTCAATGATGTTCAATGTAGCTATAATTTTTTTATTGAAAGAATTAATGAAGCAGCTCAGAAAAGCATTCCTATGGTTAAAATTTGTAGAGACAAATTTTAACCATAGGAATGCTTTTCTACCATTGCACCTAACCCATTGCAAACAATTCAACCAAAACCTTATTGGTGCCCAGCGCTATCATCAGCAATTGCACAGCGTCGTTTGGCTTTGAAAATATTTAGTTTCGTCTAAATCCCATACCAAATAATCTTGTAAAATTGAATGAAGCAATAGCGGAAGCACAATGAATTCATAGAGGTGCTAAGTCTACAAATTGGCAACAGGTTTGCAGCACTATGGACAAAATAATTAATCCTTCGGATATGTGGCGTCAAATGCGCTGGATGAAAGGTATACGCAGTGAATACACGCTCCAAGCAATACCAAAGATGAGCTTTTATGTAGTTTGGCGCCCGACTCTGTGCAATCTCTGCAACCATGTTTTATCTCTAATAACGTTCATCTAGATAAAGAATTTTCTTTCCAAGAATTTCAAAATTATTTGAAAAAGAAGGATACATCACCCGGAGAAGATAACATTACCTACTCCATGATTTATAATCTACCTATAGAAGGTAAATTATACCTACTAAACATGTATAACTACATTTTTAAACATGCTTTGATTCCGGAACCATGGCGTATAATTAAAATTGTCCCCATTCCTAAACCTAATAGCAACCCAAATATAATGCCAAAATTTAGACCCATATCATTATTATCATGTATATGTAAAAATTTTCACGTTATGCTCTGCAGACGTATTGAGTGGTTTGTTGAAAGAAATAAAACTATAGCCCCAGTTACGAGTGGATTTAGAAAATGCCAGTCATGATTCAAAGACTGCTTGGTCCGTCTCGTTTCCTAAACACAAATAAGATTTTCCAAACATACTCCTACTCTGGCAGTCTTCTTAGATATCGAAAATGCTTATAATAATATTTAGACTGATCAATTGCTTATAAAGCTAGATAAGTTAAATATTGGGACGCAAATATGTAAATATCTGTGGAATTTTTTAAGTAGTAGATGTCTTAAAATAAATGATGATGATGAAGATCAGGTTATAACGAGATGGACATTCAGAGAATTAGGCCAATGAGACCCGATCTCTCCTCTCTTATTTAACATCGCTACTCACGACATCTGTACTGGATTTGATAACGTAAATATATTGCAGTATGCTGACGATTTCGTTATCTACACCCAAAATCGATATATGGAGCTCAACGAGATATATATACAGAGTGCTTTAAATACCGTAGTAGATTTGTAGAAAGATTTAGGACTAGAAGTATCTCCAACAAAAACTCATTGTTGTACCTTCAGGAGGGGAAGGAAGGAAGATACAGTAAATCTAACGGTTAACAGTTATAATATACCAGTAGTTAAAAATGTCAAATACTTAGGCGTTTGGCTAGATAATTCCCTTTTGTAGAGTAAACATATTGATGAAACTATCAAAAAAACATTGAAAATGTTAAATATTTTAAAAACATTGTCCGGTGCGTCGTGGGGCTTGCACCCCGTACATCTTTGCAGGTTATATATTTCCTTGGTACGCAGCAGATTAGATTTTGGATGCTATCTATATGACGGTCCTGCCAAGACACATCTATACAAACTGGATAAGGTACAAAATATGGCACTACGTGTGATAGGGGGCTTTATCCGAACCACACCCATTCATGTAATGGAATCTGAAGTGGGTTTACAGCCACTACAACTTAGACGCGAATATCTTGCCACCAAATATTGTCTGAAAGCCCAGTCATTGGCTAGTAATAATTTGATAACTACTTTGTTAATACAATTACGACATCTTTGTGAGTTAAGATATTTGAAAGAAAGAAAGAAAGAAAATAGATTTATTCAGGACATCACACAACATAACATACAAAAATACTGACAAAATAGGACAACCATCATAATAATAATGTTGCGTAATGCGATGAAAGAGCCCCGACTCAGCATACGCTAGGGTAAACCCAAGCACTGATTTTCAGTCGGTGCTCCTCACTGACACCACGAACGTAACTAGTGACACAACAGAAACAAATAAACAATAGAAAATAAATAAAGATACATAGTATTAAGAAACAAAGATAATTATTATAATTACAGTCAAAAATACAGTCAAGAAAACAAAAACAAACAAGATGGTGCATTCCGAGACACTTCGCGCGTTGCCGACAGCCAAGCGTCGATTAGCACTATTGGTCCTTGGACATACTACTATATAATTTGTGACTATTGGGCTGGCCAAAAATATCACATAATTATTATGGTAACACCATGACGTGGCGCCATGCCACCAACGGATTCTAGTTTATCTATGCGTGCCACGTACCGCCATGTCTACAAGCAACCGCTATGTAGTGTAATGTAGTCCACAGACAACTATAGGTACTACGTAATGTACGTCACTCAGTCTACAAATACAAAGTGAATATAATATAATACAAGTTTGTGTACAATACTTTAAAGCTAGAACTAATAATTTATAATTTTTATTATTGATTTCAAGTTGACTGTGATAATTTAACATTGATTAACTGGTTTCGTAACCGTCATCTACAACTTACTAAATACAATGTTATCCACTTCATAAGAATCAGGTAGACAGTGTTTTTGTGGTGAGAAAAACAAGCAATATCATCAAATCTGGAACCGTCTATACGCCAACATTTTGAGCAGTACCATTTGGTAAGTAAACAATATATTCATTAATCTGACAAAGTAATCGATAGTTACTGCCTTTGAACTTACATATTACTGCATCACAAAACAACCATAAGTATGTAAAAAGAGAATACATCCAAGTAATGTATCTATATAGGTATATGTATATACACACACAAGCATTTATACCACATTTGTGTGCATGCCCTGGGTGTTTATATACATATACATATATGTATGCACATGTAACTAATTACCCGTATATGCAGCTAGGTGCTCCTTTAACCGTCTACTAAATGTTTTTATTGCTTTCAGGCCTCGAAAAGGAGGAGGGAGGTTGTTCCAGCAGCGTGTAGCTGCATACCTAAAGCTGCCTTTAAAAGATTGCGTTCTATGTGGAGGTGTGACTAGCAAATACAAGGATGCTCGAGTATTATACATTCGTCTCTCATGAGCCCAAGTCAGCCTACGCAGAAGTTATTCAGGAGTTTTATTTATGATTGTGCCAAATAGTAAAGTAGAAAAATGTAGCTGTCGCCGTGCCTTCATGTTCATAAGATTAGCACTTTTAAGAAAAGGAGTAATATGGGCACGAGGAGGAACATGGAAACAGAAACTTGCACAGGCATTTTGTACTCTTTGAATCAAACGTTCTGTCCTGGATAAGAGACGTGGACCATAAACAACATCTGCATAATTTAACCTGGACAAAATGAGTGACTCACACAATGTTATTCTGAGATCAACACTCAGAAACGGCCTGATATTGTATAAAACTTTTAAGCGAAAGAAACAGTTGCGTACTGCTTCATGCACATGTTGTTCAAAATGCAAATGACTGTCCATAATCAGACCCAGATTTCGAGCCTCAGTTACACATTGTATTTTTTCATTAAGGATGGCTACCTGAGGGTTGTAGTTAGCTATGGTTTCTACCTGCTTCCTAGATCCCATAATCATAAATTTTGACTTAATAGGATTCATAACCATGCAGTTGGCTGAAGACCATTCTGCCAATCGGCATAGATCTTCATTTATCTTTGTAACTGCATGATTTGTATCATGCAGGGGTAAAACTTATGTAAACTTGTAAGTCATCAGCATACATGTGGTATTGACAATTCTGAATGCAATGTATTATGTCAGCACTGTACAACACAAAAAGAATAGGGCCAAGAATAGAACCTTGAGGAACACCTCTCAGATTATAGACACGACTAGAAGAGTCAGTGGTGCCATCAAAATTTGTAACCTCTACAATTTGAGATCTATGGCGCAAATAGCTATCAAACCATTTTACAGTATTTATATCGAAGCCGTAAAATGAAAGCTTAGACAACAGAAGGGGTACCCCTGTTAATGGAATCGAATGCCCTGGAAAAGTCCAGGAGAACAAGGATGGTACCTATACCCCCATCTTGAGCTACAAGAACATTGTCAACCACATCAAGCAAAGCAGTTGCAGTAATTCGGTTTTTACGAAAACCAGATTGCATTTCTAGTAAAACTTTCTCTGTCTCTAGATAATTGACCATTTGATTACATATGATTTTTTCCAAAAATTTTGACATGCATGGCAATATGCTTATAGGTCTATAATCATTAATCGTGCTAACATTTTGTTTTTTAGGAATCGGTTTGACAAGTGCTATTTTCCAGAGATCAGGGAACACACTACTTGCAATAGATAAATTAATTATTTTAGTGATAATGCTTAATGTGCAAGGAAGAGTTAGGTTAATCATTTGTAGTGTAATCTCATCTACACCCACAGCATTTGAAGACAAACCTTTTATGACCTTGGCTACAACATCTTGACTGACAGTCTTTAATTTAAATACAGAGGAGCTCCACCTGTGATATTCTTAGTATGTGAGGTCAGACATGTGAACAGTTTCGCTGCCCGGGACATTCAAAAAATGCGCATTTATAACATCAGGATTGCTGATGTTACTAGGTATGTCACTAGAGTTTTTGTTGTTCGGGAGAATTGTAGTTTTAAGGTTTTTCCATAACTTCTTTGAGTTTTTAATATTTTGATTTATAGTATTTTGAAAATAGACCTTCTTTTCTTGGTACATTGGCATAGGAAAAAGAAGCCTTTACTTATTTTGGTTTTTAAAGATACACAGACAGAAAAATTAGTTTTGACTAATCCTTTAAATATATTTTCACTAAAGTCTTGGGTATAATATCAACATGGATTTCATCGAGACACAAGTAGACGGAATAGACAAGGGAAACAAGCAGTATGATAATAGTTCACTTAAATTAAACACCTTATTAATGCTCAATTGTAAGTATAAAAACTATCACAAAGTGTTTACTGATGGGTCTAAAACGAATGATAGTACAGGTGCAGCTTATTACTATCCCAGTCGCCAGGTGAAGGAAGTTTATCGGATTAAATCTGATCATAACACTATTAGATATGTTCGTGGAGCTATCTGCAATTTCAGAGGCCTTGTCATATGTAGCCACTTCGAACTCGAGACAAGTTGTGATTCTTAGTGATAGCCGAAGTGCTTTGCAGCATATCGCTCGATGCGCCTCTAGTCCACGAGGTGCTTCGGTAGCGTACGCAATTGTAAAAAAGGTGTTACCTCTTGTAAACAGTGGAGTCGAGCTGAAGTTGCAATGGATTCCTTCACATGTAGGCATAAGGGGTAATGAGGAGGTTGATATGTTAGCAAAACAAGCTGGTACTATAGGTGTAGAAACTTATATCATACCGGAATACACTGAGATCCTAATTAAATACAGGTACAAAATTTATGAGAAATGGAAACAAACATTTAATTAAACGTCACTGACAAAAGGCATTTGGTATAGAACTATACAATATGAACCTCCTCGTATACCCTGGTTTGCAAGTAGCAAGCTACGAAGATGTTATATTGTAATGGCTCATAGATTGCGTCCGGGCATGTCCCACTAAATAAATTTAAACACCTTATGAGAGTGACAGATTCACCTAATTGTGAGATATGCGGAACCATTGAAGACGTCCATCACCTTCTGTGGAATGTGTACGGACTTAACCGATGAGATAACGAATGATACATCAATACGGGCTTAATTCCGTTGATGTGGGGGGTGCTGCAGAGTGTCTTAGCCGATCCATTGAGTGAAACGGCTGGGGCGCTCTGTGGCACGATCTATCAAATAATTAAAAGTTAGCGTGATAAAATGATAGTCATCACGGGGCTGACATGGTCGCAAAGCGACAAAGGTCCCTAATAAATAAAGATTTAAAAAAAAAATACTAGACCACGAGTGATTCGACCCCCGCTAGGTGGACCGACGACCTCATAAAAACCGCGGGGAATCGCTGGATGCAGGAAGCGAGTAGCCAGTCCAAGTGGCGTTCTATGGGGGAGGCATATGTTCAGCAGTGGACGTCTTCCGGCTGATAATGATGATGATGATGATGAATTTTATTTATTTGGAACCATAACACGATTTAGTTACAAACATATAGGATTCGATGACACCTGCAGAAGTATTAACTGTGTCGCAGATGTCAACGCCCTCCTCCGAAAGTTAGCTAATAACATAGTTCCTTAGTAACAAACAAGGTACAACTATATAACATATTATGTAAATACCTACGAGAAAACTAAGTGTGAAATATTGTTATAAATTTATGTTGCTTATAAATTATAGAGCTATTTAGGTTTGGGTGAGTAGGTGAGAGTAGTTGAAATGTGTGTTTGTGTGTATGTGTGCGTGTGTGTGTGTGTGTGGGGGGGGGATGTATTTGTTCAGTAAGGGTGTTTTGTATAGGTGTGGTTGTGTGGACTGGTGTGGTGTGTTTGTGTGATCAGATGAGGTGTGCTGTGACGTTATTTTAAAACAACAAGGAGGTCCTCTGTATCCTGGTAAGACAATCATTGCAACCATTCAACACATTTTAGTTTGCATTTATATAATGTAAGTGGATATATATTTAATTTTTTGTTTAGCTTATTGTACAGCATCGAGCTGATATGGTAATAGTGTCGTTTTGCAGTTTCCGTCCGTCTTTTTTCTGTGGTGCATACTATGTCCCTTCTACGTTTGTTATTTATCTGGTTCGGATCATATGGCATATGAGCATGTTTCCTTAACACAGTTTGCAGAATAAAAAGTTGTCTTACAGTTAGGACTTTCCATAATGAGTATAGCTCACTAGTGGAAAATCGGCGTGGTTTATTAGAGAGGACTTTTAATACTGCTCTTTGTGCCCTTTCCAAATATATCATATTTGATTTTACAGAACCACCCCACGCAGTTATGCAGTATGTCATGATGGATTGGGCTAAGCCGTAGTATACAGTCTTAAGGTACTGAAAATCAACCATTTGTCTAATGTTTTTAAAAATATAAGTTAATTTTCTGACCCTAGACACCATAGATGTAATATGCTGATTCCAGCCCATTGCACTGTCTATCATGACGCCTAGATATTTAATGTGATAGCACCGTTCTAATAACATGCAGTTGCAGTCGATAGAACCAACGCCATTTCCACACAGATGAGCACGTAGAACAAACGAAGGAGGTGGTAGACCAAATGTGCTGACAGCAAAAGCAATGAATTTCGTTTTGGACACATTAGGGGTTAAGAGGTTCGAATATAACCAGATCATAAAAAGACATAGAGCATTCTCAGAGAGTCGACGAGTCTCTGACCAGCTGTGAACATGGACCAGAAGGACTGTATCGTCAGCGTAAGATACTAACTTACAATTTGGGAGGGAAAGGTTGCACAAGTCATTTACGTACACTAAGAGCAAGGTAGGTCCCAAGACACTTCCCCGAGGAACGCCGAAGCAGAGCTGTTTCTCGCTGCTTCTAATACCGTCCATAGAAACTAGCTGAGTCCGATTGCTGAGATAGCTGCGGAACAGGTCTAGAACTCTGCCTCTTATGCCTATGAGTTCTAGCTTGGAAAGAAGAATAGGAATAGAGACAGTGTCGAACGGTTTAGAAAGATCTAGAAAAATACCGACAATCCGGAAATGGCAAGACCGGTATGATACCTCTGTCACTGGTAGAGTCACACATAAGTTCCTGCCCGATATCGCAAAGGCTTATAGGCTAACACGAACGACGAAGTTAACTCCGTACCAAGTGCAAGCATTGACGGGACATGGAGGAATAGCCGAATACCTGTACAGATTCAAGCACAAGGAAACCCCTGGATGCGAGTGCGACCCGGAAGTCTCTGAGACGGTATGGCATGTGCTCCTCAAATGCCCCCGCTTCCTTGCCGTAAGGAGGGAACTTGAATGCCTGATGGACAGAAAGCTTGAGGAATCGGATCTCCCCAACATCTTAGCAGACCCCGATTGTAGACCACACTTTCTGTCTTTCACTGAAAGATCTTTCCGCATTGCGGCAAAAAGAAACTAATATCCTGATGATAACTCTATATCGGATGCATAAATGCCTCTGAACATCATGAGGTGGTTGTGTACGAAAACAGAGGAGAAAATCTAAGTTATCTTAGGACTCCCACATACGACCGAACAAATGCAACCGACAGCTGGAGGAATCCCGTCCCTAGTTCGACCACCATCAGCGGCTCGGAGAGAGTCCAGCGTAAAGCAGCTGCCGAAAAAGCCACGGCACGTCAGAAAGGAGGTCGTGAGAAAGGCCAAGGCTCTATCTCCACCTTTATGACGGCGTTTGACACCAGTGCGCAAAGGGTGTTACGGGTCCTGCCTCGAAAGGAGCTCTCCCCACAAAAGTCGCTCCATAGGACACAACAGCCGCCACAACAGATTGCTCGGACGAGAGCCGATATGGGACAGGTCAGTCCGCCTCGTTATATCCCGGCTCTGGGGCCGCGAGACCACACCAGAAACGCACTTCTCGAATTTCTTGCCATCACGAGAGCGACTAAAGTAGTCAATCTCAGGAACTGCGAAAATATCCTGCAGTCCTTCAGGTTAGACAACGAAGGCCTCTTAAAGGTGAGGCTCGAGGAGGCTGATCCAGCCATATACAATAACGACACCTCGCTGGTCATTAAGGGAACGATGAAAGGTCGGTATATGGCAGCATACAGTTCTGAGCGTGGTTTCGTAGCCCTAGACAAAGATGAGACGGAGCGGCTCGGAAAGCCTAAGTACGAAACACCACCGAACAACCCCATCGTGGTTATCGCCCGCTGTACCAGAATAATGCTAGACGATAGGATCCTAGAAATGGCTAAAACCATGGAGCGGAGCCCTGGAGTCAAGGTAAAGTCCTGGGAAAGCTGGGAGGTACCGGAGATCCGATGGGTCAACGGGGTTCCGGGGTGTGGTAAAACAACATGGGTGGTTAGAAGCTTTAATGTGGACAAGGACATGGTTATCACCACGACAACCGAAGCAGCAAAAGACCTGAGGGAGAAGCTTGCGCACCGCATAGGCGACTTGGTGAAAACCAAAGTGCGCACCATGGCTTCTGTACTCGTGAATGGCATCCGAAGTGGTAGGAGCGTCGTTCGCCTTATGGTAGACGAAGCTCTCATGAGCCACTTCGGAGCCATTGTCATGGCAGCGCGGCTGGCAGGTGCTCGCAAAATTGTCCTCATCGGAGACGTCAACCAACTGCCTTATATCGATAGAGAGAACCTCTTCGAGCTAAGGTACTGTCGCCCGAACCTGATAGCTACCATCAATCAGGAGTTGTTGTGCACACACCGGAATCCCATGGATGTCGCGTACGCGTTGAGGGAAATATATTCAGGTATATATTCCTCAGCCCCACGTATTAGGTCCCTGGAGCAGAGAAGGTACAGAGATGCGCATATACCCAGCACCCTTCCCAACACCCTCTTCCTAGTACACACTCAGGAAGAAAAGGAGACCCTGACCAGGGTTATGGTGAAGGCACGGGGTCGCGCATCCTTACCATCCATGAAGCACAGGGACTGACATACGAGTCGGTCATCGCCATTAAAACCAAGGGCAACATGAGTCTGCACGAGAGCGTCCCGCACGCAGTGGTTGCAGTCTCGCGGCACACCAGGACCTTCACCTACTACACCGACGACGAAGAAGACGCCATCAGCCGTTTCGACGTGCGGTGTCTGCGTCACCAAATGCTATCCGCGACTACAACTTGCAGATGGCCATAAAAGATCGGAATGTGGATGTGACAGAGGCCCTGGGCCGGGTGGAGAAAGCCAACTTATATAAAAATTAGTTATAAAATAAAAATAAAAAATTAAACAAGCTTAGGCTTTTGTATTATGTATGCGTGTATACCTTGAGCATTCACGCTCACTAAAAGGCTTCTTCTCGCGGCGGCGTCGTGTGGCGGGTCGTCCTCTTCCCTCAAATATGGTTGAGGAGGGCGATGGCTGGCACACGTGTCAAGCTCGTGAACGGGCGCTGCTTGCGGGAGCCGGTATGCTCTCGGTATGTACGATATTTAGAAATTAGTTAAAAGTCTATTTGTGTACAAAAAAAAATGTATTATGTAAGTTTAGTTAAGAAAAAAAAATGTCCTCCTGTATTCTATTAGTAATTATAAAAAAGTTTAAAATATTAATGTAAACAATGACACGGACCCATTGAGTCTGTGGACAAAAGCAATAATTAAAAAAAAAATAGTATACATTTTTGAAGTCCTGGAAAAACTTACAAATACTCAATATATAATACAATACATTCATATAATACAAATTGACACTCATTACATACAGTGTAGCAGCGTCGACGTCTATCTTGACTTATTGTCAATTATATCGGCAATGAAATGGGCGTTGACGTTCACGGTACCAGTGTGGCCACTCAATTTAACGCGATAATTATCGGAATAATTAGCGCTTTGTTTAAGGCGATGTTGGGCATTGACGTTAACCTCGGTGTAGTCAAGGCAGTTCTCAAGCTGACAACTGAAGAAAAAAACAAAACCATAGATAAGTTTCGTAAATTTAGGCAACCCATTATTTAGGAGTCTCTTTGTACGGATGGAATGGTGAAACGAAAAATGATGCTTAGGAGTTTGCTTACGTTAGGGGTTGTCTAATTAGGCACTGCCTAACTCGCTGTTAGTGAAACCGGCCATAATTCTAGAGACCAACTTTGAACATAAAATTCAATTTTTTTTTTCATGATCAAGGTTGTGATTTTGGATTTTGAAACAAGAACATATATTTAGCTTTCATTCTTTTATACATTTTACCGATCGAAAAAGCGAGACAACTACAATATAATGCAAAAACAAATCACAAAATTTTGGGAATAGATCTATTCCACTAAAGAGTTTACTAGTAGGTACAATGTTATGTCAAATGGGATGATACTATCCTAGAATTTAAGATAGCGGATTATATCAATTATCGAATTCGAATATAATTCCTAATACCAAAATATATTCCATTATATACTTAGGTTGAATTTCCCAGGGGGAAGGAGACGAAAAATGCCCCATTTATCCTCTGAAGGGGTAGGGGAGGGGGAATCGGGCCTCCAGAACCTTCCACAAACCGACGAAACGCAATAGCAAGCTATGTTACTTCACGTCGGTGTTATGCCAGTGTTCGTGCCAGCCCAATTGGATGTGGGTGTGTGCAATTATAATTATACGACTTTGAAAAATAATATCATATTACCATTAAAAACATAAACTAAAAATAACTTGTTATATTGTAAAGCACTTTAGAAATATTATAAGTACTAAACTGCTGAACCAGAATAGTAGATAAATAAACACATAATTTATTCATATTATAGTCCTATAAAACTATGAAGGCTATAGTTTTTAAAAGCGCCACCTGCTTACCATGGCATGCACTAAACATATACACTTTCTTACCAACTGTTTTCTTATAATACTATAAAACAAGTAGAGGTAGAAATTTTAAAACGTAAAATGTAAGACTGTTTCTACGTAGTGCACCTCACATTTACTAGATGGCGTAGAAATAAGCATGTGACAATTAGTCCTGTCACGAAACACCACCTTTCTTTCATGAAAGATTTATCAACATTTATTAGATTGAAGAAGAAAAGAATGTTGAATAAAAGGTACATACACACTAATTCCTTTGGTTCTTTTTATACCTATGGGTGGTGCTTTGTTTTTACATATTGTATCTAAGTTACTATTCTACGATATTCGTTGCCGTTCAGTCTCATAGCGTCACGCCTGTCAAAGAGCGGTAAAGTCACAGTCATTCTATTTCTTTACTCATGTGGCTTAATGTTTCAAAGTGAGACTACTCGACACTGTGCTCCGTGTTCGGCTCCACCGATTTTATTCTCACTAATGAGGTATTAGGTAGGTACCTACTCCTGACTAAAGACAAAGAAAATTTTACGCTACGCTAACTAAAGATAGATAGAATACCTATCTAGATTAAACCATAGTTATGATGGTAACTGATTTTCAACCGTCTTGAAACCAAGCGCGGATCCACCGTTGTGTGCACGACGGGTATGCCCACAACCCTAAAAGACTTGTGACATCAGACGTCACACTTTCATATTCGACAGGCCAATGATATGACGTTTTATAAAATATCCAAACCTGGATATCAATGAAATTATTAACGTGTTCGCGAAAAAGAAACTTAAGCTTCTTTTAAATTTAGTAATTCATTTGATATCCTTTGTAGTTGTTTCCAGCGAAGTTGCAGAGCAAGAACATCTTATATAACCAAGTAAAAAGCGCAGTGATTTGCCATGCGCGGTTTTGAAGTGTTGTACCTAGTTTAAAATTCTGAATCGCACTGGACTGTTATGGGCAAAGCGTGATAATTAACATCAGGCGAGCCACTTGATACTATATCGATCACGAGAGAGTTCATACCCCGACTAGTACTTGGCTGATTTTAGGCTGTGACCACAACCTTTTTACTGGGCTGGATCCGCGCCTTCTTGAAACCAGGAGGATGTTTCTCAATTCCACCGTACTTTTATTTTTATAAGTGTGTTTGCAGAAAACTTCGTCATTTAGAACCGAGTTAGAAGATTATTTATTTGTGTGGTAGAGTATAACTTACTTTCGACTGGAGATTACTTTCGTAGTCCTATTAAAAATTTCATGAAATTCAGTCTAGCAGTTTTTGAGTTAAGTACACTCCAGTAACTGAAAAGTGTTTCGCCTATTTTGATGATTTCATGATATCATAATTAACGGTGAATGACTTTCGATCCCGCAATTGGCAAGGGTCACTTAAAACACCGTAACCTAAGTGTGTACTAGACCAAAAAGTGTCATTTTATCATGTCGAAGTCGGTAAAATGCAGACAATATTGTGATAATAGGTAGGTAGTTACTTTTGAACTATCATGGTACCTACCGAAGTCAACGAGTTATTTCACACTTGTTAGGGTTCCGTACCCAAAGGATAACACGGGACCCTATTACTAAGACGCCGCCGTCTAACCGTCCGTAACTTTATACAATTAAGGGAAGATAGAATTTACCAATAATACAACCTACATGAAGATCCTTGTACCGTATACATAATTCAGACACTAGATGACGTTGGTAAAAAACATTGAATTATTATTTGTCATTGATTTTATATTCTAAAAAAAGAAAAGCAAAAGCTACACCCAGATCTACGATTCTTTAGAACCGAGGCAGAAAATAGATAGTGGCAGCCCTCTCTCCACCGGCGCCCCTCTCTCCACCGGCGCCCCTCTCACCACCAGCGCCCCTCTCTTCACCGGCGCCCCTTTCTCCAGAGTTCGAATTTTTATTTTATTTGTTCTCAATTTGTAATCCTTATGATATTATATATATTCTATATCTATCTATCTATCTATATATTATTTATTTTTTCTTACAAGTCGACGGTGAGTCACGTTTCCACCAGACCTCTATCAGGCGCTTTGTGGAGCAACGTAAGTAAGCAAGGGCACGTAATAGTCTGAATAGATTTATGCTACTCTTGTCATCGCAAGACTTCATCTCGTTTGGCCTAGTATTATCTAACTAAAAGTTTAATAATCCAAGTATAATTAAAAAACATTTCCAGTGCATAAAATCCGTCATTTTGATTTGTAACATATAATATGACCCACTCACGCTATTAAAACGAATCCCATGATCTATCACTATCGGTTGCGCCGTGGAGTAATTACCAGCGGATATAGAAACGGGCAAACATACAAACATGCAGGCAAACGAATAACTATCCTTTATCTTATCTGGCTTTGCCTTCATCATCATCATCATCATCATCATCTCAGCCGTAGGACGTCCCTTTCTGAACATAAGCCTGCCCCATAATTTTCCAAAAGGACCGGTTGGAAGCGGCCTACATCCAACGTCGTCCTGCGACCTTTATCAGCTCATCTGTCCACCGTGTCGGACGACCTACGCTGCGCTTGCCGGTCCATGGTCTCCATTCCAGAATTCCAGCCCCATCGCTCATCTGTTCTGCGTGCTATGTGCCCTGCCCACTGCCACTTCAACTGGCTAATCTTCTGGGCTTTCTGGCTTTGCCTTTGTCGGGTAAAAATTATGAGAAACTTAAAAACTTTACATAGGTTTACTATCACCTGAGTAATCACAATTTATAAATAGACCGTTTTGAAGGTTACATTTTGTCAAAATTTGATAAATCCAATAGTACCCATCGAGACGCACTATTTTTACTAGGGACTTAGTTGCTATCCTTCAGTTGCCGCTTATGGGGTTCGTGCATTCCGAAGGTGGCGCAAATCGTTATACGTACAAAGTGTAGCAATAAATCTAAATAAATAAAAATTTAAATCAGTGGCATGAAAAATTTATTTGAGTTTCTTTTAATTACATAATTATGATATGCTAAAATAAATACAGAAATTGTTGGAATAATATTATTACATTTACCTTAACTATTTATATGTTCATTTAAATAATTATCAATCAATTATACTTAATTAAGCAACTAACCTATTTATTTATTTACAATTAATTAATAAATTAGAGCAAATTTCTTTTTAATTATTTCATTAAACATGTAGATATTATAATAGCTATTGGAAATTCTTGCGCTTCTGAACACACTGTATTTGTTAAAACAAAGTCGCGATTTTAAATTTTGTAAGTTAAACGATGTGTTAAGGCAGTAAGAAACAAACAAATAATTGACATATGTAATTTATTACAATAAAACTCTGTACAATAGTAGTCAATAGAATTGTTTTGACTGGCCTTAACAAGATAGAAGTCTTAGGTAAATATGCTGTTACACAAACTGATACAAAAACGTGTTCCAAATAAGTATTTTATACAAGTTAACTTGTTATTAGTGGTATAAAAAGTACTATCCAATACATACAGGAGGATATTTTCCTTTAGCCACTCGGTGCTGCCTTGCCAAACACGATCACTGTACCAACGGAAACATAACATTATTTATTTTTATTAATAATATTATTACTATTCATATGGAAGTAAGTTTCTATATAATATATGATATGTCGAAAGGCACGATATGTGTATTTACATTGCGATAGGGTGTTGGCAAGGCTTGTGCGCTCCTCTCACAACAGCGGTCTCTATAAACAATATATCTTTCAATTGGGTATAATTAATTGTGTTCTGAATTCCGTATTTGTAATCTTATTCTTTACACTTTATTTTCTCTATCCTTGAGAAGAAGCATCCGAAACACTGAACCATCGTACTTGTACCATTTAATATTAAACGAATCCCGTCCGAAGAAACAATTTTTATTTCTAAATTATAAAGTCTTGAAAATAAACAAATACAATTTGAAAAATGTAATACCGACTTCCATTCTATTCAGTTATTGGAGTGTAACTCAAAATCTACTGGACCGAATTTAATGAAATTTAAATGAGACGACACGGGAAGCACCAGCTTTTAAACAAAAATGAAAGAATTTTGAGAATCGGTTCACCCTATCGAAAGTTATGAAGTAACAAACATAATAAAAAATATACAGTCGAATTGAGTACCTCCTCCTTTTTGGAAGTCGGTAGAAAAATAAGTTTTTTCGTAAAACGCAAGTCGTGTGAAAAGATTAGAATATATCACGCGGTAAGACTTCTTGAACAAGCGGCTGTCTCGGTTGGACCACCTCAGTGCCAGATACCGCGGAGCAAGCTCGCAAGCTCGCAAGCTCGCAAGCTCGCAAGCTCGCAAGCTCGCAAGCTTTACTGTTTTAGGGTGTGAAGTGCGTTGTAGCATTTTTTATATTTAATTAAAACTTTTTAAGCGACGGAGACTCAAAAATTTAAAATCATAAATCATAAATTTCTAAAGATTAACAGTACCTATATTGCGATTAATATTTTATTAGGACATCTGACGTGGTCTGTACACAATTATGCAAATGATGTAGTTGAAAAGCCATATATACAAAAAAAAATCCGATCACTTTGAAAAATCAAAATCTTTTTTGTTACGGTAGATTATACCATGATTTTTTTGTCTATTTAGTTGCTATTGATGGAATAGTCAGACCATTCCGAGTAAACCATGGGCACCAACTTGTACTGGTCGATGGTAATGCGCCCACCCATCGAGCTCAACGAGTCAATGCTGCTCTCCGAGAATACGACATCACAAGGTTAGACTGGCCTGCCGGCTCGCCTGACTTAACACCAATAGAGCACGCGTGGGATGCTCTTAAGCGAGCTGTTTGAAACCGTCAGCCACGTCCCCAGACAGTGCCAGAGATCAGGGAAGCCGCTCTTCAAAAATGGGACAGACATACCCCTAAGAAATGCTGGATAACTTGATTATCAGTATGCCCAGGAGGATCACTGCATGTGTTCGAGCCAGGGGACGAGTTATATTATATTGAATATTAACCTTTTATTAATAAATTGTTGATAAAGTTTAATTTGAAAAAATATATCTGCTTATGCTAGTGATCACAAACTTTTTCTGACGTGTGTGTTTTAATAATAATTTAATAGTTGGACCGGCCCGACTTCTTTACGCGAGTGCGGAGAATACGGGAGTAATAACGCTGTTTTCTTACTCAGATTTGTTTTTTTTTACAGAGACCACTGCCGAAATACGGAAATGCGTGCTTATTTTAATTAAAATTACGATATGTGGTATTGTTTATAACAGACGTGAATGATTTTAAATGTAACAATAATCGTTTTGAATGTGTACAAAATATACAAAGTGAAAAATTGATATCGGTAAAACACTTTTATTATTTAAATTCGTAGAAACTCTAAATTAATACTCGATTCGTCTCAAATTTCATAAAAAGCTTTCATATTCCAAGCATACAAACTTCTACAAAAAGCCGAAGCTCTCAAACTATTAACAATGTTTAATATTTACAAATAATTATTGATATATGTGTACTCGTAACTTGCGTCGCGTGGTACGAAACCTAACATTTGCTACAAAATCGACAATCGTTCCATAATATTTGGGTATATTTTTAATTACTATTATACAGAATTATTATCTACAAACAAGATAATGGAAGGACCCTGTTTAAGACTAACAAGACCTAAAAGACCTAGATGGACTTTTTACAAAATGTGGTCGCGTCATGAGCGCAGGGTAATTAATGAACCATGATAAAGTAAGAAAATAAAAATATCTACATACTTTATATTTATCAAGGCCATTACACAGCTAGAAATGAAAATTACAAACAAAAAAGTTTGAAAATAATCTAAAACTAGGCACTAGGGCGTAGGGGGGGGGGGGGGGGGTGAATATTAATATTGATACACCTATGTAGAAACATTTCTGTATGTTTACTAAGTGATTATTATTCTGTGAATTCGGCTCATTAAACAAATATTATGTATATTTTTATAAATGAGCATTTTAAATTGTTATCAGTAAAAGGAAGCGCCACATTTTGTAAAAAGTCAACCAAAATTCATCTGACATTCATAGCTGAGCGAGGTATTTAGAAAAAAGAATACACTGGTAACAAAGTAATTTTCGATGCGATTACTAAACTAGATAATATGGTTATAATATATGCAATAATTGGAATTTAGAAAAAATAATATGAATACAAATTGACTTTACCTATTAGACTAGCAGCCACCCACGACATTCGCGTAAACGTGAGGTAATATAGCCCGATATCTCTTCGGATAGTCTGTACAATTTTCAACGAAATATTTTTTTTTTATTTGAAAAAAAAATACACATAAACTAACAAATTGTCCTAAGCCATACCGAGTGAACCATCTAATTTCACCGCCTTATAAAGAATATGATTAACTGGAAGCAATTCGTATTGAAGTAACTACAAACGGTAAGAATCCAAAGCAAACTATACGGCTCTGAACTCCGATACCCGAAAACGAAACACTGACTAAGACCTTAAGCTCATTTCAACTAAACATAAATTGCACAAAAAAGCTACTGCGTCGCTTCAGCAGTGTGATAATGTGAAGGATGATAGCGCCAAACCTGTGGAGGGGAATATTCCACTGGCACTTCTTGAGCTGCGCCACCAGCGCCCCACATGAGGACCGTCTGTCGCGGGATCTCCGCCGTCTGCTGCATCCTCTCCTGCTCCGTGGACCCACTCGACCCAGCCGGACTGGGCCCGGGAACCACACTCGGTGACCTCCTCTCCCCCGTAACAGGACTCATATACCTCCCAGTGCTGTCAACGTACGTGTACTCTCTAGAAGGGGGCCTGTGATACGTCGGAGCCACTTCGTATCCGGGTGGAGGTGCCGGTTCGAGGAAACCGTTGGGCGCGTATGGAGTATAATGGTAAGACAATGGTTTATATTGGTGAAACAAGTTGTCTGCTGTGAGGAATCTTTCGTCTAAAGGCGGAGGAGGATAGTGTAAAGCTGGTGCGGGAGGATACTCCCCGTATGGGGCAGTATAGGCTCCATTCAGGTTCGTGTATGCTGCTGCGACGGCATCCGCCGCTAGATAGTCGACTGGAGGCGGCGCTGGTGTTGTTGGAACCCTTCTCTTATTCCTACACGTTGAAAGGAAATCCCTTAGTTGAGTCTTATATCGTCTCGCTGTCCTGGGAGGCGTGGTGACGGTGGTTTCACAACCAGATAGTTGTTCTGATTCAGAGAAGTACAAACTAGTGAGGCCGGTGTCGAGGTAGCTCACTTTGAAGTCCATGGTTCTCTTGCCTAGAAGGTCTCTGCCTTCTTCTTCCCTGTAAAGAAAAGATAAAATGGTAAAGTACTAATTCTGTGTAAGAGTTTTATTGTTAACTAGCTGCTGTACTCCGTAGCGATGGACGATGATGATGAAATGTATCTTGTGTTCTCCGTTTTTAACTGTCTCCTTGCCAAATTTCATCCAAAATTCGTAAAGTCGTTATCTAGTTGTGGCGTAACGTAAAAGGGAATAGGGATACATTTTCATATGTATAATATATATTAATAGAGTTATTGAATAGTATATTATAGTTGTTTATTTCTTAACTTGTAATTTTTTTTTGGCATAATGATTACACTTCGAAATATCAATGTTGTATAGTCTAGCGTCATTATGGAGTTACATATGAATCTGTCCGCATCAGGTTGACGCTATAACAAAAGATTTATGAATGAACCAGGGGCTTGCTGATTCGGACGGGTTAATTGTACTACAGACTAGTATCCGCTCGTCACTGCGTGCGCATTCATCTATGTTATTGATATCCCTCGGGCACTACTCGACGAAACGAGATCAATATTTGTCTAAATCCGTTATTACGTGATTGGGTTGCAAGCATGCATACATACAAACTCTTTAGTTTTTCATATTAGTGTTCTAAAACAATAACAAGAATGGTCTGATGACATTTCCAAAACTCACATAAGAGGTCGATGCGTGCTGATCACGAAGTCCGGCTTGGAGTTCTTGTACACCAGCCGCGATGACGTCTGCAGCCACTGCCACTGCCCGTCTTTCGTTTGGAAGCGGTAAGCTATCATGCCGGAAGCACCTGTTTTTAATACTGAAATGTACAAAGAAAAAAATGATAAAATACTGCTGGTAAAAAAGGAAACGGAAACATTTTCGAAGTCTATCTAACTTTAGGGTATTATCTACTTATTACAATACAATCCTATATAATATAGAGCGCACAGAAAGAAAATATAAGTTGGCTGTAATTTCTCCCCGTTTGTTAAATACACTGTTTCACAAATGGTTAATATTATGCTTCGAATCAAGAATGTCAATGCATTACTGTATATTTATATCTGGAAGACATCCTTGTTACGAAGCACCTTTAACTGTGTGTTAGCAACTGTTCCTAAGACACAGTCGTCTTTTAGGTCTAGCGTAGAGGATGCCATCTGCGACCGCGTTATCACTGATCTTCCTATAACATATCTTGTTAATAATAAAACGAATAATAAAAAGGGATCATCAGCTTAAAGTAAGGAACATCTTGGACAGTCTTGGAGAACTGTACTGTGCTCAAACCCACGTGACACGTTGTGTCCAACACTGGAACTGTTATCAAGAGATGTAATTCTTATCACCAATCGAACTAGAAGCCAGTTTTGATTCATATAAAAGTCTTAACTAAAATACACTAACTAATAAAGGCTGGTGTTTCATAAAGACGCAAATTGTGGATCTGGGCTTGATTGAAGATTTTACTATACAATCCTTACAAAACGTACTCAAATCTGTACACAAATTGGGTTTTTCTGCAGACCCTACTTTTGGAATATCAGGCTAAAAATTTGTATTATTTCTCACCCAAAACCAATTGATATATGACGTGATGTTTGTTCATCTTACGATTACGGAAACTACTTCCCTCAAATTAAATAAGTTTTTTTGTGTTATGAAAACAAATGGATTTCACTCATTTTTACTGGGAAATACGGGAGTACTCACGTAACACTTGTCTGATAGATTCGATAATAGTCACCACATCTGGTGACTATAGCCACACTGCGAATGCTAAGCGAGACCTCCTCGACGCGGGCGTCCCGAACACTCCTTGAAGAAGGCCACCGAATGTGGTCGAAACTATAGTCGGATCCAACCGACTAGTATTACGTAAGTAATCCCGGTATTTTTAAGAAAAAAGTTGCTTTTGTTTTTCAAACCGGCTATATGTATGTTTTACAGCATCACTGGATGTGGCGAGCGCAAACGGACGGAATGAATAAGTAGAGAAAGTTTTGCTTACATTCCTGATGAGCACTAGCGACGTACGCCAAGTCGTCGTAATGCACCAGGTCGTAGCCGCCCATGTTGCCGAGCTCAGCGTCCGTGTAACCTAGTAGCATTTTACCCCTGGAAAAGAAAGTTTTAATATCAGATCACTGTCGAGGCTTGAAAAGGCGAAGCCTAATGATTTCGAAGTATTTTAAAAATGACTAGGTAGGTGTCAGCTTTGTAAGCCATGTTGGATACTGCTGGCGTAACAGAAACAGAGTTTCAGGCTTCAGAGATTGCGTCTCTTTATTAATGAAGATAAATATAATTAATTAATTAATTTGGCAGAAACATGGTTGAAATACATTTTTAAAACGGATTTGTGATTGACTTTTATATCACATGTTTTGCCAGGGACTCAAGAGATCGTCTGCATATATTTGCTTGTAAATTAATTAAAGGCGTAATCTTTATAAAAAATAAGTAAAAATAATTGAATGTTATACTTGACAATTGAATACATATAAATTAATCCCTATTTCTCCTGGTCACTCTTGATGACGAATGGAACAATCTCGCTAATTCTTTTTTAATACAGTTGCTCAAAAAGTGGCGTATTGCAGGGACGTATAGCGTTCGGGATGTGGGCTATTACATACTCGTGCTATTTTTTCCTTTCCCGAACTCGTGCGTTCTCTTTCCTAACAGTCAAAGTAATGTCTATTAAAAAGAAAAACCAACCATGAAGTTTTTACTAAAAAAAATTCATAGAAGTTTTTATGATTCATGCAAATACGTATATTTCTAAAAAGAAGCTACAACTTTTTTCAATATCAGAACTAATGAGATTTGATTGAATGAGTTAGGTTAGGTTTCATTTCATCTCATTAAATTTCATTTTCATTTCATATCAAAAAAAAACCTACTGAAGACTTGGCTGTATGGGCATAGTTCCCTTTGCCTACCAGAATGGGTGAAAAAAAATAATCTCTGCTTATATTCTACGTTGGCGCCATTTTCCAGAAATTTTCTTTGCGAGTTTATTTTATAATCATTGCTTCATTTTTTCGCAACTGTATTAAAAATAGTCGTTCAGTACACGTGCGGAACCGTCATTGCAACTTGTTCCGACTGTCAACCCTCGCCTTCGGCTGCGCCTCGGCTCGGGTAGACATTTGTCGGAACTCTTTGCAATGACAGCCTTTCCCCACTTGTAATGAAATATACTATTTTGTTTTGATAATTAAAAATTGTCAAAAGAAGGTTCTTATGAAAGAAAAACCAAGAAAAGACAGGAGGTTAGGCTGGTTTCAGTGCTCGAACAACCGTCAGAGCATACGTAGGTCGCGCTTGTCATTAGTATGAAGATTCACAAGGCCTTTCAGTGCTCGACTGATCGTACGCACGTAGGTACTATATATATATTGCTCTACGCACTGCGTACGAGGAACGTCAGTCAAGCGCGTCCGCATGCGTACCGTATTGACCGTATGTCGACCGACGCGCTATGGAAATATATATACGCGTTCAGTGCTACACCGATCGGTGGACCGACCGTACGGATGTGCGTATCATCGTCAAAAAACAATCGAATCTGATAATTCAAAACTGCAATAAATTTGTTTGATTTTATAGGTGTTTATATAAGTAACTTTGATCAAACATGGCATACATAAGTTTAGATATTTTAAGTTGTCTTCACTGAAGATCTCATCAAAACTTTTACTCAACAAATAATGAATATAAAGTAGTAAATTCCCCTTGAAGTGCTCTTTGGGCGTCTATTGGGAGTACGTGATATCTACGTCTTCTGTTCCCTGTACGTTTACGAAGACAGTAAGCAGCAATTAAACAATTTACGTAAACGTGTCGATTTCGTGTACGTGTTTGTGAGTGTACCAGTCCGGCCAGTTCGGTAGATCAGGAGAGCACTGAACGGTACAAACTGACCATCGGTTGTGCGTATCGTCAGGACGGACGGTACGCGCGGACGGTCGGCCGAGCACTAAAACCGCCCTTATGGCGAGGCTGAAGGCTGAGCCAACTACTCGATAGAATTCGCGGGCAGTCGCTAGTATCCAATAAAATACAAAGACCTAGTTCATTCAAAACAGCATAATTATAACAAAAGCAAGCATATATAAACGTGTTCAAAGTATAATTCAAGCATGTTAAAGACATGTACCTTACATGTATCATAACGATATACGAAATAACCGCATTCTTCCATCAAAAACAACAATAGAACTAAAATATAATTTTTATATGAATAGGTACTTTGACTATAAAAGTTACGAATATCGAGCAGTACATATACATTACTTTTGTATTTAGAAAAAGTATAAAATATACAGTTTCATGATCCACGTGATAAATCTATATTTATTTACTACGTATACAAGTCCGACTAACAAGACTGACTGACTAACGTATACCGTAAGGGCTACACACTTGAATCAAAAATGTTTTACAGTTGTGATGTATTAGTTTATAATAACGTCGCGTTATAAATATCAAATAATGTTCAAAATATGTATCCAGCAAGCATAAACATTTAGTTATATAATATATGTATTAGATGATATTAAATTATTATTATCTATTTATGGAAATTAGCAATAGACTTGATGGTTATGAGTATATTGCTTCGTCTTAGAATAACACGCTCTTTTTGTTTATTTTCCTCACACTGGGTTTTTATCGGTATCTCTATTTTTGGTTCCAGTTGCTTTTAGGCTTTGACTGCATAACTTCAATATAATTATTTATAAAACCCTACAAAAGGTCACTGTCTACCCTTTACAAGATGTTATGATACTGGGTAGACTAGTGATGCACTACTATCACATTGGATGGTTAGTGATGATGCGATCGATAGTGATATCACACTAGATACTACCATCTAGAATGGCGCCTGACTCTCAAAGGTAGCTGCCGGAACAGCAAGCGACAGGTTTTCAATCATAAAGGGTCATTACGTCTGGCACCGATTGCCGGAACACAAGGGTTTGAACACCGTCCGAGGTTAAACATTTTTCTCTCCCTGCCATCAAGCTGTAGATTTCTAAACGATGTTACCTTCAACGAAAGCAGACCCTCACCACTCCTAGTGGAATCGCGTCAGTTCAAGGAACATATATACTCATTTTACAAGCATATGCTGTTATAAATTGGAATAAAGTAAAATCAAAATACTTTTTACTTACAAATACGATCCCTAATTTCTATTCGTATTCAAAATAATCCGTCTATAAACCGTGAAATTCCCTGTTTGGGAACAATTCCTTTCGTCACGCCAAATTTATTTGTCAATTACCAATTTCACGTGGACTGTAAAGGCTTCAAGTGTTGCCTCGATCGTCGATTATATCAGTCGGGATGTTAATAAAAAAAATATTAGGCTAGAACAATAGATTTGTGAGCAGATTTAACTGATTTGCTTTGTAGTTTGAGCCTAGTAACAGTTTTTACTTTGCAAATGATGGTAATAAAACAATATTGGATGTCCGTTTTCACAAATCAAATTTAACACGCATTACTGTGATTGAGTAGGTACTGAGTACCTCCCTATTCAGCACCTACACAATCATAAGCTAGATCAGGGGTTAGATTGGAACAGCGGATCCTGCTGGACGGTCGAGCGTAACCCTCTTCATAAAGTTATGACGAACCATGGGTATGGTATTGTGATGACCTGATAAATGCATTGTATAGTAACATGTACCTATTTTACACTAAAACTGTACATCTGTCCTACATTTAATCACCAAGCTTACCGAAAATTAGTAAAATACGAATACTTGATTTCCCTCTGATGAGGACTCGTACAGAAGAGGTTTTTATAAAATAACCGATCTAGCGACCATCTACCATCCAACCGATCCATGTCGGGTTTGCTCTGATTGAGACATCGGAAAGGTTGTTTGTTATGTTTGGGTCATTCTTCAATTTCGTTAAGAGATCTACTATTTTTTAAAGACGTACTACTTATTTGTTTAATTTTCATTGAAAATGCATATTTTAATAAATATGCATACAAACAGATTCATACGTAGATACCATTTTGATTATTATGATGCCTAATAATATTTTTTGGCAATAGATATTATAATTGGAGTATTGCAGATAAGTGATAAATCGAAACTTAGGGGACAGAAAATATTGTTCTCGTTAGCTAATCGGGATTAATTAAATTCATGATATTGCGTAACATTTTTGTTTATTATTCGTAGTTCCGAGTTTTATACGCGTATTGAGCAGTAGTATATACAATATACATTTATCTACACCATAACGTGAATAATTTATAATGATTTTGGAAATCGTAGGATGTACATGTGTAGCACATGTGTACCACAACCAACAGTCAAACCAGAGTTCCGTTTGCTCAGTTTGTAGTGATCCTGTCTTCAAAACGAAGTACCCTAGGTTCAATCCCTGGCCCGGGCAAATATTTGTGTGATGAGTAGTGTTGTTGCTGTTAGGTTTTGGACGTTGTGATGTGCTACTGTGTGTGCCCATGCCTTAGGCGACATAGGAAATCTTAGTGATATGAGTAATTACTATGTTTCGGGAAGTTAGAGTTATTTAGTACACCATAACGTACAGGTACGCAATGGAACTTGCCTAGTTCTTCTCAACTCATCAACAAAGCAACCCCGCGACTTGCATGGGTGACTGCTAGTGACATTTTCAACAACAAACTGAGCTTTGGAGAGCACGTTAAGCCGCCAGTACCGGTTGTTTGTTTGACAACAGTCGTTAGGCTAAGTCAATCGTGCGGGCTATCCACTCCGATTAGATAAACGGCCCGAGTGCTGGCTGTATGAACGTATTGGGCTGATCGTGCAATGGTATGTTATTGCACGGGTACAGAAATACTTTATAAGATATTTGTTGGTTACTGACTAATACACGCCTGCAATTTTAACAGCAAGGAATTCTGAATGGTTACACTATTTCAAGCTCTTTTACAACTTCCTTGCAATTACTGTGGCATGGTCTTATTTCGTTAAAGGTTATTTTCCTTTGAACCCGTAAAAATATATCAATCATAAAAAGGTAATACAGTTATCCCACTGACCGTTGATCCATAGAGACTAGAGCGAGGTCCAACTTATGCTTGCTCTTGAACATTACTTCTTTCTGCGGAATCTCGAGCAAGCTGGGCGGACCGAATGGAGCGCAAATTGCAAATAAGGCTAAAGGGGGTTCTTCTGTCTTCTTATTCTGTCCGTGGAGCACTTTAATCCGGCCCCGGATGTCTAGCCTCTGGAAAAACCATATGCAAGGCTTAAATTCTCTGTTTTACCACGGTGAGATGAAGATAATCCCTTACTGCAATAAGAACTTTCGGTATTTTTAGACACAAAGCTCATGTCTGTAATTTTTTACTCCAGTTTTTCATTAGACGAAAAAGAACTACGAAGAAATAATGTCAGGAAGCATAACTCCGAACAAATTCCACACAAAAGTGGTCCTTCAAACCAAAACGACGTATGATTCCAAATATGAATTACTTCCGAGGTTACAAATAGACATGTTCGGTGATTGGTTTAAATTTCAGAAGTAAAGCAGGGATTGGCCCATGCGCGTGGTTCAACGTCTACTATGACAGCTGAGTCATAGCGGCGTGAACGATGTTATTGATTTAGCACGATTTTTATTGGGTAATTTTTTAAGGCAGTTACTCTTCCTGAAATTATTTCTTCGTAGAATAAGAAATGATTATAGTTGGACCAAATAATGGTTTAATTGGTTTGAGGCCAAGATTTGTTTAAAAAAACAGCCAGTACTCATTTGTTTATCAAGGTATACGTATCCATACTCAAAGGAAGGTTTAATATTCAGCAAAGTTAAGGGTTGCCTTGACTTCGCTGGTGTCTGTATTTCTTTCCTTTGTGTTAATGACTACAACTCAAGCTCTCACTCCAATACTAATGAAGACATTATTTACCAGAAAGCTCTGATACACAATTCCCAACATTAAAGTATATGTCTAACTAACATAGAATGGTTAGTCCAACTTACCAAGAACCCTGAGGTATTGTCCAACAAGCACCTAAACCTAACAGTAAAGCTTCTCTCTAGTAGATGCGCCCTTTCTGGCCTCAGCACATCTTGAAGGTTCAATTGGGATACTTCTGTAGGAAGAAATGAGTTCCAAAGCAATTGCCGCTGCAGTTCTTCCCGGTCTTCTGAATGGACTAGCTCGTACACCGATTGATGTACTATGTCTGACTGGAAGGAAAGAAAACTAAGTTAAAACAAAACAATAACACATAACTATAAACGTAAGCTTCTTTTAAAAAGTCTCCCTACAAAATGTAATATAAGTAAAGCTGCGTTGCTGGACCAAATATTGTTCAACCATCATAACAAGATAATAAGGTCATAATTAAAGGATTTACAACTATGAAATGAGCAAGTCATAATCGAATCGTAAATCAATAAACCAAAGCGAACCCCTTAAATTGATTTGAGCTCGATCATTAAAGGATCGTCTGTAACAAAGACGTACGTGTTAATTCCAGATATAACACAAGCGTTTGACAACCCTAACTTAAAATAATAAAGATTATTTTTGCTTGTCGCGAATTGTATTCATTTCTACCATATCATAATGATGAAAGACCGTGTAAATACTGTGGATAATGCGGGAACAAAATGATGCAAGTATAAGACTAATTGATAATCAATGGGGTTCGTCAAGGTTTGGTTCTGGGGCCCCTTTCGTTCGTAACATGTAAATGAATCATAGCAGATACGAAAGGTGTACGCTAGCACTGGGTTGTATGGGGATGGTAGAATGGTAGTGAACGAACATATTGCGTTGGCATTAAACGTCAGAAGATGATTTGTTACGTAATTGGTTTTTGTTCGTTTAGGGGGGTTGCTATGTTACTAAATGTTTCGTTGATACACCATTGTTTTGGCAATAGTTTCTTGTGCGGTTTCGTTCCGATGATTGATGGTGCCGATGTTTTATGTTGTTTTTTATTCCTTTGTTTGCGTTCAGATTGAAATGTTTACGTGTTTGGTTGTTGACTGTTCTAGCTTTGCTATGTGCAGATATGTGCTTGAAGCATCGTAAATACCAGATGTGGATCATAAACTAAGCTTACTTGCGACATTCAATATTATATCATTGTTTTCCCACAGAAAATGTTTCCTTTTTAGTACTAAACTTGTTTGTTACATACTCAACGTTTTAACTATTTATAAGCTTAGTAAAAATAGTTGTTTTTACAACTTCGAATTATGTATGCTGCTAATAGCAATGTATAGTGGAGTAGTCATGAATCCATGCATGTATCATTATTGGACTTGCGTTTGATCACTTGGTAGGTAGTGACGAATAATTGCCAAAACACACCACCACTCGGTGATTAGCGACTGATAGTAGCAGATAGCCAAGCCAGCTCATACAGCAATATGCTGTGAATTTCCCCAAGATTTTAACTTCTGCCAAAAGCCTAATCCAAGGTAAGAATCAAACCCGTCAACATTAGATTTGTGCTCAATCCTCACTTAGTTAAACGCTTCATCGATTTTTAGTAATATAGTGGAGATACTGATGAAATAAATATAGACCAAACCTTTCTTCTACAAATTCTGAATATAATGCTAATTTAGAACCCTGTCCAATCCCCTTCGCGTAGCTGCGACCATTACCGGCTGAATCGATACGTGGCCACCTGGTGAGCGAGCTTCAACTCAATCCACCCCTGTTTTACTGAGACTGATGGTTCGAGAGATAGGCATGTTAGTCACAGGTTTGGTACATTAGGGTGTTTAGTTTCTTACCTGGTGAATGGATAAAAAACATTGTGTTTTAAGCAAAGCTAGTAATGATAGTTTTAAGCAGGTTTTGCCATTTTTACTTTATAAATTATTGAGAAATGCTATTGGGATGAATAACACCCACCGCCTACCGACTCAGGTATTCCAGTGTATATTCATAACAAGCTAATATACGTTGTAATTAAAAATGTCTAACAAAAATATACAATTGAAACAAACTTATTGCAACTGGAAAATCTACCCGGTTAAGGCGGAGGATGGTTTTTAGGGTTCCATACCCAAAGGGTACAACGGGACACTAAACCCATCAAAAATCCAGTATTGTGAGTCATTAAGGTTTGGGATGTACTTATAGATCCGCCTGCAAAATTATACAGAGCCCAGGCCATTTTAGGCAAGTGTTTGCGGCGGTCATGTTAGCACTCGCTTGTTGATTATAATATTAGTTTAATATACATGCTCAAGGTAAATTGGCGAGACCTACTTACACAGTTCCAAAAGACTAGGAAAGCCGATAGCGCTACTAACCTTATAACTAACAAAAGTAAAGCAATCGTTATTCTCAACTAAAAATCCCTATTTCGAGTTAAATTGCCCAAACACAATTAAACTGTCAATGATTGTATATTTAACCAAATCCGACAGAGCGTACAATCGGGTGGCACGTGCCAGTTTCTGCCCTCCCCTGGTTAATAGGAAGTCGCAAGTACCCAACTCGATAAATAATGATTCTTAAATCGATTCTGTTAATCGCGAGTTACCCTTCTATTTGGCGGGGAGTAATTTGGGATACATGTGGTAGGTACTATAGAGAGGGTATCATGGAAAGTATCAGTATTTTATCTAACTTCTGTCTGCAACTGCATCAGAATTCTTCAGGAACTTAAAATTCCCGCCGATAGGTAATATATTGAGCATAGTCTATGCCTGGTATTCCACTCGTCAATTACCTATGTTCAATGTAGGTACGTTTGATCAAATGAATTGCATGACTTTGACCAATTTACTAGCAACACCGATATTCGATCAAAGATTTTGACATTAAAACTGCTGCAAATAAAATTTTGTGGACAATTCCAATAACGAAAACCTTAGGTATGCAATTAATGCATTAACAATACGATAAGTACGAATAACAATATAACAAACATTTAGAAGCCGAATTTATGAAACATTTGAAGTTCAGTGTACTAAAGAAGACTTGAAGGAAGATCATCAAATCAATTGTTTGCGGACGCAAAGATAGACAGATAAAAATACTAACTTTATTTTTTACACAATGAAATGACTATATGAGCTAGTCGTTCGGCTAATTGTAAACGCCTTTTCTTCCCATGACAGTTGCGTTGTGACTGACAGCATCAAACTTAATTTTGCTTGGAACGTCCTCACGTTAAACAGAGTCGTGTCGTCCAGTAGTTTTACTTTGTTTTTAATCTTATACTTTTTGATTACTATGATCAATTGATGACCAGTGATGATGCGCTCGAAGGTGGTTACACATAAGATCTAGAATTTCAATATCAACTAGAAACGTTTTAAAAATTATCTCTATGCCCTTAGGTTGCTCAGGTAACCAAATACTACGCTACCTACTACACAAAACAAAGGCGTGTGGGGCGAACGCATTTATATTCGTACCTACACTGAAACTTTTATAGCGGGGGTCGGATTTGAACCAAACTTTGGTATTATACACTAGGGCTGATACTAATTGCAATTTGTAATTGAAAATTAAATAAAGGGAAATTATATGTACCAGTAGCTATATTGAATTAAATTGTATGTACAATGTATTTTTATATAATCAAACGCACGAAAAAGGTTGTAAATTACTTGAAATGACATAGGTAAACTAGGATGAATTTAATGAAAACTTAGTTAAAAAGTTATTATTTTACTAACAATTTTTATTATGCAGATCTAAAAGAGAAAATAAACGAAACTTTAAGAAAATCTCCATCTCCAAACTAAATTATGTATGAATATCCACTACCCTATTATCATTGGAAATGTATTAAATTCTATTTTAAAAAGTGTTTGGCAGGCTTAATATTTGCAGCCATCGCAATCTTATATAGGTACCTACTAAAATTGTACGTCCTTACAAACACTGCTTCACTTTAAAACACGTATCTAGCACTTCTAAGTAAAGCTATAAGTGTATATATATCGTAAGAGCCTGCATAAACAGTTTTATGTACCAATCTAAGTATTGCTCGGTTGACAACCCTATAGTAACTTCAAGAGTAATATTTCATGGGAAACTTTATTAGTCCTTATGCATAGGGCATTTATTAAATGGCGACTTAAACGAGTTCAGGTTTTTGACTGCTATACGTTCTGTCGTGCGATTCTCTAAGAGCAAACATCGTTGCATCTTTGACAACATCCGTGAAACAAATGAAGAGATGACAAGAAACGTTGGAAAAACAACCTTATGTACAAGGGCGATATCTCATAAAGTATTTGACATCGGTGAGCTCGTCGATGAACTCGTCGACGAATCATTACAGAATCGCACGGCTGTACTTCGATGACCGATACTTAGTATTAGATCGTTGATCAAAGTTTGCTCAAAATTATAAATGTTTCGAAGCATCTAACGGTGTATTACAGCAGTGTTACTGTATTGAAGTTCTGTAGCAAGTTAAATGAATAAGGGACAGAGAGCAAATGCAGTGTCATGCACAATTGTATACAAACTTCATGTGCAGGCGTAACCAGTACAGTTGGTAAATATCTCACCTGTCTCGTTTTTTGGTATTTATTGAAAGATGTAATATTAGGATCTGATATCAAACACAATAAGTTTGTATTCCTTTATCATTTATCCGATTTCTTATGTTGAAATACTGGCGAGTTCTTTTGCGGTTACCAACCAAAAACTTAATGTAATTTTAGCTGCCTTTTTACCACAATTATTATAACTAAAACAGGCAGAGTACTTATACCATATGTACCCACTATTGTTAAAGTAAAGTATACAAGGCAACCAGGCCACAGTTATTTAATCGATTTTCTCACTATTTATATCGAATGATTAGGGACGACATGGGTTCGCCAATCGGTTCGTATCAAAGAAACATACTCTAAATTTTTCCGCCCTAATGCGATACAAATTTAAAACACACGTCATTTAGGTTTACAAGTATCTACACAACCCTTACAGAACAATAAAAGCTCTACCTAGAGCATAACAATACCCAAAAAGTCTTTAATACTTTTAATTCTCAAACGACCCCGTTATAACATACCCAAGTCTGATAACGTGGGGTGACTCAATAAAACTTAGAGCTTTTTTAACTTATCGCTTTTAATTAATATTTTTATGCTCTACCATAGAATTATAACGTGGTTGGCTATACATAACTCCCGTCTACACCACAAGCTAAGCTATGTTGGCGAGTTTTAAGTTAAGCATATGTTCTTATGGTTTGTTGACGGAATTAACTAAGCCGTGCATATGGTCCATCTTCAATCTGTATCTATACATATATTATAAAGAGGAAATATTTTTATATTTGTATATAATAACTTAAAAGCTACTGGATCGATTTCCAAAAAATTTTTTTTCGTTACAAAGTTGCATTCAAAGTCAAAGTCAAAATCATTTATTCAATTTAGGCATCAAAGACGCACTTATAAATGTCAATTTTTCATTATAATGTACTTTAAAGACTCTACCGCCGCGTTCCAAAATATATAGAGCCCACCGAGAAGAAGCGGCAAGAAACTCGGGGCCATTCGTTTTATATAGATGTTTACAATTCCAATACTTAGGTACTACAAATATTACATTTTATGGGTGGCAGAGAGACAGCTTGCCAGAAGTGGAGTATTCCAAGCATATTTATCTTCTATACAATGTCGGACTTTATCGCCAATTTTTTAAGCGATATAAAAAATGTTCGCTTATGTTTAGCTCCAGTGTGTTGCCTTACAAAAGAGAACATAATAATGGTATCAGTAGGGCAAGACACGCTACACTTTGACATCTTAGTACACGAGTAGGCAGATCCTGGAGTGATCAGTCCCAAGCTGTTTTATCCTCCAAGTAATCCGAAATTTTGTAATAACAGAGTTTAGATTTAATAGTAATTTTAAACTTATTAATAGGCAAATCTCGGATAACATTGGGAACTTTATTATAGAATCGTATACATTGTCCCGTAACAGAATGACTTATTCTGTGGAGACGCGTTACATGTACGGATAGCTTGTGCTTATTTCGCGTGTTGATGGAATGAGCATCACTCCTTTTATCAAAACTGCTAATGTTTTTCTTTCTATACATTAGATTGTCATAGATAAACTGAGAGACAACAGTTAGAATGTTCATCACTGAGTAACCTAGGCTATATATTTTGATTAATCAGCAGCGGTGCAAACGGAGGCGGAGAGCTGCTGGTGCCTTATATTATGAGAACATACAGCTCTCCGCCGTTTGTATCGCCCTTAAATAACTGAAGGATTTTACAGAGGTGTAACATATCCAATAATACCACGCTCGAAGTATTTGGATTATGATGGACTTTTTTGCATAATCAGCAAAATATGACATACAGATATTTTATCGCATTGATTGTCTGTGGTGCTGAGAAGAGAATTTCTCATAGCTTATAAGAATTTTTCATATTTCTAAAGATAAAGATAAGATAAAAAGATAATTCTGTTGTGTAAGTGCACAGAAAACTTCTTTCCGCGATAGTTGCAACTTGCAACATTGTATAACACCTTAAGTACCTAATTAGAGCTCTTTAATTATTTAAAGAAACTCATAATGTATTTATCCACTCTAAACAATAACAATGATAAACAAAATTGAATGTGTAGTGTATTAGAATTAGGTAATATAAGCTAGAATCATATATATATATATACACTAGCTTTTGTCCACGACTTCTTACGCGGAGATTATTTTTTTTAAATGGCTATAAGTACTATATATAATATATAGTAATATATATATTATAATATGCAAATTTTCACGGCTATAAGTTAAAAACAATGGACTTTCATACAAACGTTTTCACCCATTTTTACCGCCTTAGGGGTTGAAATTCGAAAAACCCATTCTTATTTCACCTCGACCCACCAACGCAAAACCACCCTTATATTTTCAAGTCTCTACGACCAGCGGTTTAGGATTTGCGTTGCTGATCAGTCAGTCAATCAGGACTTAGATTCTTATGTACATAATAAATCAATAAATAATTTAAACAATATTGGCAATATAGTTACGGTAGTAAGAGTCGTATTCCAGTGGTACTCTCAGTAGTGAACCCACACTTGAGTACAGAGGCCGTAGCACGAACAATTTGCCAAAATGTATTCGTACCGTGCACGACAACACGACACGCTTCGGCGTACAAACTATGAGTTATCTGTGTCACAGTGGCCCTAGATACATGACAGTTTGTATTGTTGTGTACGTGAACTACACGTTACGTTACGCCACACTAACGCAGTTATGCGTGCTAGGCACACAGATCTGTGTATTATAAGTAATGATTCAGAACTGACAGTCTCTGTAATCTACCGTCTTTACTTTCCTTAACTTAATCAAAATCTACGTCTCTACATTGAAATCTGTGTTGAATATTTGTGAAAACTTTTAATTGGTCGACTCTGATAAATTTCTACTTTATAAAATTTTGTACCTAGATGTTAGTGTTAATAATGTAGCCAAAGACAAAAAAACAAAACTGGTTACTATAAAAAGAAAAATATAGCGTAGTATCGCTTTCAGTAGATCGTCAGCTTTACTTCATTTTTATTTCAGCAATATTATAATCTCTTATCTAATTTAATTCTTGCCTATTAATAAGGTTAATGTCGCTTTTTATAATGGAAACAGGGTGATTATTAATGGAAACTATGTCGTTTGTAAAAAGAACTTTGGAATTTTTCGTAAAGTTTCAGGCAAATATCATAGAAAAGAAAAGCTGTAACAGAGAATGAAAATGCTAATAAAAAGTGCTTTTAATATATTGAAGTTATTTATCTCTCCGCAATGTATTTTTTGACTGGAAAGTTCTTATAATCTAACATGAATACACAAACCTTTTTTAAAGAAATAACTGCATTGGTAGCTAAATGTCAGCTCCCAGTCAGGCGGTCGATGGTTCGATACCTCCCTCGTGATAATTTGCTTACAATGAAGTTACATCGTGATAAGCTAAAGTGTATTCTTTAAATCTCGTGAATGACATGATAAAGTTAAACTATTGCATAGTTTATATAACATTAAACTATATAAAAAATTTGAGCTTTCCACTAAAAGCGAGAGAATACAACCTTCAGTAGACTCTCCGATAAGAACTCATAGAAATTTAATTATTTCTTAATGGTCGTGATTCTTAAATATTGCAGTCAGAAAACATTAAACGGATTAAACCGCGTATTTTATATTATTTTATCTTAATGTTTCGAACAGTTTTCATTTAACATGTTCACGGCAAAGTAGTTGGAGCGCGCGGACTCGAGTAAGTAGAACGTCTTCCCGCCTAATAGGCGACAAAAATGGGAAGAGGCGGTGCTGTGGGGGCGGAGGACGCTTGCCGGCGATCATAACGCGCGTGCCGGCAGGGTGGTCGGGTTTCCAGTTTTTCAATGCCATTGTTATGCTACCAACATAAAATCGATCGTAGATTTGTTCGTAGATGCGATGTTGACATCCCTACACGCGTCTCGCGCCAAGTTGTCAGTTAGGAAATTATTTTTACTAAATCACACGAATCAATGAAGGTTTAAATGTGTGAATTTATTTTGCTCATTCACGTAAAAATGGCTGAACAGACTTTTATTCAATTTAGGCATCAAAGACGCACTTTTGAACGTCAATTTTTCATTATAATGTACTTTAAAGACTCTACCGCCGCGTTCCAAAATATATACAGCCTACTGAGAAGAAGCGGTAAGAAACTCGGGGCCATTCTTTTTATGTTTTTACTTAGGTACTACAAATATTAGCTCCAGTGTGTTGCCTTACAAAAGAGAACATAATAATGGTATCAGTAGGGCAAGACACGCTACACTTTGACATCTTAGTACACGAGTAGATAGATCCTGGAGTGATCAGTCCCAAGCTGTTTTATCCTCCAAGTAATCCGAAACTTTGTAATAACCTTTTTGACAGAGTTTAGTTTCAATAGTAATTTTAAACTATACTACTTTATTTACTTTTCATCATCATCTATCACCATTCGAGTGAAACCGTGAGGCGCACCTAGTATTACATTATATTTTTGTCTAACACTTCCCTTAGTATACATTTAAAAGTTATCAATGCTAAATTTTTATTAGACACCAGCAGGTTTATTCGTGCACAAACATCCAAATTTACAACTAGTGGTTTCACCCGCGTGATGATGAATGATGATGATGTCGATGATAAAAAGTATTCTATATCGTCGGTATATCAAAATCGGTATAGTTGTCTCAAGTTACCAATGGAAATTGGGATTCATTAAGATATTGACTAACCCCGTGGTCACGAGCGGACGCCTACTCGTGACCACGGCCAATGCAACATGGCTGAAACGTCGAGGTTAGTCAACATATTTTGATGTTTGTGCACGAACGAATACACATGTTATTTTCTAAAACAAATTAATTTAGTTTGCAGTTTTGGAAGTATTATGAACAGTTACCTGGTGGAAGCCTAGGTAGCTCTCGATGCTGTGCGTGGCGAAGAACACCTCTCCCTCGCACGTCAGGATCATCAGGAAGCCGTTCAGGGCCTGGAATTGCAAATACAAACGTTTTGTTTATAAACAAACACTTATTTTAAGAGCAGTACTTAGAACTGTTTGTGAACGAGTTCCTCCGTATCGTACTGCCGCCATAACTATTTCTAGCGTTAAGCAGGAATGTTTGCAATTCGACGAAATTATATAAATAATATATAATGAGACTTAACAACTTAATATCTCAGGGTTACGGGCGCAGTGCAGTTCGTCACTTGTGAGGAATGCATTTGTTCTAGGCAGAGGTTATCACTTAATATCAGGTGGACCTCGTGCTTATATCGTTTCCTACAATCGAAAAATAAAATATAATAATATAATAAACCATAATAATACGGCTGAGATGATGAAGACCTCGTGGGCCCGTGGATATTAGTAATTGGCCAACCCAGTATCAAAGCTTTCAGGCTACCGGAAGTTCTCCAATAGAACCAAACGAGTGCTGTAGCTAAGACAACAACTGGAACCAAAAGCTTAATATGCCCTACGAAGCTCCGAGCGGAAGCGTTCTGTTTAAAATTGAGATTTTGAACAGAAAGCTTAGATAGCAGTAATAGTTGCCTAAACTTGCCGATGGATTCGGTACAACAAGCCCTTTACCACGAGCACTTAAATTATTACTTAAAAACGGAAATATCATTACAGACGTATGACGTCAACTGTTTAACATAGGTCTACCAGTTGGATTCTTATCCAACCAAATCAACGTCCTCCTGCGATCTTTATCAGGTCGTACCAGTTTACGCTGCGCTTGCTGGTCCGCGGTTTGCACCCCAGAACCTTCCGGCCCATCGGCCATCAGTTCTGGTGCCATTATACTGTCAAGCCCGCGTGAGGTGTATGCGTATATGAAAGGTGTGAGTACGTACTCAGAATACAAGTGTGCCGACACCACTTAGCATGGGATAAGGATAGGCAGAAAAAAAGCAAATGTCAATACTTTTTAACGAAAAAGTCATAAGTATAAAAAATACGCTATATTATATGTTATACGGTATTCTCTATAAACTTTTAGGCAAGCTTCTTGGTAATACTAACGCTTTGCCATGTTCGTCATTTCAACGAATCAAACATATACAATTCAACAGAACTGTTTTTATAAATCAAAACTCCCCTGACATGTTTCCTGACATTTCTTCATCCCCTCCCAACCCCCTCACTCCCCTTCACAAAATTGTTTACTTCGACTGCAATAAAAAGCAAGTTTTTCCAAAACTTCAGGTAATTTCAGCTATTTCCCTAAACATAGTATGAGTACAGACGAAGCGAGCGCTATGGAAACAGAATGTTGGCGTGTGTCCATTGTTTTCGAAAGTTCGTAAGTAACAATGACTATGTGCTCGCAAGGTCTACTGTTCGCAGAACTACTAGTAGTATAATTAATTAATTATATGTATGTTCGTATGTCTGGACTGAATTAACTTTGTTTTTTATTTGCATCTTACTTGAAATAAAAGTCTTTAGTAGTTATTATTATTAATAACCATAACGGCCTCTTGTACAACAGGCTTACCACCAGGTACGTCGGGTTTCCTCGCCTGTTATGACTCGCTTGTGCAAAAAAAAACAAGAGAGAGTCTCGGAGTGACGAGCACAGTGCTACGCAAACCTACAGTTGTAAGCACTGGTTGGCACTGCAACTGTCATGGGCAAGCGTAGTGTTTGCCATCAGGCGAAAGAATTGCACGTCTCGTCACTAGACGACACAAATAAAATATCGTGCCGTATTTGTAAATGGAAACACGTTACGTTGTTGAATCGAAAATGTAAAACGTGAAGTACTATAAGCAGCATGCCCTTTATTTATAGCTTCACTTTGCTATTGATTTATTAACGACTTTTAATTTTGTAGCAAACTGTTATTTATATCTGGTTACCTCTACTCTTTACTGTAAAGGTAAGATAGGCAGGCGCCACTGATGACACTCTAGCTATTTTATCAACCGACTTCCAAAACAATAGGAAGAGGTTCTCTAGACGCATAACTTATTACAGAATGTTCTGATATTAATAACTCTTTTTTTGTTTGGTATAGTATACTTCCGAGTTAGTTCCATTTAAATTTCATCAAATTAGTTTAAGTGGTTTTTGAGTAATTAACCAATAACTTATAGAGTTATATCTATCTTGATGATATTGTAATTAACGGTAAATGACAACTGATCCCGTAAGTAGCGAGGATCACTAAAAGGGGCGGAAAAAATACATATCCATGTACAAGACCCGAAAACAAACATCGTCTCGTTACACACGTCATATTTGCTCTGGCTAGGGATCGAACCTGGGCTATGTTTAGTGACACTTCTGCTGGAAAGCTGTTTATGGCATGTGCACTGTAGGTACACCTCCCGCATGAAATGCAAATAGACATCCTCAGGAGATATTGACTCGCCGACCATTCTCAGAAGCGCTAGACCGACACTGATGTAGAGGCGAAACATGTGTCGAATCGTTTTTGGTTGATTGGGTTCTTTATGTGTTGCTTATTCTGTATGACTATAATATGTTTATATTTGCATTTAGAAGAAGGAGGTGAATCACACTAAATCTCTGCCATAAGGAGTTTTCCAGTATAAGTGTAAAACATATTGTTAATATCAACAAAGTAATGCCTGAAAAATAAAATATCTTAAATGTTTACCTGAAGGAATAGCTCCCCGTCGGGCATAACGTGATCGTAAGGGGAGTGCTCCCGTCGGAGGCCGTGGATGTCCTCCTTGTCCTTGTGCATCACCACTGGAACAAGGGATAATAAACACATTATACTTATGACAAACTCTGATTAAATAAGTTCGCTGGGCGTTACAATGTTACACCCTCCTGATAACACAGATGTGCTATGCAAATCAGCAACTAGTGGGTAACTGCAGGAGTAACCAGGGGGCGGGGCCTCTCGTGACAAATCACATCTCCTGCCGAACGAAGGGATGCTGCCTGTGTAACGGAATAGGGGTGGTGATTGTTAGGGTGAATTGTGAAGCTGAAGATACTCGTAAATATAGGGGACACAATTTTTTTTATAGCTAGGTTTACCTACATATGCAATTATTGGATGTAAGTACCTACAAGCGTTTTGGTATGGAATAATCAACATTAAAAGTGTTTAATGCTATAAAATAATAATTAATGTAAAAATAATAAAAATAAAATACAAATGAATAAACTAATGTTCGCATTACTGTGTTCTGGTTAGAAGGATATGGATGCAGCAATACACGCAGGTCAGTTCGTTACTTGTATCGTCTGTATAGGCAGATGTTACCACTTAACACTAGGTGGGGCTCGTGCTTGCACCGTCTCCTAACCACATACAACGTTATTCACTTTGGATTATTGTAACGATGTTAAAGTCACGCGTTGTGCGTTTGTTAAGTATCGTATAGACTTGTTTTCAATAATGTTTCTAATGCATTTCATTTATTTGTGAATATAATAGATGGATAATATTTTCTCGAATTCAGTTCGATAATTATTATTTACAATAAAAAAGCAAGAAAGAAAAGAATGGAAAACGTTTATTGTGCATACACCATATTATGTAGGAACATGAAATTACGTAATTATTATTGTCAGAGCTTACAAAACGTTTCACAATGTTTGCTATTAAATTTAACTAAAAGTATCTAGTGTTGTGCACAAATTGAATAGGTGCAGCATTATGCTACAACCATCTACGTAACGTAGCGCATGGGCACGTAGCACTAGTTCTCAATATACTTCTTTGCTCACATACAAAATAACGATTACATTCATCGTGCGTATTCCAATATATATGCTATAAAATATATCATCATCATCATCTCAACCGAAGGACGTCCACTGCTGAACATAAGTCTTCCCCAGAAATTCCAAATTGACCGGTTGGAAGCGGCCTGCATCCAACGTCGTCCTGCTACCTTTGTCAGGTCGTCAGCCTACTTTGTCGGTGGACGACCTACGCTGCGCTTGCCGGTCCGTGGTCTCCACTCTAGAACCTTCCGGGCCCATCGGCCATTTGTTCTGCGTGCTATGTGGCCTGCCCACTGCCACTACAACTGGCTTTTCTTCTAGTTTCATCTTTCGTTCTTCTACGGATCTCATTTCTGATTCGATCACGTAGAGAAACCCCGAGCATAGTCCTCTCCATAGCTCGCTGTGCGACTTTGAGCTTACTTATGAGAACCATAGTAAGAGACCACGTTTCAGTGGCATTTTTTTTTTGAGGGGCGGAAATTCTGTCCACTTCCCTTCCGCTACGGGGGCAGACGGAAGGGGGTATGTGGGGCTCAGACCCACTAAAACCCCCCCGTGAGCAGTCCTCCGCCAGATGGTACGAGATTGGGTTGCGCTGGCATTCACAATCTCACCCCAGCGGTAGGCCCGGATTGATCTTAACCGGGCCTCAGTGCCTGTGAAGGAGTGCCCTTGCTCACCAAGGGCACTCCTTAGACGTGTGGGGTCGTGCAAGCCGACGAAGAGTCCTCCGAGTCTTCACTAGTGACCCCACTACGGAGGAGGGAGGAAGCGAGCGTGCCATATGTCATCCACTGGTAACACAAATTGATCAAAGTCTTGAGACACTGAGGTATTTTTGACGAGAATTTAATTTTAATAATATACTCGTAACACTATACAGAAACGGTTATAATCGGCAGCCATATCAATAAAATACACGCAATCTTTGGATAAAGAGGACCTAAAATAGGTAAAGGATTAAGTTCCGACAATAAGCAATAGCCGCATGCATTACAACATAGCAAACATTTGGATTCCTTTATAAGCTAGCTAGCTCCATCTATACGGCCATTGGCTAATCCACGTAAAACCTTTTTCGGGATTAAAAAAAGCCTATATATTAATTCACTAATAATGATGGTTATGAATTACTTTTCCAAATTTCATATCCACAAATTGACCGTCCGAATGCCAACCACATAGCCTATTGTCCTTAGACAAGCGACTGGGACCATCGTCTATAAGTGTAATATTAGCTGCGATCCGCGGTTTCACCCGCGTGATGATGATGATGATGATGATGATGATATAAATATATAGTAAAGAAGTAATGTAAAAAATATAGTATATGTTACTCAGGTATAATATAGCATTCTAATGGTGAAATATTTTTGAAATAAGTCTAGTAATTTTTAAGTTATACGTTACAAACCATTGAAAAATACAGAAATACAAATCTTTCGTATTTATAATATTAGTATAGATACCTCCCGAAGCATGGAATCTGTCAGTTCAAAACGTCACTAACGGTCACCCATCCAAGTTGTGACCGCTGCCTAGGTAACCTAAACTCGTTAATCATAACTAAGATCAACAGCGCAAGCTCTGCCGCTAGCAGTTAGAGTTCTTATCATAATATAGGTAAGTGACATGTGAGATTAGACTATTCAGTAATAACACGCTAATTAAATATTCATATATGATAAGATTGTTTATACTACTAGTGAACCGCTCTTGCGTTGCACGGGTATTACTTAGGAAAAAAGATGAAAAATTATAAGTTTGTTTTTTCTACTCGCAAAAAATGTTAATTAAGTTTTTAACATATTAGTATCACACATACATACATAGCGAAACGCCCGTTTTTCGGAGACGAAGGCAGAGATCACAGATTTCTACTTGCTGCGATCCTGGCACAACTCTTTCGCTTCATCCCTCGCATCACATTTTTATATACAACGTCGGTTCCGTGTTTTCTTGCCTTTCTTCAGAATATCTTCGATTTGTTTTAAATCTTATATGTTATAACCTTCAGTTAGATATTTTTATGGTATAGGTACAATAAACATATCTAAATCAAAAATGGTAAATGGTATCTACCATAAAAATGTTAAAAACTGCATCAGTTTGCATTATGCAGTTTGTTACGTGGTTTAGGTAGAGTTAGTGGATATGTAGACAAACGCTGAAAGCGACTTTATTTTATACCATGTAAGAAATGCTACATTATAATACTACTACAATATACATATACATATACTAATACTACAATAATACCAAAAATACACACAGACTTACAAAAGGAAAATGTTTAAAATGATAAACAAGTTTACAATACAAATAATAATATTATTTTACTCACAAACAGACAATATGGCCTGTATGGTCATTCCGAGCTAGCCAATTACCTCAGCTGTGGGATACGACATATGGCGCGTAGAGATGGGGTTTTATCGATAAATTTACATCATTGTCGATACATTTATAACAACACATTTCACAAAATATAAACCTGTTCTATCTAACTCATTCTACCAGGGGTTGGATACTTATATAAACGACCACGGTCTCTAATACATTATAACATTAAAAACGGTATATTCTATCTATTCATTTTTGATTCGAATCTCAGATATTTTGGTACCGTTGCGCCAAGTTCACGAGTAAAGTTTGAGACATATTAAGATTACTTATGTGTAAATGTCAGATACAATACGGTAAGAACGGTTAAGCATTTTACCTACTCTAGCTACAAGGCATTTAATCTGCCTAAACAGCATTGATATTATTATATAAGTAACATAAAAAAGTAATATTTTTCTTTTGCATATTCAACATAAACATGAATGAATTTCATCATCATCATCATCATCAGCCTGTAGCAGTCCACTGCTAGTCATAGGCTTCTCCAATTGCACGCCACTTAGGTCTATCTTGGGCTACTCGCATCCAGTTTTTGCCAGCCGTCTTGCGCAGATCGTCACTCCAACGTGCCTCAGGAATGAATTTAAAAAATGAATTTAATCGTTGTTAAAAATGTTTATGCATTACTTTTTAAATCGAAATGGTCAATAAATTACATTGATTGTGATCAAAATATTGTAATTATATAAGTCTATTGTCTCATTATTGGCATCGTTGTGTTGACGAGTATAAACAGTAGGGAATTCTAGAGACATTTAAGTTTTTAACACGTAGTATCAATCAATAATGATTGCGAACCTTGTAATATACTATACACTACTATTAATAATCGGGGATATTTAAGCTATGTTTCGTATCGTCACCTAAGTTTAATTCATATTGTTGTATAGTATGATGATGATGACTGTGTTAAATTATGACACGTCAGTTATAATGTCGTTGACAGAGTAAGACGCAACTGCTATTGTAATATAGGACTATTACCTACTTTTAACACGACACATATTTTATAGAAATAAATTAAGATTAATATTAATTAAAGGTACAAATAAGCGTCAATGAAACTTACATTGATTACGTGATGTTGACGAAATATATCTTTATGGAGTAAAAATGATAAAACGTAGTTACAAAGAATTCAAAATAGTTATCCTACTGAAGTTGTTACTGTAGTTTCTTTCCCTTTCGATACTTTAATACTTTTTAATTTTATTTTACAGAATGAAGGTAAAGTTATTGTTTTGCGAGCTCGATCAAGATAGCGAGTGGCAATCGAAACGATTTATCGATAACGTCCTTTGGTACGTCACTAATCGAGAGTGCGCGGTTTTATCACCCTTTATGATCGTCATTACGGCTTCTGAGCGTCGATCGGTTTTTTACTCTTTCATTCTAAATTGAAAATGGAAATTCATCAGATTATGTGGATGAAGAATGGAACTCTCTATGAACGTACGCAATAACAACGTAGGTTGTTGCTATGTTTGATCGATAACCATATAAATGTGTGCTTTTAAAATGCTACTTGTTTAATTAACTTTATTTGCGTTACGTTTCCTGCTTTACGAACATAGCACAAGACTAAGCGCAACTGAAACTTAAAGTAGGTAGGATGGTTATTACGTATCTGTTACACACTATTCTCTGAGGGCAGTATGTCTGGCACCGTAGTGGTCAGCTCAGTACCCACAAAGGGTTTTGTGTCAAAGGCAGGCACTCGGCAATTACAGTCCCACCATCTTATCTGTTCAGGTGACAGCGTCGCTAGTGTAGAATTTTGGTATTGCAACCTAAGAAATTCACCAAGAAAAAAGAGAAACAAAACATAGGGCAGTCTTTCAAGCCACTCATTAATTTGCAAATTCTACAAAGAATCCTACTAATATTATAAACACCAAAGTTAGTTGGTATGTACACTGTAGTTCCAATTTTGCCCACCTGAACAGATAAGTTGGTGGCACTATACATATTGTATACCAGAATAACTATAATAAAGCAAAAAGGTTCCTGAACTGTTCTAATGGGCAAACCGGCGTGACATAATTATAATATAGATATTAAGTTATTGTTATTTGTTATGACATAACTGTTCGTGGCTAAGTTCAAAAGTAACGCTCTTTATGTAAAGCAACTCACTTGTTCCAGTAGCTTGTAAGCATCCTCTAAGCACATGCTTGTAGGATTATTTGTTCTGTGTTAGATCGTTTTATAATATCAGATTGTATCGGATACATGCAAATAATGATAGCGCTTCCTATTTACTCGTACATGGTTAAAGGTTATTACTTAGAAATATTATATGTAGGTTATTACTTTGTTTTTTTTTTGGAGAACATTATTTACTGCGGGATACGAACCCTCTGCTTCTAACTAACCGTGCCAATCGCTATGGCCGTTATGCCGTTGAATTTTTCGGTGGTAGTGCTCGCTGGGCACGACCGGGGAAGTACCACACTTCCAAATAACACCGGAGTGATGTAACATAGCTTGCTATTTCAACCCAGTTGGTTTGTGGGAGGTTCCGGAGGCCCGATTCCCCCTCCCCCTCCCCCTACACACTTACCCCTTCTATATTTTCCTCCCTATCTTCCTTTCTCAATGGTCGGACCTCTGGTATTGCGGATGTCCATAGGCGACTTGCTCGTTTGCCAACCTATCCCTTAAAAAATACTATTCCGAGGATCAAATTTTCTATTTTGAGGAGTTAATCTATCTATCTAGTTTTTGTAAACTTTGTATTAGACGCAGCGCCATCTAACGAATGACTTGGACACTTTACGATATTGTAAGAAGAAGTATCTGTAATAGTTATATTAAGTATATTATAATATTTTTAAAGCACCTGCTTCGTGACAAGATAAACATAATTTTTTTACTAGTTATTACCTAATTATTATTGTATTATTAATATTTTATAATACAATAACGATGGGAAAGTCGCTGAAACGAATTGAAATGAACCTTTTTTTAATGGAAATAATAGACTGATATAAATATTAATATTGAATAACATTATTTATTGAATAAAAATGTTCGTCGTGTATATTTTACAGATAAGTTCAATTTAAATAAAGAAACTAATGCTAATCGATCAATTGGCCGTTAAACAAATAGATTCTATGTTAATTAATGAATTGGCAATGTATCGATTCAGGCTGGCAGTTGTGGACTCCGTATGTATATATTTTTAATAACCTTATGAGTCTGCCAGCCTAATATATTACCTATAGGAATAATTTAAGAAATGGTTATTGAATTGCAATTGAATAGTACTTGTCAATTCGTTTACTGCTTACAAAACTCGTACCTTTGAGTATATTTTATACGGGTATACATACAATTCTATACATTGAATAGTAAGTATAAATAACAAGGTACCTATAAGCTAGTGACCGTCACAGAATAAGTAGTAGATACTATTTAAGAATAGTACAAGTAAATTTCACTTATAATTAATTTTTTATTTAGTAGCTGCTAGGCCCACAGACATAAGGTCCGTGCCCTTGGTAATACAGATTTTAAAGTATTTTTCTTCATAAATTATTAATATTAAGTTAATTAAATGTCCTGGACAAGTTTACAAAAAAATATCAAAATGTATAAGTGCAAATGTGGCTAACAAAGGACTTTATTTTCAGAAATGGACGATTCCTTATTCAATAGTTCTCAAAAGTACTTATCATTTACAGTTGTTATATATATATATATATATATTAATTTTAATATGAAAAGTAAAATGATCTCTTTTTTCTTTTTATGTTTTCCTCTTTTTTCATCTTTTTATATTTTCCTCTTTTTTCCCTCCTTTTTGCAATTTTCTCTTAAATGTAATTAAAATAAAATTTACAAATTAATCTAATAAGGAGTCATCCTGCAGCTTTTCTATCTTAGCACAAATCAACCTTACTTGTTCCTCGCCGCTGCGATTCTGGCAGCCTTGCTGGCAAATGCCAAGAAGGGTGTTCTAGTAACTCATAACTTATTAGGGGCCTTATTGGCTATGACGATTGACAAGACGAACAATACATGACGATGTAACGCGCTGCGTTATGTTTTTTTTTGGGGGAGGAACCCCTCCACTAACGACGGCGACGACAAAAAATATTAATAGTAGAACATGCATACCAAGTTTCGTCAAGAATGTTTCAAAAATGCGACCTGTGCAGCAGGACCAACATACAACCTAACAAACATACTCGTAGATAGATAGATAACACTTTATTGATACATCACATTTGTCACTTAATATTAGAAAACAAAAAACAATGTTAAAACTAGATGCAACAATGGGCGGTCTTATTTCTCAGAGCGATCTCTTCCGGACAACCCATTTGCAGAGGAATATCAAATAACACATGGACGGTAACAATACAAAAACAGTAAATAGACTATAAATACATAAATACTATATTTTAATAAACTAATACTAATTTATAAATAAATAATCACTATACTTTTATAACATATACGTAATAAAAAAAATTATAAATATAAACATTAAAGCATCTTGACAGTATTCAACCAGTCTTGGATAAGGTTCATTACATGTGAAAATAAATAAAAATTTTAAAGAAATATAAAAATTTTATATTTCTTTAAAGGGTTAAAGGTTTGATAGGTTAATAGTTATTATTTGTTAATAGTTATTAATTGTAATATTATCATTATATAATTAGTAAGTAAGAGTTAGAGTGAAAGATATAATTTGTTAACCAGATCTTTGAAAGTTCGAACACTGTATTTCCAGTACTGACAGATGGAAGTCAACGCTTCGCTCGCTCGGCCAACTATACCTATTGCAATTTATTTATCTTACAATTACATCATAAAACAGTACTATTACTAATATGCTAAAAACGATCATAAGTTTTGTTATTAATAATAATAATAATAAACCCGCAGGGGCTTTGTGGCGAGCCGTCGGTGAGTGGCGGCATATCTAATTAATATCAAAACCGACTCACGCGATTAGCTGAAAGAAACAAGAATCAAACAGCCATCGAACAACTTGTCCGCTGTTTTCTTCTTGGTGCCATTAAAAGGTCGGTTACACAAAATTAGTGACATGCATTGTTTTTAACCGCGCAGTCTTCATTTGCTGCACGGATCCGCAATTATAATATCTAATTATTAACAATTAGCAACCCAAAGATTCCATTCCAGGTAACAATCGCATGATTATCGAGTGATCATAATAACAAACCACACGATTATTTCTCTGTCACTAGTGATTGATTGTTTCCCAGTTGTAACAATTGTCTGCAAGCAATACCAGTCATGCATTACTTTACCAGCGATTGAAAGCGGTTGTATTTGAACGTACTTTTAAATTGAATCAAGAGTTGACACTTACTTGACTTAAGACAATGTTATTTTAACTATGTAATGCAAATTGAGACACGAGTCTTTGATCAATGTGTATAATAATGTATGCTCGGGGTTTCTCTACGTGATCGAATCAGAAATGAGGAGATCCGTAGAAGAACAAAAGTCACCGACATAGTCCAGAAGATAAGCCAGTTGAAGTGTCTGCCACTGGGCAGGGCACATAGTACGCAGAACAGATGGCCGATGGGATCGAAAGGTTCTAGAGTGGAGACCACGGACCAGTAAGCGTGGCGTAGGTCGTCCACCGACAAGGTGGACTGACGACCGGATAATGGTAGCAGGACGACGTTGGATGCAGGCCGCTTCCAACCGGTCCTTTTGGAAAATTATGGGGGAGGCTATGTTCAGCAGTGCACGTATTACGGCTGATGATGATGAATGCAAATTGAGAATTAAGAGACAAATTATTAATTCTAGTGGATGCTTGATATTTTAATTATGCTAATGCTTGCAGTTAGTTTACAATTTCAACCATATTTGTATAAACTCATTGCACATTGCAACATTATCGTTGAATGCAAATTGTTTCGACCACCCTGTACTTGTCACATTTTGTATCCATACTTACTTTTACCTACAAATTCGGGAGTCTTTCTGGTTGTTACCTTTTTACGACTAAATGGCCGAGCGGATCCAAACGAAATTTGGCATAGAGACAGATTAAATTCCGGCGAAGGGCATATGATACTTTTCATCATCATCACCCATCACCACATGAATGTAGCGGAGTGACATCGTAATACTGCCAACAGTTGGACTTCAATGATTGTAAAATCGATTCCTTAATGTTTCAAAACTTTTTATGTACCTACGAAGCTGTGCTCTGCGGTCATTTTTTCACCCGCGTTATAATAGATGATGATTATGAACAGTACTCTTTGTCCTTCCCCGGATTGTAATCTATCTCTTTGCTAAATGTCGTCCATGATCCATGCAGCCGCCATTAGGCGTGAACGGTAAATTAAACATAGTCACTTTTGTATTTATAACAAAGCCAAAATCAAAATCATTTATTCAATTTAGACAATTATGAAAGTCAATTTTTCATTATAATGTACTTTAAAGACTATCGCCGCGTCCCAAAACATATAGAGCCTACCGAGAAGAAGCGGCACGAACCTCGGGGCCATTCTTTTTATATAGATGTTTACAATGTTTCTACTTAGGTACTACAAATATTACATTTTATGAGTGGCAGAGTGACAGCTTGCCAGAAGTGGAGTTTTCCAAGCATCTTTATCTTCTATATAATGTCGAACTTTAAAATAAGCTTTTTTTATTAAAACGATTTTTACAGTCAACTTGAATTTGCCCTCTGTGAACATAACGTTTAAGTTAGGATTAAAAAAAATAAACTATATTTATTTTGCGCTTTGCAGCCTACCTATCTAAACACATAGATTAAAATGTTCATATTTTGAACCGACTTCAAAAACAGAGGAGGTTATAAATATGTTCGATTGCATGTATATTTTTTGGTTATATTAGCCGATTATTTCTCCCTCATTTTTGGACTGATTATCCAAACTATTTTAAGCAAATTCGGTCAAGCAGTTTTTGGGTTACGCTTCAAAACTGAAAACTGTTACGCCTGTCTTGATGATATCATGATTGTTCTTGAACTGGGCGTTAATTCTACAGTCCTGTGTTCACAATTGTGTGAGTAACTGACCAGTAGTAGCAACAAAACAATTGATTTTGCTACAAAATATTCTCTGTCTAGTACAACTGTGGCACACATAAGTTTGAGGGATGTCAGATATTTATTCCAAACTATTAATTTTCCAATTTCTAATATTGTCTACATTGTTATTTTTCCTAAATCTATTTATTTCACATTCTGGCTTTTCCGCATTATTATATTTACACATTCTTGATTTTGCGAATGCGTAATTTTCCAAATTATGATTTTTTCATAAGGAAGTACATTCGTGTTAAAAACTTTTCATCAATGCTCTTTAACTGCGGCTGCAACAAACATTTTTCCAAGTACTATTTATCTATAAACTTAATTAAGATTGTGTTGTATTTTACAAGTTTGTATTGTTTTGTATTGAACTATGAAAGTACTGATGTGACAAATTAATGCCAAGTCAAAGTTATATAATATATATAGTATATATCAAAATTATTATATTATAAATTGTTTTAAAACTGTAATTTTTGTATATATATATACCATATATATACAAAAATGGCTTCTAAACTACTATAGTAGACGAAATGATGAATTTAAATTTGTGAAAGTCCGAAGAAAAAATAATTGATATGTTTTTCGTTGTAAACGTACAACGAAAAACATCACCTGGAGAATGTTTAAGCAAGATTTGTTGGTGTAAGTAAAATGTTTGTGTACATATTTTATGTGTAGCAGAATATATACGTAGTTTTTAATAATATTTCATGTCATTAATACAGTACAATCAAATCCATCAGCTCAAGAGCATCCGGATTTATTTATTTTTGATTTATGTATCAAATTGTGCTTGGTCGGAAATGTAAGAGTTTGTACAATTTATAAATTGAAGACACAAAGAATTCGGAAAATTGCGAAATTGTAAACTTAATAATTTGGAAATTTAAGATTATGGATTACTAAGAAATCGGAAAACAAATAATGAGGAAAACTCAGTATTATGAACTTTTCACTGACACCGTTTGAGGACGAAGCGGCCCGCCCACACGGGTGTTCAGTTTTCTATGTTTATAATACGGATACTTTCGCAAATGTATCGTGGTAAGGGCTCCCATTAGCCCTGCGAACTCACATTGGCATGTTTATCGCGAACATTATTCGCAGGCTCCCCAAGTCTCTGACAATCATGAATGATTCCAAATGCATCGATTAACTTCTAGAACATCAGTGATCATCATCATCCTGAACTCATTGTCCAGAGACAGTTCTTCAACCCTCATTAGTTCATTGCCATTTGTAAAGTGCGTTTCATACTTAGATGTCAATTCTACTAATTTCACAACGTTCCATTCATATGTTATGAGGTACGTTGCAACTGCAGTTCGTTCCGGTTGTCGTTCGTTAATTACCCAAAAAATCATGTCATCAAGGTTCAAAGATCAGTTTTTATTTTGTAAATATTTGTGTCTGTATATAACATGAATGCTGTACTTATATTATATGTATACATTAAACGATACTTTATACGAATATGAACTACCGTCGCGTTTATTTTCTACTAGCTGCAATCCGAGGTTTCACCCGCGTGGTGTTGGATGATGATGATGATGATGAAAAGTATCCTATGTGTCAATCCAAAGCCTCATCTACCTCCATACCAACTTTCATCAAAATTGGCCTAGCCGTTTGAGCGTGAAAGAGCAACAAATATCCATGCATCCATCCATCTACACTTTCACATTTATAATACATATTAGTAGAATCAAATCAACAGAATATAAAGTTTAGATCGATCGCTGGCGTCAACAGAAACGTCACTGCAGATGGACTGATTTTCAATAGTGGAATAAGCAGCCGTGCGATTCTCTAAGAGCAAAAATCGTTGCATCTTTGACAACATCCGTGAAACAAATAAAGAGATGACAAGAAACGTTGGAAAAGCAACCTTATGTACAAGGGCGGTCTCATAAAGTATTTGGCATCGGTGAGCTCGTCGACGAATCATTAGAACCGCACGGCAGCTAAGATATAATGGCGATTTAGTTAGTGGCATCGGTCTCCAGAACAGATAGATAGGCAGTTGCCTGCCAGTTCATATCGCTGCACTACCCATTACCCATCAAGACGAATTCCAAAAAAGCTCATTCTGTATTTCAAGACTCATTACTTTTATATTTCAGGATACCTATTTAAAAAAGATGACTGAAATATTAAACTGCCACCCGATCCTTACAAATTTTACTAAATTAAATTCACTCATAACATTTACCCTACTTAATGCTCATTATAAAAAAGCTATAGCAATAAAACCCTATAATTATTGTAGGTGGTTAATAACCACCCCATGGTGACCGCAACTAGGGGTTCGTGACGGTGCACCATAACGTTAAGGGTATGGAGGTAAACTTCGCGAGTTATGATCAAACATAGACTTAATCAGCTGTTAGGCAGTGGGATTTTAACTAAAAGCTTTTCTAGGTGTTGGCGGATATGTTCAGGGCTCAGCGTTGCGTTTATCGACGGGAGGTTCAGTGGAAACAGTACGTAAAACTTTGAAAACAACGAAGAAACATGCAAAACGTACACACATTCACAACCACGCACTACTATTCTCTGTGCCGCGAGAGGTATGGACACACAACAAACATCAAAGACCCAAGAACACATATTTGTGCTCAACAGTAACATTAACCTCGGCCAGGATTCGAACCTCCTCGCCTAGGTGCCCTCGCTTCGAAGGCAGGGTCACTACCAACTCAACTAGTGCCATCAACTAAGACTTATTAAAATGAAGAATCGGTGATTTCTAAAACTCCTCATGTGTTTGACAGTCACTCTCTAGAGTGACTGTCAAACACATGAGGAGTTTTAGAAATCACCGATGATATCTGCCCGTACAATTAGTCTAAATAAAATATAACACCTGTACTGTTGAGCTCCTCAATCAGCGCATTGATGTACAAGTTAAAAAGTAAAGGCGATGTGAGATCGCCCTGTCTCACTCCACTAGGCAACACAAACTCGTCAGAGGTCGGCCACTGCCAGCGAACTACATTCTTCTGAGACATGTACTAGGGCTGGAGTAGCAGGCTGATGTCATTAGGTACGGTTGCGCTTTTAAGTTTCTTCCACAGGATCTGATAGTCGACTCTGTCAAATACACGGCTCAGGTCAAGGAAACAAGCATAGACTTTGGTCCGTCTAGAGGTGTAATAATTGACTATCTGTTTTAAGCTAAATATGGCCATATCCGTCGAACTCTGCTTCTGAAAGCCAAACTGTGCACTATTTATTACTATATGTTCAGAGAGAAGACTTAGCTTCGATTACCTTTGAACAGGCTGTGGAAATCGAGATCGGTCGGTAGTTAGAGCCTAACGAGGCGCTCGTCGTCTTACTTTTTAATATCGGTAATATATCTGACTTGCGTTTAAAAATACCGATAAGAAAACAGTGACCCATGGACCTCCAAAACGCAGATGCTCAACACCTCTCTCATCATGACCCACCCATTTTCCCATAGGCAATTTCATAATGGTGTCAAAAACACGCTGCTCATCGTTATGTGTATATGACTGAGCTGATGACTCACTATGGATTTCATCAACCGAACCATTCTTATTCACAGGACTCGGAGCTGCTATCAAAAACATGTCTTTACAGTTTTCAGCTATCGCTTTGCTATCACGGACTCCGTCGACCGAATCCGGGGCTCTGGGTCTAGCTTTACTCAGTTTAGAGAAATCTTTCCAGAACTTATACAAATTTTTATTAGTGCACGCGTTACAAATATTGTCCAGCAGATTTTTTTTCAGTACTATTGTTTTATGGCATAATGTTTTTCTAAAGTGAAGGCATTATTAATCAAATTTATAAAAACCTTTTCGGTATAGCACATCAACTCGAAACTCAACAAAAACCGACCCCAATAGGCGTGCTAATGACCCAAAAACAAAACAGATCAGCTCATAATTCACAAGAAACAATTACAAGCGTATGCCGAGCACCTGGACATAACCGTTTTACAATATGGCACGCGGCGCGCGGCACCCCTGCCCTGGCTGCAGCCCCCGAGTGAGTGCTATACTGACCCTGTGCTCATGGCCGGCCAAGCGGGGAGATGTGTTTATTTTACTACAAAATTCAGTAGAGGTATATTATTCAATGCATGCATAGAATTGCGAAGTATTTTTTACATATAATAATAATTTATCAATCGACTTCCAAAAGGAGAAGGTTCTCAAGCCGACGCGTATATATATATCTTTTTACCGAGTAGTCCGCTTTAGCTAATACCGTTTTTCTTTGGTAGAGAACCAATACTTCCGAAGTGGTCTTATTTAAATTTTAGGAAATATGATCAAGCGGTTTTTGAGTTAGTTACACTCCAATAACCGAAAACTATTCCGCCCATCTATATGATATCCTTATTGACGGTGCATGACAATCGATCCCGTAAGTAGCAAGGGGCACTAAAAAGGGTGGATTACCTTTTTTTGATATAAAAAATGGATCAGTCAAATGTAGATTTATATCATGTAAGCTGAAAAACAAATCTGCATTTGACCTAAAGAAAGATCCAGAAGGATCCATGTCTAGAAGGATCCAGATTCTGGTTTTACCTGTTGTTTTAATTATTTCAAGGAAATACAAAATAAACAGATGGCCAGAGAAAGATCAAGATGCACTTGCTATCGGGTTATGTAACTGTAATTATAAAACATAAAGCAATTATCTCAACAAATAAGATAATAAGGGGGTTAACATTAGAAGGATTATTTTAAAGTCTTTTATGTTAAAAAAGACATAAGTGTCACCGATGGTGTCAGTAGGGCTTCAATATCCAAAATATTATAGATGATAAAAATCACAATAAGAAATATTAACTCTTATTAACTTACTTTATTTAAGAAGTTACTAGCTGCACCCCGCGGTTTCACCCGCGTGGTGATGGACCATGATGATGAACACTATCCTATGTCCTTCTCCGGGATATATTCCATTTCCTTCCCAAATTGTATTACGATCTGCAGGACAATGACATATCTTAGTTACCATCAAATGTTGATTGAAATCTTGAAAAATGGCGGCTCTACCTCAGTTTGGACAACTCCACTCAGTAAAAATGTTAGCAAGTTGATGACCGGAGCAGACAAAGGTTACGTGTAGCCGCCACTTTTTAGATTTGCAATGAACATTTGATTGCAAATGAGATAGTGAATAGCCCTGCCGTTCCGCCGGGATAACATTATCAAACAAACAGAGAGACAGAGTGACAAAAAGAGAGACAAAATAACAGACGTGTTTTATAATATTAGTAACGATTGCCCGCGACCTCGATCGCGTAGGAGGCTCGGCCTCGCCATAACCTCCCCTCTCTTTCTTCTGACAATAGTTAACACAACAAAAATAGAATTAGCGAGAATGTTTCATCCGTTCTCAAGTTATAGCGTGACCAGAAATGGGCTCATTTTTATATGTGTAGATTAGTATATAAGGATGGATAACTATGCTTAATTGTAGAACCTAATAAGGATGGGACTGGCGAAATCCGATTTTAAAGGTTTTCTTGTAGAACTTACATCTAAAAATAACTCAGTTGAAAACTTTTTGCCTTTCAAAAATTCAATACAATAAAAAAGAGTTACTCTCAAAGTCATAAACAAATCAGCTGAACTAAAAGGCAGGCCACTTTACGAGTCCAAGACTAAAGCATGATACCAAGGAATTACCATAAGAAACGTGCCTTACTTACTACTAATCCTTAAAGTAAACAAATCGATAAAATACCACTACATTCTCGTATAAATTACTCTAAAGGAAGATCTCTCAATATAACAAGCCAATTTTCTCCAGAATTAGACAAAGATGGGCATACACTCACTGCTAGAATCAAATAGGATAGAATGAGACGCCAACAGTTTCTCCTGTCGCATTAATTAAGGAGCAATGAGATTCTAAATCATTCGCTGTCAACGCTCTCAGTGGGAACCCCGAAGAGTTATAAGACCCTTTATTCTATATTTAAAATTACCGTTTTGTAAATGTTTCGAATAATTTGAATTTGGAATTATTTGTGTACACCGATTTATTGGTCCCCTGAGTGTCTGAAATATACATAAGTATTTGAAATTGGAATTAGATTCTCCCTAAATGTAACATCCGACCCAAATAGTTAAATTATATTCAAAATTCTATAGACACTGACATAATAAAACTGAGAAATGTATGTATTTCTTATTTATTTACATAGACGCCAAACAATAATTTATTACCTCAACAAAATAAAATTATGTTAGTAAGGACCTTAAAGTTGCATCGAGTTAGATTTTTATTCAACTAGTCGGAGTGAAGTCACTGTCACATGAATAAGTATAAGTAAATGTCATAATATCAAAAAAAACAAAAAGAAATATCCTTTTATGACTATACAATTTGCCTAAACTCGTGCACCACCACGAACACTACACGGTTATTAATCCAGCACTAGTGCGTAAGTACATGTGAAAACTCGAAAACCACACAACTAGGAAAATTAAACAAATTCATATTCAGCCGTTGTCGGGGTTTTGCCGCCGATGCCGCCATTCAATTGTTATTATTCATACAAATCAATTAAAACGTTCCATTACGCGCGATGTCATAGACGTGTGTCGCGTCAACGGAGACAAGCAGAGTCAACTCACTATAGCGTCAGTTGTGTGAAACGAGACGTCCGATTATCAGTATAAAGTTTCTGGACACACGGGCCACTATGCTGGTCAGCATTCTGCCACACATATTGGTAAGCTATTGTTGATTCCATCCACACATTGAATAATCGTTCATATGTGTCGGTATGCCGGTGCAGGCCACTGTGTACTGGTACTTCCGAACGGATCGCCAACATTTTTTTTTTTAAATTAGACTAATTATTATCAGTAATTCTGCGAACAGTAGACCTCGCGAGTCTGAGTTATGTGCAGACGGTACCAAGTGTTCTTGCTGAATATTACCAAAAGCGTTCAACTTAAACTTCACAACCTATTATCATCAACCTATTCTCATATTCGTTTCTCTTTAAAGTCAGGTAATTGATGAAATTAATAAAAATTTATCGAAATCGGTCGGTTAAAATCATAATAAAGAGTTAAAACTCGATGCGCCGTTGACGAGCTTCGGTGGCCTAGTGGACATAGCGTCTGACACGGATTATCGGAAGACGCGGGTTCGAATCCCGTCAGAGTATGTGAATTTTTCTCTCTAAAATTGCAATGTTTTTAAATGTATAGTTTTGCTGCCAAATATATCCAAAGTAGGTTCCGAACATTTGCGTTGTACATGTCAGTCGCAGATCCAATTAATTGAATCCATTGTGGCGAGATTGCGTCCCCATTTAATTGATACGGCGCGAGACGAAAGGAATCCGAGTAAGGAACGGTCGTTAGCTTATCCCAATGCTGATTTCACACCGTGGCGTGGGGTGCTGCACGGGGAGCGGGTTACATGGAGCTCACACTGATGTTATCGGATCAACTATAATTCAACATTATTTAATTATTTTCAAGTACAGTGGTCACTTTAACATTCAGAAACAAATTGTCAAATAAACAAATATTTTTTTGTTTGTAGCTCAAACATACATAACAAGGCTCAACCCAGTAAAACGCGCTGGTACACCGGAGGCCAAACCAAACTTGCATAAAGCCGCGCTGCTACACCAAAGCACTATTCAAATAAATAATACATTTCATCTCATTAGATGTTTTTAGATTATTGATAAGCACCTAGAAATCTATTTAAAATTTATAGGTTAGCAGTAGGGTAGTAAAAAAAACAATAAGTGACGAATCCATTTATCCGAATCTTTAGGATTTAGGACTATGCAATGAATTAAGTAAAACCTAATTTTGCTTCTTCAACCCAACATTTCATGTACATACTGACTCGATTTTTTTTTTATCATTTGATAATATATTAAAGTTATAGTGTGAAAACTAACGTGGTTCGTACACATTTTAAACGCTCGCGGTTGCATCTCGCCTCGCACTCGCACAGTGCGCGAGCGTTCTGCACTCTCCTTGAGAAAGACCACCGGATGAGGTTGAAACTATAGTTATGAAAATCTGACTTATTTACGTGAGTGATTCCCGTTTTTCATAATAAATTCAAATTCAAATGATTTATTTGCAGAATATAGTTAACAATTTATCTACAGACAAATGTGTGATGTTACAGGATATATAGGTTCTTTGACATTCTACCATATAACATGGTGTGCAAATAGACATAAGAAAATTAAATTAGAATTAAAAAAAAAAATTATAATGACACCAACGTTTAACCATTTAATCATACAACTCCATAAAGAATAATTATTTAAATGAGAAAAGTCAATTTAAATAAAATTACATTATTAGCTTCAAATAAAATAACATATAAATGGCGTCCATCATTATCAAATTTAGAATCGAAAATATTATTAATAACAAGATAAGTCAAAATGTTTATATACCATATTCTATTATTGTCAATTTCAAATGTCAGAATATAATAAAAGTTACAAATTTGATAATGTCAATAAACCATTTTTTTTAAAAGCGTTACTACCTATCTGTTTATAATTTATCCTTTAAAAATTCGTCAATATCAAAGTATGCTTTTTCTATTAACAATTTGTTTAATTCCTCTTTAAAAGAATTTATATTACTCTCAGTACTTATGCTGCATGAAATTTTGTTAAATATGAGAGTCAACATACGAGTACAAAAAATACTTTTCCGCTGGAGAGTTGTCTTAAATGGTAGGTGACGCAGTTTTCCTTCTCGCCGACTATCTATAAATGTTATACTGTACCCGCATTACCCTATTAGACAAGTAAAGGTGAAATCTGTCTGACTCTTATGTAAAGTTGGCTTCATTTGCTACCAGAGAAAGAAGAAATAAGTACAATTTTCTTTAGTCAAATTTTGCCATAGAAACCTAAACACAATCAAAGAGATAATGAAAGGATTGTATAAAATTCTAGCCAATCACATAAAAGGTACATTATAATACACCAATCACAACACTCGTTGCCATGACAACTGGATCTTGTTAGCACCGTTTCATTGAACTCGATCAACGGTGATATCTGACCAAATCATTGTGAATACAATTCGCTCCATGTAAACTGTCGAACATCGACACGACAAGAGTCCCAACGGGTCACGCCGCACGACACAAAAAGAGGAGCAAGTTATCACAAACTGAAGTATGCTGGTTTGTGCATGAGCTTAATACATTTGTGAATTTAGTCGTTCCATAGCTTTATTTGTCACTAGTCTCTGTTGGATATAATAGGTACCTATATTCTAATAATAATAAGCTTTATTGATACCAAAAAACAACTTTGTAACTTACAATCAACACAAAACACAATATAAAATAATATAAATTTCAAATTTCATAATTACTCACAACACTAAATGGGGGGCATTATGGGATCAAAATATATAAGCTTACAAAGTTAGACTGCTTAGAACCCTAGCTCTCACGGTAGGTTACACTGTGTTTGTGAGAGCTAGTTCTTCCTACTTGTGAAAATAATTTGATATTTACAGCAAATGTCTCTGTCGGTTGCATGTCTAGAAGTAGATCTATATAATGATTTTTTTTAATAGTACATTGTTATCTTAAGGCGAATACTCTAGTTAACTTAAGAAATAAATCTTAACCCGAGGTAAACTGTGTTTTTCATTACGAATACAAGTAAAGTAAATAAATTAAACATGAATTACCTACTTAAAGTAAAACTGAGTGAACTAACCCTAGAATAAATATGAAGATCGGATTACCGTTTTCCTGTTTATTTTCTTTCTGTAGCCGGCCAGCTAATCGGTCATTACTTGTCAATTTCATAATTGAAAACAAGTACAATTTGGAAAATTTAATACCAACTTCCATTCTATTCGGTTATTGTAGTGCATCTCAAAAAGTACTTAACCGAACTTGATGAAACTTTAATGGGACTACACGGGAAACACCAGCTTTCAAACAAAAAAATAGTTTTGAGAATCGGATCACCCAGTCGAAAGTTAGGAGGTAACAAACATAAAAAAAACATACAGTCGAATTGAGTACCTCCTCCTTTTTTTGGAAGTCGGTAGAAAATAGAACTAGTTTTTTATCATAATTTGACAGCTGTCAGTTGCAAACGATTCTTCCTAGGGCTGAAATGTATTACTTTCCACCCGCTCCTCAGGCAACTTCAGACCTACTTTCCGAGTATGTAATGAAAATTATATTTCGCATTTAATATGGATCAAGAAAGCAAGTATATTGTATATTTCATGCTGTTACCATACATAAAACAACTTTCTCTTGTATCACCCTTATGTATGAAGTAGTTAAATTTCATGAACCTGTAAGCTCAAACCGGAACACAGTAAAGCGAACTTTACAGTTTCGCGGTACAAATTATGGCAGGACTTTTCCATATGAACTCGTTCACAAGAGTTCTGCCGCTAGAATATATCCTTTTAATATCAGAACACTCGAATCGATAGTTAAAATAATCAATAATAAATTAGATGATATGTTTAATATAACTTTAATTTAACCCTTTGCGACCCAGAGACGTATATATAAGTCAGATTCATTCATAAATCATTTGTTTTAATTATCACGGTATAGGATGTCCGTATCTACGAGTAATACCATTTTTTAATCACTTACGGCCGGTGCCAGTAATCTATGTATTGCCGGTTTACCTTACTTTAATAATGACAAATATTAATTAATCTCTAATTAAGATTTGACATTATTTGTATGGACGTTAGGTCGAATTTCTAGCCGTAGCGAAGTAAACTGTGGAATGCAATGAGATGTTTATATATAACATCATTGGTGGAATGTGTAGATTTGACATATCTAGTAACTTTATTGACGATAACTCAAAATTGTAATAATTAATAGACAAAATATAATATATCTAGCATCTGTAGTATACATTCGAGCTCGTGTAGTTTAGCGTCATTGCTACATAAGTGTTGAAGCGAGTGGCAAAGTGTGAAGAACACAAGAACATAGTGTCTTCCCCATAATAGAGACAATGAGATAGGTGTAAAGGACACATTCTTTTGTACGATCTATTTAGCAATTTAAGTCAAATCAAAATGACTCATTAGTCTGTAATAGATTGTAATGCAACGAGTTACAATACGGTCATATTATGATATTATAAAAAAATAACATATAGGTATGTCTGATCTGATGATGGTCTGAAATTCCCGAACAATCCTCATCCCGTTTGTTGTTATTAATGCAATTGTTGTTGATAATGGGCTCATGACTCTCACAAGCTTACTCTTACAGTGCTCATCACAAATTTTATTAAGTTTATCTAGATTATTTTATTATTATGTTTTGTAATATTTAAGACTTGGAAGTAGTTTGTCTCATTAATTACCCATGAGACGGTTTGTGCATGTAGAAATGATGAACACTAATCAAAAAAGGTTGACTAGGCAAGTAAACAAAGCGAGCATACAAAGAGATAGAATTGATATTAATTAAATTGAACTGCAGATAACTTTGGGAGCTTTAATTATTTTAAACGGCATCGACCTTCAATATACACCACAATATGTTAAATAAATTGCCAATAGGTACTCTCTTTAATTAAATATTTACTTACGATTTGGCCGTTAATCAAATGTTAAAATCAACTTTAGTACTCAATCAAGTACATAACAATCATGAAAGCTATAAAATACTGGCAGAATGATGAACAAGGATAACGCCTAAGCCGCAGGTGATGAGATTTTAATATTAATTGAATAATACAGTTTAATGCACACCTACGCGAATGCACAAGAGTGAAATTGCATGCGCATGCATATGCGATAGTGGTCAAACGCAATCTAATCGGAATTAACGAATAATTTAGTAACGTAGATTCGAAATGTTTCTTTACTACTTATATACTTGAAGATCGTGAATATCGGGAAAGTCAGCCAAATAAAAAAAATGCATAAGTTCTTTTACAGATGGTTTCCGATAAGTGTATCGATGACTAGAAAAATTCTGGCCCCAACTATCTTAAGATACGGTAAAGGTAACCCTTTTGAAATGTTTTGTTGTTCGAAATTCAATTGAATGATAACCTTTGACTTTCAAATGAATTGAGCGCTTGAGGATTTCTTACACAAATTCAATACTCCGTAACAACACATACAAATATTAAATATAGAATTAATTACACAATTATAGAAATAAGAAATGTACCTACAACTCCAAAGGAGCCAAAAGAAAATCTATTACAGACATTCCAAAATTTCGCAAAATTTCTTGAATTTAGATATGAGAAAAATGACCTCAAGGACATATATCGACTACCTGCAAAACCAGACTCCCCCACTTCAACAATTGTTGTAGAGTTTTCGAATACATGGTCCAAAGATAGTCTACTAAAGCCGTAAAGCAATACAAGAAATCTAAATCTGACCAGATTAATACATCCTGCCTAGGCCTTACAGGGCCGCGCTTACCAATTTATGTAACTGAGAGACTTACCCCAAAAGCTAGGAGATTACATTTTTTGGCCCGGGAGCTGGCCAAAACTGAAGACTATGCACACTGCTGGGTCACAAACGGCAAAGTTTTTATACGTAAACACGATGGAGCGCCGCTTATTGCAATAAAAAATGAACACCACATTCATTCTCTAAGAATGCATAAGAATGTACAATGACTAGGTTTATTAGTTGTAAATAAGCTTTGCAATGTATTCCTTCTCACAGTTTTAGTACACAGTCTTCTCACTTTCTTCTTCGCAACACACAAAAATACAAAGTTCACTTTTTTACAGTCGCTCACACTAAACTCGTTAATAATGTTAATATATACGACCCCACTGTGTCCCGGGTACATAAACACTGATGAATGGGTTACTGTATGCATCTATTGCAATAAGAACGCTTGTGCCCTTGAACGTGAAATCTACAACTACTGTTACATAATCTGGAGATATTGCCTAACACTAACAACATGTAACGGGACAACCAGCTGTTTAGTAAATAATAAATTATCCGTATGGAGTTTATATTGCGATTACAACTCTGAAAAAGCCTGTTCGCAACGTAGAAGAATTCATCAACTACTACTGTGCTTTATATATGGTACTACTAGTATTGGTGCGAGTAATAGGGTCGCCGTCTATTTAAACGTGCAGAAAACTGGTCATGATGTGTCAATGTTTATAAACCGTCGCTTACATGTTCGAAGTTATAAGTGCAGAATAATGATATTTAGTTATAAAATGTATATAAGAATGCTAAATAAATGTTATATCTTTGTTACTAACTTGCACATGCTGGCTATTCTCAAATCACATAACATAAAATTTACCTTAGTGCTAGGTTATACATTTATTCCTGTATTCACTTCAGTTAATAATGCTATAAATAATGGATAACATTTCTATTATAGCAAATAATGTAGACGATATATCACCATCTAGTTCCTATCTTTGCCACCCTGAAGAGTGCAATACACTGATAGATTGGCCAAATAACAAACTTAAAATATTAAATCAGAATATAAGAAGCGTATCATGCAACTTTATGGATTTTTTAGCATTCTTGTATCGAATAGTAGTTAGACCAGATATAATAATATTAACGGAATGTTGGCTTGCATCAGCCTCACTCATACCCCAAATAACAGGCTATACTTCACATGATACAAAACGGCTTAAAAATCAAAATGACGGAGTTATTGTATACTGTAGGATTGGACTTGATTATGAAACTTATGAACCAGACTTTAGAGATGGGACATGTCTTGTAACTATAATCAACAACTCTATAATAGTGATATCAATATATCGGTCTCCATCCTATACTAACATCTCAACCTTTTTAGACTCTCTTGAAAAACTTTTAAACTCTTTTAAAAGATACAAGAACATAATTATAACTGGTGACATAAACATAAATATTTTACCTGATACGAATCAAGAACCGTCCGATTACTTGGATTTGCTGTCTATGCATGGTATACTACCGGCCTATACGACCCCAACCAGAGACAAAAGTTGCCTTGACCATTTTATGTTACGCTCAACTTACCATAGTCAAGCCCTTATAATACAAAATTCCGTAACGGATCATTATACAATACTACTTGCCATGGATATTAAAATAAAAAATAAAAATTCCTGTAAATCAATAACTAAAATAAATTATACAAACATTTCTAAGGACCTTAATAACACTGACTTTTCTAACATATATAATAGCTCCGATTGTAATCAGGGCACTATAAAATTCATTGATATTTTATCACAGATAGTTCTTAAAAACTCTCTAATTTTATTATCTCCGCATAGAATGAGTGCTAAAAAACCATGGATTACAATAGGTATAATTCGTTGTTTAAAGAATCGAGATCGTATGCACATGCGACTTCGTAATCAGCCTAATAACCAGACACTACAAATAACTTACAAGCGCTATAGAAATTACTGCAAAACCTTACTTAAGAAAGCGAAAAGTAATTACGAAAGAGAAAAACTAAAAGTAGCCAGCCAAACTAACAACATGAAAAAAACCTGGAAAATACTGAATGAGATTACAAACTTCAAATCAGCCCCAAAAAGTTGTCAAGAGCTATTTAAAGCTAATGAGTCTCGTAAAGAATCAGTAAATACTATTAATGAGTACTTTGTCAACGTGGGCAAAGCTCTAGTTGATAAAATTACACCTGACGCGAGTGTGTCTGCCAGCTCCCAGATAGTACCTACCCAAAAATCCATGGTTATGATTGATACCGACGAAACAGAAATGGTTGCGATAATTAGTTCCTTAAAACCTGACTCTTCTGTGGGCTGGGATAACATATCATCCAACATTCTTCTTCAAAATAAGCAACTTTTATCTCCCATACTGACCTACTTAGTTAATTTATCCCTTCAAACTGGTAAATTTCCAAAAGTACTCAAACATGCTATAATTATTCCAATACACAAATGAGGAAATAAAAAAGAAATCAGCAACTATCGGCCTATTTCGATTCTGACATCCGTGTCGAAAGTCTTTGAGAAGGTAATTAATAAGCGTCTAGTTAGTTATTTAGAAAACAATAAATTGTTATCACCGAACCAGTACGGCTTCCGTAAAGGAATGTCTACTTCTCACTCAGTACTGAAACTCACTGAATTCATCGTTGATAACCTTGACAAATCAAATAAGACAGTTGCTATATTTCTTGACTTTGCAAAGGCTTTCGACACCGTGTCGATCCCATTGCTTCTTTCCAAACTCGAAAAGTACGGAATCAGAGGAACTCAACTAAATCTTTTTAAGGATTACCTTTCTGGGAGAACACAAAGTGTTAGGATGGAGGAGTGCATTAGTGATCCCCTAACAATCAAATATGGCGTCCCGCAGGGCAGCATACTCGGTCCGACTCTGTTCCTGCTCTACATCAACGACCTTTGCAATATGCCGATAGATCAAGGCTGTATAATAACATATGCTGATGACACTGCCGTTGTGGTGCAGGGAAGGGGATGGACTGATGTATTTGCTACTGCACAAAAGATCTTCAACAACATAACAATATGGTTAAGAACCAATTTACTAACTTTGAACATAGATAAAACCAAATATGTGTCCTTTTATCTCAAAGATATGTCAGTTAACGAAACACAAAATAGTATTTATGCTCACACAATGCTGACATGTCAAGACCCAGGAGATCTTAATTTTATCAAGTGTAACTGCTCGGCTATACAAAGAGTCGATTCATTCAAATATCTTGGCGTCATTATTGACGAAAAACTTACTTTTAAACAGCACATTCATCAGGTCGCACAGCGAATTCGAAAACTAACTGCAGTTTTGAAAAATATTAGAGACTGTGCAGATATAACTGTCATTAAAATGCTTTACTACTCACTTTGCCAGTCACTGATAACATACTGCATAACGTCCTGGGGTGGCACAAATGTAACTTTTGTAATGCCACTGGAAAGAGCCCAAAGAAGCATACTTAAGTGCGCAACCAAACGTCCCTATAGATATCCAACAGTTGAACTGTATCGTGAATGTAAAGTACTCACTGTTAGGCAACTATACATTCAGGAGTTGGTTGTGCAGCAGCACTCGTCAATAAAAGTTGATTTAATTGCACCTGACCATAAACGAACCACACGGCATGTCTGCTCCGCACATAACCTTGCAACCACTGTCTTTGCATCCAGATTTTCACAGTCTCGAGGTCCGTACCTTTATAATACCTTAAATAAGCTGACACCAATAGTTAATTCTACGTCCTATATATGTAAAAAAGCTGTCTTCGAGATTTTAAGTACACTTAATTACAATGAAACAGAAAAGTTCCTATACGCTGAAAAATAATCTAATACTGTATTGACTTTATTAACAAATATGAAACCCACCGTTCATATATGAGCACATATACATTTACTCCCCGCACACTCAATCACCCTTCCCACACACACACAAACATACACAAACACTTACAAAATTACACATCACACACATACACACACACAAACGTACACATACTTTATTTAAAATAATGTGTTACTTAGTTTAAGTTAATATTCAATTTGTCTTCATTTACCCTTAAGACTGTCTTCTGTGTCTCGGATGAAAGAGTCCTGGCTCCTATATTACGGGTCTCGAGCCTAGTTTAGGAACCAGGTGCTCCAGTAACATTTAAATACATGTAATATCTTGAGTCAATAAATTTTATTATTATTATTATTACATTTTAGAAGAATAATTAGTTATATAGTATATTTCATTAGAAGTGGGGAAAGGCTGTCATTGCAAAGAGTTCCGACAAATGTCTACCCGAGCCGAGGCGCAGCCGAAGGCGAGGGTTGTCAGTCGGAACAAGTTGCAATGACGGTTCCGCACGTGTACTGAACGATTATTTTTAATACAGTTGCGAAAAAATGAAGCAATTTGATAAAATAAACTTGCAAAGAAAATTTCTGGAAAATGGCGCCAACCGTAGAATATAAGCAGAGATTTTTTTTTCTTCACCCATTCTGGTAGGCAAAGGGAACTATGCCCATACAGCCAAGTCTTCAGTAGATTTTTTTTATTGATATGAAATTAAAATGAAATTTAATGAGATGAAATGAAACCTAACCTAACTCATTCAATCAAATCTCATTAGTTCTGATATTGAAAAAAGTTGTAGCTTCTTTTTAGAAATATACGTATTTGCATGAATCATAAAAACTTCTATGAATTTTTTTTGTAAAAACTTCATGGTTGGTTTTTCTTTTTAATAGACATTATTTTGACAGTTGGGAAAAAGAACGCACGAGTTCGGGAAAGGTAAAAAAAAGCACGAGTATGTAATAGCCCACATCCCGAACGCTATACGTCCCTGCAATACGCCACTTTTTGAGAAACTGTATTAAAAAATATGTAGCTAGGTACTACTAGGTAGATTTTTTGTTTGTTTTAATGTTCTCAGCATATCACAAATTGCCACTTCTGTTGTAGTTTTTTTACTAAATAGGTATTATGAGTTGTTGTTTCTCTTTCTTTATTTCTTTCTTCTGAACTTTTTAGGTGCTCGATTGGTCTCAGTCAAATTGAAAATGCCAGTATTTCCTTTACATTATCTCAAAATAATAACTCTATAGGAAATCCTGATGATATGAATGCAATGATATTGTTGAACTGTGAAATTAGTACCATTATTATATTCAGCTCATTAGGGATCTGTTTCGCTCTCCTCACGCGTACTCTTCTTGCTTATCTTAAGCTTTTTGGAAGTATTTAATAACGAATTTGGATTCAAATGGTTACCACAGGAACCTACTGAGCTAGGCGCTATTTCGTATAGTTAATAAATAGTAAAGTTAATAATTTAAATTTGTTGGCACAGAAAAATGGTTTCTGAAGTTTTTGATTAGTAAAAATCAACAAATCTATTGTTTAAAAATATGCCAATCATATTCAGTAAAAAAAGAATGAGACATACTTTAAAAATGTATGTACTAAAATCAACATTATAAATGTTAAAAAATGTAATGTGTGATAGGTAACCGTTATGGTGACTTTTTACAATTGTCTATTATGCAGTATTCCGTAGGATCATTGAATCCACCTCCTCGCTTAGGTGTGTCCCGAACTTTATGTCGTATTTTGCGCCAAAATAAAACATAAAACAAACTGTAAAGAGGCTGGAAGTACGAGAACTATCTGTCGTGCGATCATACGTGTCTGACATACGGTTACATGAAATAGCGAGCATGGCGAGCAAGCTCAAGTCATTGGATACGAGTATCAGTAGTAACCAGTGAGCCTTGCTCGAATGAAATGTGCGTAAGCATAACGTAATCGTATCGTTGACGTATATTTATCTCATGAACAATTGCGTTGATATTAAAATTTTGGAAGGATGAGGACAGAGCTGTATCGCTTTTTGTATTGGTATTGGTGTCACAGGTACTAAAAGCAACAGACTTATCACGCAATAATCCGTTCATCGAGAATATCCTAAGACCATGTACTCTATTGCGTAATTTGTTGGTCGGATTGTGAGCTGCTTTACTATACAAGCGGCCATAGACTTCGAATAATGTGTATACTATACTTTTGTCACCAAGCACTTGGACATTGTAGTAAACGGCTTGCAACAGATAGTAGGATGTACCAAGTTCATAGCAACTTGTTGTTGTGACTTTTTTTGGAGTTTTAGAATTTAGAGCGAGATAAACAGAGCTACATTTCAGGATGTCTACAAAAAAAATAGTGCCTCTTAGTTGCTGTACACTACATGTTGTTAATTTTATTAACTCCAACGTTATTTAGGCTATTTACTGGACGGTATATGTTTTTTTATTTACATGTTTAGGTTTGATGCTGTTATGACGCAAGTAATAAGCAATTTTTACCAGAGCATTATTCAGAATTAAACTTGTCCTCAAATTCCATAGCCAACGAATTACTCGTATTTATTTCCTCTATTAAAAATTTTAATTTAGTAAAAAAAAACATATTTTTATGGTATTTAATATGGAAATATGAAAATACTTATTTAAATATAGTTTTTAACTCTAGTTGTGACAACTTGAGGTAATACATGCTGTTTTATCCAAACAACCGTGTGTCATAAAGCTGAGGCGCGAAACGAAAATGACTTTTGGTGGGGCCGCAACATAAATCAGAAAGACCAGTGTAGCTCAATTAAAATCTCCTTCTATCTGATGCACTCCTGGTACACCTTAAGTTTTTGTGATGGTTAAAGTTTTTTGTCACTGCTTCGTGTATTTATGGTTGAATAATCTTAATAATTGGTTTTATGGTGATTTATAATATAATCGTAAGCCTTGTGTGCATAAATAATGAACGTTGTATACAAAGTCCTTCAAAAGTGATACGTTCCTATGATGGCCAGGGTCACACATTACTTAAAAATGTATATTTGTAAGTGTGTACTTAATTAGTGTTTAATAACTATGCAATTATCTGCATTCAGACAATATCAAGTATATTGAATTCCTTATTCTAAAATAAGGCACTTATTATAAAAACAGAACTACACACCTGCCATTAATATTTTCTTTGTAAAACTAAAACGTACTACTAAATTGATACGTCAACCCGAAAACAAATGTTAGAAACTATAGACGTATAAGTGTATTACTTTTCAAAGTATCAAAAATGAGACCAACTCTCACGTAGCCAGTGATACTAATTAGAAACCGTAATTTTCCGATTGTAACTCCGATACGGTTGCGATTATGGAAACTTTCAGCTATAAAAAAATCGATAAAACTATTCGAATGCCGCGGACACGGAATTTAGTGCGCGTGCGCTCAATTACTATCCGAATTATTCGGTATCGATTTAAATCGATAATGGCGCATGTGAATGCAAGCTGTGAATTTTATATTCGTTAAATGAATGCATATTATTATTGCTATTCTTTATAATAATTACTTTCAAAAAACCCTTTTGTTGATAAAATTAAGTTGATTGTCTTTACAGCGTACTCTATTTATGGATTTTATAATTAATATCTTAAGTACCAATGTACTTAATTTATTTTTATATATATACAATAATTATACATATGAAATTCTGCTGAAATATCTTTGATACTGATGTTAGCTGACCAGTCTTGTATTTTTTGATAATTATACTTCTAAATATTGTTTTAATATATACCAAATCTGTTATACATATTTATCATACCGAATAAACTATGAATCGACGGTTACTACTAAATATTTTTTTCGTTTAAACACCTTATAGCGTTACTTGAAATGTGTATGTAAACTATTTAAAAAGAACTGTGCGTTATTTCGTACACATACTTTATTTATATCTACAATTTGTATATATTTACTTGTGCTGATTGATAGTCTGATTCGTCAATGCAGATACAACTAAACCACTGGAGATACAATTTTGAAATTCTGTTATTGTAGGCCGTCTGGTTTGCAAGCATCCACTAGGATCAGAAAGGAGTTGTGGAAATTTCACCGGTAAGGGAGTACAGCGAATGAAAAGGTGGGTCAGCTAGTTTTGCATACAAGTTAATTGCATACACATTAAAAACATTGCGAGTTGATACAGTGCGAGGTTAAATCCGCTGGTCACTCTCCTTGAATAACGATCCGGGCACACATCATTAAATATTGTGGAAAATTAATTATATAAGTTGTATATTTTTTTAAAGTTTCTATTTAAATTAATATAAGAAACCGAAAACAAGCTTAGTAATTATATATACTCTAAGCACTACTGATAAGCATCAAAAAAAACTAGATACCAACTACTAGAAATTAGTTAATTTACCTTGACCAATACAAACTTGAAATATTAAAATGAAGTTTAAAAAATATTAAAATTTCTTTGGCACTTCAGACTTATTGAACCTTCAAACTCCTACAGATACCTACTCTTTTTCGCTGGACATCATCATCTAGCAGTGTACGTCCTGCGGCTGAACATAAGCATTCCCCATAGAATTCCAATATGACTGGGTAACCGGATAAAAAAAGTATGTTGCTGATATTAAATATTTTTTAGTAAGTACTAAAATACCACCCAATTTAGAGCTGATCATAATATTTATTATTTATAATAAATATTTAACAGCTTCCAATATGATTCCATGTAAATAAATGTCTATGTGATATAAGAACTGGGATCATAAAATAGACAAGCTGTATTGTTTTGATACATATTGTAAACATCCCATAACCCGTCGCGCTTAGTGATGGGGCATCTTTGCTCTTTTAAAAATATTTATCGATAAATTTTATGTCAATAAATCTCTAAAATATTTAGTGCTACAAATTACCTACATGCTATTTACTGATATAAGACAAACGTATTCTAATGTGTTCACATGCATAATGTGTAGATCTGAGCAAGGTTTCAAATTTATTTATGTAATAACATAATAATTATAAACCCGATTCTCTGTGCCATACATTTAATAAAGTATCAAAATTATTGGTAATAATATTTTGCTATATTTCTGGCTCAACATGTGAAATAGAAGGCCTAACGTTCACATGCAAGAGTTCAAGATCAACGACAACGAAATGTATTTTTTGATTTCTTCACTGATCTGGAATGAGATCAACAAGATGGGATTATACCAAGACTAGTGACACATTGAAGATTAAGTGAAAACGCCCGAAAGGCACCCAGAAACTGATGTTCCATTTCAGGATATTGAATTACTACTTCAAGAAAGACATTGAGCTTCTCGAAAGAAGTCCTTGAAGACCTAAGGAGAAATGAGGTCAATATATTATAAATACAGATTTACATTATTTTGTATGGATACTACAATGTACTAGACATGGCAAACATTGATACCATGAATAACAATCAAACTCTGAGAGGACACTCACTTAAACTGAAAACTCTAGTATGTAATCCGAAAAAAACATTTATTGCCTAATCATGTAAAGCAAAACTGGAATAAATTACCACAGATTGTGATAACTGCCCCACTAACTCAGTGAACTCTTTTAAAAAAAACTGGACAATCATTCAAAAAATGTGCATGGAAACAATGTACACGCATCAGCTTAAAGCTTTATCAGCTTTAGTAACTCTAATGAATAAAATAAAATAAATAAATTTTCAAGGAAACTGACGGGGATTCGTTCAGAACAGAAAGGGACAAAATAACATGTACACGTGTAGCCAGTTGTGAGGTTATGTAATAAGCAGATCTAAATCAACAGAAGTATCTTGCAATTGCGAATTAAAGAATTATTAAAAAATAATGTCTATCATGGAGATAAAACAAAATATCGATAGGCGTATCTACACCACAAACAAACCCTAGTGCCCAAGGGCTAAGGACAGTGATCGTAAATAATCCCAAGCACGGTATGAAGATGTCGACTGCTTTAATGAAACGTCAAAATATCTCGCTCATTGATTGCTCGCTCGCAAATCGTAAATATCGAGGTCCCGACTCGCTCCGAGCGAGAACGCTTTAAATCTCACCTTTAGTTAGGGTTACCAGAATCTAGAAGTTGAAATTGGTATAGTGATTAATGTGGCTCTACTCTTTCAACGCGGATTTCAAGGGAAAATACCAATTTAAATTATAGCAACACCAAACCGAATTTACAAAAAAGAGAATTTAGTGTATGTGAAGATAAGGAGAACAGAAGACTACTATTGCTATAACATCCGTTGAACTCATCTATAACGACCTCATCCATTGAACCTTAGTGCGAAAGTGCTTGGATTGTTGCAAAATTATGGCAGATGAAGAGAAGTACAATGGTGCACGCTAGCTATTATACTAAGTCATGGCTTATTAAATATAATCCACGCAATTTAGAAAAAACAGGTTTAAGCGGTCTTTGGAATTTCTATTATCTTAATAATAACGGACCCCATACAGTCATGGAAAGCGATATACAATTCTACGTACAGTTGAAGAAAGACGGAGATAGCGCACTATCTCGGTCTCTCTGTTATTATGATCGTAATTTATTGGTGTAACGACAAGTAGGTGCATTCATACGAAGTGATTATCACAGACTATGTCACAGACCATTATAATGATGATAGTATTTCTTTAACAGTGACATTGAACCAGTTTAATCACAAATAACAATGGGTATTTAGCGTTTTTCTCCACAGACTATGTCAAACGTTATCATAACTAATTTTAATGATGTGTATGTTATATGATATATTTTATAATCACGCACAGTGTATTATGTCCGTGCGTGACGTCACCTGCCGTTTCCAACGGAAGACCAGCGTTGGTGGTTTACAACCGGCACTATGCTGAGTTGGGACCGGCTTGTGTCAACGAAAACCTACTGTTCTTTTTCTTAATTATGTTTTATTTCCTTTTTCTGTAACCTGTTTTTTTGGCACAATAAAATGTATGTCTATGTCTATGTCTATTCAACAATGCCTTTTTCTCATATAAAATATATTAGCACTGGATGCATCCAGTGCTACTCGTAATATAGAGAGGGAGAACTGTATACCTACTTATGTTTGTATGAATAAGACGCACAAAAACGTACTACTAGACACTAATCTATAGTCCGTGATATATACTTTCAGTCAGTCATTTTCAAAGTTGCTCACTAAAAGCCTTACAGATATCCAACAGACGATTTATACAACGACACTAAAGAATTAAGAGTTAGACAAATATGTTTACTAGTGTGTGCACTGAGATTCCATAAAATAGCTCTTACGAACAGTGATCAAACAAAAATATAATCCAGACGCAAACTATCATGGTTGGGACCAAGTACTAAAACTAGAATAGGACAAAAATGCTATAACTTGTTGGGACCTTATATCTACAAGCAATTAAACAAAATACTCGACATAGTAGGTGACACGAGACAAACTTGCAAAATCAAAATCCAAAACCACTTACTAGCATTGGGCTTCAAGGGTACTGAAGATTTACTTAGAATCAATATATAGACACACTAAAGTCATAAAAGAGAAGAAGAAATATATGTTAATTAATTTTATTTGTATTATTATTATTATTTTTATAATTTTTTCGTGGTTATTTCTATAAACGTTGAAAATAAACGCGACGCAACTTCAACGCGAAGTTGGGTAAGAGAAGCGAGGATGAGTTGAAAGTGGGGCAATTTGGCTATGGACAACGGAATCGTAGGGGACAGAGGTTGGCCGACTTCCTGGAGAAAGAGGGACTCTTTATGATGAACTCTTTCTTTCAGAAGCCACCTCACAGGAAATGGACCTGGTTGAGTCCCGATGGTTCCACGAGAAATGAGATTGACTTCATTATGACCACCAAAAGGCAAATGTTCACTGATGTCTCCGTGATCAACAGGGTTAAAACCGGTAGTGATCACCGAATGGTAAGAGGCACGGTGAATATTAATGTCAAACTGGAGAGGTCTCGTCTGATGAAGTCTACGCTCCGACCCACTCGTGTCCGTATTCAAGACCCCGAGAGCTTTCAACTTGAGCTATCCAATCGCTTCGATTGCCTTGAGAACATCGCTTCAGTGGACGAGATCAATAACAGGTTAGTAGAAACTGTCCATACAGTGGGTTCCAAGTACTTTAAGCCCCACCGTACACATAGGCCACAGAAACTCTCCAACGATACCCTCAACCTCATGGCTGAACGACGCTCATTGAAATTGCAGTCTTCGAATGATGCTGAAGCATATAGGCTGCTTAATAGACGAATATGGAAGTCCTTGCGACACGACATCCGGATCTTTAATACAAACCGTATTAAAGAGACGATAGAGCGGAAAAAAGGCTCCAAAGTGTTTGCAAGAGACATGTCTATTGGGCAAAGCCAGTTGATGAAGCTGAAGAGAGAAGACGGCAGTGTAGCGTCGACCAAAGCAGAAGTATTAGGAGAGGTAGAGAGTTTCTACGGACAGTTATACACACCTCGGTCGCTAAGCCTGTTAGCAGCTCGGTCAAAGACCCAAGAGCCAAGCTGACCCGACATTATACCGAAGATATCCCGGACATCAGCCTGTACGAGATTAGAGTGGCCTTGAAACAGCTTAAGAACAACAAGGCGCCTGGTGACGACGGTATCACATCTGAGCTTCTGAGAGCGGGTGGAACACCGGTACTTAAAGTCCTTCAGAAGCTCTTTAATACCGTCTTACTCGAAGGTTCAACGCCAGAAGCATGGAACAAAAGCGTGGTGGTGCTGTTCTTTAAGAAAGGTGACAACACTTTACTTAAAAATTACAGACCCATCTCGCTTTTGAGCCATGTTTATAAGCTGTTTTCGAAGGTCATAACGAACCGTCTCAGTCGCAGGTTTGATGAATTCCAGCCTCCGGAACAAGCCGGTTTCCGAAAAGGCTATAGTACCATAGACCACATCCACACGCTACGGCAAGTTATACAGAAGACCGAAGAGTATAACTTGCCTCTTTGTCTAGCGTTTGTGGACTATGAGAAAGCCTTTGATTCGATCGAGACGTGGGCAGTGCTTGAGTCTCTCCAGCGGTGCCGTATTGACTATCGGTATATTGAAGTGCTGAAGTGTTTGTACAAAAACGCCTACATGTCAGTCCGAGTACAGGAGCAGAGTTCGAAGGCAATTCCATTGCAAAGAGGCGTGAGACAGGGAGACGTTATATCTCCGAAACTGTTCACCGCTACATTGGAAGACGCCTTCAAGCTTCTGGAATGGCAAGGACTTGGCATCAATATTAACGGCGAATACATCACTCACCTTCGATTTGCCGACGATATTGTAGTCATGGCAGAATCCATGGAAGACCTCAGTACAATGCTCGAAGGCCTCCATCGAGTTTCCCAACGGGTAGGTCTTAAGATGAACATGGACAAGACGAAAATTATGTCTAATGCCCATGTTGTACCTACCCCAATATCAGTTGGGAACTCAGTTCTTGAAGTTGTTGACGAGTACATCTACCTGGGACAGACAGTCAAACTAGGCAGGTCCAACTTCGCGAAAGAGGTCAATCGTCGAATCCAACTCGGCTGGGCAGCGTTCCGGAAACTTCGCGAAGTCTTCTCGTCAAAAATACCTCAGTGCCTCAAGACAAGAGTCTTCGACCAATGTGTGTTACCAGTGATGACTTATGGCACTGAAACGTGGTCTCTTACTATGGGCCTCATAGAAAAGCTCAAAGTCGCACAACGAGCTATGGAGAGGGCTATGCTCGGGGTTTCTCTACGTGATCGAATCAGAAATGAGGAGATCCGTAGAAGAACGAAAGTCACCGACATAGCCCAGAAGATTAGCCAGTTGAAGTGGCAGTGGGCAGGGCACATAGCACGCAGAACAGATGGCCGATGGGGCCGAAAGGTTCTGGAGTGGAGACCACGGACCGGCAAGCGCAGCGTAGGTCGTCCACCGACACGGTGGACAGACGACCTGAGGAAGGTCGCAGGACGACGTTGGATGCAGGCCGCTTCCAACCGGTCCTTTTGGAAAATCATGGGGGAGGCCTATGTTCAGCAGTGGACGTCCTACGGCTGAGATGATGATGATGATGAAAATAAAAACTTCATCATTTGCTCTTTATATATAAGAATTAAATGTCTTAATTAAGATAACCTAAGGGAGTAAAGTAGCTCTCACAAACACAGGGAATCCTACTGTGAGAGCTAGGGCTGCATGTATATCTTATGTTTTTTTTAATTTTATGTTGTTAAATTATATCTGTATAAGATGATATAAGAATGAATTTTGGTCACGAAAATAAATATGATTATTATTATTATTATTAATACTTTGACAGTTAAGTGATGTGAAATTTTATTTTGAGATTCTTCTGTTAGTTTAATATCTTCTGGTAACCCTACACCTGATTGTTTTAGTCGTAAACATGTCAGTACTCTATCAAAGTAAAGAATATCCATAACGCCTTGTATGTATCAACGAAGCCTAGTTTCCTTATTGTGATTCGGTTGTAAACGGGCGACAGTAATTGTTGTTTGTTTATGTTACAAAGTAAATGCTTTGGATCTCATGGTGAACATAATTAGGTACCTATGTGTTGAAAATCTTGAGATCTGGTTTTACCAAGTGCGGATACTCTTCATCAGCTATAGAGCAGTGCCGGATAGACCGGTGGCAAGTTAGCGAATTAAATGCCGTAGTAAGGTTATTGAACCTTTTTATTATTTACTGGTTATTGAATTATTTAATTAGGTAACTCGCGCATGAAAGTGCCGCTTAATCCGCCCTCTGTTTAGGCTTCGTTGGGTCAGCTATTTGTCAGTTGGGTGGTTGGATGTAGCCGTCAACACAAATCTATCGACTCATCATTTATCAAAAGTGTTCTAGCCATTGAGTAGTTACGAGCGGACATATTATTAGATACATACAGGTCAAATGTATAACCCTCCTTTTGGGCTTGGCCGCAATTGTGTAAGTAGGTGTCAAATGAAATATAGATATGTAGCATAAGATAGTATAAGCATTTATTGGCCACCTTTTCATATTCCGCTCACGCCTCTTTCCGGCAAGTGTAAAGTTTATACAAACTCACTCGGCACTTTAATTTACTTCTTTATTCGCTATCAATGTCAGGTCCTGTTACAGGCCCGGTGTTCAAATCCTAATTACTAATTACACTGCATGTAATTACATAACAAGTGCCTGAATTATACGGCCGTCTTGTTTATAAAATATATATATGTATTTAATACACCTGGCAATAATTGGATCTTTCACCGGAGCTTTTTATAAGCTTGAGTAACTGATGTATGGCATATTATTATTTAAGATTTGACAGATTTATATACATAGAACTACCTTCTGTCCACCACTTTGGCCGCGTGAACTGAGAGTATCGTGATCATTCTGGAACCATCCGGAGATTCTGTTAATCAGGAAAAAAAAATGCTCTATGTATTGTTCTTTACCCGTAAGCTGATTTTTCATTTAAAATTTCATCCACTTTAATAAAAAAAAACAAATAGAACAAGTACAATTTGAACAAGTGCAATTTGAAAAGTTTAATGCTGACTTCCATTCTATTACTTTGGTAAAAATCAGTTATTGGAGTGTAACTCAAAAAGTACTGGACCGAATTTGATGAAATTTAATTGGGACCACACGGGAAGCACCAGCTTATGGGACCACATGGGAAGCATCAGCTTTCAAAAAAAAAATGAATTTTGAGAATCGGTTCACCCTATCGAAAGTTATAAGGTAACAAAAAAACACAGTCGAATTAGGTACCTCCTCCTTTTTGGAAGTCGGTAGAAAAGTGGCTAACCTTAAGCTTATTTATGCTTAAGATAAATGCGCAAAACAATTGACGGCTCCGTCAGCGATAGTGATCGTACCTTTGAAGAGCGAGGTACTAGGTTGGGTTCCTGACGAAGGCAAATATTTATTTGATGTCCAAAAACGTTTGCTGCCGCGTATTGTATGTCATGTTGTGTTGTGTGTTGGATGTCGACGCGGAGATGCTAGTGCGGGTGTGGGCTTATAATAAAAAAAACATGTTATGGAATTACGGAACACTCGCTATGCAAGTCTGACTCACATGTAGCCGGTATTATCTAATATGTCCATCAAAACATATATGTGATGACATACTAATTAGTGATTAGAAGGTGTCCGAAAAGCAATTATCATAATTATAAATGTGTTAATCAAACAACAATTTTAATACATTTCATATTTTACCAGCGCTTGTTTAAAACAACTCAAGAATAGAAACATAAGTTTTTTTTTCTTATAAGGCCAGGTCGTCCATTTTTCTTACTATTAAAAGGTTCTGTTAAAACTAGAGATGGGATGGACATTATTTTGGCCGAATAGAGGACAGTTTCACGGATTGTCATACCCAAACAACCGAAAGATATATTTAGATACCTCGAACAAGGTTTCAAATATAGCTTCTAAACTAAACTTACTCTTCTTCACAGTATAACAGCGTCGTATACTAACTAGTTTAATTAATGATTATCAGGCTAGGCCATTAAGGCTTTTAAGGCCTCAAATGTTTGTAAATGATATTCATCTGGATTGATCGTTGATACAGTTTTTGAGAGATTGGGTGCTAGAATGCAGGATTTTAAATATTAATTTAAATTTATTTATTTTAAGGCTTATTTATAACAAATATGCACTATATTTAATTCTACCTTTTTGAGTAACACTGCATAATTATTAATTTTACGGCCGTTAAGGAAGATAAATACATACCAATATGAAATAAAATCAACACTCAATTTACAAGAGCTAGAGAGTAGGATTGGCTAATTTTACCTTGACTGCCAGGGTCCAATTCATTCAAAAGGATTTTCACATTTGGCCACAGAGTCGCCAAAATATAGTAAATGATTTTGATAACTATTTATAACATTACTTATTCTAGAAACAGGCGAGTTCGTTCTTAACACTGTTCTACGTAATCCGGGGGCAAAGGGGGTTATTTTCCACGTGGGTATCAAAACAGCACTCTAACTCTAAATTTTGCTAGAATCTTAAGAGAGTTGACATTATTATGTAGTAATTTATGAATAAATATTAAGTGTGTTATAATATGTCATTGAACCAATGATTGAATTTGGAATAAAGCTAATCTGTCTATTCATGCACTAGCTGCTCTCCGTGGTTTCACCCGCGCGGTGATGGATGATGATGATGATGAATCTTATATTCACATATAAATATTATAAAACTGTAGAGGTCGAATTGCTGCACAATGAAAACAATGCTAAAACCGAGTCAGGGGGATGTAAGGAGTAAAATCGAACTAATTTAATTTATTTCAAATTTTTTGTTTCTCTGTTTGTTTGTCTGTTTGTACGGGTTAATATCCGAAGCGACTGGACCGATTTAAATGAAAATGTGTATGGTGGTAGCTTATATCCCTGGTCAACATATCGAATACTTTTGATCCCGGTAAATCAAAGAGTTCCCGTGGGATAGATAAAAACTGTAATGAATCGTATCCCGCGAGGCCACGCGAGCGATGGCGGGTCAGCTGGTTATGATATAATCACATAGGTATGTTTAAAAATATTACAGCTTTTATATCCTTTTATAGTTGGTGAATTTCAATATTTACGTATCGCGAAAGCTTAAAATCAATGTGAAAATTGTTTACAAATCAACTCGGCAAAATTGCTTAGAAATCAACTCAACTATTTTACTTTCCAATAGCTCGCTAACATTGGCATTAACAGCTCATTATGGCATATTACTCCTGCAACGTATTTTAATTACTAACAAATGTGGATTGTTAGTTTTAATAAACATTGTTAGGGTTCCGTAAGAGAATATGGGAGCCTGCCACGAAGGCTACGCGCTCAGCATCTCGTACATGACAGCTCTAATATCTTACTGTATGTTTCCAACTGCTGCAGGAAGTCCTTATAATAAACTCGTTAGCTAAAAACGAGAGCCGAGCGGGGTCGATGGAAACACTAGACCCGTAGGTACGCTAAGCCAGCATCGTACTGCATAGTGTGTTTGTTAAAAATGATTTTCCGGCAAAAATAAGTAAGCACGTTTGAAAAACGTTGTTATTGTTCCATGGTTTAAACGGTAATATGTACAAATATCTATACTTATAATATATACAGTGGTGGTCATATAATTAAGAACGCTAATTTAAAGGGAAGATTTTTTCAAACTAACAAGTATAACCAATTGCATGTATTTTTTTGTATTTCTCTTGGTATCGCAAAACTTTTCCATACTAGCGGTACATTCATTGATACACATGATTGGCTAAAAAATTCATATATAAACTTTATACATTAGATCTGAGCCTAGTATTACTACTTACTGGCTGGTCACATAATTAAGAACGCTGAATAGTTTATTTTTTTATTCAAATTTAAATAGAGAACACTCTGTTGCTCTGTGGTTCTTGGGCACTATTCGTATAATTTTGGCGCCATTTAGTGCTGTAAACGTCTTAAAGGTGATTGCTTCATATAAAAACAATGGGGAAAAATAAAAGTTGTGATAAATCTAAAAGGGAAGTAATAATAAAACTTCGCGACAAGAATTGGTCATATAAAAAGATAGCCGACCATCTGCAATGCTCAAAAACTATGGTTTTCCACGCTGTGAAGCATTTTGCCATGTATCAAACTACTTCAACAGTTCCCCGTGTACCTAAACAGAGAAAGTCATCTCGTCGAGATGATCGCAATATCGTTCGTTTGGCAAAACAAAATCCTTTTAAAGGGTCTAATGAGCTGAGAAAAGAATATTTTGGTGAAAACAACCCTTCAGCAATCTCGGCACGCACTATTCGAAGGCGTTTGGTAGAAGAAAAGTTGCACGGAAGGATAGCAAGGAAGGTGCCCATGTTGAAACGGTGCCATAGGCAAGCCCGGCTTGCATTTTCAAGAAGGTATGAAAACTGGACAGTTAGTCAGTGGAAAAATGTTCTTTTTTCTGACGAAACAAAAATAAATAGGGTATGTTCTGACGGAAAACGATATGTACGACGCCCTCCGAATAAAGCATTTGACCCAAAATACACAAAAGTGACATTAAAGCATGGTGGGGGAAATGTGAAAATTTGGGGGTGCTTTTCTGGGTATGGTGTTGGACCTGTTAAGTTGATAGAAGGAAACATGGATCAATTCCAATACAAAAATATACTGGAAGAAACAATGTTACCTTATGCTGAAGACGTGCTTCCGGTTATCTGGACATTCCAGCATGACAATGATCCAAAGCATACTGCACGCACAGTTAAGGAATTTCTCACATCGCAATCAGTTTCTGTCTTAGATTGGCCAGCTAACAGCCCAGATTTAAATCCAATAGAGCATCTTTGGTGCGAAGTCAAGAAAAAGGTTTCAGATCGACAGTGTGGCAATTTAAGAGAACTGTACGACGTTTTCTTAGAAGAATGGAACTCTATATCTCTTGCGAAATGTCAAAAATTGATAGAGTCAATGCCTCGCCGGTGTAAAGCAGTAATTAAAAGCCGTGGACATGCTACTAACTATTAATTTTAGTTTAAATGTAATAAATTGTTCTTTTTTTCCTTTACGCACTTCATATTAATGTGATTTATTTAATCTAAGTTTCATATAAAACAACTCTTGAACAGTTTAATAATTCGTTCTTAATTATTTGTCCAGCTTCATTACTATATGAATTTGTTATTATAGAGTATAATTAAATAAAAAATGTTAGCAATTTTATTTTATATTTGTATTCCCCTTTGCTCTATCCATGTGGCTATTTCATAACATACCTAGTTATTTCTAAGAAGGAACACATAAATATACGTGACATGATTTATATTTTAAAAAACATGAACTTTAAATCGTTCTTAATTATATGTCCACCACTGTACATATACTAATAATATTATATATATATATATATATATATAAGGATACTTGGTATATTTATAATTCTATAAAGAGTTATGGAAACAAATCTAGTCGGGCTTTTTTAAATGCAGTTAGTGATACAACGGGCATGCCGTGTGCCTGATGCTATGCTTGCTCATAACAGTTGCAGTGCCACCCAGACGAACTAAAGTGTTGCGTGGCACTGCACTCGTCACCCCGAGACATTGGATTGTGCGTCTCTTTCCCCAGTTATTTCACAGTAATGCTTGCAAATAAGGCAGAACTTCTGGCACTGCGGTGCCACCAACTAAGACAACCTCTTGTACCAGAAGCCTATGTATTAGTAAGTCGGATTTCCTCGCCTCTCAGAATTTAATTCGCTTCCCGATGGAGTGAGTATAGCCCTTCATGGCTCACATTTTATGGATTACATTAAAATTAAACTAATTAGTTGTGTGACGCACGGAACCCTCGATGAGCAACTCCAGCTTGCACTTGGCCGATTTACCTATAGTTTAAGTTTACCAGAGAATTGTAATTGAGACGCTGAGCGCAATTACACGTAACGATACAGCAGCTATTCTATCGTAACGCTTTCATACGTAACGTCTCGACGGTTTCTTACTGGAGATGTGAAATATAACTTACTATTTGCATCCCGCGACTCCACCCGCTCCATTAATATCGATCCTAAAGATTAATTTTTCCTAACATTAGTAATCTTCACAATGTTTACGGAATAGCTACTATGTGCATTTGGTTTGAGTTTATGATATAAATATACGTGGGAAATATAAGAAACTGAAATTAAATATAATACATAGTTACCATTCCGTGAATATTCCACTTGATCGAATCAGAAATGAGGGAGATCCGTAGAACTGAACTCACCGACGTGGCTATGTGGCTATGGCTAACCTACCTGCCTAGAGCGGCTCGGAGATTAACATAAAAGTAAATAGTAGAGCTTCTAGACGACCGAAATAATATTATTTTCCCAGAGCTAGGTCGTGAGTACAGACAGATATACTCGTATATGTGTGTGTGATAATATATGTTATGGGACTTATCTCCGATTAAGCAGACGGAATCCTCGAAGAGTTGGTGGGCTGGTGCAAAAAGAAAGAAAGAAGATTAGCCAGTTAAAGTGGCAGTGGGGAGGGGCATATAGCACGCAGAACAGATGGCCGATGGGTTGGGAAGGTTCTGGAGTGGAGAGGACGGACACGCAATACCAATACCTCAAACCAAAACACAGTATTGAGAACATTAAAGCTTCGCGGTAGAAAAAGGTATGGTGGCCGTTTTCCCCCCCCCGGATGCACTAGTTCAGAAACAGTTCGGCTGCTTAACTTTTCATATTGAATATTACACATGTGACTAGTACTATGATTAGTGATCTTGTAATCAAAGGTAATTATTTATAAGTATACTTCATACACAACCACTATACGAGTATAATAACACTATAAACTCCTGACCTTTTAGGAAAGGAAACGTCTTACCCATAACGTGGGGTAACGTAATGGGGAGAGAGAACGTCCGTCTGTAATTAAAATTATATTTATAACGATGAATTAGTCCTTATTCAGAATAATGTAATCTTATCAAAAAAATAAACAGAATATACACAATTAAAAAACATTACAATCAGTGTACTTAATATTTTTTTTATGGGATAGGTTGGCAAACGAGCAAGCAGCTCACCTGATGGTAAGTGATACCGTCGCCCACGGACATCCGCAATACCAGAGGTCTCGAGGGTGCGTTGCCAACCTTTGAGGAAGGATGATAGGAAGGAAGAGATAGAAGGGGTGAGGGTGGAGGGGGAAGGAGAGGGAGAACGGGCAATGGAGAATCGGGTTGCCGGATCCTCCCACAAACCGACGAAAAGCAATAGCAAGCTATGTTCCTTCACGTCAGTGTTATGTGGGAGTGTGGTACTTCCCCGGTCGTGCCCGCCCATTCGGCTGTGGGGTTGCAGCGTGGCACTACTACACACAATATTAAAAATATCTTATTTTTTTCTTCTTTAAGTGCCTCTCCATTGCTGAAGGTATGCAGTCAGCTTCTTAAATTGTTGCTTGTCAAGCAAACAATCTGGACAATTGCTCTACGGTCTTAATCCCTGTCCACTCCCTGATATTATGAAGCCAAGACATCTTTCGTCTACCCGATTTACGCTTCCCGGATACATTTCCCATCATGATGGTTTGCAGGAGGGAATCCGATCATGCCGTAGAACATCTCCGAGGTAGGCGACCTTTCTCTGTTTTTGACAGTCCGGATAATTTCGAGTTTCTTTCCCATTCGGCGCAAAACTTCTACGTTCGTAACTTTATCCGTCCAACTGAAGCAAATCATGCGACGGTAAGACCACATTTCAATAGCTTCTACTTTCTTACGGAGCTCTGCTTTCATGGTCCCGGTTCCATGGTTATCTCATTTTGCAACTATGATAATTGCGACTGTCCGAATGGATGGAAGTATGTTAGGCACTCACCCCGGAACGGCTACACGGATTACACCTTTGGTAGGTAGACAGATGAGGCGCTGGAAAAACTCATATGATACTTTTCCTCATCATCTTCATCCTTCACTACGCGGGTGAAACCGCGGGGCGCAACTAGTACAATAATATAATAATAAAATAAACATACACAATTAATCCGTGCATTATATTCTCAAGTCCGTTATACTCACGGAACTTCCTATGAGATAGAGGACTATTCCACCGCTTCGGTAGTTTAGTTTGTAGCAACCCTAGACGGCGTTAGTGCTTTAAAAATCATTATACTCGTATTAATAAAATGTTCGTATTTTCTCGTATTTCATTTCAGCAGGGTATCCTTACTCATTGGGTTAATTAAATTGGTTAATTAGGTGGCAGCAGATGCTAAACCTTGTGATCAAGTATTCATCTGGGCGAGTACACCGAGTTGTCAACTGTTCTGCCTCAAGCTAGTTTGAAAGCATTACTGTGTTACGTTCTTTAAAAAATAAATTAATGGATAAATCAGTTTCTCGAAGAAATATCTCGGAGCGAGGAGTGCAGTTCAGCGCTACGCAAAGTTGCAGTTAGGCGGCGAACATCTTGCCCGTTTCGTTACTTGTCTTTACATTCATTATAACTACTAAAACATACAACATTCGTAAGTATTCTGTTTAATATCCTCTGAAGTTTAAGGTTAGTTTTCCATCATAACATTTCCTACCGTAAATATAAAACACCGCTCAAAACAACTTCCAACAATTAAAAACTAAACGTAAAACAATATTTCTTCCAACTTACGACACATCCACGAGATTTAAACCTAAAAATACACTCAATTAAACAACAGGAGCCGCGAGATAAAATTAAAACTTAATTAAATCTCCATGACGAAACAACAGACCAAACAACAAAACAAGAATGGGCGAATAAAACCAAAATGGGTAAAACAAGAATGAGTGAAACAAAAGCGAGTAAAACAAAAGAGGGTAGAATGAAATTGAACAACTGTAAGGCCAAGGCGTAAAACCGTTTTGTCACCGGCCGGCCGAAGTCGTGAGCTGCACTCATTTTGTCTTTAGCTCGTTTTATTTCAATTTTTATTTCGTTTTTTAGTTTCGGTTGTGAGGGATTGTTATCGATTGAGAATTAAATGCGCGGAGTGTGAATTAGAATCATTAGTGAGTTTATTATTTTATAATAATAATACATAAAAATAACAATTTCTACGCTATGTAAATTTATATTATAAAACTGGAATACTTAGTATAGGAACGTTAAGCCTATAGAACAAAAACAGAAAATTTTAAATCGCTTTAAATGAAATACCGTAAGTTTAATAATTATTACATTTTAAACGAAGGCCTCCTTTTTTGTTGGTCGTCCAATGTAGAGTTTATACATGATTTAACATCTTAGCGCCTAGCTACTTTAACATATATTATAATAATAAATTTCCCATTTAAAGCGAGAGCATACACCTTTACCCACCGTGGGCCATAAAGCTGCGCCGGCGCAAGTCGATCACAATCACATTCAAATGAGGCGAGATTTATGAAGGCAGCTCAATGAGTAAGACGTTGAGAGGTAGACCTACGAATGATTCAGACACGGCCACTGTTTTTAACTATACTGTTGAAAACTAATCCGATGCGTGTGTGAGTGAATACTATATACAATTATATAAGACATTTTCAGCGAGGCAATGCGGCAAGTATAATGGTCACATTTGGTCAGGGGTTAATAATAATAAACAAAGCGAGCGAGCGCACCGTTACCTTACCGCGGTACGCTAACGCACACACGTGAGCGTGTTGCAGTCCGAACAAAGCGAGCGAGCGCACCGTTACCTTACCGCGGTACGCTAACGCACACACGTGAGCGTGTTGCAGTCCGAACAAAGCGAGCGAGCGCACCGTTACCTTACCGCGGTACGCTAACGCACACACGTGAGCGTGTTGCAGTCCGAACAAAGCGAGCGAGCGCACCGTTACCTTACCGCGGTACGCTAACGCACACATGTGAGCGTGTTGCAGTCCGAACAAAGCGAGCGAGCGCACCGTTACCTTACCGCGGTACGCTAACGCACACATGTGAGCGTGTTGCAGTCCGAACAAAGCGAGCGAGCGCACCGTTACCTTACCGCGGTACGCTAACGCACACATGTGAGCGTGTTGCAGTCCGAACAAAGCGAGCGAGCGCACCGTTACCTTACCGCGGTACGCTAACGCACACACGTGAGCGTGTTGCAGTCCGAACAAAGCGAGCGAGCGCACCGTTACCTTACCGCGGTACGCTAACGCACACACGTGAGCGTGTTGCAGTCCGAACAAAGCGAGCGAGCGCACCGTTACCTTACCGCGGTACGCTAACGCACACATGTGAGCGTGTTGCAGTCCGAACAAAGCGAGCGAGCGCACCGTTACCTTACCGCGGTACGCTAACGCACACATGTGAGCGTGTTGCAGTCCGAACAAAGCGAGCGAGCGCACCGTTACCTTACCGCGGTACGCTAACGCACACATGTGAGCGTGTTGCAGTCCGAACAAAGCGAGCGAGCGCACCGTTACCTTACCGCGGTACGCTAACGCACACACGTGAGCGTGTTGCAGTCCGAACAAAGCGAGCGAGCGCACCGTTACCTTACCGCGGTACGCTAACGCACACATGTGAGCGTGTTGCAGTCCGAACAAAGCGAGCGAGCGCACCGTTACCTTACCGCGGTACGCTAACGCACACATGTGAGCGTGTTGCAGTCCGAACAAAGCGAGCGAGCGCACCGTTACCTTACCGCGGTACGCTAACGCACACATGTGAGCGTGTTGCAGTCCGAACAAAGCGAGCGAGCGCACCGTTACCTTACCGCGGTACGCTAACGCACACACGTGAGCGTGTTGCAGTCCGAACAAAGCGAGCGAGCGCACCGTTACCTTACCGCGGTACGCTAACGCACACACGTGAGCGTGTTGCAGTCCGAACAAAGCGAGCGAGCGCACCGTTACCTTACCGCGGTACGCTAACGCACACACGTGAGCGTGTTGCAGTCCGAACAAAGCGAGCGAGCGCACCGTTACCTTACCGCGGTACGCTAACGCACACATGTGAGCGTGTTGCAGTCCGAACAAAGCGAGCGAGCGCACCGTTACCTTACCGCGGTACGCTAACGCACACACGTGAGCGTGTTGCAGTCCGAACAAAGCGAGCGAGCGCACCGTTACCTTACCGCGGTACGCTAACGCACACACGTGAGCGTGTTGCAGTCCGAACAAAGCGAGCGAGCGCACCGTTACCTTACCGCGGTACGCTAACGCACACATGTGAGCGTGTTGCAGTCCGAACAAAGCGAGCGAGCGCACCGTTACCTTACCGCGGTACGCTAACGCACACATGTGAGCGTGTTGCAGTCCGAACAAAGCGAGCGAGCGCACCGTTACCTTACCGCGGTACGCTAACGCACACATGTGAGCGTGTTGCAGTCCGAACAAAGCGAGCGAGCGCACCGTTACCTTACCGCGGTACGCTAACGCACACACGTGAGCGTGTTGCAGTCCGAACAAAGCGAGCGAGCGCACCGTTACCTTACCGCGGTACGCTAACGCACACACGTGAGCGTGTTGCAGTCCGAACAAAGCGAGCGAGCGCACCGTTACCTTACCGCGGTACGCTAACGCACACATGTGAGCGTGTTGCAGTGCGAACAAAGCGAGCGAGCGCACCGTTACCTTACCGCGGTACGCTAACGCACACATGTGAGCGTGTTGCAGTCCGAACAAAGCGAGCGAGCACACCGTTACCTTACCGCGGTACGCTAACGCACACATGTGAGCGTGTTGCAGTCCGAACAAAGCGAGCGAGCGCACCGTTACCTTACCGCGGTACGCTAACGCACACATGTGAGCGTGTTGCAGTCCGAACAAAGCGAGCGAGCGCACCGTTACCTTACCGCGGTACGCTAACGCACACACGTGAGCGTGTTGCAGTCCGAACAAAGCGAGCGAGCGCACCGTTACCTTACCGCGGTACGCTAACGCACACACGTGAGCGTGTTGCAGTCCGAACAAAGCGAGCGAGCGCACCGTTACCTTACCGCGGTACGCTAACGCACACACGTGAGCGTGTTGCAGTCCGAACAAAGCGAGCGAGCGCACCGTTACCTTACCGCGGTACGCTAACGCACACATGTGAGCGTGTTGCAGTCCGAACAAAGCGAGCGAGCGCACCGTTACCTTACCGCGGTACGCTAACGCACACACGTGAGCGTGTTGCAGTCCGAACAAAGCGAGCGAGCGCACCGTTACCTTACCGCGGTACGCTAACGCACACACGTGAGCGTGTTGCAGTCCGAACAAAGCGAGCGAGCGCACCGTTACCTTACCGCGGTACGCTAACGCACACACGTGAGCGTGTTGCAGTCCGAACAAAGCGAGCGAGCGCACCGTTACCTTACCGCGGTACGCTAACGCACACACGTGAGCGTGTTGCAGTCCGAACAAAGCGAGCGAGCGCACCGTTACCTTACCGCGGTACGCTAACGCACACACGTGAGCGTGTTGCAGTCCGAACAAAGCGAGCGAGCGCACCGTTACCTTACCGCGGTACGCTAACGCACACACGTGAGCGTGTTGCAGTCCGAACAAAGCGAGCGAGCGCACCGTTACCTTACCGCGGTACGCTAACGCACACACGTGAGCGTGTTGCAGTCCGAACAAAGCGAGCGAGCGCACCGTTACCTTACCGCGGTACGCTAACGCACACATGTGAGCGTGTTGCAGTCCGAACAAAGCGAGCGAGCGCACCGTTACCTTACCGCGGTACGCTAACGCACACACGTGAGCGTGTTGCAGTCCGAACAAAGCGAGCGAGCGCACCGTTACCTTACCGCGGTACGCTAACGCACACATGTGAGCGTGTTGCAGTGCGAGTAAACGATATAGATGTCTATATCCCAATAACTATTTGACACACATTGATATTTCATGATTTTGAACACATTTCTCTTATTTTCTAACTAACCGCAGTAAACAACATTCTAGCTCAAGTAATTGTCATTAGTTTTTACACTGATTGATTTATAGAATTAATCACAGTTATTATTCCAAACCTTTTTTATTCCAGTTGCCTTTATCAAACCGATATTATATTATAAGAATCGTTTTAAATTAATTTTCAATATAATGTGATATGACCAATCAAAATGTGCTAGTTATAATTAATATACTCGTATTTACCTTAAATTGTTTAGGTTTTTTAAAAAGTATAGACCTCACCATTATATTTCTACTTCTGCAATTGGTAAGCCGGTGACCAAGTTCACGCAATTTTCATAGGGACAAGGCCAAAACTTGAATAAATTAAGCCGCCTCTGTAAGTTTGTTAGCCCACTGGCTCGCATCCCATATTTAACAGGTAGCACTCGCGTCGCGGCGATAAAGAGCTGAATCGCGCCACTTAGTTTTGGATATATTTTAGGTGGAAATTAGTTAATTTTCAATGATATCTTAATGGCGAAAGGCTGAGACTGTTATGGAATAATAATGATCTTCAGTAAGAATGAAGATCGTACCTACATAATAAATATGCACCCACATGCTCTGATATATACTATTAATTTAATTACTTAATTTTATTTTTTTTGCATTGATAGTAGGTAAATTTTTTTTACCTACTAACACTAAAAAGTGTAGTAGGTACCTAACTTATCGACGTCGGTACCATGATAGTTCAAAAGTACTTACCTATTATATTGTGCGCATGGTACCGACTTCGACAAGTTATTTCGTACTTTTTAGTGTTGAAGTCGTTTAATTTTTGGGCACAATTGACAATCGATCCCATAGATCCCGACGATTGTTGTACCAGTTTTCCTCGCCTATTTTCTTTATATTTTTACTTTAATTATTCAGGGCATTTTACCCATTACGGTATATTATGATAGCCCCCAATCATGCTCTCATAGACTTAACTGCTATTGTAAGCTATTTTTATCATACATAAATCCTCTTTTATAATTACGCATATCGACGGTAGAGAAGAAATACTTAAACTCCTACTTTACGGAAAAAATACAGCACGTGAACTGTTTGTACTCGATGTGATCAGCAGAGGCGCCCAACTTGTACCGTACATCATTCTAATCATATCAAATCTGTAAATCGGCTTTGACCAAATCTATTTGGAAAACGTGTAATACTCGTAGTCTAATTATTAAGCTGAGATATAATGAACACCAATGATAATACTTAAAAGATTTCATTTTAAAACATAAATATTATATGAGTAGTAAAATAGGTACCTCTATGTAAGTGTCACAAAATATAGTTATATTTTGATGTCCGCTTCACTATCCGCGACAATCGCAATACTATCAACATTATAATAACATAATTGACTCGGCCATGTATGCACATAGTTTTCTCCCAAGAGGAGTCATGCATGCTTTCTAACATAATTACTCTGTGCACTGGGACAAGAGCTAATGGTCAGTTATATCCAGGTGCTTCATGAAACCAATATCCGTATATTCTTCCAAATAGTAAATAAATGTACGATTAATAGCTACTAATATCAAAATGTTAGTAATTATATCAATTATTTTATTCTTTTATACCAACAACTTAGGAATTTCTTTTTATATTTTGATGTTTAAAAAAAAACAATCCCTAAGACTTTCCTTAGTAAGTGCAGTTGTTTAGCTTTGACGCAGACGCGAATTAATGTCTTAACTCGGAATCGTTATTGGATTCTAGTACTAGTTTTAACTAGAGGAAATCGTGAACAGTATTTACGTAATTTTGTTATATTAACGAATTAAAATACATTCATGGGTGAATTGTGTGAGTTTATTTAAGTTTTTACGCCAGATCAACTTCACGCCAATAAACCAATTCGCTCTTCACGCAGTAATTGAGGTTAATACATTAATTTCTGGGTATTGTCTCTTATACACAATAAGGATCATGTTTATCCGTTTTATGGATTCTCAAGCTATACAGATTTTAATAATGTTAATACCATCCAAATCAACAACGTATTTTGAGCGATAGTTGACATGGAGTACATATTTTCATAATTAGCTTTATGATTATAGATACATCTAAATATTTCTTATTATTTTATATTAAGTTCTTTAATAAGCCTCCATCGCTTAGACTAAAATCGTCACTACCGTGAAAAAAATCGAAAGCAGTTTAAAAAAAGACAATTAAATGTTCGATCTTATTAGCCTGCTGTAATATAAGTATTAACTAGGCTGTGTCCGTTATACCTTCCTCATGAGACGATAAATAGACAGTGTAACACATTGCAGGTGGTAATTAGTTGGATTGTAATCTTCGTATGCATTGAAGTAAAAAATAATAATTGGCCTGAAGTATACCTTTATGATGTTCTGCCTTGTTTATGCAATTAAATGCAGGCCGTTCGCCTGATGGTAAGCACTACGCTTGCCCATAACAGTTGCAGTGCCGCCCTGAGCTTACACCAGTGGGCACGAAAATCTGCTTCAGTATAACGTTATCGTGTCGTTTACGTATTCTGTACAAAATATCTGTGCCACTATTGTACTGTCAATGAAGCGATTACGTTACACTTAAACATATTATCGTGCTCGGCGCACTGCGCTCGTCATCGCGACATATTATTCTCTTTCGTGTACGACTTTCACTTGCTACTGTACCCTTTACAGCTTAACACAGTAATGCTTGCGCTCTATTACATCACGGCAGAATATCTGACACTGCGGTAGTATTGAACAAGACGGGCTCTTGCAAAAGAGGCCTACCACGTAATAGGGCGGGGTTTCTCGGCTCTTGCGATTCGCATCCAGACGGCGGAAGACCAATCGTGACAGTTACTCCAAACAGTAAGCTTAAAAACTCTGTATTTTAGATGCAAAGGTACATTTTCTATCATAGAACATTACTTGCAGAACGCGGCGAGACTTGAAACATTTTCCTCTATAGTGAATGTTGAAGTGGTTTACCGATATGGGTTGTTACAAGTATAATTTGTTGCGCTAGACTAGTTTAGCTAGGTAGATTAGAAAAAAAAATTGGTATACCTAAACAATATTTCATACACTTGTTCTAAAATATAAGGTTGAGGGGTGTTTATGTAACCTAGCTAAATGTCTGAAACAGGAAATTCATTAAACACAATAATGTCTATATTCAACAACACAAAACTATGAATACTTAAGTTTGTATCCCAAGTAAGCTGTTAGAAGGCAGTTTGACCAAACAACTTTTATGTAAGTAAGTAACGCCGATATTTATAGTATTTTGCAAAACTACTTTCACCAATTTCCTGGGTTGAACTGCAAACTGAGTGATTCTCTTAAAATGTACAGGAAGTAAGGCTTAATGGCAAACAGCAGTCCTTAATAGTTGCAGTTTTTGTCGTCACTACACGTGGAGTTGGATTAACAGTCGCCCATTGATTCCACTTATTACAGCGACTCCCAAACCTTCACACACAACTGCATTGAGGTTACAGCATTTCCGTGGTATCAAGCCAGAACTGTGCTCAAGGCTTGCTGTACCTTTAAACTCAACTGTTACACAGTACACAGGTCATTCTTTATCCGCCCTCTGAAATAATAGATCATATATCTTCTGCTGCTGCTTCTGAATACTGATTAATGCTGTTTTGGTGCGAGTATCTACCATAGAGGTCTAGAAAGAAAATCCGTGCGCTGAGTGCAAAACCTGGTGTCGCAAGCAGCGACCATATTCCGCGATTCAACGTATTCTGTTAGCTTCCATCATTCAGCTTCAGCTTTAATCATGATCCACTGCGGTATTAAATCTTGACGTTTGAATATTCGTAATTACAGAGCAAGCATTGTAAACTGTTTACATGCAATATCGCGACCGGCGTTCAGTCACATAGTGCAAAAGTTGCGAACCGCCGCGAGCAACGTGTTCTGTTTTTGGGCATATTGACACCGACCAGCCCCTTGTCATATCTCCCTTGTTTCTGTGATCTGTGGTACCTACATATTGTATGATCGCTATGCATCTAAGATCGGTCGCACCTATGCGGCTATTATAATGGAAGAATCCAATATGTATAACACCGTTTGACAATAAATAAATAAACCTGAATATGAACTCCTTGAAACGATCATAAGAGGTTAGAACACAGTGAGGTTACATTATACGCTATATAATGGTAACTAGACTATATGCTAGACTAGACTAGATATATACACAGAGTAGTTACATCTCCGAGCTGAATGAACGCGTGCCGTGACGATCTACTGACTCAGTTTGATGTTATCTAGATAATTAGCTGAGTTTTCACTTAAAAACATAAACACCACGTTAGTTAGCAGTAAATTGCAGTCGTTGTATTTAGATAAATAGATTTGCGAAGAAAAAGAAGGCAGTAGTGGATATATGCCAATAATTGAATTTGTTCAGTGGGTTCAAAATGTGTCTGTAGTATGTGTGTATCTGTTCAGGTATAAACGTGTATAATATATATTTAACATTAATGCATTATTGTCAAATATTAGTAAGTAACAGCCTTCTACAGTACATCATGTCAGACAAAATAAAAACTTCATTGTTATGAGGCGCAGGAACTGCGGAATAATGTTGACGAAACTTCAAAATATGTCACTTAAATAAACTTTTATTCAGACTAAAACACAGATAATTTCATATACGAGTACATTGATACGAGTATTATTAAAAATTCATATTATTTCATTTTTCAATCCTCCTACTAGGCACCATAGCCCATACTAATACTCGTAGTATACGACACGACACGTTACGCTATATATGTCTTCATACGTATACTTCTCGATCGATCTCTCGACTCTCGGTGAGAACGGACGTATCGGTATAATAATTGCACAAATTAATAAATAAATTCACAATCTGACCTAGTTCAGAGTCAGCAAAAGTTATGCCAACAGTGTAATTGTAAACTGTGTCGTCGAAATGTTTTGATCTTATATCTACATCAAAACAACATCATGGATAGCCCTTTTGGGCGAAGTAGTAAAATAGTACGCAGTCCACCGCCCACCCCCCGAGCCGAGCAGCCCCCGATGCCGCCCCCGCCCAGGATTGAAGTGCCCATTGAGGCCGTGAAAACGGTGGAGATTCAGAACTGGATGGACACCATTGAACAATGCCTGAATGAAGTATGCTCTATTGCCTCCGATGGCAAACTCAACTCAGACCAAAAACTTAAAATCAATAACTTGTGCAGAAAGGTAGGCCATGGTACATCCCAAATGGCCGTTGAATACCAAGCTTTGAAGCAAAAGACCATTCAAGCGCATGCACATATACAAGCCCTCAAAGATAGGCAAAATCTATCCGAGCGCCTGCATGACCTGCGACAAAGTATTGAAGAGTCCTCATTACCATCAAGTAAAGCATCGTTTGCCGACATGGTTAAAAAGAGCACAAATAATTACATCCGCCCTACACAACTTAGCTCTGTCGCGATTTATCCCAAGGATAAACTTAAATCCAGTGAGGAGACTAAAAGCTTAGTACAGAAAATTATCAGCCCTGAAGAAATGAAGTTACATGTAAGGGGACTTCGGAAGACCATAAATGGAGGTGTCATCATTAGTACAGACACCAAAGATGACATTGAGAAACTAAAAAACTCAGTTCACCTGTCCTCATCAGCGCTTACTATCGACGAACCAAAAAGACGCAGACCAAGAATAGTGGTAATTGGAGTACCATCAAGCATGCAGGAGCGAGAGGTCTACAAATGTATGTACGAACAAAATCTGTGCGACAAATTAATAGACATGTCCCGAGATCAGTTTCTTGCTGCCATCAAACTGAGCCACAAATCAGGAAGAAAGGGTGCTGAGTCGTGCAACTACATAATAGAGGTTTCTCCTACTATTCGTAAAGCCCTCATCACTCAAGATAGAGTCTTTGTGAATTGGTGTTCCTGTCCCGTGAGAGACTTTACTTTTGTGACCAGATGTTTTAAGTGCCAACAATATGGACATGCAGCAAAGACTTGCAGAGCGGATGTATACACCTGCGGACACTGCGGCGATCTAGGTCATCAATCATCTGAGTGCACTAAGAAAGAACAAGCATCGAAATGTGCAACTTGTCTGCGCTACAAAAAGCCAAGTGATCACAAGACAGGTGACCCAGATTGCCCCGCCAAGAAAATAGCCGAACAAAGGTACATTAACTCGACAGATTATGAAGGCGCCTAAGAGCGCCGCGTTCATTATAAGTCTAGCCCTAATATTAAACAACTATGTCTCATAGAATAGTTAACGATCTTGATACTTTCTCAGTTTCCGAGTCTACGTCCTGCGATGTTGAAAATTGTATACAACACATATCTGCTTATCCTAACGCATTAACTATATTAACACAAAATATTCGCAGTATTCACAAAAATATTAATAATTTCAGCACTTTCTTACAACGGCTTAATTTTGATTGTGACGTAATAATCCTTACAGAATGCTGGCTTTCTTCCCACAATTGCAACCTGCCTTGTATGGAAGGTTACACAGCTTATTATACTAAGACATGTCATAATCAAAACGATGGAGTAGTAGTTTATGCTAGAAATTATCTAAATATATCTGTCGAAGAGTTAATCGTTCGGGATTGCAGCTGCCTATTAGTGAAAGTGGAAACTACTATTGCTATTTTAGCCGTATATAGACCTCATCTTAGTGTAGACACTTTTCTTGAGTCAATGCACTCTCACCTTCAAAGACTATCATTTAAAAATATTGCACTTGTAGGTGACATAAATATTAACATCCTCCCTGGGTGTTGTGATGGGCCAGCACAGGAGTACTTAAATCGATGCTCATTCAATGGCTTACTCCCAGCACACACACTACCAACTTTTCAAAGTGGCTCATGCTTGGACCACGTAATGCTTAAGTCTAGCTTGCCTGCAATCACCCTTGTAACAAATTCATCTGTGACTGACCACAAAGCCGTTTTACTTATACTTAGCCGTGAGGAGCCTAAACTAAAAAATGAAACATGCACCTTCAAACTAAATCACAACAACTTGGAAGACGATTTATGTAACATTGACCTCATTTCTACTTATGACTCAGCAAGCGCGGAATCTTGTATGTCACACCTAATAAGCGAAATTCAGCAAATTATACGAAAACACGCTGTAAAAGTGAAAATAAGCAGAAAAAACTTAAATATTAAGCCGTGGATCACTCCGGGACTCATTCGCTGCATGAGAAATCGCGATAAGCTTCACATGAAGGCTAAATGTTGTCCAAATAACCCTATTTTACAACTAACATACAAGAGATATCGTAACTTCTGTAACAGCCTTCTCAAAAATATTAAGATAAAGTACGACAAAAACTTATTAGAAGGTGCTGGCCATAACACCAAAAAAATATGGAAAATCATAAAAAATGTTACATACACAGCAAAACAACGTGAATCGTCCTCGAGTTTGTTAAAATCACATGCCTCACCAGAAGTAGCTGCTAATAGTTGTAACGAATTTTTTACTAACATTGGGAAAACTCTAGCAGAGCAGATTCAAAACCAATTGTTTGCGCCTACAATAGAAATCACTCAGCCTCAGCTACAATCTTTTGTTTTTTTGGATATTGACTGTACGGAAGTGGAAAGAATTATAATGGGGTTAAAGGACGACTGTGCTACTGGCTGGGATAATATTCCTACCAAAATACTTAAGAAGTACAAGCACATCCTTGCACGACCGTTAACTCTTGCTTTCCAAAAATGTTTGCAAGAGGGTGTTTTTCCTACATGTTTGAAAAAAGCTGTTGTTGTCCCAATTCATAAGTCAGGAAGCAAGGAAAATATAACTAACTATAGGCCTATATCTCTACTTTCTTCTATTTCTAAAATTTTTGAAAAGATTATTAACAACAGATTAGTTAATTATTTAGAAAACAAAGCCCTTCTATCAAAGAACCAGTTTGGCTTCAGGCCAAAACTATCTACTGCGGACGCTGTACACGAACTTACTGATTTCGTCACACATGAACTTGATAAAGGGAACAAAACAATAGGGATATTCCTTGACCTTGCAAAAGCATTCGACACCGTACCTACCCCTATCTTACTTAAAAAATTAGAAAACATTGGTGTGCGTGATAACCAGCTTAAACTTCTTACCAGCTATCTAAGTGATCGGTGTCAATACGTAAGAATAGACAGTGTGGTCAGTTCTGACTTAAAAAATGCTTCTTTTGGAATTCCACAAGGGAGCATTCTGGGACCTACACTGTTTTTGATCTACATTAATGACTTATGCAACCTTCAACTTGCCAACGGCAAGATAATATCCTATGCTGACGACACTGCTCTACTTTTCTCAGCAGGTAATGATTCACAGCTGTATGAACTGGCACAACACGGCTTCAATATTGTAAACACCTGGCTTCGAGGTCACCTTTTAACGCTGAATGCTGAGAAAACAAAATACCTAAAATTCACGATGCGAAAACAGCGATCAGCCATTTTTACTAACCCACTTATATATGCACACGCTTGCAATTACCTTAAATGCGATAATGTATGTCAATGCCCTAACATCTCATTTACTAACCACATTAAATATCTTGGCGTAATAATAGACGAAACATTATCGTTTAATCAACATATTGAAGTTATGAGTAATAGACTACGAAAATTAATATATGTGTTCAAGAAGCTGCGCTATATTGCTGACACGAATTTAGTTAAGCAAATATATCTTGCTTTATGTCAGTCAATCATCACTTATTGTATAACATCTTGGGGCGGAGCCTGTAAAACATTTATACTAGCCGCAGAAAGAGCGCAAAGAGCGATCCTAAAGGTGTCCACGTTCCGTCCCTTTCTCTACCCAACCAACCTATTATATAAGTCCTGTAAAGTTTTAACAGTTCGACAGCTATTTATACTATACACAGTCTTAAAACAACACAGAGCACTTTCCTATAGTACTGAAGTTACTAACAAAAGACGCAAAGACATTGTCTGTACCAACACAGCAACTAATAAGCATGCTTTCGCAACTAGGTTTTTTATGTTCTTAGGGCCATATCTATACAATAAACTTAATCGCAATTTATATATATACGAAATGAATCTCATAAATTGTAAGAAAACCATCTTGAGTGCCCTAGCCAACATGACTTACGAGGAAACCGAGGAGTTATTAATTGTACCTATGTAATAGTTATAAGCTGTGTGTTTAGTGGCCTAGATAAATGACTCATGTAGATATATTTAAAAATACCACGTAGCCATAATTTATTTAAATTAGTATTACATTTATTTATATTATAAGTTGTAATCTGTTCACTCATTATTGTGTTAATTTGTTTATTAGTTCAAAACATGTGTAAGCATTTTTCGCCTGAGACACAGGTTTACCTAGTTCAGGCATAGTGTAATATATAACTAGATTGGATTAGAATTAGGAACATGATGTCCATCTTAGCTCTAAGGTAATGAATAAAGATTTATTATTATTATTATTATTATTATTACTTCATTCATTTGTCAAGTAACCTGTATCAGGAGGCTATATAGAGTATAGTATAGAGAAATAGCAATACTTACAGGGTATAAGAGTATATGTTTTTATACCCAATATTGATTCAATAGTTTTTCACAGGTTTTGCGTACCATTGTACAACGCTCGTCACTTCGGCACTTCGACACTTCGACACTTGTTCACTTCGACACTTTTACCTACAGCGCTCTTCAAGCACAAGATGTCAAGATGCAGATCTAGCTGTGTTGCACAAGAAGCCAGGTGGACCCTCAGACTTGCTAGATGAAAGGCTTTCCATCCAGCAAGTCTAGCACCTAGCAATTGTAGTGGTAAGACTTTTGCAGAGTCCGCCTGGGGCAGTACCACAGTTGTCGGTTACTCAATTAACCAGTAATGTGCATTTTCACATTACAACGTTTCGTTAAACGGCAATGTTTCCAGTGAATTTACGGGGCAAGAGATTTAACATCCTAAATCTCAAGGTGATGAGCGCAGTGCATTACCAATACATGCAGGGTCTTGAACTATTTAAGTTCAAAATTCTGAATGTACCAGTACATCGTCCGGCGTGACGCTTAACATCAGGCGAGCGACTGAATCGTTTCTTCACTGATTGTTAGAAAAAAAAACTGGTTTGCCGCAGTTATTCGGTTATTTTATTAAGATTAAGGCGCAGCCCAACACCAATTTAAAAAAAATTAAGATGTTTTCATAAGCTTGAGAATTGCTTATCAGATTGGACTAATAATGCGAAGATGCAATTGAATAAGTGCTAATTAATTTTTATATTTATTTCGTATAATCAAATTTTAAAGGTAAAGGAGTTCATAGTTTACTAGTAAATTTCATTGGAAATTCGAATATGATACATTCATTGAAATATATTTGCCCATAATTGAATACAAACGCTGTTCCCCACGAAGCACGTAAGAAAAATTGCAAAATTTAGAGAATGTTGCCAATTTGTTTCTATCCATCCTTCATCCATACTTCATAAGAACGTATATTAAATTTACTCAACGTTTTTTCGAACGACGGTTATTAGGTTTAAGCGTCGACAAACTATGTTTTTTCGATATGGAATCATGAAATTTGGTCGTAATCTACACTGTGTAACGTTACGTGTCGTTCACGTGCAACAGTACAAACTGAAATTTATCTAGTACAGCTGTGACACAGATAACTCATAGATTGTATGCCGAAGCGTGACGCGTCGACGCTTTCAATACGAATACTTTTCGCAAATGTTTATGATACGGCCTCTGCATTCTAACAGTGGAGGTGAAAAGTGTAGAGCTCCCTCGCACGAAGTATTCAGAACAAGTGTACTGTACACATATGAAATATTGTACACGTATCAGCTTAAATTTGGGTTAAAGTTAAACCTAAAATAGCGTCAAGTTTCCATAAATCACCCCTATAAGCCTAATAAATTAATTCCAGACATATTCTTATTTAATTTACGAACACGATGTCACTTTTATACTGATTAGCATAAACTCATTATGGCCGGAGTATGTTCAACATAAATAACATAGATATGTTGTAATAAAAACATTATCTGCGGCAGCGCCCTCTAGGGTGCGTACATTCCAGTTTTGATGTGTTTTATTTGGGTTAATCTAATTTTTAAAAGTATTTAAAACAATATAACATGAGACATGCGCCGAAATGTGTGGAATAACTCTGCTCATTCGTTTTTATTATGCAAACAATATATATATTTTTTGTTATTAGGAAAGCGTACAAGAACGAGGCACACCTGATGCTAAGTGGTAACCTCTACCTCAAACAGATGAATTCCTCACAAGTGACGAACTGCACTGCGCCCGTAGCCCTGACACATTAAGTTGTTAAGTCTCATGTGTTTGTAATGTCGCCGGCAACCATACCTTCAAACCAGGACACAGTATTGCGAACATTACTGATTCACGGTAGAAATAGGTTTGGTAAAATGTAAATATTGTTTTTTTTTAATTCATTTATTAGTTAAAAATAGTATACGAGTACATAGCTGTCTGTCGCGGGCGTGTAAATTCGAATATTATCAAAAACCAAAATATAAGCATATTTTCGAAAAGCAACAACACGTCAAATCAAATCAAATCATTTATCTAGATAGTGCGCTTATTGTGCGCGTTGATGGGACGAGCATCACTCATGTAACTTGCATAATGCTCCTGCCAATCATACTATAATTATACCTAAACTGATAAAATATATTTGACACAGTGGCTACCCATTGCAGTCTTAAAATACAACAAAGAGTTTATATAATCAATGACAGAGTAGAAATATTCTATTTACTTGCTAAATTGGCTTTCCATATTATTCACAAGATATTTACCAAGTCTTTTATATTTTCGATAACATGTTAGGCATACACACACAGGTTATAAAGTTAAATTCTGATTATATTCGTGGACCTGATTTTAAATCTCTTTCTAAAACAATGTGAAACAGATATTACAATATATTATTATTCTTCATGTCTTTTTTGTATATTTAAATAGTAATATTGTTTAATGGTTGTTAATTAATAATGTATCACGTTTTGCATTTCCGGTCTAGGTTCTAGAGATAGAAATCGCTTTGTACATACGGATGTTATTTCAAATCGATATTTGTATCCGTCCAGTCGGTTAGAGATACCACAGAATACTAAATAAATAGATTGATATCGTTCGCCACAAAACAACATTTGCTAGTTCATTTAATGGTCATTTCAACCAAAATAGATATTTATGCCTAACGCCACAGAATAACTAATAGATATAACGTCTATAATTTCCACCGATCTGGCTTACAAACATAAATCATAGTACTTAGCTGATTCATAGTCGTTTATATTAATTGTTGTAGGTATTCTAGATACAATCTAGAATTAATGTGTCTGCTTGGATCGTTTACCTCACTTTGGCAGTTTTTATCTTGTACATATCAAGGTTGAATGGAAACATTAAGGCGCATCCCAGAGAAAATTATCTTTAGACGGCCTGGGGGCCGATTCCACTAACTAACTTAGCTGAACGGTAACTTTTATACGTTTTCCTATTCTGCTATTGAACAACAGTCTAGCTGCAGTTACGTTTCTGTTGACGTCAGCGATCGTATAACATTTTAGATTCTGCTTACTCGATAGATCATGAACCTAACGCTAACTCTTATTCGTATATATATGGTAGCGTTTAAATAACATATTACTTATATTATATTACATATATTATAAATAAGGACGTAACGTCACTAATGTGTTTAAGATGATGTTACGTCTTAATGTATTAATATAAATAGTAGAATGTCTTTTTGGGTAATGATTGAACGACAACTGGAATCGATTTGCAGTTGCAGCGGGATAGGACGTTGAAAGTTGTGAAATAAAAAAACTCGATAGTCACGTGATCTCTGTGAAGATTCTCATTGATTTTTAATAATTGCTTAAAAACTTACAAAATTAAGTCTTTAAGGTAAAATAAACGCATTTGAACGGTTAATTCTGTAGGTAGACCATATTTCAAGTTATAGTTCGTGTGGAGATGCAAGGAATTAGGGTTTCATTCTCAATTTCTATAGTTTTTTTTCAAATTGAATTCGTAGATAATATTTACTGTAATATTAATATATATGTTAAACGTAAAATATGTAGAGAAAATGTTGTAAATTGTTATTTTTATTTTGTTTAATGTCCTTGAAAAAATGCAAAAATCGCTTCTAGGTTACCCTAATAGACCTGAGCAGCATTTGCTATGGGACGCGCCTTAAACAAATAATCAAAACTAGAATTACTTTGCAGTTTAATTATATTCATGTATTCATATTTTAATTGACGTGTTTGAATTAATTTTATTCAAACACGCCAAGAGATGGTCATCACTTAACAAATATTTGTTATAGTTGATATATTTATTAATTATATTTATCTGGCAAAGTCACTATAATATATATAGACACAGTCAACGAGCAATCGCTTTGTATACTTTATAAAATTACACGTCCTCGAACGGGGTTCGAGCCCGCGTCTTCTCAAAATCTGTGTCAGACGCCATGATGCTAGGTCATCGACGCTATCCACCTGAACATCGACATAACTCTCTACTTGATTTCATACGTCGTATGCGGATGGAGCGACATCTATTGAAAAGTGTAACAAGCTTTATCCAACCGTAAGAAGAGTTTTTACAATCACTTGTGTTTCGTATGATGTCACAACGTTTCACAATTTTTATTATAAACGACGACGGTCATGACGTCTGACACGGATTGTCTGATGACGTGGGACCGAATTCTGACCAGGGATAAGTAAATTTGCTCTCTAAAATTACAAAGTTTGGTCTCACTAAGCAGGCGTTAGTCGTCATTACTCCGACCGGTGTTCGGCAATGTGATTTATATTAACATCATTGGTGTTCGGGCAGTACTGATGCCCATGCTCATGGAGAGCTTGGTCTAGCAGCGAGGACCGCTAGTCGCGCACTCTGCCGGTACACTGCCGGTTTTAGCATTTAACTATGAGTTCAAACGGAAGTTTTTTATGACAATATTGACAATAGTGCTTTAAAAATCATACAATAAATAACTAAAATTTTGTACAAATATATTATGCTTTGTTTATGAAACCGTATTAAAATACGAGTGCACCACAACTGCGTTAGTATAAAAGATGGGATATATCATGATGACGATACCCTTTATTACTTACCACAAAATATACTAATCTACCAACGAGTAAGTTGAAACTGTAATGGCAATACAATTGTCCATCATATCGCTAATTCACAATCTTCAAGGTATCCTTTGGATGGACAGCACTATTGAAAAGTTTACGCGGTGGGGGGGCAACAAGATAAATAGTTAACTAATAACAAAGGTGTATTTTTCATGTCAATAGGTTACGGAACAAGCACGAGGCCCACTTGGTGTTAAGCGGTAACATCTGCCTATGACGAACTGCATCCTTTTCAAACCAAAACATAGTAATGAGAGCTGCTTGGGGGTAAAACTAGGTACCTATGGCGGTAGTACTGCCCCGGACAAACTCATTCACGATGAGTTCTCCTGCTACTAAAGAATATTTTAAAAAAACTGGAGGGTACAACTTTGATAATGACACTTGTATTGTTTAAATATGTTTATAATAATAATAATAAGTTATTATTTCAGGCGTATAACCCATAGATTTAAGTATGTTTAAAAACACAAGATAAAAATAGAACGAATACAAAATATAAAATTTAAATTATAGCATAGTATGTATAGTATTTTGTTTTGTAAGAAGCAATTTCAAACTGAAACAGAACCACAAACAACAAAATGTCTTGTAAAACACATTAATAGCAGGAATGTATGCAGTATAGCACTCAACTAAATTGTATGCCAGATATCGCAGGCTTAGATACTAAGTATACTGAACAACAGGTTTTACTGTAGGGCTTATTAAAACATAATAAATAGAAGGATCAACACTACCACACCCACATTATTAAAATAATGACGAAAAGTGTGCGACTATGTTTGTTTAGTATATGGATTTATTGGTGTTTTTCGTTCTATTCAAGTCGTGCGCCTGATGGTAAACACTATGCTTGCACACTACAGTTGCAGTGTCACCCAGAGTTTACAACTATAGGTTTGGGTGGCACTGGTAGTAATAGAGACTCATGCAGTCTCTATTACCCAGAAGTTTCAATTGCACTGCATTTCTATACGTGACTAACACAACAGTAGTATCTGATACTGCGGTGGTACCAACCAAGATGGTCTCTTGCAGAAGAGTCCTACCACCAAGTCGAGTATTCTCGCTTAATTACGATTCGCAACCCAACGTCGAAGGGAATACGTTGTACTCCGTCACCTCCAAACGGACTTTGTCAGGGAGAGGTTTGTGTGGTTCTTCTTTCTTCTTACCTTTTTTTTTCGAACGGTCTAATGCTGTTTGGCTCTACCGGCATTTACAGCGTCACCGGACGGGACCTACAGCGTCACCGGACGGGACCTACAGCGTCACAGGACGGGATGTGTAATACCTTGTGATGATGGATTCTAAGATATCTATTGACGGATGGCGGAAAAAGCCCAACAATGCCTATGGTTAATTTTGTTTTGTTAGATTTGTGTTTTTTCGAGTTATGACATGTAATAATGATGTATTATTAACCGTTAAGTATTCGTAACGGTGCACGAGTGCAGGCAACGTATGAACGCAACATTATTATTGTGGTGTCCTTATCAATCGTACTAGAAAGTTTCAATAATGCATCTGCGGCTTAACTACAACCTGACTTAGACAGGACAGTGACTTGATTTAATACTTATTAATATTACTGTGCAGTATTGTATGCTGCAGTATTTTGGCCATGTAGCACGCAGAAACCCCGACAACCTGGAAAGGTTAATCGTGACAGGAAAAATAGAGGGCAAAAGGACAAGAGGTAGAAGCCCAAAACGGTGGTCTGACCAGGTGTCGCAGCAGCTTGATATGCTGGTCAAGCTCTCCATAAAACCACAGACCGAAAAAAGGCGAGAGAAGCAGTTAGAAGACTTCATAAGGGTCCGATCCTCAATACTGAGGGAACGACTGAGGAGAGAATATTACTGTGACTTGACTATATAAATAACTTGGAATAGCAAACGAAAAAAATATTTCTATTATCTGTTCCAGTTGAACCAAAGGTAATACAATTGTATGTGTTAAGTACCTACCTATGATCAAATTTTCAGCTAAATCAGTTAGGAATTTTTAAGTGAAAGAGCCCAACATCTATTCATCTAAACCCATCCTTTCGCATCTACAATATTATTATCGTGTTGTTAACGAGCGACGCCACACGAGGTTGCTAGTCTTTTAACATTCATGTACAAGTACGAGTAGACTACACAGGTACGAATATATAACTGGTATTTATGTCTGTTTGCTTAGAACACAAACAAGTTTCGTTCCAAAATATTTACGAAAATATTGCTCACAATTTGGTTATAATAAAATTTACCTCCCCGCGTTCAAACATAACCGATCTACATAGAGCTGTTGATACCGATCCGGCTTGCGGAGTTATCTGATGCAACAATTATTTTACTGAATGTAAGAACAATTCGCTATAAAATTAACGGGTTATTTCCGCGGATGCCGTTTTCTATGGAATACCTAAGGGAACGAGGAATACCTAAGGGAACGAGGAATACCTAAGGGAACGAGGAATACTATAAGGAAACGTAATAAAAATAGGCCTTAATAACAGCGGGTATACTGGACCTATCGTACAGAAAAACTTAAACGAAGTCTAGAATAATTACAGAATCATACGAGTATATAGAATTTGTCAAATTCTCACAAATTTGAGATTCCATTTCAAATGCTTTATTTGAAAAAGTTTGCGTTTGTAAAACCTCTTCCAAGTTAGCATTTGAATGAATATGTCTAAGAAGTCTGGCAAAACAGCGAAGTATAAAAGTATAAATGTGTAACTTTGAGAATGAGTACATTTGTATAGTTGATATTTGTAAAAGTAAGAGTAGCTCTACGGATTTGGATGAAATTTGGAAAGGAGACAGCTTATGGAGCAGGATTAGCATATAGGTTGAGTCAGGCTATTTTTTTACCTTACGAGTGTTAATGCGGATGGGTAGTTTTTGACGGATAGAAATATTTTTTAAATAAAAAAATTACCAAAAAAATGGAACCGACTTCAATACCAAAAAGTCTGAAATAACTTGTTAAAGTCGGTACCAATAGTACGAGTAGGTAGTAAAAATACATGATTCAAATAAGTATTTAAATCTGCCATGCGATTCTGCGTGATCTCTTCATTTGTTTCACGGATATTGTCAAAGATGCAACGATGTTTGCTCTTAGAGAACCGCACGGCTATTCGAGTGTATAAATATCATAAAAATGGTGGACAGTCATTTAACTTAAACGTCGCTTGTACTTAAAAGCTCTTTCAGTTTGTGGAAGAAAAATCCAAAGACAAACAACATTACAGTTTAACTGGAAATACGACAGAACGGTATTACAGAGTCTATAACACGTATTTAAATCCAAGTGTTTAAATTGATACTAGCAACATTATTTCTAGATGTTTTATTCAAAGTTTGAGCTATAAAACTTCTTTATATTTATATTAATTGATATTCACAATATCGATTACCTTATCTAGTTACTTGCAATATCTTTCATTGACAGATTCTTGTTAGTAATATTTTGAATATATTTTTTACTTAAACAATGCTTGTAATTACAACGATTTATCTCATTGTCTGTGTTTTCATTACTATTCATTGTAATTATTGTTAAATGCTGTAGATTTGCCGATGACAATACACTAGGTATTAAGTGTTGTGTTCATTGAGTTTGTAATTGTGTTCTTGGACTGGACATTATGACTGTAGAAAAACTCTGACAAATGATTGTTGTTATTTGGTATTTTATTAAGACGTAATACATTTTTAATTGTATTTATTATTTTATCAGTCGAACGACCCAGACTCAATAGACCTAATCAGCTCATTATATTCATTCCTACTGCTGGGATACGAGCTTTCCTCTCAGAGACAGGAGTTCGGTAGTAATCAACAACGCGGCCCCAGTATGACTTGGTGGAGAGGCTATTGACCAACCCAAATCACAGTTTTCAAGCCGTCCCTAGGCCTTTTACATAGCCTGACGACTGTTGTCCTAAGACACACAACCGGGACCGAAATAATGCTACTAGTGATCACCCATCGAAGTCCCAACTGCAGCAAGCGTTGCTTAACATTGTTATTTGGTTAAGATCACCAAGTCAAGCGACCGCTTCTACTGTTCATGTGATAAATTCTAAATTTTAATTGTTTTTTTCATTATATATAAACATTCAAGTAAGATCATGATCTATTATCAGTATTTGGTAAATAATATTATTATAGTTATAATTTAACCATATCGAATACACCGGGTTGCGAAGCAAAATGCGTAGTATTTTGCCTTCATTATTGAATTTGACATAAGTCAATGTGTAGTTCTAACGTTTTATTACATTCATTCTGTTGCTATAAATAACGACTAATGTTATTTTGCTTTACTTTAATTGCTAGTTTAGATTTAGGTGTTTTTGTTATTTGTTATTTTCTTTAGCTCTACTTTCTTTTTTAACTAGCATTTTGTACGTAACAGAAAGATCACAATTGATTACACAATATCGGTTGCACACTGCTTGATGCTTAATTTGGTACAGTCGCCTGCAATAAAATGTATACGTTTCACAAGTTTTAAAAGTGCCTCAACTGTCCATTATATAAAAAAATACATAAAAAATAATCTAAAATGAAGTTATTTTTATTATTTTATTGATGAAAATTACGGAATGTATACATCTCATTGCAGGCGACTGTACATAATACATTCTCAAAGAACTAACTTGGCCCTACTAAGCGAAAATGTTATACATTATATACATATTAAATATAATAATACGTGTGTGGTCACACGACGAATTGATATTTATGGCAATTGTCACCATCACATAGGAATCGCACGGCAGCCGTGCGGCAGATTCTCTAAGAGCAAACATCGTTGCATCTCCGACAACATCCGTGAAACAAATGACGAGATGACAAGAAACGTAGGAAAAACTACCTTACATACAAGGGCGATATCTGATAAAGTATTTGACATCGGTGAACTCGTCGACACACGCAGACAGAAAGAATCGCAGGACAGACGCTATATCCAAACGATAGAAGAGTTCTTGTTCGTATGAATAAAAAAAATAGTTTTCCGAAAATCCTTTTTGTATAGATTTCGCGACGAAAATTGATCATACTCGTATATTACTGAAATGAAATATTAGAAGCGAAAATCTAATTAAACCAATACATGCGACCTACGAAGAAATAGACATTATTTCTTCGTAGCATCCGACTGATAGAATGAATGTTCTGTTATTTATATGTCAACTCATAGTTCTGACTGAATATGAAGTATAATTATTAGATTCCAGACAGTACCAGTAGAGAATACATTAATATTGTCTAGTTATTATATTCGATTCTAATTGACCCGCCCGCGGCTTTACTCGTTTGGTTTATGGAATAGGAAGTCACAGAAACAAGTTGGATAAACAATATTAGTAATATAATAAAAGTAGTATAAGTTACCTATCATAAAACCAGCTATCTGTCAATGAATATTGCGTCAAAATCATATGATTCGTGATGGAAATGAGCAGGAACACGACAATACCGACAATACGAACCGACAGTAATACGAGTTTAAAATTTTACTTTCAATTTAAAAAAGCTGTTATTTTGATATTACAAACACCATACTACAATTTTATTTATTTATATGATATATACAAACGAACTTGGGAGCAGCTCTATAAGCATATTTTCACTTTCTCGGGCCACGGCGGCGCGACGGGTCACTACCGAAATTCTATCACGCGATTGCGCCATTAAGGGTTGTTTCCACCCCTCCCCTCGCTCCTCTGAGGAGTCGGCAAATTTTACAAACTACCCCTGATATTTTGACAGTGACTAGAGGTGACTATTTTGGGGGATGTGTTTGCGAACCCTATTGGTTGAATGTTTTAAACGTAGGGTTTTTATGTGCAGTTTTTATTCTAATTGGAATTGTGTTTTGAACATAAAATGTATACCTACATATTATAAATGGCAAAATTTGTGAGTCAATGAGTAAGTTCTACTATTTCGCACATTATAACGACGGTAGTATATCAACGATGAAATATGTAGTATATCACGAAATAGGTACACTTAGAAAGTATGTATATATTATAGAATAGTCCTGGATAGTTTTTATTCAGGAATATTACGTGCGCTACTTTTTATCCTGATTCCTCTCTGATCTGTCAACTGTATTTTTAAATCAGTATATGGATCACATCCACTCGCATCTTGTCATACATGCTACGAAGAATGTAATTTTGAAAGTTGTTTCATATGGGTTTTTTTTTATTATAAGTACGTGTAACGTCTGCAAAGAAATTTATGATAGGGTTAGAAAACCTACATGTACCTTTGTACTAACTTTTTTAAATACTTTAGCCAAACTCGGTAAGAGGTATGGAGACTTGTTTTGCACTGAGACACTAATCCTTCTTTCCAACAGTTTGAATTTTTGTTTATCTAAGGCTGGCACCTTTGTTAATAGGTCATCTCCCTTGTAGAGTCGTAACTGACTTCTGGGAAATATATTTACGTGCCTAATGATAGGTTTTCATTCATATCTTAAGGGTGGTAGCTAGCCAACTAACTCGACTATCATCGCTTCAAACTATGATGTTATTGTTGATTTGGGAAATCAAAGCAAATACATAATTTTGATAAAAGTACCTAAAGTAACCCACGAAAAGCTCGCGGTTCAATGCACAGTGAAAGGCCGGACGCTTATTTATATTTTATATGCGCGAAGGGCGGGCGCCGAAATGCCGCCCTAATTGTCTAGGGCGGCGGAATCGAATGATTAATAAGTTTCGTAATTTTGGCCCTTAGAGAACGAGAGCTACTTTTATAATTTGTCTACATGTCAATTATATAGCTAAAAATATTTTGCATGAAACATGCAGAGACCACTTATCTTCTAGAACGAAAACACTGTACCCAGAACTCCGCGGTCTGCGTGGCCTACTAAAAATAATTTAAAGAAGTACGAACCAAAGGCTTTAAGAATGGGTACTAACATACATAGGTACTTAGATACACACAAGAAGTTTTGTTTGTTGATGAAATTAAAATAGGACCAACTAAACGATATATTTAAAATTAAAGGAAGTGTCGTGCTTGCCAACAGAATCATCAACCTTGGTTCACCGTCGACGTTGTCATGTAATACTAACACACACAACATCACCCACACAATCATACACAAACACCGTCACACTCCATCACCCAGACCATACAGGAGAATTGAGAACCTCGTCCTTTTTGGAAATCGGTTAAAATAAACTCCATTTCTCCAGCTATTTATTACCCAGTTAAAACTTTAGTACCAGTGCGGTATCGTTTTATTATTCCAACTTATTGCTTTGGTTCGAGTTTACCTTGGAGCCCTTTTCCATTTCACTACTAAATCATACCTTATCTACTGAATACGTTTTCAGATTAAAACTTTGATGGACTTTAATGTGTACTTTTTATGTGCAAAAGTATTTAGATGCTATATCTAAAACAAATAATATACGTGTGTTCTAAAAGCTGACAATTTTTTTTTACTCGGTAGGTAAAAAGCTGTTTACTACGTGTATAGTAACATCGCATCACATGTTTTTGGTAAGTAATAAAAAATTATGTTAAGAAAAGAAAGTTATGTGTATAGAATAAATGCCGTTGAGGTGAGAGCTTTGAGAAGTATGTGTGGTGTGAGTTTGAGAGACAGAGTTAGGAACAGCGTTATAAGAGAGCGGTGTGGAGTAGATGGAGATAATTTGGACATGTAGAAAAGATGGATGAGAACAAGTGTACAAGGCGAGCGTGGATGGAAGGAATGAAAGAGCTACCTAGGCGAATGAATTCCGATCAAATCGGACATGTTCTGAAGAAAAGGGTCAAGAGTACGCGGAACCGACAATTGTGTAGAAAGAATGTGATGCGAGTGGATGAAGCAAAAGGGTTATGCCAGGATCGTAACAAGTGTGATCTGTGATCTCTGCCTTCCCCTCCGGGAAACGGGCGTGACGTTATGTATCTATGTATAGTAACATCGCGCTATAGTCCAACAACGTCGTGTGCGACCATTCTACGGAGTGATAGTCGGAGGCGGGGACGAGGTAGCACGTCATTCAAGCACACGACTACACATGGCGAGAAGTGTGCCCGGATAAATCTAGGGATAAGTTGTAACTTTTTATGACGTTATGTTAGAATAAGAGTAATTATAAAGGTACTTAAAGTTAGTTTTATTATTTATTGGTAGTTGAGGACAAAGTAGGTAATATTTAATCATTTAGCTTATTAATTATTCACTTTATTTTAGTGTGTTAGTGATTATATTAAATTTTGATTTTATTCTCGTTTTATATTTTTCCTATATACGTGGACTCGTACTTTTGTAAATTTGCCTTTTTGATCCTATTTAGTTAACTATGAAGATACTCGTACATCAAGTGAGATTTTGATTCAAGTAGTCAAGTCACAGTCACATCAATAAGTGAATAAGTATAACTTATATAAACAGGTGTTGATGACCAAAATCACTGTACTGTTTATTACTTGTTTCTATAAGCTATACACATTCTAGTAACTTTAGCATCTTACGGAAATGTGAACAATACCATCTATTGAACATGTTTTGAAACATTCAATAAATTGGTATGCCAAAACTCAATCTAGGTTGCATTTAGAATGAAGCGTATATTCTTAAGGTTAAAGTAGGTATAAGCAAATTTTTTTCTGATATATAAAAATACAATAAAAAACAAATGGCATCGCGGCACTTCAGGGATGAGATATATTCATGTTATTATCTACTGTTGAATTTATTATGAAATATAAACTCAAAAGGAAATAGAAAGTATATTGACTGATCTTTTTTTTTTCAATTCAGTTTCCATAAAAGAAACTAAATTCAAACACGGTAGGTGTTTTCCATCACACGTTTACACGCCTTTATGATTTTTTTGCGTTAGAATTTTATTTTGAAATCAATTACTTGTAGCGATAAGCGCACCCGATGTGACAAATTAGCTTTTTTCCTTTGATATTGTAGGCTGAGCGATAGAAGTCAAAAAAAATGTTTCGGTTTTTTTATATATATTTTTTTATTTATCAGTCAGGTTGGTAGTGCCAACCGCCAACCTGAAAAGTCTTTCTTGAAGCAGGAGTTTGTCTTAGTGAGTAGAACAGCAGGGTCAAATATTTTCTGGACAGTACGTGGCTTGTGAATTAGAGTGTGTTCATATTTTCTATGTTATATCTTAGCGAATACCGTCTATGCGTGCAATTATCAAAAATATATAAAAACAAGAAAGAGGTATTAATATACTTGAAAAAACTCTACCGCTGCATTCCAAAATAAATAGAAGTAAAGAGAAGTCGTGGCTAGAAAGCCGGGGGAGCAGCATAAAACTCTCGAGAGGGGCGAACAGTTTTGGAGAGGATAAGTACTATTTTCGTTGAGCTCTAAGAAACACTACAACTGGTATAAGTATCTGCATAACTCCTCACAAAAGCAATAATAACTTTGAATGCGTCAACACAACGAAACCCCCGCTCGTCTAATGACATAACTGTTTTAGCGCCCCCCTCCCTGCCTACAGAGTGTTTTTACGAAAAACAATATTCTCCGATAAGCAACGGTGATCCATCATGCCGTGGGCTGTATTTTAGTGTTAAGCTAATGTTCATAGTTAATTGCTAGTTAATTATTTTATTAAATTAAAATTTGCTAGGGAGTTAGCGATTACGTCACCTGTGTGAGTACTTGGTATTATATGTATTTACCAACGTATGGAGCAGCTGATCCGCCAGCGGCTTTGCTTTTTCTATGGGATACGAAGCCGCAGGAATAAATGGAATTAGCTTTCTTAGGGTTAATATTTCCGAAAATTATTCCTCTTATGCTTACAACATAAAGATATCAACTGTTTAAACTACATGTATGTTCCTCTGTTTGTAGCCCGTTTGCGTTGATACATCACTAGGTTAGGACAAGCTATCTATAAGTATATAAATATATAGAAGATTCATTGGTACGTAAAGGATTTTGTATGTTTATTGTTATGTTGTTTGTACTTACCAACCTGATAATTGCAATCGCGTTTTATACTTCAATACTGTTTTATTTATGTTTCTACAAATATAGTTATCGCATTTTAGCTCGCTTCTATCCTATGTTTGTAATTTCTTCTCTTTTTACATTTAAGAATGATTGTGTTTCTCTGTGAAGTGAATGAATATTTTTTAGAGAAATAAATATCTTAAACCATATATATGAAGCCTTTTTTATGGGACAATATCCACACAAGGTCTTCAGGTTCCAAACTAGGCAGAGCCTGTACTATGGTAGCCCGAAGACTGATATACATACATACATATACATCCAGACAGCTCAAACAGACATTTTCATGCATACAAATGTTTCAACTATCCGGGGATCGCAGCATCAGCAGCACAAAAGGCAGCGTGGATTTCAACTGCGCCATCCAGTCATTCTCATTCTTGATGACGTTAGTGTTAACCTTTCTTACCATATATTACAATAAAGCTGCATAATCGGTTAACTATATCAACGTGGACAATGCAGAGCAGATACTCAGGAATTAATTCCATTTCTTAACCGTTATGGTTATAGAAGCTGCAGAATCAAGCAATTAATTCGATTCTTTAGCTGTTATGGAGCATTATTAATGTATACATCGTATATTACAACATTCTTGCATCTCATAGGCAAGATATTTTTTAGTACATCGTTATAAGCATCATAACATCCTCATAAGAAAGCTCAAAGTCGCACAACGAGCTATGGAGAGGACTATGCTCAGGGTTTCTCTATGTGATCGAATCAGAAATGAGGAGATCCGTAGAAGAACGAAAGTCACCGACATAGCCCAGAGCATTAGCCAGTTGAAGTGGCAGTGGGCAGGGCACATAGCACGCAGAACAGTTGGTCTTTTGGAAATTTCTGGGGGAGGCATATGTTCAGCAGTGGACGTCCTACGGCTGAGATGATGACGACGATGATGACGTTATAAGACCGGGATTTTAATCCAGTTTATTATTATAATATGTACTCTTGAACCAAAAGTACTCTAACGTTCACCACAGTTCGTAAGCAGCCGTTCCAGAGCTGTGATAGCAGACACTTTCTCTCTCTCTCTCTTACTTCCTTTCGCGTTCTTAGCAAAGCTAATTACCAATGCAGCAAACAGTCTCATCCACGCCAACCGAAACCAAACCTTGTTTAACTCGTACATTTAACTTGAAGGATGTTAACCCTTTGCTATCTGATCAGTTTATGCATTCGTCGCCCACAAACGCTGACTCATTCTGCAACCACGCCAAATTAGTCTTTACATTTTATAAACCTTACGTGTTACAAGGTAGAGCTGTGAATTAGATTTCAAACTCGGACTTTTGAACTTAAGGTCAGGTTATCAGGGACCACAGATACGTATCTAGTCAGTTCGTCTTTAGGGTCCTCCATACAAACGTATGTTCTAATGATCTCTCTGAATTCCATAGATATTGACCACTGGCAAGTACCTTTGTGTAGCTTTTCTCGATATGAAACTTTTTATAGGAGGTAGAATCCGGTAAAAACCAGTCATATTTAAGAATTTGTGCAGGGTCAGTGTTTGAAGTAGCATTAGAACTCTTTATAAACGACATCGTCCAAAGAAGTACTGCTACTAAACCTATTTCTACCCTACCCTACTTTTTTCTTTACTGTGGTCCGCTTTGAAGTTACAGGCGTATGAGACTTAAAACAACTTAATGTCTCAGGGTGGTGGTTGCAGTGCCGTTCATTGTGACGAAATGTATCGGTTGTAGGCAGACGTTACCGCTAAACAACAGGTGGGCCTCGTGCTTGTTCCGTAAGTGTACTTCACGGTAGAATGAAACAAGTTACAAACTATGATAATACTCTTTTTTACTTTCACTTAAAATACATCACATTTTTTTTGCTTCAAATGGTAAATGGCAAAAGCGGGCTTTAAAAAGCCGGAAATAATAGAATAATAAGAACAATAACTCATAAAATTATCTTCACTTTTACGGCGTCATACATTCTATCTTTTATACCCCAATCTGGTAACTGGGCACTAAATCACATTTTAGAAGCCATTAAAGCATTGCAGGTCTAAACGGGGCCGATTTGCCATCAATAAAGTTGAGCGAGCATTGGATTAGCATACAATCGATATTCTCTTCGAAACCGTACCGGCCCGGGAGTGGTACGAGGGAGGAGGCAAAACAGGGTAAATAAGTTGGATTGGGTAAACGGGGGGAGTTTGTAAGGTTGAGACGTGACTGTAGAACCTACCTACGTAATTTAATGCGTAAAAATCAAGGCAGTGTTTATGCCGCCAGCAGTGGACTGTGTGCAGTGAATTAATTCAATCTACTACAAAAAAAACGAGGAGTTCTCAATAAAACATTTTATTTGTGTTACTTCGTAACTTTTTTCTAAGTAAACAGATTTTGACGTTAGTGAGATTTTCTCTTTCTTCCCCATTTGAATTCGACCAAGATCTGAACAGTACATTTTAAAATAATGTATCATTAACATAAAGTATTATTTTGAAATACACCAGATTAGCAAAATACTTTATTTTATTCATAAAAAAATGTTTTCGTCTGCCAGTGTCATCTGCATTATAGAGGATAGAACCCGATAAGGAATAGAAATCGATGGTTAGTGATGAAAGCCTAGAATAATGAGATACAATACACACATTGATCACTAGCAGCGAACAGTCGAGGTCTATATCCTATATATCGATGTTTTACCAAACTAGATTTAGATAATATATATATAAATATCGTCAATTTTCTATTCTCGTCATAGGATAAACTGTCGAGAGTAAATACAAAAACGATGCCACGGATACATCAAACTGATGGAAAGAACGTTATAGTTGTTATTAACCGTCTGATTAGAACGGAGCGACCTCTACTCAACAAGGAAGTTATATCCGAATGTCAACCCTTCCAAATTAATTTTACGGCAAAGTTGTATGTGCTAAGCAGCCGTAGACACTACTTACAGTGCTCTTAGCATCTAGTGTGACCCCTGCTTGGCACCACCAGTTACACGTTACATAGGGGTACATACATTCCGCGCAAAATGATTATCCAGCATATCTCTGACCGGTCTCAGTTCGCTAATCACAAGTAATTACCAAATGAATTGTATTGCAATATAATGTTACATAAAAAACGTTCATTTTAGCCGCATTAATCATACCGCACTCGAGTCTTTCTTAGAAATCGTACGTGTAATTTAGTAGCTGAGCGCCATTTTGAATATACTTTTTATATGTCTAACTGTCAACGGTGGTACCCCGCGGTGCAACCGAAATCTTTACGAATCCACATAACCAGTGTAATCGATGCTTCAACAATCGATTTAATTAGAATTATCGATATTTTTAATGGTACAATCGAACACAAATGTAGTTTTTTGAATTGATCTCTATGAGATAGACGAAAGTCGCCGACAAAGTCAAGAGGATAGGCCAGTTGAAGTGGCAGTGGGCAGGGCACATAGCACGTTGAACATATAGCCGATGGGGCCGAAAGGTTCTGGAGTGGAGACCACGGACCGGCAAGCGCAGCGAAGGTCGTACCGACAACTGATAAAGGATGCAGGCGACTTTGTATTTTGCTACCTTGTATTTGGAAATCCATAGGGGGAGGCTTACTTTCAGAAGTGGACGTCCTAGAATAGTGGTGATAATGACCATAATCTGATCTGCTGAGGTAATAATAAAAAAAAATTACATATGGAGCCTTCCTATCCCTCTGATCCCAAAAACTTTTACACCAGTACTACATGCACCAGTATGTTCAAAACGGCTTCTCAGTTTCAATCTTGGAGTATTCCGACCACACGTAGACATCGATATGGTCTAATGACTGCCTTAAATATAACAGGAACTGACGAACATTATATTGTTCGATGGAAACCGACATTTTACATTACTTCGAAATGATACATCTCTCACTACTCATTACATTTTGTCCCAATTAAAATATAATTATATGTACTAACATGGCATTTTTCTAGTTTTTGTATTATACATACTGACTGATTGATTTATCCATCACAGCAGAGCCTGAGCTAATCGTTAAGTATTACATACTTTAATAACATGCAATAATAATAATGTTGTGAGCACGAAACTTCCTCTATGGCATTCATTCACTAAGAGATGATTTTGGGGAATGGTTCCCCTAATAGGGAGTGAATTAAGTTTATGTCTGTGCCATTTTCTTAAACCAAGCGAGTGAAACCGCTGGCGGGTCAGCTAGTTATAGAAAATAAAGCAAGCTGTCTGAACTTACGGCTATTGTTGTAACCATTTCTTTTCATCAAGCTACAGATAAATTATGATTCATAAACAAATGTTAACTTTGTGGAAATGGCATGTTTATATATTTCATAAATTGTTGTATATTTAGAGTTGGTACTGGACGAACCTTGTAAGTGCGTGCCAATTTGAATATCATTCGGTCTTCAATATTGACAGCGTCGTTGGTATAGTTGGTAGAGACGCTTCCGTCAGAGAGAAGGAACCTCAAATTGGGTCCTTGGCCAATGCAAATATGTTTGCGTTGAGTAGAAATGTTATTTATACTCAGATCTTGGATAACTGTGGTGAGTTAATGTGGTCAATGGCTCCAGCGACACAGGAAAACTTCGTACCGGGTGAGTGTAAAAAATGTATTGAAAATAATACATTTTTTTTCTATATTTCCTTGAGCGATGAAGCTTTTTATTTATTTTGCCCTCTAATACCCTATTTTATTGACTGATCGACTCATGATCAACTGTTTATTAGGATCGACTGTGCAGCGTCTATTGAAGATCTCAGTTGAGCCACAGCACCGCACCGATTCAAGAAGTGACCCAGCAAGATCAATTGCTACTGAAAATATTGCATGTTTCATCACGTTTACACAAATCTCTGTATGTATAGTATTGCAGCGTTCCGGAAACTTCGCGAAGTCTTCTAGTCAAAAATACGTCAGTGCCTCAAGACAAGAGTCTTCAAACATAATGTGTTACCAGTTACGAGTACCACTGGTACCACTTATAAGTTACATACACTTATGGCACTGAAATGTGGTCTCTTACTATGGGCCTCATAAGTAAGCTCAAAGTAGCACAACGAGCTATGGAGAGGGCTATGCTCGGGGTTTCTCTACGTGATCGAATCAGAAATGAGGAGATCCGTAGAAGAACGAACGTCACCGATATAAGCCCAGAAGATTAGCCAGTTAAAGTGGCAGTGGGCAGTGCACATAGCACGCAGAACAGATGGCCGACGGGGCCGGAAGGTTCTGGAGTCCACCGACCGGCAAGCGCAGCGTAGGTTGTTCACCGACACGGTTGACAGACGACCTGATAAAGGTCGCAAGATCACGTTGGATACAGGCCGCTTCCAACCGGTCCTTTTGGAATATTATGGGGGAGGCATATGTTCAGCAGTGGACGTCCTACGGCTGAGATGATGATGGTGATAGTATTGCACTAAGAGGCATATGTATGTAGCTTTACTTTATACTTTTATAATGTGCACAGAAACCAACAGCTCATACTAGAGTTTTCGTTAACCAAGGGTTTGCTTATAGAAAATTATTTTAGGGTTAAGTTCACCTTTATACACCAATTTTGTCATCTTAAGTATAACATGTTTACGTGGAATAATTAAAGTTAAAGATTACTTCGGGAACAAGCCCTGCAATGGCTATCGATGATGTGTTGAAATTTCCCGGATCTGTGTATGTTCCAGTTTCGAGTAGAAGTAGTGTAGTCGTGTAATTGTGGTGAATACCGGTGCACGAGTGTAGGGAACGTGTACGAAGGCATGAAACGTTGTTTTAGTGTTCTCCTTGTCCTTCACCTTAGAACGTGTTAGTAATGCATCCACCGCTTTACTAGAACGTGACTTAGACAGTGACCTAACGACAGACTTATTTGTATGACTGTGAGTTGATGATGTGAGTAAGACTTCTATAGTCTTACTTGACACCTACTTGAGGAATGGCAAATGTACAAACGTACATGTCCCCTTATAACGGAAATAAATAATTACAAGAGTGGTCTTGGAAATATAATAATATAAATAAATAGTTACAAATTACAATAAAACTAAAGCTCTTTTATGACAGCTTTCTTAGAACTTTAGCGACGGACTAATAATACTAAAACCTACATTGTAAGTAAAAACCAATGTAATACTTTTCCACCTGATCATACCAGCTCCTCAATACCCAATACCCCTCCATAAAGCAACCACACGCCCCCCACCGATTTTTATACCTCTCGTAACCTGAATAAAATTATAAGGAGCATCGATAATTCAATGCATGACATACGGGCGGGTGTACAGGTATGTATGTTGATATATTGAGGTGTATGATGTATGGATGTTTGTACAAGATTTACGCGGCCAATTATAAGGTGCAGTGTGGTGCGGTTGCTAGTTTGTATGGTAATTAGGACTGTTTATAGTAGATCGAGTTTCAGGCTGTAACTTTTGCATTTAAAGGAAAGGATTTTAATTGATGTTTACATTTAGAGCGCCCATAGAGTTTGTCGTTTTCAACTGTTTAGGTTACCATAGTACAGGCTCTGCCTAGTTTAAGACCTCAATATCTTGTGTGGATGTTTTAAAAAATACTTTCTCGAAATCAATCAACTGTTCTTTCAAGAAGTTATTTAACGCGTTACTGCAACCTTGTTCAGATTTAGCTGCTGTTCGGTCATTCCATCTATAAAGGTTTCAATAAGCGCCTATTATTTTCCTTACGTGCGCTCATATTCAAAGCTTCTACTACTGGGATAAAATAAATGAACTTCCTGGATTCAGTGATTACCATTAAACTGAATTCCATAAACTGATCGCTTTGCATTAAGCATTTGGCGCGCATTATGTCACTATAAACATCTTTAAAAATTTTGATAGAAAAAAATTATAGGATTTATATAAAAATAAAATAACAACAAAGTTAAAATACGTAAACAAAATTTACTATGTTTAAATACTTAGAACGAACTGTGCGCGGAATAATCGATGAAAACAAAATAAGAAAATACTTTTCAAACAAATGTCATATTATAAATTAAAAAAACCTTGTAAATTCTTATTATTCCTAAGACATACATTTTATCTTTAGTTGTTCAAACTCAATTTTGAAGTACAATAATTAAACGGAACTATACCATTTAATTCAATAAACCGATTACATAAAAATCGAGCTAAGTATCGGTTCACAGGAATCGAGAACAAGTCTCGGCGCATATATTAATACGACTAAACGCAATAAAATTGGCCGACAGCACTAAATATGTGTCGGTACGCACATTAATAAGTAATCGAATACACCCTCTCGATTTTAAATCGATTTATTTGATTCTGTTAGACGATAGTTTGCGCAAGAAGCTAGAACTTGGATAAGCGATAATAGCTTTGTATAAACATAATTATTTGCAGTGAAAATAATTTGTAAATCGATACTGTTGCCTCCGATGGCCACTATACTCGTTTTACATTTACCTACATTCAACGATTACAATTATTAACAGTTACCGTTATTACGTCAAACAATATACATCTATACAGAAATATAAAATTGAGCGGCCTTACTTATAAACGTTGCTTAAATTTAAATAACGTCACTTAGTACGGCGCAGAACAATTTCGTAGTGCGCAGTACTAAATCATCATCATCATCTCAGCCGTAGGACGTCCACTGCTGAACATAGGCCTCCCCCATGATTTTCCAAAAGGACCGGTTGGAAGCGGCCTGCATCCAACGTCGTTCTGCGACCTTCCTCAGGTCGTCTGTCCACCGTGTCGGTGGACGACCTACGCTGCGCTTGCCGGTCCGTGGTCTCCACTCCAGAACCTTTCGGCCCCATCGGCCATCTGTTCTGCGTGCTATGTGCCCTGCCCACTGCCACTTCAACTGGCTAATCTTCTGGGCTATGTCGGTGACTTTCGTTCTTCTACGGATCTCCTCATTTCTGATTCGATCACGTAGAGAAACCCCGAGCATAGCCCTCTCCATAGCTCGTTGTGCGACATTGAGCTTGTCTATGAGGCCCATAGTAAGAGACCACGTTTCAGTGCCATAAGTCATCACTGGTAACACACATTGGTCGAAGACTCTTGTCTTGAGGCACTGAGGTATTTTTGACGAGAAGACTTCGCGAAGTTTCCGGAACGCTGCCCAGCCGAGTTGGATTCGACGATTGACCTCTTTCTCGAAGTTGGACCTGCCTAGTTTGACTGTCTGTCCCAGGTAGATGTACTCGTCAACAACTTCAAGAACTGAGTTCCCAACTGATATTGGGGTAGGTACAACATGGGCATTAGACATAATTTTCGTCTTGTCCATGTTCATCTTAAGACCTACCCGTTGGGAAACTCGATGGAGGCCTTCGAGCATTGTACTGAGGTCTTCCATGGATTCTGCCATGACTACAATATCGTCGGCAAATCGAAGGTGAGTGATGTATTCGCCGTTAATATTAATGCCAAGTCCTTGCCATTCCAGAAGCTTGAAGGCGTCTTCCAATGTAGCGGTGAACAGTTTCGGAGATATAACGTCTCCCTGTCTCACGCCTCTTTGCAATGGAATTGCCTTCGAACTCTGCTCCTGTACTCGGACTGACATGTAGGCGTTTTTGTACAAACACTTCAGCACTTCAATATACCGATAGTCAATACGGCACCGCTGGAGAGACTCAAGCACTGCCCACGTCTCGATCGAATCAAAGGCTTTCTCATAGTCCACAAACGCTAGACAAAGAGGCAAGTTATACTCTTCGGTCTTATGTATAACTTGCCGTAGCGTGTGGATGTGGTCTATGGTACTATAGCCTTTTCGGAAACCGGCTTGTTCCGGAGGCTGGAATTCATCAAACCTGCGACTGAGACGGTTTGTTATGACCTTCGAAAACAGCTTATAAATATGGCTCAAAAGCGAGATGGGTCTGTAATTTTTAAGTAAAGTGTTGTCACCTTTCTTGAAGAACAGCACCACCACGCTTTTGTTCCATGCTTCTGGCGTTGAACCTTCAAGTAAGACGGTATTAAAGAGCTTCTGAAGGACTTTAAGTACCGGTGTTCCACCCACTTTCAGAAGCTCAGATGTGATACTGTCGTCACCAGGCGCCTTGTTGTTCTTAAGCTGTTTCAAGTCCATTTTTATCTCGTACAGGCTGATGTCCGGGATATCTTCGGTATAATGTCGGGTCAGCTTGGCTCTTGGGTCTTTGACCGAGCTGCTAACAGGCTTAGCGACCGAGGTGTGTATAACTGTCCGTAGAAACTCTCTACCTCTCCTAATACTTCTGCTTTGGTCGACGCTACACTGCCGTCTTCTCTCTTCAGCTTCATCAACTGGCTTTGCCCAATAGACATGTCTCTTGCAAACACTTTGGAGCCTTTTTTCCGCTCTATCGTCTCTTTAATACGGTTTGTATTAAAGATCCGGATGTCGTGTCGCAAGGACTTCCATATTCGTCTATTGAGCAGCCTATATGCTTCAGCATCATTCGAAGACTGCAGTTTCAATGATCGTCGTTCAGCCATGAGGTTGAGGGTATCGTTGGAGAGTTTCTGTGGCCTATCTGTACGGTGGGGTTTAAAGTACTTGGAACCCACTGTATGGACAGTTTCTACTAACCTGTTATTGATCTCGTCCACTGAAGCGATGTTCTCAAGGCAATCGAAGCGATTGGATAGCTCAAGTTGAAAGCTCTCAGGGTCTTGAATACGGGCACGAGTGGGTCGGAGCGTAGACTTCATCAGACGAGACCTCTCCAGTTTGACATTAATATTCACCGTGCCTCTTACCATTCGGTGATCACTACCGGTTTTAACCCTGTTGATCACGGAGACATCAGTGAATATTTGCCTTTTGGTGGTCATAATGAAGTCAATCTCATTTCTCGTGGAACCATCGGGACTAAGCCAGGTCCATTTCCTGTGAGGTGGCTTCTGAAAGAAAGAGTTCATCATAAAGAGTCCCTCTTTCTCCAGGAAGTCGGCCAACCTCTGTCCCCTACGGTTCCGTGGTCCATAGCCAAATTGCCCCACTTTCGACTCATCCTCGCTTCTCTTACCCAACTTCGCGTTAAAGTCCCCCATAACAACTAGAAAGTGCGTTTCAGAGGTATGTATGGCCCGACTAATGTCCTCATACATATCTTCCACCTCATCATCCGGGTGCGACTTTGTCGGTGCGTATACCTGAATGACCTTCAGCGAATATCGTTTGGATACTCTGAGTATTAGGTATACGACCCTATTGGAAACGCTATCGATCTTAACTATGTTGTTAGTAAGGGACTTGTGGACGAGAAACCCGACACCACCTTGGGACTGTTGGTCGCCCTCCCGGTGGTAGAGTAGGTTACCTGATTTTAGGGTTATCGTGTCCTCACCCGCTCTACGGACTTCAGATAACCCCACAATGTCCCAGTGTAGCTTATTAATTTCTTCTTCCAGCTCATATATCTTCTCGTCTGTCCTCATCGTGCGTATGTTGTGTGTTACCAGGGCCAGTCGTCGTCGTTGGGGGTGGTAGCCGGGCGTTTGCCGGGGATTCTTAGCACCCCCTGCCCCACCGTTACCGTGGCCGCTACCGTAGCCAGGAATAGTGGGGCTGCCGGGGACTGGAGGCCTGGTTCTTTTTGTCCAATTCATAAAGGGTTTTTGCCAATACTCGCCACGCTTGGTAGGCGGGTTGGCGAGCGCAGTTTGTGTGTGTTTGACTGGGAAGGTGCTGCTGCCCACCTTCTGATTTGTTATCCCTTAGCCGCTTTCTGCGGCACCCACAGGTAGAGTTGGGGGTACAGTACTAAATAACGACATTTAAAGTTTAGCACCGTTTATAAGTAAGGCCGTTAGTGTTTAACATTAATATAATAGCCTTTCACTAAATGAAATGATGAATAGATTTTTATTTATTTATTTATTTATTTATGAACAAAATCCACAGCTCTTGTATACAAGTAATATTTCTTAAATTTTAAACTTAAAGCCAATAACGGATTTACATTATACGATTAGAATGTATTAATCGACGACAGTCAATAAGGCAGGATGTTAGTAGTTAATATTAACCTAGAATAATTTCAACATAATAATAAGTGTAGTGTAGCAAGTGCTTAAAAATAAATAATTAACTTACATATTATGTATTATATATTGAATGTGTATGAAGATGATGAGTGAGGGAGCTTCGTATAATAACACCAAAGTCATAAGAAAGTGTGTTTGTGTATGGGTGCGTGTGTGTGTGTGTGTGTGTGTGTGTGTGTGTGTGTATGTGTGTGTGTGCGCGTGTGTATTTGTGTGCGAATGTGTGTATGTGAAAATGAGGGTGTGAAGTTTCTATGCGAGCTTGAATATAATTTGTATTTCTGTATATGTATGGGTAGTTGTATGTGTCCGTGGTTAGAAAAGGCAAGATTAGTTATTTTGTGCATTAATTATTTTAATAATTTCATGCTTAAAGATACACCTGGTGCTATGGAAAATATCAACGGAATTAAACATTTTGTTATAATTTCTATGCATTCTGCTAACAAGCGAGTTTTGAGTGTAATTCGTTTTCGAGTGTGTAACCGCAAACAACTTGGTGTGTCTTGTTCTAGTTTTAGGACAACAGAAGCACAAAGTTTTTGATGTTAATTCTGGACTATCAGTGTATCCATTGCACAAGCCATGCAAAAATAACATATCACATAAAGCACGATTTTTTAATGTTGTAAGATGATGATGACTACAAGATTCTTCATAGTCTCTGAAGCTACAAAACGAGCGGTAGTTTAAATGTTTTACAAACCTATGTTGGATATTTTCAACACTCTGGATATACGTTATATACTGTGGGTTCCATATAGTACTGCAGTATTCTAAAATACTTCTAACATATGCATAATAAAGAATTTTTAAGCAACCCACGTCCGAGAAGGGGCGACTTACTCTTAATATAAATCCTAAGCTTTTGTAGGCCCTACTCACAACCGCAGCGGTGTGATCAGAAAATAATAATTTAGCGTCCATTATTACTCCTAAATCTCTGGTTGACATCGTTTTCTTAATTTTAATGCCATCAATTTCATAGGTAAATATGATTGGGCTTCTTTTTCGAGTAAAGGAGATGAAGTGACATTTACTTATATTTACTCCTATGCGATTTTTTGTGTAGTAAACACTAAGTCTGTTAAGGTCTTCTTGTAATTTAAAACAATCATCTATGTTTTTAATTTTCAAGTAAATTTTAGTGTCATCGGCATACATGAGAAATCTTGCATGGTGAAAACACTCAGCCACGTCATATAAGTAGGATGCGTACAAGAGAGGTCCTAAAATAGAACCTTGCGGTACACCAGATGGAATTTCAACAAAGTCGGAGCAATATCCACCTACAACAACTGCCTGAGACCGGTTGCGCAGGTAAGATTCCGTCCAACGCAATAAATTCCCACGTATACCGAGCTCAAAAAGCTTCTGCAAAAGGATGACGTGGTCCACACGATCAAATGCTTTTTCAAAGTCCGTATAGACCACGTCTACCTGCGATCCTCTTTCCATACCAATAGCAACATCTTCAACGAATACTCCTAAGTTAGTTGCCGTTGATCGGCCCCTCAAAAACCCGTGCTGTTCAATAGGTAGCGACATTGATATAACGGGATACATATGGGAGTGAACAACTCTTTCAAACATTTTACTCATTACGTTAAGGATTGATATTGGACGATAGTTCTCAACAGACGTCTTTAAACCTTTCTTATAAACTGGAACAATGTGGGCTTTTTTCCACTCATTCGGAAAAAATCCCTCTCGAAGACATCTATTAAAAAGCAATGTTATAGGGGTAGTTAGAGATTTAGCGCATTTCAAGAAAAACACAGGTGGTATTTTGTCACTTCCTGCACCCTTAGTGACGTCTAAGCTTTTCATCATTTTAAGAATAATATCTTCACTAACACAAATTGAGTGAATAGTGTTAAGTTGACAGCTATCGTCCAACATATTCATAGAATATTGGGAAGCAGGCTTGCGAAAATTTTCTTGAAAATGCCGGTTGAATGCCGAACAAATATCTATTTGTTTTGTGATAGTGTTGTCATCATATGTCATTTGCTGCGGATAAGAACATCTATTAGTTCTCTTATGTTTAACATAGGACCAGAAATATGCAGGTTGTGATTTCATCCTATCCTGGGCAAACTTTAGGTAAGTCTGATAGCACTAAGTTTGTAATATTTTTTGCTTCTTCCTAAGTTCACTAAAGTCGGCATAGTCTACTGGGTTTTTGTGTCTTTTCCAGTCATTATGCTTAATTGACTTTTCTTTTATTAATTGGATCAGAGGCCTACTGTACCACACCGGGTAATTAAAGCCACCAGAACTACGGGAATGTGGCACAAAAGTTTGTATAATATTATTTAAAATCAAGTATAGGTGACCTACTACTGTATCAATGTTGGTCTCATCTCCTATAAATGACCAATCCTGCTTACTAAGAGTCTCATTAATAGCAGCGTAATCGGCACGCTTATATTGGTATATGATACGAGCCATAGGTTTTAGTGGAGGTATCAGAAAATCTGAAGCTATGACGCCTAATGATGGGTGATACAAGTCCTCCTTAACCAACGATGACATAGATCTATCTATGGTTAGCGGGAAATCTGAGAAGATAAGATCCAGTACATTGCCGTGACTATTAGGTATCATGTTATATTGAGATAAACCTAAGAAAGAAACCTGTGCCATTAGATTAGACGCAGCGTCCTGCATTTCAACCGAGCGTTTCTTAAGTACCACTGGTTCACCTGAATTCCAGCAGAGACAGGGTAAGTTGAAGTCACCAGCTATAATGAAGTGATCTTCAGGAGCCACATTGTTTATCATTAACATAATGTCACAAAATAATTTAATCCGAGCTGGTATTAACGAGTCTGGAGGAATGTAAACTACGGCAACATGTAAATCATGCGATGAACCAAGACAAGGCGCAAGAATGGTAACCCAAACACACTCAAGGTCATCTCGCTGCCATTCAGGTCTTGCCCGAGCTTGTAGTAAAGTATTACATAAAAGCATTACGCCTCCTCCAAGAGACCCTCGATCTCTGCGAAATACATTGTATTTATCATTACAAAGCTCAGCGTCAAATATGCCGCCACGTCTCCGTAATCATTAAGATGTCATAGTCGAGTAATAATAAATTATTATAAAACTCATTGGTTTTTGTTCTGAGACCTCTGACATTCTGATAGAATAGTTTTAGTTTTTTATCATCCATTTTTATTTATAAAAAAGTATTGAGACAGTATTGCGTCACTGAACAGTTGTAACAAGTGATATGTCAGGTGTACAGTACCCTTGCAGTAAACAGTGATGGTAAAATTAGCATTTTCTACGTTATAAAGTATGAATGCTGTAATCTTCACGTTTTTGTAAATATTTGTATATATTGTGTGTGTGTAAGTTATGCTTTGTGTACCATTTTTAAAAAGTATGTATGATATGCGAATATGTACCTGGAGTTTAATAATTATTTTCCTAGACATGTATTGTGTGTGTAATTGGTCATTGTGATGTATAATATTTTTAAATAATATATATTGTGTGTATTTTACCGGTATATATCCATAATACAATGTGATTGCAGTAGTAAATATGTTATGATAATGTAAACTATTTAGATGGTAATAATAAAATAATAAACTATCTATAGATAGTATTCTGTTGCGGATAAATCATGGTTATTGATTTACTAAGACAACTTATTATTATTATTATACAATCTTGGCTAGGTCTGCCGATGAGTTGATCAGAACAGGAGGTGAAGTTTCGTTTCTTCGAACAAAAATACGGCAGTTTTTTGTCCATATGTACATATATCCAGCCTCTTTAGCCCTTAGCTTACATGCACCCAGCAGCATCTTATTATCTTTAGTTAAGTGCTCATTAACAAAGATTTTATTTGTGTCACCTCCAATTCCTATATGCTTTGTAGTCATATCGCGATGTTTACGAGCAGCTGCAATCATTTGATCCTTGAAAATACGCTGTCTCAGCCGGACGACAATAGGACGTGCACGAGAGGCACTCACCGTACGCCGCGGCTGGACTCGATGGGCAAACTCGATGTCAGTAGGTTGAATAGTCACTCCAATGTGTTCGGTAACTTTCAGGACAAGGTCAGTAGTTGTCTCATCTTTTTGCTCAGGAATGCCTGTTATTTCCACATTTTGGATTCTCGCCCATTGCTGCTGCTTTAGGTTTTCTTCCTCCAATAATTGCAACCTTGTGATATTCGCTGACATACTTTGTTTCAGTGACTTATTCTCCTCCTTGAGCCACTTTATTTCTGCAGCTGCATTGCCAAATAACTGCTTAAAATCAGATAGTTCCTTATGTAGATCATCATATTGCTTACAAACATAAGATAAGGAAGCGTGAAACTCAGTACACTGACTATTAATTACCTTCAGCTGACCAGATAACTCTCTAACAGAAGAATCGACCACAGATTTTAAATCTTGTTTCATATCATCCCTCCACATTTCCCTGACTCTTTCCTCTGTGATAAATGAGCCCGAAGCAGGCGACTTTTTACGTCTTGTTACATTGCCGATACTTGGTTTTTCATGAACCACCCCTGACGGAGAAACAGGGCGCTGGAGATGAGTCGAACGCACGGGTGTGTCACTATTATCTCCTTTTGGACGCTTGCATATGCACTCTGGGCACAACCACTTACGCATCTTCTCCTCGTTGAACGATCTAAATCGCTTCGGCGAAAGGCTAGCGCACTGCAGGTCATAGTTTTGTTTACATTCCTTGCAACTCATAAAATCTTTATGGTCGAGTGATCCACTGCAGCCGACACAAGTATTACCGCCATCAGCCATGGTGTCTAGAAGCGGTATTAGTTATTACGAATCCGTGCAATCAGTAAAATAACGTTAACTTTGTAACTGTATATTGTTAGTAAACACAGCCAGCGTTGCACAATGATTACGTCACCGCGGGCGCTTGCGAGTTGTCCTAGGTCAGGGACCAGTGCAGGTAGCAACAAATTATAAAATGTTTTTGCTCGTAACTCACTTATTTCTTGATGCTTATGGGTCCAACAACTACCAAAAGCTAGCTCATTTACACAGTTATGCAAACATATATAACACTTCTAATAAATGTCACTTTAAACACAACTTTAATAATTAAATAGACGATCAAAACAAGCAACACGTCTACCCTCCGACTGTCGTACGAAGTAGCGTTGAAAGTACATACAGTACTCAAACAAAAAATCAAAATTAAAAAAAAACCTTCTGTCTGTTTGTTCCGGCTAATCTCTGAAACGGTTGGACCGATTTGAACGAGACTTTCACTGGCAGATAGCTGATGGAAGTAACCTATAAGGAGTAACTTAGGATACTTTTATTTTAGAAAACAGCGACTCTGGTCGCTCGGCAATCATCTCTAGGAATATGTTGGTGCTGCCTCGGACTAGGTGTAATAATGAGCCTGACTTTTTGCGCATACTGGCATAAAAGTCATCTATCCTGTCATAGGGCACGCAAAACATGCCTGCCGTTCGATTCTCTAAGAGAAAACATCGGTGCATCTTTGACAACATCCGTGAAATAAATGGCGAGATGACAAGAAACGTTGGATAAACAACCTTATGTACAAGGGCGATATCTCGTATGGTAACTGACATCGGTGAGCTCGTCAACGAGAGCATCGACGAATCATTAGAGAATCACACGGCTGAGGTTTATGGATTTAATGGCGTTTGGGCATTGAATGTGAAATAAAGAATCCTATTTGGGTTCAAATCTGCCACGCGAGTCTAATCTTAAAGTTTAAAAATCATCCAAAGTCATCAACTGCTTAACCTAATGGAACGCACTTACGGACGACTAGGCTAGATCCGTATGTAACCTCAAGTCGCAAGCAAATAAAACACTCTTTAGGTAATAAGTTAGACTATACAACGCTGTGATACAACGGCATCAGCCATTAATGTTACAATATCGTATACATATTTCAATCCAATAAAAGACTTACAATTAAATGAATTAGCTTTTTTCGTAGCTAGTACACGGCAGAAACAATCTAGACAACCAGTAGAGTTTGCTTAGAATATTATATTTAAAACGCCACAGGGACGCTAAGGTGTGAGCTGCGAGCTATAAAAAACTTTTATATATTATTGTATGCTGCTTCAAATAAAATTAAAACGTGTAGACTTTTCTTTAAAGAATATTTTGCTCCGCAAGTAGGTACCGGTCATATTTGCTGAAAATGTTCTGCTAAATGGGTAGTGATATATAAGCTATATAGCTGCAATAGCGATTGAGTTTTCATAGAGTAGTCTGTTCAAACAGTAGTAGTGACGCGAGTAGTTCTAACGAATAACACACAGTAAAGGCTATGGTTAGCGCTTTTATTAACATAATGTTTTGTAAAGACTGTTTCAAACTATTTGTAATGAAACCAAAACTTACCTTGGAAGTAGCTCTTGGTGCGAAGGTAGCTGACCGACAGCCGCAGTATGGACAGCCGGTCCAGTTTACTGAGGATGTTCTGCTCAAAGGGTAGCAGAGACGCGAGGGTGTCGAGCTCAGCGTTGAGTCGCTCTCTGTGACGCTTGCTCGGGTTGCTTTTCGTGACGCCGTCTTTTGAGGGTGGTTTGATGCTGGAAAGAAGAGAATAACTAATGTAAACACAGGCGTTTGGTTACTTAATGTCAAAATAAGAAATATTATAAGATTATTACATTTCCATCTCGTATATTATGGAAAACAGTTGATATATAGATAGATCAAAAGATACAGAAACATGACGAAGGTTGGATTCCGTTTAGTTTCTTAGGTATGACACGCATGACCGTTTGTAAATACGTATACTCCCTAGATACTTAACCCTACTTCTAGAATAGTTGGGTAAACATCGAACATATTATTTGAAATCATTTTAAAATGTTCAAACTTTATGTTAATGAAAGAACAATGGCGGACTTTTGTCCAATGCTGCACAAAATGAAAATCGCTGCGTTCAATTCCTTGCGTTCATTCGTTTCATTTGCACCAAGTTTTTTTAATTCTATCCCTACATACTTTTTTCTGGACTTCATTTGGATGAAAATTCACACAACTACTACTTTCGCCCTTTAGGAAAACGGAAGGCGATCTAATATTACTTTTGAATTCTAAACATTTATGAAACAAAGTTAATTGACTGTTGTTTTAGAAACTATATTTATTTGTAATAAAAATCAATTTTATACGAGAAAAGAAAAATGTGTGAAAAATTACATAAAATCTTATTTTTGGACACCTTACCATCTCTTAACATTATTTACTTATCCAAGAATTCATTTCAATGCCACGTCACATTAAAGGCTAGCACACACAGTAGCATTTCGGTGACCTAACGAGTCTCCACTTCCCAAGTCACGCAAGCCAACTTGTTAGCATAACTTATACGGACGGATAAGGGGCAAGCTTACTGCATTATTGTGCTTAGTTTTTTCAACTTGAAACTTGCTTAGTTTTTTTTCGACGCCTGAATAATAAAGTAGTTTCGTTGATAAGGTGGGGTGGTCGATAAGGCGCTAAGAGGGGAAGTATTTTTGTGGTGGGTGATTTTTAATATTATGTGACTTATGCTTTATACTTGAGTGCGGCACCTTGGATAATTTAATATGACGTAACTTTTTTATAATTAGTATAGCGTTTGTATATCCCACTTCATGTATTCAATACATTTACCCAAATAACCAATATTGGTACCCAATATAACATTATTGGTTCTTGTTAATTCCTGTAATGTGAATAATAACCACTGATTTAAATTAGTCAACAAAAATGTACAGAGTCTCCTGAGCTGTGAAAAACTTTATAATCAGTTTTATTGAGTTCTTTACCTATTGTAAACTGCGTAGAGATGTCGGTCTCCTAGTTAAAAAATGTTTCGTGGTTTACTGTACTTTTTAAACAATGTGTTTAAAAAGCTGTTCCACTGCAACCTGCAGGCTACACGAGTGAAGCCGCGACCGGTCAGCTAGTTTTGTAAAAATAATATAATATGCTGTACATCTGTATTATGGTGGTCGCAAACTTGCTGTAACTGTGGCACTAATAAAATACAAATATTGAACGGACATTTGCTATTGTTTTTATTATGATTTATTACATTTTAGTACCTAGTCTAGTTTATAATAGAAATATATTTTATTGATGTAAAATACATTGTATTCTGATATTATTTCATATTTAGTACTTTATTTTAATGTTATTTTGACGGTTTAACTTACGCGGTAGGAAAGGTAAGGTAAGAAACGCGCCGGGTACGCAAGTACTCCATGAAGAAGTGGCCCGAACGGTCACGAAACCGGTCGAGATATTCGACTATACCTACCGCGTAAGTTAAACCGTTACAATATCATTAAAATATGTATTACTTACGAAAGTTTCAATCAAGTTAAATTTAGAAATACCACACAATACATTTGGTTTGCAAAAAATTTAAAGACAGGTTCAATTGTAGTGATTGTAGACTTTTTTTCCATTTAAACTTGATACTAGCGGGTCAATTCGCACAGAAACATCAAAATGACAGTATTTTAACTAACCTCGACATTTCGGCCAAGTTTCATTGGCCGCGGTTACGGGGAGACTCAACTCTTAATTCTAGTAACTTATGTTTTCGTATAGGACAGTGTTACTACCTAGTAGGTAATATTACTAGTTTAAGAACCGACGTTCTCGACGTGCGCATGGTCGTTTGTCGTCAGAAGGCATGTACGCGCCTAGCATTAGCATATATGTACCTTATATTAAAAATATTCAAATTATTAACGGGATAATTACCATGTATATTTTTTTAGTTTCCGTTATTTCGGCACTGTTGCAAGCGCCATGATCCCGGATGAACTGAAGAATTGCACCTACCCCGTTCCGTACTCGTTTGTTATGCGAGGCACCACTACTATTGTTCATCAATATTATAATATGATAGAAAATTCATAGAAAATATACATGGTAACTATCCCGTTGATAATTTAAATATTTCTAATGTTCGTGACCATGATAGTTAAAAAACTTATACTAATAATAAACAGAATCTATGATTCTATACCTGACACGACAGCATGTGACTTGCCACCTACTGCAGGATTGAACGATATTTAATGTGTAAGTACCTACTAAGGCAGATTTTTTTAGTATTTGCGTTTCAACTGTTCCTCTGTCCAAAACGCACTGTTATTACTCACCGCCACCCGTCGGGTTTGTTGATTTATTCAAAGGCAATATCAAACGGCGCATACTCGGTCCTTTGATATTACTTTCATACAATTTGTACTCGTACATACATTTTTTACAAAGTAAAATATACTTTGACGCTTTATATATATGGTGGATTACAGCTTGGAGTACAAGTTCAACGAGTATCGAATAAATCAATGACCGATTATTTCTATAAATTGTAACTCGATTAAGTTATAATCGATCGTCGATTGTGATGGGTTGTATTTTATCGATATTAGCTATAATTTAAGTGCGTGTGTGCAGTGTGCATTCAACTTAACGGAATGCGCAGTTTTTTTATAGCGAGCAACATTTTGTGTACGTGTGTGTGTGTGTGTGCCTACTTGCAATTTATTTCCAGTTATTTATGACTTGCTGAATTTGCTCAAAATTAACTTTTATATCATTCCTGTTGGATATTATTGGATATTGTTTTGTTCGGTTTAGATTTAATTAGCAGAGTTATTGTATATTAAATTATATTATATATTAATACATAGAAGACATGATATACATAACTAGGTGGGGACTAAAATACAAGCGTCACTAACAAATCGGTATAATGGTGGCGTGCAAGATCAACAGATCTTCAATTACATTTTAGGCACACATAAACAGAATAACAATATTTAATAAGATTGTGTATATTATCATTTAAGAACCCACTGCATAGGCAAGTATAATAACGTGTCCATTATTGAGGGACCAAATGCGAAGCATGAGTGAATCGCCGCTGCAATAGCTTGGGCAACAAATGCTTCCGTGTGTACGAGTATGTCCGGCTGTTCTCCTCTGCAGGTCGCATTTCTCAACCGATTCTCCAGAAATTGTATGAGCAGTTTCGATAATTATATAGGTTTTATTTCCCTATTCAGTTATTGGAAATTTAAGTATTAAAGTATGTACATTTATCCATTTTAAGCTATGCAAAGACATACTCACGAGGTCTACAGCTCATAGAGCCAACAGTTATTAGGGTTCCGTACCTAAAGGGTAAAACGGGACTCGAAGACTCCGCTCTCTTCCTGTAACCAGCCGTGCGATTCTCTAAGAGCAAACATCATTGCATCTATGACAACATCCGTGAAACAAATGACGAGGTGACAAAAAACGTTGAAAAAACAACCTTGTGTTCAAGGGTGATATCTCATAAAGTATTTGACATCGGTGAGCTCGTCGACGAATCATTAGAGAATCGCACGGCAGGCTGTATCTCATAAACGTGATAGTTAGACAGTTTACATTTTCACTATTGATGTATTACTTTTGCCGCTATAACAACAAATACTAAAAACCGTCCAAGTGCGTGTCGGACTCGCACACTAAGGGTTCCGTATCATTATTTATAAAAATGGCAAAAAATCATGTCTGTTATAATTAAGAGTTAATACGCTCGGGCAAGAAACTCGATGATGAACAAGAATGGACAACTTCAAACAGAATTTCACGTTCAAAAACACTAATGAAGACACGAGTCGTTAACAATTCAATTATAACACTTGTAAACCAATTACACACGACCAACGCTGTCTTGTAAGCGTTAAATTCGAGAGTTACTGTAAAATAAATTATATAAATTGAAATAAATACATTTCTGCACTTTTACTAATCACCTTACCAGTAAGTTGCGAGTGGTAAGTAACTATTTAAAAGTGTTTTCAATGAATATTACAAACATGGAGTAGACGAAATTATAATGATGTACTACGCTTTCGCGATTCTTATTCCCACATTGTTAAATGGTCAAACGGCCGCAACGTCTGGATTACATTAATATAAAACATACACCGTTCCGTTTTCATTTGTTTCATTTCAATTTCAATGTTGTTTTCTGCTAATTCGTAGTCGGTTAGATAATAATATGATAATTATATTATAACAAGTACAATTTGAAAAATTTAATACCGACTTCCATTCTATTCAGTTATTGGAGTGTATCTCAAAAACTACTCGACCGAATTTGATGAAATGAAAATATTAATAAATGGGACCACACGAGAAGCACCAGCTTTCAAACAAATAAATTTTGAGAATCGGTTCCTACTCAAAAATTATGAGGTAACAAAATATAAAAAAAATACATTCGAATTGAGTACCTCGATTACCCTGTGTGTGGTTCGATAGCTAATTATGAATAATATGTAATCATAAAATGGCATTGGTAATGTTGGAAACTCACCAAAATTCCACAGCCTCACTCAGAGCGCGTCCCGGGACAAGAACACAGTTTCATGGGCCACTTGCACTATGTATAGTTTATTTTCACTTGTTATAAGGAATCCAAATATGTGATTTTGTTTAATTTCATGGACTTTTAGAGGAGCGCGCGCGCAGTATCTCGCACGATGTTAGACAGTGGCGCCGTGGCGTCTTGCAGATATGACGGCGGCGCACGGAACTTTTCTCAGCCATAGGTCCGTCAAGGCGATTGCTCGTTTGGCGGGAAACGGGTCGTTTTTCAAAACCAAGCCATTTAAATAAATAAACCCAACATTTCCCCCCACCGAAATCCGCAAGGATTTCCCAGTTACGATACCAGGACAAATTAAACTTGAATTAGTTGAACCTCGAATGCCTACCAATAATGAGTGTGCACATATATTTAAAGGTGGTTGCAAATTTGTAGATTTCATAGTTAGTGGACTGTATATTTATTAACATAAAAGTACTTAAGTATATTTAATGTGATACCATACATAAACAAGATTTTACGTATGCTATCAAGAAGGTAGAACAACATATAAAGAACTATTCGGAGTCCTGACCCACCGGGAGAGGACTTACTTTTGAAACCGGACGAGTAAACTCGTGATTGTTCGCGTTTCGTACACTGATCACACGCACGACTCCGTCCGGACCATGATGTAACTTGGAAACACGAGCAAGCGCCCATTTGAGCGGCGGCGCATCAGAATTAATGAGTACGAGATCACCGATATTGAGATTGCGACAGTTGGTAAACCATTTTTGCCGTTGTTGCAAAGTTCCGCCTCCAAAGTTTCCAAAATTGTTGACATATCTGTTGGACGGACTGCCAACGATTCAGCCTCGAACTGGATATTTCCGTTATGTCGTACTCTGGCACTGATAAAAGTTCCCTACCTATCAGGAAATGGGAGGGTGTCAGAACCTCAAACTCATTTGGATCGGACGACAAAGCGCAAAGGGGTCTTGAGTTAAGTACGGCTTCAACGCGGGAAAGGATTGTATTGAGTTCCTCAAAAGTTAAAGCCCTAGAGCCTACGCAGCGCTTCAAGTGTGATTTTACAGATTTTATGGTACTTTCGTACAGTCCACCGAAATTACTTCCTGTCGGTGGATTGTGTCTCCATGTGACTCCACGAAATACAAAGCCTTTGGACAGCTTATCCGAATTTGTATTTAGAAATTCCGATACTTCTTTCAACTGCTTGCCTGCAGAAACAAAATTGGTACCGTTATCGGATACAATGGAATGGCACAGGCCTCTTCTTGCCGTGAAACGATCTAAACATGCGAGAAAGCACTCTGTACTCAGAGAAGATAAGACCTCTAAGTGAACCGCTCGAGTGGCACAACATACGAAGACGCACAAATACGATTTGGACACATGAGCATTTCTACGAGTTGACTCTTTTGTTGGAAAAGGTCCACCAATGTCAACACCCACAGTATGGAATACGTGAATATCTTGTGAGCGAAACTTAGGCAGCTCACCCATTATAGGTTGTCGATTTGTAGGAGACGCTCTAAAGCATGCTATACATTTTGTGGTACGTGATCGAATAGCACTGCGTGCTGATATAATCCAGTATTTTTGATTAATCAAACTTTGAAGTGTCCGTGGACCCACATGCAAATGAAGTTTATGAAAGTGGTCAATTAAGATGCTCGTGAAGTTTGATGTCTTTGGCAGAAGCAGCGGATGCTTCTTGTCGTAGGTTAAGTCCGATTGAGAAAGTCCACCCCCCACCCTGAGAAAACAGTTGGGGTCTACAAAAGGGTTGAGCTTTCTCAAGGATTGACTGCAACTGCCGTCCTTTAATAATGTGTCAATGTCGCTTGAAAAATGATGCTTTTGCACTGATTTCACCAAACTATCATGCGCTTTTTTAAGCGCACCGAGCGAGATTGACTTTCGTTCTTGAGCCGCTGATCTGCAGTTATGAATGAATTGATAACATCGAGCTACAATGTTGAGCAATTTGTTGAAACTAGAATGTTTTTCGGTGAGAGTATAAAGCATATCAGCTGCCTCAGCCGCGATAGTAACAAGAACTGCCCTCGGAGTCGTACTCTTGAGTTCAGGAAGATTGCAGTCGCGAAATTCGTGCATGGTTTTGATCGGCCACTCTGACTGGTCTAGCTGGAGCCAGTCAGGTCCGTTGAACCATTCTTGTGTCGCTAGTAGTGCTGATGGTAATACGCCACGAGAGCACATATCAGCTGAGCCATTAGAGACACCACTAACATGATACCAGCATTCCCGAGGTACACTGTCATTAATTTTAGCTACCCTTGTGGACACAAACGTTTTAAGTGTGTAGCTAGGAGTATTAAGCCAGGCTAGCACGACCGAGGAATCCGTGAACAACAAAGTTTCATTGATTTCAAGCTGATTACACAAAATGGATTGGACATACTTGATAAGTTTAGCTAGCAAGTGTGCAGCCATGAGTTCTAGACGCGGAATGGTAACAGTCTTTAAGGGCGCAACTTTAGATTTAGCGATGATTAGACTGACTTTCGTCTCACCCTGTTCATTTTGAGTTCGGAGATAAACCAAACCAGCATAGCCAAGGGTAGAAGCGTCACAGAAACCAAGAATATGACAATATGTATGACGTACTACCTTGATATGCCGGTCATGTTTTATATTAGACAGTAATGGAAGTTCCTTGACGTATGCTTGCCACTGCGCTTCAAGTTCGGACGGCAACTTTTGGTCCCAGTCTAACTGAAGAGCCCAGAGTTTTTGCATAAAGCATTTCGCATAAAACACACACGGGGCTACGAAACCAAGTGGATCGAATTGACGACCTATTTGCGATAGAACCGTTCGCTTTGAAATTACTGGGTTGGATGGGCTAGTCGCGAAGGAGAATGCATCGGAAGCCGGCAGCCACTGAAGGCCTAGCACTTTGATAGATAAATTCTTTTCATCGTCGAATGCCACTGGCGTTTCACGATGAGCTACATCCAGATGCTCAACCACTTGTGGGCAGTTGCTAGACCACTTGCGGAGACCGAAGCCACCCGCTTTCAACAACTCCATGAGCTCTTTCTGAAGCTCAAGTGCCTTTTCTACGGTTTCCACAGACCAGATAAGATCATCCATGAAAAATGCCCCTTTTAAAATAGGAGCTGCTTTTGGATATTTGTAAGCTTCATCATCCGCTAAAGTGTGCAACACTTTTATTGCAAGATATGGACAGCTAGCTACGCCATACGTCAAGGTATTCAACTGGTAAACTTTAATTGGTTGATCCAGAGAATAACGCCATAGAATATGTTGATATGGCCGTTGATCTTGGTCAAGGTTAATCATTCGGAACATCTTACAGATGTCCGCTGAGAGACAAACTTCGTGAAGCCGAAAGTTGATTAATAGTTTATTGATATCAGCTTGAAGTTTGGGACCCGGAAGTGCCCATGAGTTGAGCGACTTATTATTAGACGTTTTTCCAGACGCATCAAACACCACGCGATGAGACGTTGTGGTACTTGTCGGTTTGACAATGCAAAAGTGCGGAATTATGTATTTTGAATCTACGTTCATAACATCACCAAGACAAGTCATATGGCCAAGGTCCTCATATTCGCGCATAAATCGATGATATTGAATTTTCAACTCGGGCTCCCGCTTTAACTTTGACTCTAAGTTGAGAAGTCGGCGAGTTGCCATTTGACGTGAGTCACCTAGTTCGACTGATGGTCGAAGTGGATACTTGACCACATACCTACCCGTATCATCACGACGATGCTCTTTCGCAAACAAATACTCAGCTAATTCATCGTCAGGACTACGTCGCTCTTCAGCTGGTATATTTTCTACCTCCCAGAACGAGTGCATAATTTGATCGAGGTTCATGGAAACTCCAGAAAAGAGTCCTTTAACCGACTGCTTAGCAACGTCATGATCAGAATGACCGAGTTCAGTTTGGCCTAGAATGACGTACCCGAATATCGAGCTCATGGCAACCGGTAAACCATGTTCGCGTGGCAGTATCTTTTGTCCATCGTAGATGTATGGAAACAGATCACCTGCTATTAACATGTCGACGGGAGCGGGTTTATGGTAGGCCGGGTCGGCCAACATCAGATGTTGATATTCAACCACAGTTTTATTAGAGAGGGTCATTGTGGGTAAATTACCTGCAATGTTGGAGACTATAACCGCATCAGTTGACAAGATAGGACCGTTGCAGTGTCGCGGCTTAACTTTGCAAGTAGTTAATCCGAACTCCCGCACCGGATTGCCACCTAGACCGATGGGTTCAAAGTTGCATTTACGTCGTGGTAGCCCTAGACGTTTTGCACAGTCTTGACTTATGTAGCTCGACATAGCGCCGCTATCAATTATAGCACGTACGGTTTGGTACTGACCCCAACAATCTGCGACGTGTATAACCGCAGTGCCAAGCAAAACTGTTGATTTAGCTGCGCACGTTAATGCAATGGCACTAGAACTCGAATTTGCAAAAGAATCTATGTGCAGTGTATGGTGATGCTTGTTTTTGCAGATCGTACACCGTACTTTGGATGGACAGTCGTCGATAGAATGTTCTCGTAAACAATTTTCACACAATTTCAATTGTTTTATTTTATCGAGACGCTGCGCCGGTGTCAAGTCGGTGTAGTCGAGGCATCGATAAATAGAATGCATCTTTTTACAATAAAGACACTCCATGGATTTATATGATTTTTCATGTTGGTCTTTATTAACAACAGCTGACGATAAGGTAGGCCGCTGTGAATTTGAATTATATGATTTTGAACCAGAAGGCTGGTTGACCTTTGACTGTCCTCGAGTGTATGTTACACTTTTATTAGTAGTGGAATTTGTACACTCTGACATCTCGAGAACACGCGCGTGTTTTTCTATAAACCTTATCAATACGTCGTAAGTAGGTAGCTCATCTTGGTCTAATCCACGTTCCAGCTCACGCCTAGTAGCGGGGTCAAGATTACGCAACGCGACATAGAACAACAGAAATCCCGATAGATCTTTGATTTGAAGGAGATGCAGTGCCTTAATGTTTTCTTGAAATGTCTGTAAGAATTCATTAAGTCCAGCGACCGACTCATTCACCAAAGGTTTAAAGTTGAATATCTTGTCGAGATAAGTAGTCGCTAATGCACGCTTATTCTCATACCTTTTAACTAAAGCGCTCCATACTAACTGATAGTTAACCGATGTAACTGGCAAAGACTTAACAATCGTTAGGGCCGGTCCACTAACGGCCGACAATAAGTAATAAAACTTCTCAATATCCGCTATCTGTGTGTTAATGTGAATTAGGCTACAAAACGTATCACGGAAGGTGGGCCAGTTTTCAATATTACTGTCGAAAGGATACAGTTCCAATTTAGGTAACCTAGGTTTTACACAACTGCCCTCCGTTTTCAGTTCGGTTACATTTTGTTGCACGTTTACCTTCAAACTATTTGCTACACCAATAATGAAATAATAAAGTTCGTCAAAACTTTGGATCTCTTTGTATGACGGAACGTACTCTGGATAATATTTGCGTTTTAATACAGTGATACTTTGCATACTTTGCTCAAACTTTGCCCGCCAACTCGACAATTCACTAAATCGGGCATTAAATTCACTTAGAAACTCTGGCTTATCGCAAATTTTCTTTGAAACCTCATACAAAGTTTGTAATCTCAAATAACACATTTCTTTCGTAGCTATATGTGGCTGTACCAACTTGTCATACTCATCATCGCAAGTTTTGACATCTTGTTTAGGCATTTTGCCCTACTAAACGTAGGTACGCGACAATTACAATGGCGGTCGGACGGATTCGATAGGTTTTACGTAAATATAATTTGAAATTGAAGACTGGAAATATTAAGTTTGGAAATGAAAAAGGCGTTGAATTAGGTAAAAGAGTCTATAAAAATGACTTTTGAATAAGTTTGAAGTTCGTAACTTGTATACTTACACAGATATAACTGAATTTGTGCACAAGTTATAAATCGCAGGCATACCCGCTATGAACAAATCTCAATAAATTTGCAAGAATTATACCAATAAATACGTTTAATTAAGAGTCATATTTAGTTGTATTTATTTCGTAACTGGTTAATCCTGGCTCGAATGACCAAAATGTGTGGTTCCATAGCTAATTATGAATAATATGTAATCATAAAATGGCATTGGTAATGTTGGAAACTCACCAAAATTCCACAGCCTCACTCAGAGCGCGTCCCGGGACAAGAACACAGTTTCATGGGCCACTTGCACTATGTATAGTTTATTTTCACTTGTTATAAGGAATCCAAATATGTGATTTTGTTTAATTTCATGGACTTTTAGAGGAGCGCGCGCGCAGTATCTCGCACGATGTTAGACAGTGGCGCCGTGGCGTCTTGCAGATATGACGGCGGCGCACGGAACTTTTCTCAGCCATAGGTCCGTCAAGGCGATTGCTCGTTTGGCGGGAAACGGGTCGTTTTTCAAAACCAAGCCATTTAAATAAATAAACCCAACACCCTGTTTTGCTGGTAAAGAATAATTTACAAGGTTTTAATACTTTGAAGAATAGGTGACATCAATAATTTACTATGTAATCTGAACAGCTGGAAAGCTATACATAGTAAAAGTGTTTTTGTGATGAGGTAAACATAATAATATAACAAATTACTATTAACTGTTGGACACAGATGTAAATTATTTTTAAAATTTAGTTTTTTAAGAAAGAAGTTTCTGATCGAGATATATTATAGAATTGTTGAGATAAAGATATAATAGAATGTACAAACGGATATGGAAATGAATATTATTGTAACCATTGAAAGAAGTAAAGATGAAATTTATTGCTATTTTTATTAGTCATTATAATTTGCACGGTGCACAAGCTGCTAGTATTGAAATAACATCGATCCACTATACGTAGTATAGAACGTGAAAGAGGAAGAAAAAAATGTTATACGTTAAGTTATATGTGTAATGCACGTGTACAGGTAACTACTTTAGTACCTACAGGTACTACAGTAGTTACCTGTACACGTGTGTGTGTGAAATATACTCGTAGTACACATTCAACTTTACCCATAAAACATTTTGCTACTATTTACCGCTCATAGCGATAAAATGATCATCGTAGCGATGACTTATCGTTACTCTGTAATCTCATGCTGACATGATAAAAGATAGCAAAATTTAATAGGTACGTAATTCTAATGCTCACTCGCCGCAACTTAACCGAATGAAAATCGTTAGAACCGTAACTATGTTTAATTCTGTGGCCGTGCGATTCTTTAATGATTCGTCGTTGCTTTTGTCGACGAGCTCACCGAGGTCAAATACTTTATGATATATCGCCCTTGTACACAAGGTTGTTTTTCCAATGTTTCTTGTCATCTCTTCATTTGTTTCACGGATGTTGTCAAAGATGCAACTATGTTTGCTCTTAGAGAATCGCACGGCTGGAAGCCGATTCTACTATTTCAATTCAATAATATAGCCCGCTGCAACTGTAGTTCCCCTGCTTCTCGTACAACTACTGTTGTCCTTCGACCATTACCCACAAAAAGCCATTCCACTTCTAGAGACTAATTGGAACGTCACATCATCATAGTCACTTTATATCAATATACTTTAACGCTACTATCTACGAATTTGGGTTCGCGTCGCGTTCATGATCTATCGAGTTAACAGAATATAAAAATTTAATCGATCGCTGGAGTCAACAGAAACTAAACTACAGCTGGACTGTTGTTCAATAGCAGAATAAGATAACGTGTAAACGTCACTGTTCATTTACGGTTCGATTGCAATTTAGTTAGTGGAATCGACCTCCTGAGCCTTAGATTCAACCGTTGTGTTTTTGCTTACTATTGATACTCTTGCGTCTAATGATATGCAATACGCTAGCCCCTAACAGTTGCAGTGTTACCCATAACCGCAAGCCTCATCTACGCTCGGTACCCTGAGACAGTCGTAAAGGCCCATCGTCAACTAATTTTAGAAGTTAGCATATATTGCAGTTTTATACATTGGATTTTGAGTCTCTTTCGTCCAGAAGTTTCACTTGCTACAGCCCCCTTCACGCCCTACTACAGTAATACCTAACTACTACGAGTAGTTCCGGCCTAGCATTGCATCCGTATACTGTTCAACACTTCTTACCACGAACCAAAAAGTTTGGCAGTTCCTACCTCTGTCGTGTAAGTAAATTGTGGAATGCTCTGCCGGCGTACGTATTTCCTTGCAGCCATGACCCTGGGTCATTCAAGGGGGGCGTGAAAAAGCATCTTTGAGATCACCATAGGGGTGTCGATTAGTGCAGCCGTAAGCTGGATTAAAAAAATCCATTCGCACTGTTGCTTCGTAGTAGAAAATCTGCCACTGCGGTGAAGAGGCCTACTACTCAGTAAGTTGGGTTTCCTTGTCTCTTGTGATTCCCACCCCGATGGTGGAGAGAATATTCAACTCCACTCACGTACGAGTAGTATAGGATACAAACATTACGCAATTGACTTCTAAATTACAATGGCCCCCAAAATTGCTCTTTACACTCACAACAAATTGTCGATCGGAATGTTAAACGTTTTCACATGTTTAAGTATAATTCGTTGCGGGTCTAATGAACATTTAATGGGTGCGATTTAATATAATTTCCAGACTAGGTCGTTGTTTTTGTTTGAGTTTGACCTCTGTTTGGCCTTTCTTATGTTGCGACGCGTGAAGTTTTAAACTATTTGTTAGGCTTTCGCGATTTATTGATACATATATAGATACTTTATTGAAATGGAACAACGTTTGTCGCATATAATCCCGTACAATTTTTGTAATTTTTATCTCTACGTTTCTAGCACTTTTGAATAACATATAAATGGAACGTCTTCCCTAGTGGCGTTGATTGACGCAGGTTTGGCGCGAGCTGTGTGTAGGGATGTCAACATCGCATCTACGAACAAATCTTCGATCGATTTTATTTGTTGGTAGACTACCTACACAACAGAAATCAATGACATTTAATTATTTTTTTAATTTGTTTTGAAGCGCGTGAATCGCATGACGCGCCAACCCAGATTGCTCTGCCGCCACTCACGCAATGATCGCCGGACAGCCTCCTCCGCCTCCACCGTACTGCCTCATGCCACTTTTATCGCCTATTTATGACGTTCAACTTACTCGGAGCCGCGCGCTCCAACTACTTACACGGGTAGATCACGGCACGGTTACACACAACAGATAAAAATTGTTCATCTTCTAGAAAGTCAAAAACAGAGCATTCCCAAACACTTCGCTCGCCAACAAAAGTTAATAATTACGTTATACTATATCAAGATTTTTATTTGTATTGGGGATTCACATGAATGTTGGCTTTTTCTAATACTCAGACTCCTAGGAAATTGTTATTATTAGAATAGACCACACCACACACACCAGCACACCCAGCTACATCTTATCTGTTTTACATAAGTACAAACCTCTCACATGTATCTACACTCGTTACTCTGCGCACATCCCATTAAAATTCACATACTACCAAACCCTTATTTTAAGAATCCAAGATCCCATTCGTAGGGCTGAAGGGAACACACCTTCACCTTCTATAGTACTTGGCTCTCCCCGGGCATTCAAACTCACATCGGACTGTTTATCCGGGGAGGGATCGTTTCTAATCGTTCACGCAAAAAATTTTGGTACTCTGATTGCTTATGTTATGATGAACTCGTTTCGACTCATCATCTCGAGCGGTATAGTTTCAAATCAGTGTTTGCTCCTTGAGCAATTTTATTCGATGTGCTATGAACCATTTGCTTAGGCTCCAACACACATGTACTTTTAATAGTTGTTTCTTATTTAGCTAGTAATTATACATATTAAATAAAATATTATAAACGAATGTACGTGTGTATGAAATTTTAATACATTGAATGTATTGAAGAAGCAATACATACATATAAGAAGAATAAATGATTTATCTATCTAAGTTTAAGTATTTATACATCACAATGATAGTGTAACAAGGGTCTACAGGATGGATCCCCTTGGGTTTGAGCTTTCGATGTAGGAAAGGAGGTGGTTCAAGTGCCACTGGTTTCCGACTACCACCGGCTACCACCCTCAAGTTTGAAAATCTGTCGCTGAGCACCTTAACAGTGAGCTTGCAACTTGCTCCGGCAGCTGTCCTTGTGAGTCTTCTATCCAATCGCTATTCTAGGACTAGTGCGATGTCACCGTCGACTTCATCATCACTGATCATCAAGAGACATAGTCGTCAAACACTAGACTACCAAGTGTCAAAGTTTACTCTTGAATCGAAAGTGCGAAAGAGACTTGAAGTTGTATTTGTTATGAAGGCACATATCTCAAGAGGAGGTAATTATTGTACAGGCAATGGGCAAGGAACGAACGGTGGTTGAATGGGTGTCGTGCTGACATGCGAGCCACGTTGTCACGCATCTAGCGAAACCGAGACGGCCGAGGTCGCCGTGTCAAGGTTCGATCTGTTGATTACTGGGGAACCACGGTTTGAGGTGCTTTCACCTATGTATCTTTACCTGATCTCTGGTGTTTCGGGCAACATACTATGTTGTACATCTTTGATGTGACTGCCACGAACCCCAAAGGGTGGGTTAGGTGTTTGACCTTGAGCATGTTTGTTCCTATGCCCACTCGTAACTACTCAGCGGTGCAACTTATGTTAATAAATGATACCTCATTAGATTCGTCTCGATGGCGCGAGTGTTACTGGGCACACTAGTAAAATATGCATAAACAATCAAAATGGAGGTTTTATACGCTTTTTTCGCGGGCTTATTATTTCTGTAGTCAGGTTGTTAAAATTATAGTTTGTTTTTTTTTTTGTTTCTGAAATCAGAACTGTATAGCTGACGATAACATCGCCTGAAGAATTCTCAAGACTAACATAAAGGTATGGTTAAAGAGGCGAGGAATCCAGACATACTAAGGGGTAGGACTGTTGTGCCTAGATGCCGCCTTAGTTGGTACCACCGTAGTGCCAGATATTCTGCCGCGGAGGTAAACTGTGCAGGCAGTATTGTGTGCGAGTGTGGATATCACTGTAGCAACTGAAATTACTGTAAGTTACTCAAAATCCAATACCTCGGGGTGACGAGCGCAGTGCAGTACTTCGCAAAACTATATCTGGGAAACTCCAAGCATAGTACTTAATAGCAGGAATTGACCTTAACTAATCCACAGTCAATCAATAAGTTTTCTCTTTAATTTTTCCAAGCAGTTTTGTTTGGGGCTGTCTGCAAGCAAGCGTGCAACCTACTTGCACCCGCCAGACACTTGCGAAGTGCCTACGTCACTACACAGAATCCTTACCACTCGCATGTGATCACGGAAAGCCGTACATTTGAACGGTTAATTCAACGGGCGTGTACACTCCTCCGGAGGTAGTGACGTCACGGAGTTATACTGCTTCGCTACACGATACATGTCGTGATCTCCTTGTCGAGACGTTGCGTCAACATGCTATCTACGTCTAGGGTTTACTATCTACTTTACTAACGGTAGCTACGAAGAAGGAAGCATAATGGACAACTCCGTCGAGTCAGCTCATCGTCACCGCTCGGTAGAACTCTTTAGGGATCAAAGTGACATAAGCAGTGGTTTTCAAAGTTGAGGACACGCCTTCCGTCTTCCTTCTAGCAATGGTGAAGTGCGTCGCATACGCCAGATTGGTGTGTGTGGTACAGTGGCACAGAAGTTAAAAATTATATTATATAGATTATATAATCTTGCGTTATATAGATTATACATATATATATATATATAGATACATATAGAAGAATATAGAAATATCAAGCATAAAATCTTCTAAATTTTGACATCACGAACTTTTTGTCCTTAAGCTGCATATTATGTATATGTATTATATTATTTCTCCCGGTTATCATTGTAGTTTATTAATCATAAGGATAGCCATTTAGCCATACCGGCGGATGAAACTGCTAAGCGTAGCTACTTGATAATTAAAATTATTGATATATATTGATAATTAATATAAATTAAATTATAATAATATTTAAATAACCAATTTGGATCACCTAGTCTGTAGATAATATAAAATAACAGTTACATATTGCGTAATGTCCTCATCTCAAAACAAATAATCTGATTTTAATAACATCTGATCCACATGCCTCCAAAGCCGCCCGGAGAACTACAGCCTAAAAAATATAAGAAGTCGGCTAAGTGCGGGTCGAAGTCGAGTACCGAGGGTTTCGTATTAACAGTTATGATATTCGAGTGATTCATTTAAAAGGAAAATGTATTTTTTGCTCATACTTGACCGGTTGTATTGTTTGTTGTTTACCTTTTAGGTCTTGTTACTTTCATAAAAAGCGCTTGCAGCGAAGTTTGACTTTGCGATGTTAACCTGTCAACAAGTTAAGCAAAGTTTGCTGCGGTTACGACTTGGATGGGTGTGTGCTAGTGACATTGTTCAACTGAGCGCTTACATGCTTTGGAAGGCACGTTAAGCCGATGGTCCCCGTGGTTTGTCTTAGGGCAACAGACGTTAGTTTATATAGAAGGTCTTCAGGCGGCCTGAAAACTTCGACATGGGTTGGCCACTAACCTATCCAACAAGCCGCACTGGGCCTACGTGGTGGATTGTGGCCCGACTCTCTCTCTGACTGAGAGGGAGGCTTGAGTCATATTCTGTGAAATATTTATACGCATGCACGTCACCAACTAAAAGGGATAATCCAATAAAGTTTCAGGAGGATGTAACTTACTAAAAGTACAGTGACAATGTGAGTAACAAACCTTAGACATGTATCAAACAGACAAACACGCTTGTCTCAGGCGAGGAAACCCGAAGAGGTGGTGGGCCTTTTGTGCTCGATGTCGTATTGATAAGTACTACCGCAGTGCCAGATATCCTGACATGAAGCAGTAGTGCGCAAGCTGTGTCAAGACACACCACACAAGGCGTGACATACATAGCAAGAGCAATTACTGGCCGAAAGAGACTCAATAAACCTATGTCTTGAGGCGACGGGTGCAGTGCAGTGCCACGTAAAATTAGAGCTGTTGTAAGCTCTGGGTGACACTGCAACTGACATAGGGAAGCGTAGTGCTTATCATCAGAAGCACCTCTCTCTCCTTTCCCCTCCTCTTGTCCCTTGATTGCATAACGACATATTTTACAGGTGTACAGAAAGACATACAGACAGACAAACATGCCTATAGCCATATAGACATTATAGACAGCCGTGAGATTCTCAAAGAGCAAACATCGTTGCATCTTTGACAACAGCCGTGAAACAAATGAAGAGATGACAAGTAACGTTGGAAAAGCAACCTTATGTACAGAGGCGAAGTATTTGACATCGGTAAGCTCGTCGACGAATCATTACGCACGGCAGTGTATGAGAATGGAGGGCGCGTACAGGGTCCCGTTTACTCATACAGTACCCTAAAAAATGGAGAGTATGTTACGTCACAGACCCTATGTTTACAAATGTGCCGGGTGGTGCTATAATTATAAACGTATTAGGAGGTCAACGGACGAGGGTTAAGGCCATATGTGAAGGCTTTGTTTTCGGAATTACTCTTTACTTATGCATGGTAACTTGGAATAATAGAATATTTACTAGTTTTAGCTTCTTGTCATTAAATAAAAATAACTTGAATAAAAAATAAGGTATTAGCTTAGACATATGTTATACGGCACCATAAGTATGTCGCACCAATCAAGGTCGTACTAATTGAGAATATTTGAAAGAAATTGATTAACTGGCATGTATTGCTTAACATCCCCTAAGATTCTATTGAATTGATAGCATAGTGGCAAAAGTTTCATTTACTTCTTCTACTAAGATACAAGATATAGTTGATGTAACATTATGTACTCACAAGTTCTTAAAAAACCCAACAGAAAAAAATAAAAATAGTATGAATTACTCGTACCGAGAGAATTGTAAAAAATGTAATACGTCATTTTGTAGTGGCATCCATCTTGGAATTGAAATTTATCAAAGCGCATAGTTTTCTACTCGCTAAGCCTATTCATGTGATACCCATATTGAAGGAGTTGTGAAAAATATGTAATCCGGCATATTTTAGCGTCGGCCATCTTGGACCTATTTTCCGACTCCCGACTAATTCAGCTTTCAAACAACATAAACTAAATTCGGGAGCTACGACGCCACAGACCGGCAAGTATAACAACTCCCCGTCGTTTTTGCCGTCGGGGGTTAAAAATACGATCGTTAGGAATTCCGCAAAGTTGGAAAATTGTGAAAAAACTCTATGCAACTGTTTTTCCTATGGGATAGGGGTCTATCTGTTTTTCCTAAATTTAATTAACAGACTACGATTGACTATTATGTAATGCTTGGTTACTATGGTTGGTGCTGATGCCAGTTACACACTAGATCTGGAACGGTGACAGGCTCTCAAAGAGAGCTTTTGAAAATACTAAGCGATATTTGTTAATGTTGAGGGTAGTATAGTACCTATAGCTAGCCAAGTAGAAAGCGGCCGCCCTGCTGTTGATTTCATCCCGATGTTACCTTCACCAAAAACAAAAAACAGCCTGAGGTAAGGATTGATCCATGGACCCTTGGATTGGCCGTCGAGCGACCCTCATAAGTGATGTATACTAGCATCGCTTGTCAGCTCGGCTAGTCATGCTTAATTACTGCTTGCCTTGAAACTTTATAACATATTCGTCCTAAATCAGCTGTACAATTATTCAGTTAATTCCAAGGTTACATAACTAGTTACTTATTGTTTAAATATTTTTTGCAGCGTCTGTCGATTGTGATAAATCGTCGATTGTATGTTTAGCTACATTGTAGGTCAGTGAGCACTGGGTTTTATTGGATAATTAATGGTTGATTGACGCTGTATTGATGTTTGTTGTAATTATTTTCTTGTGTGCTGTTTAAACTCAATGTTCATCATGCTCAATCTTTTAAATTCGAAATACGAGATAACAAAAAACTAATATTGATTTATGATTTTGATATAAAAGTTATACAAAAATATATAGATTACTAGCTGGACCCCGTGGTTTCACCCGCGTGATGATGGATGACAATGATGATGGTGATGAACAATTTGATACAATTTGAAAAATTTAATACCGACTTCCATTCTATTCATTTATTGGAGTGTAACTCAAAAACTTCTGGACTGAATTTAAAATTAAAATGACCACAGGGCACCAGCTTTCAAACATAAAAATAATTTTGAGAATCGGTTCACCCAATCAAAAGTTATGAAGTAACCAACCTTAAAAAATACAGTCGAATTGAGTACCTCCTTTTTTTGGAAGTCGGTAGAAAAATAAGTACTTTACGATCTATTCTCAGACGTACTGAATATGCACACCACATTCCATAAGGATCGGCCAAGCCATGTCGGAGGAGTTGTATTACGAACACTGTCACAAGATAACTTCATATATTACAATTATAAGAATACGAACTTAGGCTTAAACGTAAAAACTACCAACTGCGATTTTAATTACATTATTATCCATCAACACGCGGGTGTAGCCGCGGTAGTATTCAAATATTTTGAACTAGTTGATTCTGTGCACTAAATCTATATTTCTTTTACAACAAAAATTTAAAATTTCGTGACACGAGGTTAGGAAAGGCCTTCAAAAATCTGTTTTGTGCATACTAATTTCGCTAAACTTTGGTCGTTCATAAAATACAAATCAATAGAAAAAATATAGAAATTAAATCAATTAAATAATAACTTGTAGTTTCAATAGAGATTCTATACTACTTACAGTAAAAATCTTTTTGGATCTTTTTAAAAAATCTGAAAAAATCAAAACGTACGGTATGCCCGTACGGTTTTTCAGTAAACAAAGTGTACATGAAAAAAAAATCACTGAAATCGGACAATACTAAGAGGTAGAAAAGATTTAATTCTTTTAGTTTGGACAAGTGCTAGATATGCGTTCCTCGTCCTTTTTTCATCGTTACCGTTACTTTTTGTCGTACTGCCACCTTTCTCAGCGTTGCTTTGTAGAGAGCCACAAGCTTTATGTATACCAAGCTTGCGTTGCACTAACTTGTCATAATGTGGTCTCCACTCAAGAACTCGTCTACTTAAACATCTATCAGTTCTTTTGTTCTCTTATAGTTTCCTATACATTGAATTGAAATTTGAAACTGATTTGAATCCAATTAGAAATCAAATTAGCTTCGAAACAATAGGCAATATTTCATAATAATAATAAAAAAAACTTTATACTGCAAATCCCGTAACTATCCGCAATGCAACTAAGACCTATAAATAATAATGAATTAAAACGGTTTTGTGACGCGGGGGCGATGACACTTGAACATATATTATGTTATATATTGAAATAGTGTTGTACTACTTAAATTTATGAAAAATATCTATGAACTTTAACGTGGTGGATAGTTACAATGTTTTTGGCTAGCATTGATCGTATATCTTCAAAAAACTGTTTTTCTTTTTTGATTTAGATTGCAGGATAACATTACAGTTAGAGGAAAAGATTTATTTAGAACCCTTGCATGTGTAAACTGTTATTATAAAAGAAAATCAATCTTCTCAAAAAGTATTAGAAAAAAAAGATAAAGTGATATCAAAGTCAAATGATAATATGTTAATTCTATAAAATGATACTATCCATGTACATTTTCATCATCTTCAAAAAGAAAAATGTTAATAAATTTTTATTATGAAAACTAACGTGGTTTGTACACATTTTTAATATGAAAAACGAGATTAACTCACGTAAATAAGTCAGATCTTTCCGACTATAGTTTCAACCTCATCCGGTGGTGTTTCTCCAGGAGAGTGCAGAACGCTCGCGCTTGCGTTTCCAACGTAACGCAGAGACGCAACCGGGAGCGTTCTGCACTCTCCTGTGGTGATCGCATTTTATGATTGGCAATATGTAAATGTAAATATTAAAACTTTAGTTCTCCACCTTTAAAGATCAGATTGGTTTGTTAAAAAATATATGTCTTGTGAAGAATCTCAAGATTCATAGTTGGATGCGCAAGTGTGCCAAGTAAAATTAAGTATGCCAATATCATAGTTCTCGCATGATCGCGCACAGCCTTCGGCAAAATGATTGTTTCCGACGATTTTTCTCGTAATGAACGTGTGTGGTTTTCTATTTCTGTCAAGGCTAGCGCGGGGAAGTTTGTACGCGCGTGTAATGTATGAGAAAACTTGGCTTCCAATAAATGGTTTTGAACAATGGATCCAGAAGCAAACAAGCGATTGGCAGCAGCGTTTTTATTCTGACATGATGTTTTATGTGTAGGATAATCCTAAATCTTAGGTGCATTCTTCTTACTATCTTAATCCACAGCCACACTAATATTATAGAGTAACTATGTCTGTCCATTTGTCTGTTTGCTACCTAATCACGGCTTAATCGATCTTGATACAATTTTTCTAGGTAATAGTATGTATCATGAGGACGGAAACAGGTTTTTTAAGAGAATACCTATTTTTATGATTTTTTTCCTTTTATAATATTTCTGCTGCGATTCAATTCATCAATGCGATAACAAGTGATGTTAATTATTATCCTTTACGTTAATAATTAAATACATGTTATTTTTATATAAGACATAACAAACCGTCACGCTTGTGTGTCCTCGAAGGGGTAGGCAGCAGAGTTTAGAATACCTACGTTTCGCCAGAGGGATATGTTTTGGTCCTAGATAATAGGGGGCGAGCGTATTGCCATCTACGGGGCACTGCTCCAGACTGTAGACTGCTGTAGGAAATGTATTTGTCAGAAAACTCCAATAACTTTTTGTCTTGGGTATCGAAACCAGGACCTCGAGAGTCGAGATTCCAAAGCGGCGCTTCACCAAGACCAAGCGAGCGAAGCCGCTGGCGGGTGAGCTAGTAATTGTATAAATGCAAATGTTTGGATGGATGTTTGTTACTTAACACGTCAGAACGGCTGAACGGTTTGGGATGAAAGTTGTTATGTAGATTTTAATATGAGGCACTGGAATAACACATCTGATACTTTTCATCGTCATCATCCGACAGCACGCGGGTGGAACACCGCATCTTTTAAAAATTATAATGAAGAGATTTAAGATTAATTCAAATTTTAATTTTGTCTTATTGACCCTGCGTTCGAAGTGATGGGTCCCAGGTTCAATCCCTGGCGAAGCTAATATTTGTGTGATGCACAAATGTCTGTTATCGGGTGTTGGATGTTGTGGTAAGGGCACATTGTTGGACGACGACAACCTCAACGAAATAAGATACTGCGGATGTTTAATAAAACACTAGATGTAATTATTGTAAAATAGTTAACCAATAATTTAGGATTTTCCCGCTATTATGAACATACTTATACTTACAAAGAAATTACATTACACGACACAACCGAATCCTGTCCAATATCCACCAATATAAATAATTGGCAAACATAATCCGATTTCATGCCCAACCCTAAATTGCTCGCTATATCTCCCTTCCCCCGGTATCAATGTCCCGGGACAAAGAGACCCATTCGTGTTTTGACAGGAGTTAATACAAGGGTCTTTCTGTACCTGTATAATGGATCCTGTCAATGGTACAATAGACCCCTAAAGAGGCTGGCGTGTGCCGTATTGTCCAGTGCAGGGTTAATGATATTGGGATGAGTTTAAAGTATTACGATTGAGTTGTTTTATGGGTTTAGACGAGTGGATTGGACATGTGTTTAGTTGACTGTGTGTGATCTGAATGAGAATAAAAAGTAGTTATAAGATTATCGAGGACATTGACTGCAACATTATATGTAAACAAATACATTTATAGTTTTTTTAATATGATTTTTAAAGCGGTAACGCCTGATTAGCGAAATTACACATCCTCGGAAGGGATTCGAACTATCGTCTTCCGGCGATCCGTGTCAGACGCTATGTTATGTAACCGCCATGTCTAGTTGATTTTGACGATTAGAATCAACTAGAGAGTTACACTCGATCCTCTGACGAATTGCTTCTGTGGTCTAGCGGTCATGGCGTCTGACGCGGAGCCCTTTGGAACATGTGAAATTTTTCTCGTTGTAAATTGCAAAAAAAAACTTTTAACAGTAAAATTTTCGAGCTCTTTGATTTCCGTCCATGGATATTATGTAATTATATGAACGAATGATGGTTTGTCCTTAACAAAAACCTTACAAAAAAAGTTATATTCTAATGAGAAGAACATGTATAAGTACCTAGTACATAAGAAGTACATTTATACTATTCTAAGATGCTTTGAATTCTTATAAAATATTTTTCAAAACACAGCTGTGTTTAAGATATCACTAAAGAGCGCGGAGTGCCTATTAAAAGAGTATTAAATGCGCTCCGGGCTTACGGCTTCTAATGACACGTCATCAACATTGGACAAACCATGGAAACTTGAAGCTCAGCCTGTTGTGCTATGTTTAGCCCAAAACTGAAGTAATTAGTAATTGTGAGTGCTTTAATATACTGTTATATTGTGCACTTATAGAAGACATCATATCACGTTAGAGATTTATGATACGGATAGTGGATACGCTATCACACAGACTGTTAATTATTCTATCACCACTAAATGAATGAGAAAATACTTATAATAATATCACACTAATAATAATGAATAATGCGAAAGCTTGTGAGTGAGTGCAGATGTCAGTGAGGGTGTATATTTATGTTCCTTCTTCACTTTCAAACGACGTTTGAGTTTTCCATCTTCGGTATTTCAACGAATCCCATGTATCGTGTCCATTTTGGTAGGTGCCATCGTTGTATCGAGCACTTACAGTGACATTAATTACTGAGTGATTAGGTCGATTAGCTGTTATAGGGTGGCGAGTTCAGTACAGTTCCACACCGAACTTTGGAGGCGCTGCATAATTCTTGCCATATAACTATGGAGAACGGCTTGCTAATTCCGTCATTTAGGATAAGAAAAGAAAAAGAAGAGAGATTAGAAAGAGAAAAGAGATAATTCAAATTGACTGTATAAAACGTTTTAATAATAAAAAGCTTATGATAAAGTCCGATATTATATAAAAGACAAAAATGCTTGGAATACTCCACTTCTGGCAACCTGTCACTCTGCCACCCATAAAATGTAATATTTGTAGTAAGTACCTAAGTGGAAACATTGTAAACATCTATATAAAAAAATTGCCCCGAGTTTCTCGCCGCTTCTTCTCGGTGGGCTCTATATATTTTGGAACGCGGTGGTAGAGTCTTTAAAGCACATTAAAATGAAATATTGACGTTCATAAGTGCGTCTTTGATGCCTAAATTGAATAAATGATTTTGACTTTGACTTTGAATTTGAGAAAAGAGAATGCATAAATAATCATTAAAAAGGCACTATCTATTATTGTCCAAAGTGAGCAATTCACTTACAATTCGTAACTGCATGACATTTCAACCATATGTCATTGTCATCAGTTCGCAGTAAAGTTGACATAACGCTACTATGCAAGCCGGTCTGATTGCAATAAATCGACGTAATTTGCCAGCAATTGGCCGGTTTTGTCCCCTGCGTTTATACTGGGCTAACTGTGTTACGATACTTTAGTTAAATAGGTTCAGTTATGCGTAATCATGATAGGTCAGCAAGTAGCGGGACTTTTCAACTTCATTTGCTCCTTTTTTAGGACATAAGGATACGAATGCGAGAAGTGAGGGTTACCATTTTAACACATATGTACCACTTCACACCGGGTGGTGTAAAGTTGTAAAGTCCGACTTGAATACGCGTTTTTTATAACTTGATTGAAACTTTCGTTAGTATGTTATTTAATGTTATTTTAATGTTATTTTTTATTTTTCATTTAATTTTATTTCGACGGGGGTAACTTACGGACGGTTAAACCGTCAAAATAAGTTTATTATATTTAAAGAACACTAAGACCGGTATTCCAGAACACTCAGTTGTAGATCTTGACTCGAGTTAAATTTAGACAAATGTCATACAATTTTCTCAAGCTTAGATTCACTATATACCTACTGATTGTATTTCACGAATACGGGCCAAAAAATAATATTTCAATATAAAAACAGGAATCATTTTAAAACTAGCCCGCCTATCGATTACAAACAGGTACCGTAGGGTGGTCACCCCACCACACTATTGTACCACACAATGGTGGACAATGGCACGCGGTCAGTGTGACCACACGCGCGGAAACAATGCAGCTTAAGTACCGCAAGCAGTGGGGGGTTAATGCGTGATTTTGATTGTCGATTTTATGGTGTTTGAAAGGCATTTGAAAAAGTGTTCGTTTAAGTTTAATACTGAAAACACCCAAATAAATAAAAATGAAATATGACAACTACATCATTATAATAATATGATTGTTAAAGCACTAACGCTTGCTTCGCGATACCAAACATCACAATGTTCAGAGCGGATTACTCACATTTTCGGATGGGAAGCCTAGCGGTTGCGGCGTCTGACACGGATTGTCAGGAGACGCGGGTTCGAAACCCATCAAAGGATGTGTTTTTTTTTCTCTAAAACTTGCAACTACATGATTGTTCAAAAATATTTATCCACGTAATTATTTTGTACAGTCACCGTATTGTTTGTCGTGAAGATACTACCTTGTTAAGCTTTGAAGGGCGCCGCAGCAAATGAAATTACTACGGGGTTAGTGCTGAATTAACTACTATGTTATGGAAGTGGTTCAATCTTCACTTGTACATGTTTATGTATAAATAAATGTCCATTTCCCGGTGGTCGATCGTGCGTGAACGGGTGAAACAATTTGGTGTGTTATTTGTCGTCGGGAGGAGGTTCTTATGAAAGAAAAATTAAGAAAAGATGGAGAGCTATGGCGAGGCTAAAGGCTTCGAGCCTATTATGCGAACGAAGTCGCGGGCAATCGCTAGTGTTTAATAAAAACTGGTACTTGACGAGACAGATAATTTGCTTATTTGACGGTAAACGTAGAACCATGACAACTACAGTACTATCTAGATTTTTAAGACTCAAAGATCTTAAGAGACATTAAATTCTACTCTTCACCCCAAAACATTCAGTAACATTTTTTGTGCATTTTACTGGTCACGCCATAACATGAGAGTGACTTGACGATGGAATTTGGCAAGGAATTAGATTATTTCCCGGGAAAGGACAGAGGGTTATTTATTCCTTTTATCTATCACCGCGCGGCGCGGGTGAAACCACGGGGCGCAGCTACTCATGAATAAAAATAATTACCTAAACACGCAACATGTACATATAACATGCAGAATGCACAAGACATCCATAACCCTTAGCAGCTGTGTCTGTGACGATAAAAACAAGACTTTTTAATTAGTCCACAAAAGCACATTTTGATAAACACCGTGACATTCTACCTTTAATTATTTCCTCTCAATTTCAAGCAAATAATATAAAGAGCAAAAATAGTATAAAGCATTCTGTGACGCTCGATTTGAGATACCAACAAAAAGAAAGACATAAGACCGGCTTCGAAGGGAGCTTGTACAAAAGGAACTCGGGGCGAAACAGTAGTTCGCACTGGCAACTCGATACGTAGATGGGTTGGGGAGATTGCACACTACACGGATGTAAAATTGGCTTTAGGATGAACGTTGCGATCGGATGCTTGATGGTGTGGACGCTGATTAATGTGCTCGATTTTAAATAAAGGTTTGTTAATTTAAGTGTGAATTTGTGGGTGTGGTAGCACCTTGCACACAAAATAACGAGAATCGTGTACACAACCACTGAGTCTGTGATATATATAACGTTGTTCATTCCAAATTGTATCTTACTCATTACTACGAGTATAACGGTAATTATTAATTAGTGAAAACAATACAAACCTACATTAGCAAACTAAGTATTTGTGTTACAATGATGCACCTGATAACGAAACAATAATTCAAATTGATTTACCAAGAACAGAAATAGAAGACGGAAACTTTAATTGAAAGCATTAAACAATAAACTTGTGTATTGTTGTATCAATACCACGTAAATATATTATCTTATATAAGCTCCAACTGAATTTCTACTCTACTCCACCTGCTTATGGAAGCGTTTTCTTTTAAATCTGTCATTGCAGATGGACTGACAAATTTAAATAACTGCTGAGAACGACAAAATATATTATATGTAGTTTAACATTATTGTTTCTGTCTAATTCAATTTAAAACGCAGATATTATTCTTGATTTTTACAAGGTTTATGATAGCAACACCATATTAACTGAAGCGCTACATTTACAATTTACAGTTACAATAAATTATAAAAAATATTAATAAAACTTTAATTATTATATATATAATTATACTAGATCCAGTAAATACCTAACACAGAGAGTGGGAAGACATAAATTTAAGCTCCACGCGAGAAAATAGTTGATTTATTTTTAAATTCAAAATGTTTTATTTCTTTAACATATAAACCGGAATCATATGGTTTCATCAAAGAACTATTAAAGCATACATAATTACTTAAACATTGTTTACCAAAAAATTGAACTTTCGATTAGTTATTTCACACTTTTTAGTGTTGAAGTCGGTTCTATGTTTTTACAAAAAAATAGTTTTACCATGTTTAGTGACCCTTGCTACTTACGGAAATCGAGTGTCATTCACCGTCATTGGTGACATCATCAAGCCGTAACACTTTTAAGTTATTGAAGTGTAACTCGAAATGGGACCACCTCGGAAGTATACCAAGTTGGTAGACCAAGAATTTTGAGAATCGGTCCACAAATGGGGGACACAAACACACAAATTCAAAAAATTTATACTATACTAGTGCATACCAATTTAAAAATGAAATTAAATAGTATTTTGAAATAGTTGCGTTTGAAGTATATTGAGAATACCCCTTTACAGCAAAAGCGCAACAATTCCTAGAATGTGCCGCTCGGCTGAACCCTTCCTTGTTAATAACATTGAGCGCCGTCCTCGTGATGGATCACTTGGAGTGTTGTTCTCGTTTGGGCTACTGTATGCTATTCTATCGTTACCAATAGATAAATAACTAGAGACAGCCCGCGACGTTGTTCGCGGAGTAGGCTCGGCCTTTGGACTCGCCATAACCTCCCATCTTTTATTGATCTTTTTTAACGTTAGAACCTTCTAACGAAGTGTTAGAAAACATTAAAAAATATATGATTTAACTCGGTAAGGCCGTTCTCGTGATATAGCGTGAGCAGCAGAAATATGAGTTGGGCCATTTAGATGGAGAGAGTTTCTCGTACGCTTCTAGGCGAGAAATCGTACGCCACTATTCCAAGCATTAATTGCCAATGTTATCGTATCATATCGTATCGTATTTTTACCAAAAAATGTTGCTGTATGACTTCAACAACAAAAAGTGTGATATAACTATCGAAGTGGGCAACAATATTGTGCGCATGGTGCGCACAATATTGTGATAATAGGTACCTATTATCACAATATTATGTACGTGAGACGTGATAGGATGAATACGGAGCAACTTATTTTGCATCTTATTGTTGAAAATCCAAACAGTATGCATAGTATATTTGCTAAGTCTCACTACGAGTACCTAACATAGTAACTAGTAGTAAATGTACATTTATTTTGTGTAGTAAATAATGTGCACGTTGGTGGGTACCACTGTCATATTATTTTGCCCAAACCTGTATTGAGAGAGTGTTCTGTTTTAAGGTTGCTGGTACTGTAGCAAGTCAACTTACTAGGATACTGCGACTCAGCAGAACTGTACAGAAGTTTGATGCAGATCTGTATCGGACTGCAGTGTCGGGGAGGCGGGTTTACAGGCTCTCGTTAGACTACCGATGGACAGTGCGGCCGATGGTAGCGTAGCATAATACGTGTAGAATGGTGGTTGGCAAAAGTAGGCAGACAAGCGGGAGGTCCACCTGAAGCAAAGTGGTCACCGTCGCCTATAGATGTTCACAACACCAAGGGCGTTCCCAATGCGCTGCCGCCCATTTTCAACAGCCCATATATATATATATATATATAACAGCGCAGAGGGAACATCTCGCCGGGAAGGTAGTTTAGTCTTACACTATCCTGAAATAGTTCGAACAATTGACACTCGATTTGTAACAAGAGATAGCCTAACCAGTCGCCAACTTTCAATTCAGCTTATCATTTGTTCAACATACTTGAACATGCACGGAATATTACATAATATATGAAATTATTAAAGATTAAATAAAACTGTGCAACTTTGCAGGCTCTTCCCAAAGGCTATAGAAGTCAATGGTTTTTGCCAAGCAGGGATCATTGCTTTCAAAATAATATACTTAGAAGTGAACTTAATTATTAAACTTCCTAATTATGGAGTCATGAGATTGTCCAGTTGAATCAAGATTGTGTACAACGTTGGACCAATTCCACTTGCCCTTTCTTCGACAAGAATGAAGTTGTAAGTAGGCTGAGGTGCAAGGGCGCATGCGTACCATCGATTTAATAAAACAGACTGAATAATTTGCTGGGAGCTTGCTTTAACCAAGGTGGAGTTAAACGGTATAGCTTTCATACGTATGTTCTTGATTCTCGCAAGTTTTACCAATTATTAGGTATTAGACACACTTGAATAGAATAGAGATATGTAGCTATTATAATAGTAATGGCCGTTTTCACCAACATTTTAGGCAACACCAAAGCCAAGTTTGGCGACATTTTTGTACTACAAGTGTTACCTAACTGACTTAGGTGTCACCTAAAATGTTGGTGAAAACGGCCATCAGTGTCATATTTTAATGTTAAAACGAAAGAATGTATGTATAGATACATTAGTTTTTTGTGCAGGTGTTTCAATATCCGTATTGATTAGATTGATAGTTTTATTATGTTTTAGCTAAACGGAATATCTTGATATTATTTATAGCTTAACTATAATTTGTTAATTAATTTTCTTTAAACTAACCATTATGTATGTGTAATAGTGTTGGATAATTGACAATGATTGAAATCGATTTAAAATTATAATTACAACTTAATATTACATAAAATACAACGTACCTACTACGAACACGCATAAATATGTCAAAATTAAATAAATATGAATTACCTTGACTTATATTAGTATAACTTATATTAGTATACTTTAAAAGCTTAATATTAAGATTTAAATTACCTATAATTAACCAAAACGAGTAGATTGTTTTTTAAATACTTGTGAAATTTTAAAGAAACACGTAGATTTTATTTTAATTTGGATTGTATTTTTTAAATGCATATCACGTTTAGTTTGTTAAAATATCCTCAAGTTCTAAATTACGTTTACTACTTTAATATTTACTTAGTTGTTCAGTCTTAAAGATAGACATGTGAGTCAAAAAACGAGTTAAGGCTGCAGAATCTTCAAGCTGTATTTGTATTGTTTTTAACCATAGTACAGGCTCTGTCTAGTTGGGACCTGAATACCTTGTGGATGTTGTCCCATATTATTATTATATAGTCTATATTAAAATTGACACTGTTAACATTAGTGTGTGTGTACCGTCGTAACAGTGTGTAACAAGCTGGGTGGGAAGGACGACTGGCGTCATGCTACGTCATATCGCGGTTTCACGCAACGTTTTCTACGAGATTTCAAGGTGAGTATTACGTTTTCTCGTTTTTATTAACCATATAATAACATATTCTACGCAGAGTTACTCTGTTAGATTAAGTAGTTGTATTCAATAGGTTCATTCGTATAATATCTTTCCTTTGCTGTTTGCTTTCATCCATCTTTGATGTGTATCTATAAAATTACACCTATTGTATTTAGCGACGCATTTTCATTTTCTTTTAGCAGTGACTGGTTGACAACAGCGATTGGCTGAAAATAGCCTCATTCATTGGTAATACAAAATAGGTTAAAAAAACGGTATTTAATTGTACTCCATTCTAATATCGACTTTACCTTTTAGTAATACAGATGACAACTGCATAATTGTAACATTTGAAAAAGCATTAGATAAACCTAATCCGTTATCAGAAGGCGTGGTTTGATTCCTTCGCTCATACGTTGGCAATTGTAAAAGCTGTAGTGAGTGATGTGAAGATGTGTGTAGATATAGCACAAGTCACACCTGTGTCAAATAAGCGATGTTGTACAAAGGGATTAGTGTACAATCGTGTTAACAGCCACACCTACGGCACAGGTCGGGCTCGTACGCACACATACAGAACTACGAAGATTACACAATAACTAGCTACACACTGTATATTATGGCCTGATTTTTACTGTTGCTTAAACAGATTTGTATAAATCAATTAATAATTCAAAACCTCAGTACAGGTACTTCATCTATGTTATTTACCAGTATTACGAGTATAAACATGTGAATGTATTTGTATCGGTCAGCACTGAAACGGATTGACGACTTTGTATGAAACTTAAATATTATACCACGAAGATATTAAGCGTATATACAATACGATTCTAGTCGTAAGCCGTTCAACTGGTATTCCCGAAGAGTTGTGATAACGTTATTCTATGTATAAACTAAGTTTACACACCATTTTTATGTTAATTGGCGACGAGACGAATAAGTCGCTGGCCTTATTTTAATCGTCACCCTTGTCCATAATAGTCAATTGCTATTCAGAATTGTAAACTACAACAGTTCAAAACCCGGCACGGCAATGTACTGCGCTCATCATCCTGAGATGTTAAATCTCTTGCCCTGTAATGTCGCTGGAAACATTGCCCTTCAACGGAACTTCTCGGTTGAATAACTAACAAAGGTGTGGTACCTCTCCAGGCAAACTCTGTGCCTAGTGAGCTATTGTAATATAGGCACGATATATCCGTTACAAATCTCGCAAAGCCATCGACCATTATAGCTAAAAAGCTATAATAAGAAAATACATGAAGAACATTAAAAACCTGACAAAAAGAAATCTGTACAACGACTTGTGAACACAAACAATGAAAAATTCTACATCGATGACCTCAAGAAAAAGTTAACAACACAAAGAATTGAAACAATGCTTCAATCGAAACTCAAATTATTAAGGTACATTAAAAAAATAACAATTTTTAATTTTTAACTTAGATCTTTAAATAGAAGAAAAATCGTTCATACAATTTAAAACGGCAATCAAATTATTAATTATTGTTCAAAAGGAAGTATAGTTAAACTGCGAATAAGTATAAATAGACCTAGCCGGCCTCACAACCAGTAATTCCGATTAAGCTACCTAAATCCATTTAAACCAATAAAGGGTTTTATTAAATGAAAACCTATTGGATTCGCCGGCGGCGACGCTACCGTAATGCATTTGCAACAATAAAGGTCAACGCACACAACCGCAGAAAAACGCGAGCGTTTCCCCTATAACGTAGAGCCCTATAACTTATTTTGATTTAGCGTAAATTTTCGAATAAAGAAGGTTTTCTTGTGCATTCTTGGCAAAATTATTGCAGTTATTCCAGTGGTTAGAGGTTAGTGATACAGTTACAGTATAAATGTAATACCTTAATAAAATGGTACAAATGAACTTTGACTCCCAGAAAAAATTCTTGCTTGTCAATTACTTCATTATCTAGCGAGTAGTAAGGTTTTTTTATAGACTCTTTTTAGACCATTTGCAGTACGTTGGTACTTATAGTGGATAAGCAATTGTAAGGCTAAACAAAAAAAACGCTGTGACTGAGTAATGAAACAATATTTATATTACGAGATTAGTATTATTACACATAGCACATTCATTGTTCAAAATTACTAAAAGTGACGTCTTTATAACACATAAGTTTGTTTTTTTTCAAAGCGTATAATTTTACTTACCGACTGTCTTAGAAGCAATTTAAATACATGCGTGTAACATGTACTTCTAAGCGCAAACTTGCGTTGTAAACGTATCGATAAAACTGCTTCCGTTTTTTCCTTTCCAGTGTACGTGTGCCCTAACCCTTTTCCTGCAAAGCCAAATGCGGCTTATTCGATTAGCTGGTGACGCTGATTGAATTAAGGTATACGACCGAGCTCAAAGGATTTAGTTCTATGGGTTTATTTATTTTGTTTAATCTCTAGGTGTTATGTAGATCTACTGTATATATCTGATATTATATGTGGGAAGGAGTTGCATATTGCCGTAGGCCTCTTGAGAATCACAAGAAAGCGTTAATAATTTGGTAAGCAATACGTTTGTTCATACAGTTGCAGTGTCACCTCGAGCTTAGCATTGTAGTTTAGCGTGGCACTGCACTCATCACCCCGATATGTAGATAGATAAATTACACCCAGACACAGAACAAATGATCGTGCTCATGACAGGCCTGTTGGTCTAGTGGTTAGTGACCCTGACTGCTATGCCGGAGGTCGTGGGTTCGATTCCCACCCAGGACAAATGTTTGTGTAATGAGCACGATCATTTGTTCTGTGTCTGGGTGTAATTTATCTATAATATGTATGTATTTAGAAATATATAAGTATGTTTATCAGTTGTCTAGTACCCATAACACAAGCTCTGCTTAGCTTGGGACTAGATGGCGTTGTGTGATAGTTGTTGAATATTTATTTATTTATATATTGGCGGTTGAGCCCAGTAATTCTACTTGCTACAGTGCCCTTCACTCTTTAACACAGTAATGATTTAACAATATTGCTTCGCAGCACAATATTTGCTGCTGCGATGGTACCAACTAAAACCACCTAATAAGTTTTCCTCTCTTCCTAAGATTCGCAACCACACGATGGACAAGCTTGCTTTACTGTCAGATATTTTGACTGATGCAATTATTAGGCACAAAGTGTAGTTACTGCTATATCTTTTTTATTTCGAACGAAAATACAAGTTTACTATGTTGTAAACGTTTGATAAGATGTAGGTAAGAGGTAGGAAGGTAAACATTCCAATAATTATACCACTGCGACTTATTAATGAACTGGGATACCACCAACTCCAACACAACCTTTATACACAATGACGTCAAACCCATTTTAAAAGCTATTTCTTCAATGCTGTCATCATGAGGACATTATGGCACCAGTGCGATCCTTTTCAAATAGCTGAATTTTCCGCAGTTTACAATTAATGTACAAATGCATCGAATGATGCAGACAAACAGATGGCGTCGGAGAGAACAGTGCAATAACTAATTATTTTAATGAGTGCCAGGCCAAGCATGGAGGGGCGTATTTTTTCAAAGCATCGCATCAACAATCTCTTGGATTGTTTAACGTTTATAATTTACATAATTCATAATCGTCCGACAGCTGGGTGTGGTCTCATTACGAGCGAGTTATACAATCACAAACATAACTCGTGTTCATTGAGTTATAAAAGTTCGAGATTTAGCAGCAATTGAGTATTGCGCATATTTAAATTAACGATTAAAATACAGTGCTAATCTTTTCTTCACTGAAAAGGACAAAATAGCACAACATTAACTATGTAATGTGTCAAATTATGACATTAACCGAACATCAATGTGTTTTCACTGACAACAGGCAAAATGAATGTTTAATCAACATAAATTTGGTTATAATATTTTTTGGTGTATTATGTAACATTAATGTTTATTTTCACGTGACGAGACGAGCAAGTTTTTGGTAAGCACCACGTCTATCCACGGCAGTTGCAGTGACACAAAGAGTTTAGAGCTCAAGTTGTGACACTTCATCTGTCTCGTCACTCTGAGAAGCTTATATCTATAAGCTTATATCTCAACTACCCAATTTTTTCACTTGCTACAGTGTCCTTCGAACCCTTACTGGGTAATGCTTGCGCACTATTAGTTCGCGTAATAAAAAATATAAGATAACTGTAATATTGTACAAAAGGTGCATTTCGTCACAAGTGATGACCTGCACTGCGCTCGTCAATTTTCTCAAGAACTCATTCACAAAGAGTTCTGTTGCTCTTTTAAGGTTGGTAACGGCTTTTAAAATATACTTCTCTCAGTTTTAATTAGTGTCTATTACCTAACCACAGAACCGCCATAATATTACCGTAGTCAAGTTATCCAAAGTAAATAAAGTAATCATAATAATTTATGTATAATATTCATGCTTCTAAGAGTGTAGAAGGATGTGTTCTACGATGAGCCACACCCACAAGTTAAAGTAGGTTCCCGCTACCCGCTTCCGCTTATACGCACTCTATCACTTGCACCACACCGCATACCTAATGATTTTAATTACTGACACAGTTGGCCGAAGTCGCGGAGCCACTGAATAAATATCTTTGTATTGTTTTCAGTAAAAAACTTATCGACCTAGAAATGAAACAATTCGCTATTACCTAGCTATTAAATATTTATCGATTAACTGTGACAATGTCTGTGACTTGAGTGAGATTATCTGGGAACATCACTTAGCTTGTTAACTGTTATTTCTAATAAGCTAATGTTAGACCATGTTGTAATAATGACTCGGACAATGTGATCATTATCACTGTAGGATTAAAAATATTATTTTTTATGCGATAGTTTGGCAAATGAGCAGACGGCTCACCTGATGGTAAGTGATCACCGTCAGTTATCCGCAATATCAGACATCTCGAGGATGTGTTGCCGGCTTTTGAGGATGAAATAAGCTATCTTCTTGAAGGTTCCCAAGCCGTAAAAAACTCGATTGAATTTTAACAAGGTGTACATGTGATCTGGTAGATCTAGAAGGCGCCAGTGACGCAGATAGCTCCTTTGGACTATTCGAGGATCCATCGCAGAGCTTATGTCGAGCACTTAAAGTTTTACGACTGAGATGATGGTGATGATGATGATGAAAGATGGTATTCAAATAAGAGGATAGGTACCTGGAATGCCTCCAGACTTAGACCAGAAAATGGACATAATTATTAGTTTGACAACTAGAAGAAGAAGAATGTCTTTAGAATGTTTACCAGAAAGCAGTCGGGTGAAAAACAAAGTTGAAATTCAAAACGTTTCAACCGCTGCTAGGATGGCGGTCGTAAGCGGTACTGCATCCAGATTGAATGAATGGAACCATCTATCTATACGCATATATAAACTATATGCATACATACAGTTTAGGTTTTTGTACCGTCCATGTGTGACTATGTGATATTTTATACTAAAATACACCAGAAAATCTATAAAAGCTTTTATTTCATGTCAACTAGCAACGATTCAATCAAATTCACCTGTTTGACAGTTTGAAATAACTTACTTTGGAAATGTTCCACTAAAGTTATTTTGCTGTTATGATCAAAACTAGCTTTATATTTTTATTATTGCCACTATACTGCAGTCTATAAAGGAAATTAATGGAACACGTGCCTTCTTGGTCATACTATGACACAAAATAAAATCACTTATAGGCAACTAAATAATAAAAGCAACTCAAATTAATCATACATACAAATTACCAATACCTAATATATACTCAATCAAAGTATAATTAAGTTTGAACTACTCAAACTATTCCTATTGCCGAAATTGCCCAAGCTCATAAATCATTTACACAATAATAATTTAATTTTCTAAGCAAACAATATCAATTATAAAACGACCAATCAATTCATTTCATGACAAGAATTCATAAAGATCACCTCATTAGGTAAACAGCATAACCAATAATTATACATTTCTACTCTCTCGGGCATTTTAAGTAGCTTTCTAAGAGAGAGAAAGAAAGTCCAATAGACCGTCTCACTTCCACATTGTGACGGTAGAACATTTTTTTGCATTAATTAGTTTATTAATGCAAATTTGTATGCGAATTTGCGATGGCTTATTGCGATATAGGATAGAGATTGGAGCGATAGTGCGAGGCATCAAGGTGTGAGCGACAGCGAATATGCGTGTTTGTGTGTGTGCTGGCGTGGACACGGACATTGGCAGTGCAAACAACACATCATGGGACACGTTAGTTTCTGTCATCTGTGGAGTCTATTACAATCCTGATTTCAAGATATATAGTAATGTAATTAAGGGTTAATAATATTAAGGTTTGAGTTTTCTGTAATTATGCTCGATAATTTGCTTTGATTAAAGAAATTGTACGCTATCATTCGTAAGCCATATTTTTAATGTTCTTTGTTTTATAAGTTCTTTCTTAAGAGTTTCTTAGTACAAACTTTATGACATGTGTTATTGATTAAGTGTCACTGCCACAGCTATAAAGCTACTAAGTAATTAATAGATGTTAATGATGAGAATTGTCATCATTTGTCCTTCAATCCACTCACAGTCGTGGATACGGACCATATTCGTCACAATAAAAATGTACCAAAAATAAACACCTCATATTAGATTAACGCCCCATTAGTATGTTACGTGTCGTTTTACATATTATGTATTTCGTGATATGCCCAAATAATTTATAAATAAATAATGTGATATGACGCTTCAACAACAAGTTTGTTTCGGCGGTAGCGTAACACAAGCAACCAAAAGAATACGTTTGTATCGATTCATAACGAAGGCTTAACTTAGAAGCTCGCTGCGACTGCGACGGCGTGGTTACCCTCTTGCGTTGCGACGTCGCGCATAGACGCAACGCAGGTGTGGCATACAATGCGTCGAACCGATACGATGACACGACGCAACTCAATAATGGGGCAGGACTTCATAGAACCATAAAGCTAATTAGCTACATTTTACTAATTGTACATCTCTGCCATTACGCATGTATCCGTATGTACATATGAGTAATAAATAGTATTAAAAATATTCAGGTTCCTTGCGCTTGTGACTTGAACCACAAGCTAAATTAGTGTTTGTCCGAGTTAAGCTGCTTATTACTTTATTGTCGGTACATTTTGTATGCACAATGTCTACTTTTACATCGTCCCAGTCGACTGGCATGTCACTTTTAGCTTTACATTTCATTTCCACTGTAGTTTCATTAGATGGACGATTAGCTAGCGTGAGGTAATACATTATTTACCAGGCGGTACGTATTTAGTGCAAGAAACCGGCTTAGTTGGTACCATCGTAAGGCCAGATATTCTGTTTCAACACAGCTGTAAGTAAACATTACTGCATGAAAATTTAAAGAACGTGTGTAGCAAGGAAACTTACTGAGTGAAAGAGATTGAAAAACCTCTAAGTAACGAGTAGCGAGAGTATCAAGCAAAACCGTGGCTTGATGAGACAACAGTTTGTAAATTACTAAAAATAATAAAGTTTATTTTTAACCAATGCTCTTAATAATTAGCAATTATCGATAGCGACTTCGATTTTTTAAATGTATAATAAGAAGGGGTTATAGCTTGAACAATGCAGATAGAGCTACGCTGATGTCTTGTTCATTTGTTTTAGATTTTTAAACATTTCTTGAGTTTGGAAGCCCGCGTTCGGTTACTCCCGAATACCTTCACTATACCTACCTACATGTAAAACTGATTATTCTTTATCGCTTTTCGGTTTAATAGTAGTAGGTACGTAATACTGGCAGAATTGCAAATTTACTGAGCCTTAGAGATCATACTCAAGAAGTCAAGTCAAGACCCCATGACTACTTTGGGAGAATCGATTTGCCTGAAAATTTCAACATAGATAATTGATTACCTTGAATAACAAAATGGCTATTTTTATCCCGCATTAATGTGTTGTGGAATCGGAATTTTCCTTAATGCTTTCGGAACGACTGGTTTGGTAAATGAAGCCAAGAACGAACGAGAGATATTAAAAGCAAATACAAAACAGTATTGCTAAGAACCTCCCTCGTCGTGTCCGATTTCTTGCAAAGAAACTAACCTTCAAAACCACCCAATCGAGTGGAAATCGACCAAATCCCGAAGCATCCCCTTAGAAAGAGATGCAAGACATCACCCAGGCCACGCCCCCTTTCTTAGCTAAGAGGGTAAGGGTAGCCACCCCTAGGGGGTGAATGTACCGCGTTAGTAATTGGCGTCCACGTGCCTTTTTAGTGGCATAGATTCGTAGAAAGTAGGTGTTTGGATTTTTAGATGAAAGAGCGTTGGCAATTTTGAGGTGAAAACATCGCACTTCACTCATATTTATAAATGTGAATGCGTGTGTTTGTTACTTCTTCACGCTGAAACCGTCCAATCGGACGACGTTTGGAACGGAGAAACCCAAGATTAATACATGTTAATAATTATTACAACTTTATTTTATTTATTTAAGGAAGACCACCAGCTTACATTTTACATTATATCTACTTGATTGAAACTTTCGTAAGTATTCACATTTTAATGTTATTTGACGGTTTAACTTACGCGGTAGGTATAGTCGAATATCTCGACCGGTTTCGTGACCGTCCGGGCCACTTCTTCATGGAGTACGTGCGCACCCGGCTGCGTTTAGCGCGTACGGTCACGAAACCGGTCGAGATGCCTACCGCGTAAGTTAAATCGTCAAATAACATTAAAATTATATCTACTTCTTATAACACCTGGAAGCCATTAATATAAAATTGAATTTTCAATTTTATACGGAGACTTACTCGTATATGGTGGAGTGGTGGTATATATGGTGATATTTTATCAAATTAGCTGTGCTATATTTATATATATATATATATATATCGTCGTATATATATATATATATATATATACAGGGATATATATATACATATATATAATTGAACGTTTTATATTTATACTTTCTCACTTATATGAGTTTGTTTACAGCTATATGAACCAGAAGAGGCCAGTTGGGGTTTACAAATACCAGAATTGTATTAGTTATGTATATAATGTAATGTAACAGAGTGAAATAGTATGTGTTGTCATGGGCCTGTGCCATGGGCATTATATCGGAGAGCCAGAACTAGTTGGTAGATTTAAATTATGAAGAAAATATTTGCTGAAAAAGTTGTAGTAATTCTGAATAAATGTAACTAATGTAATCACTAATTTAATAATAATACGTTAGTTCATAATGGCATCATAATTACGTTGTAATGATAGCTCTGCGTTTTAATGTAACGATTGATAATGCAAATATACATTAATACGTGAAACAAACACACAGTCACGAGGCGACATTTCTACTAACATTCTATACGATTTTGTTGTTGTTCTCGTAATTTGTTACAAGTTTTCGGTCTGTGGAAAGCTGGGATTCGGCCTTCTTCTTAGAGAAAGAGTCAATAACCTTACTGGCTGACTTATGACCTCATAATCCTCAACGCGGGCCCAGTGTGGCTTGGTGGATAGGCCAGTGGTCGGTCCTAACGACGTCAGGCAGTTCGAACACCTCCGTCACACCCCAACTACTGTTGTGCTAAGACAAAGCACCGGAACCGACGGCTTTGGCCAATTTAGGCGGGACGTTCACTGGCAGATAGCTGATTTGTAAGGATTAACATAAGGTTTGTATAATATTTTTATTTTAGAGGCGCCTTATCCTGAGATGCCACGCGAGCGATGCCGTCGATGGGTAAGCTACATCACATACACATCGCTCGAGCATCGGTAATAATATATATTTCCACGCAATAATATAGTTCTGATATATAAAAACCAGTTAGATTGTAGCAATACACTGCATAAATAACATTTATATATATTGAACCTTTATTTTGACCTTTGTTACTTTGTACTATCTAGTTCCCGGCTAATAACCTAATTATATAGATAAATACTGTGTCATTATGTGATAATGACAGTTTAATAAAATTGACACATCACACTTCATAACTCTTCAATGAACTATTAACTAGCTGCACGCCGCGGTTTCACCCGCGTGGTGTAGGATTATGATGATGATGAATCTAAATATATAATTATATTATATTTATTATATATATATTAATATATATGAATCTCTACGTTCATCAGGGATAATGTAGGATTCAAAACAAAAAAACGAACAAATCTTTTCTGTTTACAATATAAGATTAGATAATTATTTATTAGATTTTAAAGTCTGAATACACTCTCCTCTCTAAACACTACTACTTGACAACAATGTTAAGCAACGCTTGCTGCAGTCGGGAGTTGGATGGGTGATCGCTAGTGGCATTGTTCAACTGAGCGCTTCCGTGCTTCGGAGGGCACGTTAAGCTGCCGGTCCCGGTTGTTTGTCCTAGGACGACAGTTGTTAGGCTATGTCGAAGGCCTTCGGGCGGCCTGAAAACTTTGACATGGGTTGGTCACTAACCTATATCCACCAATCCGCACTGGGCCCGCGTGGTGAATTATGGCCCAACTGATTTCTCTGAGATGAAGGCTTATGAGTGTGTAAACGTTATTATTATTATATTATATCATTATGAATGATGATTTATAAATTGGAATTTAAACGCAAAACAGCAGCAAGTTCCAAATCTAGCCAGTGTGAGTCACCGACATCATGATTGGGCCCCATATGAATGGACACGTTGCGTGACACGTAATTATCTTAGATGTCGGAACAAGGGTTGTAAAGGCCAGGGTAGTAACAGCTGTAGGGTCGTTGCTAGAACTAAAACATATTTTCGGGAGAATTTCAATTTCATTACACTACCATCCAATTCCTCTATAGAAATATTAGCAAGGCTAATTGTCGAACATTGTAAAATAGTTAAACGTTCTGAAACAGTGGTACTGCGCGGCGCTTCACTGAGCTTCACGGAACTTAGAGATATTTCAATAATCTTATGTCTCCTTCGTTCGTTGTGTACGATAGTAGATTATGCACCGAGGGAGTAAAACAGGTCTTACGTCACAGGCGTCATATTGAACCCTGAACGTATTTCTAGAGTTATCCCTGAGCGCAGCGAGGGACAGCGAGTTATGCAGAGTCCTGAGAAAAACGAGGGATTCAAACCACCCAAGAAGAAGACAGGCTTTATCCTGTGAAATGAATACTCTACTTTTCATACCTACTGCGAGACCATAAAAACTCAGGCAATCATAAAAATTCATTTATTTAGTTAAAAGGAAAGAAGTATAGATAGCTATATGTAGCATTGCAAGATTCTGGTGCGGAGTTGAATATAGAGTCTTCGAGTAGTGAGCACTTTGCTCATTTTCATAAATGATGTTCGTGCAATCTCTATTCTAGCTCGTATCTCCGTTTCACTCTCCCAAGAGTCAGTTAACCATGATCCTAGATACCGGTACTTCTTAACTCTCTCAAGACTGACTTGCCCCATATGCATACTACAATGCTAATAATGGGGTGTGTGGTACGCTAAGATGATCCTTACCAAGAAGGACGCACGCACAAGAGATGATCGAAGTGACATCTTCTTTTTATGGTACAACATCCCATATAGAGATCTGTACTGTGATCAGCCGTGCGTTTCTCTAATGATTCGTCGTTGCGTTCGTCGACGAGTTCACGGATGTCAAATACTTTATGAGATGTCGCCCTCATGTACGCAAGGTTGTTTTTACAACGTTTTTTGTCATCTCAGCATTTGTTTCACGGATGTTGTAAAAGATGCAACGATGTTTGCTCTTAGATAATCGCACTGCTGTGCAACATCCACACACGGTCTTCAGGTCCGAAACTAGATAGAGCCTGTGCAATATCTACCGTGCTATGGCTGACCTGATGACTGATATACATAGTTATACACAGATCAAACAGACATGTCAATGCGCACAAATGTTTGACCTGTTCACAGATCAAACAGACATGTCAATGCGCACAAATGTTTGACCTGTTCACAGATCAAACAGACATGTCAATGCGCACAAATGTTTGACCTGTTCACAGATCAAACAGACATGTCAATGCGCACAAATGTTTGACCTGTTCACAGATCAAACAGACATGTCAATGCGCACAAATGTTTGACCTGTTCACAGATCAAACAGACATGTCAATGCGCATAAATGTTTGACCTGTTCACAGATCAAACAGACATGTCAATGCGCATAAATGTTTGACCTGTTCACAGATCAAACAGACATGTCAATGCGCATAAATGTTTGACCTGTTCACAGATCAAACAGACATGTCAATGCGCATAAATGTTTGACCTGTTCACAGATCAAACAGACATGTCAATGCGCACAAATGTTTGACCTGTTCACAGATCAAACAGACATGTCAATGCGCATAAATGTTTGACCTGTTCACAGATCAAACAGACATGTCAATGCGCATAAATGTTTGACCTGTTCACAGATCAAACAGACATGTCAATGCGCATAAATGTTTGACCTGTTCACAGATCAAACAGACATGTCAATGCGCATAAATGTTTGACCTGTTCACAGATCAAACAGACATGTCAATGCGCATAAATGTTTGACCTGTTCACAGATCAAACAGACATGTCAATGCGCATAAATGTTTGACCTGTTCACAGATCAAACAGACATGTCAATGCGCATAAATGTTTGACCTGTTCACAGATCAAACAGACATGTCAATGCGCATAAATGTTTGACCTGTTCACAGATCAAACAGACATGTCAATGCGCATAAATGTTTGACCTGTTCACAGATCAAACAGACATGTCAATGCGCATAAATGTTTGAGCTGTTCAGAGATCAAACCATATTTAACTTTCTTTTGAGTTATACCAAATGAAGGAAATAATTTGACGAATGTTGACGTTGTTATATCATTTATTTCTCAACGCTCTCACAACACAAGGCTTATTCCAAGACAATCCAACGTTTAATTAAAAATCAGTTTAACATTCAGCGAGCTTTAAAACTTAACAGCCGCGAATGGTCACGGAGCACGAGCTCGGCTTGGTGGCAGTTCGATTCCCGGGTGTGGCGCGCTGGATCGTGAAGCCGATGGAAAAACGCTGATAAATAACAAACAACGGTGCAGGCGCTCGCGAGAACGCGCTGTGACTCCGAATGGTGGGGGGAGGGGGGGGGGGGATGCTCGGGGCTCGCTTGTTATGGTTTCGCACTAATTGGCCAAGAAATAGGAAATAATAAGTTCTTATCTATTAATAGTTATTGTATGCGCAGCTTATTAACTGCATTCGTTATTAGAAACAGTACAGCGTTTTAATTAATGAATTACTCTCCGATTCTGCAATAACATCTAGGTCCGAATGGTTTATACATATTGTATGCACAGTTTAATAACTGGTTATTATGTGATTAGTAAAAGTACGAGGCTCAAATGATGAGTTGCACTGCGCCCGTAACGCTGAGACATCAAAAGTAGTTAAGTCTCATGTGCCTGTCATTTCACCTTCGAACCCAAACACGGTATTGCGAACATTACTGCTTCGCGGTAGAAACAGGCGGCACTACTGCCGCGGACTAACTCATTTACAAAAGGTTATCGAATTATCTAAACTTAGAATACAATTTTAATAGTGCAAAGTTTCAGATCAAACAATCAAGTCTCCGAACAATATAGGATATGAGTTATATGTATGTATAGAATCAACATTCGAGCAGTGGAAGGAACCAGGCTGTCACCAGGCAGTTATAATCATAAAAGCAGCTTACTAAACCAAGAAGTTACTAATACGGATATGGAAGTTGACACCATATCACTTAAAGCAAGGAATCATATATAATCCTTGCTTAAAGTAATATTGCTACTTCTATCAATATGGACTGGAATCGGGCAATACATTATTAAAGACAAGATGACACAGTAACCAATATATTATTCTATTATTGAAGTTATTAAACACATTAGAAAGAAATCGTACATTTGATTTTTTTATACCGATCAAAACAAATATAGCGAAACAAAGCTTTTAATTATCAAATCCAAAATCTAATCAAAATCAAGTTGCAATAATTCATCACAGTAAAATAGAAATCTCGTTTTCACAGCTTAAAGAATAATAAGACCTTCGAGTGCATCTCGTAACTCTACTGTCTTAACTCTACTGAATATTTATATTTCAAAATGAATAATGCAGTCTTTTTAATATAAATGAGGTTCAAACGAACCAACCACTTTTAAAAAAGAATATGCGCCCATATGTGTGTGTCTCATATGTATATGGGCGCCTAACCTCTTTAGAGTAATTAACTATCAAATCATTTGTTGAAATAGTCAATACCAAGTGTTAACAATGTTATAATTAATTTCAGTGTTTTTGATATTAGTAACGTAATTATTAGACTATATTTTATAATAAAAAGTTATGATGATGTCGCTACACCACACCCGTTTTATAAATTTAATTATATTTTTAGATTTAATGGCATTTAAAATCACGCAAGCCCTTGTTACAATTTATAAAAGACTAATATTTGATTTAGTGCGGAGCCCTAACACAAATCAGTTTTATAAATAAAAAATATAGAACAAAACCATACAGTCTTACTGTCACTTTCCTATAGAGCCAATTGGACCATCAGATAACCACATTGCTATATTAGCCAACGGTCAGTGCAATATGCCGTCCCCCCGCCGGGAACCGAACCGGTGTCAGCTGACGCGGGCACGGACCGTGTCGTGATAACCACACATTTGGTGGAGTAGGGGAGCAAGGTCAGCCCGGGCACAAAACTACGTGTATGTTGTTGCGTGAGCTTCCAATCAATTGGGATATCATTATTTTGTAATATTGTATTTTACATATTTTTCTGGATTCAGAATAGAAGCTGTTCTATAAACTTCGTCATGGTAATCAACAACTGACAACTAAGAGAAAAAAATAATGAATAGCATTCATTTTGATATAGAGTGTTTATGGCATAGCATATGTAAAACTGTTAACATTCTATGACACTAAGGTTCCTGAGATGAATTCAAGTAACCAGGCTTCAGTCAAAATCAAAGTGAAAACCTGTAACTGTACTGTGATACACATGTGAAAGACATATTGCTCCAAACCCACTGCAAAGGTAGTGTTGGTATCGATAGCAAATCCAAAATATTTGACTCCATCTTAAACAACGTTCCGTAAATGGAGCCCTGTGTTTTTATTGGATGATATCGCTCTTCGGTCAGGATCCGGCGTGTGTACCATCGCTGTTACAAGGTCGGTAGTCTCAATATGTGAGCGCGAGTTAACTACCGAAACAACAATCGTTAAACCGGCACAATCTAGGACTCTACCTTAGCGCGACCCGTTACGAGAAGGACCGCAGTTAAGGTCAATTTCCAGTCTGTGGCGATATACCGACCGATGTCGGTTGTAAAGCAATCGCTATCTATAAAGATACTTCCACCCCAAATATGCCACATACCCATGCCTGCTACGTAGGCGGAGTCAAAGCAATACTGTGTGTAATGTTTTAAGGCCTGCGAGCGAAACTGCTGGATCAATTGGATTAAACAGCCATATGTGTCAGAGAGACAAGCGTAGAGCAGTGCCGCGACATGGTAACAAGTTTTAAGATATGGATCTCACTATAACCCCCCCCCCCCCCCCCCCCTTACACCAGTATAAAAAACGTTAGTTTTTCAAGCGACGAAGTCAAATACAAATTTCATAACATATAAAATTAAACATTCATCGTCATCACCATCACCTCAGTAAGAGGACATTAAGTGCATCAGCCCACGCCATAGCGCCATAGATTCTGAAAAGGACAGTCGGAACCGGCCTGCAACCGACGTCGTTCTCTTGTGACCGTTATTAATCCTTGCTCGCTTTAATTATACAAATAATTACAACAACATTGTTTTGCTAACCGTACCAGATAACAACCATTCGTACCCACTATATTCCTTGATAAGTTCAAACAGCAATTAAACGATTATCGATAGGCTTCATAAATAAATAAATAATATCGAATTTGTTCCATCACCTTTAGGCGTGAGCCAATCAATCGATTAACACATATGACAAGAGAAAGCTCACAAAACATGAGCACGGGTCCCTAAAATCCGTAAAAAATATTTAGAAAGCAAGAAATCTTTAATACCCCGTTCATTACGCGATTTCAAAAAAAATTTACGATAAAGGTTAAAAATTACCGCTTGTAAATGTTTGCAACTGCCAATGATGTATGCAAATTTTTTGAAGGTAGGGTACCATTAGACGATCTTAGACTTAGCTCTCGGTGTATTATAGGGTTTAGAGTTTCGCCGGGGTTAATGCCTGATTTATCGGGGTTTTAACCGAAAGGGCATGGATTTTTGTTTCGATTTGCCATAGCGGAGATGTTTCGAGGCGTGTACTGAAAGTAGTCAGCTTCACTATTATAATGAGATACAGATATGTATGGGCATACGAGAGTTGCAGTGTTAAGGGAAATTGTAATGATATGAAGCTCTTTATGCTTTTCAAGTTCAGCTGTTATCGACCAGTTCATAGGAACATCAATAATAAAAATATTGTAATTCTTTTTTAAAGGAAGAACTTCTGCCTGTAATAAAGAAGTGACACAGTAACACAACGTAACACAACACAAATACTAACCGTATCGTAACGTGACCTAATATAATATAAACTCCTAGTCAAATATTCAAACTAGACAGAATACCTTTAAATAATTTATAATAGATAAAGCAAAAAAATTGCCCATTATACTTATTACATAGTGCCATTATTAAATCAAAACACATTCGGATCATAGGTTACCTCTATAGCACTAGCCATCGAAGCGTTTTTCCATAAGAAAAGCTTCTGACTAAATATTCAATCTTTGTCAAGAAGCTAAACAAGGTTATAAAGAGGAGGTTGTTTTGTTGACATCTTGACCGGCTAAACGTTAAATTCTACTAGAAGTTTTTGCGGTCCGAAGACTACGTTCACTTCTCATGCCAAAACCGTTAAGCTCACTTCACTGAGTGTAAATAGTGTATCTCCACCACGCAAGTATTTGTCGTGGCAAGCGCTCGTGGCCGCTGTAGTACGAACCGCCGTCGTAGCGTGTACACAAGAAGCTCTGAACGCGCGAGCTTCAAGCAATGCGTGCTTGCGTGCGTGCTTGCGTGCGCGGTTACGTTACCACGTGGTCGGAACACGCGAACTGACGTCGTGATAGCAGTGTCAATGGATAGCGTGATGACCGTTGATTTTTAATCATAGAATGGGATCTTTGCGTGAGCGTGAGTGATGCTTGGGTTAGGTCCATGGGCTGAAAACTGTAAGTGCCCACGTCATACTAGTCTTGTAGGACGCTGGCTGGATTATAGTATCGAAGCAGTGCGCCTAGAAGCAACATCTCGGCGTACGTTTTAGCTTGCAGCGATGGGTCTTTTAGCGGGGCGCGTAAAACATCGCTCTGGTCAACATTACGTAGCTTACGGCTGCATTCATGGCTGCATTATCGATTCCATTTTCGCTTTCCATCAGACGAAAGATAGTAATTTTGAAGAAACATTATAAAAAGTAATCGAAGCAGTACTAGTGTATAATTTGACAGGCAGTATATTAGAATTTGGCGCATAACCTTAAAAACTAACAAGTACACGCACTAAGATCCCTTGTCACCTTGACACATCACAAACACCCAAGACCCGATAACAAATATTTCTGTTCAAAATATTTGCAGCGATCGAAGCTTTTAAGGCAGGGTCTCTACTCACTAAACCGACGGAGTCAAAACAAGGTGACGAGTCCCGGTAAACCCTTGCTTGGTTCCTTAGCTTTAATCTCTGGGTGGTATTGCAGCCGTCATAGGCATGCGGTTTTTTCTACCATTACACGCAAGACTAATGGTCAGGCAATCCTGCTTCTCTTCACATAGTATTTATATTACAAAAAGAAAAATAATTATTGAGTTTGTAAATTTTATCCGTAAAGATTTGAATTTTATTCGGATCCATGACAGCTTATTATTTAATGAACCACTTTTTGAGCACAAGCACAAAAACTTACTTTATAAAAAAAAGCATATATACAATTCAAATCAAATTAGAAAAATAAAAAGTGGTTTATACACTTTAACTACATTATTTCAAATTTATTTAAGGAACAAAATCTTTAGTTTTATTTTTAAATATAATAAAGTAACACAAAATAAAGACCAAGATTATTAATCACTCAAAAATTAAGTAAACCATTTGTTGAAGGAAACTTGCACAGAATGCTGGCTGCACTTCCACGTACAATATGAAAGCTAAACTAATTGTTGTGTAATATATGATCCAGCCAGCATTCTGGTCAAAAGTAAAATATGTTTATAAAGTAAAAGAGTAAGTACTACGAGTAGTTTAACTATAAAATATAAACATCAATTTACAATTAGAAATTAAATAAGTTTATTAAGTGCACTCTTGTCAGTGTTTAAAATTTTGCACATAAAAATGAAGCTAGGACATGTTCGCCTCCCGGCCGCGCGGCCCTCCGTGTGATATATGTCTCAATTATACTCGTGCGGGTATGCGCCTGCGCAGTGGGGTACTATTCAATATAATGCCGGTAACTTTATTGCTGGTAACCTTGAATTATTATCTTTTGGAAATAAACCAATAAATAAACAGTATTTTCTATAATTTAAACGTGGTGTCGTAATTAACGATACACGGATCGTGTTCGTTTATAATTTTAGTTTATTTTATTGTTATCATAAATTTTGTAAACTATGTTTAATTCGATTGGTTTAAATTATATTAGTTTAGTGGTGAGCGGTGGATTTAAATCTTATATCTGTATTTACATATTAATTTAGAAATATATAATAATCGTAACAAAATTAAAGAGAGCCGCTCTTTAATTTTGTTTGTTTTAAAGTTCAATCAAAACTTGCATATTGATAAAAACGTTTTTGTTAGTTGAAATTAATGGACTAAAATAATTATGGAGTGGCATGTTATATGTCATTAAATTGATAACAATTTATTTCACTAAACAATGTTACAATTTCGCTCTACATACACATGAAGACTAAGCTTAAGAACATGGGTTGTAACAGTTGCAATCAATCGACTTGCAGAGCTTACACTGAGAAGTCTCGTGTTGTAGATACTGCGTACCCTTTATATGTAGATGACGTAGCCTGTGTTACAGATACATATTTATTTCTATAATAAAAGTGGTACATATTCAGTTTTTAACGGAATGTCTCGAAAGTGCATGTATGAAGGAGAATCTATTTACCTTTGAACTTAACCTATGTGGCTTGGTTATATTGCACAGTAACCTGTAGCTGCCCAGACATACGATTTAGTTACGTTGCTATCGAACCGCATACAGAATCACTACATCCCGTTCCCTCACAAAGTGAGCTACCAGTTACATCTTTTATTTCTCATATTCCACTTATGTGGGCTCGGTACATTAGTTATGTTTTATATAAAACAGAACGGTCAAAACTCGCATAAGTACTTATAATGTAAGCTATGGGCTTCTGTGTTAAGGCTGGCTGCCTGCGCTTGTCATACAAGCTTCCTAGACTACCTTACAGAGCAGTTTATTGAAATTTAATAGCTTCTAACTTCCCATGAAATAAGTTTGTCGCAACCCTTTCGGTACTATCATTTGAAGTAGGATAACATAGCCTCTGTGCAGATCCTGGGTATAAACTGTCCATTCCGATCCATCTCCATCTCCATTTCACCCAAATCCGTTGAACCGTTCCAATGTGGTGAAGTAACAAATGTACACACTCACACTCTATGCATGCACTTACACTCACACAAACATCCGTGAAGAACACAGTAGACATGAGTTAACTTTGGACAACTTTGCAATCGATATAGAATATACATTTGTTGTGGGTCATTTAACTTCTAGACTAAGGTTCCAAATATTCGTGTTCCTAGAATGCTATAACCAGTTTAATCGTCCAGGAATCGAATCCCGGTCATCGAAACCCAGTATAAGTAAATCGACACTAAACAGTAGCTTATTTACACTACTTGAATGTCAAAACATTATCACAGCAAAAAGTACTCTAACATCCTGCTGACATGTCCCAAAATTGTATGTAAACGAGAATAATTAAACTTGAATCTATTTTGAGCTTTATTATAGTACATAAAGGTGTATTTTTGAAGGTGCTGCTATCGTTGAGGTGTCATGAATATAAAGTTACAAAACCGAAGCGTTTTCCAAATGATTAAGCAGGTTGCAGTCTGCACGTCAAGCCGGGTTAAGCCGTTTCATGAGACGAAAGGGGCCGTGATTTCGCGAATTTGTATTGCTTTTAAAAGTTGATAGTATTTTATAACGTACTAGCTGCGCCCAGAGTTTTCTTGTAAATGTCCTTCATTGTATATAATAATAAAAAAAAAAAATATAATATAAAATGTGCTTCACTGGGATATAATCTATTTCCTTGCCAAATTTCATTACGATTCATTGAGCAATTTAGGCGTGACACGGTATATATACAAGCAGGCAGAGAGATATCTTTGCAAACGTTTCTTATTTCAATATCTATCACATATCCATGCTATCCTGCCTCTATACGCAATCCAATTAGCTTAAATGTTTAATATACTGTAGCAAGTTAAACTCATCTGCGAGTTGCACTAATACGAGTAACTACACAAACCACGGGACAGAGAGCTCTATTTAATACAGTGGAAAGCTTATGAACATCTTGATGCCACTAGAACTACTGTAAACGACTTGCATAATAATAGGCCATAGACTTACATTGTGCCCCTTGATAGTATATACAGTTTCTAAAAGACTTCATTAAAATATGGAGCTTGCTATGTGACTTCAGCAGTGTTGGGACAGCATCACTTTTGATTAGACAACTCAATATTTAGGTGCGCCTAGGCTTTAAGCATCTTCTTCATACAAAGGGGTTCTCCAACTCCCGCTACACATGTGGACACTAACACCAACGTTTTATTAAGGGATATATAGTGACCAGCACATGCGTTGTTTAGTTTTTTTGATAAGTTGCATAATATAGTCAGTACGAGCCAGGCAGTTTTATCATTGTTCAGCGGAATCATACCCCTTATTAAACCAAGCTTATAAAAAACTAAACGTGGAGCAAGCCAGTGGTCAAATATCTATGTTACATAAAAAGATGTTCACTAAAACTAGTCTCAAGATCCAAAAGAAATGTTGATGTTGTAGCAATATATATATTTGTGTTAATCTGTAATCCTTATCACTTCACTTCTCTACATATAATAAAACTTTAGAGGTCAAATTTTTGTACAATGAGAAAAAATGCTAAAAACCGAGTCAGGGTGATGTAAATAGTGAAATCGAACAAAAGTTTTTTTATTTTTTGTTTCTCTATTTGTCTGTCTGTTTGTATGGGCCCGAAACGACTGGACCAATCAACCAGTGGTTTAATCAACCTGTTGCTGAAGATATGTCCGCTTAGTACATACTTAGTTACTTGAAGTATTACGTCATACAGATGAATATAATACTTGGTCATACGTACACATATATATATATATACTATATACATTTGGTCAGCCTTAGTGAATCCGGACGTATGTACGGCTTTGTAAATGTGTTCATGCTAACCCAGAAAATATTGAAACCATAGTTATATTATATTAACGGGGCTTAATCGCGTTAGTAATAGTATTTATTTACCTCGACGTTTCGATCAAGTTGCATTGATCGTGGTCACGAGCGGACTCTATTAATATTGAAACCCTCGGGGCAGCAGACACCTATGAGGCCAGGCACAAGCACAGACTTCGAACACCTGCTCAAGTCTCCCCAATCCGTATATGTCCTTGGACTCAAGGTATTTAACAACTTACCAAATGAGATTAAAAATGATACTTCCCGACGTAATGCCTTTAAATGTAGGTTAAAGAGTTTCTAAGCAACACCTACTACTTATGGAGGACCTGGACGACAAGCTACTGGCTCAGTACAAAGAGGCACCAATCATATAATTATTGACATGTTTATATTTTGTTATTTCTTATTTTGCCATAATAATGTATCTCTAATTTGATTTGTAACTCTATGAAACCGACTCGTAAATGTTATATTTAACAATAAATTGTCTATTATCTATAACCATATAAACCATATAAACCATTTATTGATAATTTGTTATGAAATTACAAGTCAATTTTAAAAGAATGAATAACAATAATAGTTACTTTATAATAAGTAAGGAATATTTTACTCTCTACCGAGAGATCAAAGGGAATATAATGGAGACTAGAGAGAGATAATAAGCCAAGACTGCACGTTTTCACTGAATACTACGCAAATAAAACAAATGTCACCCCGTGTCAACATTTCATACTCGATGACAGATGCCAATAAATAAATGTATTTTAAATACAGTGAAATAGCAAAAGGTTGGTTACACACTTGCTTATATTTACTTTCGCCGAACTAAGTATATTTTTTCTTAGTCCTGCAAAACCATCGGAGCGTTGCGTCGTGCTTATCGTGGGATCCTTCATCGTATGTCAAACGGTTGGTTAGCGGAGTGCAGTGCGACCGGCTCCCTGCCCTGTGCTAGCCTCACAGGGAAATCTATGGAGTCCGTAACGAACCCTTATTTGTCAAAACTACAGTGAGTGGTGTCAACGATTTCAATAACTGATAAGACATTTTAATATCATTGTTTGGTATATTTTAATTACCTAATTTACATAAAGAAATGAAAAATAAATAAACAAGCACACATAGGTTTCAAATTTAAGTCAACGGAAAAATGATGAGATATGTAAGTTATGAAGGGTTTTTCTTATATCTTATATTTAGCCTGTGTCTCTCTCTGGATGCTTAAATGCACGATGAAAAGTTTTCCTACGCAGCGATGTTTTATGGTCACATTAGGTATCTGGGCGCTAAGCCGTGTAACTCGCACGGATCTTATCGTACGTCCCTTGAGTATCGTGTTACGGAAAATATCTGTTAATTTACTTCAAGACGGTAAGAAAACAAACTACTCAATCTTAACTAAGACCTCACAGTGCACCATATTTACACAATTTGGGCTTCTAATTGGCAGCATTTATCGTAAAGGAAAGCAGTTATTTTCATATTTAAAGTTCATGCTAAAAAAACAATGCGATGTTAAAAATAATAAAATATAATTTACTGATTACGTTTGAGGCCTACATCCTGTTGGTGTTGGCATAACTATTCCCCAAGCTCATTCGCATGTGGAATTCAAACACATAACAAAGCCTCAAGTCGTGAGACGGGCAGTTTTAAAATACATCACATAAATACAATAAAGTATTATACAACACTCATCGTTGCATATACAAATAAAATTAGAATTATACGAACCACAAATTAACATGGTTACAGCGGCAGCAGTCTTATCGCTAAAGCAAATTTTATTACAACAAGAAAAATCTAAATACAATATTTTTATTAACTCCATTAAATTCTCTGTCCTAACCCCAAAGATAAGAAAGCGTCAGAAGATAGCGAAGTACAATACCTACCCAATTAAATTAACCGACTGCCGCCGCCGTGAAGAGTAATGAGTTTGAACTTATTTATACAATCTCCAAGTTTTGTAGCTATCGATGACATTTAACGACTGTTTAAGGTATAAGTGTCATTGGACTCGAGTTACAAGTTTAATTGCAATTTATAGGATTGTGTCCAAATTAATAAAATAATTTCATTCTCAAACACCTGCAAAAATAACTGGATTGTCCTTGCAGCACGGTGCCATACTATGGCAACTATTTCGCTGTACTAACGCGGAAAACCGGGTAGCAAGAGTAACAGAAACTCTTTCCGCCTTATTGTAAAACGTAGATTTCATATAGTCCGCAGTGTAAACCATGGTTTAAGTAAACTTTCATTACGAAATTCCCTTCCCTTTCACGTCCAAGGCGGTTCATTTTTATGCTTATTACATCAAAACTTGCCGACCCAATTGACCCGGGAAGCCTTTGGTAACTAGAGGTTCTTATACGTAGGTATATAATAATCCAATAAAGATTAGGGTTTTCTGTGAATTTTCCTCTCTAAAAATTTAAATCGCTAAGCAGGCGTTAGCGCTTTAAATAAGTTGTTTCTCCGCTTTATATAAACAGAGAAGAGAGAAAGAGGTACACCTTAAAATCAGTGTCAACAACCTTCCTTCTTCTTTATTCTAAAAAGTCACAATGATCACTTGAATCGTTCTAAGAAGGCGGCTCCATTGAACAATAAAACGTTTCGAGCAACTTACTATCAAGATTGCTGACTTCCAATTATTTTATTAACCGTATCAGTGGCAAGTAGAGGATGGAAACGCATTCTTTGTATGGAATATTTTTTGTTTCTTGTGATTTAGGTATGTCATGCAGTGATTTGTAATAACTTTATTAAAAAATTAAATTACGTTAATTAAATTATTACGAGGAATTACAAAATTGTCGTTACACTCGCAATAAAAATCCAGATTCAGGCATCTTTATAATTATTAATGCAGCAATATTAAAACAATATATCTCTCTATATATATAAATAGATATATTTATTATATATATATAAATACAAATGTTGCTTTTATTTATTTTATGTTTATTTCCAATTACGTTATAGATATTACTGATTAAAATTGGTTAGAGTTCCTAAATTGAGACAGACTAACGGTCGGCGCCAATAACCTACCTATCGCCGCGCCGGGTTCCCTCACTAGAGATAGATATATAGTTAAGTTCTTTCGACCGCATCATCACTGACCATCAAGTGTCAAACACAAGCCTACACAGTATAAAACCAACTTTGTCGAGACTGTGAGTTCTGTAGAACCTAATGTTTACTCCTGGATAAAATCTGGCAGTGAACCAAAATGATTATCACGGTGACGGGGTGCGGCTAGATTAAGTTTTGCAAACACATTTAACAATTGTACACTGCGCACACAAAGGCAAATTTATCACGTCAAATTGGTTTAAATTGTTTTATCTATTAACCCCTTCGCCGAAAAGCATTCGACTTATTATGATTGACAGCTTTGTATATGTGTTTGGGTGTGTGTATGTGTGCGTAGACAATGATAGTAATTACATAATGATAAGCCATTTAAATGTTGCCCGCGGTACGGGTGTAGAACGAGCTTAATACTGACTTGTAGTGTTAGCAGAAAAGTCAGGATTTATACTGAAACAGTTTTTTGTTAAATAAACATATCTAAATCAAATAAACTTTTGTGTAAAACAGATATTTAAACATTAGTATCAAACAATATTTTTAAAACTTTCAAATACAACAAACTAAATCAGATAACATTTAAATCCGTAGGTATAAACGTATTAGGCCGTATAATGCATTATTTATCATTGTCATTCTCCTTCCATCTGGTATAGTGTATTTTGTCGATATACTTAATAATAATATAGGACAACATCCACACAAAGGTCTTCAGGTCCCAAATTAGGCAGAGCCTGTACTATGGTAACCTGATGACTGATATACATACATATATATGATATTAGATACTTATATACATATAAACACCCAGACACAGATCAAACAGACATGTTTATGCACACAAATGTTTGAGCTGTCCGGGGATCGAACCCGGGACCAGCGGCTCAGAAGGCAGGGGTGCTACCAACTGCGCCAACCGGCCTGTCAACAACACACTTAGTATATTATATACATATTATAATATTACTAAGTACGTTAACTTAAATCTAATCATTTTAATTATTTAATATTGTCAAAAGCCGATAAAAACACTAAACTTGAAACATTTCTCAAGTGAAGTCCTCATTTTGATTTTAAAAAATATTCATAGCATAGTAAATCCCGAGCACATTAATCAGTGTTAATGTTTTGTATTGAATTAGAATAAATAACTTTGAGATTGGCGTTTCGTTAATATAGAGCTTATCTCAAACGTAACATCACTAAATGTTGGACAAACAAACAAAGTTCACACCAACACATCGTTGGTGTGTAGATATTTTGTACTGGACGTATTTATAATCTTGATTACTGTAATGCCGGCATCGTTTTAGATTGATTAATATTTTTATTTAGCCACGTGGCTTAATAAAGGGAAAATGCTTCTGTTAAACTAATAACACAAAAAACTAAAAATCAAATGACACTCTTAAATTTCATAGAAAAAAAACGCTTTTGAAATGATACAAACCTATCTATTCAACACGAGACAAGAAAATTACCGCTGAAGAGTTGAACCGAATTCGAAATACAATAATAGAGGTGGTTCGAAAAATATTATCCTTTTGTACATAATTAACAATAATTGGTGCGATTACTAGCGTTTCAGGGTAATTTCGTTGCCGACCGTACTTCGTATTTTCGTGGAACAAATTCCAAAACATTTGTTTGATGCGCTATAATAAGACTCAATTATGAAAAAAGTTTTGTTTTGTTTTGTTTTGTCAATATTGTATATGTGATTATATTGTATATTGGTACGAAACATACGCAATGGAAAGAGCTTTACCAGTTTGTGATGCTACTATGTAGAAATGCATATTTGTAACTTTTGGTGCTGTTGTACTGATATTCTTAAGAGGACAGAGTTAAATAATAGTTGCTGGTATTTGAATGTTAAAAGGCGAGGAAACCTGACTTACTAGGTTGTAGGCCTCGTGTACAAGAGGCCATATTAATAGGTAAGTAAGAGTATATTTATAATGTAACTACTTAATGTAACTCGTGGGGCGTTCCAGCTTGCAGTTACAAACATACTCACTCCCAAACATTCTCTACAAGTTCTATGTTCATACTCAAAAACTTGAGCATTTATCATCATCATCATCATCTTAGCAGTAGGACGTCCACTGCTGAACATATATCTCCAACATACATTTCCAATAGGACCGGTTGGAAGCGGCCTGCATACAACGTCGTCCTGCGACCTTTATCAGGTCGTCTGTCCACCTTGCCGGTGGACGACCTACGCTGCGCTTGCCGGTCCATAGCATCCACTCCAGAACATTCCAGCCCCATCATCCATCTGTTCTGTGTGCTATATACAGATAATTATAATAGTAATGTAATTAAAATCTGTAAGTAATTTAATTTCATATTTGGAGTAAGTTTAACAAAGGTTTTTGCTAATAGATAATTCCAGCATAGTACTTCTTGTACCATATGAACTAAACACCTTTCGATGCGCCCGGGTTCGACCTCTGAGCCGGTAAATTTGTGTGTGATGAGCTATGATGATATGATGATCCTGTTTGTTTTAGGTCTTGTATGTTGTGATGTGTAACTGTGTGTGTTCATGCCGCCCTCGACATGCGGCGGTGTGAGTGAGTAAACGTTAATTACAAGAAAACAGTTTTTAAAATTGCATAAAACTTTAATTAGCAATTTGATATTATAAATCAATTTTTGACTTGAATGTTACGCGTTAACGTGCAATGCACGCGCTGTGCCCTCGCCACGACATGCACGCGCGTTTACGGTTATGAACAAAATAAAATAGAACGGAAAAGACAAAAAACTCAAAGAGTTTTTTGTCCTTAGTCTGCCTGTCCTTTTGATAAATTGTTCGTGCAGACTTTTGTCAATGTTTAAATGCCCAGATTATGCGAAGAAAATTAGGAAATCACCTTATACATTTATTAAAGTTTAAATTGAACTATTGCTCTATTTGGTCTTATTGGCCGGAAGCGTAAGCGTTAGCTTAAATAAAACACCTTTTTAAATTATATTATATACAATTTCTGTTACATATTTTTATAAATTGTGATGGAAAACGATCAAAATTGTGAAAATTACAGATAAATTAGGGGCAGGGCTCATATTCTAGAACTAATAATATTCAACCGGTAGCGAGAAAAAAATTTACAACCTAATGTAAAATGTTGAGTTCCGTCGATGTCAGGGGTTTAAATTATCCAATTTGCCGTGTCCCATAGCTTACAACATTATAAAATAAAAATTAAATAACCCTCTTAAATCATCAAGTCCTTAACGACTTTTCTGCAAAAATAATGCGCATTGGCGTAATGTAAAGTCATGCAAAAAATAATAATTATTAACCCTTTAAGCTTTCCGCTCTGCGTCTTTAAACAATAAATTAATATCATCATAAACAAAATTAAAATTTCCTGAAAGGCAATTTATCCTTTAATTTGACATAATAACGTTTAAATTTATACATTAAAATGATTACTTGCCAAATAAAAAAAATGGCGGACCCTTTGAAATTGGCTGTTTGACATTTAAAATACGTTCAAGTACAGGTGTGCATGATCAGTTGGGTTAAAAATTGGTTTGTATAATATTTTAAAAAGTGTAGTAGAAGAAGTGGTGTGTGGTCTTAAATTTAAATATTATAATTACTAGGTAGTAGTACAGTAGTTGTGCGAACAGTAGACCTCGCGAGCACATAGTCTTACTAGCGGAAATTTTTCGCTGTACTTCACAACCTTACCTAACCTCTGGGAAAGCACTTGACCAATTATTAATTAAATAAATTAATTCGTAATTAATAATTATAAAATTATTAATGCCGATATTCGAAATCTCTCTTTCAAGTCAGGTACTCGTACATACAAAAAATTTTTCGCTGTTTCCAGCGCCACGTTCAAAACTGAATGTGAAAACAATTGAAAGTGAAACTATCAAATGCATCCTGTTTTATAAATTTAAATTGACAAAGTTTTCGTGTGAGTAAGTTTTACTGTGAAACCTAACACTATGAAGTTTTAATTTTATTTGTAAGTAGCTAGTGCGATAAAGCGGCACTCGTTTTTGTGTCACACTCCAATAACTGAAATCTTGATGATATCCTTATTGACGGTGCATGACAATCGATCCCGTAAGTAGCAAGGGTCACTAAAAATGGTGAAAACATTTCTTTACTTCAAAATGGAACCGACTTCAACACCAAAAAGTGCGAAATAGCTTGTCGAAGCCATTCAGTCATATTTATATTATATTAACGGGGCTTAATCGCTTTAGTAATAGTATTTATTTACCTCGACGTTTTTATAACAACTGTTGAAGGTGAAAAAAATTAGGGTGATAATTAGAGAGGTAGTAGGGCAGTACGACCCCGAAGGCGTTGGCAGAGATGTACTAACCTCCACATATTTTTTATGATTATTATTTTTTATATTTTTTATGAGGTTTGTTCAATGTTAGAGGGATGTGAGCATATTGCTGTTCCATCTCCATATTCACGCAAATTAGTTGGACTAATACAACGGTGAAGAAGTAACTAACACTCACTCAGTCATTCAAATACAAAATTACGTGTTTACGTTAGTACGATGTCCCGAAAGGTTGCGAATAGCATAATTATATGTAACATAGGGTTATTTTCTTTGAATTCGTATCGATAATCTAACCCTAAGATGGGCTGGGTGTTCGGTCAACGGTAACCATACGCATTATAAAGGTAACACGAGCTTGCCAGATACAATGAAATAACTTATTATTTACCACATATTGTTTTGTTTTTCTTGTCTGAGGTCAGACTAGCATAAGCTATCACAACCACATGTCGAACCGGGAGAAAAGGTAGTCTTTATGTTTATCCTGGATGTTTACTATCTCCATCCCAAATGTCATACAATTTAGTTTAAAAGCATAAAACATACAGACTTACATCACTTACGAATTATCGCATTCTTTCCGTACATAGTACAAAATAAAGTCGTTTTTCGCGTCTTACGGTCTGTATATTCGCTAACTACTCCTAAACCATGCAACGGGTTTTGATACAATTTTCACCATCAAGAAAGGTTGATAATAATGTATAAATAAAACCTAATTAAGCTATTGAGCAAGTAGAGAAAAGCAACACATCTGTTTTAATTAAACTCGTGCAAAGCCGGATAAGTCGCTAGTTTATGAACAAATGCGAAATATTAGAGGCTGAAAATATAACCCTTCAAGAGTCGTTATGATAACAATGAAATTTCTATTGTGTCTCGCCCTATGATGACCAACGACCTTTGATGGATTAATATATTGGGCAGGTTGATCGTGCTAAAGAAGAGGTGTCGTCGTGTGGCGGGTCGCCATCTACCCTCAAATATGGTTGAGGAAGGCGATGGTTGGCCCAGACGTTAGCAATTTCTAATCCTTTTATAAAAAATAAAGAATAGTTAATTGAAATAGCCTTGTAGAGAGAAGATTAAAACTAGAAGTACCTAATTTGATATTGATGTAAATTTACCGCATAAATAATCACCAGTATGCACCGATTTCACAATAAGCATATTTTAAAATAAACAATATTACCTCACGTATTACAATTATTTGCTTTTTGTATCACAATACTGTATGCTTGGTCAAGCGTCATTTATTTCTCCGCGTACGATTGTCCATCATAACGAGACCTTTCGGGGTGCGAAAGCAACAGGCGTTTATTTGGAAACAAGTACGAGTTCAGATATATGAGAGGTCTATTTATAATGGCTATGTGTTCAGTTATTATAAACCGTACTGTTATAGTTAGAGGTAATTATGTCTGTTTATGGAGACGGTACTAATTGATACGGAGAATGCAAACGGTAGAAATGCGGGAGGAGGCGTGTTGTTCTGCAGGACGGTAGAAAGCTGTTTGTTATTTGTACTTACCAATCACTTATAAAGATGTTTGAATCACAAGTGCACCCACCTGCGGTTTCCTCCCATGTCCTGCTTCTGGGAGTTCTGGAAGAGTTCCTCATATGGGAATTGAGGGTAATATTATGGTGTGTCCACAATAATAGCTCACAGTATTCGCAAAATACATCGCAACTCAATTTGTAAGACACATCTGGCCTTCCTATGCAAGCTACCATGAATTTATTTATTTATGAATATTTTATTGTGTTTTGTATTATAACTATAATAAATTAAAGTTTTAAAGAACATAAAAGTACTAAATCCCATACTATGAAGGACCAATTTTACGGGTATATTTAATATATTTATTGTGCTGGATCCTGCACAATAAATATATTAAATATATACGATCTGTAAACTGGGAAGTTTTATAAACATGGGTACCTACCAGCGAAACTAAACTAAACCGTAAAACCTTCACCGTTTTACCTTCACGGTAATATTAATTGCTGTTGTCTGCCGCGGTCAGGCGGACGATGTCAGATCTCGTCGGGCATAACCCTACGTCGTAAAACTACAAATTGGAACGCAACGTAAACTTTACGTAATTTACGTATGTTATGTATACGTTATATATAATACGTTATGTATTTATATATTTATATAAGAATTTTTATATAAGAAAAGTCAGTTCAGCTGTGGTTCCATTGCAATTCACTTGGTGGAAGCGGCCCCCAGTTTTGATGAACATTACGTATGTAGGCTACTTTTTAATATACTTAATATAATTTTAAGGGAGTAGAAGTGCCTAGTATTTATTATACATAAACACTAAGGACGCAGTATTTCAGAAGTACGTTTAGTACTGAATCCAGATTGTACTCAGATCTCAGTAAATGTTGTGTGGCATTTGCAGTCACATCTCCACTTGAGTCAAAATTCACAAGTGAGGCTTTCTGGAACAGGTACTGACCAACTCAGACAACGGTTTTGCAAGAAAAATCTAACCATTGGACAATGTAACCAAGCTATAGAAGTCTCAACACCGGATACAGAATGTTAAGTACCAACCAAACCGAAACTAAACTACAAAAACTTACCTACTATTACCTGCAGTCGCTTCGTGGGAGACGCAATTATATTCCAATTTTAATCAAAAATATCGTATTCTCAGCCTTTCTCTTCCACTTAACCATTTAAATGTCAATCTTTGGCGTTAGTGGACACTACGCCTAAACTAGTAACATGAAACCAAACCAGTTTAAACTTTACACCGTCCGCAAATAAAGCTTAAACTGCCGTGTAGATAGCACATTGATCTAAAACAATTCAGATTCGTATGATTAATGTTTCTTGCACTTATTGTGTACTTCAATTACTCTAGCTGTATTACTTTTGCATTGTAAATTCAACTTATATTGTAGACGATAAAGTTTGATTTTCTGTAACGCTTAGCAAAAAAATCTTTAATCGAAAGTTTTGGAAAGAAATGGGAAAACATTAGATTGCAATAACGATGTAAGTCATTTCAGTAGCAATATTATTGTTAATATTTATATATTGACACGACAATAATATGTTATCTGACGTTCTGGGAAATTACAAATAATCAGTCAACGTCAAGAAACAATGGTTCTTAAGCTATGAGAAGACAAAAAAAATTTGTATTATTCATAGATGATCATTCTATTGAATGGTAAAACGCATGGTGTACCTACCACTGAATATCGCCAAGTTTATTACTTCGACCGACAGTCGCTTACTTCGAAAAAACATAGTTCGACAAGTTATCGCTTCGACAGAACATACATTCGGCAAGAGTTAGTCCCACAGAACGTAGCGGAGTATCTAGTCAGAGCAAAGTCACGATAGGTGACGTTAGGTTGTATGGTGAGCACACAACGCCATACTCCCACAGAACGTAGCGGAGTATCTAGTCAGAGCAAAGTCACGATAGGTGACGTTAGGTTGTATGTTGAGCACACAACACCATACTCCCACAGAACGTAGCGGAGTATCTAGTCAGAGCAAAGTCACGATAGGTGACGTTAGGTTGTATGGTGAGCACACAACGCCATACTCCCACAGAACGTAGCGGAGTATCTAGTCAGAGCAAAGTCACGATAGGTGACGTTAGGTTGTATGGTGAGCACACAACGCCATACTCCCACAGAACGTAGCGGAGTATCTAGTCAGAGCAAAGTCACGATAGGTGACGTTAGGTTGTATGTTGAGCACACAACACCATACTCCCACAGAACGTAGCGGAGTATCTAGTCAGAGCAAAGTCACGATAGGTGACGTTAGGTTGTATGGTGAGCACACAACGCCATACTCCCACAGAACGTAGCGGAGTATCTAGTCAGAGCAAAGTCACGATAGGTGACGTTAGGTTGTATGGTGAGCACACAACGCCATACTCCCACAGAACGTAGCGGAGTATCTAGTCAGAGCAAAGTCACGATAGGTGACGTTAGGTTGTATGTTGAGCACACAACACCATACTCCCACAGAACGTAGCGGAGTATCTAGTCAGAGCAAAGTCACGATAGGTGACGTTAGGTTGTATGGTGAGTACACAACGCCATACTCCCACAGAACGTAGCGGAGTATCTAGTCAGAGCAAAGTCACGATAGGTGACGTTAGGTTGTATGGTGAGCACACAACGCCATACTCCCACAGAACGTAGCGGAGTATCTAGTCAGAGCAAAGTCACGATAGGTGACGTTAGGTTGTATGGTGAGCACACAACGCCATACTCCCACAGAACGTAGCGGAGTATCTAGTCAGAGCAAAGTCACGATAGGTGACGTTAGGTTGTATGGTGAGCACACAACGCCATACTCCCACAGAACGTAGCGGAGTATCTAGTCAGAGCAAAGTCACGATAGGTGACGTTAGGTTGTATGGTGAGCACACAACGCCATACTCCCACAGAACGTAGCGGAGTATCTAGTCAGAGCAAAGTCACGATAGGTGACGTTAGGTTGTATGGTGAGCACACAACGCCATACTCCCACAGAACGTAGCGGAGTATCTAGTCAGAGCAAAGTCACGATAGATGACGTTAGGTTGTATGGTGAGCACACAACGCCATACTCCCACAGAACGTAGCGGAGTATCTAGTCAGAGCAAAGTCACGATAGGTGACGTTAGGTTGTATGGTGAGCACACAACACCATACTCCCACAGAATGTAGCGGAGTATCTAGTCAGAGCAAAGTCACGATAGGTGACGTTAGGTTGTATGGTGAGCACACAACGCCATACTCCCACAGAACGTAGCGGAGTATCTAGTCAGAGCAAAGTCACGATAGGTGACGTTAGGTTGTATGGTGAGCACACAACGCCATACTCCCACAGAACGTAGCGGAGTATCTAGTCAGAGCAAAGTCACGATAGGTGACGTTAGGTTGTATGGTGAGCACACAACGCCATACTCCCACAGAACGTAGCGGAGTATCTAGTCAGAGCAAAGTCACGATAGGTGACGTTAGGTTGTATGGTGAGCACACAACGCCATACTCCCACAGAACGTAGCGGAGTATCTAGTCAGAGCAAAGTCACGATAGGTGACGTTAGGTTGTATGGTGAGCACACAACGCCATACTCCCACAGAACGTAGCGGAGTATCAAGTCAGAGCAAAGTCACGATAGGTGACGTTAGGTTGTATGGTGCGCACACAACGCCATACTCCCACAGAACGTAGCGGAGTATCTGGTCAGAGCAAAGTCACGATAGGTGACGTTAGGTTGTATGGTGAGCACACAACGCCATACTCCCACAGAACGTAGCGGAGTATCTAGTCAGAGCAAAGTCACGATAGGTGACGTTAGGTTGTATGGTGAGCACACAACGCCATACTCCCACAGAACGTAGCGGAGTATCTAGTCAGAGCAAAGTCACGATAGGTGACGTTAGGTTGTATGGTGAGCACACAACGCCATACTCCCACAGAACGTAGCGGAGTATCTAGTCAGAGCAAAGTCACGATAGGTGACGTTAGGTTGTATGGTGAGCACACAACGCCATACTCCCACAGAACGTAGCGGAGTATCTAGTCAGAGCAAAGTCACGATAGGTGACGTTAGGTTGTATGGTGAGCACACAACGCCATACTCCCACAGAACGTAGCGGAGTATCTAGTCAGAGAAAAGTCACGATAGGTGACGTTAGGTTGTATGGTGAGCACACAACGCCATACTCCCACAGAACGTAGCGGAGTATCTAGTCAGAGCAAAGTCACGATAGGTGACGTTAGGTTGTATGGTGAGCACACAACACCATACTCCCACAGAACGTAGCGGAGTATCTAGTCAGAGCAAAGTCACGATAGGTGACGTTAGGTTGTATGGTGAGCACACAACGCCATACTCCCACAGAACGTAGCGGAGTATCTAGTCAGAGCAAAGTCACGATAGGTGACGTTAGGTTGTATGGTGAGCACACAACGCCATACTCCCACAGAACGTAGCGGAGTATCTAGTCAGAGCAAAGTCACGATAGGTGACGTTAGGTTGTATGGTGAGCACACAACGCCATACTCCCACAGAACGTAGCGGAGTATCTAGTCAGAGCAAAGTCACGATAGGTGACGTTAGGTTGTATGGTGAGCACACAACGCCATACTCCCACAGAACGTAGCGGAGTATCTAGTCAGAGCAAAGTCACGATAGGTGACGTTAGGTTGTATGGTGAGCACACAACGCCATACTCCCACAGAACGTAGCGGAGTATCTAGTCAGAGCAAAGTCACGATAGGTGACGTTAGGTTGTATGGTGCGCACACAACGCCATACTCCCACAGAACGTAGCGGAGTATCTGGTCAGAGCAAAGTCACGATAGGTGACGTTAGGTTGTATGGTGAGCACACAACGCCATACTCCCACAGAACGTAGCGGAGTATCTAGTCAGAGCAAAGTCACGATAGGTGACGTTAGGTTGTATGGTGAGCACACAACGCCATACTCCCACAGAACGTAGCGGAGTATCTAGTTAGAGCAAAGTCACGATAGGTGACGTTAGGTTGTATGGTGAGCACACAACGCCATACTCCCACAGAACGTAGCGGAGTATCTAGTCAGAGCAAAGTCACGATAGGTGACGTTAGGTTGTATGGTGAGCACACAACGCCATACTCCCACAGAACGTAGCGGAGTATCTAGTCAGAGCAAAGTCACGATAGGTGACGTTAGGTTGTATGGTGAGCACACAACGCCATACTCCCACAGAACGTAGCGGAGTATCTAGTCAGAGCAAAGTCACGATAGGTGACGTTAGGTTGTATGGTGAGCACACAACGCCATACTCCCACAGAACGTAGCGGAGTATCTAGTCAGAGCAAAGTCACGATAGGTGACGTTAGGTTGTATGGTGCGCACACAACGCCATACTCCCACAGAACGTAGCGGAGTATCTGGTCAGAGCAAAGTCACGATAGGTGACGTTAGGTTGTATGGTGAGCACACAACGCCATACTCCCACAGAACGTAGCGGAGTATCTAGTCAGAGCAAAGTCACGATAGGTGACGTTAGGTTGTATGGTGAGCACACAACGCCATACTCCCACAGAACGTAGCGGAGTATCTAGTCAGAGCAAAGTCACGATAGGTGACGTTAGGTTGTATGGTGAGCACACAACGCCATACTCCCACAGAACGTAGCGGAGTATCTAGTCAGAGCAAAGTCACGATAGGTGACGTTAGGTTGTATGGTGAGCACACAACGCCATACTCCCACAGAACGTAGCGGAGTATCTAGTCAGAGCAAAGTCACGATAGGTGACGTTAGGTTGTATGGTGAGCACACAACGCCATACTCCCACAGAACGTAGCGGAGTATCTAGTCAGAGCAAAGTCACGATAGGTGACGTTAGGTTGTATGGTGCGCACACAACGCCATACTCCCACAGAACGTAGCGGAGTATCTAGTCAGAGCAAAGTCACGATAGGTGACGTTAGGTTGTATGGTGAGCACACAACGCCATACTCCCACAGAACGTAGCGGAGTATCTAGTCAGAGCAAAGTCACGATAGGTGACGTTAGGTTGTATGGTGAGCACACAACGCCATACTCCCACAGAACGTAGCGGAGTATCTAGTCAGAGCAAAGTCACGATAGGTGACGTTAGGTTGTATGGTGAGCACACAACGCCATACTCCCACAGAACGTAGCGGAGTATCTAGTCAGAGCAAAGTCACGATAGGTGACGTTAGGTTGTATGGTGAGCACACAACGCCATACTCCCACAGAACGTAGCGGAGTATCTAGTCAGAGCAAAGTCACGATAGGTGACGTTAGGTTGTATGGTGAGCACACCACGCCAGACCTAGGGTAACCTACACCTCGATAAGGATATAACGCACCACTTTTGGGATAAAGTTCTTTTGGAATATATAATATACTCGTATGTCCTGTCGAAGCACTCACTTGTCTATCTATGTTTTTCGAAGTAAGCGACTTGTCGAAGTATTATAGTGATAGTAGTATTATATGAGTAGGTATAATCAGAGGTAACCCTAACCAAGCAGTTTGAATCTCCGCGAGTAAAAGTGGTTTAAAATAATTCCCTCGGCCGTCGGTGTGCCAAATGTATAAGTCGAGGAAACTAGACACTTATTAAGTTGTAGGCTTCTTATGCATAAAGCCTTCTTGTTTGGTACCACCGTAGTATCAATTTATCTACCGTGAAGCAATAGAGTCATATTAGACACGGCAACAATGCTCATCACCCCGAGGTTTGGCTAGGTTTCCGAGTCTCACTCGGCTAGCTATTTCATTAGCTAGGTACAGTGAGTTTTACACCTACACAGGCTTGTGCAATGTCGCGTTGCAGCAGCATTTCTAGCGCTGCAGCGGTACCTAATAAGACGGCCTCTTGCGCAAGGACCTGTTGCTCCACCATCCAATTCATCAGGTTTCATCGAGTCTCTTTGCATCCTGATGAAAGATTGACTGATGGAGGAAAATCTCCGTCCCCACACGCAGGGATCTATCGGACCTGGCTAGGTAGTAGCTACCACCATCGATATTAAAAATCTGTCACAGCAGTTCTGTTTCAGTTCCAGTTACGGAATTTTGCTGATCTCTGCACTCTCAAGAACAGTTGTTCTTTCTTGTCTTTCTAGGTCCGACCGTCATCATGCCCATCAAATGAGTACCTTTAGTCGATGCTTTCCAAGACACTGGCGCAACATTTTCCTTCAATATCAAAAGATATTATAAATATATATTATGTACATATATAATCATAACCAACGATCATATGTTGGAACTTCCCGCCACCTGGATTGCTTAGCACAGTGTGGTCAACATGGCATTCATTGCAAAAAACAATGAAACGTCATAACAGACAAATCGCAATGCGTAACCCATTAACTTCCGTACATGGACAACTTGACTTATTACCATAAAACATGGCTTTCCCATGTTGCATGAATCACCAAGAAAGTTGTAGTGTTTTTTATCAGTTTTTTCGATGATACCTTTAAGGAAAAGTAGTTGTTTATTGCCAGGAACAATGTCATTTATAATTTATCGCTGTGCACGCTCCGTGCACTTAGCCAGTGCTAAGTACATATAATTATTTACGTTTTGGGTGTCTATATAAACATATATTCGTTTATGTGAGTAATTACTTCTTGTGATTGACTGATTCATCTCATATTAAGCTGTTGCTGCAATAAGCTTGACGTTTTGGCAGTTAATGCATTTCATGTTGTAAGCATCCACTTGAAACTTAGTAAATTAAATTTATTTCTGTGAATTTGTATCTCATAGACCAAGCGAGCTAAGCCGCTGGCCGGTATACGTTTTAGTTAATATAAATTGTTAAGCTACTTACTTTTACATCAGTTTTGTGTAAAAAATAAACAAAATTCAAATAATGATTTCAAAATTGGTAAATGAACCGATGATTGTTACGTAAACATAAAAAAAATAATTAAAATTTGTATAAAATAAACATTTTATCGCGCCAGGGAAGGCTAAATGTACCTAAATTATTAAACCAATGTTCTTTGGAGATTTTGTTCGCATTCGTAAATAAATAGAGATGGGTGTCGTTTGGCTCGCTCGTGTGTTGACAGTATACTCGTACTTTGAGTCAACGGTTACCGTTCTGTTAGGTTTAATAATGTAAAGCGTGCACCCTATATACTACATTGTTGCACACACTTCATAACCAACCAAAGTGTTCCAGCTTTGTTATTTCTGCGACCGTACCGTGATACCGCGACGTATCTGTTTGTGCCTAAAGCCTACTTACAGTTGCCATCCTTCACAACAATTGAACATGACAACTGTTTAACAACGTGCAGGATTAAAAAGTATTTCTGTTGTACTCTATTCTGAAGCTTATAAAATAGAGAACTTCTGTAGGTTAACAAGTGAGTGCAACAAAAAAAATTGAGAATCGGTCTACAAATGGGGAGAAATCATAAACATACGTATACCCGATTACAGAACCTCCTCCTTTTTTGAAGACGGTTAAAAATATCGCAGTTTTCAGACAAGAAAGAACCAACTTTGTTTTGTATCCTTCTGGATGCAGCCACGTATATATGTGAAATATACCTATATTTTGGGGTGACGTGCGCAATGCAGTGCCTGCAGTGCCAGACGCAGAACTTTGAGGAATTCGCTGCAATCATCATCGACAGGCATGAGGCTCACACTTGCGTGATGAGTGAGTAAAGTGTGTGATAAGTGATGATTGAGTTGTTTTACTTTACTACAGCAAGGAGTAGGCCTTTAAAATGAATGCATCCCCTATATTTGAGTCAGTTATATTGTATGATGGAGAAAAAATGGTTCAGAAAGAAGAATATACAAAAGTAACAAATGCTGCAATATTCACAGTGAATAATGAAGATCCCACAACTGGAAACATGATCAGGCATCAAGGAATATGAAGGATCCTAAAGTACTATTCGCAGGATACAAAGTGCCTTATCCCCTGGAGCACAAGTGTGTACTTCGTATCCCAACTACATCGGACTACACTCCACAGGAAGCCTTTATGAAAGCTATCACACAATTGAATTCAAGTTGTCACTGTTTTAGAATAGATTATTAATTATTAATTAGATTTAAAGAAACAATGAAAGAGAAGAAAATATAGATTGGATTAAATTCAATACTGTTTAGTTATTCATATGTGATTTTAAGATTTTAATTATAGATTTTTGTAAATTATTTCTATAATTCAGCAACCGACATGCCAGCATAAAAAATATTAAAATCTTTTTGCTGGGAGTACAGTGAACCCTTTCTTAAATGCATGTGCACAATGTGTACATGGTTACAATAATAATTTAAAACTGTATAACGGAGGTATTTTTCGTAAAACAGCCTTTTAAGTAAGCATGTCACTTTATACGGCATTTACTTGTCTTTCTCGCAGTTTTGAACACACTAACTAATTGACAGCTCGGTAACCATTCAGTTTTTCCCTTATTACCTTAAAAAGGCTTAAGTGCACTTATCTCTTTTTGCCTATGATAATGACATGAATGAAACATGAAACCTCATTGTTTAATGCTAAAAGGCTAAAGTGAGTTTCGACACGTTACTTTCAAGTAATTGTATTTTAAATATATTGAAGAATGGATAACCAAATATGGAGATAAGTTTGGTACTGCCGTGCATCTGCTTCGCGCAAATGGCGGACTTCATTTTAATTCCTTGCCCATTGTTTTCCGGAAATCATTCACCGTAGAGAGCGCAGTCTAGGAATCAATTAAACTCCGGCAGAAAATCTGATTGATTTGGAGAAAGAGAATTGAAAGAACGATGCTGAGTTATCTTCTATCAATCGTCTTTACCCCACACGTTTATATTCTAAGTATGGTTATCCTGATAAATAAACCTAAATTGTAGTGTATTATATTTGTTTGTAACTAACATATATGTATATTCATATTTATTATACTCAATACATATTTTATCTGTGATGTGCCGTGTGATGTATTGTCCCTATAGATGTTGTTTAAGATTTAGTATCGTCAGACGCAAAATTGTTAAGTGGTCCAGACACTACCGACTATCTCGCTGCTTACCGATCATTCTCCATCGTTAGTTGCCTACTGTATCCGCGCGATCTGTTATTTGCAATTGTAGTTACGCCGCACAAGCCATATACACACAAGTTGACAGTTTTTTTTAATTATCTAGCAATTAGTCTGACAAGTAGAGGACTTCAATGAATGGGGAGGGAATGCCACGCTGTATGTACATAATGTAAGTAATGTACAGCGTGGCAGTACCACCAAAAATAAATAAGTCTGCCATCATCAAGTCACGGTGTAGTAAAGCGGTGGGTGCATAAGTAAAACTTAGAGAAGGTTGGCGAGGAAAACAAAAAAACTTTCCTTGACTTTGTACACTTTGCCTACACTTGAGTACCGTAACACCGATACATAGTTACAGGTATAAAGGTCTTTCAGGTCTTGAAATAACACCGAGGGTAATTTTAACTGGAAAAACGCTTGTATGGGTATGTTTTCATGTAAGCAAATGGAACATACCAAGTTAGACGTCAAGTTAATATTAAGTTTATAGTAAAAACTTATTTCCGCAGCGCGTATCGACTCCGCAGACAGCCGTCAGACACCTCCAATGTTGCCATAAAACAACCTACCACGTGGAAGAATACTTATAATTGCCTTGAGAGCAGAATACAATGGCAGTTAATGATGTTTATTAGCTATTATAGACGCTGTAGCTTGAAAAGCGTTTAAAATGACGCGTTTCATCAGGGTTCCGTAATATATTATGTAAAGAATTATCTGCTAGATGCTAAAGAGTCTAAAGACTAATAACTACTTAATCGTCTTTAGAAGAAAACATTTAAAGTTTCAATATGATTCGCAATCGTTTGGTCTGTATTTTCAGTCTGATCCCGGGATCTGCGGGTACAAACCCATTTATGCAAATATGGAACACTTTGTCTATTTTTTCAAATTCTATATTTGAAAGAAACTTTTCATGTGAAGTGAACCGTGAAAATAATATACGTTACCAACGTACTACGTATACGTACTGTTATAGAGAAGTATATGCAGGAGAGCAGAATTACAAGTAGATTACAAACGAGAAATTATACTACTTCTCGTTTCTTTTTCAAAATCTAGATTTTAAAGAAGACACTGTTAATGTAAGAGTCAATCCTTGATAGGTAATTGATCGAGCGAGCTTTCTTCTCTTCGCTTCTTTTAACTGGCAATATTGACTTTTATTTATCCCTATGTTTGTTAGGTTGTGTATTGGTCTTCCTGTACAGATCGCATTTTTTGACCAATCTTGATGAAACTTGGTATGCATTTTCTACTGTTTAATAAAAAAAATGCCGTCGGTAATTTTGAGTGAGGGAGGTATTTTTTCCTAAAAATGGGGGAAGTTTACTGCGGCGCTGTTTACCGACTGACATTGATAACATTTGGTACACACATTGGGTACCTGAATTTAAAGAAGAATTTTGGATATGAGCATAATAGGTCAAGTGGTTTCCGAGATGGAGAGTGGTTACGAAGTATTGCGAAATATTTCCGCTGATAAGGCTTTGCGCTCGCATGGTCTACTGTTCGCAGTACTCCGAAGTTTCTATGTTGGGGTTATCTGAAAAAGTAAAGTTCCTTGATAGTTATTTTTATATTGTAGTGATCTCAAAAAGTAGAGCTTTGACACTTTTCCAATTATTAAGTTAATTTCCATAAGCACTTCTGTTAAATATTTGAATAACAATCCACCAAAAACTATATTATGTAAGTCTGAGCTACATCATAAAAAAGTAAGTTTCAAAAACTTACTTTTTTAATCTAATCATTTAGAATTAATCTAAAATTAAAGATGCCTTATTATATGTAGGTACTCTCACAATAACTTATTTTCACATTATTTAGTACGGAACCTCCCCAACGCACACCACATTTCACCCTTGCCACATGTTTCTAACTAGACAAAATTACCATATCGAGACTTCGCCATTGTTTCTAGTAATAAAAATTGTATAAAATCACTAGTGAAGCGAAATGATTAGTGGTTTACAACTGTGCAGACCGTTAAGCTGGAAAAAAGCATTTTAAAATACAGTTATGCTTTATTACGCCAAATCGCTCGGCTGTTAGATCGTGCTGTACGATTTTGACAGGTTCGAGATTTTTTTTCAGCTTTAAATATTGTTTGTGGCTTAGAGTGTTGGTTGAATTCTATAACGCCTTTGGAAGCGTCGCTCTAACAGTGCCGCGAATAGTAATATTCTGCCGCAAGCAATAGCGCGCAAGCATTACTGTGTGCCGGTGTGAAGGGCGCTGTAGCTAGTGAAGTTACTGCGCGAATCAGACTCAAACATCAACGTCTTAGTGGCCTGGTGGTCATGGTGTCTGACACGGATTGTGGGAAGACGCGGGTCCGAATACCGTCCGAGGATGTGAATATTCCTCTCTAAATTGCACCGCAATCGCTAAGCAGGCATCAGTGATTTAAATATCATTTTTTAAACAAACATTATATATTTATATCGTATAGCACCGAGGAGCTTGCGGCCACATTCAACTGTTGCCCTAAAGTGTTCAGTTTCCGAGATATCACCCAAAAACTTTTTTCAAGATGGCGCTTGAACCTCCACCTGAAATTGTCAGTATTTGTGATTTAATGCTCAGTAAGTGACCCTAAACCTAATAAATAAAATAATGTATAGGTAATTTAGGGCGAGGTTAACCAAAAAGATGGGCTATTTTTACTGGCCTCTAAACAAGCATCACTATTATGGGATATATGAAGTACTTACGCCGGTTCAGTGAAACCAAATTTGCATGGAGAGTAGCACAAATCCTCGGACAGGAATCTAACCTGCATCTTCTGATTTCTTCTGACACGGATTTTATCCCCTCAAATTACAAAATACTTTAACCCGTCCGCATCAGCGCAAAAAATAACAATAGATTTATGAATGAAACTTAACTCGAATGATTCTTGCTGATTCGGACAGATTAATTGGATACGTAACACTGAGCAACTGCGTACGTAATAGATATAAAACTGCAGGGAGTTACGACGGATCATCGTAAGCTGATAATGACTGTATTTGCCATGCCTGTACTTACCTACTATTCTTAACCGATGTGTGAGAGTTCTCGATACTTTTTGTCACAATTATAGAAGTGTCGACTCTGACATTCTCTATTGTGTACATAGCCTTATTGTGTCTCGTACGAAGGCCGTAAAACAAGCGTTTCAAGCGATCTCTTGTGAAGTGACAGCGTCGAGCGAGTAAAATCAATATGTTGAAGGAAAAATACGACCTTATGGTACCAATAACAATCCGTTTTAACTTAGTCTAATTAAGTTAGTATTTAAGTAACCCTTTCGGATTGGTAAATATGACAAAGTAAACAATATTATTTTCACCTCCCTACTTTGAAAAGTCCTTGTTTATCGTTCAAAATCACAAAAGTCCATTTCATCCGTGGAAAAGAATATTTTAATTCGTACGTGATGAACTATGAAGTAGGTACCTAACCTGTTTTCTTAACGCAATTTTTTCAAGTAACTTTCCTGGTTATAAGTTACACACACAGGCGCACAAGTTCAAAAAAAATATATTTCCAATATTACCTACTATATTGCATTAATTTAATTAAATATTTTATTAAATAAATAACCAATAATTTATATAAAATTTTTGCTGTTTTTCTTGCAGCCAGCGTTTTCCTCACGGTTGTAGGTAAGGTAAAAAAGTAGTGTGTTCGCTAGGTAGTATTCTCCGCCTCGTACCTTGGGAAACGCGTATCTACTCACGCAAAACAAAATTTGCAGCCTTGAAAGACAAATAACCATTTTCACTTTTCACATTACATTAAAAGTGTAGTAGCTATACACGTACTCGCAACAATTGCAATTACGGAACACATTTTCCACGACAATGGAAGCTTTAATTACTTTATGATTAAGTCGCATCATAATAATTATCTGTATAATTAATGCGAAGTCAGAGAGAGAGAACGCATGAGAGAGAGAGCGAGAAAGCATACATTCAATATACTTGCAGTGACTTCCAAAGTACATTATTAACAGAGAAGTTTTGCATGGCACTGCATTGACTCAGAAAAATTAAAATATATGTATAAATTTATATATCCCAAGATTTCAAATATGCGCTTCTTTAAAGTAAAGCCTAGAGTATTGATATACGAGTAATAGATAGAAAGATAATAGAGGTTTATCTAAAGCAATGTGAGGTACCTATTGTGGGCAGCGTTTGTAGTTTACTTGGTAGCGAGCCTGCCTTATATGTGTGGGGTCTGAGGTTCGATCCCTGGCCAGCGCAAATATGTGTGTAATGAGCCATGTTTGTTCCCGGGCCTTGTGTTATTATGTGTCCTCATGCCTTCCGCAGCACAAGGAGACCGCGGGGATATGTGTGTAACTCTTACCTACTTTATTTTAGCGGGAAATTCAAGAATTCATTTGGATGAAACAAATATGATTATAATTTAGTTTTTAGTTTAGTTGGAAAAAACGTACTCTCCATTTCGAACGTCATCGATCATGACACTTATTGTATGCCAGTATGTTATGGAAACTGCCATAAGAACTGTAATGAATTAGGCAATTACTAGTTAATCATAGGTAAACGTTTTCTTCCTTCCAAATCAGAATCAAATCTGTAGAAACAAAATCATAAAAATATAGTCACAAATTTACATTCACCACCCTCTTGCTCACAAACACACACACAAAGTTTGGCATGTAACAAGTCTGTACATGTATACATGCTATCTTCTATCACACACCGGGCCGATGGTATTGCCGATTATGCTATTAATTCACCTATGGTGTCAACATTTAGCCATATCTTTGTCATAAAGCTGTCGGGTAAGAATATAATAAAATTTATCACTTAACGGTTCTGTAAGTGTCGGTATCACCTTTGACTTCGTGTGTACTAACAGACAGACAGACAAACAGTACATAAACTTACTACTTTTATTATATCTCAATGACATTCCCATTCAGACGCGCACTAAGTTGGCATGTTTTGCGGATGATACCGCCTCATTTGCTTCCTCAAAGGACATAGATTTAATTATTGATAGACTCCAGCTATCATTAACAAATCTACAAGACTTTTTCAGTAAGTGGAAGTTAAAGTTAAACGTCACCAAAACTGAGGCTATAATATTTACAAGATCTCGTAAAATGCCTTTCAGGCGATTAAAAATGGACAGTCATCATATTGATTGGAGTTCTGACGCTAAATACCTAGGTGTAATCCTAGACAACAAAATAAACTGGACCCATCATGTAGAACACACCAGGACAAAGGCTTTAAAAGCTATGGGAGCATTAAGTTCCATCTTTAACAGAAAAAGCAATCTTAGCCCGACATCTAAGTTGCGTATATATACTACCCTGATCAGACCATGCCTTACCTATGCCGCTCCTGTATGGAACACCACTTGCGAGTTTAACTACACAAAAATTCAAGTCGTGCAAAATAAAGCACTTAAAATATGCTATAATACTCCATTCCGAACAAACTTACGAAAACTTCACATATCCATAAAACTACCAACCTTAAAAGAATTTATAATAAAACTTACTAAGCAATTTTATCATAAAACAGGTCAAAAACACTTAAATAAACTAGTTTATACTCTGGGTCAAACTCGTAGTTACAATCTTCCGTACATCGATAAGTACAAAACGTACAAACTACCACATCACTACCTTTTGTTTGAACCACAGAACGACGGGTCTGCCAAGAGCCCATTCACCTAGTTAACTAACCGACAAGTTTAGCTAAACAGTCGATCTTGCCATGGCATCGTATAAAGATTGTACGGCAAAATCGGTTGGTTAACACTCGACTAGTGCGTTGTTGTTTCGCTAGCCGCTGCAGAATTGTGAGTGTTCGTTAATAAACAAAAAATCTACCCCCATAATAAGTAACGAATCTGTTGTATAAACTTAAGTAGGAAAAAAAAATATATCATAGTGCATTGGTATATATAACCTTTCTCTAAGTGTTTACTATGTAAATGCTCTTATTTACTACACATGTAATGGAGCATTTCGCTATTAAGATTAGATTTACCGTTAATGTTTGTGTCATATATTTACGTAAGATTTAAGAGAAGTTTAATAACTACAATTAGAATTATATTATAAGTACTTAAGTATTATATTAAGATGAACAAAAGTATTGACATGATTTTTGGTGTAATTTGATTAGGTAAGAAAAGTATTATATTTGATGAGTAACTTGATAAGATATATTGTATAGTAGATAGTATATGTATATTGATATAAAAAACTTAACTTGTATTGCCAAGATGTAAACGTACGAATAAGCACAGTAGTATGTAAGAAATTCCAAGTCACTATTTATATGTAACTACCCTCTAACTTAAGTTTTAATGAGAATTGTAATATTAAACATTTTGTTTTAAAAGTTTTAAAAAGGCGATCCTAGCCTGTAAAACGAACTAATTCAAGGATAGATGTAGCTTAGTTTCTAGCGCTGAGTTGTACATAAATGTGTGTTTATGATAATAAAGAACTTTAAAAATCAAATCAATCAGTACATAAACTTTGAGTATAGACAGAGATGCAGTGACAGCAACGGGTGATAATCCTGTCCTAGGATTCCTTCATACTTAGATTGTTGGTAGATACGGACCTGAACATCCAAAACTCAAATTGTTTTAATAAAAGCCCGACCGTCGTGAATAAACCTTAAACGAGGCTATAGGTGTCAGTGCAGCTCCGGTGGGGTCTTAGTTTGATTAGGTTAGGGAACAAACACGAGGACCAGGTGTTGAGCGGTAACCTCGTACATGCATTCACACATGGCGAACTGCGCTGCGACCAATCACGCTTATCCTTACCTAATCAGACTTACACTTGTTGAATATCATGTGCCTGTAATTTCACCGGCACCCATACCCTTCAGACCGAAGCACCGTATTGCGAACATTACTACTTTGCGGTGGCAATAGGTACCGCTGGTAGTACTTCCTCGGACGAACTCGTTCATCAACTGCTACTATACGGAGGCATGCATCCTAAACCGGCCAACAACTTTTCACTAGATCATAATAATATATACTTAGCTATATTTTTATTTAATAGATTATGTTTTTTAATATCTCTATATAGGAATTTAATGGCATTATTTGACTAAAGCACTATGCCTTGGTCCGCAATGACTGATCTGCTGGCCACGCTAAAATGGCTTGTAGCCAAGCTTAGCGACCCTCTCAGCATTTATGCTTGGTCATCACTGCAGAACTTGGTGTCCGCGCTTTATTCCAGAAAGTCCATCAAGGGATGCAATGCTGACCGCTCTGTGATGACCTGGACCTGCGCTGCGCTGCACTTTCGGCCATCATCATCGCTCCTAACAGCGCACCCATTTCAAACCGCGACAGCAGTGTACTACTGAATTGACAATGATGGAACAAATTATGAAATGTGAACCTATAATACTGCCTTCCACAGTGACGTCGGTGTCACCTTTGATCTAATTAGGACAATTAAAATTGCGGTCACGTGCGCTTGCGCCAATGTTCATGCAAAAACCGCGATGGTGTGTTTACATCGGCTTAGTCTCTATAGTTTCTACTCGTAGTAGTTTACGTCTGTAAATGACATAATACAATCCTAGAACAAATATATAAAGAACTAATGTTATTTTATGATTTATATTTAATTTAGCTTACATAATAAATAACAATGTTTTCAATTTTTTTTTAATACAATCACGTCAAAGCTAAACTTTTAACAATGCCATGTTTTGTTTATAAGAACTCATATATCGGGAATGAAAATTATACTTACACAAATACCAGAAAAAAATTACAAATCATTTTTTATTATTTTAGAAGACGGTACAAGCACGAGGCCCACCTGTTGTTAAGGTGGTAACCTCTACCTATAACAGTTGCATTTTGTTACAAGTGACGAACTGCACTGCTCTCGTAGCCCTGAGATATGAGTATCATTTGCGTGTAATTTCGCCGGCACTCATACTCTTCCAACGAGAACGCAGTATTGCGAACATTACTGCTTCGCGTTAGAAATAGGGTATGGTGGCAGTACGTCCCTGGATGAACTAACTCACAAAGAGTTCTACTGCTACATAGTAGCAGTTTTGAAAGTGAGCTCTTACATATTCCTTACAAGACTTACAACAGGCAACATTGATACCGACAGTTACTTGGCAAGGCATATAGTACCCAATTGTATCTACATAACGAAACAAAATAGGCGTAGGAACTTATATAAAAGTCGCTACAAGCTGAACAGTACTGAACAAGTACATGCTCTCTTCACTGGCCTGTTCAAACGCAGCACCACGCACATCTGCCTTGAATTAAAAGCAATTCCTCCGCAAACCGTTTACAAAAATCTTTAAATTATTATCAAGTTTAATTATATTTGATAAACGATACAAAGATAGAACAATTATTGTAGTTCCTTATTTTTATATTTTAATTTTAAATTCATGCTTGTACGATGTGTTGGTCTCGAATAATTATATTACTAAATAAATGCTCGGAAATTAGTTAATTAAAATAAGAACTATGTAATTATCGAAACTGCTGGTATTACAAACAATCTGATATCAACAATTGTTGACTTGAATTAAAAGTCGATGATCAAATTATTAAAAATAATACTACTATCGGTCTAATATATAGAAAAACGTAGTAGATTAGGCGTGACTAGTCACTTATTGACAAAACGTCCTTTGTTAGCGAAATAAATCTCTAATAACACATAGTTTGAATACACAGAACAATGTGAACACATTTGTATTCAGTCGCCAAAGCACAACAAACATAATGTACCGAATACGAAATGCGCCGCAAACATCGATTATCGGTGGATAGTCGTGCGCGATCGATAGCCGCGAGCGGTGCAGCACTGTAATCGTATCGATGCGATAATTGTATCGTATTGAACAATTTGCGGACGTGTGTCCTTAATTGATTGACACTTGTGTTCCAAGCTGTCGAGACTCAGCTGGTCAGATTCCTCTTATCGATGTAGGTTTTTATGTTTGCGTGAAAACTGTGCTGAGCTGGATTGCCTCTTATTTTGTTCTGAGTACATGAGATAAAAGGAGCTGTTTTGTTAATGTATACATGTTTGTGTGTGGATCATTGCAATACATTGCACTGAAATATCCAATTTCGAGGACTTTTTACGAAGTAAATTTTATCAAGATTGTCCCAACTGAATTTTATCCCCGTCGATTGAATGTCATTTGAGATACACTCAATATGTATACAAAGTGTTAGTTATTATTAGGATTGCATTATAGCTATACACATACATGTCATAATAAAATGGGAAGTACTATAGAGATGGCATACTCCTGCAGTCGAAATCGTTTTTTAACCCGTCCGCATCAGCGCAAAAAATAACAATAGATTTATGAATGAAACTTAACTCGAATGAGTCTTGCTGATTCGGACAGATTAATAATTACTTGCATGTGTTGAAATCACGATTCTTGCAAATTTTTCACTCGCTAACAAACGCTACGCCTGGCGCTAAAAGGTACGTATTTAACGTTCCAAAGTCGGGTGCGCGGTGTATCTACTTAAAGCGAATAGGTTCATCCATTGAGGAGGTTTACGCGGGTCAAAACTAATATAGATAAAACATTAAATACAATACCATTTGTATATATTTAATAAATAAGTAACACGCGTGCAACAATGTGACTTGTGTGAAATCTAAATAAAAAAATAATGGAATTTAATAACTATTAATTAGTCCCCAATTAAAATAGAATAAAAACAATATTTTAAAAATATAATAAACAGAGCAGCGTTATTACAAATAGTTAACGCATTGTGTGTTAGTCTCCTTCATATTGTTCGTGTTTCTGAATATTAATGAAACTGAACTTTTAACATCATAAAAACTGCCGATATCGGAAGCCGAATTTTTTTTATGATGCAGTTCTATTAAGTATTTTAGAAGATTATAATTATAGAAAAAAGTTAGATAATCGCTAGCCACAAATGCAGTTCTTTAAACTATGACAAAATAGGAGAGTGTGTGTAATAAGTAGTTGTAATACATATTTTATGTTTGATAGTTTTTACCAAACTGCGGGCCGTCGGGAACACATATCACTTTCATATCATGTCTCACTAATGAGTGTGAATGAATAAGGGGCGTGAGAGTAATGAATCCATAATAGTAGGTTATGCACCGAGGGAGTAAAGCAGTATCTTACATCGCGGGCGGCATATTGGACCCCGAGTGTAACGGGGACTCTAGAGTTCATCCCTGAGCGTAGGGAGGAGATTTAAATTAGAGTACTGAGTGAAGCTATGTAGAGTTCTGAGTGAAGCGAGGGGTTAAAGCCGCCATAGACAGGCTTTATCCTCGAGGTGCATACTCCACTTTTCATACCATCTACAAGACAGCTAAACCTCAGGGCTTCATAAAAAATATTTAAAAGTAAAATAAATTAAAAGTTAATAATAATAATAAAAAAGCCTTATAGCAAAAAGCCTCGACCGACATCTTAAGAGGCTTTCGCTAGACGGTTGGATCAAGGGACAGATACAGAAGGCAGTACTTCTTGACACGGCACGTATTGTCAGGAGGTTCCTCAGTCTGCAGCCCTAACCACTGGTAGTTTGGGTCATGCCCCGCTGCCGATGGCAATCTAGGATTAGGTTTTTTACAATGTTTTTTATTTATTATTTTTTATTGTATGTAGAAATATTGTAAAAAATGTAATTTTAAGAAAAGGAAATAAATAATGTGAATAATAATAACTGTACCTCAGAGGTATAGAATATTATGCGCCAAAACACACATTTTACAGGAGAGACAAAAATGCGAGGCATAGATGTTGAACGCGATGTTACGCGGGCTGTATGCGAGATATAAGTATGAACTAAATTAGGTTTTTTATTGTTTAAGTAGGTAATATTTAATATAATTACTATATTGTAATAAAGTTATTGCTTGTATGATTTTGTGGACTTGAGGTTGTTTACTTGCAACAGAAAATTAAGTTGACGGTATAAATAAAGCATTATGTCATCATAATGTTATTTACCTCGGCATAATACATTAATTTCAAGTAATACTCAGGGGCATAAAGCATCATATGTATGTATAGAATCATAAAATTATTTCAAATTTCTTTATTTATTTATTTTCTTATGTAATAAAATAGAAACATTCATGAGATCAATCATTGGACTTCTTAAAATTAACACAATTGTTATGTACTTATCTAATTAAAATATGTTTATTATTAAGCAGCAGCTTCAGGTAGGTCTGGAACATCGCCATTTGGTAGATTTTTGTAGAAGTCATGAAACATGGAGGGAATCCACTGTAACGATTTTTGTAAGTCGTTATACTTTAATTTGGAAATTGGCCTCAATGTATCTCGAATAGGTTTTGGTGTTGGCATAGAAAATCCTTTTCGTTTGTTTCGAATAAAACTAACTTCACTAAACATTTCGTCTTGAAATGATGTTTTATAGAACATTGAGCCCAAGTTTTCTTTTCGAAATTGCATCCATACTATATTGGAATATGGCACCGTTTCTCCAGATTCCGATTTTTTTCGGTGTACAAAAGGCGCTGAGAGTCCCTCACAAAATGCTGAAAATTCTTTGAAAGAATCTGTTTCCATGTTCACTACACTTATTTTGGCATTTTTGGAACAGCTTTTAATAAACTGCTGCCAGTCCCAAGGTGTAACTATAGGAAATTCTTGTATTTTTTTCTTTTTTCGCTCGATAATGGAATGGATTACGTCCACCTCCATGTGCGTATGTCCTTTCAGTAAATACTTGTGGTTAATTATCTTTATATTTTGATTTGATAGTATCCACAAATACGCCATCATTACAGAAATATTTTTATTCTGTCCGGCGCAGTTGTCACTCCATATCGTCACTTCTTCTAATCTGACATCTTCAAGCTGTTCAAAAAACTTGACTAATCCAGAAGCCATCTCATTCCCGCCACGTCCTGCTACAGTCTCGTCCCACATAAAGCACCAGCTCTCCTTGGCTACAGAATCCATAATCGTGAAGTTAAAAGTCCACAACTTCCTAAGATAAAAACTTTGGCTATTTGTCAAATAAGGTGTAGGCAAACACTTTTGTAGATCAACTGTTAACATTTTTTTAGAACCGTGACTCTCTATTGCATCGACTTTGTCAAATCCTTTTAAGCTATAGCGGAGGTGTGATTCCTGAAGATGTTTATCATGTTCAGCTTTTATGGCATTCTTATCTATTACATCGGTAGTATTTTTTGTTTTAATTACAAAGCCATCACAATCGTCGCACGTATCATTGGCTGGAGGATTAAATCCTAGATTATACTCATTCTTGAAAATATGTCTATATAGCCATGCCTTTGCAACATTCTCCTTCGGTATATTCTTTTCGGCACAAAACTCTACATACAAAGCATACGATTTTTCAATATTTAGATGACTTCCAAGATACAGTCTTTTAGTTCTGTTCCGACTATAATGGCTCTCATATTTGGGTATCATATCAATGTGGTTACGAATGCTTTCTTTAATGGCTTCTGCCGTTTTATTAGGCGGTGGATGTCTTCCTCGTCTGTCTTCTTGAACAAAGCCGTGTGTAGATTTTTTGATAGCATTTCTCACAACAGTCTCAGAAATTGCCAAGGTATTTAAAAAAAACTTTTTGCATATCTTTTCGGGTTTATCGTTGACCAAAAATGTGTAATTTAATGTAAACGATCTCTTAGGTGGGTGTTCAGGATCGCGACGTCTAGATCTAGCAGTTTCAATTTCTGTTACCATTGATATTATAAACTGTCTCTTCAAATTCCAAGTCATCTCATTACTATAATATTTTTGAAATATAGCAGCTCTGGCTGTTTCATCTACTCGTTCAGAGCATTTCAGTCGACAGTCACATACAGGTTTCATCTTTTTTTCGGGCACAACTTTACCTTTCTTAGATGTATATGATTTTCCTGTGACAGCTTTAAGTTTTCTAACGTTGCACTTCCATTTACAAATATTTCTTTTTCGTTTTCGACTCCCTCTGCTCTCTGATGAAGACGATAAAGAAATAGTTTGAACATCCATAGAGATAGGGTTTATGCATGTATTTAATCGATTTTCTGAATTTACTTCATTGTCGGATAAGCTGCTACAGCTAGTTTCTGGTAAAAAAATTTGACTTCTTCCCGGAAAATCATGATCTGGTGAATTTTCGTTAGTGTCTGGAACATAGTCCTCATCTGAAGGTGAAAAATCTTCTTCAGAGTTGCTGTGTACACTGACAAGGTGATACGATTTAGATGCATCTGGTACTTCGTTTATTGAAACAATATCAATTAGCGACCCAGACTTTGATAGTTTTGTCTCTTCATCAGAAGCATCTATAACACAATTTTTTTTTGGCGATGGTACGAAATTATTAGCTGAAGTATCATTTAAGATACTGGAAATTGACGGACATGTGTTTTCATTAAAAGCTTCTACTACTGTAGCAATTTTATCGGGCAGAGGTAAAACATTAGACGAAATATCAGTTAATAAATTGGAATTTGAAGGTTGTGTGTCTTCATCGGTGTCATCAACTACTGTAGCGAATACTTCAGGCAATGGCGTAAATTGGTCAACTCGTTGATATTCTACTTCTTCAACATTGTAAGTCCTTGGGGAATCACCATGGAGGGTAAGGTTTCGCTGTAGGAAATCATATTTATTCGAAAGCCCTGAAAAAGAAAACACTATGTAGTAGTCTTATCAAGCCATTGCAAGAAAACGTAAATATAATTAAATGTCAATTTCCAGGACGAAATGTATCTATCAGTCGGTCGGTCTTATCACCTTATGAATTTAAAAGGTCAAAATAATTCGTTGCTACGTGTAAGCTAGGCAAACAAACCAACAAAATATACTATCACATAAATATTGTAAGATCTGAATATTAAAAAAATAAAACCTTGCATATTCCGTGAAGATCAGTACAGTAACAATTTATTTACCGACACATTTTAACAAACATTAGCTAACAGATATTATTGCCTAGAGCCTAGGAGCGGGCTTTAGGTTTTCTCCCTTAATATTATTAATTTTGCAATTTGTTAGTATGAATAGTTGGTATTAAATCATAAACAAACGAAAAAAATCCATAAATAAACTCTTTTCCCAAGTATTGAAAAACGTACCTTAACGCACCTACAAATAAGATTGAAAATGGTCCTAATCAAAAGTGTGTATTTACGGGAGATACTATTGTTTACCCCTAAAAAGCTACTCGCTATGTTATAAAAGTAATAGAAAACTTCCTTACCATCTCCTGAAGTTTGGTCAACTTGTTCTTCAACAGTAACTAGCTTACATAATAACTTTCCACGTGAAAACATGTCGATGAAACCATGTAAAATAATTTTAAAGCATTATTTGCATTGTGATTGCACGCACGATACGCAAGCACTGACAAGTTCACGGCAGACACGGCGCGGCGCGCGGCGCGGGCCCCACGCTGCGTTTAGTGGTAAAAGGCATTAAGTCCAATTAAAAACATTATATTTGCGCGACGCTTAGGGGTAAATAAACTTATGATCCTTTGAGATTCTATACCACGTTAGTATTTTTGGATTTAATATCATATACAAATGTTTATCTTTTAATATACTACTCGTAGGAGTTAATGCTTTATACCACTATGTAGAACTGATTTTAACTATTTTATTGGTACAAAAAACAAGATTTCGTAAAAAATGGAGTTACTATTGTATACTTCTGATAACAAAAATATTACTCTAAATACCTAACAAAAATATAAATGGCAAATGGGTCCAATATTATTAATATTGGACCCATTTGCCATTTATATTTTTGTTAGGTATTTAGAGTAATATTTTTGTTAGGAACATTTTATATACAAGACAATGTTTGTCCCTGCCGGGGATCGAACCCGAGAAGGCAGGTTCACTACTGATACAGCTAGAGGGCCAACATTTATATAGATGTGACGTCAAAAAGAATAATTATCTGTTGGATTCAAGCAAAGCGTTTTTATTTATACGAATTATAAACGTTACCAGTCATCAATTGCCGCCAAAGGGCGTTACGGTCATAACCATAATTAAAAAAAACTAAAGTTCACCCCAAGGAGGTCTAAATACAATCATAATTTCTGCAGCAACTGAAGAAACTATAAAGGAATATTACAAAATTGCGCTTGCGCCGTTTTCCCCACCTGCTTTTGCAGATGACCGAAGCAACCGCACACTATTATACTCATTATTCCTTGTTACTAAGAATCACAATTGTATGAAGCTAAAGTTTCGCAGGTGCCATTTGAACTCTGAGGTATGCGAAATTTGTATGTGTACACGATTTCTTTTATTAGGGCTGTAATTGATTGGATTATGTCGGATAATAGGATACCCGGCATTATCATACATTAAAAAAGATAAAAATTTGCAAACTGTACATTAAATTTGAATATTCTGTGTGGTCATTTTAGTTCCAAACGTATTTTACTATACTTACACATGATGCACTCAGATTATTAGTCATCATCATCATCATCATCATCTCAGCCGTAGGACGTCCACTGGTGAACATATGCCTCCTCCATCATTTTCCAAAAGAGCCGGTTGGAAGCGGCCTGTTGGCAACGTCGTCCTGCGACCTTTATCAGGTCGTCTGTCCACCGTGTCGGCGGACGACCTACCCGGCGCTTGCCGGTCCGTGGTCTCCATTCCAGAACCTTCCGGCCCCATCGGCCATCTGTTCTGCGTGCTATGTGCCCTGCCCACTGCCACTTTAACTGGCTTATCTGCTGAGCTATGTCGGTGACTTTCGTTCTTCTACGGATCTCCTCATTTCTGATTCGATCACGTAGAGAAACCCCGAGCATAGCCCTCTCCATAGCTCGTTGTGCGACTTTGAGCTTGTCTATGAGGCCCATAGTAAGAGACCACGTTTCAGTGCCATATAAGTGATTACTGGTAACACACATTGGTCGAAGACTATTAGTGATTAATATTAATTAAATGTTGTTACATTATTTAGCCACAGTACCGCCCATAGGTATATTATTACTACTAAAATAAACTACTAAACTACTAAAATATTTAAATTTAAGTAATAATACTATGTTATTTCTTCTGAAACGGGTATCGTTTTATTTTGGTATTTAAGATAGATGGTTCTATAGTATTGAGCGATATATTATGTATAGCAATATTTCATAAGCTACATAACACTAGACGCCGGCAATAAATCGTGACTATGCCGTAAGTGGTGAGAAAAATCTAATTCCATCGTATGTTAAAATGAAGACCATATTAGGTATAAGTTTTGTATGTTACTTACAAGTAATTTTATTATTACAAATAAAAAAAATAGTTGTACTAAATTCCGGCATATACCGGTATATCCAGTAAGCACATCCCTACGCCTACCTAATTATAGTTGATGGTGCGTTTAAGTTGATAAATCGCGTTTTAAGTTCGATCACCTGATAGTTATCCTTATAAATAGGCAGTTACACAGATGTATGTACTGTGACAGTTGTAATAATGCCGAAAATTGCATGAGGAAGTGACAGGTGTTGCAACCATTATGTATTAGGTAAGCATCGCAAGCCTTTATATAATTGTACAGCTGTCTCGATCACTAACCAACGATGAAATCTTGTTATGGGATTCGCACATGGTGTCAAAGGCAAGTCATTTATTCTGGTTTTTAACCAACTGCAAAAAAGGAGGTTATCAAATAGTTTGTATATTTCCTAGGCGATTACTTCACTAATTATTATGAATGAGGCGTCTGGACAGCACCTTTACTAAACGCCGTGCACCTGGACCTCAAGAACCCATAGTTTTAACCGCAAACGGAAGAAACATATAATTATCTCCAAGAAGCATATTTTCTCCGTTTGAAGTTTTCATTATTAATTGATTTAATTATTTTTGTTTGGTAGGTAAGTCGTAGGTGCTCCTATATACATTCTATAGAAATTGAATCAACTCAGAAATTAAAACTACAAAAGTTTATTCGAAAAATAACTATAAAATATAAATATATTTTAAATAATATTAGTAATTTATTATAACCATTTTTTTATCACGTGCCTTTGGACTTTTATTTTACATTATTTTAGAAATATATCAAAAATGATAGTACGTACATAGCTTTAGTTTAGTAGATATTTCCTAGTACATATTGTTATAAAGTAAATGGCAACGTAAACTTGACATGTAAACTAGTTTACCAATAACGAGTAGGTATTTATATTTGTATTGTTACTACAACTTCATCCAGCACAGTGTTAGCACAGTGCCCCTCTTTTTATATAAGTATATATATATAATATCATTGACAGTGCCTTAGATATTTTAAAAATACACATTACAAGTAGCTACATAAGTTTCAGTTTCAGTTTCAGTTACTAGAGTCGAGTATCCCGACCAGTTTCGTAACCTCCCGGGTCACTTTATAGAGTCCTCGCGCACTCGGCTGTGTTCGTGCAATGTAGTTAGCTTCTTGCGGTACAAGCAGGAGGCCCACCTGGTGTTAAGCGGTAACCTCTGCCTATAACAGATGTATTTCCTTACAAGTGACGAAATGCACTTCTCTCGCATTCCTATATCTACACCTGTTATTTCACCGGCGACCAAATCCGTAATGCGAACATTACTGCTACATTGTAGCAATAGGTACTTATGTTAACTGGCAACTTTTTTTAAACATAATGTTATATTTTTTTAATATATTTAATATTAATTATTTATATACCAGGGTGATGGCAACTTAACATAAGTAAATATCCAAGTATTTAAATACTTGGCTATGATTATATAACTATTTAATTTATAACATGTTTTTCCTCTGAGTCATGTTTATATATTTTTCCAATCAGAATTTGGCTTCCATCAGCTCTATTATACTATAATTCTATGAAAGATATGTATCCTCCGCCAATTGTCTAAAGCAAGTGACAGTAACAAAGTCCTAATCTGCCGTGCGATTCTCTAATGATTTGTGGATGCGCTCGTAGACGAGCTCACCGATGTCAAATACTTTATGTGATATCGCCCTTGTACATAAGGTTATTTTTCCATCGTTTCTTGTCATCTCGTCATTTGTTTCACGGATGTTGTCAAAGATGCAACGATGTTTGATCTTAGAGAATCGCACGGCAGACCCGAACACCTGAGGATGGCTATCGTTGGTTTTATTGTATTTTTCCTATATTTGTGATTATTCGAATGTTGACACGTACCTACAAGTGGTGCATTGTTGTCAGTAAGTCCTTGTTTCTGTGATCTTCTTTGTTGGTCTTGTCTTTGTTGGTTTCTAGTTCTGGTAGTTTGGTGGTTCAGTTCGTGCAGGAGCATAAGAATAACAATAGGATAGTTTAGTTACAGACCTAGTTATAGACTTGCGAAGACTAACAAGTCGTTCCTAGGAAATTGTGTGCGTTTTTACAATACTAGCCCAACACACATATCGAGCTCACAGAGCGAACATTCAAGTTGACTGTAAAAAAAAGTATTAATAAAAAAGCTTATTATAAAGTCCCACATTATATAGAAGACAAAGATGCTTGGAATATCCACTTCTGGCAAGCTGTCATCTGTCACCCATAAAATGTAATATCTGTAGAAGTTGCCTGAGTAGAAACATTGTAAAAATACAGTTTTATGAATGAATGAAAGAACGGCCCCGAGTTTCTTGCCGCTTCTTCTCGGTAGACTCTATATATTTTGGAACGCGGCGGTAGAGTCTGTAGAGATTATTATAATGAAGAATTGCGTCTTTTATGTCGACATAACGAATAACTAATTTTAACTTTGACTTGGAGTGTTGGCGTCAGTAGTGTAAAATCATAATAATATTGCTTTTGTCGTTGTTTGACGTCATCACCTGGATGCATTACTCAAACATTCTGTGTGTATGTCAATTACACAATGAGTAACTTACATATTTGGTTTACTCGGACCAAAATAACAAAATCTTACTTATTATAAATATTTACAACTAATTTGCCTAATGTTAATAACTAGAGGAACGCCATAATTAAATGTAAAATAGTACATTTAATTATGTTTTTTTTTTTTTTTAATATTACATTAAATTACATATAAATTAGTTATTGTTTAAATTTAACTGGATATTATGTAAGATAATGTGAATTTGTATAAATATATAGTAGATGTCACATGTATATTGTATAGAAATGGATAATTTATAATATGTCTTGGCTAGGAAATGAAACAATCTAGTGGGGAGGGCGCGGCACGCTGACAGTGGTATTGTGAATATATCAATAGGTGAAACGCCTGAAGTGTATCTCATCACAAACAGTAGGCACGAGTATCTACAAATCTATTTATATGTATCTTCACATTCGACGGTTCTGGATCACACATCTCTATATCCAAGCCACATCGGCAAAAACAGACTACATACATTATTATCATACATTTTTCTTTCAAACGCCCGTTTTTTTAACACTTGATCTATTCAACAAGAAGATCCGAGTAAAAAAAGGTTATGCTACTCTGGTTTTAGAAATCAGACTTTGTATTATGGATTGGTTACTCAATGACTTTGTAAAGAAGTAGTTTTAGCACGTTTCACTTGTGCGCTAAGTTTCTAAATAATACATACTTGATTCGTATTGTTTTCTTACCAATTTAAAAGTATCGTTCAATTTGTATTTGTTCGTTATAGTAGGTATAGGTATTTGTGAGTCAACATTTGTACTCCAAATGGATTACATTGTAGTCCTCCCTGTCTATTGTATTGAAATCATTACCACATTATTTCGATATCCTAAGCCGCGTTAGCGACAACTTTTCAATCTTGAGGATTGTATCTAACGAGGCGGGAAATGTAAAATCCTGTTGTAGCATGCTGTAGCATTCATGATAATATCTTCAAGGAAAGCTCACATCCAAGGAAGAATTCGAACCAGCGACTATCAGATACTCACGACCTTTTAAAAAACCTGTCCTTCAATGGCGACAACTTAACAATACATTTCCCTACAATTCATAGCCGTTCCTACTAAATACCCGAATTAAACTATCTTATGGTCGCCGACTGATTAAATTACACGTGTGCTTGTCGAGGTGTTCGTACTTACTGTTCATTAATGGTACGTTACGGTGGCCACTAGCCGTGAATAGTTGACTAAATATTACAAAGGTAGACAGTTCTTTACTGTTTAGCACTAGCTCACCCGCCAGACATTACGCCGTGAACGAAGTCGCGGGCAGTCGCTAGTATATTGTATTATTAAGCGGACTTTGGGAATTGGGACGGGCCGCGCCCTGTGAAAATAAGTTTTTTGATTCGTTTAATTCTTACTGCAGAACGTGCTCGTCTTCTGGCTTCTTGGAGACGGATATCAGGTCGATGGCTGCAGGTAAACATTTGGGCATTCTACGGACAGCAAATGAAGTTGGCGCAGTGCGGCTCAACACTTGTGAGGAAATTCATCTGTGAGCCTAGCACGAAAAACTGCGTGCGTGTAACATAACGTGTCGTTCACGTGAAACAGCACAAACTGTTATTTATCTAGGGTGAGTGTAGTGACACAGCTACACTCATAGTTTGTAACATGTTGACGCTTTCGATAGGAATACTTGTTCGCAAATTGTTCGTGCTACCGCCTCTGGTATCATATCTGTTCTAGGCAGAGCTTACCACTTATATCCAGGTGGGCCTCGTGCTTGTACCGTGCCGTATCAACAAATGGCAAGTCATGCAATACTTAAGTCGTGTAATTAATGAGCTCATAAGACAAGTACTCGTATTGTCTGGGCCACTTGGAAAGTTTTTTAAGTTTAAGAAAAAGGAGTAGGTGTCAATTCGACTGTATTTTTTTATGTTTGTTTCGGTCTCAGAGCTTTCGTCTGGGTGATCCAATTTTGATGCTTCTTTTTTTCTACTTGAAAGCTTCGCAAGCAAAAGTTCATATTTCATTTAAATTTCACCAAATTCGCTCTAGCAGTTTTGAACTGAAAAGTGTTTTGCCTATTTTGACGATTTAATGATATCATCATTGACGGTAAATGACAATCAATCCCGTAAGTAGCAAGGATCACTAAAAACGGTGAAAAATGTGTTTTTACCAAAAAACGGAACCGACTTCATCATTTAAATTTTTTTTACCATTCACAATGTTTAGTGACTCTTCCTACTAACGGCATCGATTGTCATTCACCGTCAATGATGATATCATGAAGATAGGCCTAGAAATTTTCAGTTTTTGGAATGTAACTCAAAATCTTCTTATATAGCTTAAATATGACCTAATTTGATGAAATTTAAATGGAAACACCTCGGAAGTATCTATCTAAGTACTCTACCTAACAAAAACAAATAAGAATCTGTCTACAAATGGGGGAGATATCGATTAACATACACATAAAAATATATTCAAATTCAAATTCATTTATTGATTGCTCATATGGGTACACAAGAATATATACAATGAGGTATGCAATTCATTGCGAAGTTAATGATTACAAATTAAAATATTATCATTTAATATGATAAAAAAAATATATTATTGTTGAAATGTTATAAGAAAAAGTACAGCCGTGCGATTCTCTAAGAGCAAACATCGTTGCACCTTTGACAACATCCGTGAAACAAATGAAGAGATGACAAGAACCGTTGGAAAAACAACCTTGTGTACAAGGGCGATATCACGTAAAGTATTTGACATCGGTGAGCTCGTCGACGAGCGCATTGACGGATCATTACTAAAATCACTAAATTAGTGAATCGCACGGCTGTACATATTAAAAGTCACAAGAAAAAAAATACATTTCAATAAATCGTATAACCACCTCCTTTTTTGAAGTCGGTTAAAACGGAGAAAAAAAAATAAGCATGAAATAACTTGTTCGTTTTACTACTTAAAGTGTTGAGGTCGGTTCCGTATTTTTAATACAAAACCCATTTTTTAAACTCTAGTGACGGATCCCAATAATCTATCTATCCACAGTTTTCCTTACTACCGATATAAATTTGACATAACGTCCATACAAATAGTGTCAAATATTTATCTCTAGTAAGGTAAACCGGCGATAGATAGATTATTGGAATGGGCCGTTAGATATTATACAACCTAGCGCTAGACTATCTACTCGTATGTGCAAACCATGTACATTCTACGAATAAGTATGGCTCGATTAAAAAAGATTATTATTAAGTTTAATCAACTGTATTGTTTATACAACTTTGGTCGCCCTGCGGAGAAGGTGTAGGTGATGTAAAGTTCACGGAAATGTGTTGAGTCGCAGCAAATCGATTTCTCACCCGCGTGGTGATGGATGATGATGACGATGAATACAAGAATATAGCCTATGTTCATCAGGGATAATGTAGGATTTTAAAGGTAAACTCAGTGTTCTAATCGGTCCCGTAGTTCCGGAGCCTTTTCAATTCAAACAAATATTTCCTCTTTATAATATATTATTTATAGACTGCACCCCGCGGTTCCAGCCCGCGTGCTTATTATTGGTGATGATGATAAAAAACATCCTATACATTAATTAACCGTCTCTTCTACTACTTTCATACTCTATATATATTTTACTTACATAATATCATCAAAATCGGTCCATCCGTTTGAGTGTGAACAAGTAACAAACATTTATACACACTCACCAACTTTCGCCTTTATAATATTAGTGTGAATAGCTGCTTACCGCGGTTTCTCCCGCGTGGTGATGGATGATGACGACGAATCAAATATAGCCTATATCAGTCGGGAATAATGTAGCATTCTATTAGTGAAAAAATTTCGTTAATCGGTTAAGTGGTTCAAAGCCAATGTCCAAATAATTTATTCAATTTAAGCATCAAAGACGCACTAGTGAACGTCAATTATTCATTAAAATGTACTATATGCCGGCCTTTATAATATATTTGTTTTATTAAAACGTTTTTTATAATCAACTTGAATTTGCCCTCTGTGAGCTCAGTTATGTGTTTTGGGATTTTATTGTAAAAACGCACACAATTTCCTAGGAATGACTTATTAGTCTTCGCAAGTCTAAAACTAGGTCCAGCTATCCTATTTGTATTTCTAGTATTAAAAGGGTGGTGATCACTATATAACTGATATTCATGTGCATACCTACATTATATTTGCAAATACATATAAGGAAGGTAAAGTTAATAATATTGATTTTTTAAAATAAATCTCTCAAAGATTCACGGGGACCCATTTCGTATATAGCTGGAATAGCACGTTTTTGTAGGATAAAGATGGTCACTATTTAACTTATATTTATGTATTTTACGAACATGCATTATATTTTCAAATACATATAAGGAAGGCAACGTTAATATACTATTGATTTCTTTAAATAAATCTCTCAAAGATTCTCAATTATCCTTTTTAGTTAATCCTATACAAATAAACAAACAATCAAATCTTTCCTCTTTATTATTAGTGTAGACTAGCTGCCCTACCCGGTCTCACCCGCGTGATGTATAATGGTGATGAAAGTATTTTCTTAATAGAGATAATCTCCTGTTCCAGGACCTAAGGTACCTATGCAGGATGCATATACAGGATGGGCCATCTGGAACGGTCAGTAAGTCTGAAACTGTAATAGATACAAAGATCTTATCTCAGGAACCACGTCTGGATTCAGTGCTAAGAAATACTGCTAATATTTTTTTTTCCGAGAACACAGTTTTTGATTAAATAAACGTGTACTCAGGAACCGAATCTAGTCGTATGGAAGAAAATAATTAACATTATTCCTATATCAATATTGATGGTGTAGGTCATAATCTGTAAATGTTACTATGAGACATGATATCTAAATGAATAAAATGTGTGGTTGTTCATATGTTCATCATATTTTCATATCATAGTTTGCGAATATTACGGCGTTGAGGTTGAAGGGCACAAGGGGCAGAAACATTGCCAGCGAAATGACAGGGCAAGAGCTTTAACATCTTATATCTATTTACCTAACCTGGTTTATTCATAGAGAAAAAATCACATCCTTGGACAGGGTTTAAACCCGCGCGCTCCGACAATCTGTGTCAAACGTCATGACCACGAAGCCACCGAGGCTTACCGTCCGACCATCGAATTTTAACTAATATGTATGTGGACAGAACAATATCAAATTGAACAGTTTGACAGCGTTATCCGAACAAAAGAATATTTTTTCAAATACTTAACTTTCGTATTGTTGTCGCAGCCCTCTATATTATTATTATACAGACTGACTGGTTGAACACTTTACATAAACAAGGACATGATAATTCATGGTCACATGAAACGTTTAAAAAAATAAAATTAAAAAAATACCGTTAAACTACAGAGGAAACCTTCATTCTATGAATGTGTTATAACTCAAAAATTATGGACACCGTCCGAACGGGGTTAATGACCCAAAGGGCCGCGCCGCCCGCGCCGCGTTCACAGGAATCAAAGGATGCCGCGATCGTCGGCCGCCCGCCCGGCCGCGCCGCGCCGGTGTAAACAAACAAGCGCCGCGAGTGACCATGTTTATTGTTTTGAGTAGACAATTAAAGTTAAATTAGGTAAATATTAGGCACCTATTTTTTTTCTTAATAAGAACGAGAATCGAGTACTGAGCACTATATATCAATATGTAAAGTGTTCAACCAGTCAGCCTGTATAATGACGCCTGCTTAGCGATGTTTGGTATATAGTAATTTTAGAAAAAAATATACTCATATTCTCAGAGCTTTAACAATCATGTTATAAAAATCCATGAATAATCGTTTAATCCTTCCTATACCGTGATAATTAAAACAAAAGATTTATGAATGAAACTGACGTATATTTACGTATCTGGGACGCAAAGGGTTAATCGTGTACAAACAGACAGACAAGCAAACAAGGTTGCTTCTTTTGCGTTTGCAGAAATCGTCCTTAGAGCGTCAACTTCTACAAGTGCCAACTTTAATAATATGAAACTAATTTCTTCAAAAAACCGACACATGAATGATAATGAGTAATCACAAGATAATTACATGCAAATCAGTAAAACCGCTCGTATTAGTCGAATATCGATATTCCAAATCGATATCGGCATTTCCGTTATACAATTTATCAATCATCTCACGGTCGTGGCGATCGAGTCGTTATTCACCTCATAAATTAATCGAATTAATCGAATCAGCGGAATCGGCCGTCACGAATTGTTGAACGGGCCATTATGAACGGTCCTAGTTTCAGAGGCGTAGTTTTAATGTATCATTTGGCGGGAAAAGGTGTTGATGGGCGACCAAAACTTTGACTTTTATTGTCTTTAATATATATTTTAATCTCTTTATTATCATTTAATATTTCAGATTATATTGCTTTCCAGGGTATTGATTCTTACAAATAACTTAGTCTATATCACTTCGAAAGTCTTGAGAATCAAGCGCTGCAAGAAACCCGGCTGGGCTCTGCAACACTAGTACTTAGGGTAGGCCTAATCTATTCATTTATACAATTAAATTATCAATTAAATTTATTAAATATATAATGATTAAATATAATTTGAAAATATATTATCAAATACCTCGTTCATTAATTTATTGTGTTATTTTATTGAAACTGTTAGAATGTTATTGTTTAGATTACTGTTAGATTATTATAATGGACAAAGCAAAGCTTAAACTATACTCCAAAATGTAGTAAACAAGTCCCAGAATGCTGGCTGCATTTCCAGGTTGAATAGCTAAGCTAATTTTTTTCATAGAATATGAGCCAGCACTCTGGTCGCCTGACGCTCAACCACACGTTTGCCAACTCCCGGAACATGACGTATGCGCACAGACCCCATGGACCCACATTTTATTATGTTGTATATAATATACTCGTATTTTGATACCTTAAAATGATTCTCATAATAATTATGAAGGTTACTAATTATTACCACACCGTCGTTTTTTTTTAATATTGCTTATTTCGTTTGTCATGCATCAAGTAATAGTAAAAAAACAACAGACAGAAAAAAAAAAAACGAATGAAAATGCGACGATATGGTAAGAAGATAATTATACGAGTAGTACTATTTGAAGCTAACAGAACAATATAACGATAATAAAAGTAACGCATAATTAACGTTAAAAGCTTGGGTAAAATAATAAAAATCGATTTGATACGATTTGTCTTCGATTTTGGTTACAATTCGTATTTCCGGTTATTAAACCTTCTAACTCGTTGTTAGTGAATTTTACTAAATATGTTTTTAGGAACAATCTTTTCAATGGCCATGCTCATCGTTCATGGCAGTTGCAGTGTGGTACTGAATGTACTGCAACTGACACGACGCGACAGTACCATAGTAATGTATCTTGCTACAGTGCCCTACAAGCTCTTAAACAGTACACACTATTGAAATTAAACTAATTTAAATTATTGTATCCCGACGTTTCGAAAATTTTTCAGTGAGCATGGTCACGGGCAGACAGCCGTTCGATTCTCTAAAAGCAATCATCGTTGAAAACATCCGTGAAACAAATGACGGGATGACAAGAAACGTTGGAAAAGCAACCTTATGTACAAGGGCGATATCTCATAAAGCATTTGACATCGGAGAGCTCGTCGACGAGCTCATCGACGAATCATTCGAGGATCTCACAGCAGGATGGCAGTTGTCCGTTAAGTATAAAGTTATGGACAACTGTCATCCAGTCATTGCTTGAACGAACATTTGCATCATTGCATACCTACCAAGACGGTCGGATATAAATTCTTATCAAGTTCTATATTATAATACATTAGGCCACATCGTATATTGTAGTCTCACTTAATACTGTTGTGTTTTATAAATTACCTAATTATATTTACTATAAAATATAAATAATAATAATGATAATATTTACTATCTGTGGTAAATACTATCATTATTAATAAGTGATAAGTGAATTACATTTTATAGTATAAAGTTTCTAGGTATACGCGGGAATTTAGTTAGTATTAGGAGTTTGGTGATGTTAATTAACAAACCCAGTTACAGTTGGAATCAGAATGTACAAGGAACCATAGTAGTATGACTACATGATTATAAAGTTATGAAGATAAATAATTGTTATTATAGTAATAAAATTACATAAACTGCAGGTGAATATAGCTTTATTTCTACGGTTACATTGGACCTTTTGAAGATGTTAAAAATGGCAAAATGTATTTCCTAAGATGAAAGCACCGTGTTTTTAACTCTTTCAGTATACCATAACACTTACAATACAATAGAAGACTCAGAACTCCAGCTCATGGAAGCTGCCAAAAAGAGACAAATACAAAATAGACCTACCTTTTCCCATTCCTCCTTCTTCTCTTCGTAGCATAAACAGTACCGAGTTGGCTTGAGTGCGGCTGCGGCGGCGGCCGAAGCAGGCCTGCGTCCACGCATCCCTCGATGGCGTAGCCCTGGCCGCTCCAGCCGCACAACTGCAGTTTCGACTCTGTGGCTATCTTGACGGCTTGAGGCACTGTAAGTCAGAAACTGCTCGAGATGCCCAAAACTGCCACAGCTTCACTTTTCACTACATAGATGTCATGTCTAAATGTTTTTAGTCTGCGGTTACGGGGCACGCCGCTGAGTCGAAATCACTAGCCGTGACGAATTGTTAGTGCGACACTTGTCCCTGCATAGATTGCATGTCTATATGATTTTAGTCAGTGGTCATTTTGAATGGTCGAGAACTGTCGAACTATAAGTGTTCACAGCTTGTTGGCAGATAGTAACGTCCTCTGATAAGATTATTTTAGTGATATACGTCTAATTTATAATAAAAAACGGTTGAGGCGTGAAAATCTTTTCTATTATTTATTTAATTATTGTTCATGTGTATTAAATCATAATTTGTGTATAAACGTGTACACGTTACCGTGCACTAACACAATATTATATAACATCCGAAATTGAAATTATTTACATATTAATTTCTCAATCAATAAGACATCAACGCGCGTCATAAATGATCGGTTCAACAAATTCAATTTCATCAATATGTTCAATAGACAATTAAAATTATTGACCAGATTTCGATTTAATCGGCCTTGATTCGATGATAAATACGTTTCAGTACCAATTATCTGCTCCGCCGGATACTGCTAGGTGCTAATTATAGCTGGAATGTGTTCTATTTGTTAAGTACGTGGTTTATTTATATCGTCATGATTTATTAGTTCATACTGATATTCACACTACATTACATACAAAATATTTTTAAATATTCTTTGTTTCGTTATTGCACTATATATTATTAAACCACTGCCTGGAATGACTTGACGGCACACTTTTTAAGAATTAAAAATAAACTACTATTTGGAAGAATTCACTTGAGCTTAATATACAATTAATGGGAAATCCTAAATGGAAGTATCAGTTTTCACAATATTCATTGGAACATTGTCATACAACACCGAGCCAACACCGGAGGTCACTTGTACGAATCACTAAACCACTGTTTATTTCAAGAATCCAAGTCGCACCTTCATTTTTAGTTAACCGTCCGTTAAAAGTTACCGTTGTTTTTCCCGCTCATGTTATAGTGTCAGTTTTTTTTTAATTAAACACACGTGTGTTGGAGGTTAGAGTTCTGGTCGCGTGGCGCGAGCGGCAAGCGCCGGGATACGTTTGGCGTCTCTATCATCGAGCACCCCAACTGCAGTGGGAGGGGCTTCTCTCCACCACGCCCCCCGCTTGCAGTGCACCAATCATAGCCATCCGACAGTATCGAAGGCCGCACGGGGACGAACTAAGTCTGCTTTTATTTTTTATAAAATAAGTTCGGTTTTATTTTTCAATTGCGGGGAGTTTGTACGTTGTCAGTTGCAATGTTGACGCTTTGTAGGATAGTTGGCATTTTAAAAGTGCATTGCTTTAAAATAGTTGTGCGTTTTTTTTATTATTTAGGAATGAGTCATGCTGTGTTCATAGGAAGTTTAGCTTTAAATTCGTGAAATCGCGTTGAAGATATGTTTTTCAAGAACATTGCAAAGTTACTTCACTAAAAGTAAAACTATTTGTGTTCTTAGCGTGACTAAAGAAACGTAATTTATAACAACATTATGCTTCAATTTGATAATCTTCATCTAGATGAACAGAATACTTATACTAAACATTCCAGTCAATTTCGATGTACAGTGATACCAAAATACTTTTGAATTACGTGTTTAATTAGTTTCGATAAACATACAATGTTGCCAACGTACGAGTATGGAATAATGTAAGAAAAGTATAGCGCATCTATACACGCTTATATATCTATATTTATTAAAGTTATATATTTAAAATCTAGACAAAGGAGTGAATTACTTTGGAACGTAGGTATGTTGAAGTCCGTCCCGCGTCGTTATTGATGACGTCACAACATGGCCGTCGCAAGGGCGAGTTTTCGCATTTTCCCCTCGACCAGCTGCCCGGCCGGACATTTCCTACCTTTTGTTTGATTTCATTTAATGTTCTTGATTATCTTTAGGCGTTTTAGGAACAAACTGGAACTGGTTATGTACTTGATATTTTTCAAATCAGAAGTCACCTTATTATTTATATATTAGTATGTATAAGGTATCAAAATCAAAATCATTTATTCAATTTAGGCATCAAAGACGCACTTATGAACGTCAACTTTTCAATATAATATACTTTAAAGATTACCGCCGCGTTCCAAAATATATAGAACCCACCGAGAAGAAGCGACAAGAAACTTGGGGTATATTCAATTTATTTTATCATAACAAATATAATATCATGATTGAATGGCCTTAGCGAATAATATTACATACCAGTATAATTGAAATCTGAGACATTTTAATATACAAGCGTAAGACAAGACCAAGTATCAAAACTTGAATGAACAGTGTAGGTACCTAATTGATTGAATGTTGAATAATAGTTAGGCAGGTATGCCAGAATCGTTGATTTGTAGCACGCACATTTAAATACGAGTAGATACGTTTCTAGGCACCTAAATGAACAGTATTGGTTAGTGCATCCTGAGTCCCAGCAGTGGGAACGTAATGGACTAAGTAATACTTTATCAAAATTGTGTGCCGCATTATAGGTAAGGAACGTGTCTTGATAATCCATTTTTCATCAATTTGTTTTTTTTTATGATTTGATTTATTTTTTATTGAATTGGTGAAATACAGAAAAGTACATACCTGTAATTATCATCAGTTTTCTGACAGAAATAAGCAGGGATTTGACATTGTTTTTCAACGCTTTGCTCGAAAATTATATCCTTAGTGTAAATAATGTAAAAGTAAGTTAAATTCATTTAGGCGCGCATCCGCTATGCGTATCTATATAAAGGCGAAAACAACACACGCCTTAGATGAGTTTTGACATTTTGAAATTTTCTTGATCCTAATTTGCTCATTCTACAGTTTCATGTTGTTATGTATTTTACTTCCTTGTATTTAAATTTTAATTTTCTGTCAAAAAGTATCATACCGTATTTCTCTCGTTCGTATACATAAAGTTCTTTCGGCTCTTGTCATCACAAGGTAGGTCCTACTACTTATTGTTATAACCAAACTAATATTATAAAGAGGAAAGATTTGTTTGTGTGTACTGTACCGATTAGATAAATTCTTACACCATTAGATTATTACATTTTCCCTGATGAACATAGCCTGAATATAATATCTTCATAAAGTTAGGGATCCGTATGAAAACTTCGATAATGTAACCCAAAGTGTGGAAAAAATACAAAAAATCCTTATATCGCGTACGCTGCAGTAACTATTGACTATATAACCAAAGTCAAAGTCAAAATCATTTATTCAAACCAGGCATCAAAGACGCACTTATAAACGTCAATTTTTCATTATAATGTACTTTAAAGACTACCGCCGCGTTCCAAAATATATAGAGCCTACCGAGAAGAAGCGGGAGTGAAACTCGGGGCAATTCTTTTTATATAGATGTTTAAAATGTTTCTACTTAGGTTTTTTTTTTTATAACGAACTGGGTAGCACTTGACCACTATCTCACCTGATGCTAAGTGATGATGCGATCGATGATGGAGCGCGCTTACCCAGAAGATACCTATGCACGTGTTTTGAAGACCCCCATATCGTACTTAGCCGGAAACACCGACTCAGGGAGGGTGTTCCATTCCCTAGCGGTTCGTATGATAAACGAAGAAGTAAATCGCTTCGTCCGGGTAAATGGAATATCCACCATAAAGCGGTGGCGCTTCTGAGTATCTCTGGATGTCCGATTATAGAATGGGGATGGCGGAATCAAATTGTGAAGTTCCATTGCACACTCACCGAAATGTATCCGATAAAAAACCGATAAACAAGCGACTTTGCGGCGATGCTCGAGACTCTGGAGTCTCTTGCGTACCAGGTGGTCGTCGTTAATGAGTCTCTTGGCTCTCCTCTCAATAGCTTCCAGTGTCTCCAGCTGGTATTTGGCAGAACCATCCCAAAGGTACTACAAATATTACATTTTATGGGTGGCAGAGTGACAGTTTGCCAGAAGTGAAGTATTCCAAGCATCTTTATCTTCTATATAATGTCGGACTTTATAGTAAGCTTTTTTTATTAAAACGTTTTTACAGTCAACTTGAATTTGCCCTCTGTGAGCTCAGTTATGTGTTTTGGGACTTAATTGTTAAAACGCACACAATTTCCTAGGAACGGCTTATTAGTCTTCGCAAGTCTAAAACTAGGTACAGACCTAGCATCCTTTTTGTAATTCTAGTATTAAAAGTGTGGTGATCACTATTTAACTTATATATACGAGTACCTATGCAATTTTTTACGAACATACATTATATTTTCAAATACATATAATGAACGCAAAGTTAATATATGGATTTCTTTAAATAAATCTCTCAAAGATTCGCGGGGACCTATTTCGTATATAGTTCGAATAGCACGTTTCTGTGGGATGAAGATGGTCTCTATATCAGCCGCTTAACCCAATAGCAATATCCCATATGACATTACGCTGTGGAAATATGCAAAATATACTAACCGCGCCGTGGAAGCGTCTGATACGGACGATCAAAAATCGACGCGTATATTATTTGTGTATGGATGATCACGCATCAGTTTGTTGTTTGGTAGAGTATACTTCCGAGGCCCATTTAAGTTTCATCAAATTCGGTCAAGCGGTTATTGAGTTATAATCCAATAACTGGAATGTGCTTCGCCTGTCTTTATTATATAGTTATTGACGGAATGACAATCGATCCCGTATATAGGTAAGTAGCAAGGTTCACTAAAAAGCGTGAATAAAAAAGTTTACTAATAACTTTAACAAGTAATTTCAAACATTTTTACATAACTAATTAAAACTGTTTTAGCCCACCTTTTTTCCATACCACAAATGGGACTGTGGTGGGATAGATACCAAAACGTGACAGCTCAATTGTCTTGTTATTACTGATTTGTGACATTATTATTTTATTTTCGGACTTTTTGATTTGACTTATTGATTTATTTATTTTCATTTGTTTGTATTTAAAATTTGAAATTAGATATAGTTTGTTCATTGATTTTGTGACATAAATGTAAATGTTTAATTCTTTTTTATGTCAATAAATAATATAAACTTGAATTTGAATAGTTCCCCATGCATCAATACTGTACTTGCATGTCACTCATAGCAGCCTTCGTGTAGTTCAACCACCGCTTGATGACGTAGACGCTGCTGCAGTAACTGATGAACAGTTGAGACTTCACTACAAACGAAGCCGCTGTATACCAGTAGTTCTGTGAACAGTAGACCTCGCGAGCAGTCTTGTCACCGACAATTCAGATTAATTCTGCTAAAACTTTACATGTTGTTGGTACCACATGTTCTTGCCGAATGTTACCGATTCAGTCCTGTTTTATAAGTTCACCTCCTATTATCTCGGCAACCATTTGACTAATTATGTTCATATTTGAAATTCCTCTTTAAAATGAGGTCCCTAATGTATGTACCAAATTTTACATTAAAATATGCATACCATGTTTCGTCAATATTGGTTGAAAAATGCGACCGGTACAGGAAGACGTCATGTCAGGCAAAATGTATACATACAACCTAAAAAACATACGGACAGATGAAAATCTATTTGGCCAGTTACAGCAGAGACGCTTCGCAATACGCAGTAACGTTAATGTTGCAAGCTTATGATATAACAGTTAAAACAAAACGTTATACTCGTATTTAATAACTACGTTATAACGAACAATAACAGTTATTGCCGACATTAAATCTTATGGTTTAGTACTGAATCGCAGTCGACTTTGTTTTTATTGCCAAGGGTGAAACTATTTTATATTTCGGGAGTCGGTATATTGCTTATTAATATTCAATATGATTTAGATAAGCATCCATTGAAGTCATAATCTGTTAGCGGCGTGATGGCATTCAATTTGATTCGACAAGTCTGCCAAAAGTGACAATTATTATGTAACATTGCAATTTGAGAGAGAGAAATTCACATCCTCGGACGAGATTCAAACCCGCGTCTTTCGACAATCCGTGTCAGACGCCATAACCACTACGCCATAGAGGCATGAGGTCTGAATATAGAATGAACTCTTTATTTGATTTTAACAAACCGAAAGAAGAATCAAATAAATATTCTTTCGGTTGGATAATCTTGTTTCGAAATTGGCCTGGCACGTCTCTAGAAAATTATTACGTCGTTGAGAGAATCGTAAAAACTAATCATCAAATGTATGAGTTTGGGCTTTGCTGTGTTTTATTTGTCATTGAAAACTTGTGTATACCTATACAGAGACATGACCGAAGTAGTCTATACAATTCTTGTTTTGTATTCCCGGAAGAATATTATCGAGTATTTTTAATCTTAAATTTGTGCATTTCTGAAAACTGTTCTAAATTATATTATTTTTTTCTTAAATATAGTAGAACAAGGTGAATTGTTTACTATTAGGGGAAGGTTGCTATGATTGGACCACTTAAGTTCACGTCATATTTTCATAAATGTAAGTAATGAAACAAAACTAACTCGTTATTTTCCTTTAAAATGACCTTTATTTGTAGCAAACAATACAAACTATATTATTGGCTGTTGCCTTGATTAGACCACTAGGTTGTCATCAATGGACTCAGTAAACATTTTATTGTTCTAGTGGTCCAATCAAGACATTGCGCCGTGATAGGAAAACGGTAGGTGGAGGTGTACTTCTGGCGGCGCGCGCGCCTATGTGATGCATCGGCAAATTGCACTGGAGACTGATTGTGGTGAAGATCTTTGGGCAAGCTTTGTCTGGAACGGTAGAGTCTACTACGTTGGTGTTATCTATATATGCCCAAAGCTAAAGACGATGAGTACATGCGCTGCTTCTGCAAAGTAGAAACCTTCATCAACAAGCTGAAAGGAACTGTTACTCGTATCATTGTAGGCGATCTAAACTTGAACAGCGCATCTGTTAATGTTTGTAACTATCATTGTTATTTTAAATCATTTTGTAGTTTGATGAGATGAATGATGTGGTGAATGCATATGGAGGAATACTTGATGTTGTCCTAGCTCAAAAGAATAATAGCACGTATGAGGTTCGAGTTCGACATGTTGAAGGTCTCGTGAAGCCTGATCCTTATCATCCCCCTCTTGATATCCTACTTGTAATGCATACAGTTTACAGCTCTGATCATGTTGAACCCAGTAACATAGATCCGAGCAGGGACTGGAATTTTAAGTGTGACACCAAATTTCTGGTTCACTTGCTTTCCGAGACCTCCTGGCACGATGTGCTTGAATTTGACGACGTGCAATCATGCACTAATAAATTTTATGACATTGTTTACAATATTTTTGACACATCAGTCTCTAAAAAACGCCGTAAACGATCTTCAAGTAGGCGTTATCCAGTCTGGTTCACAAATGATATTATTCAAGATACGAAACTTAAACTAAGATTACACCGCACCTGGCGGCAAACCGAATGCGATGCGGATTACAAAACGTTCTCTGATCTGCGAGCCTCTTTAAAGTTTCGTATATCCTCTTCGTATGATTCTTATTTAAAAAGTATCGAAGACAACATTATAGCAAACCCTCGCGCTTTTTGGCAGCATATTTCGAGTCTGCGCTGCAAAGGGGGCTTTGAACCTAATGTAAGTTATGAAGGTCGCAATTTCAGAGGAATAGAGGCCTCGGAGGCCTTTGCTAATTTCTTTGCAAGTGTTTTCTTACCAGACATACCTTTATTGGACTCTGAACTAGTAAATCGTTTCGATAAGTCTAATTCGAGTAACTGTGTAAATATTTTCTATATACTCGTATCTCCCCTCGAAGTAGCATCTGGGATTAAAGGTCTCAAGCAGAATAGCTCAGTGGGGCCTGATTGCGTTCCACCATGGTTTTTAAAACTAGGTCTAAAAATTCCTAATTCAACCACTTTGCCATATATTCAACGTGGCTTTATCCACAGGGATCTATCCTAATCAATGGAAATTATCAAAAGTAACACCTATTCCCAAAGGGATTGATAAGTCATCTGTTACGGAGTACAGGCCCATCGCTATTCTATCATCCCTAGCAAAAGCCTTCGAAAAAGTTATCCACAAAGAGATCTACAGGCAAGTGGAGCAGTAAATGTGTGATGAACAACACGATTTTAGGAGGAAAAGGTCGGTCGATACAAACCTCCTCGAACTGACTGATTATATCTCAGTCCGGTTAGATCATGGTAGCCAAATCGACGTTCTTTACTTTGATTTTTGTAAAGCCGACAGAGTCAACAATGACAACTTACTCGTCAAGCTGAACGCTCTGGATTTTGCTCCCGGGCTCCTGAGATTTATTGCTGACTACCTCAGAGACCGGCAACAGTTCGTAAGGTTGGGTGTGTATGACTCTTCTATTTATCATACGCGATCTGGAGTCAGCCAGGGATCTATACTCGGTCCTCTCCTTTTCTCACTTATGATCAACGATCTTCCCGCTGTAGTTAGGCGTTCTAAGTGCCAGCTTTATGCGGAGACTTAAAACTGATAATGAAAAGAAAGTCTGTTCAAGACTGCATAGATCTCCAAAGTGATGTGGACGCAATCTGCGAATGGGCGGTGGCAAATAAAATTGAGTTTAATCCATCAAAATGCCGTGCCATGACGTTTACTCGAAGGTGGCGCCCTATAGATTTTAACTACCAGCTGGGCTCATATGAGATTACCAAACTGGGTGTTACCTTCGATCCAAAATTGACCTTCAACAACCACATCCTCACAATTGCCAAGGAATCATATAGGAGATTGGGGTTTGTGCTGAGGAACTCCAAAGACTTTCAGGGTACTTTCGTTATTCAGTTGATTTTTGAGGCTCTGGTACGTAGCAAACTAGAGGCTAGCTCTACAGTATAGCATCCTCATGAAAATATATATGCCCTGTCTCTCGAAAAGGTGCAAAAGGCCTTTCTTCGGTTCCTATATAAACGGATCTACGGCTATTACCCGTACACGTACCCGACTAACTTCTAGGATGCTTAGGTTACAACTCATTGGAAGTTCGACGAGCGCATAACCAAATGAAGGTAATGTGTAAAATCCTTCATGGAAAGATTGATGCTCCCGAACTACTCAAGGAGATGCTTCGGCTCCGAGTTCCTGACGACAACAGCCGCCGCGGCGGGCGACGCCATCAGCTGTTCGCAGTTCCGCCAGCCCGCACGGTTGCGCACGGGTACTCTCCAATCTAACATTCTTTGTCTGAGTTGAACGGTCTCCTGTCCTGGGCACCTGATTGCGATTTGTTTGCGGATGAATGGAAGAGCATAGAGTCAAAGTGTCTGGAACACTGTGAGAGGACAGCGGGCAGGAATAAGGAAATGTATGATGATGTTGATGAATGGGAATATTTATGTCAGTGTGACTTTGACTATTGGTAAATTTTTATATTGACATTTTATAATTATCTGTATTACTGACATTGTAAATCGTATGACTTTTATTTTATTTCTGTTTTTGTGTGACTGTAGTTTTGAATTTTGTTACTTACCTAATTAATTTCTTAATATTATATAATTTAATTTGGACTTGTATGACTAATGTAATTGGATGTACCGTATTAGGTATATAAATAAATAAATAAATAAATAAATAATAATGAATAAGACAACTTAGGAAAAATTACGATTAGTAAAAACCTATACTTAAAGTAAAACATTTAACATTACAATTAAAGATGACAATCATGTTTGGCAAGGTTGTGGACTGGAGGGTGCTAACAGAGCTGGGAGTACCACATCATCTGATAGCGTTAGTTCGGGCTCTGTACAATAAGGCTGAAGCAGTTGTGAGAATAGACTCCATAACATATCGACCGTACAAACCCCAAAAAGGCGTGAGGCAGGGCTGTATTTTGTCACCTATTTTATTTAATGGGTATGGAGAGTACATTGTTCGGTGCACAATAATTGGGTTGGGGGTGTGAGTATCGGTGGCGCGAAGATAACCAACCTGAGTAAAGATTTCAAACTCGTACCTTAACTCTTAATGGACAAGGCAACAGTTTTCCTAGGTATAAAATATGACACAAAATTACAATGCAAATTAAATAAATACTCATATAAATATGCAGCAGAACTGAGTCTCCCAGACATTACATTTATATGAAGAACCCATTGTAATTTTGCATCAATTATAATAATAGAATATGTCGATACATATAATATCATATAAATAGTCGAGGGAAATAGAGCAAGAGGGCGAAGTCCATTGCGGTGGCCTGATCAAATCCGTACTACACTCAACAGAAAAGTACACGAAGTCATTCACGACGCCGAGAATAGGACCAGGTGGCGTAAGGTCATCAAAGAGAAGATATTCCGAGGAAGGGGTCATGATCCTCAGCATTGAGGAAAACGACGCAAGGAGTATCATGTTTGGCATACATTTCTTAGATCAATTAAATATAGAAATCACATTAAAAAGGCACAATACCTATATAAAACCGGAATGCAGGCGACATTATGTTTTGCAGTGTGGACAGAGGTACTTATTTACCTTGTTTTTTAACACAACACATTCTACACGTACTCAGGCAGATCATGCACTGAATCATATCTTATACTTCACACTTGAAACAGATTTGCCAAAACATGTCTCTTTACAATTTTTTTATTTTAAAATTAAACAGACAGTAAACTGTCTTCTTCGGCTTAAGAATTTTTGCATTTTTCTCCTCTATAGTATTTGCCGCACTGGATGCGGTTTGCGGTCTCCGGTCAGGTCAAATAAAACGCAGCCCACATTATGTATGAACTACATCGGTCAGCGGTCCGGGCAGAGAAACCAGTCAGCGATGCGGGCAGGTCAAACAGCGGAATTTTGTTATTTGATAACGTGAATCAGTTGTTTTGTTGAGTTGTTGAAATATTCATATGCACTCCGTTGGGTTTCGAGTACGAGCGTCAAACTGGCCTGGCCATCGCCCGCCTGCCTGCGCCCTTTGTCCGCCGATCGCTGCCCGCCTGCCCGTACGCGTCCTTATGTTCCTTACGCGTGGCCGCACGGTCAGAACGCATGTCTATACAAAACATATAGAGACCGACAATGTTGTTCATACATAGTGCGGACTGCGTTCTGTTTGACTTGACCGTAAACCGCAGACTGGCTCCAGTGTGGCAAAGCCTTAATGCTGTTTTGTATGGCGAAAAAGTTAGCTCCATGCTACTTTGCGCCTTGCGACTTCTTTGCCCTAATTCCTGTGCCATCTGCACAGGAATTAATAAGGAGCACGTTCTTGGCTCCTGGAAAAATTCGTTGGATATGGAATTCAAACTTAGTCGAATTATTTCGTACTGTAGGGGAGACGTTATTATTCCAGCTTGCTAGCAGTGATGCTTCAGGTGGGGACACAATGTTGGCAATAGCGCGTGTGTTGGCGTAGGAGAAACAAATTGAATTGCAGAGTCAACTCTGCAATTCAATTTGTTTCTCCTACGATTGCTTGTGATTGCGTTGTGCTTGAGTCAATGGGTCTGCTGTATCTTTGACATGTTATACCTGTCCAGGAAAATCATTCTCGTTTTCTAGTTCCGCTGCTGTGAGTTCGTAGTCTGCAAACACTTACTGTACACATATTTATTAAGAGAATAAATAACTCTTTTCACAAATCAATTTGCAGCGGTACATACAGAAGCAGCTTGACCATAGCTTCTCCAAAAAGCATAGAAATCTGAAAAGTAGTCACTGTTCTAGAATTTTGTCGCAGCAATTTTTCTGTTTCGTCTAAATAGTAAAGGCTCTAAGGCTTAAATAACCGTGCTGGAAAAAAGCATAACCACGATATGTCTTTTCGCATACGTTATAGCATCTACATTTTTAGTATGGCTTGCATGACTTTAAGAGCAAAATTTTTTTTCTGGGCTTGGTTTAATGCACTCTACAAAATGTTGCAATCACACGGTAAATATTCCCTTGTTAATATAACCACTGCCTGGATTTAAAACAAATGTGGCACCAGGTGGTGCCCCATTTCTCAGCTCACCTTTTGCATTCTTGTACTTGTAAATATTATGAGCGAGGGCACAAAATGACCAGCAGCAGTTGCGCAACATACGGCAGTTGTAGTCACACCACTTTCACCACTAGTGATGGCTCCAACTTGGCGGTTGCCTTTTAGCGCCAATACTTTTCTCTCCTTCCTCAGCACCGTTGACAAGCATGTCTTATTCATAGTGTATATGCGGTGAACGTCTTTTATATCATGATTGTCCATGACTGTGTTCATTTTATCAAAAAAGTCATTAACTGTTGGCTTATTAAATCTGGTAGCACTTCTCATGGAAGTAGCTCTTGGTTGCTGCAACTTAACTGGGGATGCCGTTTCATAAATACATAGTACTATTTTTTGCCAGCAGTATTTTTTCTTGTTAAAGCGATGTTTGATAATGTTTTTCTCCGCAACTCAAATGCTAGTCGCCTTTTGTGTACGGGGGAAATTGAAATTATTTTTAGATGTAGGTATCTGCGTGACACTAGCTTTCATAGGTTTTTGTAATATTAAGCCGATCCGATGAAGTCGCCGGTCCGATGAAGTCAACCTTCCCTTAAAACGTTATTATACCTATACATACATATGTGTATTTTCGTAAAAAAATAAATTATTTACTAAATATAAGACTAAACAACACTTTACAATACCCAGTATCCTTTTCTTTCTTTTTCCACAACATTGTATGGCGACGCTAATAACTTTCTTTAAAGGTTAAACTGTAGTAGATTTGTTACAAATGGCATTTAAGTGTAATATAATTTATATGCAGGACTATAACTTAAACTAATCTGGCATTTGTGTTCTGTATCTAAAAACAAATATTTTAGTTTAAAAATGAACATTTAAAAATGATGAGATGAGCAAGTTGTACGTCCGATGGTAAGCACTACGCTTGTCCAGGACAGTTGCAGTGCCACCAGTGCTTAGAACTGTAATTTTGCGTGGCACTGCTCGTCACCCCGAAACGTTGGTATTTTACCCAGTAATTTCACTTGCTACATCGCCCTTCACCCACGCCCTATCACAATAACATTTGCGCACTAAGGCTTCACGGTAGAATATCTGGCACTGTGGTGGTACTAATCAAGACCGCCTCTTGCACAAAAGACCGCCTAGTAAGTCGTAGTCGGGTTTGCTCGCCTTTTACGATTCACATCCCGAATGGCGGAGTAAATAATCTTTAACACCGCCCCTTCACGAAGTAAGTTTGCTGTTTGTACTGTAAGTAAAATGACATTTTTCTTTTATATTTTTTTTTTTAATATTTTTGGTGAACACTACAGCATTTTTGTATTATACTTTAGAAACGTGATATTTACCATACATAATATATTTTGAGCGTTTCATCTTTGCAAAAACGGAAAAAAAACCGGCTCTTAAACCCCCCGAGCACATACCGTGCGTCGAGACCCAGATCGAGTTCCAAGTGACTGTTGTGTCATTGGTCATAAGACGAAACGCAAGAAACGTGAAAGTAAGAGGGTAGACCGTTTCGTCTGCTCATTACTTACCATCATCTACCCGCAGATACTTCAGTTTACTCGTGAACATGGCACATGCAACTGTGCCGAAATACGGAGAGCTCAAAATACAATACAATAACAGCTAAATATCCCGTTTCTAAAGTTAATTCTTGCATTAGTGGTCATGACATTCTTGTATTGTATTGTGTTATATATACGTACACTTTTGATACTAGGTGGCATTTAAAATTTGATGAAATGATTTGAAGTTGCAATTAAAAAACTAATATAATTATTATAAAATTATTTTCACTGTCTAACTTAACCGGTACAGTTGAGTATTTCTACCGCTTTTGTGACCTTCCGAGTCGATTTTTTCACAAAGCAAACGCCATAACGGTTGCTAGGAAAGACTCAGCGCTTAATACAACGCTTGCAAAACTCTTGTTGTCGATTTTTTTTTAATGTCCCTCCCAGAAGTCACATTACTCCTTTTTTAAAAAGTGCCTCCATGCTCAATATGGATTCTCGTAGAGCTGCATTTAGCAGGACTTCTCTTTGACGTTATAAAGTTTGAGAAACCAGAGTACTTGCACGCCAAAATTAAGTTTTTAAATCCAAACTCTAAAATATTACTAAGGTTTTATAAGGTCAGCACTTCTATATCACAATCATAAAGCAGCGGCGTTTACTGGCAGTTTCCGGTATCTGGCGACGAAGTGTTGGAATAACATACCCCAACCCATAAGAAATCTTAATGCAAAACACAATTTCAAATCTAAATTAAAAATTCATATTTTAGAAAGACAAAAACAGGGCATCCTAAATACTTCGCTTGCCAGAAATAAGTAACATGCCGTCTACACTTTGATTTTTATTTTTTATTGGGGCTACTCGCACATAAACTTACCCCCATAGTTACTTAACAATTCACAAGTAGGCTTTTACTTGTTCTTCAGAATCTTAGGCAATAATTGTTATAATCACCACACACATGTATCTACTCTCGTTACTCATATTCATAACTAATCTAGTAAATTCTAACAAATTTTGGGTACATTCATTGTTTATGATGGACTCGTTTCGTCTCATCATCTCGAAGGTTATAGCTGAAAATCAGTGTTTGCTCCTTGAGCAATTTTATTCGCTGAGCTGTGACCTTTTTGTTTAGGCTCCAACACACACGTACTTTTTAATAAGCTGCTAATATTAAGGTAATTTTGTAATAAACTGTTTCCTAATTAGCTAGTTATTATGTTTAAAATATTGTGTTTATAAACGAATGTACGTGTGTATTGAAGAAGCAAATAAATGTTTTATCTATCTATTTATCTATCTACCTTAGTTTTACGCTCTGTTAGAATTAAGCTATTCAATCAAGGACAGGAGGCCTTTGTTGCCGATAAATAGACATTAGTGTAGGTGACAGATCGATCTAACGTCGGTCAATGCTTCTCGCAATCACCATAACCTATGATGAGAACCTTAGCAAGTATGGTGATAATGCAAATATAATGATAATGCAGATAATGTGACGAAGTGACGAAGCAGACGGCAATCCTCGGGTGATGTGTGTAGACGCGATGGTGATAATCAAAACCCTTGGCTTCAAGTTCAAGCTTCTGGCTGTCCGGGGGTAGAGACGAAAGAACAAATACCAAAAAGCTCCAAGAATGGAAGTCTTATAACACCGGTGAGACATAACGTTCATGGAGTATAATGCCGATAGAGGTAAGGGTTTTTACTGGTGGAAGGCAAGGCCGATTGTGTGCTCCAGTGAAACCACAGCCAGCAGTACACCTCACAACCACATCTCCACCAACGTAGGCTCTTTCGCCAGTAATGTTGGATGGTAATACAGATCAGAGAGCTGATTTTACAGGATGGCACCTCACACCTGTCTAAATACTTTACTACTATGATACTATAATTAGCAGGTGCTGTAGTCTCATTCCATAGCCCCATGGGTGCCAAACATCACAAATTTTTTATATTAGCTACCCAAATTTTTATAATAGACCATAAATACTTACCCTTTATCCCAGTGAAAATATTTATATACTTTTGTATGTTGTATGTAACAGTTCTCTAAGTATTGGCAACGGCTTCACATAGTCCTTTATAAAAGAACTACAAGCTAACAAATAAACACAGTTATATATACCAATGATAATAGCAGATGAAATTTAAGAAATATAAAAAAATTACAGCTTCTTAAAAAATATTAATAAGGATTATATAAGTTTGAAAACAATGTATAACATTAATTCACTCAGTTTTCATTAAATTAGTTTTTATCTCTCAGGCTGAAACAGTATAAATATGAAACGTTTTGATTTACGCGTGTCAGCCCCGCGCCCGCGCCCCGGAGTGACACCGGCCGCTTGTAAATCACGCTGGAATTGCCGAAAATCACGCGTTAGAATGTCTGTGCCGATCTGGGGAGTGGTGCAGGTGCAGGAGGAGAGAGAGCAGCGTTAATTGGCCGCAGTTGGTAGCCCTGCCTTCGTACCGTGGGGTCACTGGTGCCGACCCAGGCCGGGATGAACATATTTGTGCTGAACAGAAATCTTTATTCACAGCTCTCCTGTCCTGTGATACAGGGAGTACTATTTTTTTGGAATTTTCGTGAAAATTATTTATGATATGATGAAACTATTGTTAACTAGCTGCGTTCCGCGGTTTCATCTGCGCGGTGATGGATGTGATTATGATGAATCAAATATAGTGTATGTTACACGGGCATAATATACTGGCGAAAGATTTTTTAACCAGTTAAGTAGTTTTATCCGTTACAAACCAATAATGAAATCTTTCCTTTTTATTAAATAAAGTAGATAAGGATTATCACCAAGGTACGAATAATGTGGCCCAGTTTGTATCGGCATTAATATTGCATGTTAATGGTATCGTGAATAAGTGGTTATCGTGACGTAACTAAAACAGTTAGAGGCTATAGCAATTCTTCTGCGTACGTCTGCTTCGCAGGAGCCATTACTGCTGATGTTGGATCCGAGGTAGATGAAGTTATCAACAAATAGTAGATTAAGTGCGCCATGAATCCCAAAATTTTGGAGCGATCCACCACCATTATCTTGGTTTTATTTTTGTTAATGGCGAGCCCAAGGTTGTTGCTGATTAACTCCATTTTTCTGCAAAAGGGTTAACATTTCCGCTTCAGTTTCTGCTAGTAGTGTTGTATCATCAGCACGCCTCCATGTTGAGGTGAGGTGAGTTCCAATTGACGCAATCAAACGCTTTGCTGTAATCGACAAAACACATGACAACTGATATGTTGTATTCATAAGTTTTTTCAATGAGTTGTCTTATATTCAATATTTGTTCACGCGTACCCTTGCCTTTCACAAAACCTGCCTGCTCTTGCGAGATTTGCCGGTCTCTTACTATGGGTCTCATAAGTAAGCTCAAAGACGCACAAAGAGCTATGGAGAGGGCTATGCTCAGGGTTTCTCTACGTGATTGAATCAGAAATGAGGAGATCCGTAGAAGAAAGAAAGTCACCGACATAGCCCAGAAGATTAGCCAGTTGAAGTGGCAGTGCGCAGGGCACATAGAACGCAGAACATATGGCCGACGAGGCCGGAAGGTTCTAGAGTGGAGACAACGGACCGGCAAGCGCAGCGTAGGTCGTACACCGACACGTTGGACGACCTGATTCGCAGGACGACGTTGGATTCATGCCGCTTCCAACCGGTCCTTTTGTAAAATTATGGGGTATGCAGTGCACGTCCTACGGCTGAGATGATGATGACTATATGCTCTATTGTTAATATTTTCCGCAGCGTATAATGTTTTTGGCATTGTTTTCACACCTTGGGTTACAATATCAAAGTTATCATACGGAACCCTAACTTTTTTGAAAATATTATATAGCCTATGCCACTATATTATATATTTCTAAGCTAAGATAGCTTTCTAAGGGCGAAAGAATTTATGAAAATAGTCTAGTAGTTTTTTATATTTATTTGTTACATATAAATCTTTCCTCTTTATAATATTAAGTATTTATAGATAAACAGAAAGCTAAAACATATTTACAGAATATAAGTATAAATAAAAACTAATCTATAAGCCAAACCATACCAATGGTGGAGGAAAAGTGGCCAAAACACTGGCAGCATTCCCGACTTGGATATCATCAACTTTTTGCCCAAAGTAGACGCTAGCCTCCCCTGCCGTCACCCTTCGCCTTACCAAACGTTTTGACAGATTCCTATCGTATTGTAAGTGTTTACAAAATGTATATCCTTGAAGTTCTACAACATTAATGAACTACAACATTAATGTCAGAAAAATGTATTTTACCTCTCGCACAATCAGCGCACAAGTAAGTTCCTACCTCTCCCTCTATCCTTAAGGTCAAACCATTACTGGTGCTTTGAAGCTTTACGAACACTAAATGAAATAGCATGGTGTTACAGTTTTGGACCTAACCTGAGTAATTTAGCGGTAATGATGCACGCATTCATTGAAATCGGGTATTCGAATCCAGTTTGAAGATAGTGTAATAATATTTTTTTCTCTATGTAAAATTGCAAATTTAGTATCACTAAGCAGGCGTTAGTTCTTCAGAAATCATATAATAGAAACAGCTAAGTATATTCTGCGCCAAGATTCGCAATATAAATGGCCTAGCTATCAATATAATAAAAAAATCGGCGAGAAAAATCCCAACAATGGCCAGCGTTCCTTTTGTTTAAATTTCCTAGTTTTGTATTTCTTAGAGTTTTGACGTGATAAGGATGAATTGTTAATCCGTTTAACCATTATTAGTAATGGTGCGCGAGTGTAGGCAAAGTGTACAAATCATGAAACGGTGTGTGCGTTTGCCTCGCCAACAGAAAGCAGTATTGCATTCAGTACTGCTTTACTGGAACGTGACCTAGATACGAGTATGTCAGTGAGTTGATGACATACTGGTGACTGTGACTCGATTTACTTGAGTACTGGGATAAAAATCTAACTTGACGCAATTTTGCATATTTACTCAAATAACTTGAGGATAGGCACAATAATGTAAGCACGATACTGAATGTTAAGGTAAAAAAATCCACTAAACGTTTTAGCTTCTCAATTACACCATTCCGCGTGTAGTAAAGTTTCAGGCACAAGTGAGGTAATAAAAGCAGTTATAATTTTTTTACTATTTCAATGTTGTATAAAAGTATTAAATTTTCGTGGGTGTGATGTCATCTTTGCTATGTTTGAGTATTTGACTAGTAATTTGGGTGGTAGGTATATTTCGATATGGAATCTTATGGTTGTAGGTACATTTGCTATTCCACAAGCATCTCGTGAAATATTTATTCAAGTAGTGAGCAGGTAAAGTTACAGTCCGATAAATAAGTCAGTCATTAGATTATTAGCCCTGCTTAAAACGTAAGTCATGTTCTGAAGGTGGAGGACCCGCGGAGGGTTGGAGGGGTATCCTTTGGGAATACGGAGTATGTTCTTTGGAACGTACTTATTTAAATTAAAGTAGATAATTATGCAAATGAAAATCAATGTTTACATTTACAATGTTATTTAAGGGAAATGGGAAATAAATGGTTTTTTATTTTATTTTTTAGGTCATGTTCTAATAAAGTGGTAGATGCATTACTAAAACTTCAGTTAAGTTGTTTGAAATCTTTGTAAGTATATCGACTAATTAAATGGAATTTCGGATCATTTTAATAATAAATATATACAAAGTGGGGGCACTTAGATCGGTCAGTATGTATAAGTCTGAAACTATTAGCCATACAAAGATTTATTCTTAGGGACCTTGCTATAGATTTTAGTGACACGAAAAACTGCATAGGTAAATAGATTAAAAACACCTACCCAGTACAGTAATGGAACTCGGTCGTGGTGAAGAAATACTACTAGATATCAATTGTGTAGATCAAAAGCAGTAAGTGTTGCAATGAAACATGTTATCTAAAATTAATAAAACTATTTGTGTTTTTTGTTAGTAAACAAATAAACTCAAAAACTTGGGGAGTGGTTTCAAAAAACTTTCACTATTAGAATGTTAAATCATCCCTGAGGCTATATATTATTTTGATTCATCATCATCATCCATCAACATGCGGGTGAAACCACCGATCGCAGCTAGTGTTTGTAGTATATGAAATGGATATGCACTTACTAAAATGTTATCTAAAAATTTGTACCTTATTAGGTCGCTACAGGAAACGTAAAAAGTTATAATCAAACAATCAAGATCTCCATAAATTATAATCACGTTTCTGATGTATAAAATTCAAATAGTGCAGTGACCATTATAATAAAAAACTGCTTTTAAAAAGGCCTAAACATTCATAATTTTTTTTGAATCGACTGCTAACGCCATCTATCGCAAAAAGAAGATACTTCAACCGCGACACGGTTTATCAGTCACAGACACGGTGTATCAGTAACACAAGAGCAAGCTTTTTACACCTGTTTACAAAATCAATACCCTGTGTTGTCTACACAATTCCTGATATTGCTGGATTACTTTGTTTTAAGATTGTGTACAATAATTTGTGGACTTGGTACTCTTGGTAGTGAGTGATAATGTGGTCACACTTAACCTGGAATTGAGACTACATTCACCAATGCCCAGGGCCGGGCAAACATGTGACTGCCTCATCAGCAGGCTACCCTCACATTCCCTGTGCTACGGGCACATTCATTCGCAAAGCCTTATCATATCCGAACCACGCGAAGTTTATTTAATAATAAAACATTTAAAAAGCAAATACAGCTACGGAATCGATGAACTACCTCCTATTTTGATAAAACACTGTGCTGAAGAAATAGCTTTACCATACTATCTTTTGATCAATCAATCGTTCACCGAAGGTACGTTCCCAGATATGTTGAAAAAAGCCCTAGTTAAACCTATTTATAAAAAATCTTCAAAACTTGAACCCAGTAATTACAGGCCTATATCAGTCTTACCTACCTCCTCAAAATTTTTTGAAAAGGTAATGCAAACACGTTTGAACTCCTTTTGCGAAAAGTTCAAACTTTTTGATGACTCTCAAAATGGATTCAGAAAAAACCGTTCGACGATTTTGGCTGTTTATAAGTTTATCCATGAAGTTTTAAAATACATCAACGATAAAAAATATGCGATTGGTATCTTGCTAGATATGTCGAAAGCATATGATAACGTGCAATATGACATACTATTAAATAAACTATATGGAATAGGTATACGAGGAATAGCGCACAAATGGCTAGGCTCCTACTTAAAAAATCGTGAACAGTACTTACGTCGAAATTGAAAATTTTGACCTTGACTCTGGTATGATAAATATAGTAAGATCAACCGCGACACAAATAAATCATTCAATCCCACAAGGCAGCGTCCTTGGATGCATCCTCTTTTTAATTTATATAAATGACCTTCCCAAAATAATAGACGAATCTTGTGTACTTTTCGCAGATGATATTTCAATCTTGACATCTTGCAAAAATAATCTAAATTTAAACAATAAATTAACTGACATTTTAAATCTTATTACCAATTGGATGACCGACCATAACCTTGACCTAAATCTATCAAAGACAGCATTAATGCAATTTAGACCGCACCAAAGAGCCCCCCTAGATATTAACTTCTCATATAAAAATGATAAATTAGAATGTGTTGACGTAGCTACCTTACTAGGTATAGACATCGATACACATGTTAATTGGAAAAGCCACATTAGAAAAATTAAGGGTAAATTGTCAAGTTTCATATACGCTCTTGGTGAATTACGACGAGCTACTGACCTAGAAACGGCTTTAATAGCTTATTACGCGTACGCATTCTCATGGCTTAGCTACGGCATCATACTATGGGGAAACAGCGTAGATGCCAAAGACCTTTTTATTGCACAGAAAAAATGTATCCGTATTCTCGCCAATGTTAAACTTCCCGACATTAAAATATTACATTTCCACAAACCATACTTTATTAAATTTAAAATATTAACGATCACATCTATATACATATTAGAAAACTGTAAACTTGTCATAAATCACCCTGAATACTTTACAAAACTAACTGACAAACGGGACTATCAATTAAGACCTAAATATAAACATAAATTACTTCTACCTCAATCAAAATTAGTTATACACAGTACCGGCCCAAACCCAATGGCTACAAAAATATATAACAAACTACCAATACAATTAAAAGACATAGAGAAAAAATGTAAATTTATTAAGGCTGTAAAAGACATACTTATACAAAAGTGTTATTATACACTGGACGAATTCTTTCTGGATGAAACAATACTTACAAAATAAATCGTTCCGCTCCGCACAGTATTGCTATACCCATTCAGGGTCATTATGTGATGCCTACCAAAAATATGTTCACTAAGATCTGCATGTACAACTCATAATGTTTGCAATAAATAATTGAGTATTGAGTATTGAGTATATATTTCAAATAATTGACATTATTTAAAAATTTTTTTCTTAAGATTTTAATGTTTTTACTACTTAATTATGTAGGTAATCATTGTAATTGACTTAAATTAAAAATAATGTCTACTATAATAAGTAAGTACTAACACATCTATTGACTATTGTAACTGTTATTGACATATTATTATAAAAAAAAAAACTTTATGAATACATTACTGTTAACGATTTCCGTTACTGTTATAAGTACTTCAACTTTTTATGACAAACAAAAAAAAAGCTTTAAGAAACATTCTTTATAATTTTCTTTAATTGATCGGAAGAAACTTTGATTATAATTAAGAGATGAGGATGAGAGTCAATGAGGAAACTATACTTACAGCATATCACGGCCTAATTGCATCAAATATCAGGTACGGTGTAATGTTTTGGGGGAACTCTACCGATGTCGACAAAGTTTTTAAATGTCAAAAAAGATGTATCAGGGCAATGTTTCACCTCCGCATGACCGATACTTGTAAACCTTTATTCTATAAATATAAAATTTTAACTCTACCTTCGCTGTATATCTTAGAAACGGCTATGTTTGTCAGATACAATCCTGATCTATTCGGTCAGCTGTCTGATTTCGTCAGTCGTAATAGACGAGATCAATATAAAGTTTGCGTTCGTAACCCTAAGACAACATTGATGCGCAAGAGCATCTTCAGCATGGCTCCATTTATTTACAATAAAATACCTCTTTCATTGAGAGAATTGCCAACCTCATTGTTTCAGAGAAAGCTACGAACGATATTATTAAACAAAAGTTATTACAAAATTAATGAATTTATGAACGATAATTCTGTTGATAAATAAATTTAATTAATTATTATATATTTTTAGACAAAATTTCAATCTATATATGTCATAGATTCTAATTAGGTAGGTAATGGTAATTTTAATATATCCTCATAATGACCAATTTTATATTTCACTGTAATTTAATTTGAATCCTTTTTGACATTTTTATTTCTTATTTTATTGTGTATTTTAATTATATAATTCAATTATTTGTTATTATATGTACCTAAGATAAATATTGCACGCCCTTAAAAGGCAGATTACATTGAAACAATTATAGTTTATAATATTATTTTACACATGTAATTCAGCAATAAATATACTTTGACTTTGACTTTGACTTTGAGATATTTAGCCCACTCGGATTAGGACATGACCCGGAAATAATTATAAGTAGCAATTTTTCTTCGGAGCTCGTTGGGGAAGGTCACTGGCAGTCTACATTTTGTTTTGTGTGGTAATCGATCCGTTGCATTACCGCCATCTTGATTTTAAGGACTCATTTACGTTTGTTATATAACTCGTTTAGTTTTAATTACACATGAAAACAGTTATAATAAAAAAAAAAAATTTAATCTCCTACAGTTTTGATGCATTTTTTTCCTAGGATCGATATTTTCCCAATTTATACCCAAAAGAGACGGTGAATTTATGATCGTATAAACAACTCGTTAATTTTAAATTTAACAGGAACCATTTTGTAAATTAAACTGTTTAAATATCAACTTTCCTACAATTTAGGTAAAGATAAATTTTTTCGTCGGATCGATATTTTTCCATTTTGTATCCGAGAATTCAGAAGGAAAATTTGTTACTTATACTTTTTCCGTGTTTGCCCCTTTTTTGAGCTAATTCGACTGGGCTAATTGACAAGAAACCTGATTAGACTATTGCTAGAGTTTATTCAATGGACTAATTACTGATAAAGTATACCTAAATGATAACACAGTAACACATTTGAAAGCTTGTTATCGAGTAATACACACACTCATGCACTTACACAATCATACCCCAGTGGGCCTAGCATGTATAATTGCGTAACATCACGTGTCGTTCACGAGAAACAGCACAAACTGTCATGTATCTAGGGCAACTGTGACACAGACAACACATAGTCACATCAACACGCCGAAGTATGACGCGTTGACGATTACGATACGAATACTTTTTCGCAAGTGATTCGTGCTCGGCTCTCTGTACTAAGACTCCCGGTATCGCAGGAGACATGGACGCACACATTTAACACATTCACAATATCCAAGACCCTGCTCCGGCCAGGGTTAGGCCAAATGTTAGACCGTTTGAGACTGATGTAGTGCTGAAAGCATGGAATATTGTGAATGTGCAGCCAACAAGTACAATTTGAAAATTTTTATACCGACTTCCATTCTATTCAGTTATTGGAGTGTAACTCAAAAACTACTTACTAAGACCGAATTTGATGAAATTTAAATGGGACCAGACGGGAAGCACCAGCCTTCAAAAAAAAAAAAGAATTTTGAGAATCGGTTTACCCAGTCCAAAGTTAGGTTACAGGTAACAAACATTAAAAAATACAGAGTAATTGAGTACCTCCTCCTTTTTGGAAGTCGGTAGAAAAAGGTAGTCGTTTCTGTTTCCGTCCTACATTTTAGTTGTCTGTACTTACTCTGTAAGAATATGAATTAAAGTAGAAATGTCTTGTACATTATTAGCCAATACACATTCTTCTTACAATGATAACTTAAGCATATTTCTTCTCATAACAGTAAACCAGGAGCACTTACCAAGTCATTAATTCGGTGTATCAGGTCAAAATAATATATCTACCTAAGATGGATCTAGCTTATGGACGAGACATTCGAACCCTGACCCTTTCCATTTACGGCCGGTCCCAATAATCTATCTATCGTCGGTTTACCTTACTAGAGATAGATATTTGACACTATTTGTATGGACGTTACGTCAAATTTCTATCGGTAGTAAGGAAAACTATGGGTAGATAGATTATTGGGATCCCCCATTAGTCAAATATATTCAAGGCACAATAGATGGAGTACATATAATTGTGCCACTGGTATTTGGAGTACCTACTGTCCCACAAAACTGAAAAATGTTATGCAATATTGTTTTAAATACTAAAAAAAAATGTTTTTAACAAATTTAACAAAATTTGAACTTACCGAAGTCACATACTTCGGTAAGTGCTAAAGGTAAACATCTCGAAGGCCATCAAGCGCTTTATAGCATGTCCAATTAAGTGGAGCACCGGCATAACCCATCTTATTTGAGAAGACCAAAGACTCTTGACAAATGACAGGGATCGAATCTAGGACCCTGTGCTTCGAAGGCCGGCTCACTACTAAGTGAGCCGTTGTTTGCTGCTTGTTGACATTAAACTAGCTGAAAGGATGGGATAGATAGTTTGCAAGAGTAAAACAGGCTAATTTTATCCCGAATCAACGGGGTTGGAAGTTTGTGTCCCGTGTTTGATTCTCGACAGATCCCGATATAGTAAATTATGCACCGAGGGAGTAAAACAGTGTCTTACGTTACGAGCGGCATATTGGACCCTGAACGTAACTGGGACTCTAAGGATAATACATTTAATTTCCGAGCGGAGCGAGGGAGTTATGTAGAGTCCTGAGTGAAGCGAGGGTTAAAGCTGCCCAAGACGAAGACAGGCTTTATCCTCGAGGTGAGTACTCTACTGCTCATACCTACTGCGAGACAAACATAAAAAAAACATTTATTTATTTAAAAGTTATATTAAATTAGTAGTCAATAATAATATTGGACACACTTGTCTAGTTATGGATATAAATTGTTAAAATAACACCAAACCAAAACAAGACTCCATATTTTAACAGTTGATCCTACATAATACATAATATGCAGTTAAAGTGCATATTTGTTGGCTACTTTTCATAACATATATTATATAAGGCATATGGCAATTGACTCAATTTTGTACAGACATGCTCGATGTGCGATTTCCGTGAAAGTCAATTTTTATTCCTAAAAATGGTATACTGTCAGAAAGCTAGCTGCTTGCAGATTGCAGGGCAGACCTCCCGCGCTGAGCCGAAGTGGCCTGCCCTGTGTGCCTCACTGCTGCACTCGACGATCACGTGCGCAGCCGTTGCCTTCACGCAGGCTGTGTGCAGGGGGTGGTCCGTAACACCCAGATTAAACAGGTGTTCGCTGACCAATTAGATGATTATCCAAAGATTAGTCGTAAATTGTTTCTTTTGAAACTGAGGCATTTGCTGAAGTATTATTGATAGATAAAAAATCAGTCTTTGGGGACTGCCAATAGAAGCGAAAACTAACTAAGTAACGCTCCAAGCGTTCGGTAACGATGACGCAAATTCCATGCTTTTATTCACCCATATAATGCACAACATTAGGATACATAATAATACAATGCACAAAATGCACTTTACTAACGCAAAGTGCATTTTGTGGTTGAATAAGTATGTGTGAACTCACGAGAAATTTCAAACAAACCTAATCTTATCTGTTTCCTATAATCTCTACTGCTACGTCTCCTGTATTACCTGTAGAGATACAGCAAGCGCTTAGTAATAGTGGCGCTAGTGGCATAAGTGTTTTTGAATGAAGGACCTTTGAATTTACACACATCAATCTTTTTAAAATACAAAGTTGCAAATTCTGGACTTTTTCCAAAAATCACCTTAAAATTATTCTACGTTCCCCGAACCGACAATTTGAATTTTACACAAACCACAAATTTAATTTCGAACATATGCCACGTTAAATAATTCATCGATAATCATCACTAATTCGTCCGAATCGATTTAAATCGAACGAATTGTCCGAATTTTTTTCTCCGTCCGAACAAACTGTCAATCAAACGGGCGCATAATATTCGGGTATTGTTAAGGAATACATTTTTGAATTTCGAATGTTGTTTTCTTTTTTACAATAGCTAATTGAGTCTTGCGGCTATGTTTTGTAATCGATGTTAGAGGTAAAAAAGTCTCGCGTCGGATCCTTCTTTTTATGAAAATTGGTCTTATCCCTAATCTTATATTGACATCGTAATGAGACAAAAACATTGTACTGCTCTGGGAGTATGTGGGAGGTGTAGGGTTGACTTATGCTGTTTTATTTTAACTAACAGTGGATAGCCTGGCTGTTCAGTTTAGTAAAGCTCTGTGTGAGTTAATTGTTCTGTGGAAGTACTGCCACCCTACTTATTTGTACTGCGAAGCAGGACGTTCACATCAATGTGTTCCAGGTTGAAGGGGTGCCGGCGAAGTTACAGGCACAAGAGACTTAGCAACATAATATCTCAGGATGATGGGTCCCGTGTACCACGTACGTGTCTGTTATAGGCTAGCTGAGCCTAATTTTCAGTACTCATATATCCTATTATCCTATTAATATTATAAACGTGAAAGTTTGTATGTATGGATGTATGGATGTTTGTTACTCTTTCACGCTCAAACGGCTAGGCCAATTTTGATGAAATTTGGTATGGGGGTAGATGAGGCGCTGGATTAACACATAGGATACTTTTCATCATCATCATCATCATCATCATCCATCACCACGCGGGTGAAACCGCGGGGCGCAGCTAGTATACCTATATTTTGCATATATCACCTCAAGATTTATTCCAACTCAAGAGACTATATACAAGCCGGTAATGAATATTACGAGTAGCACGAGAGATAAACTGGTTTTTAACCGACTTCAAAAAGGAGGAGGTATATGTTCGTGTGTATGTATTTTTTTATGTTTATGTTAGCCGATTTCTCCCTCATTTGTTGAACGGTTCTCAAAAATATTTTGTCGTTCGGTAGAGTATACTTCCGAAGTGGTCCCATTTAAATTTCATGAAATTCAGTTAAGCAGTTTTTGAGTTACACTCCAGGGATCGAACCTGGGAACCAGCGCTTCGAAGGCGGGATCTCTACCAACTGAGTTAGCGGGCTCGCCGAACTAACCTTATGCTATAATCATGGGAATAAGTCATTTTCATCAGAATCCCGCTATTATAACGGAGCTAACGGGACCGTAGCGGATAGGATTGATTCCGTGCTACTACACAGATGAAATGCAATAAGTAACAAGTTCGAATCGCTTCACAAGGTGACATGATTCTTCATCCCTCTAGTATTAATTGATACATTTTAAAAGTAGTTAAATAAAAAAAAAAGACGTGTGGCACTCGGAGACTGCCGCGGTAAAGCTATTTCATAGCTGTTTTTATCAACTTATGCAATTAGAATTATTTAACCAATGCCGTCTAGAGGCGAGTTGCTGAACTAAAGAGACAAGCGTGATATTTCAAAAAGTCATTAAAAGTTCTGCTATTCAGCGATAGATGGAGTCCGAGTGGGGGGTGTTAGGTTATTTTCGTTACGGAATTTCTGGATTCGGTCTCCACGCTCAAGGCCCGCGATAGAAGCTATGCAATAGCTTAAAAACATGCGGGCAGTCTGTGGGGTCTGCCGATAGAATTGAAAACTATTTAAATTATTTTTAAGACACACAATCTACAACAATAAGTAGTCATGGAAACCATTATCGCGCCCAAAGAAGTTTTCACTTCAAAACTACATTATCTATGACAAAGCGTTACGTGACGATAACGCGAGTTCCTTCTTCATCCAAAAAGTGTTCAACGCGCCCATAGAAGTTTTCACTTCCAAAAAGTAGTTCTTAGCATGGCGACTCTTAGTATTTCCTGTCCGGCCGTCCAGCCACCGGATGGATTTGGTTCCGTGAAACTAATCAGGCTAAATAAGTAAATTGACGTGCCGCGTCCGTCACGCGATTGGATCCGCTGGCCGGCGAAGGGTAAAGGTTTTACGTGATTGGGGACCGTAGTATGTATAAAACTACTTTTGGGATCATCGTTGGATCTAATACATTTTTGAGATATATGTCTTATAGGCCCTACAGGCTCACGCCGAGATGTTTCGGTAAGAAGCCTCATCGAGACCTCTCGCGAAAATTTAAAGCTTTCCACACTCCCAATGTCTCTCACTTACTGTTCTCGCTCCCACCCGCGATGGACGACTGTGCAGTGTGCAGCACCCATTAGCACATAATAAGCTTATTAATACTAAACAAAGAGCAAATAAATTATAGACACGCATCGTGATTGAGACTCTTGTCTTTGTAATGCCATATTTTGTATTCCATAAAAAAGTACTACTAGAAACTTCATTTCTAATTTATTACTCCACATGTATTAAAACGGATAAACACATGCACTTAATTCCGCTTCCTAGTTCACACTGAGACCGAAAAAGAATGTGATACTTCTGTGATAGTGATTTAGTCACAAGTGACGAACTGCACTGCGCCCAGCACCCTGACATGTCAGGGTTGTTAAGTCTCGCATGCCCGTTATTTCACCGGCCACCACTCGCACCCGTCTAACCGGAACACAGCAAACATAACTGCTTCACGGTAAACATAGTTATGGTGGCAGTACTGCCCCGGAAGAGCTCGTTCACGAAGAGATCTTCTGCTCTAAGGTGAGTTGTGTTTTGAGAACTGTCAGAGCTCATGGGTCTCTATTTTAACTGTTTAAATTGACTTTCATCTGTCTTTATATTAGTTTGGTTGTTCGTTTGTTTTCCTGTACAGTTCGCATTTACACACGACTCCCAAAAATGGAGGAGTTTCTCAACTGGACGCGTATATATATATATATTTAATATAATGTATGATCACTCATATTTTTTTACAGAGTAATCTGATTTTGATATTTTTTTATTTTGGTAGGTAAAGTACACTTCCTTTCCTTAATGAGGCCACATTTGATTTTCATAAAAATCGGTTATGCAGTTTTTGAGTTACACAGTTATTGGATATAACTGAAAAATGGTTTCACCTATCTTGATGAAATCGTGATTGACGGTGAATGACAATCAATCCCGCAAGTAGCAAGAGTCACTGAAAAGAGTTGAAGAAAACATTTTTACCAAAAAAATAAAACCGACTTAAAAAGTGTGAAATAAATTGTCGAAGTCGGTGCCGTGCGCACAATATTGTGATAATAAGTTATTTTGAACTATCGTGGTACCGACTTCAATACGTTAATTCCACTTTTTAGTGTTTAGCGTTTAACTTGTTTTTGTTTTTTTTTTCAACCTATTTTGATGAAAGTTGTAATCCATGTTCTACTAAAAAAACACCCTCCTCACTCAAAATCACCGAAAGCAAAAGATATTTAATACATTATTTTGTTGTCAGTGATTTTTTTCAAAAAAGTATTTTTTTGTTGAATTTGATACACATTAGGTACCAGACTGTAAAGAGGGATATGTGCATACGGATAGCATTATGAGCGAAGTGTACTGTTCGCAGGACTACTACTCGTAGTATAGCAACACGTCACTTACATGGTAACAAACTTTGATGAACTTCCTGAACGTACCCTGCGAATATATTTTCGTTTACCGACATAATAAGTATCAGATACGTCCGAAGGTTTCATTAAAAGTTTTATCAATATGTGTCTAGTATGTTTATTACAATATTAGTTTTTAAACACAAACGCCTGCTTAAAGAGACGAAACAAAATTTTTAGAAAGACAAATTACACATACTCGAAAGGGATTCAAACCTGCATCTTCCGATAATCCGTGTTCGTCGCCATGAAATCGAACCGCTCCGTCTAAGTATAGAATTTAACTTATTAAACTTGATTTTACCATCGCTGTGTCGTAAAGGAATGGACAAACATCTATAGAATAGCTACACATTATCCAACGGAAAGAAGCGTTTTAACACACACTTAATTTTTGTATAATGTCGCCACGCTTCATAATTTTTATAACATTTTGAATCACTAACACCTACTTTACATCATTATCATCTCAGTCATAGAATGCCCACTGCTGAACATAATATGCCTCCCCCATAATTAACTAAAAGGATCGGTTGCAAGCGGCCTGCACCCAACGTCATTCGGCGATCTTCATCAGGTCGTTGGTCCACCTTGTCGATGGACGACCTATGCTGTACTTGCCGGTCCGTCCTGTCCACCACAAAACCTTCCCAACCATCTGTTCTGCGTGCTATATGCCCTGCGCACTGCCATTTTAACTGGCTTATCTTCTGGGCTATGTCGGTGACTTTCGTTCTTCTACGGATCTCCTCATTTCTGATTCGATCACGTAGAGAAACTTGGAGCATAGCCCTCTCCATAGCTCGTTGTTGCGACTTTGAGCTTAGTTATGAGGCCTATAGTAAGAGACCAAACTTTGTAATTTTAGAGATACATACCGCATCGCGTCTATGTGTTATTTTATCTTTTAAACTGCAAAATGTCTCCAGCATTTTGCATCAAAATACTGCACAGACATACATACCAATATTTATAAATTTGACTTGTATATTTCGATTAATCTATTCGTAATAAACTATCTTTAAACACTATTTTATTTAAATGATAGTAATTCTAACATCTAGTTACGGTTCCATAGACTTAATACTTGTAATTTATTGCTTTATTATGTCGAAAGGTAATTAATTCATACGTGTCTCGTTTACTAAATACACAAAGTGCTCGGCAGTGTAAAGTAATTACTTATTATCATTAATGAGAGCTTCGCGTCGGCATGCCTTCTGTATAAGGAAAGGTTTGTAACTGACATCACAGATGATGATATTAACTTGGTAACCTATAGTATTGTGCGACATTGTACCGTTTATCCGTGTTTTTCATGGTAACGGAACAAGCACTAGGTTCACCTGGTGTTAAGTGGTAACCTCTGCCTATAATAGATGCATGCAGGTCTGTATATAATTGTACATAGTGAACGTTTTATTCAAGAAGTCAGAGTGAAGTCACGGGCCAATAAATAAGTCTGTCATATAGTCAAATGTTTGAAGTTTTGTTTGCCTACTGTTCCATATTTGGAGTCCAACGTTACGCTTGATGGAGTTAAACTCGTAATGGACGAGGCAACAGTCTTCCTAGGCATTAAAATTGACGCAAAATTACAATGGGGTCCTCATATAAATGCCCTGTCTGGGAGACTCAGTTCTGCTGCATATGCGGTACGTACAATAAGAGAGCTAACAAACGCTTCTACGGCGCGGTTAGTGTATTTTGCATATTTCCACAGCGTAATGTCATATGGGATATTGCTATGGGGTTCAGCGGCTGATATAGAGACCATCTTTATCCTACAGAAACGTGCTATTCGAACTACACGTAAACCTTTGTATACGTTACGTAAACGTACCTATACGTAAGTCTTTGTGCGGACTATACGTAAACCTTTGGCACTGAGGAAAGCAGAGCTACTCTGAAATCTCTGCAACGATGCTAAGAGCACACTTAGTTTTGCTAAGTGTGCTAGGTGCCAACAGTACATTTAGTACGGTCGTTTTAACTTGGCATTAACCCAGAACATAGCTCATACGAATTACAGAGAGTACAGTCATTCCTCACCGCAAGTCCCAGAGCTGTATGACCGGCGCCTGGTCGTCTTCAGAAGCGGGGGATCGCTGGATGCAGGAAGCGAGTAGCCGGTCCAAGTGCCGTTCTATGGGGAGGATTATTATCAGCAGTGGACGTCTTCCGACTGATAATGATGATGATGAATGATGTAGCTCCTAAACCCATACGTGCTACAAACAATTACACACAGTAATACAACTATATGTATTACTGTAAAACAATATGCCGTACATCTAGTTACGAAATGGGTCTCCGTGAATCTTTGAGAGATTTATTTAAAGAAATCAATATATTAACTTTGCCTTCCTTAATGTATTTGAAAATATAATATATTTTCGTAAAAAATTACATAAATATAAGTTAAATAGTGATCACCACACTTTTAATACTAGAAATACAAATAGGATAGCTGTACCTACTTTTAGACTTGCGAGGACTAATAAGTCATTCCTAGGAAATTGTGTGCGTTTTTACAAATAAATCCCAAAACATATAACTAAGCTCACAGAGGGCAAATTCAAGTTGACTCTTAAAAACGTTTTAATAAAAAAAGCTTATTATAAAGTCCGACATTATATAGAAGACAATGATGCTTGGTATACTCCACTTCTGGCAAGCTGCCACTCTGCCACCCATAAAATGTAATATTTGTAGTACCTAAGTAGAAACATTGTAAACATCTATATAAAAAGAATGGCCCCGAGTTTCTTGCCGCTTCTTCTCGGTAGGCTCTATATATTTTGGAACGCGGCGGTAGAGTATTTAAAGTACATTATAATGAAAAATTGACGTTCATAAGTGCGTCTTTGATGCCTAAATTGAATAAATGATTTTGAATTGTTTTGACTTTTGAGTCACGGTCCTGTTTGTTACGTTCTAGTACAGTGGCGGATTTATTACCAACACTTGACGCACATGCTATTTAACAACCAGTTACGGGCGCGCTGCAGTTCGTCACTTGTGACGAAACGCATCTGTTCTACAACACCACCTGAGCCTCGTGCTTGTATCATCTCCTTATAACACGATTAAATATTCTAGTGACCACGAGAAAAACTCAAAAACTACGTCGCATGATTTTGACACTTGCCTGCACTCGTGTACGGTTACGAACACTCGCGACATAATCCAGCACCACGAGTATTACACGTCATACTTTGATGAAACACATATCTAGGAAAAATTAACGAAACTAATGATGACTTTTTCCTGACATTGACTTGAAAGCTGAGGGTCTGTCACTGATCAGGTAGTCATCACTTCAAAGCTGAGGGTATGTCACAGAACAGGCAGTCATCACTTTAAAACTGAGGGTCTGTCGCTGATCAGGCAGTCATCAATTCAAAGCTGAGGGTCTGTCACTGATCAGGCAGTCATCACTTCAAAGCTGAGGGTATGTCACAGAACAGGCAGTCATCACTTCAAAACTGAGGGTCTGTCGCTGATCAGGCAGTCATCAATTCAAAGCTGAGGGTCTGTCACTGATCAGGCAGTCATCACTTCAAAGCTGAGTGTATGTCACAGAACAGGCAGTCATCAATTCAAATCTGACCCATGTTTAAGTTTTGATAAAGATAACAATGTAAAAAATTCTACAGGTTAATAGATATTTTTTAGAATATTATTAGATCATTTTGTAGCTCTCGCGTGATAAGCCACTACTCTCAATTAAAATATGCTTAGCAACAAACAGTGTGTTTTATTTTCATCCAAGGTCTAGTATCAAGTCAAGACATTAGATTTCGTAAACACATTCGAAATAAACTGCTATATCACTGACCTACACTTGCGAGAATATCCATTACCCAAGGCACCCCAGCGAACGCGAACACCATAGCAGCTACGTCGGATGTTAGTTAACCCTTTGTCAATAGAATAGCAGTCAATCGAATATTCTTACTATTTTTACGGTCTTAAAATCGCTCATAGGTAACATGAGGTTATGCAGTCCGTGACGTCACTCACATGTAAGACACCCTTGACCGCATCATCACTATAATCATCAAGTGAGACATTGGCCGTACGATAATCTATATTGAAAACATAACGGCTTCGTTAGCTCAGTTAGTAGTGACTTTGCCTTCGTAGCGCGAGAGCGTGCCAGGTTCGAGCCCTGATCGAGGCAAACATTTGCGTGATGGGCAAACATTATTGCCGTCGGGTCTCGGACGTTGTATATGTCCATGCCTCCCGAAACATTGAATACTAGATATATAGATTGCAACACCACAGTACAAAATATAACACCTTAAGAAATATGAAGAATGATAATAATGTTGAATTAAAAAAAATGTTGCACAACAATGACAAGCTTCAAAATAAAGTGTCACAATGGCCGTTCTAATCGCCCAGAGCAATCTCTTCCAGACAACCTAGCACGGAAAGAAAAAGGTTTACAAATTATACAAATTAATATTTATTCGTTTTATGACTGTTCGCTCACAGAACGCACACCAACCTATAGTATATTGTTATGTAATAAAACACACACACCTACTTATACATTGTAAAACAGCTTGGCTGAAGACCATATCATCTACTGCGTACCTAATAGCTGTGGCCTTGTTGCTTGTACAACCGCCAACAATGCAGCAGATATTATCGAATCGAATGGGATTCTTTTGTAAAGCACTTGATGTCATGACGCTCATTTCCTGGAGAATTAGGACGGTTATAAATAAATATGCCTACATCTACTTGGACACATGATATCTGATCTTTGACGATATCACATACACCGAAGAGCTTATTCATTGAAAAATTAACATGTTCTACATTTTATAAGCAGCACATGAAATCAGCTGCACTATTGTCAAAACTGTTACTGGTAATATAATCTCGCTCAATTCTAATTCGAGGAGTTAGACAGTCTGGCTACTACATTGAAAGATAATTAGTATTTTGAATACTCGACAAAACTGTGAGCATTGATCTTAAAAAAAAAAAAATTTCAGTAAATATAAACAATAAAAATTATATTCGATACCATGTTTCTCGTGTTTGGATGGAACAAAATAACTTTGGACATATATCATAAATTTAAATCACGTAGGTCATGATTCGCGGCAGAGGCGTAACGCCAAACAGATCGTTTACGTCCCCTCAAAATTAAAATAAATGCGTAGGCAATAAAATAGATGGCACTTGTACCAACGCATTATTTATATGCAATTTTTTAAATATATATTCATGATTTCACCTTCACGTTGCATTTCCCGTATGCTCCTAAATCTAACCGCGGCTAACATAAGTACTTACGGACGAACAGGGAACCATTGAATTCTCATCATAGGAGTTCCGTTGTATCTTTTAGGTACGGAATCCTAAAAATGTATACTGTGTTAAACTTGAAGTACAAAGTTAACAGAATATTAGTTATAAGTTATAAATTAACATAACTTATTTTAAAATGGATATCGCTCTACAAAACCGATATAATTAATGTTCTGTAAATATGATAAGCAAAACGTATATAAGATCGTGGCACAAAGATAACATAATTATTAATAATAGAAACGTCACCTGCCGTTATTAATAAAGTAGTCGGTTCGGCTGACACTTTAGTGGAACCCAGTTGTTGCTTTGACATGATTAGGTGACAGTCTTGCCAGCAAGCTACAGTAATAAGCCACTTTAGAATTATTAATTAATTTAGAGTTAGGGCGACTGGCCGGTTAGCGCAGTCGATAACACCCCTGCCTGCTGAGACGAATCGATCTTGAATCGAATCCGTGATCGAATCGAAGCCGTGATCGAATCAGAAATGAGGAGATCCGTAGATGAACTAAAGTCACCGACATAGCCCAGAAGATAAGTCAGTTGAAGTGGCAGTAGGTAGGGCACATAGCACGCAGAACTGATGGCAGACGAGGCCGGAAGGTTCTGATATGGAAGCCACGAACCGGAAAGCGACCAGTGACGTGGACAGATGACCCGATAAAAGTCGCAAGAAGACACTAGATGCAGGCCGTCTCAACCTGTTCTTTTAGAAATATATGAGGGAGCCGTATATTCAATAGTGAACGTTTTGATGATTATTATTGATACAATTTATTGTTTTGCATTTATTACTGGTTAATGATGAGACGGGTAGGTTTATAACATGACACACTACTTCCCCAATGGCTGCCGTCGCCGTCTAAAGATGAGCTGCACTGCACTTACTCGTATTATTATTTGTATTGATATCTTGGTTTTCGTGCTGCCCTTCAAACTTACCTTTAATTCAAATAAAACAAGGTAATGTTAAATTAGTTAGGTATACTAGATGTTATAGGTATAGGTATGTGCTTCGTGAGTAAAAATGTTATTTGTTAAATGAATGCTTACATACGCTTAAATTAATGATATTAATTTCTAGGTAAAGCTATATTTAGAGTAAAAAGTTAGATACTCCTATGTTTATGACCTTAATTCTCCTACGGATCTCCTCATTTCGGATCTTATCACGCAGGAAAACTCTAAGCATAGCCCTCTCCATTGCTCGTTGAGCGACTTTAAGCTTTTAAGTTCTACAAAAGGAGATTTATAGTACTTTGAAATACTGAAAAAATCAAAACGTACGAGCATAGTAAACAATGTGATGATAACACGAAAAAAACCACTGAAATCGGACAATGTTAGGAGGTAGAAAAGACTTTTTTCTTTTAATATGTAGTACTAGTAAGTACTAGCTATGCAATCCTCTTAATGAGGCTACTCGTATCATTAAGGGACACATCTCAGTGCCATAAGTCATAACATGGCAACACACACTGGTTGAAACCCTTGGTTTTCAGGCTTTGAGATATCGTGGATGAAAATATGGATCGAAGCTTCCCATATATATATATTATGTAAGCATGTAATTAAAATTGGAACATGAAAATTTGACTACTTCTGTTATTATATCAACATAATTTTGAGCAGAACACAAGAATCGAGTCTTGTAATATTTTACATAGAAGAAGCTAATACTTAGTATGGAGCAATAGCATGTACAGCTACAACTTATAAACAACATTTAATAAATACACAAAGCTCATCGGTATCAACATAAAAACTGGCCTCAAACAATGAGTTCAATGCAATTCAACTGAAATTCTTTAGAACCCGCTCGATACGTACAAGTTTAAATTCCGAACTTGTATTTGCGCGTGCATCTGCGCGTGCGACGTTCACTTGTCACTTTGACACTTGCATACAAACTGCTCGCGCGCTTTCAGCCCTTGTCGGCATTACGTTTTAATATTTATTTTATTATTTGTTTAATCTTATCTATAGCAAAGGTCATGTCATTCTGCCAGCTTAACGCATGGCCACTGAATTTACGATATTGATAACTATTTTATATTATTGGAGTTGAAATAAAGCCTTCAGCAACTTTTTTTTTACTTTTGTTAATTAATGTAATTGTTAAGACGTTCGTGCAGGTTGAAACCACATTCAAAATCGCAGTTTCTCTGTTTCAGCTTCAAACATTGTCACTGTTTTAGGCAACAGCATTATTTCCTACTGTTTCTAAGAAGAAAAAGAAGAAAAGTATCTAGATCAATTGATTTTATTTATGTTTATCTATTGTTATTGTTCTAAACACTTCACGGCCCTATAATAATTAGAGCTAACATTTCAACTAATAGTAGATTAGTACCCAAGGGCTGTAAGGCATCAATTGCAGCCCGTGATATTTATATACCTATAGTTCAAGGGTGCAAATGATGCTTACACCCGAGCTAACTACTCTGCTTTACATCTCGATTGTGAGGTAAGTGGAAAAAACCGGCATTACAAAAATAAAATTGATGACTATTATACTCATACGAAGACAAGGCTGAATAGCGAAGCGACCTCTTTTGTCATTGGGCTGAATGCATGATGTTCATTGCGAGTATGATGGATATACGCGAACTTTTTGAAAGAGTGAAGTGTTTTTTTTAAATTAATTACCGCCATAGGGCTTTTCTAGCTACATTATTACCCTAGAGCGCTAATTGGTCACCTACAAGCCACATATGCGTTTTTTTTTATCACTTTCCGCCCTAGGGCTTGTCTAGCTACATTATTACCCTAGAGCGCTAATTGGTCACCTACAAGCCCCATTTGGGGGTAATAAGGACCTACTTACCGAATATGAGAGATGTAAAGGAGCATTAATGCCCTCACTTTTTGACATCATTCTTATCATAAACACCGTAAAGTAGAGTAAAGTAAAAAACTTATCTTATATTCTATCTGTATAATATATAAATTAACCCCTACTCTTCCTGGTCACGCTATAACTTGAGAACGGCTTTACCGATCTCGTTCATTTTTTAATGTATTCAGGACGTCGTAAAAGGTTCATAAATAAAAAAATTGAGAATATGAGAGGTTATAGCGACGCCGAAGACCAAGCCTACTGCGCGAACGAAGTCGCCGGTAGTTTATTATTAATAAAGAATGTTCCATAATAAATCATGACTTACATATGAAGAACAATTTTGTAAGGTAAATTTAGAAAGCGTTATCACCGTTGTTCACAAAATAATGCATTGCAGGCTTTTTGGAAGGCTTGACGATCCTTGTTTGGCGGAACACTCATACAGCTGCAATGAATTCGTGTTTAAACCAATTACTCTGAAAAGGCTACAATATTTACATACAACAACGTGGCACCACAAATAGACATGTAAAGTCGTCGAATCGGAGAGGCCATTTGTTTTGCTACGTGCTATCCATACCTACGAAGAAATAATAGTCAGGAACTGTAACTGCGTTAAAAAAATGACCCAACAAAAGTCGTGTTCAAGTAGGCGGGGCTTAAAAGTCGTGTTCAGTACGTCGTCAGTCGGACATTTTTCTAACAAGCGAGCACACTTCAAATCTTCGCATACATTTTCATTTTTATCATTGTGAACTTCAGTTGTGGATCATCATGCCAGCATTCGTTGTGAAGTGGTGCAGAAAAAATACACGATTAAAATGTCCAGGGACTACTTTTACTAGTAAATAATAGCAAAATTATAATTATTCAAAGATGTTCAAATACGTTAACAAATCGAGATGGTCAATACTATCCAAAATAAAGTCAGTCAATTTTTATTTAATATAAGTTGTATTTTTTTCTTCAGGACTAAATATTGAAATGTATGTAATGTGCAATGGTTTTGCTTGTTATGTTTTATTCTCGCTTGCTTGCCGATCAATGCGGCAAAATAAGTGCCTAGCTGCACTTAAACTAGAAAAACAAGAAAGCCTGTGAAAACCAGCATGGTTATACTACGTTAGTTTTGACTGAAAACAATAAAATTATAGATAATAAAAAAATTATGGACCATGTTACACAAAACTGCAGTACCTACCTACGAGTTGGTACAGTAAGTACCTACTGGTTTTTTTTAAATTATGTTATATAAAATATCATATTTATCTTTCTATGCTGATGATTTGTCCCGAAGAAACATTAACATCTTTAAGAGCCTATATTCTGCGCAGCGCTACGCGAGTTTAGGTATTATACATTAGCGAGTTACTTACTAGCGCGCCCTGCGGCAGTGGCGCGAGTTTAGGTATTATACATTAGCGAGTTACTTACTAGCGCGCCCTGCGGCAGTGGCGCGAGTTTAGGTATTATACATTAGCGAGTTACTTACTAGCGCGCCCTGCGGCAGTGGCGCGAGTTTAGGTATTATACATTAGCGAGTTACTTACTAGCGCGCCCTGCGGCAGTGGCGCGAGTTTAGGTATTATACATTAGCGAGTTACTTACTAGCGCGCCCTGCGGCAGTGGCGCGAGTTTAGGTATTATACATTAGCGAGTTACTTACTAGCGCGCCCTGCGGCAGTGGCGCGAGTTTAGGTATTATACATTAGCGAGTTACTTACTAGCGCGCCCTGCGGCAGTGGCGCGAGTTTAGGTATTATACATTAGCGAGTTACTTACTAGCGCGCCCTGCGGCAGTGGCGCGAGTTTAGGTATTATACATTAGCGAGTTACTTACTAGCGCGCCCTGCGGCAGTGGCGCGAGTTTAGGTATTATACATTAGCGAGTTACTTACTAGCGCGCCCTGCGGCAGTGGCGCGAGTTTAGGTATTATACATTAGCGAGTTACTTACTAGCGCGCCCTGCGGCAGTGGCGCGAGTTTAGGTATTATACATTAGCGAGTTACTTACTAGCGCGCCCTGCGGCAGTGGCGCGAGTTTAGGTATTATACATTAGCGAGTTACTTACTAGCGCGCCCTGCGGCAGTGGCGCGAGTTTAGGTATTATACATTAGCGAGTTACTTACTAGCGCGCCCTGCGGCAGTGGCGCGAGTTTAGGTATTATACATTAGCGAGTTACTTACTAGCGCGCCCTGCGGCAGTGGCGCGAGTTTAGGTATTATACATTAGCGAGTTACTTACTAGCGCGCCCTGCGGCAGTGGCGCGAGTTTAGGTATTATACATTAGCGAGTTACTTACTAGCGCGCCCTGCGGCAGTGGCGCGAGTTTAGGTATTATACATTAGCGAGTTACTTACTAGCGCGCCCTGCGGCAGTGGCGCGAGTTTAGGTATTATACATTAGCGAGTTACTTACTAGCGCGCCCTGCGGCAGTGGCGCGAGTTTAGGTATTATACATTAGCGAGTTACTTACTAGCGCGCCCTGCGGCAGTGGCGCGAGTTTAGGTATTATACATTAGCGAGTTACTTACTAGCGCGCCCTGCGGCAGTGGCGCGAGTTTAGGTATTATACATTAGCGAGTTACTTACTAGCGCGCCCTGCGGCAGTGGCGCGAGTTTAGGTATTATACATTAGCGAGTTACTTACTAGCGCGCCCTGCGGCAGTGGCGCGAGTTTAGGTATTATACATTAGCGAGTTACTTACTAGCGCGCCCTGCGGCAGTGGCGCGAGTTTAGGTATTATACATTAGCGAGTTACTTACTAGCGCGCCCTGCGGCAGTGGCGCGAGTTTAGGTATTATACATTAGCGAGTTACTTACTAGCGCGCCCTGCGGCAGTGGCGCGAGTTTAGGTATTATACATTAGCGAGTTACTTACTAGCGCGCCCTGCGGCAGTGGCGCGAGTTTAGGTATTATACATTAGCGAGTTACTTACTAGCGCGCCCTGCGGCAGTGGCGCGAGTTTAGGTATTATACATTAGCGAGTTACTTACTAGCGCGCCCTGCGGCAGTGGCGCGAGTTTAGGTATTATACATTAGCGAGTTACTTACTAGCGCGCCCTGCGGCAGTGGCCATACCGCTTGAGCAAAATAGTGCGCATTAATATTTGGATCTTTTTTTATCTACTTTGGTTTTTATGTCACAAATATAGGTCAAAAAGGTGAAATTAAAATATTACGCAGGACACATTTTATTTTTAATATCGACATTAATTAACATATAATGATAATTATTAATCAAGTACATGTTATCTACAAGAGCATAGACTAGAAAAAAGTAAGATTTAACTCATGTACCTAGTGTGGAACACTACTACACTAAGTGGAATAGAATAAATTCACCTAGGTTTGGAATGTTTAGAGCTTGAAGTGCATAAAAGGATTCATGAAATAAATTAGTTAGCGTTTGCAATTCTTGGAAACTACCAATTTAACGACGGGATGATTTAAGCATTTATCTAATTACGTCAAGGCTAAGATACGCTTGTTTTGGTAACGCTCGGTTAAAGTATTGAACACATTTTCGTAATTACTCGCAGTCATTGGAACTCCTTTCGCAATGGACAAGGCGGCTCCGTGTAAACATGACACAAGATAATGAAACTTTTCAATATCTGAGATTTGATTATTATCGTGTATCAAACTCGTGTATGTATCATAAAAGGTTTGCCAATTTTCTATAATGCCGTCAAATTTTGGTAACTCCAGTTTAGGTAAACGTGCGTTCAATGGCGTAGTTGCCGAGGGCCGGGCTGGCGATGCGCCGTCAGTGGCGCCGGTTTGATTCTCGCTCGTAAGGCATGCAGCTTTATCAGCCGCACTAATAACCTCGTAGTACAACTCGTCGAAAGAACTAATCGAATTTTGATCGATCTTTTGATTAGGTTTTATGGTTAGCTCTAAGGTTTGTATATCTTCACATAATTGAACAAATTCCTCACGAATTGAATGTAATCTCGTGTATCTCGACTCGAACGCCGATACCTTTGAGCGATCTTGGACCATCTCTTTGGCAATGTAGCGGTCTACATACAGCGTGCGCCCTGCGTGGCCTGCCGGCCGCGAATGACGCACGCTGTATGTAGACCGCTACAGCAAGATCGTAAAGGATTTGCATAGCACGGAAAACATATTCGCGTCGGGATTGAAGAATTTTAAGTTTATTTTCTTCCATAATTTGTTATAATTAATGAACAATTGGTTTTATATGATAAACGATGACAACTAGTGTGGGTAAGGTAGTTGATTGACGTAGGTACATAAATAACATAAATATATACTACGTAAGATAGATTTAAGTGATTCTCACAGTGTATATGTAAAGGTAAGGTGATAAATAACAATTTTAAGGTAGGTACGTGATGTGTGTGTGCAAAACACAATACAATTTAATTATAATGAATATTATAATGCTACTAAGTTAAGATTTTCCATGAATCCGTATAGTATGACGGTAAAGTATGACCTCCAAAATGTTGTCGGTATTGTGTACTTTTTCAATGAAATTTCTTTCTTTATTTTTAATTATAAAGCTTATTATGCAAATTTTACAAAAAATAGACGTAATGTAATTTCCATAGGAATTCGCGCTCGAATAAGGACCACAATTTATGTTGAAGCTTAAATTGAAAGATGAGATTTGAATAATTTTGTGAAATTTTGAATCACAGGCTCAAGTCTACATAGATGTAAGGAAAAATGATAGGTCAGGTACTCACAGTAGCAGCAGCTCGACACACACTTCACTTTTCGTTAGTTTTGAGATAGTTTTAATTTATTTAGTAATTTATGCGCCCGCGGGACTCGACAAACCAGTAGGGTTTGCAACATAATGAACGTAAGCCGCTTTAAATTAAAATAAAACTTTAATTGATATTACAAATTCTCACCGCGTCCAGCCCACCTGCACCCTGTACCCTGCACCCTGCACCCTGCACCCTGCACCCTGCACGGGACACGCACAAGTTTACTTACAATTCATATTCACCAATATAATTGCGGTATCTGTACAACCTCACACCTTTTGCCTTATAACTTGTACGTATTATGTTCTTGCCTTTTAATTTAAGAGTAGCGTTTGACAAGTTTAGCGTGTATAGGTAGAATAGGGTTGGCAGCACACCGGCCGCCAGTTTCTATATTTATTTAATATTATAACCGACTTTACTCACGTAATTAGCTGACGACGTTATCGACCTGGGTTTCGGGCATGTCCGATGAGATAGAGGAGAGCGGTTGGGCCTCCGAAACCTCCCACAGACCAACTGAAACGCAATAGCAAGCTATATTATTTCACGTCGGTTTTATGTGCATGGGAGTGTGGTACTTCCCCGGTCGTGCCGACCCATTCGGCTGTGGGGTTGCAGCGTGGCACTACCACCAGCAAAACGCATAAACAACGTCATTCGTCGGGTCCTTGCCACCTGTCGCGTTCTGGCCGTTTTAGAGCCCAACGGTATCTCACGTGACGCTGGCATGGGATGTAGCTGGCTCCCTGGTGCGGTGGCAGACCGTTAATATGGGAGCAACGTGTGTTGACGCGCTGGCTCCTTCTGGTATAAATAATACGTCGAGAACAGCGCGTGCAATATTTACTACGTTAGGCAAAATCTAGAGAAGTATTCAATAAAACATTGATATACAAATAGGTAGTGTATTATTATTATTATTCACATTATTTATTTCTTTTTCTTAAAATTACATTTTTTACAATATTTCTATATAAAATAAAAACATTATAAAAAACCTAATCCTAGATTACCATCGGCAGTGGAGCATGACCCAAACTACCGGTGGTTAGGGCTGCAGACTGAGGAACCTCCTGACAATACGTGCCGTGTCAAGGATTACTGCCTTCTGTATCTGGCTCTTGATCCAACCGTCTAGCGAGAGCCTCTTAAGATGTTGGTCGAGGCTTTTTGCTATAAGGCCGTTTGCTGAAACCACTATCGGAACAATGATCGTCTCGTCAACATCCCACATGTCGGTCACCTCGTGAGCTAAGTCAAGGTACTTCCTGAGCTTGTCCTTCTCGGCCTTCACGAGATTCTCATCATGAGGAATGGTGACACAACAAGCATTACCCGGCGTTGAGATCGATCGATCACCACGATGTCAGGCTTATTAGCAACAACAGTCCTGTCCGTGATTATAGATCGATCCCAATAGAGCGTAGCACGACCGTTTTCAAGAACAGGCGTAGGTGCGTACTTATAGTACGGCACCTCAGACTCAATAAGGCCGTATTGAAGTGCACTTGCACTTCAATACGGCCTTATTGAGTCTGAGGTGCTGAGGTCTGCTGGTGAATAATCCTGGCTACTTGGTTATGTCTGTGCAAGTACTCTCCATTAGCAAGATGAGAACAACCGGAAATAATATGTCTGAGTGACTCTCCAGGACGTCGGCATGCCCGACAAATGTCGACCGTACCGTCTTTCAGAATATATTTCCGGTAGTTATTCGTCTTGATAACTTCGTCAGCAATTGCACAGACAAAACCCTCGGTTTCACCAAACAGATCACCGAAACGTAGCCAGTTCACTGACGCGAGCTGGTCTACATCAGGTCCTGTTAGGGCCTTGTAGAATCGTCCGTGCAGCTCTTTGCCCTTCCATACGTCTCTTCGGTCTTCGATGCTTAGCACCACTGGTTTACGCCAGTTCTCTTATTATTATTATTTTTATTCAACCAATTTCACGGGTTTCACCCGGTCCTTTACAAAGGCATAAGTGGGGCTGTAGCCAACACTTAGAGGCCTGTTTGGTATAAAAATACAATGTAGTATAAAAACAGAAACATTTTGGATGGAAGGTTACAGGTTATCTATTACAAAAATGGGTAAAATGGCATGGTTATTGATATGTACTTATTAGTGATACGGGAGATAGTGGGCTATGGTCGAGACTACGGCACCTGCCAATTTCAGTCTCATCTTAAAATATTTAGGCAGGTGGTGACTTGCCACTCACTAAACGGGCCCCCCATAAAAGCCACCATCAATGGTGACAAAAGGGGCAACGTTGGTGTGAATGGCTAAAGGGTGTCGAGAGGTGTGCTGCGGTTTCACTAGAGCGCTACTACCGGCGTTATTATTATTATTATTATTCCTTTTATTCAAAAAGTTTCACGGATTTCATCCGGTCCTTTACAAAGGCATAAGTGGGGCTGTAGCCAACACTTAGAGGCCTGTTTGGTATAAAAATGCAGAGTATCAAAAACAGTAAGAATGTTGGATGAAGGGTTACATGGTACTTATAACTATTACAAAAATGGGTAAAATGGCCAGGCTATTGATATGAACTTATTAGTGATAAGGAAGATAGTGGGCTATGGAAGAGACTACGGCACCTGCCAATTTTAGTCTCATGTTAAAATATTTAGGCAGGTGGTGACTTGCCATCCACTAAACGGGCCCCCCATAAAGGCCACCATGAGTGGTGACAAAAGGGGCAACGTTGGTGTGGATGGCTAAAGGGTGTCGAGAGGTGTGCTGCGGTTTCACTAGAGCGCTACTACCGGCGTTATGCCCTTTAACACTTATTATTATTATTATTATTACATTATTATTATTTTATTATTATTACATTAGTAAACTAGATAATGTAAATCTTGCAAATTACAAGTAATTAAAATACTCGTAATTACAAAACCGCAACTGAATCACATTCAAATGTGGAAGGTTTAAGGTTCGCGGCACTGACTTACTGAACCACTCCGACATGGGTAGTACACAATCGGCCTATAACGTTCCTACTGCTGAGACTCGAGCCTGCCTCTCAGAAAGCTGAGTTCGGCCATAATCCGACACGCGTGTCCGGAGCGGCGTATGCATAGGCTAGCGGCCAACCCATGTCAAAGCCTTCAAGCCGCCCGAACGCCTTCGATAAAGCCTAACGAATGTTGTCCTGAGACGAACAACCGGGACCGACAGCTAACGTGCCCTCCGAAGCACGGAAGCGCTCAGTTAAACAATGCCACTAGCACACACCCATCCAACTCCTGACCGCAGCAAGCGTTGCTTAACTGGTTGATCGGCTAAATCGCCAAGTCAAGCCTTATTTTCCCATTCAATTAGTAATCTATAGTGACCTATCCTATATTGTTAGAAGGCAGTGCGATGGTACCATTATAATTCTATGTTATATAACTGGCAACATTGGTATGTAAACTGCATAGAACATTGTGTGTTGCCCTCAGTAATTATGTTAATAGCGCATTATACAGTAAACTGCTAATTTATAAAAATTATTGACTTCAGTAGTCGGGAAAAAAGAAAATGCTTGCTTTTTAGTTTAAACTTCGGCGTTTGAACCAAAGAATGGCTTTGTGTTTTTAAACTTTAAATATTTAACGGAGTTTGTAAATTTTGCATAGTTAAGTAATGTTGGGCTCAGTCGGTTTGCATAATTTGTTTTAAGGATCAAAATGTTATTCACGATTGCTAAAAGTTTTAATAACTTTTCATCATTTGTACGAAAAAACAGTGTCACTTACACGCGTTATTTGGTTTATTATTAGTTTTTAGGTTATTTTACTAGTTTCGCCCCGTGGTTCTGCCTTCGCGCAAAATGATATGAATATATTATGTTATCTAAGTAATATGAATTAAATACCCGTGACCATGTTCACTCAAAAGTATTCGATACACCGGGATTAAAATAAAATAAATAATAATAATGTATTTCCTATTATTATTATTCGTATTCGTTTTAAATTGTTTATTTTAATGTATAAGAATCACGATAGCCTTATAAATCATTGAGTACGTAATGTATATTAATTAGCTACTTACTTTACCTGTATCAATCGGGTAGGTAGTATTCAATCTGATCCTGTAGGAGATGATGAAGATATAGGTGATTGGCTACACCCTGTGGTGATGAACGATTATAATAAAAAGTATCCCACGTGTTGTCCAGCCCCTCATGTACCTCCATACTAAGTTTCATCAAAATTGGTCAAGCCGTTGAGAGTAAAGAAGTAAAAAACATACAAAAACATTCACAAACTTCCAACATTATAACATTCGTGTCAAGTGTGAAGATTGCGTCGTAATTTGTCCTTCAGTCCATTAATGGCACTCTGAATCTACTGATCACACTCATCTGAAATTAAACTTCATATATTTTATGGTAGTAGGAAATGGTACAAGCACAAGGCCTACCTGATGCTAAGCGGTAACTTCTGCCCAGTAAAGATGCATTTCCTCACGAGTGACGAACTGCACTGTAGCCCGAGCACGAACATTTGCTAAAGTGTAACGTTATCGTATCGTTGGCGTATACAGTACAAACTATGAGTTATCTGTGCCACAGTTGTACTAGATAAGTGATAGTTTGTACTGTATACGTCAACGATACGTCAACGTTACACTTGAGCAAATGTCCGTGCTCGGGCCACTGCACCTGTTACCATGAGACATTAAGTTGTTAAGCTTCATGTGCCTGTAATTTCGCCGCAACCATACCTTCAAACCAGAACACAGTATAACTAACATTAGGTGCTGCTTCATGGTAGAAATGGTAGCAGTATGGTGGCAGTACTACCCTGGGACGAACTCATTCACAAAGAGTTCCACTGCTCATAAAGTCTACTGATTTGTTCTTCTCTTAAAGTTCCTCACCGACTAGCGAAGGCTGGCAGTCAATTTACATAAATCCTGTTTTTCTGTCCACAAGAAACATTTCGGCAGTTTCATTGCTATTCCATTCTACTCCCTGATTCTGCGTAGCCAAGACTACTTCCTCCGACTAACACGTCTGTCGCCTGCGACTTTTCCCATCACTAATACCTAGCTGCAACAACTCGTACCGATCATGTCACTTTTTTAGTGTTCTACAAAAGCTCACTGATTGTTTATGATTTGATCATATCATCATCGATCCCGTAATTAGCAATCCCTTAAAAAACATTAATTAAAAACATAAACATTTCATATTTACGTTTTTGACTTTTTGTACAGACATTATAAATCATTATAGTAGGTCTTATTCAAAATAAAATTAATACCAAGTGGTTTTTGAACTGTATTTACTACAGCTTACGGGTTACGATTATGATTTTTCTAAAAAAAGATTGGGGTAGTATTCCGGTCGTTATATATTCACGTGAAGAACTTAAAATCCACATAAAGACCGGTTGTCATCCATTCTGGTTGTTGGTTCTTACATAACATGCACTACAAGTAAGTGTTCCTAATAGAATCGATTTATTGAAAAATTATAGCAAACTGTTAAGTTACTAGTTTGCTTTGTATTCACCTAATAGCTGATTCTCTCTGGATGCATCTGGATGCCGAATTTGAACTTTCTAGGTCATCTGGAAATGGGTTAGAGTTTTGATCTATAGGTTAGTCAGTGTTAAAAATGAGGATTTTTGGACGTTTATATCTAAATAACTGTATGAGGTGTGTTTATGAAATATGGAGCACAAATGTATACTTTAGGTCTCAATATATGAGCCAAATTTGACAAGTTTATGTAAAATAGTTATTGAGTTATGAGGGCGTTAAAAGTGGCTCCGAATGGTTCGTGTACACACGGTGCTGCTCGCCAGTTCTGCTATCTTGAACTTGGCTTGGCACCCTACCGCGTGTCTAGATGGTCGCTAAAAAGGGTGGAACACATATTTTTACCGAAACTGAACTTATTTCATACTTTTTGTGTTGAAGTGGATTCAACTTCTTTGTATAACATTTTTTTAAATCTAGGTACCAATAACAAACACCTGCTTGTATGCCTAAATTTCGAACACTCTACACGTTCTTTGATCGTCCAAGCCTCACATCCGTATATAAGATCACTACGATGATGAATTCTGATTGGTATTAAATACTAATTTTCACATAAAACTTATTGACTCTAAATTTAAAAAACAATAATTCTTGAATTAAGTAATGAGACGAGTAAGTTTTTACTATATGATAAGTGTTACACCTGTTCATAACTGATGTAGAACCATGCTATAAAGTTCCGCCCACATAGGACAGTTAAAATTAAATAGAGAATAAATATTTGATGCTCGGGTGGCGTGCCTCGGTGGCCTAGTGGTCATGGCGTCTGGCACGGATTGTCGCAAGAAGCAGGTCCGTATCCCGTTCGAAGATTTGTACTTTGTTTTCGTCTCGCTAAGCAGGCGTTAGTGTTTTAAAAATCAATGAATAAAAATTACGAAGGGTTGTGACATCAAAACAAAAAATAAGCGTTTGAAAAACTATTAAGTTCTGCTTAAACTTTACCGACCTGGTCACACCTAGATATCAATTCGAGTCTCCAAAATATCAGGCTTTATTTTCGATTTGTTCAACTTCACATACAGGTGCTCTAAACGTGTACCTTTTTGCACACTTCTGTGTGTTCGTATTTTGTTTTGCGGAATTCACAGCTGTAACGTACCTTTGTCGGCAGTTATTAAGGGCGGTAGCTTATCTTGCTGACTGATGGTCAACTTTAACCGCTGAATTAGTACTTTAGTCTGCAAACTTGTGATATGATACCCGACTTAAATTATTGTGTGTAGGGATTACAAAAAAGTTAAGCTTTATAATTAATTTGTAGATAATATACAATTTTCGTTAGGAGGCCTTAGTCGCGTGTTTATTATTAGTACAACCATTATTTTATACTTACATAAAATATAGGTATGTTAAATTCAAACCATAGACCACATCCACACGCTACGGCAAGTTATACAGAAGACCGAAGTATAACTTGCCTCTTTGTTTAGCGTTTGTGGACTATGAGAAAGCCTTTGATTCGATCGAGACGTGGGCAGTGCTTGAGTCTCTCCAGCGGTGCCGTATTGACTATCGGTATATTGAAGTGCTGAAGTGTTTGTACAAAAACGCCTACATGTCAGTCCGAGTACAGGAGCAGAGTTCGAAGGCAATTCCATTGCAAAGAGGCGTGAGACAGGGAGATGTTATATCTCCGAAACTGTTCACCGCTACATTGGATGACGCCTTCACGCTTCTGGAATGGCAAGGACTTTGCATTAATATTAACGGCGAATACATCACTCACCTTCGATTTGCCGACGATATTGTAGTCATGGCAGAATCCATGGAAGACCTCAGTACAATGCTCGAAGGCCTCCATCGAGTTTCCCAACGGGTAGGTCTTAAGATAAACATGGATAAGACGAAAATTATGTCTAATGCCCATGTTGTACCTACCCCAATATCAGTTGGGAACTCAGTTCTCGAAGTTGTTGACGAGTATATCTACCTGGGACAGACAGTCAAACTAGGCAGGTCCAACTTCGAGAAAGAGGTCAATCGTCGAATCCAACTCGGCTGGGCAGCGTTCCGGAAACTTCGCGAAGTCTTCTCGTCAAAAATACCTCAGTGCCTCAAGACAAGAGTCTTCGACCAATGTGTGTTACCAGTGATGACTTATGGCACTGAAACGTGGTCTCTTACTATGGGCCTCATAGACAAGCTTAAAGTCGCACAACGAGCTATGGAGAGGGCTATGCTCGGGGTTTCTCTACGTGATCGAATCAGAAATGAGGAGATCCGTAGAAGAACGAAAGTAACCGACATAGCCCAGAAGATTAGCCAGTTGAAGTGGCAGTGGGCAGGGCACATAGCACGCAGAACAGATGGCCGATGGGGCCGAAAGGTGCTGGAGTGGAGACCACGGACCGGCAAACGCAGCGTAGGTCGTCCACCGACGCGGTGGACAGACGACCTGATGAAGGTCGCAGGACGACGTTGGATGCAGGCCGCTTCCAACCGGTCCTTTTGGAAAATCATGGGGGAGGCGTATGTTCAGCAGTGGACGTCTTACGGCTGAGATGATGATGATGAAATTCAAACAACATAGATTGTATTAATAATTAATTGAATTTATACAATTAATTACATAATTTAATAAAATCTTGTTTTACAAACATTTTGACATAATTATGTGTGTCTTATTAATATTAGAATCAACAAATATATATATATTTTTTTTTTCTATATTGATAATACAGTCAGTCGGGGATTTTTTTCAGTACGAAGCGATTAAAATTAGTGATTCATAATATTTTACAACAATAAACAAGTTTTGTGTGTGCCTGATATTAGTAAAATCCCATGAAATTCGAAAAGTTAATTCGCTTCAAATAATTATGATCATTATCGATATTAACGTTTTTTGTAACCAGTACATAAACCTGCGATCAAACCGGACCGATTTCCTGTACTTTTGGACGATGTCATACAATTAATAACAAGCTACAAATAATATAAAGCCCTTTGTTCAAATGAATACCATAACCTAGTAATATATACGTTTCTTGATGATAATTTAGTTTTAGGGTTGACAGACCTTATGCTATGACAACTTCTATTTAAACGGGGTCACAGGTTCGAGTCCTGGCTGGAGCATATGTTTAAGTGCTGAGCAGATAATATATTGGTTCTTGGATCTTAGAAGTTGTGATGTGTTACTGTGTGTGTCCAGCCTCCATAACTTATGTTAGAGTAAGAAGGGGCTGGTTAAAGCATTGAAAACTCTAGCATCTCACGTTGTCGAGTTACGAGAGGCTATATTGTTGAGGAGTGGTGTCATAGCCACAACTTATCGGTAAATCCTAATAAAACAGATATGATACTGTTCACACGTAAAACAAAGTTATCCAAACTTAAACTTCCTACGTTATTTGGTAAAGAAATGACGCTCAGTTGTAACGAAACACTTTGCGTTCCGCTCAGTTCACAAATATATAGAAGCATAATTTACAAAACACGAGCAAATAAGCGATATTATTGTTGCTATCCCAAACAAAACTCCTATAAAGGTACCTCAATCAAGCTTTGTTTCGAGAACCAATGGTTCCAAGAATTAATAACAAACAACCTGGATAGAAACAGGCTACATACCAAATTGAATGCTATTGTAATAGCGAAAAGGTACAAAATCCCTTGTGATGAATTTGATGACTATGAAAATATATAATAAAGAATAGTCGGAGTTCTGTTATTGGCTAAGAAAGTCGCAGCCTCAAGAGACACACACTATGATTAGTCGAAGCGGCCTCAAATGAGCCTCAGCCGGCGTCAATCGAGCTTCAGATGATGATATATAAAGGACGTAAGTACTAGAGGGAAATTCATTATACATCAAGCAATCGGCAAGGAATCTACGCTTAGTACAGTGACACGTAATTATTATTAGTCTATTGACTAAATCGACTTAGTAGTTTCCATAGTGTTCGAATACCGTAAAATTATCGCGTTCGGGTTGGTGTAATTACTATGTCGTTATAGTGTTGCGTTAAAGTAAATTTTATTTGTAAAGTTATTGTACTGTGTGTTGATCGGTAAATCGAAAAACGAGTGTTTTTCGTAGTATAGACTGGAGACTAACGGTGCCATATGAAGGTCTATACTTATCTTCGAGCCTGGGAATTGAGGCGAACCAGGAGTCGTATTCTTGCTCAGCAAGCGACTAGCAGTCTCCTCTCATAGCTTTTTCTGGTATCGGTGCTCGGGGCTCGTCAAGTGTGTCATGTCTTATACACCGGGTTACTGATACTAAGAAACTGTTATGGGCGGTCTATCTTTATTATATTTTTTTATTCGCACTTATCAGGTATAATTTCCGGGCCGGATTCAATCCCAAAGTCGCAAATCGATGATGGTCCATTACACACCCGATCCTAGGATTTAGGTCTAAACGGGGGAGATCGACCCGATTTCGTTCTGTTAGGGAAACCAGCTAGCGGGATCACTCTGCTGTGCAGATATTCCCTTCGGTAGGGACTGGACCCTTTGCTAAGGAGAAAGTCAACACTTACACGATTAAATGTAAATGTGGGACACGGGTCCCTAGTTTTGAATGAAACTTTAGTTAGATTGATAGGAATTTGTAGGCATTATAGGATAGGAACGTTAGGGATTGTTCAATATTCTTAGAAATTTAATTATAATTCCTATGAGCAAGTAAATGTTGACTTGAAAAGTATTAATTTAATTTACTATTTAAATGTATGACAAAATGATTAATATATAAATAATATTTTGATCAGTAGCAAATGTACTGTATAAATAACCTGAAAGTCTAACTTTATTTATTGCTTTACTTTAGACTTTGGAATAAAAGTTTAAATAATATAAAATGAAATATACAATGAAAATTAAATAATATAAATATTCAACCAAAATGATCAGCTCAGAATAAATTGTCTGAAAGATATATTGTAAATGAACAACTATAGTACATTACGCTTCTAGAAATATTGAGGCTAATTGTTGATAACGTTTGCCAACGGCTGGAATAAATTTCGTTCCGTGGATTTTCTTGAAGCTAAGAGTGCAGAGAGATTTTCCCATTTGTCATTGGTAGATTCTATCAATTCTAGTTAAATATGCTAGATATCTTCAAATTTGTATATCTTAAGGACAAAATCTGTCTGATTGTTATAATTATCCAGTAAGGTAAAAATAAATACCTATCAAAACAACAATAGACAAAGAAACTATTTCAAAATATGAATTACTATTATGCTAAGATTACTAGCATGAAATAAATTATTTTTCAACATAAAGTCTGTATGAAATATCATAAATCAGGATATGAAATACATGCCTTTAAATTAAAACTGTGAGGCGATATCAGAAATAACATTGTAAAATATATACCTAACAAATCTATTAGGAAGCAATATCTCAGCATTGAATTCGTATAGTGTGCGCCATCGCCAGGAGTCAGGAAGGGATCTGGTGTGCCAAAGGGGAGCATTTGAATTCAGTAAAGGACCTTAACCCTACTATCCGTCGTTGCAAGTCTTCGGAAACACTAAAAGATTCCTTCCACTAAATTGCATTAGACTTTGTATACATGTGAAATTGTGAATAGTCTAATACAATTATATTAAATGAAAGCGTTCAAAATAACCAATCGTCTTAACCAAACATAACTAAGGAGAATACTTATTATATAAATTAAATGAAAGAAATTACAACAGAATACTCGACTATTATCAGAGCTATATAATATTATGTAGTATTCAAAAAATACAACAATATAGTGCAAATGGCTAACATTTAGAACCGAAAATAATAGTTCACTATATCTATATGTTATATGGAAAATCTAAAGAAGCATAACTCCTACTGTAAACGGTAACAGTCAACTCTAAGAATAAACCAGAAATAGATGAGCGACCTAAAGACAATAAAATACCAACCATTATAATTAGTAAGCTACCAAAAACATTTTACTTGTTCCATTCGTACTTGTTCTCCTTATCTTTAAGAATACTTGTAGGAAAGTAATGAAAATGGTTTTGAAATTAACTCAACTCATATTTACTATCTTCATTGTCAAATAATATCAAGGTTTATATATATTTAAATGACTAGATAATTAGATGAACTTTATCCTAACCAAAACTACGTACTCTCTAAAGTAGGTTTAGACTAAATTGGGAAATCCATGAAAATAATATAATTAGTTGATTACTTATTTATTTACAACAATTTAATAAACGTTTTATTATTCATATAGGTCATTATTATTATTAGATGTTACTTAGGATTTTATTAGGAACCTATAGTTCTAAAACAGTATCTTTGTCTCAAGTCTTCCTGAAAAGAACTAGGTACTACGACGGTTCACAACGTTAGAGTCCTCCATAGACTAGACGATCACTGGCCAAAACAAATTAGATTCGATTAGATTAGATCACTAAATATTAATAGGTAGAGGTTTTTATAAGAGCACAAAATAATTAAGTATTGGCTTAGCTAAACCTTTACAAAAATGACTTGGACGAGGATTGGCCAGAAAATTAAAATTAGGGAGGCGAACCTTTACACAGTAAAGAAGTATTTGGGTATTTGGATGAATAGTAAACTTTTGTGGGGAAAACATCTCGAACATATTACCAGAAAAGCTACAAATATTCTCATGCAGAGCACTAGAGCAGTAGGAAAAGACTGGGGACTAAAGCCGAAGCTATGCCGCTGGCTATACACGGTTATAGTAAGGCCAGTCCTCACCTACGGATGCGTAGTGTGGTGGCCACGAACGAATCTGGTAACCACAATAGCTAAACTACAGCAAACCCAAATATTGGCTTGCTCTCTTATTAGTGGATGCACGAAAACTACGCCGTCGGCAGCCCTAGACGTAATATTAGGCTTAACGCCTTTGCATCTTCATATACAGAAAGAAGCAATGGCATCAGCGCTAAGGATAAAATCTACGGGCCAGTGGAAGGACACAGGACCGATTACAAACCATAGTAGAATACTTCAAAAGGCGACAAAAATCATCCCAGAATCTATACAAGGCACTGATAAGATAGTCAGCACGTACCTTGACAAGAAAAGGTGTGAGCTGGTTACTGAGAAAACTGCTCTGGATGATTTATCGCCGACATACAACATATACACAGACGGGGCAAAAAACAAAACGGGAACAGATTGCGGGTATTTTTCGCCGGAACTTGGTATCTCAAATTCAAAGGCCTTGAATAAGACCACATCACCGACACAAACAGAGGTTATGGGCCTGCTGTTAGCAGCAAAAGACATTTCAAACAAAGACGAGATGGCCACCACAGTCTCTGAAGAAAGGGAACTACTAGCATTTAAAACGGATAGCGCGGTGGTCATCTATGCACTTAGAAGGCCGGTAACCAGGGTTAAGAGTGATAGCCGAGTGTCATGAGGTTCTCCAAAACTTATCAAAGAAATATAGAATCGTAGTAGCATGGACTAAAGGACATGGCTCATGCCCGGGGAACACAAAAGCAGATAATCTCGCTAAAAATGCAACCAAGCAACAGGTAAGTGGAGACTTAAACGACCTCTGCAAGCCCTCAGCGGTGGAAGTACGGAACCTACTTTGTCGCTACACTGAAGTAGAACAACAGACTATGTGGGAAAAAAAAAGGACTGCAAACAAGCAAGATCTATGTTTCCAACCTTGAACAGGAACAATCAATCTGCTGAAACTGCAGCAAGAAGACCTGCGACTTTTAGTAGGCCTTATCACAGGCCACTGCAACCTAAATTATCACCTTCACAAAACTGGTGCAACGGACAGTCCACTGTGCAGAGGATGTTTACAGGAAGACGAGACCGTGAGGCACGTGCTGCTGGAGTGCACGGCTACGGAAAATATACGGAACACAACCAGACTATTTGAAGATCAGTATAGTTCTAGATTAACATCGGTTAACATACCACCAATATCACTGGAGCAGTTGTGCCAGCGACCCAGGGCCATACTCCGTTATATGAAGGAGTTGGGATGGCTCGGGTAGAGGCTGGCGGGGGAAATGCACAATACACCCCAAGCGGGACGTCAGTGCAGGACTTATCGCCCCCACTATGAACAAGAACAAGAACAAGATGGGGCTGGTGTACCATTTTGTGGAAGGATGGTAGATTGTGCCTTTTACGGAAGGAGGGCCGACCGTTGACTCGCCATCCGGGTACAGGCCCATCGTACTGCTGGATGACACAGAAAAGCTGTTAGAGAGGGTGGTAGCCTCACGTGTCATCCGATACCTAAAAGATACTGGGCTGTCGGAGGCCCAGTTCGGGTTCAGAGTAGGGCGTTCTACAATAGACGCCCTGCTCTGGCTCAAGGGGTGGACGCAGGAAGCGGTCAGCAAAGGAGATAAGGCGCTGGCAGTCTCGCTAGATATAGCCAACGCCTTCAACAGCCTCCCGCATGGAACAATTCAAGAGGCGCTCCGCTATCATGGAGTGTTGTTGTATCTGCGGAGGCTGTTGCGTGACTATCTCCAAGACCGCGAGATCCTGGTCGAAGTACGTGACGGTCTAAGGCGTCGTCGTGTCTGCTGCGGTGTTCCACAGGAGTCGGTACTGGGATCGCTTCTGTGGAACGTAGGCTACGACTGGGTGCTCCGTGGCACGCTGCCTGCAAACATGCGGGTTGCGTGCTACGCGGATGATACCCTAGTCGTAGCCAGGGGTAGGGATCTTAGGGAGGCAGTGCGGTTGGCCACGGTGGGCACAACCCTCGTTATTGACCGCATTCGCACTCTGGGTCTGGAAGTTGCCCTCTCCAAAACCGGGTGTTCTGTACTGTTCCATGGGCCTCGGGGGGGAGCCCGTTCAGGTACGCAGGTGAATCTGGGTGATGTCCAGATACCAGTTAGGGCCCAAATGAAATATCGTGGGTGGCTCGAGTGCTAATTGCCGCCGGCTATACTCCGGAGTGGTCTGGAGTATGGTTATGTACGGGGCACCGGTCTGGGTGGTAGTATCAATTGGATAAACATTACGTTAATGTAGGCGTGTGTGATAAGTGTGACGTGTATTTACCTATGTGGGCGGCTTACATTGTTTTTATGTTCGATCTGATTGGTATAGACTCTTCACTGTTTCGTCTGTTTTGCGCATTTAATACTTTTAACCAGCATTTCATATATTATATAATCTTCTAAGGGTCTTGGAATCGGCTCCAGCGGTATCATAACATTTATTACCTATGCAGGAAGTTTCGGGGGCGATAAATTGATCTAGCTAGGTTTCATTTTTTGAATACGTTATTTATCCGTATTTACAGTTTGTCGTTGCGTTCAAACTAGATGGCGTAACAGTAGCATTGTAAAATCCTGAATTGTATTCGTATCTAAATCAAATAAAGCTCGGTCAGCCAGGTACAAAAGAATAAGTCTATGTCCATACTGGCTATCTCCTGCATAAACCGACTAAATATAAAGAATATAATATTACATACTGTTTAATAACGGCAGTTGTTTTGATACACATCTTAATCATCGAGCCGCTTCTCAAAACTGCTGAGACGGGCGCGACCGGCACGCGACTCGCAACTCTCGTACGTTGTGCGCCTCCGCTCTTTTAGAATTATCAGTTTGTATAAATACTCGTATTAACTTTGTAAGCTTATTTTGTACACATTTAGCAGTGACGATTGCGATAAGCAAAGGATATGTGATGCCAAGGAGTTTATATGTATATTGAAACACTACGACCAGTACAAAGACTTCAATTTTGCTCAATCTCTACAGGTATTCTTTTACACTCCATGTTTTTACTTTATGACTCTCCAAAACTATATATGAGTGCGCTCACATCCATAATACCGGATGTATTGATACTAGGGCTTTATTTGTCTGTATGTTAGAGTTATTTGAATGTTTGTTTTATAGAATTCAACGACAACACCGGTGCCATTGGGTAGGAGTGAGTACGAAGAGATTTAAGAGGGACCATACATTAGTAACTTTTATAAAGGAGGAGTTCCCATGCAAACGTATTCTGCGACTACCCCTCTGCTTATATAACATACTAGCTGCGCTCCGCGGTTTTACCCGCGCGGTGGATGATGATGATGAATAAAATATGTAGCGTAACTCAGGTATTAATATAGCTTTCTGTTGGTGAATTATTTTTTGAACCGGCTGTAGCTTTTGCGATTATCCGTTACAAACAAACTGACAAATCTTACCTCTTTATTATTAGAGTAGATAAGGATTAACACCAAGGTAAGAATAATGTGGCCTATTTTGTACCGGCGGCGTTAGTATTACATATTTTAACACGGAGAAGTAGTAATTATGACAAAACTGTAATAGAGATTAAGTAGATATACCTAATATAGTATTGCATACTCTTTTGTAGACATTGATATCCTCTACAAAACATCACTTTGCTCTATTGTCAATAGTTTCCGCAGCGTACGCGATATAAGGATATTTTTATGGTATGGTTTCGCACACCTTGGGTTACATTATCGAAGTGTTGATACGGATCCCTTTCCGTTCATACGGATATACCGTATGTATTTGTTACTCAGTGATAATGTACGAGTAGCTTTCAAACGTCAAAACATTCTTTGAAATTGTTGCACTTGTTTGATATACAAAAATACATACTTTTCTCTTTATAATATTATTAATTAACTAATTAAGTATTAAGTTATGCTGATTTTATTTACTTACATTAAAAGAGCTAAGCATATATAAACATATTTTAGTTTAAAAATTCTCGTGAGTTTGACACATATTTATTTAATATCAAAATCTAGGTCGATAGCGTCGGCTAATTACGTGAGCAAAGTTGATTTTCATATTAAGTGAACATATTAATCTAGACATAATTATATGTTATGTATATATGTATATATTATGTACGGTAGTAAAAAACTGCAAAATCTTCAACCTCTCCGTATTAATAAAAATGTTACTAAATGCTTTGCCAATTCCAACGCTCTACCCGCGTGCGTGCGGGCACGGGGCCGGGTTCGATAGACGATAGAACCCCCCTTGCAAAGCGCCGAAAAAGCTTTAAATAGAAGAATCTATAAAATCTCTTCAATAAGTTCACGCTAGCGTACACGAATGTAAAGTATTTCGAGAATTGTAACTTTCTGAGTTCTGCCGTCACCTCACGTCGTTAGTTGTGGTCTCGGCAGTACTCGACGACCCTGCGTTATATGTTGTTGTTGTTTTTTTCAGTATCTGTTCAAATAAATGCCTTTTCTTTCTTTCTTTCTTTATATGAGATTACGATACAAGATTTATACATCCGACGTAAAGGACCAAAATACTTCAAAACTCCTTTTTTTAAATTAATTATTATAATTTGAATTAACTATAGAACATGTGTTAGTTTTTATAGAAGGTAGTGCCTACCGAAAATTCTTGTAACTGACTGGTTAATACATACTTTGTACTTTTTGGAAGAATTATGCTTAAAAATACTTAAAAAAAAGGAACAGGCTAGTGCCATCTGTATAAAATATAAAATATTGGTACTGGGGATATTAGGGAATAAATTCGTTTAGAGAATACAGGTAAATCGTCACTACGAGATACTATTTTTGCTCCTTGATATTCCACTTAGTAATTAATTATAGAACAATTCCTCTCCTTTCGTTTGTCCCGTGACTGTCCCAAGCGATAACACCAACAAGTATAATATTAAGATACTTCTATACACTTTTATAGTTCTCAGAATATTATAAGTTGCAACCAAACAGTTTATCACACTATCACTCTATCATAAAGCCGTAAGTTTGTAAGTGTTTGTATGTTTGTAAGTTGGTAACTTGTTTACGCTCAAAACGGCTGGACCAATTTTGAATAAATTTGGTAAGTAGGTATGAGGTGATGTATAAAGGATATACACAAAGGATACTTTTCATCATCATCATCATCCATCACAACGCGTGTAACCGCGCAGCTAGACTCTATATAATCTTTATATCTATCAGGAGAATCTTTAAGTATATATTATCTTTTTTTAACACAACTGTGCTGGAGATACTCAGAAACCGCGGTTTCATGACCTTCCGGGTTACTTCTTCCCGCAAGCTTAACCGTCAAAAGATGTTACTGGAGATACTCAGAAACCGCGGTTTCATGACCTTCCGGATTTCTTCTTCTCGCAAGCTTTACCGTCAAAAGATGTTACTGGAGATACTCAGAAACCGCGGTTTCATGACCTTCCGGGTTACTTCTTCCCGCAAGCTTTACCGTCAAAAGATGTTACTGGAGATACTCAGAAACCGCGGTTTCATGACCTTCCGGGTTACTTCTTCCCGCAAGTTTTACCGTCAAAAGATGTTACTGGAGATACTCAGAAACCGCGGTTTCATGAACTTCCGGATTTCTTCTTCTCGCAAGCTTTACCGTCAAAAGATGTTACTGGAGATACTCAGAAACCGCGGTTTCATGACCTTCCGGATTTCTTCTTCTCGCAAGCTTTACCGTCAAAACATGTTACTGGAGATACTCAGAAACCGCGGTTTCATGACCTTCCGGGTTACTTCTTCCCGCAAGCTTTACCGTCAAAAGATGTTACTGGAGATACTCAGAAACCGCGGTTTCATGACCTTCCGGGTTACTTTTTCTCGCAAGCTTAACCGTCAAAAGATGTTACTGGAGATACTCAGAAACCGCGGTTTCATGACCTTCCGGGTTACTTCTTCCCGCAAGCTTTACCGTCAAAAGATGTTACTGGAGATACTCAGAAACCGCGGTTTCATGACCTTCCGGGTTACTTTTTCTCGCAAGCTTAACCGTCAAAAGATGTTACTGGAGATACTCAGAAACCTCGGTTTCATGACCTTCCGGGTTACTTCTTCTCGCAAGCTTTACCGTCAAAAGATGTTACTGGAGATACTCAGAAACCGCGGTTTCATGACCTTACGGGTTACTTCTTCCCGCAAGCTTTACCGTCAAAAGATGTTACTGGAGATACTCAGAAACCGCGGTTTCATGACCTTCCGGGTTACTTCTTCCCGCAAGCTTTACCGTCAAAAGATGTTACTGAAGATACTCAGAAACCGCGGTTTCATGACCTTCCGGGTTACTTCTTCCCGCAAGCATTACCGTCAAAAGATGTTAAATAATAAATTATTAAATAATAAATTATTTAACATCTTTTAAGTTGCAGTGAATTCACACAACAGTGAAGAGACCTTTTTTAAAACAAAACCTACGAGTCGGTCCTAAAATATCTCTCAAAAACGCCGACTCTATTATATGCTTATCGCAAATATATTAACTTTGTCTTTCAGGGTGATAACAGCTATCAACGGAAATTAATTGCAGACAAATTGTGGGTGGCATCGGCTGTAGCGGCTGGAGAGCACTTAACATCAGGTGGTATGTCAGTTCGTCACTTACGTAAAACCACTTGCGCACTTGGTTCTATTAATGAGATAATTATGTCGGTGTATCTTTGACTATTTGAGACTTGACATTGCTTCGGGGACCAGTTTAACCTGAGCCCACACAAGAAGGGACTACATTATAAATTGAAGCGAGAATAGCCAAGAGGTAGAAGGGTCGCCAATGCGACGGTTGCAGGATCGCTACCTACTTACGGCTGGAGCTTTCGGTGAAGGAACATCGCGCAATGATGTTGTCTCTGTGGTACTTACCATTGTCAAGATTGAATCCTGTCCCTAATCTAAAGGTGTGTTCCAGGAGCTGTCTCTGTGAGCTAGTTGCCATTCTAGATCAAGTTTGGTACTACCTTCAATCTCGAAAAAGAAAATATTCTGAACATGAACATACTGTTACAACCGATATACCATGAAATGAAATGAAATGAAATGAAATGAAATGAAATGAAATGAAATGAAATGAAATGAAATGAAATGAAATGAAATGAAATGAAATGAAATGAAATGAAATGAAATGAAATGAAATGAAATGAAATGAAATGAAATGAAATGAAATGAAATGAAATGAAATGAAATGAAATGAAATGAAATGAAATGAAATGAAATGAAATGAAATGAAATGAAATGAAATGAAATGAAATGAAATGAAATGAAATGAAATGAAATGAAATGAAATGAAATGAAATGAAATGAAATGAAATGAAATGAAATGAAATGAAATGAAATGAAATGAAATGAAATGAAATGAAATGAAATGAAATGAAATGAAATGAAATGAAATGAAATGAAATGAAATGAAATGAAATGAAATTTTTTAACTTATTAATAGGCCAATTTCGGATAACATTGGGAAGTTTATTATAGAATCGTATACATTGTCCCATAAAAGAATGACTTATTCTGTGGAGACGCGCTACATATACGGATAGCTTGTGCTTATTCCGCGTGTTGATGGAATGAGCATCACTCCTTTTTCAAAACTGTTTGTTTTCTTGACATACATTAGATTATCATATATAAACTGAAAGACAACAGTTAGAATGCTTATATCTTTAAACTTCTGTCTTATTGGCCGTTTTCAATATTCTGTCTATCCACAGTTTGCCTTACTATGGATAGAAATTTGACATAACGTCAATACAAATAGTGTCAAATATCTATCTCTAGTAAGGTAAACTGACGATAGATAGGTTATTGAAAACGGCTAAACTGTAAACGAACTAAACTGTAGATAGCTCGTATTGCCCTTTTATGCAGTATGAAAATAGAATTAAGATCTGCAGAACATCCCCAGAGCAATATGCCATGAGTCATAACGCTATGGAAATAACTAAAATAAACTATTCTAGCTGTGTCTACATCAGTTAATAGTCTTATTTTTTAACAACATAAGCCGCTGAACTGTGTCTAATAGACAATTTTATTTAGTGTGGGGACCCATTGCTCATCAGATCATTATGTTCCCAATGCTGGGACTCGAGCCTTACTCTCAGAGAGAGGAGTTGGGCCATAATACATCGTGCGGGCCCAGCGCGGCTTGGTAGATAGGCTAGTGGCCAACCCATGTCGAAGCCCGAAGGCCTACGACATAGTCTAACGGCTGTTGTCCTAAGGCCACAAACTGGGACCAAGTTGTGCCCTCCGAAGCATGGCAGCGCTCAGTTGAATAATGCCACTAGCACAAAACCATCCAACTCCTGACCACAACAAGCGTTGCTTAACTTTTTGATCGGTTACGATCGCCAAGTCAACCTCATTTTAGAAACAGCATTTTAGCGCGTGAACTTTCAGTAGTGGCTATAGTTTTTGAACGTACTTTTTATTTATTACAACTCCAAGTGCCAAGACACGCTGGTCGGGCGCAATAACTAAACGAGTGGGACGAATCGTTCAGCGCGGCGCGTTTGATGTGTGATGCGGTGAATACAAAGGACTTTGTAATTGACCGATGGGTTTTTGGGTTCAGTTCGTTTCGATGAGTGGTTCTGTAGCTTTCTTTATGTGTTTTAGTTAATGTTGCAGATTCTGCGCAATATGTGCGATTGGTTTGCATGTAAGCTTCATATTTCGTTTTTGTCACTACATATTTATCATTGATATTATTGGTTTTTTAATATACATAAGTTTATATTACAATAATATCGTATACACCAAATAAATGTACTCAAGTTTAGTAACGCAGTTAATAACAATGCATAAATTAACATAAATACTAAAAATTAACTGTATTTTTATTCATTTAAGATTATTAGTAATTCGTTAACCAAGGAGAGAGCGTGACCGATTATAGACGAACGTGTAGTTTGAGGTTTGAGGCTAAGTTCTTATTTTACATAAAGATCATATCCCAAATCACGTGTAAAATACTGATTTTGCAAATGCAAAACAAACAATTTGAGATTCGCACGTTTTTCCTAATAAAACGTAGTCCTTTATATTAAAAAAAAATAGATTTTACTTATAACACAAAGATAAGAAAGTTTTTATAGCTTATATATTTGCTCTGTTTCACTTAGATAAGGCTATAGAATATTTTCAGAAATACAAGGGGTTTTATTACATTTTTAATCTAAAATATTCACAGGTTATGGAGTGTATTCTTGGATTTCAGTGGAAGTTTCTAGTTGAACTTTACACGAAATACTCGGGGTCACGAAATGAAATGAAATGAAATCGTTTATTCTATATAGGCCTACGGGGGCACTCAAAATTATCATATTACATTTATTATTTCTTAAATCGACAACCGGATCGGAACGCGACCACGACTGAGAAGATCCAGCAAGAAACTCAGCGGGCTTGTCTTTTAATTTTTTTTATCGGCAATTTCTTGATGTATATAACAATTAATGTTCATTTAATTTTGTTCCAGTGTGTTGCCTTACAAAAGAGACCATAATAATGGTATCAGTAGGGCAAGACACGCTACACTTTGACATCTTAGTACACGAGTAGATAGATCCTGGAGTGATCAGTCCCAATCTGTTTTATCCTCCAAGTAATCCGAAATTTTGTAATAACCTTTTTGACAGAGTTTTGTTTAATAGTAACTTTAAACTTATTAATAGGCAAATCTCGGATAACATTAGGAAGTTTATTATAGAATCGTATACATTGTCCCATAAAAGAATGACTTATTCTGTCGAGACGCGTTACATGTACGGATAGCTTGTGCTTATTCCGCGTGTTGATGGAATGAGCATCACCCCTTTTTCAAAACTGTTCCTGTTTTTCTTGACGTACATTACATTTTCATAGAAAACTATCTATTTCAGCTGTGAATCATGTGAAAAAAACTTATTTGTAAGTCAACGTGATAAAAAAATATGACCATATCATATGTCGCATGTTTTCGCATATTTTGCGATTTCACAAGAGAATTAAAACCTATAAGGTATTTCTCGTTGACCTAAAATCATGAAAACTGCCTGGAGCAATATTGTTAGATGCTTTTTTTATTTACGGAGCCCTTGATGCGCGAGTCCAACTCGTACTTGGCTGGTATTTATCTAATTAACGTTCCAAAAATGTAAGTGACCCGTAAGTTTATTTTGCGGACTTGGTGATAAAGTAGATGAAGATGTCTTTGGGCATTATACATTACATTACCATAACTAACGAAATTACAAATTTTATTTATTGATCACTTTCAATGAATTTATGATATCATGTATCAAGATTATTCCTGAGCATGTGAACTTAGCATAAACATAATTATAATGTCCATATTTCATAATATGGTTTAAAATCCAAGAACGCTCGCTTAGCTGTACCAAACATAGCAAATTATTTTTCTCTAAAATTGCAATATTTCGTGTGTCCTTGTCTGAACATATCAAAGTCCTGATTGGTGTACATAAGAGGGTTGAGAGCAGATAAACAAGACACCAGTCTCCTCTACGATAGTAGATCACAACAGGGTTGTAATATATATTAATATGGTGTGGAACATTATTAATATTATTATTGTAGGTGACGGGAAAAAGCTCAACAATGGCAATCATTGATTTCGATATCCATAAACCATGTCACGTACGAGTATTATTCATCTAAATAATATTATATGTATATAAAAATTATCCCCTACTTCTCCTGGTCACGCTATGATGAGAACGGATCGAACAATCTCGCTATAATTTTTTTGTCGTGTTAATTATTTTCAGGAGAAGGTTCTTATGAAAGAAAAACAAAGAAAAGCTGGGAGGTTATGGCGAGGCCGATGGTCGAGCTTACTACGCGAACGAAGTCGCGGACAGTCGCTAGTACCTAATAAATTAATACAGCCCAACGTATGAAATAAAGCGTTAAATTCTTATGATGTTTTTATTTCCAAGTTGATAAATGGCGGCTGTTTGGAAATCCTAATAGATAACTTTGCACAGACGCTCCAATCAAAAGAAAGCGTAAATAATTTTAAGCAAATGTATTGGCATTCTACTGTGATGACTGTGATTCTTTTTTCTTTGATCATATTAAGTAAGATTTTAAAATAAAGGACGTCGGTGTGTTTCGAATCCAGGAGCCATGTTCATATGTACACATATACATATGTAGGTCACGTCATCTCAGTAGAATGCATATGTTATATATTAATGTGTTCCAACGTGTTCATATCATACCAACATAAATATATTTATGTACCTACTATACGTAGATACAATTCTAAATACTAATATTACAAACGGCGTTATGTCCGCTCGCCGGCTAATTAAAACAAAGCGAATCATAATTTGTAAGCAAACATAACTGACACAACTGGCAAAATATTCACTTGACAATTTGGTCAGCCAAACAACTTTCGCGTACATTGTGTATATCTCAAATTCTTCCAAAACCATAACAATTATCGATAACCGAGCCACCGGACGCATCCTTATCACCAAATCGGACATTTGCGACGCAAGCTGACAATGCGGCTAAATTACAAACAAACGGACAATAACGCTGTTTTTATTCAATTTGATAATTTTGTGTAGTTACTTTCTCGTACACGAAAGAGGCGTTGACTGTACCTCATTTCAAGTTAAGTGTGTTAATTTTTGTTGGCGGTTTAAAAAAAAATGTTATAATCTTAATAGAAGTTTTGTTTTTATGACGATTCATCTAAGTGACCTAGTCTCGTTTGATAGAATCAACAAGCTATGACACATTGTAATATATAATCATTCTAACTGTTGTCTCTCAGTTTATCTATGAAAATCTAATGTATGTAAAAAAAAACATTTGCAGTTTTGATAAAAGGAGTGATGCTCATTCCATAAACACGCGAAATAAGCACAAGCTATCCGTACATGTAACGCGTCTCCACAGAATGAGTCATTCTTTTATGGGACAATGTATACGATTCTATAATAAAGTTCCCAATGTTATCCGAGATTTGCCTATTAATAAGTTTAAAATTATTATTAAAACTAAACTCTGTCAAAAAGGTTATTACAAAATTTTGGATTACTTGGAGGATAAAACAGCTTGGGACTGATCACTCCAGGATCTATCTACTCGTGTACTAAGATGTCAAAGTGTAGCGTGTCTTGCCCTACTGATACTATTATTATGTTCTCTTATGTAAGGCAACACACTGGAGCTAATATTTGTAGTACCTAAGTAAAAACATTGTAAAACATCTATATAAAAAGAATGGCCCCGAGTTTCTTGCCGCTCGGTGGGCTCTATATATTTTGGAACGCGGCGGTAGTTTTAAAGTACATTATAATGAAAAATTGACGTTCATAAGTGCGTCTTTGATGCCTAAATTGAATAAATGATTTTGACTTTGACCATTAATGCAGCCGTAACACTGAAGCCTAAGCTACGCAGCCATATTATGCTATGATGACCAGAGGAATATGACGTATTCGATAGACAACATACTCACACGGTAACTTTGCGCTGATGTTCAAACCTCTCAAGCCGTCCGTTTCAACAAGTGTGGTCCGAGCACACTTATCTTAATCGTATCTCTGACGTATACAGGACAAACTATGAGTTGTCTGTGCCACAGCTTTACTAGATAAATGGCAGTTTATATTGTATACGTCAGCGATACGATTACATTACACTTACGCACACATTCGTGCTATGCCCACATTTGTCACTGCTTATGTTCTTATGACTTCGCTTTTTGGGTAACTTTTGATTAGACTTACTTTTTAATTTTACTCAGTAAACTGGGACGTCCCCTCACACACCAGCAGGCGCTTCACCAGCGACGACGCTCAAGAGGGTTCACACCAAGACGCTCCGACCCAACTTAATGTATCCCGCCCCCCGCACCAACCTCTAACATCACGAGCGCTACGAGCGGCCGCCCGCAGTGCTAAGCGAGACGTCATCGACGCGGGCGTCCCGAACACTCCTTGACAAAGGCCACCGAATGTGGTCGAAACTATAGTCGGACCTGTCCGATAAATATTACGTGAGTAATCCCGTATTTTAATTAATAATGATTGAAAACCACGTTAGTTTTATAACAAAATTACTCAGTAAAGTTACTCCAAAGAGTAGTCTCTATACTGTAGGTTCTCCATGCACGGAACAATTATTGTTTAAGTTTGTAGGTCCTTAATTTATTTTAATTAACTAACAGGCAATGTTTAATTCTCTTCAGCCGGTTTTATCGCGTAGTACCTACCTTTTTATATGTTAATGGGCAGCTTGTTATGCGACTGTATGCGATGTTTTATGTTCACGGATAGGGAACTGGATCCAAACGCGGTAGGTGGCTTGAGGGCCGAGTATGACCTTTAAGGGTCGCCATGCACTGCGACCGGTGGTATAACTATAGGTCATAAGTCGAAAGGACGAGAGAGCTAGGTATAGATGCTTCTTTAAGTCTAAAAGTTCATTCATCATTATCATCATCATCACTAGCCCTAAAACGTTCACACTGAACATGAGCCTCCCCCATAATTTCCAAAAGGACCGGTTGCAAGCGGCCTGCATCCAGCGTTATCCTGCAACCTTTATTAGGTCATCTGTCCACCTCGTCGGTGGACGACTAACCCTACGCTTGCGGTCTATAGTCACCACCCAGAAGTATCTGGCTCGATTGACCATTAGTTCTGCCTGCTATATGGCTTGCCCACTGCCACTACAACAGGTCTATCTTCTGGGCTATGTCTGGTGACTTCAGTTCGTCTTCTTATTCGATCACGTAGAGAAACCCCGCGCATAGCCTTCTCCATAGCTCGCTGTGCGACTTTGAAATAACTTATGAGACCCGTAGTAAGAGACCATGTTTCAGTGCCACAGGTGGTTACTGCAACACGCAAAGCTCGTTGGTACCCTATAATAACATTAAGTGTAATTAAAATAAAAAGCCTATGAGTTAATCCTGGATACAAATCATCTCCAATCCTGATTTCATCTGATTCCTCAATTAATCAACTAATCTAATCTTCTCAGCAGTTCTGGCGTGATTCAGTAACAAACCTCCATCCATAAAAACATTTGCATATAATATTATCACTAACAATCAGAATAACTGTATTACCTCAGTTTATATATAACATCCTACGGCTGAGATGATGATGATATATAACATCATTGATCACTACCTAAGAAGTTGAGTAGTTTGAGGATTAGAAGATAAATCAGTACTTAGACGTTTATTCCAGAGGAGGGTGACCCATAGATCCAGAGATGGGTTACCTATTCGTTCAAATAATCAGATATATATCCGCCCAGGATCAACTGTGCCGTTCCGTCCAGCGTAATGACGTCACATGACGTCACTCCGTGCTCACACAAGAATAGATCTATTGTACTGGGTCAAACGTAAACTACGTTTACAGAAACGTGCTATTAGAGCTACATACGAAATGGGTCCCCGTGAATCTTTAAGAGATTTATTTAAAGAAATCAATATATTAACGTTGCCTTCCTTATATGTATTTGAAAATATAATGTATGTTCGTAAAAATTTACATAAATATAATTTAAATAGTGATCATCACACTTTTAATACCAGAAATACAAATAGGATAGCTGTACCTAATTTTAGACTTGCCAAGACTAATAAGTCATTCCTAGGAAATTGTGTGCGTTTTTACAATAAAATCCCAAAGCATATAACTGAGCTCACAGAGGGCAAATTCAAGTTGACTGTAAAAAACGTTTTAATAAAAAAAGCTTACTATAAAGTTCGACATTATAATTATAGAAGATAAAGATGCTTGGAATACTCCACTTCTGGCAAGCTGTCTCTCTGCCACCCATAAAATGTAATATTTGTAGTACCTAAGTAGAAACATTGTAAACATCCATATAAAAAGAATGGCCCCGAGTTTCTTGCCGCTTCTTCTCGGTGGGTTCTATATATTTTGGAACGCGGCGGTAGAGTCTTTAAAGTACATTATAATGAAAAGTTGACGTTGATAAGTGCGTCTTTGAGGCCTAAATTGAATAAATGATTTTGACTTTGACTTTGACTAGTAGTGCTCCATTATATTCAATGTATAAATTCACTCATCTATGTATAATATACATATAGTTCCTAGTGGATACTCGCCGCCACGCCACCCATACGTAAACAAGGGTTAAACTAATGGTCAAAGCTTAGTCACCAGTAACGATATATCAATAAGGTTCCTTCCTTTATATATCTACTGTTTTTTTCAATAGCTACAGAATTATATAATTACGTTTCGTTACAAAATTATTGTTTAGAAATCTTCGCAAAGTCACATTTTTTATTTTTAATAATTGCGTACTGTGAACGGATGGAAAAACATTTTCAATTATTCTTTGTAGGTTTCTGCAGTGTGTATTATTCATATCTTTAATTAACGATTCTATTATTATATAATAACTTCAAATGTCAATAATAAAGTATTGAAGGAGTAAATAATTACGACTCATTTGATATTTAACTGCCGAACGCTTTATTAAACATATGTTTTTCATGAGGTATAAATGTTTACGCATGTGAATGAATATGATTTCTTAGGTACTGGATAAGTCGTTATTTAATAGAAGTGGTAAACGAGATTCTGAATCAATACATGAAATACAATTATTCGAAATGTTTAAATTTTAAATATACATATTTATAATATACCTACTATTTGTTAATTTGATTCTATAATCACTATATCAGATTCTATCTAGATTATGCCTAACTACTTAGGTATACTCTAGATAGAATGTTAATTAATTATTGTTTTGTGTGTACCTACACTTGCTGACTGCTTCAGTAGTTGTGGAACTTCGTGCTCTCTAAACTGATGTAGCCACCTACAATTGAATAGAGTAATTGTATTTTACTAGCGACTGCCCACGACTTCGTTTGCGTAGTAGGCTCACGGCCTCGCCATAACCTCCCATCTTTACTTGGTTTTTTATCAGAACCTTCTCCTGACAATAACTAACACAAAAAAAAAAGAATTAGCGAGATTGTTCCATCCGTTCTCAAGTTATGACCAGGAGAAATAGGGGTTCATTTATATCCTTGCGAGTATATATAGAAAATAGCCATTGTTAGCGTTACAAGAAAGTGGATTTTAGCATGAACACATTATATATACCTCGGTTTAAATAATATTAAATTTAGAGGATTAATTAAGAATCGAAACCATCGACGTCTATCATATTCAATTATTTTAATATTATTTTAAATTATAAATATGGATGATAAAGTGGTTGTCTTATTATATCGGCTCTCCATATTTCACCATTACTTCGTATACAAAATTTAAATATTATTGTTATTGAATATACATTTATACACCAACACATAGTTTCGAAGTCAATATTATTTTTATAGTAATGTCCTGTCCTGTGTGTACCTACTACCTCCGCTGTCGTTCACCACGACAACAATGGATGGATTATCTATTGTGGCTGGTCCCGCGACAGCTGAAGTAAGAGGTTTCAATAAATCACTTACATTTACTTTGTATGTGTTTAACTTTTTTATTCTGGTTATGATTGCAGAGTAACTTATTCTAGACATATTATTATACACGAGGCCATAGAGAAAACTGGTATTCTCTATGCACGCTATGGGCATAAATCAACGAAAATAAAAACAAAACAGAAAAGTGGTCGATAACAGCAGTTTGTTTTGGTAATATTAGTGTTATATATATATACAAATATTTTTGTTTATATATTTAGATAAAAGTATTTACAAAATAATAAAAGTAAAAATAAAAACTAATTTACTCGTACAAGCCCCGTGGTAGGGGAAACATGTTAAGGAAAAGGAAAAGCAGTTATGTATTTATATTATAAAAAAAAACTGACATTACAATACGATCAGATCTTTATAAAAAGCTAGGTATATTCAACCGATTTCAATGTGTTCGATACATCAATATTGCGTCGCGGCATGTCCAATAATGATTTATAATTAGCCTGTATGCAAATAGCTGGCAATAATTATAAAATATTCCTAGTATTGAACACGCGTGCCAATATGGCGGGGCTTTTTATGAATAAAGAGAAAATCTTGGTTACTGTTCAACGGTTGTTTACATAGATATTATTAGAGTACGGCAGGTGAAAAACGAAACGCTTGACGGAATACAGAGAAGATATTGTACGCCAAGATACAAATGAAAAAGAAAGAACGTATATATAATATAGTATAACTTTTTGTTTAAACTGAAAATCAAATGGTAACTAATGCAAGAATTAACATTAGAAACGGGAAATTTACCATGTATTTTGTGCTCTCGATAATCTCTCGATCATCTTTGCAAACCGAAGAAGTTCCGAAAAATGCGCGCGAGCAGATACCGTGAGTTATGTGTGAGCTCGAGACCCAGATCGAGTTCCAAGTGACTCTTGTGTCAGTGGTAATAAAACGGAACGCAAGAAACGCGAAAGGAAGAGGGTAGACCGTTTCGTCTGCTCATAGCCTCACCTACCCGCAGCAACTTCAGTTTACTCGTGAACATGGCGCATGCAACTGTGCCCAAATATCGAGAGCTCACTATAAATATAATGCATGCTAAACATCACGTTTCTAAAGTGAATTCTTGTATAACTTTCATCACAATAGCGTACGTTTTTTTTTTTATTCTTAATTAAAGGGCTTTGTCGCTGATGCGATTATGCCGCCCTGGTTATTCCAACAAAGTAATGATAAACTAATAACTAATTGTTTTCTTACTTACTAACAAATAAAGTTTTCTGGCATCTTCAGATAATGGGTCTGATAGTATACTATTACAGCTGCCAACTAACGATGAATTCAAACTAGAATTAGTCCTTTCTGCTGAGTTCTGGACACATTCCATCATAATATGATACACGTCATCGATAACATCACAAGTCATACAGTTAGGGGAAGTAGTTTTTCGCATCAAATATGAAAATGTATTGCATGGAATGTGTCCAGATCTGAGTGTTAACGCGGTTACAATATCGCGTCTACACAATAGACTGTTATCTATCCAAGTGAATGGCATTGGGTGAGGTTGGATCGTACGGTACCATATGCCTTTCTCTTTCGATCTTTCATCAAAATATTCCTTCCAGAGATCATAACAATTTTTTTTCAATAAGGGTAGGTATGTAATTTTGGAAAGAGGGGGTATATGCTCAATCAATACCATCAGAAATTGCTTGCTTGGCTAAGATATCAGCATTTTCATTTCCATCAAGGCCAATGTGGGAGGGTATCCATTGTAAATATATTATCCTGGAATCAGTCTGTAACGTAACTAGAAGGTTTAATATCGCGTAGGCTACTGGTAAGCCTCGGGAAACCGAGGTACACCGAGCGAGGTGTTGAAGCGAACTCTTTGAATCTGATAAGATAACAACATTGTTATAATTCATTGAGCTTATATAGGATAAAGCTTCATAGATTGCTATAAGTTCAGCTTCCATAATACAAATGTTAACATTAATCTTTAACTTCAATGAAATATTGGCCTGAAAATCACAAAAAGCAACCCCCGTTCCGAAATTATCTTTAGAGCCATCTGTAAAAATCTTATGGTAATTCGGGTAGCGTTCGTTTAAGTAATTAATGCATTGGTTTTTCAAAGTCACCGAATGATATTGGCGTTTGGGGTTCGAGACTCCATTTATATTAGGCCTTATAAAATCTGAAACGTTTAAACTAGTAATCCACTGGTCCAAAGAAAACATACCTAATTGTGAATTTGAATAAATGGAAATTGAGTTGAATTTTTCATAGATTATAGTAAGTAGAGGTTTTTTCTTATTGTTCCAATACCAACTCTGAATGATATCGCTTAGATTAGAAATAAGATTAATAGACGAGTTATTCGAAACCGATTTGTTTTTTAACCAGAACTTCCCTGCTAGGTAACGTCTTCTTAAATGTAATGGACATATATTAAGATCACTTTCCATTACGTGAATAGGGGTGCTTTTTATTTAGCCTCCAATTGTTCTCATGGCTTGATTGCGTACGTTTTAAGTCAAGCTAACGGAACCCAATCACAAAATCTCACAAACACCCTTGTACGTTTTCTAATCAAGTATCCGTTTAAGGAATGAGTGAACACAACAACCATACGAGCTAATGTTAATAACTCATGCCACATTGCAATTTGCAATTGCATTAGCAATTACAATTTCGTATATATTGGGTACATTAATAATATCTAACCAGACGTTTGTTTGCAAAGGTTAGTCTACATTCCAATTAACCGTTTTTATTTGAAAATAAGATTGTCAAATATTTCTTTTATTATAATTATGTTTCAATTATAAAAGAATGGCAAATAAAAGTAAAAGGCGAGAGATCTGGAGTAAACTGGAGGAAGCTCATACATGGAGGGTTCCAGCAGCAGAAAAAGGAAAACTAAGTTTGCACGTCGTTGAAACAAAACTTTCTAGATATAAATACAATTCGTTCTATGGTTGGTGATAAAATGGGTTTTTATTATTATTGACATTTAGCTCAATTATCTCTGGTCTACGCCCAGTCCTTTGGTAGGCGTTAGTGAAGCCAAACCCGCTAAAGGACCTTTTTCATGTAAAATATTAAAAATATCTTGGTGGTCACATATTATTATTATTATTATAATTTCAATTATGTTCACGGATTTTATCCGGTCCTTTCAAATGCATAAATGGGGCTGTAGCCAACACTTAAGAGGCCTGTTTGATATAACAAATACAATGTAGTATAAAAAACAGAAACTTTTAGATGGATGGTGACATGGAATATCTATTATAAAAATGGGTAAAATGGCAAGGCTATTGATATAAACTTATTAGTGATAAGGAAGATAGTGGGTTATGGAAGAGACTACGACACCTGCCATTTCAGTCTCATCTTAAAATTTTTGGGCCACCATCAATGGTGACAAAAGGGGCAACGTTGGTGTAGGTGGCTAAAGGGTATCGAGAGATGTGCTGCGGTTTCACTAGAGCGCTACTACCGGCGTTATGCCCTTTAACACTTCCACCCTTGGAGCTTTTTGTTACTTGCTCTTGCGTCTCCACCCCCAGACGGCCAATTAAGGCAAGCCGGGGGTCAGGAGTCTCATTTAGCCCCAGGGAGAATCAGCCGTGCGATTCTGTAAGAGCAAACATCGTTGCATTTTTGACAACATCCGTGAAACATGGACGAGATGTAGATTTCGTATTCACAAACTTAGTAATTGACAACTTCTACAGCAACGATGTTGAGCGCCAAGGGCGAGCCTCAAATTTGACATTTGTTGTATGAAATTCGTATTCTCTAGTTCAAACATCGGCGAAACATCGTCACGTGACCTCGCCATTGCGTATATCTTCGCCTTTACTGTCAATTTTATCCGATGAAGGAAAAACTTATAGAAGCATTCGTAAAGCTTGAAAATAGCCCAACGCCGATTACGCTGCTGGGGGCGGGGCATACGCAACGCACTGCGAAAGATTTTAGTTTGCCCATAGCCGGCAATATGATGGCTGTTACAAAAATTTAAATGAAAGTGATTTGTCTCTTAAAATTGGCTTCTTGCATGTTGAAATGGTGTATAAATCAATTAAAGGATAAATACCAAATGAATGGACATTGACACATACAGGCGAGGACAGATACTTTAGGTATTTTATAATAAAATATAACTTTATAATATTATAATAATATCTCTGATTTCCACAACATGAAGATCGAAGACTGTAAAGTTATGAAAAGAAATGGAAACCGAGAAAAAAACTATGTATTTGTTGCCTATCTGTTAGGTTAATTTTAAAACGACGAAGTCAATCAAAATCATTGAACTTACCTATAACATCTCTCTTTTTGCATCGAGCCTGCCCACACCCGTTCCGACTGTTGTGATTAAATAAATATAATAATGGACATAACAATGTTTTTAAACCATTAATTTACATACACAAAATAAAGACTTATTGTTTGCATTGCACCACATATTCATATAATATCCGGAGTGACGCAGCCATTGCAAGCGAGAAAGAGATGCGACGAAAAACACACGGTTTATTCATCCCAATGCTGGATGAAATAAGGTCTACTTTTAATTGGTAAACATTATTAATTCAATCCGTACGATTCTCTAAGGAATTCTTCATCGTTGCGTCCGTGGACGAGCTACCGATGTAACATCGGAGACATCGCTCTTGTTGACAACGATGTTTGTTTTGGTATTCACTAACCATAAAGTCATCGTGGTCGATGTCTACGTCGAGTGAGCTCACCGATGTTTCGCGGATGTTGAGTGTTGGGAAAACGATCTTCATTTTATAAACCGGTAAATTATTATCGTCTGGTATTTTAAGCTTCTGTTTGTTCCATATACAATAAAATCAAACATTATTATGGAATAGCGAGTGATAAACTTATGTTACACTACACGTACAATTTAAAGAAAAATAACCATATTATATTTTATTTTGTTTAAACGACACGAGTTAACCTTATTTACGATTTGTAGTAAAATAAACCCTATGTTTATTTAATGTTAGTCTATGCCTTATATCATATATACTCTTTGCCTTAAATAAATGTCACAAGTTCTTGTCAGTCAGATGAAAAATAAGAAATAAAACGTATAGAACGTCTATGTGTGACGTCCACTGACAAACATTATACGTGACGTTTGTTTGTTGAAAACATAGATTATACTATATATATGGTTGAAAAACATTTGATTTGAACACAAACCGGAGAATTTGGAAAAGTTATGGAGGAACCTATTTCTGAAGCAAGTAAGTGAAACACTATTCTTGTTTTTCTGCTGTTATATTCCTTTCCATTCAAACGTTGTCTCGAAGATCTCTTCGAGACAACCTTCGAGCTTTGATCGATCAGACCGCCTATTGTTACACAGTTCTAAGCTGTATGACTGTATGGTTGTTTAATTTTAAGGTGTTCAATAAAGATTATATCTATGTATCTATCTATCAATTTGGATGTGAACCAGTTACTATAATGTAAATCGATTTTTTCAATAAATTGTTACACAACTTCTAGTGTCACGCATTGCAGCACTTCTGCAACTCAAATGGAAAGGCTGGTAAAATTCATGGAGACCAGGACGTGGCTGGCACCTGGACATGCACGGTCGTCAAATGCTCGTCACCGCACTAAAGAGGCATGGGGCTAGAAATTGCCATGGTGCTCAATAGTGATGGCAGCGGATGTATTATAGAATGGCACCAATGGAACAAGGTTATTTTTATATAATATATATGTCTACAATTTTTAAAGTAAAAATATCTTATTATTGCTGCAGATCATATGCCTCATTTCATCAACATTTATAGTTTCTACAATCTTGGGATCTGTAAGATAATATAAGTTTTTAATGTAATAGTAACGTTTTCGCGAAAAAGCAACGTTTCTTTATTTAATTTATCTTCATTTGATACCTATTGTAGTTATTGTAGTTGTTTCCAGCGAAGTTACATAGCAAGAACTTCAAATAATATCCTAGGAAAAAGCGCAGTGCATTACCATGCACAGTTTATTGAAGTGCTGTACCCAGTCCAAAGTTCTGAATGGCACTGGACTGTTATGGGCAAGCGTGACGCTTAACATCAGGCGAGCGGCTTGATACTATATCGATCATTAGAGATTTCATAGTCCAACTTGCACTTGGCCGATTTTCTGGTGGCTGTGACCATAACTTTTTTGTGGGCTGAATCCGTGCCTGCTAGCTGCACCCTACGATAATACCCGCGCATAAAGAGGATCTCCTTTTCCTATAATATGTTCTTTTCTGTGCCACTTATAAGCAAAATTTCATCATGAACGGTTGATTAGTTAGGGCGTGTGGTCTTGGTGTAGTGGTGGAAGTGCTCTTTTGGAACCTCGAGGTCCTGGGTTCGATCCCCGGATTGGACAGTTACTGGGTTGTTCTGACAAAGATAGATATTTTCAATAAAAGTACGAAGTTTTGAACAGTGCCCCGTAGATGGCAATAGGCTCGTCCTATAACAAGACCAAAAACATATCCGGTGAATCGTAGGAACGAATTAAAACACCGCTGCTTATCCCTTCGAGCATATATAGGTGAAAGTATCAATTCACTCATGACCGCTAGACTAATGTTTCACCTCATAGTGATGAATGCTAATAATGATAAAAGTATCCTTTTAAAACACCACTGCTTAACCTGTCGATGATAATATATAGAGGAATATATTTGTTATGTTGTGTTTAAAAACAGCTAGTAAGTATTGCAGGCGATTCACTCAAGACCGGACTGATGTTTACCTCCGTGGTGATGGATGATGATTACAATATAATCTATCTCCTTGCCAAATTTCATCGAAATCGGTAAAGACGTTCTTGAGATATAAATAGTGGGTAAAATACAGTACCTACATACAAATATAAAATCATCACCATGAAAACAAAACTGTTATTACATTTCATGACCCTTGACTGTATTTGTGCTTTTTCACTTTAGTAGAAAACCCGAAATTCGTCAAATCAAACTTCGTAGTTCGTTTTTGGAGCAAGCCTTCAGTGTACTTCTCTGTCAGTGGTGTCGGAATCTCTCGAATACAGTCAGCTTAACAAAATAGATGACATGCCGACTATGATGATGATGAAAAGTATCCTATGTGTTAATCCAGCGCCTCATCTACCTCCATACCAACTTTCATCAAAATTAGCCTAGCCGTTTGAGCGTGAAAGAGCAACAATAGGAGATTATGCACCGAGGGAGTAAAGCAGTGTCTTATGTCATGGGCGGTATATTGAACCTTAGTGTAACGGGGACTCTTAGGTTAATCCCTGAGTGCAGCGAGGGATTAAGATTTAATTCCCGAGCGAAACGAGAGAGTTGTGTAGAGTCCTTAATGAAGCGAGGGGTTAAAGCCGCCCAAGACGAAGACATTCTTTATCCTCGAGGTGCGTACTCTAATTTTCATACCTACTGCGAGACAAAAAACGCAGAGCTTTAAAATAGCAGTTATATAGTTTAAAGTAAAATACATTACTAGTTAATATTCAAATTAGACACATTTGTCCCGTTATAGAGGGACAGAGTGATATCTTTGGAAGGAACATTAGGTGAAAGGAAAACACTGTTTTAGACTTTCGCGGTTGTTAACTAAGTTATAATTAGTACTCACGAGATGTAGACCACGATTTAGTAGCTTTTGGAGCATCCGATATTTCAGCATCATGCACCACTTTGAAAAAAATATATTTTATGAAATTTGACTATTACCAAACACCAGAGATAGCAGCACGTAACTTCAACTATGACCTTGAATGCGCAATGCGCAGAGCGGGGCCGTGCGTAACCCATAGCAATGCGGCGCACAACATCACACTCTATAGGTGCGTTCGTTTTGCAATAAGGGCATTGGTGGCGTTGCTATTGTTGGCTCTTTAGTTAAATCGTTCGTAAATCTCAATTTTGGTGGCAAAATAACTCTTTTTTTAGCTTTTCGAACGCTGAACTAAAACAGCCATAAACGACATTTTCACCCATAGATTCCCAATCCGAACGCCCTTGTGAGAGTTTATGGCGTTATTTTCGCCAACTTAGGGCTATTCGAACGCACTACTAATAGTACAATCATTACGAGCCTTTTTTTTATTTATGCTGTCTCCGTACTAAGAGTTTTCCTATCACTAACGTTCCAAATCCAAATCACTTTACACCCAAGGGGGTTTCATACAAAATTACATCCCCGCACACGTAATGCCTTGCTTTACGTTGATATTGCGTGATATGTAATTGGAAATTTTCGAGCAGGTGGTATGAAAACATATACCCATCCATCCAAACTTTCACATTCATAATATTAGTGGGATCAGTGGGATTTAATAACATTAAAATACGTTTTTAATATATATCTATATATACACAGATAAATAAATCTAATTGTCTGTTTGTAATTCCACATTAACAGCTTTTCACTAAATGCATAAAGTATAAACGGTAATTACATAAAATAATAATGTTTAAAATTACGGATGTAACGATACCGATTCCGATACCGATATATCAGCCGATATACCTAATTGGCACGCCGATATGTCGGCATCGCCTCAACAAGTAAAGTGCTGAAGTGTATATTACATCGGAATATGCAATAATAAAATGTAAAAATCAGTAAGTACTCATAAAAAAACAACAAGATTTAATCAATAATAAAAAATAATTTTCAGCCATTGCGCAACAACAACGCTCAGGGCGTCGAAATTTTCAGCAGTCACCAGCAGCTTCAATACGCCAACGTGCTACCACTCCACGTCGAAGGCACAGGTTTCCTCCAGCACAACGACGTTCCGAAATGGCAAGCCTAATAGAGAGGTTCATTGCCATTGAGGAAAGGCGCGTAAGCAGAGTTAATGTCTGCCAGAGCCCATGAAGCGCATGCACTGGGACAGCAAGCTATGGCTAATCCCATAACCCAGCTGTCTCTAGCATGGTCACAGCATGCACCAATGATGTTTAAATTAAGGATAATGCGCACAACATTGTGATAATAGGAATAGGTACTTTTGTACTATCATGGTGCTGACTTCAACAATTAGTTATTTCGCACTTTTTTGTGTTGAAGTCGGTTCCATTTTGTGGTAAAATTTTAGTTCTTATTTCATTTGTGTTTAATAAGTCATAAATGTCAACGATTTGGGATGAAGGAAGAAGTTTGTTTATTATTAGCCAGTAGTGTGTTACTATTAGAGCAGTTAGTGGTAACATAGACAAAAAATTTACTCGTGTTACTACTGGTAGTAAGACTGGTAGTAACACGGGTAAAGAGTCGAACAGACACTTCAATTTTTACCTCTATAGATAAAGATAAATATAGATATGTTTTTTTACCATCGAAGCTTGTAATGATTTCAGTTTTTTGTAGATATATAAATGTAATGTTTTTTTTTATTTTAATTATTAAAACTATGATTATTATTGCAGTAAACATATTTTATTTTAACTCATACTTACACATTTAAAAAAGAATTGGTTTTGATTGATTTTTCTTTTCGTTCACATTTACTCTATTTCTTATGAGCGCTCAATACCCTCTACTCTTCAGGTCCACAAAGTTAAATTCCCAAAATGTTATGCTCATAAAATTTAACTTTCTATGTTGAACTAACAATCAAACATGTTGGATTTAGAATCCTAATATTTTGAGTCTTAAAATGTTGTAGTGCCACGCTGCAACTCCACAGCTGAATGAGCCGGCACAGGTAGATGATAGATTCGTCAACAACGTCGAGAACTGAGTAACCAACTGATATTGGGGTAGGCACAACATGGGCATTAGACATAGTTTTCATCTTATCCATGTTCATCTTAAGGCCTACCCGTTCGGAAACTCGATGAAGGCCATCGAGCATTGTACTGAGGTCGTCCCGGATTGGATTCTGCCATGACTACAATATCGTCGGCAAATCAAAGGTGAGTGATGTACTCACCGTTGATATTGATGCCAAGTCCTTGCCATTCCAAGACTTTGGAGGCGTCTTCCAATGCAGCAGTGAACAGTTTCGGAGATATAACGTCTCCCTGTCTCACGTCTCTTTGCAATGGAATTGCCTTCGAACTTTGCTCCTGTACTCGGACTGACATGTTGGCGTATTTGTACAAACACTTCAGCACTTCAATATACCGATAGTCAATACGGCACCGCTTGAGAGACACAAGCAATGCCTACGTCTCGATCGATTCAAAGGCCTTCTCATAGTCCACAAACGCTAAATAAAGAGGCAAGTTATACTCTTCAGTCTTCTGTATAACTTGCCGTAGCGTGTGGATGTGGTCTATGGTACTATAGCGTTTTCGGAAACCGGCTTGTTCCGGGGTCTGGAATTCATCAAACCTGCGACTGAGACAGTAAGTTATGACCATCGAAAACAGCTTATAAACATGGCTCAAAAGCGAGATGGGTCTGTAATTCTTAAGTAAAGTGTTGTCACTTTTCTTAAAGAACAGCACCACCACGTTTTTGTTCCATGCTTTTGGCGTTGAACCTTCGAGTAAGACAGTATTAAAGAGATTCTTTTGAGAAAGACTTTAAGTACCGGTGTTCCACCCGTTTTCAGAAGCTTCGATGTGATACCGTCGTCACCCGGCGCCTTGTTGTTCTTAAGCTGTTTCAAGGCCATTCTAATCTCGTACAGGCTGATGTCCGGGATATCTTCGGTATAATGTCAGGTCAGCTTGGGTCTTGGGTCTTTGGACGAGCTGCTAACAGTTTACATAGAGTATAACCGTCCGTAGACCTCTACTAACACTTCTTTGCTCTGTCGTCTATTTAATACGATAAGTATTAAAGATCCGGACGTCGTGTCGCAAGGACTTCCATATTCGTTTATCGAGTAGCCTATATGCTTCGGCATCATCCGAAAACTGCAGTTTTAAGGAGCGTCGTTCAGTCATGAGGTTGAGGGTATCGTTGGAGGGTTTCTGTGGCCTATCTGTACGGTGGGGCTTAAGAAGAAAGAAGGGTAAAAGAAGTTGGAACCCACTGTATGGACAGTTTCTACTAACCTGTTATTGATCTCGTCCAATGAATCGATGTTCTCAAGGCAATCGAAGCGATTGGACAGCTCAAGTTGAAAGCTCTCGGGGTCTTGAATATGGACACGAGTAGGTCGGAGCGTAGACTTCAACAGACGAGACCTCTCAAGTTTGACATTAATTTTCAATATGCCTCTTACCATTCGGTGATCACTACCAGTTTTCACCCTTTTTTTTTTGTCCCGGGGAAATCCTTTATGGATACCACCTATCACGGGGAGGTAGGTGGTTATGTGGGAGTCCGTATACCCACCAAAACCCCGGGGTGTTCCGTCACTGCCGCTTTTGGCGGGAACGCGGGACAGATTTTACACACGACCGCGAACCCGCCGCGGCTGTCCGTTGCCGGACCCTTCTCTTCGCGGCACGCCAGAACACATGGCGCGCCGCAACTGCCTCGGAGACCAAACCCGCCAACAATGGGCGCCAGACTTCCTCGTGTCTGGACGCCCATGATCTCCCTGCGGTGGGTCGGATACGTAGCCTCACCGCCTGCTACGTCAGCCAGTTTTCACCCTGTGGATCACGGAGACATCAGTCAATATGTATTTGTCTCTTGCTGGTCATAATGAATTCAATCTCATTTCTCGTGGAACCATCGGGACTTTGCCAGGTCCATTTCCTATGAGGTGGCTTCCGAATGAAAGAGCTCATCATAAAGAGTCCCTCTTTATCCAGGAAGTCGGCTAACCTCTGTCGCCTACGGTTCCGTTGCCCATAACCAAATTGAAAACTTTCAACTCATTCTCGCTTCTCTTACCCAACTTCGCGTCAAAGTCTTGTAAGTATATTATATAGTTACTTTCTATCTCCTTTATTTTGCTTAATAGGTAAAAAATAGCAATACTATGATACCAGTCACACTTAAATGATGACGCATTATATTACAAGTACATAAATTAAATTGTATATAAGGGACTAAGGGTAAATGGTGCTTATGTGCTTTTATGTTTTTCTACACTATAGCGTACTCCAAAATTTTCTGTGTGGTGTAAATTTTCTGTGTGGTCTTCGAAATGGCCAAAAATACTAGCTTTTCAATTTGACAGTTAAAATCGACGATAACGGCGAGGATGTTGGCAAAGACGAGATCACGTGACGATGTTTCACCGATGTTTGCAATAAGAGAATACGAATTTAATACAACAAATGTCAAAATTTACGCTCGACCTTGGCGCTCAACATCGTTGATGTGGAAATTGTCAATTTACAATTTTCCAAGTACGAATACTTCCGAGTAGTTCCGACAGCATGCTAGTTTGTTTGTTGTATGCATACTTTTTACTCCTAGTGGTGAGATACTAAAATCGATATTTCCAAAACCGTAAAATAGTGTTGCACTTACCAGTTTCTATAAACAGCAGAGAATATTGGAAAATATATTAATAATATAATTCATGTGTCTCTTATCGTAGAAAATTAGTTCTAGCAGTACTCTAAGTATTGATAGTGGGTCCACGAGCATGTCGCGCATCTTTATGATCTATGATATGATAGATTAGTAATGTCTTACCTACATTCTTTTTGCTTCCAGCTGCAATAAAACAAGTTTTAAAGCTAATTTTGTTTCAGTGAACTCTACTATAGGTTTAGTAGTAAGTGCACACAGTTTTTTAAAAACTAAGTCGTATTCACTAGTTAATAATAAGTTTTTAAATTAAAACTTATAAAAACTTTAAAAGCTTATAAAAAAATTAAATAACGATATCTATTAAACCATTCCTGTAAATCTGGTTTAGGTTTGTGAAACACCATTATGTATAAATAGTTTGTACAGCTCGGCTTTGCGGAATGAAAATTTATTTCCAAATGCCTGTCTACAATTGCAAACTGCAACATGATGTTTAGGATTATCTTTTCTATTTCTCTAAGCTCGGAAATCCGGTGGTGTCATAGAAGGCTTTCAAACCACTAGTTTGCCGCCTAGCCTAATGACACTGGAATTTGTCTTCTGATGGCTCTTTTTATCTTTCCAATACTAGAAAGCAGATAAGAATGGAGTATAAGTTATTGTCTTAAGGACATCTCGTTGTTTTGACTTCATTTATTTTTTCTGCAAGACTATTATGTATTTCAGTTGCCAACAAATGTTAATTGATATCTTGAAAAATGGCGGCTATGTTAGTAAGTTGATTACTGAAGCTGACAAAAGTGACATAGAGCCGCCATTTATTTCAATTTCAATCAATATTTGTGAACAACTGAGATACATAATAGGCCTGCAGAGTACAAGATTGTAAAATAAATTGTAAATATTAAAATTGTAAAATATTATTTCTTTGAAACTTTCTAATTTGACGTGGTGGACAAGTGCATTATTTTTTACTACAAAATGTAAATAAATATACGTCATATAACCTGGTTTCGTTTTTGCCATTGCTTGATATATGCACTCTGTCCGAATAAGTATATTTTATTTCATTTCACTCTTATCACTAATGAGTAGATTTTCGATTTCATCCAGGCCGAGCATGTACATTGGCTAGTCAAGTTCTAGCTTCCATAAGTACTACCAGCCGTTCTATTTAGTAAAGCAGCAAAAGGTGCTGCGTTATGTGGCACCGGAAGTTTTTTTTTAATAACACGATAGAAATTGTTTGACATTCAAATAAATTGTTATTCAGTACAAGTAAGTATAACTTGCATGTATTTTTTATTAAAATCTATTTGCCAGACTTTGATCAAATTATATTCAACATAGTTTTACGTTTATTTTCTTTTTTGCATTTGACTCAATTAGATAAGTGATTATTAAGGTTACTTTTTAATAAAACAAAGGCAAACTCGTGTTGTTCGGCCAAAATAAAAGATTTTTGATTAATAAATTTTAAAATTAAAAGTAGAATCATATGTTTATCACTCACTATTACTTACGAGTAATAATGTATTATTTTGCCTTATAAGGGACAAACCAAAGCTGAAAACACCAGTCGATAATAATTTACCGGTTTATAATGAAGTTCGGTTTCCCAACACTCGTACCATCCATGAAACGTCGGCGATGACATTTCGCTTAATGAATACCAAAAGAATCATCCTTGTCAACGAGAGCGATGTCTAAGATGTTACACCCATAAGCTCGTCGACGAGCGCAACGATGAAAAATTCTTTACAGAATCGCACTGCAGGGTCCGCGGTGTCGCCACTCACCGACGGCTCGCCACAAAGCCGCCCCTGCGGTATTATTATTAATATCAAGTTATTAATTGTAATTTGGTCGTTCAATACCAGAAGGTTGTAAGATATCTCGAGATTCGGAAAAAGAAAGTGTTCTGGGAATCCCTTACCACGCTGGTAATTTAGACGTTGTTTTTGTTCCGAGCTTAATTTTTAAAAACTATACAAATAATTGAAATTATAATACAATAATTGTTAATGTAATGTCAATATAACCGTGTACAATAATATGAAAAAAGACTGTTCGTACCGACTAATCTTCGAAATGTCTGGGCCAGTTTTGGCTCGAGCTAATACTTTTATTTTTTAATGTATAGAGTTATGCTTAAAAAAATCTTTAGGCGTTATGTTTATCAGTTTATACTTCATGCTTCAAACCCTATTCAGATTGTAACGTAACATTTTGAAATTAAAATATTAATTTCAATAAATTGTATACGTAAGTACCTGCTTACATGAGATGATTGTAGTCGTACACTGTTGACCATACCCGCATGTAAAACAAATACCTACAGAGGCGCCATAAACATAGGACAGTTACTTTCGTAATTAACTCCGATAATAATTAATGATAAATTTAATTGTTCTATAATATTAGTAATTCCTCGTAGCCGACTACAGCCACAAGAAGTCGTATGTTTAATCTATCTCCGTATTATGCAATGCAGTTTTAATGTCTCCAAATGCAACGGAAGAACACATCGAACTAATAAACTATGTAAAATTAACCTTATCTAAAATCTTGATAAGCGAGTAATTGCAAACAGTCCACGAGGAAACGTTTTCAGAATATTAAAAAAATGAACCGCCATTAAAGCAACTTACTACATCCATTACGGTGTTTGGCGAAAAAACTTTGTATTAAAAATTATACTAATCTCTTTCCGAAATGACTTAACTCCTAACAGAAACTCATTGTAAATTCAATCTTAGTTACACACAATAAATAACATTTTGAAATGTTATTATAAATTAAGAATACCCTAAAAATTGATTATGAAAATGCAAGTAGAAAAACTGTGAGCCATCTGCAATTTGTTCGTAATAATCTGTGGGTTAGAGTGGAAAGTACGGCTTACGTCGTAGATTACGATATGAGTAAAGAGGACGGATATAGTTCCGTGTATAAGCTTAGAATGTTACCGGTAGCCAATCCAGTGGCTCGCATGGGCGGCGCAAATGACTTCCGAGTTTAAATAGGTTTGAAGTTGGTTCTTTGCTTTGAACAGTTAGAAACGTTTACTCTTTTCAAAAAGTTGGGAGTTAGAGCGTTTTTATTCTGACCCTACAATTTTCTGTTTCTAATGTTCTAATTTCTAAGGTTTGCTAGCTATTTTGCCTTTTTATTGTGGCTTATTGACTTACAGAGATTACATTTTGACTTTTGATCTTATTCAGATGACGTCTATATATTGATCTGTGTTGCTTATCTATCAGAGTTTTTATAATTGATTTTATTTTTGACTTTTGAGACGAGTGATACCTACCTATAAAAACTATATCATGCTTTTAAAACTGTTTTCTGTGTCATAATTTACTTACATGTCGAAATAGGTTGTAACAACGGAGGGTTACAACGGGATTTAGTAATGTAAAAACCGAAATACGATTCCCTACGACTGCATTTTACATCACGTGACATCACGAAATTAGTAGGTTATAGTATTACCTTCTTAATCTCAACCATTATTCTCCTTTTTGGAACAATGTAGTTTCTCAGGTTTCACCTAATATATATACCTATATAATGCTCTTCCAATACACTACTGACACCGATTTAAAAAAAAGAAACAATTAAAAATAAAGTTATTTTAAATACCTACTACATATATAGGGGTCTACAAATTGCGGTTTAATCATATCCAGACAACCTTACAATGGAATACAATCTATATCTATAATTATAATTATAAGATCTAGACCAGAACGGTGGCTAAGTGAAATATAATTAGAGAATTACATACGTAAGGCAACTGACTTTGCAAGCTATTTTCGCATATACGCCTTTGCATGTCTACGATGCAAAATACTCTCATGGACAAACAGTGTCGTAAGTAGAAGAACCTTTGGCACATCGCGTGGCTACTCGCTTACATAAAAGAGATGAAAAGCTGCGTTTGTTGTTAATTACGATATGTCGGCTTTGATAGGAACGTTTTCAATCTACGAGTTTTAACATTAAACATGATGGATATATACAAGTACGTTATGGATGAGGAAGATAACGCAAACCTTTTAGATGGCGCTGCAATCGCTTTACTGCATTATAATTTTCACCTTGCTACCGTATTTTCAATTTCAGCTATTCTATGTACCAAGAATTTGTCATTTTTATGACTTGATGTTCTTAACTTAATTAGACAGTTTCTCAGTTAACACTGTATTAGAGGAGTAAGACCTTCATGAAAAGGCCGGCGTAAAGCGGATCTACTTATACTCTGTTCGGTCTGTTTTCTCGGCATATAAAAAAAGCTAGCAACCTTACTAGCATCTTAATTTTGACATAAATTGTTATTATCTTAGATTCTAATCTCAGAATTGATAAAACCTTCCAAAAGCACAGTAGTTTTACCTATCAAACTGAAAGACCAAGATCCATTGTTATAAAGTTCGATTTTCCATAGTAGGTATATTCATTTGTAAATTCTTGGGGAATAAATGTTTTTCATTATTATTGACTTCAAGTGCAAGACCTTGCGGCATTTTGTAACAAATACCCAATATTTTTATTGTAAACAGACGTTGTTACGTGACAATATTTTGAAGTCAAGCGGTCGAAGAGACACCAGTGACCGTTAGCACTAATAATTATATTTGCGTAATGTACTTATTCGTATCGTAAGCGTCCACGCGTCCCGCTTCGGCGTAGGCACGAGTACAAACTATGAGTTACACAGTTTACATATCAGTTTGTAATGTTTCACGTGCACGACACGTTACGTTACACTTACGCAGTTATTCGTACTGCTGGTCAAATTTTATCAGTTTTCTTCCCCATTCTAATTTCTGCATGACACTGCGCGCTCGCCATGCACTCCGGGACAATATAGTATAGTTTCATAGTTTCATTAGTATAGACTCATTCGCCGAGTAATTCAACATAGGTACTGCAGTGCAGGCGTAAACACCGTTACCGAGTAATACTTATGCACTAAGTATTGCTTCGTTGGACGATACGACTTCCAACACGTTGGAAGAGAGTCACAACACGCCACACGATACAATTTGCTGGTTCACAGCAAGTCGCAAGAGCAGATTGGACTCAACATTGTATCGTGGGTAGGTCGCTTTAGACTTACTTTACTTACTGCACTGCGCCCGTAATCCTGAGACATTAAGTTGTCAAGTCTCATGCGCCTGTAATTTCGCCGGCATTGTCAGCACCCATACAGTACAAACCAGAACACAGTAATACGAATATTAGGTTCTGCTTCACCGTAGAAAAAGGTATGGTGGCAATAGTTCCCCGGACGAAATCAATCACAAAGGATTCTCTTGCAAAATATTTGTCCTTATCTAATTTTGTCGGCTTACCGTCGCAACATACGTTTACCCAAACGCAATATGATTCGCGTGATCAATTATCACGGGTTATGAAACACTATACCCACTGCTCATTATAAACGTGTCAACTATCTATCAGCTATACTTATCCGGCTCATCTTAATGTACTATGAACGTAAAATACTTTCAGCTAACTACATTGCCCTTCGTATATCATATACATATACATACATGTACATTGTAATGCACTATTTACAAGCCGTACTTACCTATTCAAGCAATTAATGTTACAGCGATGCCCAGAACTACATGTGTATCCAGGTACTTAAAATAAAAACAACTGATATTCCGAAACATTGAGGGCACTACAAATACAAATTTGGCATCAAAAGTCGATCTGCCTTTGAATTAGAAAACTATTGCGAGGTTTGTTCATAATTATTACTTAGGAGCCGGATAGGTCTTGCGTGACATTTACTAAAACAGGAAATGTTGTTTGTTCAGTTTCGAATCGTTTAGATATTGTTGGTTTGAGATGTAGTGGTATAGATATTGGTTGGTTTCAGACCATAGGAAATGCCAGGCAGGTAATACGACACCTTAAGTAAAGTTAATTTAGATACGAGCAGCCAAAACACGCTCTTTATTAGTCGTAGATATATAGACTATGAACGTAGTAAAACTTTAGATAATAACTTTTCAAATCAATACACTATCAAAAATATGCAAACATTTTAGTCACTTTATCGAAACACCATAAAAAATCATACCCACGACATAGGTGATAAATAAATAAACATTGCATATCCATCGTTGTACCTATAATTGTACAATATACACCCACACCATGTACCTACTGGGGGCCGCCATTCTGCGATGGTAGTTTAGATTGTGATAATTGCTGCGACCCCATTTGGAGCTTTATACATTTATGTTAGGTATGGAAAATAGAATCGTTTAAAAATGGTGGCAGCCATATAGCTCCATACGTCACACAACTACATGATACTGATGTATATAATTCATTGAATAAATTTTGCTTTTAATAAACTACTGTCAGCCACTCACGAAACAATATCTTCTATCTTGCCGGATCTTCTCAGTCGTGGTCGTGTTCCGATACGGTTGTAGAAATAATAAATGTAAAATGACTAGAAACAAAGGAAGACTTTGAACACTGAGACTGGAATAAATAAACCAAAGTACTGCCGTGCACTTCCCTAAGAGCAAACATTGTTGCATCTTTGACAAATATCCGAGAAACAAATGAAGAGATGTCAAGAAACATTGGAAAAGCAACCTTATGTACAAGGGCGATATCTCAAAGTATTTGACATCGGTGAGCTCTACACGTGCCCTCGTTATTATGAATCGCCAGATCTCAAAACCAAGCGCGACTTTGTTAGAATATTTTTACTCCAACTTAACTGTGGAAGTCACAAAAATGTTGGGTCTAGTCCTGACATAGAAGAAGCCATTCTAAAACAAAATGCTACTTCCGAAAAAGCTAAAATTTAATTTTAGACATTCTAAACTTTAAGATATTCTTAATTATCTAAAGGCATAAATGTGAAGACTACTAAGACGCGGGGATGTCGGAGTGTGGTTAGGTACTTTATAGGCATTATTATATGAATAATAAATTCAATCTTGTTTTAAAAGCAAAGCTTTTTCTGCTTTCAAGATTTAAGTTTAATTTAGCAGAATCACTCAAATCTTGAAGTCAGCGGAGCACCAACATATTAAAATATAGATCGTTATTTTTTCTCCAAGCTGAGTATTTTTTTAAACAAGCTCAAACTTTTTTTACGTTTAAACGAGTACCTACAAAATACTGCATGATATCAAAAAGTATACATCATCTACAAGGCTGGAGTTTAAAGTTAAAGGTTTGAAAAAAATCACAAGATGACAATCTTGCCCATAAGTTTTCGTGGATCTGCTTTTAGCCTTATCGAATAATACATGTAGCAAACTATTGGGACATAAACCGTTACATCTACAATGTCCTAAAATATAATTGGCGTGCCGCAGGGATCTATTTACGACTCGCACAATATAATGTCAAGGATGTTGTTAGTAGCTAACATCGTGATCTGCCGTGCGATTCTGTAATGATTCGTCGATGCCCTCGGCGACCACGCACCGAATGACGTAGTGTAGGCCGGCCGCCGCTAGGTGGACCGACGACCTTGTCAAAACCGTGGGGAATCGGTGGATGCATGAAACTATGGGGGAGGCATAAGTTCAGCAGTGGACGTCTTCCGGCTGATGATGATGATAAACATATCAAAATAATTCATTATAAATATAAATTACAGTCTATAGTTGTTTAGGTTTCAGGAGTTGTTAAAATATTTACTTTGAAATTGAAATTGAAATTTGTTTATTTGCACGAAACATGGTACAATAAAGTTGTTAAGCTATTAGATAGGTTCAGCATGCTTCACCAATAACTGGCATACAAAAATTAAATACATTACAATGACAGTAGCAAACAGAAAAAAATACAGTTTAAATGTTTATAAATTAATAGAAAGCAATTGAAATTAAGTTAATTAAATTAAATAATATTCATGTCAAATAAGATAAAAGATGTCAGGCCTATAATGTTACAATATCTTAGTCACTATTAGTCAAAGAATAATAATTACAGCTGACACGTCCAACCAAAAATTATAATTAAATTCAAATGCATAATATACCTATATTACAATATAATATTAATAAAATAGTCACTTTTTAAACTTCATATATTCTTTGATTGTATAGAAACAGTTTTCAGTCAGCCACTGGTGTAATTTCAATTTAAAATATAAATATGGGAGCTCCCTGATCGCCACTGGAATTTTGTTTTCAATATATTAATAGACATAACATTACAATTTGGACTACATAAGGCAGTATTACAAGTGGGTGTGCGTAGCCGGGTGGGATCTCTACTAACTAGTCGAGGATACTTATCATTTCCTAATTTTTCAAATAGGTGAGGATGCTCATTTACAAAAAGTCCTGCTTGCATGATACGAGTATACAAGCCCGTTAGAGTTAAAAATTTTAGATTTTTAAAAAGTGGTCTACACGAATCAAGAGGACCGACACCGCAAACAGCTCTGATATATTTTTTTGCACTAGGAATGCCTTCGTGACATTGGTAAAGTTTCCCCAAAGTAGAAGACCATACTCAGAACTGAAGCTACATAGCCATGATAGGCAGTGAGTGCAGCATTTTGATTAGCTGTACGCCGTAATCGTTTTAGTGCAAAGACAAATCGGTTAATTTTGGAGCAGACATACTCATTATGTGTCTTCCAATTACAATGTTGGTCTACATATATACCAAGAAACTTGTATTCATCTGTAGATTCTATTTGTTGGCCTTTACACATTACACTAAAATTATTTTTAATTGATTTACAAAAATGTATATATCTAGTTTTCGAGATATTGGCACGTAAGTTGTTGGAGTCTAACCAAGTAACTATAGAGTCAGTAGCAATATTTAACAGATCTCTATGTTTATCAGTTGTGGATTTATTATTGTTATGCACAACAACTGATACATCATCAGCAAAAAGTATACATTTATTATCAACGGCCGAAGGCAAGTCATTTATGTACAGTAAAAACAGTAGTGGGCCCAATATACTACCTTGCGGTACACCACTGCTGTTAGCTTGGTAGGCAGATCTATAAGATGTTGAAATTTGTCTTTTATTAAGAGAAGTTATCTCAACAGATTGCTTACGGCCAGAGAGGTAACTATGAAGCCAGTTAAGAACTGGTCCTCTAAGTCCATAATTTTCGCATTTAGTTAAAAGCATTTTTTGATTAACGAAATCAAAAGCCTTGCTCATATCGAAAAAGAGCACTGAAATAGGAAAGCGTTTATCAATTTGTTCTACTACTTCACTAACAATATTTATTGATAATTATTCATGTCAAGTTTATCATCTTTTTTATAAAGTGGAACAAACCCGTAGAGAAGGAAAGATTTATCAAATATTGTAAGATTGGAGAAATAATCATTGGACATTTGTTAGATAAATGTATTTATTATTCACATATCTTTAACAATAGTACCTATATTTAGTTGTAATTGCTCTTATGTAAAGTTTATACTTTACATAAGAATAATACAGCATAAAAGCAATTACTTTGTACCCAACCAGTATTGGTTGAACATAAAACATAAATCTTTTATTTCCATATTCGTTAAAAGCATTTTTGTTTACCGCCTGTTATTAAACCTTATTAAAACTAGTAAAGATTACTAGATTACTAATCATAGACTGATTTTGTAGGTTAGACAAAATAATTGATTTAGCAGCATAGCCAGCATAGGAAGTCAGATTTATTCCGAGAACGTAAAACACAATTATTATTAATAACAATAGGGTTACAATAGCTGTTCATAACAAAAAATGCTACCGTAATTACAGAGTCTGCGCAAGATGCTTAATATTAGGGTTCCGTTCAATATTAATCGTTTAGAGGAAACCAAGGTTAAAATAATATAATCATCATGATTATCGTTGGTAGTAGTGCCACGCTGTAACCCCACAGCCGAATGGGCCGGCACGACCGGTCGGTGTTATGTGGCAGTACCACCCTTCCACATAACACCGACGTGAAGTAATAGCTTGCCATGGCGTTTCTTCGGTCTGTAGGAGGTTCCAGAGGCCCAACCCCTCTTCTCCTCTCTTTCTGCCCTAATCCTCTCCCTCCCCCTCCTCTGACTCTCCCCCTCCTCTCCCTCATCCCTCTCCCTCCCCCTCCCGCACCCTTATATTCCTTTTAGAAGTCGGCAGCACGTGGGCAACGCCCTTGATGTTCCAAACGTCTGTAGGTGACGGTGGGTGACCACTTTCCGTCAGGTGGGCCGCCTGCCTGGCTGCCTACAATTAAAAAAATATCTTACACTTGGCAGTGATTTAACGTGACACACCACATTATGTATACATAATTAGAAATATAAAATACTTTATTGTTACACAAAATACATTATAATAAAAACATACGCAAAATTGGGTGGGCCTTGTACCTAAAAGCAATTTGTTCCTTACAGCCTTAGGATGGAAATAAAAAATTGACTGAGATGAGTGCGTTGTTAAAACATATTACTATAATATGCAAATATTGCACTAAAATAATGAATAATAGCATAGAGATATATGACGACACGTACATAATAATATATGACGTACTATTGTAATATTATATTATTACCCAATAGTACACAATAAGTGGCATACCTAACATTTCGTTGCATTAGTATGACGATGACGAGCAATCTTGCAAGCAAATGAAGATAATAACAAAAACTTCATTTCATCATCACGGAAGCTTGTTCAAGATACTGGCTCAAGGTTGGGTGATTCTTTAACAAATAGTTTAGAGATTGTAATATGTTTAGACTCCACGGCTGAGCAAGTAAGCTCTATCTTGCCCGACTACTGAAGAGGAAAATAACTCAAACTAGAGAAAACAATGAACACTTATCAAATGCGTCTCGCTCGCGTATATGTAAGTACTTATCGTTATGTTGTATGAGTCGGTGCTTCAAGTACACTAATTAACGGTAAGCACTTTCCGAAGGCAAGATTGCGCTTACACTTTTAGTAGTAACTAGCATTTAAACTGTACCGCAACTAGATCATCTACATATATGCACTAGTTTTTGTTCACAGTATGGGCGGTTGTATGTAAACTCATTGGGTTGAAAGTGAGCCTTATTGCATCACTTTCAGGGCTATAAACCAAGCTATAACACACAAGTTCATATAGATAATCTAGCGTGTGACAAAAATGTTCGCTACAATGTTAAATTAGTACCTTACTGCAAATTATAGGGGAGTATATACAGAGCATTTTGAATTTAACCGGGTAATACAGATTTTTTTAGTAGCTACAACTACGAAGAAATAATGACGTTTTATGCAGCTGAAAAATTCATAGACATTTTTGGAATAAGTAAATCAACGTGTACGTCCTACGTCAAACCAACATGTATTTTTAATAAATTATTGATATTTGTATTTTATCACTTAGGCTTGCTTATTTGCAGTTAGCGCGAGAAAAAAAACTTACGCGCCGTTTCCTATTACCTATTTTGATAATTTGTTTATCGTATTTGCCGCTGTGTGGTAATGGCAATACATCTCTTTATTTTTAGATTTCTCGCAAATGTGTTGAAAAACATCGTATATGTAATATAAATATTACTCATCACTGAGAAAAATCTAATTCTGAGCTAAGGGGAATTCGTTCGTACACGGCTGAATTGTAATTACGTGAGCCGTGAGTTTGTAAGGCTTACGTTTAATTTTGCTTTCTTGCATTGCATCTTTGAAAACGTACAAACGGTTTATTAAATTTAACAGATACAAACTGTTGAATGTAACGTACCGTAAGGCACTTTCCGAATAGATCCTACTCCGGTTAAATAAGCAGTCTATACTGTTAAAATCACCTTACGTTTACGACGCTTAATATGCGGCGAAAATCATCGTAATTATGGCAATATTCGTCTTATGAAAAGGTGGATTATTTATTAAGTAAGTAGAAATACGCTCGCAATAAAAACTAAACAAATGTAAACCTAAGTTAGGAAGCGACGTGCATGTGCGGCATTTACTAACGGCGGAAGATGGTTTTCATGATATGGCAAGATATAAAGTCCTACTAGTAAGATGCTAAACACTCTCAATGTAAGAACATCGTGAGATCGCAAAAACTAATTTTGCTTCAAGCTGTCTTTATTATTATCGTACATGAGAGCAAAGCACCACTCATTAATATTCGTTGATTACTTGCTTTTCCCCGTAAGTATTTAAATTAAGTGTAAAACATTATATATTACTTATTATTGTACATTGATGTAAAAGTGTTATGTCATGTCATGTATTGTTGATGAATATTGCCTGCACTGTAGGTTACCCGCGGTATTATGTAAAACATAAACTGTTAGGTTGTGTTAAGCGCTGATTAGTTGTTTCTCAACTACTACTCAGATCAAATACTATTTTCCTACAGAACAAACACACACAACACGACACTTACACTACACGACACTTACACTACACATACACTACACTTGCGCTGTATTTTATTGTATATTCATTTGACACCTATGTATTTTGTTTTCAAACTATTTCTGTGAAATTATCATCATCTCATCTCATCATCTCAGCCGTAGGACGTCCACTGCTGAACATAGATCTCCCCCATGATTTTCCAAAAGGACCGGTTGAAAGCGGCCTGCATCCAACGTCGTCCTGCGACCTTCATCAGGTCGTCTGTCCACCGTGTCGGTGGACGACCTACTCTGCGCTTGCCGGTCCGTGGTCTCCACTCCAGAACTTTTCGGCCCCATCGGCGATCTGTTCTGCGTGCTATGTGCCCTGCCCACTGCCACTTCAACTGGCTAATCTTCTGAGCTATGTCGGTGACGATCTCCTCATTTCTGATTCGATCACGTAGAGAAACCCCGAGCATAGCCCTCTCCATAGCTCGTTGTGTGACTTTAAGTTTATCTATGAGGCCCATATTAAGAGACCACGTTTCAGTGCCATAAGTCATCACTGGTAACACACATTGGTCGAAGACTCTTGTCTTGAGGCACTGAGGTATTTTTGACAAGAAGACTTCGCGATGTTTCCGGAACGCGGCCCAGCCGAGTTTGATTCGACGATTGACCTCTTTCTCGAAGTTGGACCTGCCTAGTTTGACTGTCTGTCCCAGGTAGATGTACTCGTCAACAACTTCGAGAACTGAGTTCCCAACTGATATTAGGGTAGGTACAACATGAGCATTAGACATAATTTTCGTCTTATCCATGTTCATCTTAAGACCTACCCGTTGGAAAACTCGATGGAGGCCTTCGAGCATTGTACTGAGGTCTTCCATGGATTCTGCCATGACTACAATATCGTCGGCAAATCGAAGGTGAGCGATGTATTCGCCGTTAATATTGATGCCAAGTCCTTGCCATTCCAGAAGCTTGAAGGCGTCTTCCAATGTAGCGGTGAACAGTTTCGGAGATATAACGTCTCCCTGTCTTACGCCTCTTTACAATGGAATTGCCTTCGAACTCTGCTCCTGTACTCGGACTGACATGTAGGCATTTTTGTACAAACACTTCAGCACTTCAATATACCGATAGTCATTACGGCACCGCTGGAGAGACTCAAGCACTGCCCACGTCTCGATCGAATCAAATGCTTTCTCATTCTTTCTCACAAACGCTAAACAAAGAGGCAAGTTATACTCTTCGGTCTTCTGTATAACTTGCCGTAGCGTGTGGATGTGGTCTATGGTACTATAGCCTTTTCGGAAACCGGCTTGTTCCGGAGGCTGGAATTCATCAAACCTGCGGCTGAGATGGTTCGTTATGACCTTCGAAAACAGCTTATAAACATGGCTCAAAAGCGAGATGGGTCTGTAATTTTTAAGTAAAATGTTGTCACCTTTCTTGAAGAACAGCACCACCACGCTTTTGTTCCGTGCTTCTGGCGTTGAACCTTCGAGTAAGACGGTATTAAAGAGCTTCTGAAGGACTTCAAGTACCGGTGTTCCACCCGCTTGCAGAAGCTCAGATGTGATACCGTCGTCACCAGGCGCCTTGTTGTTCTTAAGCTGTTTCAAGGCCAATCTAATCTCGTACAGGCTGATGTCCGGGATATCTTCGGTATAATGTCGGGTCAGCTTGGCTCTTGGGGCTTTGGCCAAGCTGCTAACAGGTTTAGCGACCGAGGTGTATAGCTGTCCGTAGAAACTCTGTACCTCTCCTAATACTTCTGCTTTGGTCGACGCTACACTGCCGTCTTCTCTCTTCAGCTTCGTCAACTGGCTTTGCCCAATAGACATGCAAACATTTTGGAGCCTTTTTTCCGCTCTATCGTCTCTTTCATACGGTTTGTATTAAAGATCCGGATGTCGTGTCGCAAGGACTTCCATATTCGTCTATTGAGCAGCCTACGAGTATATGCTTCAGCATCATCCGAAGACTGCAGTTTCAGTGAGCGTCGTTCAGCCATGAGGTTGAGGGTATCGTTGGAGAGTTTCTGTGGCCTATCTGTACGGTGGGGTTTAAAGTATTTGGAACTCACTGTATGGACAGTTTCTACTAACCTTTTATTGATCTCGTCCACTGAAGCGATGTTCTCAAGGCAATTGAAGCGATTGGATAGCTCAAATTGAAAGCTCTCGGGGTCTTGAATACGGGCTCGAGTGGGTCGGAGCGTAGACTTCATCAGACGAGACCTCTCCAGTTTGACATTAATATTCACCGTGCCTCTTACCATTCGGTGATCACTACCGGTTTTAACCCTGTTGATCACGAAGACATTAGTGAATATTTGCCTTTTGGTGGTCATAATGAAGTCAATCTCATTCCTCGTGGAACCATCGGGGCTCAGCCAGGTCCATTTCCTGTGAGGTGGCTTCTGAAAGAAAGAGTTCATCATAAAGAGTCCCTCTTTCTCCAGGAAGTCGGCCAACCTCTGTCCCCTACGGTTCCGTTGTCCATAGCCAAATTGCCCCACTTTCAACTCATCCTCGCTTCTCTTACCCAACTTCGCGTTGAAGTCCCCCATAACAACTAAGGTTAGGTTAGGTTAGGTTAGGTTTTTTTTTTTTTTTTTTAGTAGGGCGGAGGAAATCTTTTAAAGATACCGCAGATCGCCACTGGCTTACTGCGGTTATGTCCGAGTCCGTCGGCGGAGATGGACTGGGTTGCCGACGTATACGGACCAAAACCTCCTCCCTCTCTTGAGCTACTGCCACTATTTATTTATTTATTTATTTATTTATTTATTTATTACATATTAGGAAGACTATCGACTTATTACTTAACCTAGTTAACAAACATATATAGTGAAAAGAGTCATTTACAAGTCTCCACAGGTAGAACCAAAATAGCTTACATAAGACCGTCCTAGTAATAGAAATTAAGGAGATAATTAATATATAAACTAATATAAAGGTAAACATATATAACAAATAATATGAAAAAAAATAATATGAAAAAGTAGATACTGCACTTACAGCCATATGTTGATCGATATCGTTAAATCACTTGTGTGAAAAGAGGTATTGCTAAGTTGCTTCTTTATTGACGCCAGATTGGACACGAAAAGATCGATGTCAAGATTATCTTGATGATAAATTTTATTAAATGTTTTACACGCTCGGTACCTGTAAGTGTTCTTGCGGTAGTTAGTCTTAGCTACAGGGACATATAGTAAGGGACTTTTCCGAAAGGATCTGGACGGTATATAGATATTAATTTTACTTAGAATTTCAGGGCAGTCAATCGATGAGGTGACAATTTTATTAAGAAATAATATGTCTGAAAAATCACGGCGCTCTTTAAGAGGTAGAAAGTGATGTTTTGCACACTGTTTAAAATAATCTTTTTCTTTAGAATAAGTACGAAAATTTAAGTATCTAAGAAACTTACGTTGCACACGTTCTAGACGTTCAATGTAACTTACGTATGAGGGATTCCAGATTTGAGATGCATATTCTAGGTGACAACGTACGTACGTACTATAAAGAATTTTAAAGGTCTTTAGATTTTTAAAGTCTTTTGACACCCGTATAATAAATCCTAACGATTTAAGAGCCTTACCAACTATATGTGATATATGGCTTTGGTATAGTAGTTTACAGTCGTGAATAACTCCCAAATCTTTCATTTCCGTTACACGATTCAAGCAGTGACCCTTTAAAGAGTAATTGGAAACAATGGTGCATTTTTTTCGCGTAAATGTCATTATTGAACATTTATCAACGTTGAGGTCAAGTTTATTTACCAGACAGTAGTTATCAAGCCTGGCCAAGTCTTGCTGTAATAAAGAAGAATCATAAGCGCTGGATATTGATTTTAATATTTTCATATCATCAGCGAAACTAATTGCATAGGAATGTTGAAAGCAAGAATCTATGTCCGATATAAATATTAAAAACAGGAGAGGCCCCAGCAGTGACCCCTGCGGGACACCACTTGGGACGCACATCCACTTAGACATGTAGCTTTCTAAGACTACTGCCTGAGAGCGGTTTCGAATGTATGAAGTGAACCATCTTAACAAGTCTCCTCTAATACCAGCGTTTTGCAATTTCAGAATAAGGATATTATGGTCAATTCTGTCAAAACACTTCGCATAATCGGTATAGACAACATCAACCTGTTTACCCTCGTCCATACTGCCTGAAACAAAGTCATTTAGTAATATGAGATTACTCACAGTGGATCTCCCCCTTATAAAACCGTGTTGAGATAATGGTAGATAATTTACTGATTGATGCGTACAGTTGCTCATAAATAATCTTTTCAAATACTTTTGCTATGGAACACAGTTTAGATATAGGCCGGTAATTTGTTATTTCGTTTTTTGACCCTTTTTTGTGGATTGGTGAAATATAAGCCATTTTCCAAACGTTGGGCATGTAGCCTTCTTTTAAAGATCGATTAAAAAGTATTTGCAGAGGGACAGAAAGTTGCTCGGCGCATTTAATCAATAAGATGGGGGGGATACCATCTGGTCCAGCAGACTTATATGCATCTAATTTCAGAAGTTTTGATTTTACTGTAGAGTCCGATATATATACTGTAGAAATGTCACCATCAACTGACATTGAGTGGAAGTCAGTCAATTTCGCATTACATTTCCATATCAAAACCCGGGTGTAAAAGGCCCTAATAATAATTTAATAATAATAGTTACACAGAAACAATTTAACAATCATAACAATTTAATAATAATAATAATAAAATAATAATAATAATAATAATAAAAAAAAAAAAACCGCTGACAACATAGACGTCTTGTGATTTTCTATATTTTATAAATACAGTTTTTTTCTCAATTTTACTATTTTGTACAGTTTTATCTCTGGAATTTACAAAAAGACCGCCTCCGTTACAATAAGCATAAAAAATTCATCAGATATAGACAACAATCCATGAACAACAAATTTTTTCCAGCCAAATGACAATGTCAAAATTAACTCAAGATCATATTCAATATTTACAACAATTTACAATAACTAATGCTATGAACTAATGATCACAAGAAGTAAAGCGGGAACGAATTGCGCACGTCCACCATCACCGCCTGCCCCGTCAACATCGTGTTCGTCGTCAGATGAGGAGTATCGAACCCCCCGTGACACGAGCGCATCGAGCGACGAGAGCGGGCCTCAGTCACCATCGCCGCCACCACCAACTGCGCGACGAGGGCGACCACCGCTGCCGGCACGCTTGGGGCCTGCGGGACAACCTGTTCTGCGCCCGACCCCCACTACCGGTGGTGTAGTGCGCCGCATGCGATGGACTCCGTCAATAAATGAGAACTGCATGCGCGCCTACTATGGGGCTACAAATGGAGGAAGCAACCTGACTGCGTATCGTGATCGTATGTTGTCTCTGTTTCAGACCCTTGAACCGACTTTGGCTGTATCTGCACAACGGCTATCGGATCAGGTACGGGCTATTCATCGGTGTAAAATGTTGGACCAGCCTGTACTTGATCGGCTGCGCCTGGAGACACTACCTATTCATGCAAGTTCGTCCTCGACACGGGACCCGTCTATCACGGGGTCGATATCGGTTCCGGTATCGACGACTATACGACCGGATACTGTAGTCGACGAGGAAGATAGCCTGAATATGACCGTAAGTACCCAGGCGAATGAGCAACTGAGGAGGGCGGATGACGCGATTTTTACATATAGATTCACACTTAGCTCTAGGCCGCGCTTACCTCGTCTACCCACGAATAGACGTAACCTAGCGTTAATGGGAGCCTTAAATGCTTTGCTAGCGCCGTATTTACGCGATAGCAAAGATTTAACTGATACTCACTCGATCCTGTATTGTGGGGCAATTGCGGCATGTCGCGTTGCTCGTGTCAAATTTCCGGACACTGACCGAACACCGCGAACTGCTTCAAGTGTTCCTGCGTGGCAAATACGGATCGAGAGACGTATCACTACATTTAGGACTCTCATTGCAAAGCTAATCTGCTTCAGCAGGGGCAACAATCGCCCTCGAATCATGCGCTTCGTGAACCAAGCTTTTGCTGGGACTAGCATTAGACCCCAGGAATATATGTCTTGTGTCACGGAGCGCATAGATTTTTTGAAACAGAAAATCTATGCGTGGGCAAACCGCATTCGCCGCTACAGAGAACGTGTGGATAGATACCTACAAAATCGCCTTTTCCAAAGCGACCAAAGAAAGGTATACAGAAAATGGGAAGGAAAAGACCAATGTGTGAGTGATGGACGGCTGCCGGATGCTGACACCATGACAAGCTTCTGGCGTGGCATCTGGTCACTACCCATTGAACACACGGAGGACAATTGGATGACGGTTGTCGAACGCTCATGTGAATCCATCGAACCCATGGAGGCTGTGAACATCAGCCCCATAGACGTAAGTTGTGCTATTCGTAAGGCCCCGAACTGGAAAAGCCCTGGACCAGACGGATTGCACAACTTTTGGATAAAATGGATTCGATGCTCACATGAGTGCTTGGCAATACAGTACCAAGAAGCCCTTCAACATGGTTCCCTCCCCAGTTTCTTGACAACTGGTGTCACCTTTTTGCTCTATAAGTCCGGTAGTACCGCGGAAGCGAAGAACTACAGACCCATCACGTGCTTGCCAACGCTATACAAGCTCCTTACATCTATTCTGCGAACAAAAATTAATTCGCACATTGTTGCGAACAACATTTTGGCTCCTGCTCAGAATGGATGTCGGGTTGGGTCCCGTGGTACTAAAGAGCTCCTCCTCACAGACATGACCATATGTCAACAAGTCCGGCGAAAAAGGGGGGTTCTATCGACTGCCTGGATTGACTATAAGAAGGCCTATGATTCAGTGCCTCATTCATGGCTAGAGAGGGTATTAGAGTTGTATAAAATCAATGCAACTTTGAGATCATTCTTAAGCACATGCATGAGACATTGGACCACAGTCCTTTGTCAACCGGTAGGTCGAGGGAGCGTCCCTAGTTCACAGGACTACATAAGGATTGAACGAGGCATATTCCAGGGCGACAGTCTCAGTCCTTTGTGGTTTTGCCTAGCATTGAATCCTCTCAGCACTTTGTTGATGGATTCAAGACTGGACTACCGACTTCGTAAAGATGGTGAGATAATTTCTCATCTGCTGTATATGGATGATCTCAAGCTGTTTGCACCGAAGCACCAAGACCTGATGAACCTTCTGAAAATTACTGAAACTTTCAGTAGTGCCATCAGGATGGAGTTCGGGGTAGATAAGTGTGCGGTCATGCATGTGCAACGGGGGAAGGTTGTAAATTCTTCAAATTTACAACTTTCTGAGACAATTACTCTCAGATGTCTATCTGAAGTTGAAACCTATAAGTATCTTGGCATGTCACAGTCATTGGGTATCATGGATAGAGACATTAAGCAGACAGTGAAGGAGCGTTTCTTCTACCGCTTAACAAAAGTTCTTAATAGTCTTTTGTCGGGCGGAAACAAGACGCGCGCCTTCAATGGTTGGGTGATGCCCCTACTCATATACTCCTTTGGCATACTAAGATGGACTCAGACCGAACTTGACGATGACATTCTGTTTGCGTTACCCCATTTATTAATGTCTTCAAGCGCCGGGTTGAGGATGCTTTCCAGTTCCTCTGACGTGTGGGCGGTGGCAATGAGCAAGAGATCGTCTGCGTAGGCCTGCAGGTGGACTCTCCATTCCTCCGAGCTCTTCAAGAGGGGGTCCAATAGCACGTTCCAAAAGACCGGCCCACACGTAGACCCCTGAATACAGCCTCTATCAGTCCTCTTGATAACTTCAGCACCGGCATAGCGGAGAAGTATGCTCCTATGTTCCAGATAGCTGTAAACCAATCTCAATATGGAATTATCGACCGACTTTTGGGCTAGCTGGTTGAGTATCGCCGGCCACCACGCTCCATCAAAGGCCCCTTGGATGTCAAGGGAGACCACAGCCACTATCTCCTTCTTATCCAGCCCTGACCTTATGATGGTCAGCGCATCATGTAGCGCATTCTCGGTGCTCTTCTGTGGCGTAAATCCGTACTGCCTGGTGCTGAGTCTGTTTTCACTGCCCAGTTGCCACAGTAGTCTCCTGGTTACCATCTTCTCCAGGACCTTATAGAGTACCGGCAGCAATCCAATCGGGGGATAGGCCCTGGGTATAGTTGGGTCCTTGCCTGGCTTCGGGATCATCTTTATGTAGGCCTGTTTCCATTTACTTGGGAAGTGGCCCAGACGCAAACAACTGTTGTATAGTCTGAGAAGGGTGTCTGGGGCAGCTTTATATGCCTCAAGGCATATGTCCGATGTCAGACCGTCCCGTCCTGGGGCCCTGCGTGGATCCATATTCTCCAGAACGACAGTGGTACCTCCTCATGGGTAAATGGTATCCAAGTGTGATCCAGGTTCAGACTTTCCCTGTGCTTTGCCACCTCTTGTCGGAGTGTCTGTTGTTCTGGGGTGTCTGCAGTTGCATCATCGTCAGGGTAAAAAGAATCTACCAGAAGCCTAGCCAAATCGTCAGCAGTAAGGGTGGTGTCATCCTCCGGAGATTTGAGGAGGTAATCGCCGCATGTCTTGGAGCACTGTTTTATTATGCGATACGCTTTGCGCCAGACATCCTCCCTCTTCTGGTTGGTGCATGCAATTGCTTCCTGGATCCCTTCCTTGTAGTTCAGTTTGGCTTGTAGATAATCCTGTACCTCCAAATCCCTTCGGCTCGGTCTCGCATTGCGTATTTTACCAGCCAGCACCTTCACATGCCTTTTCCTCTCCTCAAGGTCAGTGTTCCACCAAGGGGATCCGGATGACTTTTCCCGAGAAAGTAGGGGAATGGTATCAGCGCAAGCACCAAGTATAGCCTGCTCATAGGTGGCTATTTCATTTTCCAGCTCCTCAATGTCGTTATCAGATGGGTCGGTCTGAGACTCGACAACCGCATCTGCCACTGCTCGTCGAAATTTTCTCCACTTTGCCTTCTTGACATTGAAGATGCGGGTGCCGGTCCTCAGCAGCGCCCCCTCATGTCCATCTATATTTAGCGTGTATCTGATCGCCCTGTGGTCTGAATGGAAAACGAAGCTGGTCCGCAGTTTGTGTAATATGCCAGTAGAACAAGCCGTCACATCGACGATACTGGAATACAGCCTGTCGCCTCTGTGCTGATAGAAAGTTGGGGTGGTACCCTGATTCAGGATCTCCCCATCCATTTCCGCCAGTGTACTCATGAAGCACTCCCCCCTGTCCTCCGTCTCGCAGCCCCACCAAGGGCTAGAGGCATTGACATCGCCTCCGATGATGAAGTCGGCATCTGGTCCACCCGCAGCAAGCCGCATGCTGGTCAAGTGCGGTTCCATATCGACCCCTCCACTCATATAAAAGCTAACGACATTTAAATTGAAAAGCCCTACTTTGACTGTGACGCCGACAATGTTGCGAGATACCCAGCCAGGATCGATAATGACTTCAATTTCCGGGTCGACGACGATGACTGCCGCCTTCACCGGATCAGTTTGGTCCGCATTTGTAAATTGTATTACGCGGTGCCTAGCTGTTACGTAACCCTTCGCGCCGACGTAAGGTTCCTGCAGTAAGAGGATTGACGTTCCTGAACGTTCAGCCTCGTGCAGGCATTCCCTGGTAGCGGCGAGACCGCGCCCGAGGTTAGCCTGCACGAACTTTATACTTCCCTGAGTAACAGCCTGGGTGCCCTCAGCAATACATTACTCCTTGTCGGGACAGCCGGTCCCACTTCTGCCATTCGGGGCAGTCTGAGCTGTAGGCAGGGTGATCAATCCCCTCCGATCCCTTGATGGTTTTGCAATTAGTGCAGCATGGTTGGTGATCTTTATTGGGGTAGTCCCTGGTATCGTGGCTCTCCGCGCAGTACCCGCAATTTGTGTGAGCAGATTTGCACTCGCGGGCACGGTGGGAGAACCCGAGACACCGGTAGCACTGTACCAGAGGGGACTGATCAACCGCAGGAACGATTTGGTATCCTACCCTTATTCTTCTGCTTCTTAGAGCGCCCCAGACCGGGGGACCTACCTCGACTATAATGTTCTGGGTCGTGCCTTGGCGGCCCTTTGTGCGTCTTACTACTCTTATGCTTAGATTTGCTGGGTCGATCCCAGCGAGGAGGTCAGCAGGGTTGGCATTAGAATAGCCCAACACGAATTTGGTGATTTTAAGAGTTGGATCTTATAGATAATAATTTTCTCTACGCTTTGGTATCAATTTTAGAGCGAGGAAATGTCTAGTTTTCTAGAAAAACTAATTTCAATTTCAGATTTTTGATTCGACGATTCTCTATAAATGCGTGTAACGAAACGACTTGGTGCAATGAAAATGGTATTAAAATAAATATTTTAATTATTTGAACTATTATTTTATTGCTAATTTAATTTACAATACTTAATTACATAGTTTATAATACTTGACATCGATTTTATTAAATTAGCTTCTGTTGCAAATACTTTTTTTAAAGAATGGAACGTATGACCGCCATTTTATTTTCCATAGACGATCGACTACGCCGCCCGCGCCGCGCATTCCGTTCCTCTTCGAGTTACGTGAATGTGCTCTGTTCGCTCTCCGTGTTTTTCATTGTTTTGGCGTGGTATTTTGTGTTAATTTTTCGACGACTTTTGCCTGCTCTCTGGACTCCGATTTCTTCTTCAACTACGACTTTTGCCTGCTTTCTGGACTCCGATTTCTGTTGAACCACGACTCTTGCCTGCTTTCTGGACTCCGATTTCTGCTTGAACCACGACTTTTGCCTGCTTACTGGACTCCGATTTCTGCACGATTGATCTGCCTAGCGACATGGCTAATATTCCATCAGCAGATGAACCAACGGCTTCCACAAGCCGTGAAGATGCAGTACCAGTAGCTTCTACCAGTAGAGGTGAGTTAACTATTCATTTATTGTAATCTAAATTATTTCGCTTGATAAACCACAAAATATGTTAATCAAATGCTTGTTTTTCATTTTAGATGATTTTGAAGAAGAACCCGCATTTAAAAGGCGGAAATACGTGGGTGAAGTTTTACAAACGTGGAATATTGTAAAGCTGGCGCGTATGTTAAGTACACATGAACAAGGACTGGTTTTTGCCGAAGAGCAAGGCTTAATCTTGAAAACTAAGAAGTGTAGAATACACAAAAATCCCATGAAACTTGTTTTCAAGAACGACAAAACTATGGGCACATTTGTGTGCAGCAAGGGTTCCTGTCATAATAAAACTAGAGTATCTAGAGCCCAAGGAACATGGTTTGAGAACGTAAAACTAAAATTGGGACACATTTATTATTTAATGTACTGTTTTGCATACAACTACTCGCATGACATGGTAATACACGAAGATATATTTAGAGAAGAACATTGTTTGTCCCGGCCAACCATAAGCGATTGGTATAACTACTGCCGGGAAGTTGTGGTAATTTACCAACTGGAGAAACAAGAAGTCCGGGGCAAAATAGGAGGCCCTGGAAAAATTGTGCAAGTAGACGAAAGCAAATTTGGGAAGAGGAAATTTAATAAAGGTATTTATATAAGGCATTAATCAATTTCATTATTTTATACTTGTATTTTCAATTTAATAACTGTTTTTTAATTTTTTTCAGGGAGACACATTGAGGGACATTGGGTCCTTGGCCTCATAGAAGATGGTTCAGAGGACTTGCGGTTGGAGGTGTGCCCGGACAACATTAGGTCTGCAGAGGTGCTAATTCCCCTAATTCAAAAACATGTAGAGCCGGGCACAACCATCCATACTGACTGCTGGAGGGCTTATGATTGCCTAAGCCAACATGGATATATTCATAAAAAAGTCAACCACAGTGACCCTGACAGTCCATTTATAGCCGAGGATGGGACACATACTCAACGAATTGAGTCTCAATGGCGGGTGGTTAAAAGATTCTTCTACAAGAATAATTACAACCACCCGGGCAATTTTGCAGACTCAATTGTTGAGTATTTATGGAGGAGATCTGTGGAGGCCAGTAAGAAGGATAAGTTTTTCGAACTGATAAAAGCTGTGCAATATGTATACAAAATATAAGTTAAATACTTTCTAAATTTTGTTTTATTTTTGTCCTAGTTTTGCACCTATATGATTTATTTCTAATGTAATTCAAAATAGCTGTGACCATCAGGGCTAGCACTCTTATTCGAGTCAAGGGCACTCTAACTTGAGTTGGTTAGGTTCAAAATAAGAGACAGAGCCGACACAGAGCACCCCGACTCCACCTAGTCTTGTGGCTGACACCCCTAGATTGTATATAAAAAGTGCGGGAGCCAGAAGCTCAAGGGAGGTCCTGAGAGGAGCGAGCCAGACGAGGTTGAGCGGAGCGACGGGGGGAGGTGGCGAGCGAAGCGAGCCGGCGACCTCCGTAGCGAAGCGAAGACCGAGTTTGGCGAAGTGACACTCAGGGGCGACCGCTAGAGCTTCTGGCGGGAGCCCACCCAGAGTCAAACATAGAACACACCAAAATAGTCAGTACTCCATGTCCAATCCATTCATATTTGTAAGTAAATATAGTTAAATTCAATATATAAACGTTATAAATTTGAGGTTAAGTTCAAAGAAAATTCAAAGTAGTTTTTCGCAAAAACTAGGCATTTCCTCGCCACGAGAGTAGTGTCGGAGGACATCCCCCTCCCCCCTCCCTCCCCCCTCCCCCTCCCCCCCTTAAATTCGTGTTGGCCTATTCTAATGCAATGCCGGTCAGCATTTTGCCTGACTATTGCTTCCTCAACTCGCGTGTCGCTAAGGTCAGGGACGACACCAACCAACCGCAGCAAAGGTTTCCTTTGTCGTGGGACGGTTATGGTAAGTTGCCCTACTTTTTCCCGAATGGCCTTGCCCATCCGGCGCATTTCCGGCTCCGAGTTAAATGTGATTGCAACCTTACTATTTTTGCACTTGCGCAGGCCAGTGACTCCGACGCAGAGCTCAACCACATCGACATTTTTCTTTATGTTGTCTATGATTTCCTGACCCGTATGCCGAGGGTCAGCCGACTCAATTAGCATTGTGTATCTAGGAGTGTAAGCCGCCCCGACATACGGCTCAGGAGCACTATAGGCATGCCCACTTCGCATGGTCTGGCTCTGACGGTGTCGGCCAGCCTCATCGCGAGTGAGCCCGCGACCCATGGGACTAGCTCTTTGCCTGCGTCCACGAGCTGTGTGCCACTGGCCAGTACAGGCGTCAGCGTCGTCTTGGGGGGAGGTGTCTGCCTCCGTACTGTGTGTCTGTCTTGACTGACGCGCGTCCTCTCTTAAGGCGTTGACCTCTTCGCTGCGTCAGCCAAGTCTGTGTTTACTTCTGTTATGGGCAGTGCGGCATTTGCCATTTTGGCTAATTCAATAGCCACTTGGTCTATGGCTACGCCAGCTCTGCCCAAGGGCTCGACAACATCTCTAAGAAGTACCCTCCCCGTGGAATCTACCCGCTGGGAAAGGTCATCAATCCGGTCTTGTAGTTGTTTGTGCGAGTTCTCTATCCTCTGATAGTCAACTTTGTTCTGACCGAGCGCCTGCTGCAGAGCATGGGTGTATTTTCTAGACTCAAGCTCCAGCTCCTGCAGCAGACGCGCATTTTCACATTCCAATTTCGTGACTCGCCCTGATAGTGTGGAGTTTTCCACACAATGGTCCTGTGCCATTTCTTTCATTCTGGCCAACTTGTCCAGAACGTATTCTCTCACTTTTTTATTTAAGTTACCAGCGGATCTACTCTCCAGGGCTTTTTTAATTTCCAGGGCGGCCCTAGCAGCCTCCGCTGCCACAAGGCGCGCTGCTGGGCCCTCCTCTTCTAGGCTGGCGAGGGATTCAAGGGATGGGCTGGACGAAATGGGCAGAGAGGCGGTGATGTCCAGTGGATGTCCGTGCTACGCTCCTAGCTATGTCGCCGGGTGTTTGACGATTTGTCGGAGTTGCATCACTGTCCGACATAGAGCGTCTGAGTTGCCTAGCCTCTGCAACCTTCTTGGAGCCCGACTGCATTCTGCCGCCTTACTTAAAGTGGAGGGGGGCAAGCAATCCGCAGGTGTCGATGCGGCTCACCTCCAGGAGCTCTACGCCGCAAACCAGAGCTCTCTGTCTTTTATAGATGACAAGTTGTCTTAGGATTAGAATTAGGGGGGGGGGGGTCGAAAATTTTCGTTGGTGTTTTAATGTGGCACCTGAAGAAGACAGTCAGATTTCAAATTTCAAATTTCAAATTTCAAATTTTCAAATTCAATTTCAAATTAATTTATTGTGATAATAAACGTCAAAAGTACAATTACATATTATCACACAGTTAAAATAAACAAAAACAACATTTAGCCAAAGAATATCAAGTAATTAAGAAAAATATACCAAATTATGTAAAAAATAATAATAATAACGTACAAACTAATGTCAGAAATATCAATGAATGTCAAAATAACAATAATAGTAATCAACAATAGATCTTAGAATATATTATTACAAATGTCAACTCCAGGGTGTATCCCACTGGTCTTTAAGCGTCTCACAATATCTTAACAGTACACACATAATAACATTCCATTTGTCACACATTACGTCAATTTCTGCGTTGGCGTCAAGGAGTGCATTGAAGTGGCGTCGGATACGAATCACCGGAGACAGAAAGCGCGACACTGTGTTACCCCGAGGGACATAAAACAACTCGTGTTGCCGACCGCGCAGGTACATAGAAGGAACAAACAACGTACAAAAAAGACTAAGAAGCTGAAGGCAGTCTACTGCACCTCTAATAACCCTACAGCCAAGGATAAGTTGACCGAAGTTCCTTCTAACTTCCAGCGAATTATAACCGAGTTTACCGAGAAGGAATTTTGTCGGGTACAAGAACGGGTAGTAACCATAAAGTTTCTTATAAAGTGATCTTAGGAAGGTTTTTTGGACCTTCTCAAGCATCCGTGTATAAGTTACCTGGTGAGGATTCCAGACACACGCGCTTGATTCTAATTTACTCCTGACTAAGGCGTTATATAAAGTGACAATAACCTGAGGATTTTGGAAGTCCTTAGCATTTCGCAAAACGAACCCCAAACGGCGGAAAGATTCTTTAGCAAGGGCTGATATATGGTCATGAAAGGTCAATCCACGATCGAAGGTGACACCGAGATCCTTAATATAGTCAACCCTATTTATACCTACACTGTCCAAATAATAATTATAATGAATAGGATTCTTTTTACGGTCAAATGTCATAATATTGCATTTATTTATATTAAATACCATTTTATTAGTCACACTCCACTCATAGGTATATCAAATTAATGTCATTTTGAAGCCTAAGGCAGTCACTAAATGAATTAATTTCTAGGTAAAGTTTTAAATCGTCAGCGTACAAAAGACAGTTAGCGGAACCCAGTACTTTAGGTAAGTCATGAACCATTATCAAGAACAGGAGTGGACCCAGGACTGACCCCTGACTCACCCCAGATTTGGTGTGATAAGGTTTTGATACGTACATGCCATGTCGAACAAACTGCCTACGATCCTTCAAATAGTCTGCGAAGAATTTAACGAGTCCAGAGGTAAAGCCGATGAGTGACAGCTTATGCAACAGTACAGCATTATCAATTTTGTCAAAAGCTTTCTGATAATCAAAGTATATAACATCTACTTGCTGTCTGCGATCCATGGCGCTCGTGATATAGTCGACTAGGCACAGCAAATTGGTATTTATGGAGCGCCCCGGTCTGAAACCATGCTGCTCATCACCCAACTGCTGCTTCACCTGCCTGTATATTTCGCTGTGCAAAATGTACTCAAACACCTTAGCAGGCGCACATAAAGTCGCGATAGGTCGATATTCTTCGACTACAGCCCTATTGCTATTCTTGGGGATAGGTGTCACTCTGGAGAGCTTCCACTGAGTAGGATAGGTACCCTTTTTAAGCGAAAGATTTAAGATATGGTGAAAAGGAATAATCATATGTTGTTTACAAGCCTTTACAATAAAACTTGGTATATTGTCCGGACCTGGTGAAGTTGCCGGTTTTAATTTGTTTATACCGCGCTCAATATCCTCAGGCGATAGAGTAGGTATATTAACATGACCTCCCCTCGACACTAGGTCTAGACATAGATTTGCATCTGTACGGGTTATGTCAGCCAAGAATACGCTAGAAAAATAATGTGCGAACGCTTCGGCAGCTTCCACACCAGTGCATAGGTTACCCCTGTAGGTGAGGCAGGGTTCAAAACCACCCTTAGACCTGAGGCTGTGTACATGGCTCCAAAAACGTTTCGGTTGCAGTCTTACACTCTTTTCGATACGTGACATATGCGCTTTATACGCTAACGAAATACCTACGCACTTTCAAACTCGTTCGGAGATCTGAAAACAAATCGTATGACGTAGCACTTTTCGACCTCAACCAAGCCCTATGCAACCGCACTTTACGCCGAACATCTTTAATAATTTCAGCATCAAACCACACTGGATACCTACTACATTTATTCAGGGGACCGTCGGCGCCGAAAACCCGGCCGTTCTGCGATGACGGGCTCCAGAGATAAGCGGCCCCAAAGTTTGTGGGAATTCCAAAAATGGCCGCCGTGCAGACTTTGAAGCCGCGTATCTCCGGATCCAGACGTCTCCGAAGAGCCGGAAAACTGTGGCAGCTCGCGCTCCCCCAACTCTACCTCCCAGTAAGAAAAAATTTTCAAAATTTTGTGACTCTACGTAGAGTCCCGTAACCTATCCGAGCCGATGGTGGGTCGAACGCCGAGCCCAGCAGTGGTACTCCGGAGTCTCTGTGACCTCCTGTTCTAGAGATATAGCGGTTCCAAAATTCCCAAAATGGCCACCGAACTGTCAAAGTCGACCGTCGAACCGCTATATCTCCGCCCCCAGAGGTCTCACAGACACCGGAAAAACTGTTCTGGGATGCCCGGGACCCAATGCATGCACCCAGTGCGCGAACTAAAACTAAAATTATGACTCTACAGTAGGGGAGAATTGGGGCTTCTGCCTCACACTCTCGCTTCGCTCGAGTGCGATGCAGAAGCCTCAATTCTCCAGCACGACATCGGCCGACCTACCGCATCGTATCATGTCATGGCAAGCCGATGCGCGATGCTAACGTGCTTAATTATTATCGGCGCGCGATAGCGCATCGAGTGTCTCGAGTAAGACACCGCGCGTGCCGAGGCGATACGCGATACAATGTTTTCATTTGCGTGAAAGCTATTTTGTTACACGACTGGTTGATGTAACTAAGAGATCTTTCCTGTGTAAAGGAGACTAATCAATAATATGCTCGCCTCTATTCGGTTTGCAATGCGTTTTGATACTGCTGCGGTTTGTATAGAGACTGCATAACATTTAGTTGTAAAACATTTGACTTATGTAGTAGCCTTACATGTCTATCTAGGTCACAGTTAGCTTGTTTTGTAATCGTCCATGTATTAAATACTAGAAAGATTGATTCATATAAAAAATCTCTCCAGGGGTTGCTTTACGGAACTCTAGTCTCGGAAAATAACATTAAATATTTATCCATCGTATCCACGTAAAATATAAATCCAGCCTTCGTCATTTCACTTGACTTCCAATGTTTTTATTTTTTAGGTCAGAGTGACATCGTTAGATTATGAGATAGTAAGATTTTATATTATTGACGTTCACCTGATGGCCATTAAACACATCTGCTCATAACAGTAACAGATCCACATAAAACTTTGATCGACAAGATTTTGTACCGCCCTGCGCTGCGCTCCACACCCTCGTAGGCAAAAGATGTTATGCCTCACAATGCCCAATAATTTCACTGTCTACCATGCACTTCAACCAAACACAGCGATGCTGGCACATAGCTGCTTGGTGGCGGAATAAATCGCAAAGCGGTGGTGTCTACTCAGACGAGTTTTAGCATACGAAAAAATCACCTAGTAAATGCTAAGAACTTTTATAGTAGGTAGGTAAAACTAAACTTTAGATCTTTATAGTATGTGAACTAACAGTTATAACTGTAATACTTAGACGTTTGTGCGATGTTAGCAGCCAAGATTGATAAGGTTATTTTCAATTAAACAACGTAATAACTACAATAATAACCTTGAAGCGATGATAACTCAATGGTTGGCGTGGTCGGCTAACGTCCCGAAAGGCGCGGGTTCGAACCCCAACAATGAGCATGAGCTTTGGAGACAACATTGTGAGGAAACCATAGCATGGTGGTAGGGCATTTTCTAGCTCGTGATCGCCTGGCTAGCTACCACCCTCTTGTAGAAAATCTGTTGACAAACACCTGATGGTGTGTTCCGGCAGCCTCACTCGAGAGCCAGTGTGCCATTACAGCTGGTAGCATTTGCCACCATCTTCGGCTACAGCGTCACATAACATCAAGTGACCTGGTAGCCAAATACCTAGACTGTAAACTGTAAAAAAAAAACAAAACAAAAAGTGAATAGAATATTACTAGTTCTTGAAGTGTAGAAGTTGCTTTTTAAGGGGTATAATTTATTATGTGTCGCATAGATGTAATTAATCAAAATATAGTTTTAAATTCCCTACAGAGCCAAACAGTATATAGGGGCTTGTTTTTGGAACATTTTAAATTATCACTTTATGTATCTTATCTGTGAACAATAAGTAAAGCATAGACCGAGGTTTAAGGATAATTAAAAATTAGTTTAAGAATATTTAGCACAAAATTGTGATTTCATTATGTTTGTGACTGAAAATAAGGAAGGGCTATGCATCAAAATACCAAATAATTAGTAATTATTAGGATTTATTTCAAGATATGGGTGGTTTTAGACCAGATAAGTACATGCGACTTCCTTATAAAAATTTCGTCTCAGGTATCCGCGACGGCGAGGCGTCGCTAACATAAATGGAATTGTGAATAAAGCCTCGACCACGGTGAGCGTTCAATGCTTAAATAAATTTAATCTGTATTCGCATGCGGCATACAGTTCATTACGATCTGTATCATATAAATAACATGTCAGCACTTCAATATAAAAATTATGAAATGGTGTGTGTGTACGCGGTTTAATAAAGTGATGTTATAAATAGATGTGCATCGAATAATTTGCTCATATATTTTATTGTTCTGCGATCTGTGAAGTGACATTTGGATCGGAAAGTATGTAAGTGTTTTTTTTTAATTGCCCCTCAAATATGTTAACATTTCTATCCTGAATAATTTTAGTTTAACTTCAAATTAATAGTAATCATCATGAACTATTCCTTAGACAATATTGTTTTAAAATATTTGGCTATAAATTATTAATTTTTGATTTTTTTTATCACTTAAAAATCAGCCTAAATTCTTAACTTAGTAATTAATTTAGGTACTTATTTTGACATCATTTTTGATGGTATTTTTATTTGTTGTTTTTTTATACATTGAGCTTTCTTAACGATTGATAATTTCGATTTCGCAGGCCGGGTTGGTCGCAAAACCCTTTCTGGGCTGATGAAACGGACGCTGAGTCCGATGTAGAAGCGGGTGGTAGTCTACCGCTAACACAAGCAGCTCCACCTCCATCGGAAAAGAAAAAAGAAGGCGGTGCGAGCACTGCGAACAAGAAACGAGCCAACAGCACTTCGTCAGCGCCGAAGAAAAAGAACAAGACGGTTGAAAAAAACTCTGAAACTGAAGATTTGTCCCTAGGACAAAATTTATTTCTTGAGGTAAGATACATTTTGTTATCTATTTACATTATTTCATAGTGAGTAATATTATAATATATTATTTTTGTACTCAATTGCACTTATCACATATAAACTGAATTGAATATGGTGTCATTAAACGCTTGTGCATAGAGTGGTCTAAAATTAAAATATTTTGATACTTCTGTACTACGAGTGTGTGCGATATTTAATTGAAATCCTTACAATAACTTTATTTCGTATATTTTAGGAGGCGGTTGAAAGCAGCTTGAAGCAGTTGAAGCCGGTTCGAGCGGCATCACTGCAAAGCTTCTTGTCTCAGCGCGGGGCGAGCGGCTACACAACTCAGCGAGATCTCGTAAGAGCTGGTGAATACTACATCGAATTGAGGGTTTACAACTGTCGTGAAGCGGAGACCGAGCCAGCCGACGAGCGTTGGAAGAGAGCGCTCGTCACCCTCAAGCTGTGCACTGATGCAGACACAGCTGTCTGGCGCGCTGTGTCCAGCCTTGTGCAGGCTGGTAAACAAGAATTTAAATCTATTCAGCCTATTATGTATCCGAAACCGCGCTGATGATATTTTTACATTTTTATAAATAAATACCATATATCTTTCGATTTTATAAGCCTAATTTACTTACTTTTGTTTCCTTTACAGCATACATATATGAAATACTGAAATGTCAAATGCAAATACTGAAATACAAATATTGAAATTCAAATACTGAAATAATAAACTCAAAATTTGAAATGACAAAACTGATTTAAAACTTAATTCATATATTATTATTTTTTATCAATTAAACATTATTAAGCAGATTTTGTAATTGAATGTTTCAGTTCCTAGTTGATTTCATGGCTTGGCTGTAAAAAAATAATTAGTTAATCATAGTTGTTACGTACTTACCTTGGTTTATTTACAGCTCACAAATATCAAATACTGAAATGTCAAATGCAAATACTGAAATACAAATATTGAAATTCGAATACTGAAATTATAAACTCAAAACTAGAAATGACAAAACTGATTTAAAACTGAATTCATTTTTTAATTCATAATTGAATGTAACAACATTGACATTTCAGTAGCTAGTTGATTTTTGTGGTTTGGTTGTAAAAATATTATAATTAGTTTAACATAGTTGAAGTTAATTTAGCACTTATTTACATATCAGAAAAACAGAAATCTATGAACATAGCCTACTTTATCTTGCTCTTCTATAATTAATATGACTATGAAATTAATTCACTATTTGAATAAAATCTAAGCGTTATAACTATATAGAGACTGAGATTTACTATTTTGAATATTGATACGCGGGTCGCATTCTGAGTAGGATCAAAATGGTATTTTGTAATGAGTGCGGGGTTTATGTTTCTCACATATCTTCACATAAAAAGTCACTTTATCATAAATCAAAGTGTCTCCTTAACTCAGAGTTTCAAAATGTGCATATAATCGCTAGCGCCTTCAAAAACAGAATAGTGAGTTACAGAATAAATCCTGATACGGAAGATATCATCACAGCGCCTGAAATTTTCTTGAATAATATTTGCGCAACGGTCAATGAACTAATAAGAAAGTCCTTGTCTAAACACAATGCTTTAAAAGTCAATATGGAACTATTTGTGTCATATTATTTACCAAAAAACAATGAAAAGTCTATAAAGTCTTTTAACGTTCAATTTACTACAGTATTTCACAATACGGATTTACCTTCATTTTACAAAGAATTTTGTGAAAAGTTGATATCTAAATGCTCAGAATTTGAACAGTCAGAATCCGGATGGGTGATAGAATCTGTCAATTATTTAGAATTGAATATTAACAAATACAACCCATTAAGAGCGGGTACTTATATTAAATTACCGAATAAAATACAAAATACTAAGTCATGTATAAACATTAATAATGTGAATGATAAAAAATGCTTTTTATGGAGCTTTATTGCGCACATGTATCCTGCAAAGAGAAATCCAAACAGAGTAACATCATATCCGCACTATGAAAACATTCTGAATATTTCAGGTATGAAGTTTCCTGTGAGTTTAAGTGATATTAAACTATTTGAGGAGAACAATCCAAATATTTCTGTAAATGTGTATGGCTTAGAGAAAAACTGTGATGTGTCCGGACCTCTTTATAAAACAGCTCATCGAAAATTAACACATGTGAACTTACTTTTAGTGCAAAATCATAGTCAAAACCACTACTGCTTGATAAAAAATTTTGAAAAACTTATACATAAGCAGCTTACAAAACACAGAAGCAAAATATTTTTATGTGATGAGTGTTTTGTTTATTTCGAATCGCAAGAAAAACTTTATGGCCACATTTGTGCGCGAGTTAAAACAGTATTGCCTCCTTCAGGAAGTAAGTTATCGTTTTCACACTTTGAAAGAACTCGAAATATCCCAATTGTAATATACGGTGATTTCGAAAGTTTACTTAAAGAATATTCTGATAAAAACAAATCACAGCATGTTGAAGGAATACAAATACATGAAGCCACCTGTTTTGCTTATTACATATGCTGTAAATCTAGACCGTCTCTGAACAAGTTTGTTAGTTATCGAGGTCCTGACTGTGCAAAAGCATTTGTTGAAACTCTTTGTAATGATGTAATGGAATTACACCAAATATTATCAACAAATGTAGATATGGTGTCATTAACCGAAAATCAGAAAAAAACTCACGAAAGCGCGACTGCTTGTCATCTTTGCAAGAAAGCTTTTATAAAAGGTGATATAATTTGTGCAGACCATGACCATTTTACCGGATATTATCTAGGCGCTAGCCACAATACGTGCAACTTAAACGCGACAATATGTAAATTTATTCCAATTATATTTCACAATCTTACCGGATACGACTGTCATTTATTTATTAATGAATTGTCAGCTATTGTTGGTCGAATCAATTTAATCCCAAAAACAAAGGAAAAATACATATCATTCACTAAGTTCATACCTGTTAATGCCAAAAATGCTGCACAGCTAAAATTTATTGATTCTTTTAACTTTTTAAGTTGTGGATTGGATAATTTAGCAAAAACATTACATCCTGATGATTTTATTAACTTGAAGCACTTTTATCCTGATAAAAAATCATTTGATTTATTGCGTAGAAAAGGTATATATTGCTATGATTATGTTAATTCTTTCGAGCGATACAATGATATGTGTTTACCGGAAAGAAATTGTTTCTTTAATAAAATGACATCTGAAGAGATTTCGGAAAAAGATTACGAACATGCTAAAACTATTTGGAAAGAGTTTCAAATACAAGATTTAGGACAGTACACTGACTTATACTTAAAATGCGATGTTTTACTGTTATGCGATGTATTTGAAAAATTTAGATCAATGAGCCTGACTCATTATAATTTAGATCCTTGTCATTATGTATCCTCCCCATCCTTAAGTTGGGACGCAATGTTACTGTACACCAAAATTGAGCTTGATATGATTTCCGATGTTGAAATCTACCAAATGATTGAAAAAGGTATAAGGGGAGGTCTTGCACAATGTAGTCTACGGCATTCGAAGGCAAATAATAAATACTTGTCTGATTATAACAAAAATGAGCTAGATTCCTACCTTGTATACCTTGATTGTGTAAATTTATATGGCTATGCAATGATGAAATGTCTACCAATCAAGAATTTCAAATTTTTGACAGATGACGAATGTATAAGATTAAAAGAGAATATTAAATTTATATCAGATAATAATAATCAAGGGTACATACTTGAAGTAGATCTCGAATACCCGACAGAAATTCATGATTTACATTCAGAATTACCATTTGCACCTGAAAAATATATTCCGCCTAATGGAAAATGCGAAAAACTAATTGCAAATTTGCATAATAAATGTCAGTATGTTATACATTACACACATTTAAAAGAGTGTTTAAAACATGGTCTAAAGCTCTTGAAAATACACAGAGTTTTAGTTTTTGATCAGAAAGAGTTTTTGAAACCTTACATAGAACTAAACACAGCACTCAGGCAAAATTCGTCATCAGACTTTGAAAGAGATTTTTTTAAGAAGCAAAACAACTGTATTTTCGGTAAAACGATAGAAAATAAAAGAAATCAAATTGATGTTAAACTTGTTAATGTTTGGAAAGATGTTTCAAATAGAACCAATAAAATATGTGGCGCTGAAAAATACATAAGTGCTCCGAACTTCAAAAATTTGTCAATTTTTTCCGAAAACTTGGTAGCTATTCAATTGCAACAAAGTAAAATAATCTTAGACCGCCCAATTTATATTGGTTTTACAGTTCTTGAGCTTGCCAAAACCCATTTATACAAGTTTCATTACTCAGTCATGAAAAAAATGTATGAAGAAAACATTCAACTTTGTTACACAGACACTGATAGTCTTTTATATTTGATAAAAACTGAAGATTTTTACAAAGATATGAAGGGCAGCCTACAATATTTTGATACCAGTAATTTCAGTGATAATAACTTGTACACCATACCTCGCGCTAATGCTAAATTGCCAGGCTATTTCAAAGATGAATTAGGCGGTAAAGTTATTTTGGAATTTACAGGATTACGTGCTAAGCTTTATTGTATTGATACTGAAACCTCATCGATCAAGAAAGCTAAAAGGGCAAAAAAGTCTGTAACCAAAAACCTTACTATGGAAAAATTTAAACGATGCCTATTTAAAAACGTAGATATTAGAGATGATATGTATGTAATAAAATCTAAGAATCATAGAGTCTTTACCCAGAGGTTAAACAAACTGGTGTTAAATAAATCTGATGACAAGAGACAGATTTTCAAGAATACTGTGAATACCTTACCTTGGGGCCATTACGCCAATATATTGTAAATTTATAAAATACTTTTTCATTTGTAATAAACTAACGTGTGATTATTACTTTTAGGTTAAAAAGTATTTTACTTATTATTTCAAATGTTATCAGTTACTGTAATAGAATTTAAATTGAAGTGTTTATCTTATTTTGTAATCTTTAATAAATAAAATTGTACTTAATTATCTAACATTGTGTTTGCATTTATTATCTATTTCCGCTGACCAACCTAAATACTTAATATTATAAGAAATTATTGAGATAAAATAACCAAAATACATGATGCCAGTTTATTTTTCAATTACAATAATTTATGCACAATTAAATTAATTTTAATGGATAAGGAGAAATATTTTTCATAAGTCACAGTCGTAAAGTTTTTTTCCTATTTGTCTTATAAGTGAATTTGCAGCATCCATTATTACATCATAGTTATGGTTTTCTTCAACAACATACTGAGCGCTTACACTCGAATTCTCACTATCACTATAGTAACTGCTATCATCTTCTGGATTCTTGACATCATATATACAGATCTTGATTAGCTTTTGACCCGTCTTCAAATGAGTGCGACGCACAATATTTGTTGTTATTGAAAATGGAGGAGATGCAAAAGATTTTCTCTTTCGAAAAGGCTTTCTTGGTTTTACGAGCGATTCTTCCTTATCAGTATTTTGAGAATTTTTAGTTTCATGAGTTGCAATTTTTGTGAAGTATCTTGAAGTATCATCCGTATCTTGTGCATAGTAAAATGGGTTGATGATAAGATCTTCGCACTCTTGAGACATATTCACCTAAAAAGAGAGAAAATTGATTAAAGTAATTAATATTCATTCATGTTAAAGTAGTTATTATTACAAGCTTAATTATTATTTTTTAATCAATTCAAATATATTTTTTAAAACTTACTTAATTTTAATGTGTTTGCTGAACAAATGTGAAGATGAGTGTCAGCTGCAAATGTGAGCAGTGAAATAATGAAATGTTTTTAACAGGATAATACTTGAACTTTCGCGGAACTACATAAATGGCATGCGCATATTAAATATGTATTATTTATTACTGTGATGTGATCAAATAACCCCGATAAAATGGATCAAATGAATCATTACCTGGAAATGTAGAAACAAAATGATGGTGTAATTGGAACATATGTACATAATAGCATTACATTGCATTCGAGTAACAAATACGATGCTATTTAATAAGAATACGCTGTACACCAGTATCAGACATCATTATGAAGTTGGTCAAACAGCCCACTACCTTAGAAATTAATGATATAGAAGTGAGATCACAACCCAATACTGTCAGACACAGCGTTTTACTCCCTAACACCATTCGCTGTATAATTTGTGGGCCATCGAATTGTGGAAAAACCAACGTTATGATTAACATGTTATTGCATAAAAATGGACTTAAATTTCAGAATGTTTATCTGTACTCAAAAACAACGTATCAACCAAAGTACTGTTTTTTGAGTGAAGTGTTCAACTTGATTCCTAATTTAAATTATTTTATGTTTAAAGACAGCAAAGATGTCGCTGATCCTGAAAGTGCTCTACCAAATTCTGTTTTTATTTTTGATGATGTCGCATGTGAGAATCAAGTAAATATTCGCAATTATTTTTCTATGGGGCGACATAAAAAAATTTATTGTTTCTATTTATCCCAGACTTATTCTAAAGTTCCGAAGCAGTTAATACGAGATAACGTAAATTTGTTAATTGTTTTCAAGCAGGATGATGTTAACTTGAAACATATTTACAATGAGCATGTCAATACTGATATAGACTGGTTACAATTTAAAAAAATGTGCTCTGAAACATGGAAAGGACGACACTCGTTCTTAATAATAAATAAAGATAGCGAGTTAAATAACGGTAGATATAGACATGGGTTCGATACGTTTATTAAATTTCAGTGACTTTATATAGAAAATACATGCGTTTTATATATTCAGTACAACAGCTTCAGCCCAAATTACTGGTTGTGAATATACTAAACTTCTAACATGGAAAAAAATATGAAAAAGCGAATACTTACGTCAGTCAAAACAATTAAACAAAAAATAAAAGCTATGAAAAATAATGAAGATACTATCAACTATAATTTAGGTAAAGTATTTAAACCTCTTATTGACCCTTTGAATAAAATTGCTGATTGTAAGGAAATTAAGTCACCAATCAGTGATAAATCTACTCTTTACACAGATGTGGCAAAAAATTCCTCAATGCTCTCTAATGATTCTAGCGATATAAGTGAAGATAACTTTAACGATGATGCTAGTTCGTATAAAAGTGTCAATACAAACTTATCGTATGATGGCAACAAGAGAGAATATTTGACGCCGGTTAAAGATGAAAAAATTGTGACCATGCTAAATACCCCTTTAATGTCTATGTTAAACAAAGATAACTTACTTGAGGAAAATAATAGTTTAAATGTGCCGTTTGGTATACGAAGTGAAAATAATAAATTGTGGATGGGTAGCGTACCAATTTCTTTTAAATTGATTGGCACTCACTCTAGTGGAATGCAAATATCTTTGATTTCGATAGGCGATAAAAGTTATGAAATAACAAACGGCATTAAAGAGCTATTGTTTAAAAAGAAACCAGACTTAAATTTAGTTTCAGAACAAGACCGGATTACTTACAAAGACATATTAGAAAACACTCATGCTCATAAACGAGATTTTAAAAGTACTAGTCAAATAAAAGGTGATAAAGGAATGAAATACAATCAAATAATTAAACCATTATTTTACGAATATGATCAACTGTTAGAAAATAAAGTTATTAAACGTGGTGGTAGTTTACCTTGTTTGAAAAAATCGTATAAAAAGAATACTGATTTTATTTATTGGGATGATCCTAATGAACTGATCGAAAGACTTAAACTATTAGTAGCATCCAGTGATGCTGGTAATACTAATCATGACAATGAAATTATATCATTAATAGAAGAATTGAAAGAAGCAGGTATAATTAAAGAATAAAATGACAACATTCAATGGAACTTGCTTAGTTTCAACATTCTGCTCAAACATGAATGTCGATAAATTCGGTCTCCACATATACAAAAAACGTAAAAATAACTACGGTTTTAATATAGCTCCAGAATGTGTGATAAAGCAAATTGATGCAAAAAACTTAGATGCTCAAAGTAAAAGACTTAAAAATCTTGGACACCCTCAGGATTCATGTGATGCTGTAACCAAAGATTATGTTGACAAATGCATAACTGACCTCTGGAACAAAGTTTCGACGAACATTAAATTAATTACAGAAATAAGTAACACATTAACTAAATTAGAAGACCATTTTCAAAACAGTAATAAAAATGAGCAAAAGAAGCGTAGTAAATGAAATTCATAAATATGCAAGGATAAATTTTCCCAGAAGGCATGTTGTGATGAGAGATATTGATGATCTTTGGCAAGCTGATTTGATAGATATGCAATCTGTTTCAAAAATAAATGGTGGCTACAATTATATTTTAGCAGTTATTGATACATTTTCAAAATACGCCTGGACGATTCCACTGAAAAATAAAAATAAAGATTCAGTTTCCGAAGCATTTCAGTCTTTATTACAAAAAGGTCGTATCCCTAAAAATTTGCAAACTGATCAGGGCACAGAATTTTACAATAATAAATTTAAAATAATACTTAATTTGCATAATATAAATCATTACTCAACATACTCTACAAAAAAGGCGTCTATTGTTGAAAGGTTTATTAGAACTATAAAAAATAAGATTTACAAAGAATTCAGTTTACAAGGATCTTACAAATGGAAGGATGAACTATTGGACAAAGTAATCAAAATTTACAATAACAGCGTTCATAGAACGATCGGTATGTCGCCAGCGCAAGTTGGAGATAACAATAAAGATCTTATATTGAAAAGGTATAATGAAGTGTGTAAATGTTACAACAGAAAAGAAAGCAACATATTGAAAAATGGTGATTTTGTGCGTATTAGTAAGTACAAAGGAACATTTGAAAAAGGTTACACCCCAAATTGGTCCACTGAAATTTTCAAGATTATCAAAGTTCAAAAATCTAATCCCTATTCTTATTTAATTGAAGATATGAGACATCGTCCCATATTAGGCGCATTTTATAAGCAAGAACTTCAAAAAACTGAACACCCTGATGTATATCTTGTGGAAAAAATATTGAAAAGAAAAGGAAATAAATTATATGTTAAATGGCTAGGCTTTCCATCTAGTGAAAATAGTTGGATTGATAAAACAAACAAATTATAAAGTAAGCGCATCATGAAAAATTAGTCAGTTTCTATTTGGTTATGAAAGAGAATAGTCATCTTAATAGTTTGATTAACAAACTGCCCTTCGAACTTCACCTGCCTGGGTATAATTATTGCGGACCAGGAACTCGATTGGCAGAAAGACTTGCTCGAGGAGATAAAGGAATAAATCAGTTGGACGAATATTGCAAACAGCACGATATAGCTTATAACAAATCATCTAATTTGGTTGACCGACATAAAGCGGATATAATTTTACTTAAAATGGCTAAAAAGAGAGCAACATCTTCGAATACTAGCTCTGGAGAAAAAATTGCTGCTAATTTAGTTAATACAGCTATGCTAGCAAAAGTTAGTGCTGGAGCAGGACTAAAAAAGAAATTTAAAGCTATTGTATCGCACACAAAAAAACATATTCGTAAAATGAAACCTAAGTGTCAAAAAATGGCAATCGAATATGCTTTTGCTGCTGCCAAAGAATTGTCCAAAGATTTGCCTATTCAACTACCGCGTGTTATACCTGTGCCCAAAACAGGAGGCTTTCTTCCTTTAATACCAATTTTTGCTGGATTATCTGCTGCTGGAAGCCTCGCTGGTGGTGTTTCGGGAATTGTAAAAACTTACAATGAATACAAAGCTGCGAAGAAACGTCTTTTAGAATTAAAGAGACATCATGATAAAATGGAGGGGTTAACCATAGGTAAAGGTTTGTGTATAAAACCTTACAAAGAAGGGTTAGGAATATACATAGCAAAAAAAAAAAATAGTCCATATATTACCTAAGCGAGCTCTTACTAATATAGACCTAATGAAATATTCTAAAAATATTCCATACTTTAGAGGTGTTTTTATGAGAGATGGATTACCTCAAATTCCATTTCCTATTGAATGCGGTATAATTAATTTGGACAGCTCACAAAATTCTGGTACACATTGGGTGGCGTACACTAAAATTAATGATTGCGTTGAATATTTTGATAGTTATGGAAACTTGAGGCCGCCAAAGGAATTTATTAGGTATATGAAAAAGTGTAAAGTTATCTATAATTACGATAATTTTCAAAAAAATAATTCGTATAACTGCGGTCATCTATGTCTAGGGTTTTTAAACAAATTCTGGCGCAAACTCAGCATTTTGAAATAACGAATAAATAGCATGTTATAACTATCTTTTTTCAGTCTTTGTAATATCTCTGTTCAGCTCAGGACAATGTCATTCACTTTATCATTTTCCGGAAGTCAATCTGTGTTAGAAACAACGTTTCATCCCCCCTTAGTTTTAGAAGAAAGTTATGAGTGTGGTTTATTATATTTTTCTGTATTTAATGGTATACCTAACGTAACTAGCAATAACAATGTGTTTATTTATGGTGAAAATAATAGTCAAATTCAAATACCAAATGGTTCGTACGATTTACAAGATATTTATGAATATATAAATAATAATATTGACTGTAAACTCAAGATTGAGATTGATTCTGCGCAAAGAGTATCGATTTCCGAGCACCGAAGAGTATTGGGAGAATCTTAGGATTTCGAAAAGAAATACTAGAAGCAAATAAATGGCATGTCTCTGTAAACCCAGTCAACATTCTTCCAGTGACCGTGATAAGAATCGAATGTGATTTGGTGCAAGGAGCTTACAATGATGGCATATCATCTCATATAATTTATGAATTTATACCAAACGTTTCACCAGGCTATCGATTTATTGAAAAAGCAATAAATGCCATATATTTTCCAATTAAAAATAAGAACATTGCATCCGTTACGGTAAAAATTATTGATCAAAACGGAAATAACATTAATTTTGGTGGAGAGAATATTCAAATGTGTCTTCATTTACGAAAATCAATATGATTGTATTTAATGATCAAAACTCTAATATAACATCAAAAACAAAGTTAAAAAGAGCTATTCTAACAGAAACACTCAAGAAACAAAGACGTACCAAGATATCGAAGATTACAAAAGAAAACAAAGATTTCTTACGAGCTCTTGGTTTCAAAATATGAGTATCTTAAATATTGACGATTCACCCCATTTCGATAACTCTATCGAGGGTTACGAAATTCATACCTACAACCCATATAGTAATAGCTTCAAAGAAAATGATGAAATCCGTATATCGATTCATCAGCAGGATATATACGTATTACCATCTTCAAGTTTTATATATATTGAAGGACGCGTCAACGTTTCTATGAAGGATGCCTCAGGCAAAGTTGCAAAAAAGAGTTTGAAATTCACAAATAATCCAATAGCATTCCTGTTTCAAGATATTCGTTATGAGATTAATGGTATAGAGATCGATCGTATTAGAAATGTAGGAATTACTTCTACAATGAAATCATACGTCTCTTTGAACAATGGAGACAGTAAAGTAGCAGCCGTATGGGGATGGGATATGAATGGGTTTAAAGTTAAAGATGACTCCTTTAGTGTTCTGATACCACTTAGTAAACTGATAGGGTTTGCGGAAGATTATAATAAAATCATTTTAAATTGCAAACATGAACTCATTATGAGTAGAAATAATACTAACAGAAACAGTGTTATCTCTGATCAAAATGATACTATTCAAATTGATATACTAAGGGTTCAGTGGAAAGTGCCACATATTAAAGTATCTGATCGTGAGAGGCTTTCTTTATTAAAATATTTAGAAAAAGACAAACCCATACATATAGCTTTTAGGAATTGGGACTTGTATGAGTATCCTCTATTACCCAAAACTACAAAGCACTCATGGTCTGTAAAAACAGCTACTCAATTAGAAAAACCAAGATATATTATTTTTGGCTTACAAACTGATAGAAAAAATAATATAGCCAAAGATAGTTCTTTATTCGACCATTGTCACCTAACAAACGTGACATTGTTTTTAAATTCACAATATTACCCATATGATTCGTTAAATATAAACTTTGGTGAAAATAGATACAGTATATTATATGAACTGTATACCAAATTCCGTCAGTCGTACTATAATCTCCCAACCGATCCGTTGTTAGACATAAGAGAATTTAAAGAAAAAGCACCTCTGTTTATAATAGACTGCTCAAGGCAAAATGAAAATCTGAAATCTGGCCCTGTAGATGTTCGTTTGGAAATAGAAAGTTCCCAAGATATTCCCGATAACACAGCTGCTTATTGTCTTATCATCAACGACCGAGTTGTTGAGTACAAGCCTTTGAGTAATATTGTGCGTAAAATATCATGAGTGTGTTTGTGGACGTGCAAGGATTCAAAACGGACTACAATGAATTCATAATAAAAGAAATAGCGATAAAATCTGGTCAACAGTTTATTACACTCCAGTTTAAGCCACCATTTTCCTACAACGAATTAACAAATACAGAAAAAAAGAATGTTTGTTGGATAGAACGAAACAGACAGATATTTTGGGATGAAGGATTTATACCATATTCATATCATACAATTTATATTAGAGGACTCATAAAAAATAAAACTATTTACGTTAAGGGCTTAGAGAAAGTGACATGGTTGAAGAAAATTGTAGGATATAATATGGATCAAAATTCATGTATTTTTAATCTAGAAGATAAAGGTTGCCATAACCTGCTTAGTTTATATAAAGACTACAAGTCATGCTTAGATGTATATCGATGTATAAATCACTCCTCGCATTGTGCTTTACAAAATGTTACTTGTATGCAAAAATGGTGCTTAGAAAATAAATGTTTTTGAAGAAACCAATTTTATTTTTAATTATTAATTCCTCATATACCCTACCCTACTAGAATAACTCGCTCTCGCTTCTAAGATGCAGCAGGTTGGTTGTATAGAATAAATTATTTTTTAAGAGAAGTATCTTTCAACTGATTGAATCAGATCATTGATTGAACAGAACCAGTTCAGATCAGATAGATAAAGTACAAGCTGTTCATGAAATAACAGACTCAGTTTTAAATGGTTGTGACCCGATCAGATATGGTTGACCGATGTCACGCTGGATAATTAGGACTATCTGCTTCACTTGCTTCTACGATGAAGCAGGGCGGCCGATTTCGTGCTGGAGAATTGTGGCTTCTGCATCACACTCGAGCGAAGCGAGAGTGTGAGGCAGAAGCCCCAATTCTCCCCTACTCTCTACGTAGAGCCTCAAAAACCACCCTATCGACCGGCTACGCTCCCGGGAAGCCCTTCAGAAGAAATCCGGAGTCCCCACGACCTTTGGTTCTCGAGATATTCCGGTTTCAAAATTTCCAAGATGGCCGCCGAACTGTCAAAGTCGACTTTGAAACCGGTATATCTCAGCCCCCAAAGGCCTCAGAAGCGCCGGAAAAGCTGTTTCAGGGTGCCCGGGACCTAAAGTGTCCAACCAGTGCGTGTCCTAAAAATAAAACTTGACCTCTACGTAGAGCCCAAAAAGCCACTCTATCGTGGAGCTCTACCCCCGCGAGGTATCCCAAAGGAAATTCGGGGTCTCTACGACCTCTGGTTCCCGAGATATCCGGACTTGAAAAATTCCAAGATGGCCGCCGAACTGTCAAAACTGACTTTTGGCCACGAATATCTCGAGACTCAGACGTCCCAGAGAGACCGCAAAAGGACTGGTGTTATGCCCACGACCTGCACTATAATGCCCTGATAATTTTTACCCTAAAATTTTGAGGGTGGAGCAGAGCAGCCAGACCTCAGTGGGAAGTTGAAGGGCCCCAAAAAAGGGTCTCCCGTGGAAACGCGAGGTCTCTACGAGCCCTGGTTCCAGAGATATTAAGCTTCAAAAATCCGATGAGAGCTGGTGAAAAATGATGAAGTCTGACCTGTTTTTGAAACCTGAATTTCTCCGGCCCCAGGAACCGCAGAGAGGACGAATTTGGGGTCGTGGTGGATGGCTTGACCGCCTCCAACTGCTAAAGGCACTAAAAAAGGTAAATTCCCGGCCGTTCCCGAAATTCCCGAGAAAAACTTAAAAATTTAACAACTCGGGTTGTGTAAGGCCGATTTGAAAAATTTAAGCGGCGCCAGAAAGGGGCGCAAATACTTTATTTAACTAATATTTTTGGGGACCGAGCCCACCCTTTGTACGGGAATAAAGGGGGGGGGGAACAGATTTTTGGAAAAAAAATCGTAACTTTTGACCTGGTCTTCCTAAAAATCCCTGAAAAATCGCGTCCAGTAGGGGCCGCCCTTATACAGCCCCTTGAGCAATCAAAACCCACGCGCTCCAACAAACAAACCTTATACGAATTTTACAAATTTCTAGTTTCTAATTAAAATATCTAAAAAACTCAACAACATAAAATCTAATCTAAACGCCTGCTCGTAGAGGGTGTCCTGGTCCTCTGGATAAGCTGTCTTGTTGGACCGAGAAACGTCTAGAAGACCGACCACGTGCCACGTGGTTTTTGTTTTTCACGAGCACAAAGTTGTGCTGTCAACTGACGGCTAAGCAACGGGTGGATTCAAAACTGACGACTTGGATCGGATGTTCATCACAAATCCCGGGGAGTATTGTGTTCAATTAACATTCTTAATGCACCTACTCAACACTCATTCTAGCCCTATACACGCCTCACTCCGGTGAGCATCGTCCAATCCACATTCTGGCACCGTTGCTTCTCTTTTTGCTTGACATAACTGTGGAAGCAAAATTGACGATAAAACTCTTGCCTCAGACATGCTTTTAACAACTACACATCGCACTACACATCATACAATTAGGTACAAGCAGCTTATATTGCTGTGTCAGATCTCAAATTGTGCTCACTATAATCTGATATAAAGATAGAAAAAACTGTAATTGTACTATCATAGTATATTGCTAAATTGTGTAACTACCAGAATTAAACTGATAGCCTAATATGTTTGTATGTAACTTATGATAGTATTATTTTGATTTTTACAAACCGCAAATCTTTATAATTACTGCAGTCTGTAGGTAGTCAGTAGGTAACAGGTACAACTAAGTATATTTCCAATTATTTTTATCTACTTTTTTATTTTACTTTTACTTTTGTCTATGCTATTTCCCTTTTAAGTCTGGTATTCTAAAACCTGTCTCACTTTTACTTGTAATTTCCTATTTTTAATTTTCTACTTTAACCTGTTCCACAGTATTAACCAATGTATAAACAGTAATACTTTTTAATTGTTTTATTTAAAGCTTTGGTGGGCATTCTTTTTGTTGTTTGACTTGACTATGAGACTGACTTGTGTATGAAAACCTGTAATACAAACTTTATTTGAATAGTTGTTTAGCGGTTTCACTTGTGGTTTCAGGAGCTGACTGATCAGTTGACACCAAAATGCCTATTATGACCCGCAAGACATCGACGAGGGAAATGGAGGAAAAACTGAGTGCTGCCCTAAAACAACTAAAAGTCTATAAAGACCTTAGTGAACAACTACTACAAGAAAGAGAAGACAGTGAAATCGAAGTGCAAAAGATCATCACAAAAAACACTGAACTAAAAGGTGAACTGGCTGAACTACATTCTAAATACTTGGACTCACAAGATCAATGCGAACAACTCCAAAATTTTGTAATATCCTTCAAGGAGTGTGGTGAGACTCATGAACAAGCCTTAAGTCGTATAATCAACCTAGAATTTGAATTAAATAAGGCCCATAAGGTAATATCACAGCTACACACAGATAAGTGTAATGAACAGACCACCAGCACCTTGAACCTTTTTGATGAGCTAGCCGGAAACAAGTTGGAGTGCTCTTCAGATATTGTAACCATTGATCTTACCGGAGATAAATCTGTTTGTAAAAGCCCACTTTTTAAAAGCCGAAATAAAATAAAGAAATATATTAAAGTTAAGAAAACTATCAAAAGATGTCAAAAGTTATTAAAAAAACAAAGCTATTTTGTCAAAAATGTTCAATTAATTAAAGAAAAGTTGTTACTAGAGGAAAGAATTCAGAATTGTTTGGAAGAATTGGAAATAACTCGACAGTTATATGATAATGACACACTGGAACTCCGCTCTGAGCTGCTCCATAAAGAAAAGATCTTGCAGGACATATTTACTAGCTACAAGACAGCTCAAGTTCAACTAAGTGAGCATTACAAGACTGCAATTGTACTAACGGACCTGGTGGCTTTGAACGTGGAGTGTGTGGAGGCTCTTGAGAATAGTCACTCGAGCTGCCACATTCAACCACAACCAGACTGTACTAGCGCCCTCTCAACATCTCTATCAAATCAAAACAGACCAACATTGATCACAGACACGGTCCCAGGCGGAGAGCAGTATGTCAGCTCTAATCCAGTTCAACCGCATAAAATCATGGTATTTTCAGACAAAATAGGTGTAGGCTTTGGTTCATTATTAAGTAACTCAGTGCAGTGTGCTGTGGAGAACTATTGTATGCCGGGAGCAACCTATGCTCAGATTGAAAAAACAATATTAAACTCAAAAATAGATAATAAATCAATAGTTGTTGTCTTCTTAGGTCATAGTTTAGGTATTGATAGAAAAGAGGTTATTACTAGAATAACCACTTTGTTAGAACTTAAGGCATGTAAAATAATGTTATGTGCCTTCCCTTATTCAGATTTATTGTCTGAAAAAGAGAACTTGCACATACACTCACTCAACACATTAATGTATAACTTGACATGTCGTCATAGTGACAAACTTTTATTTTTTGACTGCAATAAGTTTATTTATAATTTTAAGTTGACATGGGCCAGCATGTACTGTCCTAAAAAATCCAGACAGCTAATTGCTACTTTGGTAGCTTTCAATATTGAGGCAGTTATAGGAAATATAACAAAGAGTAGTGACAATGTTGTAGTTTTTAGTACATGTACTAATAATAGTAATAATGTAGTTATTAATTGTTTAAACTTTTAAACAAGACAACAGAGAAGTGTGCTGACATCTTATTGCTATTTTATCAAAATATTAACCGCTTCTCTGATAAAATGTTATTTAATGTTACACATTTTGAGGTAGCCAGTGCGTTCAACAGAATATCTGCTGAAGGGGGAGGGTGTATTATTCTTTGTAAAAGAAACATAAAATTTAAGGAACGGTCTGACATAGTAGGTTTTTCTGTTGAACGTGTCTGCGAAATTGCTTGTGCAGAACTGGAAGGTCATATATTATTGTGTGTATATCGGCCACCAGCATCTAATTTCTGTAATTTTATGTCCATAATGGAATGTGTACTCAAGAGACTAACTAAAAGCAATAAATCAATCATTGTATGCGGTGACTTCAATATTGATATTTTGGTAGATTCAACTGATAAAACTAATCTTATCTCTTTGTTTAAATCTTTTAATTTGAATTTTTTGTTCAGTGAGCCAACTAGAGTAACCGACTCTTCATCCACCTGCATTGATAATATTTTTTCAAACTGTAAGACTACAGAAAAATCAGTAATGGTGGGAGTTAGATCAGACCACAATGGCCTCGCTATCAAATTAGAAATCGGGAGAACTAAGAAAAATACCATTATCGAACATAGGCCGCTAACAAAAGGTAAACTAGAAAAGCTTAAACAAAATATAGAGTTGAAACTTAGTCTGGTGGAATTCACTTCTGAAGATCCACATGACATTTATAGTACATTATTTTCATTAGTAAGTACAGAATTTAATGAAATCTGTCCGAAGAAAAAACTGCAGCTCAACGGTAGGTTACAATTTGGTGATTGGTCAACTAGAGGTATTCGAAAAAGTAGAGACATAATGTTTGAGTTATATCACAAAAAATCTTTAACTTCTAGTAAAGATTTTCATGATTATGTAAGAAATTACTCAAAAGTTTTTAAGTCAGTATGCAAACGCGCAAAAGCTTTGTTTATAAGGGATAAAATTCGAAAATCTAATGACAAAATTAAAACAGTTTGGAAAACTATTAATACAGAGACCGGCAAAAGTAAATCTTTTAATTTAGAATATGTGCTAGAAATAGATAACCAAAAAGTTTCAGACCCAAGTCATGTTGCGAATTCATTTGAAAATTTATTTTCCAATATACCACTAGAAGTCACCAAATCTCTTGATTCTTGCCCTTGTGTTGCAGTGGGCTTTCTGAAAGACAACTTCCCGCTCCAAATTCCTGAGTTTAGGTTCCGACATATATCTACTTTTGAAATAATAAAAACATTTAAAAGTTTAAACGTTAAAGCAACAGAGGATTTATGGGGATTATCCGTAAAAATGCTAGAGTCAATAATAGAAGTTATAGCGCCACATTTGATGATCATATTTAATTTATGTATTGATAGAGGTACATTTCCTGACCTAATGAAAATGAGTAAAATCACCCCTATTTTCAAATCAGGTAGTAAGGCCGACCCCTCAAATTATAGACCGGTCTCTGTGCTTCCGGCTTTGAGCAAAATATTCGAAAAGATAATGCTTCAACAACTCTTGTCTCATTTTAATGAACATAGGATTTTACACGAAAATCAGTTCGGTTTCACGAAAAGCAGATCAACAACAGATGCAGGAGTCCAGTTAGTCAAGCATGTGCTGGAGGCTTGGGAGAGCTCACAAGATGCCATTGGCGTATTTTGTGATCTCTCCAAAGCTTTCGACTGTGTAGAGCACCGCACTCTAATTTATAAGCTACACCACTATGGAATTCGTGGAGCTGCTCTGAATCTTGTAGAATCATACTTATCTGATAGGCAGCAAAAAGTTGGCATTAATGGCGTGACATCTTCTGGATCTTTGGTTAGAATGGGGGTTCCACAGGGGTCGATCTTGGGTCCGTTCTTATTCTTAGCATATATCAATGACTTACCACATATGGTTGAGGGCCTTGCTGACATAGTTCTTTTTGCGGATGATACTTCTCTGATTTTTAAAGTAGATAGGAAAGATAGAGAACTAGTTCAAGTCAACAACGCGTTAACTATTGTTTCAAATTGGTTCGTCGCAAACAACCTGCTTCTCAAGGCAAAGAAAACGAAATGTTTAAAATTTTCCATGCCTAATGTAAGACATATAGAGCCAAACGTATTACTCGACGGAAATAAATTGAAAATTGACAAGGCAATAGTCTTTCTAGGTATTAGCATAGACTCTAAATTACAATGGGGTCCTCATATTGATGCACTATCTGGAAGACTGAGCTCAGCTGCATATGCGGTTCATAAAATTAGGGATCGTGCAAGCCAGTGGAGAATCCCCCGACTCTCCACTGGCTTGCACGATCCCACACGTCTGGGGGATGGCCCCAATGAGCCAGGTCATCCCTCCATTGGCCGGGGCCCGACACCGGTGACGGGCTAACCGCTGGGGCGAGATGGTGATTGCTAACGCTACCCCATTTCGCCCTGACTAGGCGGCAGACTGCTCATCCCGGGTTTTTTTTTTTTTTTTTTTTTTTTAGTGGGTAACCTCCTTAATACCCTCCCGTGGGGGAAGTAAGGCCCTTCAGGCGAGGACTCCCACATAACCACTCTGCCCCCCCCCGGAGCCGGGTGGTATCCATAAAGGATTTCCCGGGTCAAAAAAAAAAAAAAAAAATAAAAAAAAAAGTTTAGGTTAGGTTAGGTTAGGTTAGGTTAGGTTAGGTTGGGCGAGTACCACTTCGTGGCGGCGAGGAGATCCCGCGGGGAGCCTCCAGCGTGGGAGGAGGTGACGCGCCTTCGACGGCGGGCGCGGGCCGCCTTGTTGGGGCGGTGGACGGAGGACCTGGCTCCACCGGTCCCTGGACAGAGGACGGTGGATGCCATTCGCCCGGTCCTCCGGAGGTGGGTAGGGCGGCGATTCGGGTCGCTCACCTTCCGATTGGTGCAGGTGCTTTCCGGACACGGATGTTTCGGCAAGTACCTGCATCACATCGCAAGACGCGAGGCGACCCCCGCCTGTCACGAGTGTGGAGCACCAGAAGACACGGTGCTCCACACGCTGGAGGAGTGCGCCGCATGGAGTCCCATGCGGCGCGCCCTCACAGCGGTCATAGGCGCAGATCTGTCGCTGCCGAGCGTGGTTAACGCTATGCTCTGCAGCGACGGAGCGTGGCAGGCGGTGGTCTCTTTCTGCGAGGCGGTGATGGTGCAGAAAGAGGCCGCGGAGCGGGTGAGGGAAGAAGACGTCCTCTCCGACCCGCTCCGGCGTAGACGAACTGGGGGAAGGAGAAGGCGATTCGGGCGCCTTCTCGCTCTATCCTAGTGCTGTGCGGATCACCGGTGGAGAGTCGGGGGATTCTCCACAGGCTTGCACGATCCCACACGTCTGGGGGATGGCCCCAATGAGCCAGGTCATCCCTCCATTGGCCGGGGCCCGTCACCGGTGACGGGCCAACCGCCGGGGCGAGATGGTGATTGTTAACGCTACCCCATTTCGCCCTGACTAGGCGGCAGACTGCTCATCCCGGGTTTTTAGTGGGTAACCTCCTTACTACCCCCCCGTGGGGGTAGTAAGGCCCTTCAGGCGAGGACTCCCACATAACCACTCTGCCCCCCCCGGAGCCGGGTGGTATCCATAAAGGATTTTCCCGGGTCAAAAAAAAAAAAAAAAAGGTTAGGTTGGGCGGGTTTGGGTTCATCCATTACTAGTTGCTCTGCCTAGCTTGCATGCCTCGCGCTCCTTGTTTTTGATAAATCCAGGCCTTCCTTACTCATCCCGGATGGGTAAGGAGGCGTTGGTCTTGGGGGAGAGCGCAAGTCGTGTAGATCCCCAAGGCAAGTCTGACGGCTACCTTCCCGTGGTGCTGCCTGTTATTGGTTTCTTTCCTTCCGAAATAAACGCAACAGAACACCGTCAGGCGCCGCGTGTATTGTTATCTATATGTGTATGTATATGTATATATTGTTTCTGTATATATTTGTATTATATGTGTATATTATGTAGTTCACAGGGCTATTTAACCCCTTATTAGTAACAAAATTGTAAATGCTCGGTACAGACCGGGGCCGTATTTAACTGCTTGTCATCTGTATTATATGTGCTAAGGTGCTTAGTACCTCTTTAAGACAGATGACAAATTAGACTTACGGTGTATAAATTGTAGTTTTAAGGCAAGGCTACAGATAATTTGTCATGTTTATGAGTAGATGAAAAACAGTTTGGTGGTGTGTGTGTTAAAATAGGGACCCCTCTAACTGGCAAACACCAGCGCCTACTACTGTCAAACATATTGTTACATAATCGAAAATAACCGCTGTACGAAGTAAGTACATGTATTGTGAGATTGTGCTGACGCCCGCGAATCCGCGTGCGACAGCTTTTGTACATTATTATTATAAAATAAATCAGTTAGCATTTGACCATGAACACGGGTGGTTTCATTTGTGCAGCTCGACATCATATCAATACTTTCCCCAGTATATCAACTCCAGTGTAGGGACTTACACCCCCTACATTGTTTTGGTCCTTCGGCACTTCTGGTGCGGGACTACGCATTTTTACTGACCTTCGCCGTGCGCGTGAGGGTCATATTATCAGACTTGTGTAGTTCACACTGTGAAGTTAACAAATCAGTGCAGTGAGTTATCGAAATACAGTGACATTACAGTGACATTACAGTAAACATTACAGTAGACATTACAGTGGACATTACAGTGGACATTATCAGATTATCATAGCAAGCGTCGTGGGCTAAGAGGCTCAAACGCGCATATCTTTATCAAGTGTCTTGGATCTGGAGATCCAAGACTTACATTTTATCAATTTGGAAGGGATCCCCGAAGCATCAACAGTTCGGGCGAGTAAACCCTCTCGACACATCATCAAGCCAAGTAAGACTGTTCCTTATTTTTTCAATAATGGAGGTGCTTCTTCAACGGCAAAATGAGATCGTTTCTATCATCAGTAATATTAGGACGAATTTCGGAAAGGATTCGGCTGTCCGTAAAACATCTGATTACATTAAGAAACGGTTAGACAGCATTGACAATCTCTGGGGAGAGTTTAACAGTAACCACACCAAAATCTTTGTGGGAGATGGAGGTGTGCCTAATCATGATCACGAGTATTTTAAAGACAACATATATCAAAAGACAAAAGACTTATATGATGGGTTGCGAAATGTATTGTTAACGTATGGTAGAACAGACACATCTACTCAACATGATGGTGAGGTAGACCATCTACTACGACTACAACGAACACATTTTAGGGCATTTGATAGAACATTGAGACGAATAAGAATAGAAGACTTGACAGAAAAGTGGGAGATAGAAGATAAATTAAAAATAATACAAAATAAGTGGAAGTTAATAGAAGAATTACATATTAAAATCGATAACATTTTGCGTGGCGGTGACGTCACGTATGACGATGAATATGACGATTTTGAAAAAAGTTTTGACGAAATGAAACGTTTATTAAATAGACATTTGTCATCAAAAATTCACCTACAAAATTCGACAGTCCAATTAGAAATTCCAGTTTTTACAGGTAAATACAATCAATGGCCTACATTTTTTGATTTATTTAGCGAGATAATTCACCAAAATAACTCGCTTACAAAATGTCAAAAACTGCAATACTTAAAAAGTAAAATCAAAGGGGACGCTGAACGTCTCATACAGCATCTTCATATATCGAACGAAAACTATGACACAGCTTGGGACATTCTGACGCATAGATATGACAATAAAAATGTTCTCTTTTCTAAACAAATCGAGCTATTTTTAAATCAGACCAACATTCACAAGCAGACAGCGTACGAGTTAAGAAAACTGTACGACACGACAACAGAATGCATTCATGCCGTTCATAACCTTGGGGTTGATACATCCTCATGGGATCCGCTTCTGGTCCACCTACTGTGTAAAAAGTTGGACGCACAGACATACGCTGATTATAAAGAGTCCCGGAAATCGCCTAGACAATTGGCCAATCTGGATGAGTTTTTAGCATTCTTAGAAAGCAAATTTATGGCGTTAGAGCCTGTTACTAGACGGGATAAGGAAATACCGTCACCTTCTACTCGTACCTTATCATCAAACAGTACAAATATTCCACCTACAAGGAATTATCGACATTATTATCAAGCAAACAAGAAAACTAACTATCAAGTCATGGCATCGCTTACAAAAAGGTGTCCATTATGCAAATCAGAACACGATTTATACCAATGTGTAAGGTTTCTTGAAATGACACCGGAGATTAAATATAATACTGTTGAGAAACTTCGCATTTGTTTGAATTGTTTATACGATCACAACACTAAACAATGCTCTTCGACGAAACGGTGTAAAACGTGTAATGGGTATCATAATACAATGATGCACGAAGCGTGTGAACATTATATTGCTACTAAGCCCAATTTATCATCATCATTATCAACTATGGTACCTAAACAGCATAACAAACTACAACAAAACCACATTCAAATAAAACCAGGTCCATCCACGGTCCCTCAACAGCATAGCAATCAGCGAAATGTATTTCATGTTGCCACCGAAAACAGAGAAACACTTTTACCAACTGTCGTTGTCCAAATTCAAGCAGCGGATGGTACCTTTGTGACAGCTCGTGGCATCTTAGACCAAGCCGCGCAAATTTCGTTAATTTCTGAAAATCTCGCTCAACGTTTAGGTTTAAAACGTCATTACCCTTTAATAGCCGTATCGGTATCTGGTATCGATTTATGTGAGAAAAAATGCAAGGGTACCGTGCAACTTAGGGGAAGGTCACTTTATGACGATTATACATTTGACTCTGATGCATATGTCGTGTCCAAGGTTGCTCATAATTTACCTCAAGTTTCGTTTGAACCCGAATCATTAGAATACTTGAAGGATTTGCCGCTAGCAGATCCTCAGTTTAATATATCACAAAATATAGACCTGCTATTGCACAGTGATGTCTATGCGGAAGTCATTAGAAAAGGTCTTATAAGGGGCCCTTTGAGGTCACCAATTGCACAAGAAACAACCTTGGGATGGATCATATCAGGGAGTGTTAAGACAATGAACTGTTTTAATGTAACGAAGCGTAACCTTGAGGGTAACTCAGTACTATCAACAAGCCATAATATCAAGAATACGGATAATACAGACTTATCAAAGTTCTGGGAAATAGAAGACATCAGTAGTACTTCGAGTGATTTGACTGAAGACGAGAAGCACTGCGAGGATTTATATCAACAGACAACAAAACGATTGGAAAATGGAAGGTACGAGGTCGCTCTACCGATGAAACCTGCTTATCAGGAATATTTAGGACCATCAAAGGCTAAAGCTGTTGCTCAATTTAGACAGCTTGAAAATAAACTTACAAAAAACTCAGCGTTTTCAGAAGGTTATAAACAATTCATGCGTGAATACATCACTTTAAATCACATGCGTCCGGCAGAACTATCGGACCATCAACAGCATTTTTTACCGCATCACGGAGTAGTAAAAATAGATTCGCAAGAGCCAACAAAACTAAAAATCCGTGTGGTATTCACCGCATCATCAAAAACTGCAAACTCAGGTAAAAGTCTTAATGAGTTAATGTATCGCGGAGCTAACCTTCAGCAAGATCTTCAAGCTCTAATTCTAAAATGGAGAACGCATAAATTTGTATTTACAGCCGACATCGAGAAAATGTTCCGTCAAATCCTTATCAGAAATGTCGATCAGCTATTACAAATGGTGGTATGGCGAGAATCGCCGTGTAACCCTCTACAAGAGTACCAATTATCAACTCTTACATACGGGATGAAGGCCAGTCCATTTTTGGCTATGAGGACTTTACAGATGCTAGCCAAGGATGAAGCCAAGAACTTCCCACTTGCAGCGGAATCCATTAAATCTTCGTTTTATATGGATGACTTGCTAACAGGACATAATATATTAGAAAAGGCTAAGGAATTACAACAAGAGTTAGTACAAATATTCAAATCAGCGCAGATGAATCTACGAAAGTGGAGTAGTAATAACCCGCAGTTATTAAGCAACCTAAAACCTGATCAACTCAATGACAACTTTGAGTTTAAGTGTGCGGAATCACGAAAGACACTCGGACTAAAGTGGGATCCTACAACTGACTGTTTCACCTATCAGAATCAAATCACAGCTGACAGTGATAAACAAATAACGAAACGGCGGTTGTTATCAGAGATATCGAAGTTATTCGATCCAGTAGGCTGGTTATCTCCTTTATCAATCAGAGCAAAGCTACTTTTTCAAAGGTCATGGAGCAAAGACATGTCATGGGATGACATAGTATCAGAAGACATTCAGAAAGATTGGGTTAAACTTAGCACCGACCTGAAGGAGATCGGTGACATTAAAATACCACGACACATCGGTGATACCGATAAGGAATGTCACCTACATGCATTTAGTGACGCTAGCGAAAATTCCTTTGCATGCGCCTTGTACATGGTAACAAGCAATAAAGGTGAATTTACATCAAAGCTCATAGCAGCAAAAACAAGATTGGCTCCATTGGGTAAAACGGTATCCCTGGCCAGAAAAGAACTCTGTGGAGCTCTCCTTCTTTCTCAACTTGTGAAGAAGGTCCTAGAATCATTTCACGGGATAGATATCAAAATACATGCATGGACAGACTCAATGATCGTTTTAGGTTGGCTCAACGGAGACATATCTCGCTGGAAGCAGTTTGTTGCAAACCGAGTGCAGCAAATAAATGACGTAATTCCTGCCTCGTGTTGGGGGCACGTCATTAGCGAAGAGAATAGCGCAGATTGTGCGACACGTGGTTTGACAAAGAAACAATTAATAGAGCACAAGTTATGGTGGGAAGGGCCTAAATGGTTAACTTCATTCAAATCAAGCGACAAGAATATCACCTATGAAAGTCCGGAATTAGAAGTGAAAAAAGCATGTATACACGCCACTTTACAAATAAACAAAACGTCACTTGTTAGCGAATTACTTATGCAACATAGCTCGCTCACACGTGCTACAAGGATACTCGGCTGGGTGTTACGTTTCATCAGCTGTGCACGCGATAAGCAGGGTGCATCTGGAAGCGAAACGCTGACGTCACCGGAACTAAATGAGTGTTACAATATAATTATTAAGGAATGTCAGCAACAGGACTTTAAGGACGATTTAGACCACATCAAAAAGCAAGGACATGTCAGTCCCAAGAGCAAAATCGCATCATTGGATCCATACATGGACAAACGGGGTTTGCTAAGAGTCGGTGGAAGATTGAGACACGCAGATATCTCAAACTCAGAGAAATATCCTATCATCTTGTCAGCCCACGGACGGCTCACAGACCTTGTTATTAATCAAGCACATATGACGACACTCCACGGTGGAGCTCGGTTAACACTCTCATATCTCAGATACAAATTCTGGATTATTAGTGGAATGCGCACTGTAAAACGACAGCTGAGGCGGTGTGTCCGCTGTCGAAGATTCAGTAACGAAAGCATGCAAAATATAATGGGGGACCTCCCACAACCAAGAGTTACCCCCTCTCGCCCTTTCACATTTACCATGATAGATTTCACGGGGTTCGTGGAATTGAAAATCAATAAAGGGCGAGGAGTCAGAACATGCAAGGGATACGTAGCAGTATTTGTTTGCCTATCAACTAAGGCAGTTCACTTGGAGTTGGTGTCGGATTTAAGCACACCAACTTTTTAGCAGCATTCAAACGATTTTGTGCACGTAGGTCAATACCACGCGCATGTTACAGTGACAATGGCACCAACTTTTGTGGTGGAAACCGTCTTCTGCAACAAGAATACAAGGAAATTGTGCAGACTATGAATACTGAATTCTTCAATGACATCCAAGAGTATCATATCGAATGGCATTTCAACGCTCCAGTATGGCCAAGCGCAGCTGGCTTGGTCGAAGCAGCTGTAAAAGGAATGAAATATCACTTGAAGAGGGTATTGGGTGATCAGAAACTAACATACGAGGAGTTCTCTACCCTACTTCATCAAATTGAGGCATGCATGAACTCCAGGCCACTTTGTCAACTCACAGAGATAGCCGAAGACAATGCTGACAGCTATCTATCACCAGGACACTTTCTAGTCGGTGGTCCACTGATTACTAGGCCACAAATAGATCCTGAATCACTCACTTTATCAGGACGTTGGCAACTAGTTCAGGAAATGAATAAAAACTTTTGGAAGAAATGGTCGTCTGAATATCTACAACAACTTCAGACTAGGTCTAAGTGGAGGACTCAGAAGAAAAATTTGGAAGTCAACGATATAGTCATCGTTAAAGAGGACAACTTGCCACCGGGAAAATGGGCACTAGGCAAGGTCCAAGACACTTTCCCTGGACAAGACGGAATTGTGCGCGTCGTGTCCTTAAAGACAAGAAACAACATCCTAAAACGACCAGTCTCCAAATTGATCCTCCTACCCGTCCGAGAAGATCATAATAATGTTAATCAGCATGCAGCAGATCAATCTGATAATCCAGGTCCTTCAGCATCACATCAAAATACGACCACCTTACCGCGAAGACCGAGATTAGGAGTTTTTAACGTCAGAAACATCAAGAATTTTTTCATGATTATCATGATGATGACTGTAATATCACCCAGTTCACAAAACACTGATCACTTGCATTACAATAAAACAGTTATCAACAAATCGCAAGGTCTATTTTTCGACAAGGTAGCTGACCTATATTACGTCAAGGATAATTGGAAACTCGTTGTGTATTACAACTTGTCGACATATTGGCAAGGAATGACAGCTATCGAAAGCTATGTTGACCATCTCCAAAACATATCATCAAAACAAATCCCGCATATTAAAAGTATCACGTTGCAACTAAGACAAGAACTGAATGAAATTGAGCATTACAACACTCTGCTAAAAGGACATAAATCAAAAAGACAAAAGAGAGGATTTATCAACGGAGTAGGTAACATTGCAAATTCGTTATTTGGAATATTAGACAGCAGCTTTGCAGAGAACTACAAGGAAGATATACAAAAAATAGAGCAGAATGAAAATCATCTACAAGAATTATTAAGAAATCAAACGTCAATCATTGAATCACAATACAATATTTTGAAAAGACACGAAGACATAATGACTAAGCAATTTCAGTTTATGAATGAGCAGTTAAGAAATGTATCTATGATAATTAATCGTGTGCAAATTGACAATGAAAACTCGTTGTATATCACATCATCGGCGCTAGCTGCCAGTATCATTATATCCAACCTGCGACACATACAACAAACTTTAATGGATACTATCACAGACATATATCATGGACACATTGACACGCATTTATTACTTCCGGAGCAACTGGAACAGCAGATGAACATTATATCAGGCCAACTACACGGACTCCTTATGCTACCCATACACACTGACATTACGGAGCTATACAAACTTCTCAAAGTGGCAGCGAAGGTAATCAATGATTATCTTATCATCGAGGTCAAGATTCCACTTCTTAGCAATGATGTATTCGAACTTAGCAAAATAATATCTCTACCACAACAGAAGGACAACAAAACCTATCATATAATGCCTACTAAACCATACATTGCCTACAACCTTAAAAAGGATGTCGCTTCATTGATGACCGAAAACGACCTAATAACATGCACCCATATCTCCTACAACAAAATATTATGCCAATTAGACATACCATTATACAATATAAAAATAAAACAATCATTGTGTGACATTCAATTAGTAGACGCCGCCGCTGATAAGGCTTGCTCTACAACCATAACAACCTGCCGGGATCAATGGATCAAATTACATTCCGACAACCAGTGGCTATACGCGTGCTGTGCGGAATGCCACGTCCGCATTCATTGTCCAGCTGGGATGACGATAGAAGATATAAACGACACTGGAATCATAACATTAAATGATGGATGTACCCTAATGGGAGAAAGTTTCTCTATTTACGCACACAATAAATTACAAAATAAAATGGACACCAAGCCCCAGATTGTTACATTCCCAGAGATATCGATTCTTAATAAAATGGTTAACGCTCAGCTCTCCGAGACAGAGTTCGAGCCTATCCAAGAGTCAGCTTGGAACAAACTGAAAGCCGAAATCGCTAATGCTAAGGAACAGTCTTCAGGGAATCTCAGCATACATGACGTTCACCATTACACTACGTCATATTTCATCATCGGGTTGCTGCTCGTCGGGGCAGCTATCGTCGCTTACCGCAAGCTGAAGGGCAAGGCTGCGCCCGTGGCACTGCCGGAGCAGGCAAGTGCCAGGCCGCAGCCACCAGGCTCGACTGCCGACTCACGTGTCAGTGTTAGTGAATGTGTGCAAGGTGCGCGAAGTGTAGAAAATGTCAATAGAGGCACGTCGCCTATGCCTATCAGAGCTCGTTTCGATAAGTGATTAGTGAGCATTTGTGAAATAAGAGAATTTGACTCTATTTATTTTTCTATATTTTTTGTGTATACTAACACCCCACATTGTTATCACCATTGTATCATCTACTCTTTACGCATTATATCATTTAGAAGTAAGTCTTCATTTCTTTTATGTTTAGCATGAAATCATTTTAGGCCTATTTGAGTGGGCAAGATGTACGAAGTAAGTACATGTATTGTGAGATTGTGCTGACGCCCGCGAATCCGCGTGCGACAGCTTTTGTACATTATTATTATAAAATAAATCAGTTAGCATTTGACCATGAACACGGGTGGTTTCATTTGTGCAGCTCGACATCATATCATTACTTTCCCCGGTATATCAACTCCAGTGTAGGGACTTACACCCCCTACAACCGCTGTCTTTTATTTGGTAGTGACCTCTGTTCCGATAACTCACGTTATTGGAGGCGGGGACAAACTGGCTAGACTAGTTCTAAAACCCCGATGATAAGTGTATCCTTAGACTTCGGGAAAATACCTCCAAGGTATTGTCAGTCTTCTGAACTCTAAACTTCCGGAGGCTTGAGTAGAAAGATTGAAGCCTGTCCACTTCCCAACAATTTTGCTTATGGTCACAAACAATAATTATATCTCATAACTATTATGTCGAAAACTATGCCAAGGTCGAAAGTAAATAGAGACGTCAAAGGGAAGTTCGCCAAAGACCCTTCTCAGGGCCAACAAAATGTTATGCCTGAGGACCGCTCGAGCGGCACTACTACCGACAGCCTGAAAAACGGCCCTTCTGAGGGCCAAACTCCACGGGGTCCTTCGCGGGATCCATCGGAGGTCCCCATGGGGGACGAAAGGAGGTCGGACGTGGAGTCCGTGTTTGAGGAGTCTGGTGAAAGCCGGAGGAAACGACCTTACTCCTCGTTCTACGTACCCGGCTATCTAGAGTCGGACACTGAGACCGAAGGGACCGCGGCTGCTAAGGTCAGTACGTCGCGGAGGGGAAGGGCGAAGGGCACCAAAAAAGGTCCCACGCGAGAGGAGTTTCTGAAGCCACTGCCAAAGCCACTGGTGGAGGAGCTGGCGGAGGTCCTGCAGAGCAGGAAATTCAAGAAGGGACAGGCCGCTGTGGCCACCGGAAGTCTTCTCGACACTGGAAGTGATTCCGATGTCTATGCCGGGTTCGCTGACCTCAGCGTGCTAAACGCCCAAGAGCTGAGGGCTCAAGCAGGAGGGATGCTCACCTGCATCTTAGAGGTTGCCAAAAAGTCTGGCAACCTAAAAGGTGAGTTTGTTGCTCGCCTGAAGAGGTCCGCGTCGACCCTGAGGGAGGTAGTCGACGCCCTGGCATGTAGGAGTGAGGCGGAAGAGACGCGGCGGCTAAGAGCCGAGAATAGTCGCCTGCGCCTCGAGGTGGAGGCCTGCAAGGCAGAAGTGAAGTCGCTGCGTCGCGGCTTCAACGAAGCGAAGACCCAGGCGGCTGCCGCCACGTCTGCTGCTGCAGCAGCCGCTGCCGCCGAGACGCCGGCCCCCCCTGCTGTTGTACTGGGGGCAGATTTAGTGAAGGAGATGACGCGCTCCTTGACTGCCACGTTCGGGCAAATGCTCAATGCCCGACTCGATGGTATCGAGGATCGCCTCCTGCCAGCGCCGGTACTTCGCCCGCCTCTCAGAGCGGATGCCCAGAAGGCTGCAGTAGCGGTTGCGCCCCCACCCCCAAAACCGACCCCTCGAAAGCGGGTTGGCCGGGCCTCGCAGACTGCTGCTACGCCCTCGACTGCGGCTCCCATCGCCCCCCCAGAAACGACTCCAACTGCTGCTGCCAAGGCGGAAACCTGGGCAACAGTAGTAAGAAAGGGGAAAGGCAAAGGGAAGGACAAATCGTCCTCCTCGGCAACGCCCGCTCCCGCTCCTGTCCCAACAGCTCGTGCCACCCCCGCCGCCGTGAAGCCTAAAACGAAGAAGGCTTCTGCTGCTGCCGGGCCCAAGAAGGCGAAGACGCTGAAGCCCTTCAAATCCGCGGCTTTTGTGCTGACACTGCAGCCTGAAGCCGCGGAAAAGGGGGTCACATACAGCGCCATCATAGAGACGGCGCAGGAGAAGGTCGATCTCCAAGGTTTGGGGATCGACCGGATCAACTTCCGCCAGACGGCCACGGGAGCCAGGATGCTCGAAATTCCTGGCTCCCAGAGCAGCGACAAAGCGGACAGGCTCGCGGAGAAGCTCCGCGGTGTCCTGTCAGAGGTAGCCAACGTCGCGAGGCCCGTTAAGTCCGTGCAATTGCACGTGACGGGCCTGGACGACGCCGCCACAAAGGAGAAAGTGGCGGCGGCGGTCGCCAAGGTGGGCGGCTGTGACGTACTCCAAGTCAAAGCCGGAGAGATACGTTGCAGCTACGGTGGGACCGGTTCCTCCCTTGTTTCCTGTCCGATTCCGGCAGCCAAAGTGTTGCTGGCACAGGGCAGGCTCTTAGTGGGATGGAGCTCGGTGCGAGTGGTGGCACTGGCAGCGCGTCCCATGCGCTGCTTCAAGTGCATGGGACTCGGACATACGCGCCCCCAGTGTCCCTCGTCGGCAGACAGGGGGGACCTGTGCTTCCGTTGTGGAGGCGCAGGCCACAAGGCGGCGAGCTGCCAGAGAAGGGCCCCGCACTGCGCGATATGCGCAGAGTCGGGGCGACCAGCCGAGCACAGGATGGCGGGACTAAACTGTGTCCCCCCAAAAACGAAGGGACAGGCCGCCAGGACCCCGGCCATCCCCCGACCGGCAGCCAAAGCCGCTCCCGAAGTAGTTCGCCGCGCGGCGAGCATGGAGGTTGTGACGACCGATTGATATGGATCAAGTCGGACAGCACAACCTCCTCCAGACGAATTTAAACCACTGCGTCAGGGCTCAGGATTTGCTATTGCAGTCCCTGGCGCAGTGGCGGATTGATTTGGCGGTCGCCGCGGAGCCGTATCACATTCCCCAGTCCCACCCCTACTGGGTTGGGGATCTGGACGGCTCCGTAGCCATAATTGGACGTGCCGGTGGCGGCCCCCCTCTCGGTGTTAGAGAGGGGTTCGGGGTACGTGGTGGCCAAGTGGGAGAGGTATGCGGTAGTTGGCGCATACTTCTCTCCCAATAGAACCGTCGCGGAGCTGGAGAGTTATTTGGACCTCGTGGCCGCGGCGGTGAGAAGGCAGGCGCCACGTCAGGTCCTCCTCATGGGGGACCTGAACGCCAAGGCCCAGGCCTGGGGCAACCCCTCCACTGACACCCGCGGGGAGATTGTTGGGGAGTGGGCGGTTGCCGCAGGGCTGACCCTGCTCAACAGAGGATCGGTCCACACGTGCGTGAGTTAAGGAACCCCAATATACCCAAATATGCTTCGTCAACAGAAACACAGCACAACATCAGCAACAACCAAGTAGGTCAAGCAATACGGAGGGGAGATGCTGACTCTACATTATTACTAGTATATAAGATCCAAATTTTGTAAATTAATTTAATTATTATTTTATTGTCGATTACACTGTTACTCTGTTATTCAAATAAATTAGTTTTTTTTGAGTAAAGTCCTAGTGGAGAACTTAATTGGCGCTAAGGACAGGATCTTTGCAGCCAATCGCTACACTTTTCAGCATCAAAGGAGCGATTGACGTCCGTTTCAACGGTTTAGCAAGGAGCCACGAACAAATAAATGTATTAAGGACCACTCTGGACAAACACAGGAACAAACAATCGGAATAATAATTCAAAGGACATGAAAATCGCAGCGAAATTGTGAGTAAATCTTTTCACCTTCCTTGCAACTTTTTTTCATGCCCGATCCTTGTATTGATTTTATGTTGTGTGTATTACTAGGGATTGGAAAACGCCTTAAAGCACAGTCATAGAGTCATAGTAGTTTTAGTTATTTTTAAACCATTTATAGGAATTTTTTTTTCTGTCTTTCTTCACTTTATTTAATTTTCGTGTAAAATGGATAGCTTAACACGTGTACCACAGGAAATAGTGAACATTATCCCTGTGTTCAATGGCGACACTAGAATACTGCCACTATTTATAAAAAAGTGTAAATATGTACTATCCCAATTCAAGGGAAGTGCAGCCCAAAATGAATACCTATTCCACGTAGTAACAAGTAGGTTAGCCGGGGAAGCAGCCAGTTTAGTAGGAGAAAGGGATAGCATAGCCTCTTGGGACGAGTTAGAATCCCTACTAAGCCAACACTTTGGCGACCCGCGCACAGAAGACTGCCTGGCAATGGAATTGGAATCAGCTAAAATAAATAAAGACGAAAGTTACTTAGAGTTCTGCCATAGACTCCAACATATGAGAAGTGTACTATACGCTAAATTATCAGAAAGTATTCCTAGTGAACCCTTACGACAGGCAAAACAAGTAATTTACAATAATACATCGCTAAAAATCTTTCTCTATAACTTACCAGCGTACTTAGTGAGATTAGTCCGTTTAAGAAATATTTCTACCTTAGAAGATGCTTTAAAAGTTGTGTTAGAAGAACAGAACTTCCAACAAGTTTACGACGCTAAAAATAGAACATATGACCGCCGTAATTTCAATAGAACTCCTAGACAGAACTTCTCTAACAATTTCAGTAATCAAAGGTACCAACCCCAAAACATAGCGAGTTCACCTGCACCGAATAATACGCCAAATAACTCGTTTACGCCAAACAGCTCGTTTCAATCTAGAAATTCTCGACAATCGTATAATTCAAATTATCAAAGCAATAATATTCCACGACAACAAGTAACTAGGTCACCGTACCATGCGCAAAACAGTCAGCATTACGCGAACAACGAACCGCGCCTGCCGCCTTTTGCTGCGCCAGCGCCTTCGGGCTCGAACACTGACGCCACAATGCGCACAGCTAGTTCACGCCGTATTAATTACACGGATCGCGATGACCTACATAATTATGATAATAATGCTCACTTTAATAATGATGATTCTGGGGCCGAAAATTTTTGCATAAGGGCCTCAACATTAGAGAGAAAATAGAAATTAATTTCAGTAAGCGTTTGAATTTGCCTCATATTATTATACCAGAGCTCAATGCAGTTTTTATGATAGATACCGGTAGTGTCAGATCGTTCATTAGCCCGCATATTGCAAATAGGTATTTTAAAAATTATATACAGCATGAGCCATTTGAGGTAGTGAGCACTCACGCATCAAGTGTTCATAATGAAACGGCACGTATCCCATTACCACCGTCTTTTATGTGCAATGAACTGTATAAATTTTATGTGTATAGCGTAGATGATAGGTACGATGGTTTGATAGGTAGTGATTTGCTTAAACAATTACGAGCAAAAATTAATATGGAACACCAAATACTACATTTGGAAACTACAAATATTCCAATAATATACTCACCGCCCACGAGAGAGGTATACAATTTACCCCCTCGCAGCGAACTAAGAGTAAAACTTCCAGTTAATTTACTGAACGGAGAAGCTATTTTAGATTTTAAAGTGTTTACGGAAGGGATTCGAATGCCCGCCGCAGTAGTGTTATGCATAAATGGATATGCCTCCACGGTCATTCAAAATTATACCGAGGAGCATAAAGTTTTAACGGTAACAGCACCTTTTAAAGTAGAGCCGTACCAACATAACCCATCAGTTAAAGTTAACTTCACAGAAGATGATAAGACGCTAGATACTTTGTTAACCCAGAACCTATCAAAACTAAAATTAGACCATATGAACCAGGAAGAGCGTAAAACTATCGAAGAAATTTGTAAGGAGTATAGAGATATTTTTTACTGTGAGGGGGTCCCGTTATCCTTTACTAACCAAGTTAAACACGCAATAAGGACAAAGAACGAGGACCCAATAAATATAAAGCCCCATAGATTACCACCGGTACAATCCAGAGAGATAAGAAATCAAGTAGAAAAAATGCTACAGGATAATATCATCCAGGAATCACATTCGCCCTGGAGTGCCCCTGTGCATTTAGTTCCAAAAAAAGCTGACGCGTCGGGACAACAAAAGTGGAGAACGGTCGTAGACTATAGACGGTTAAACGACATTACTACCGACGACAAGTACCCTTTACCAAATATTAACGATTTATTTGACATGCTAGGGAAGAGTACTTATTTCACAACCCTTGATTTAGCTAGTGGGTACCACCAAATCGAAGTCCAGGAGGAGGACAGAGCTAAAACTGCATTTTCTACTCCCTCTGGACATTATGAGTTCAATAGGATGCCATTTGGGCTAAAAACGGCACCAGCGACGTTCCAACGAGCAATGGATAACGTTCTGAGAGGTCTACAAGGCTTACATTGCCTAATATATCTTGATGACGTCATAATATTCTCAAAGAACTTGCCTGATCACATAGAGAAACTTAGAGCCGTTTTTGATCGTTTCCGCCAAACTAATTTGAAAGTCCAACTGGACAAATCACATTTTCTCCGAAAAGAAGTACTTTATCTAGGCCACACAATCACAAATGAAGGCTTAAAGCCCAACGATGATAAGATCGACGCCGTCTTAAAATATCCTATACCAGAAACGGCAACGCAGATCAAAAGCTTCTTAGGCCTTATAGGATATTATAGGAAATTCATTAAGGACTTCGCCAAAATAACAAGACCTTTAACAGCATGTTTAAAAAAAGGCCGTAAAATAATAATCAACGACGAATACAAGGAAAGCTTCGAAACTTGTAAAAAGCTTTTAACCAACGCACCTTTGTTACAATTCCCCGATTTCAGTAAAGGTTTCATCTTAACCACTGACGCATCTAACTTTGCAATCGGAGCCGTGTTGTCACAGGGTAGCATAGGATCAGACAAGCCAGTAGCTTATGCCAGTAGAACGCTCAGCGATACAGAAGCTAAATATAGTACCATTGAAAAGGAATTGTTAGCCGTAATATGGGCAGTAAAGCACTTCAGACCATACCTCTACGGTAATAAATTCATTATCTATACAGACCATCGACCATTGGCATGGCTGTATTCACTTAAGGAACCCAACAGCAAGTTAACGCGATGGCGATTACGGTTGGAAGAATATGATTTTGAAATCCGTTATAAAAAAGGGCAGCAAAACACAAATGCAGATGCCTTATCGCGAATAAAGATTAACGTGATTGATGACGATATCGATTCAATACTTGTAAATATAGATGATAGAGACGATCGTATGCAGGGAATATTAGAAGAATTAAATAACGATACTAGAGATACAGAACCTTTAATGGAAACCATAGAACTTCCTGATTCCGACGATGGAGCAACAGCAAACTCAGTCTCAAATAGGGAACATGACGGTATTCCCATCTTGAAAGAGGCAATCGATACGAAACCAAAACAATTATTAATTCACTCATGGCTAAAGAATCAATTATCAGTAAAAGACATTTCAAATAATAAACAGAAAATTTTAGAAGTTCACATGCCTACAACTAGCGAAAAATTAATTAAAGATTTCTTAAAGGAATATATAGACCCTAAAAACAAATATTTTATATATTTCGAACACCCTATATTCAGAGAAATATTTTCACGTGTCGTTATTACCTTGTTCAAAAAGGGCTCAGTAAAGTTAATTGAATGTACAGAGAGAACCATTAACTTAACAGAGGCAGAAGATGACCAAAGAGACGTTATTATGAAGTATCACGACGGTAAAACATGTCATAGAGGCATTAGGGAAACTTTGGCAAAACTTAAAAGAGACTATTGGTGGCCTAACATGAAAGAGACTATCACCGCTATTATAAACTCATGTGAACAATGTAAGAAAATGAAGTATGATAGGAAACCGCTTAAACCACAGATACAGTTGACACAAAGTAGAGATGCTCCTTTTCAAGAAGCTTTTATGGACCTGTTATTTATAGAAGGAAAATATTATTTAACAATTGTAGATTCGTTTAGTAAGTTAGGACAAGCTATCGAAGTACCAAATAGAAGCACACCAGAAATAGTTAGAGCATTAATTAAATATTTTAGTATGTACGGATTACCTCAGAAAATTAACTGCGATTCAGGAACGGAATTTAATAATGCATTGATTAAAGAAATGTTAAATCTATATAAAATCGACTTGCACATAGGGACCCCTAATAATCCTAGTTCAATGGCAATAGTCGAAAGGTTTCATTCAACAATTATAGAGATATACCGTTTGGCTAAATATGACAAGAGCGAACTAGATGCAGCCGGTGTCATGACATACGCCATTATGGCGTATAACAATACGATTCACTCAGCAACTGAATATACACCCTTCGAAATAGTGTTTGGTCAAACTGATTCAGGTAACGTTTTTAATATAGATAGAGAGAAAAACCTGATGCAAAAACTACTATTAGACCATAGAAAGCGCCTTAAAATACTCTATGAATATATTGCAGAAAAACTAATAATTGATAAGATTAAGGTTAAGGATAAGAGAGGCGGTGAAGAACCACCTACAATTAAAACAGGAGATGAGATTTTTATGAAGAACACTAGGACGAGGAAAGCCAAGGAAAAGCCTAGATACGAAAAGGCTAAAGTAACTGGCGAAATTCATCGTAATATTCTTCCTGTAGAACTTAACAAAAGGGCAACTAGAGTAGCAACTAAAAATATAAGACGTCCTCCACAGGTCATGCCTAGTACTTCTGGTACTAGTCAAACACGTGACTACGCTGGACCTTCAAAACCTCGGTCTGAACCCAGGGATAGCCTCGCTGAAGATGGGAGTAGCAGTGAAGAAGAATAGCTTTTGGACTATATTTAAAACATTAGATTTAGGATCAATAGAATTACAAATAAATAATAACATAGATGAGTTTAATAAACTAAGAGATTTGATTAACGCTAATAAATTAGGTTACGAATTATCAGGAATAGAAAACCAGATACAATATCTAGTTAACACAACGTCGGAAAGGTTATTTCAAATCTTACCCACTAAGCTTCGTAGTAAACGAGCAATTTTTAGTCCCTTAGGATCATTAGTAAAAGCTATATCAGGTAATTTAGATGAGAAAGATGCAATTAAGTATAATAACGAGATAATGATGTTACAAAATAAAGAACATTTGGTCGAACGTAAGGTTTCATCAATGGAAAGGGCTTTCGATAAATTAGTAAATGCTTCTGATATAATAAATTCCAACGTAAAAAATTTAGACCTAAAAACCAATGAAGTGGAAACAATTATACAAAACGAGTCTAAGTTTAACAAATTAATACACTTTATGAATTCCTTATACCAGACCCTTAATAACTTTCGTACTTGTCATGAATATATTCAAGAAGTAGAGACAGCAATAGCATTTAGTAAGCTACATGTACTGCACCAAACAATTATTAATAGCACTGAGTTATACAACTCCTTAGTAGTAATAAGTAAACATGCTAGAACTATTTACCCTGTAATAAAAGAAAACATGCTAAAATTAGAACGTAGTATTGTACTAAAATCATACATAGATAGTAGTAAATTAGTTTTTGTGCTAGAAATCCCTTTGATAGACACCGAAACATATAATTACTACAAGGTTATCCCCATTCCCATATACAAACCCCATAATACCTTTGTCATCATTCCTAAATATCCCTACCTAATGGTGAATAGATTGAAATACAGGCCCGTAGCGAAAGCATGTGACGAGATAGAAGACAACAGATTCATCTGCGACGAAGACCACTTAGTCCAATACCCAACTGAAACTTGCATCGAACAGATCATGTTACTAAAAAATAATTATAGCCAATGCGCGAGGCATCAAGTAAATATAGAGAAACTTAGGATACAGAAGATCACTAACAATAACTGGCTAGTGTATTCAGAAGAAAGTGTGATTATAACTGAAAACTGCAATAACGAAGTCTACAAGCACAATATTCAAGGTACACACATTTTAACACCAAGTCAGCATTGCGAAATACAAATGGGAGATATATACATAAACGCATCAACAAATACAACTGACGCCAGTCTGCAACTGCCAGTCATTCAGACGCCGGAGCTACAATTAAACATAAAAACAAGCACCAAGAAGATGGATTTAAGAAACGTGGATCTTAGTGACATAAGAGAACTACTCCAAAGTGCTAAACTTAGTTATAGTGACGAAGTAGAACAAAGTGTAGTGACTTATAGTATAAGTATAGGGACCCTCTGTTTGTATGCTATCGTAACAATTGTAGGAATACTTTTTATAATATTTAAACTTAAATATAAGATTATTTGTCAAAATTCTCCGAAGTCGCCTACGTCATCTTCGGATAATTTCTCTCTTGGGGAGGGAGGAGTTAAGGAACCCCAATATACCCAAATATGCTTCGTCAACAGAAACACAGCACAACATCAGCAACAACCAAGTAGGTCAAGCAATACGGAGGGGAGATGCTGACTCTACATTATTACTAGTATATAAGATCCAAATTTTGTAAATTAATTTAATTATTATTTTATTGTCGATTACACTGTTACTCTGTTATTCAAATAAATTAGTTTTTTTTGAGTAAAGTCCTAGTGGAGAACTTAATTCGTGCGACACAACGGGGGGTCCGTGGTGGACGTTTCGTTCGCCACCCCGGAAGTCGCAGCACGTGTCCAGGCCTGGAGAGTGGTGGCGGAGGTGGCCACTCTCTCGGACCACAACTACATCCGGTTTGAGATCGCCACCTCCCACCAAGGGGGGACTCGGCGCGTGGAGAGGGCGCGTTTCGCGCGCTGGGCGATTGGTCGCCTCGATGCCGAGTTGGCTGAAGAGGCGGCTATCGTCCAGTCGTGGCTTGCCGCCCCCTTGCACCCGGAGGTGGACGTCGCGGCGGGCCGGTTCCGGGAGGCGGTGACGGCCGTCTGCGACACCGCCATGCCGAGGTCCCGACGCCACCCCGAGCGCCGCCAGGTTTACTGGTGGTGCTCGGAGATTGAGGATCTCCGAGCGCGATGCTCGGAGACGCGGCGCCTCTACTACCACTGCAGGAGGCGCCGCCACGGCCGGAGGGACGACCAGCTGCCGGCGGAGCAGCTGGCGGCCGAGCAGCTCCTGTATGGTGATGTTAAGGTAGCCAAACAGGAGCTGAAGCTGGCCATCGGCCGGGCTAAGGCCCTAGGCTGGAGTGAACAGCTGGAGGGCCTCGACAGGGACCCATGGGGGCGCCCGTATAAGTCTGCCCGGAATAGGTTCCGGGGCAGAGCGCCCCCTATCGCGGAGTCCCTGGAGCCAGAGCTCCTGGAGAGGGTGCTGGGGGGTCTATTCCCCGACAGCGACCCCCACTACACCCCTCCACCGATGGCCACGCCCTCCTTCCAGGAGGAGGAGGACCCGGCCTCCATTCCGCCTGTTTCAGAGGTGGAGGTGGAGGCAGCAGTCTCTCGCCTGAGAGGCAAGAAGACTGCCCCGGGACCAGACGGGATTCCCGGTCGGGTCCTCACGATCGCCCTCAGGAAGATGGGCGGTCAGCTTCGGGAACTATTCGACGCGTGCCTCACGTCGGGTCAGTTCCCGAAGCTCTGGAAGGACGGGCGATTGTGCCTGTTGCGGAAGGAAGGGCGAGACGCCGACTCGCCCGCCGCATACAGGCCAATCGTGCTGCTGGATGACACGGCGAAGCTGCTGGAGAGAATAGTAGCTTCCCGTATCATCCGGCACCTGGGGGGAACTGGGCCTGGACTTTCAGAGGCCCAGTTCGGATTCAGAGCAGGGCGTTCGACGATAGACGCCCTGCTCTATCTAGATCTGTCGCTGCCGAGCGTGGTTAAAGCTATGCTCGGCAGCGACGGAGCGTGGCAGGCGGTGGTCTCTTTCTGCGAGGCGGTGATGGTGCAGAAAGAGGCCGCGGAGCGGGTGAGGGAGGAAGACGTCCTCTCCGACCCGCTCCGGCGTAGACGAACTGGGGGAAGGAGAAGGCGATTCGGGCGCCTTCTCGCTCTATCCTAGTGCTGTGCGGATCACCGGTGGAGAGTCGGGGGATTCTCCACTGGCTTGCACGATCGAGATGGTGATTGCTAACGCTACCCCATTTCGCCCTGACTAGGCGGCAGACTGCTCATCCCGGGTTTTAAAGTGGGTAACCTCCTTACTACCCCCCCGTGGGGGTAGTAAGGCCCTTCAGGCGAGGACTCCCACATAACCACTCTGCCCCCCCGGAGCCGGGTGGTATCCATAAAGGATTTTCCCGGGTCAAAAAAAAAAAAAAAAAAAAAAAAAAAAAAAAAAAAAAAAAAAAAAGTTAGGTAAGGTTAGGTTAGGTTAGGTTAGGTTAGGTTAGGTTAGCCACAGCAGGTGGCGCTTCGGCCCGCACTTCAGCGGGCTGTCGACGCGCCTGCTAAAGGTTGCGGGCGCCCTCTCATGGCTCCTTCCGAATTTGGGGGGGCCCAAAGCGCGGTGCCGGCTCTTATACGCCGGCATCTTGAGGAGTATGGCCCTCTACGGGGCCCCTATCTGGGCTGACTCCCTCCAAAGGAGGGAGAACGCCACTGCAATCCGCAGACCCCAAAGGGCTATTGCACTGCGGGTGGCGAGGGCCTACCGGTCGGTGGGGTTTGCGGCGGCGTGCGCTTTGGCTGGCACCCCTCCTTGGGAGCTCCAGGCAGAGGTGCTCGCCAAAGTGTACGAGTGGACGGCGAGGCGTAAGGCCATCGGGGAGTGCCCCTCCTTGGAGGAGCGGATGGCCGTCCGGCGTGAGGCGAGGGACGCAGTCGTCCATCATTGGACGGAGGATCTCGCCACCGCCACTTTTGGCCGCCGTACGTTGGACGCTCTCGGGCCAGTCCTACAAGACTGGCTCGGGCGGTCCCACGGTTTCCTATCATTCCGTCTGGTGCAGGTGTTATCCGGGCATGGATGCTTCGGATCATACCTGCACCGGATCGGAAGGGAGGAAACACCGGCATGCCATGATTGTGGCGCGGCGGAAGACACGGCGCAGCACACCCTCGAGGTGTGTCCGTCGTGGTCCGAGCTGCGCCACAATTTGGTTGCCATAGTCGGGCCGGACCTCTCGCTCCCCAGCGTTGTCACTGCCATGCTGGAGGGCGAGGGGAACTGGGCAGCGGTCTCCTCCTTTTGTGAAGACGTGATGTCCCAAAAGGAGGCGGCAGAGCGCGCAAGGGAGGATGACCCCCTTGCGGCGCCACTGCGTAGACGAAGAAGGGGTGGAAGAAGGCGATTGAATGATAGTCGCCTTCTCCCCGGTGGTGAATAGCGAGGGATAGGCGCGGGGGTGCCTTCTCTCGCATTGCACTTATTTACCACCTTCGTCGGGCGGGAATGGCCAAGCACTCCTGGCCATTCCCGGGCTCCTCCTGGTGGGAGGGGCGTGCAGGCCCCGCTGTAAAAGCGGGCGGTCGTCGGTGGGGGACTGGACGTAAAGGCTCGGCCGACTCCCCAGTTCTCCTCCACACATACGAAGCCGGAGTGCCGCTGGGTCGTTTAGTGGGTATACTGGCATTTGCCGGGGAGTCCCACATACCCCCCTCATCCCCAACGGGGGGGGATGCGTAATGCATTTTTCCCAGCGGAAAAAAAAAAAAAAAAAAAAAAAAGTTAGGTTAGGTTGGGCGGGTTTGGGTTCATCCATTAGTAGTTGCTCTGCCTAGCTTGCATGCCTCGCGCTCCTTGTTTTTGATAAATCCAGGCCTTCCTTACTCATCCCGGATGGGTAAGGAGGCGTTGGTCTTGGGGGAGAGCGCAAGTCGTGTAGATCCCCAAGGCAAGTCTGACGGTTACCTTCCCGTGGTGCTGCCTGTTATTGGTTTCTTTCCTTCCGAAATAAACGCAACAGAACACCGTCAGGCGCCGCGTGTATTGTTATCTATATGTGTATGTATATGTATATATTGTTTCTGTATATATTTGTATTATATGTGTATATTATGTAGTTCACAGGGCTATTTAACCCCTTATTAGTAACAAAATTGTAAATGCTCGGTACAGACCGGGGCCGTATTTAACTGCTTGTCATCTGTATTATATGTGCTAAGGTGCTTAGTACCTCTTTAAGACAGAGGACAAATTAGACTTACGGTGTATAAATTGTAGTTTTAAGGCAAGGCTACAGATAATTTGTCATGTTTATGAGTAGATGAAAAACAGTTTGGTGGTGTGAGTGTTAAAATAGGGACCCCTCTAACTGGCAAACACCAGCGCCTACTACTGTCAAACATATTGTTACATAATCGAAAATAACCGCTGTCTTTTATTTGGTAGTGACCTCTGTTCCGATAACTCACGTTATTGGAGGCGGGGACAAACTGGCTAGACTAGTTCTAAAACCCCGATGATAAGTGTATCCTTAGACTTTGGGAAAATACCTCCAAGGTATTGTCAGTCTTCTGAACTCTAAACTTCCGGAGGCTTGAGTAGAAAGATTGAAGCCTGTCCACTTCCCAACAATTTTGCTTATGGTCACAAAAAAAATAATAATTATATCTCATTACTATTATGTCGAAAACTATGCCAAGGTCGAAAGTAAATAGAGACGTCAAAGGGAAGTTCACCAAAGACCCTTCTCAGGGCCAACAAAATATTATGCCTGAGGACCGCTCGAGCGGCACTACTACCGAGAGCCTGAAAAACGGCCCTTCTGAGGGCCAAACTCCACGGGGTCCTTCGCGGGATCCATCGGAGGTCCCCATGGGGGACGAAAGGAGGTCGGACGTGGAGTCCGTGTTTGAGGAGTCTGGTGACCAGGGTGAAAGCCGGAGGAAACGACCTTACTCCTCGTTCTACGTACCCGGCTATCTAGAGTCGGACACTGAGACCGAAGGGACCGCGGCTGCTAAGGTCAGTACGTCGCGGAGGGGAAGGGCGAAGGGCACCAAAACAGGTCCCACGCGAGAGGAGTTTTTGAAGCCACTGCCAAAGCCACTGGTGGAGGAGCTGGCGGAGGTCCTGCAGAGCAGGAAATTCAAGAAGGGGCAGGCCGCTGTGGCCGCCGGAAGTCTTCTCGACACTGGAAGTGATTCCGATGTCTATGCCGGGTTCGCTGACCTCAGCGTGCTAAACGCCCAAGAGCTGAGGGCTCAAGCAGGAGGGATGCTCACCTGCATCTTAGAGGTTGCCAAAAAGTCTGGCAACCTAAAAGGTGAGTTTGTTGCTCGCCTGAAGAGGTCCGCGTCGACCCTGAGGGAGGTAGTCGACGCCCTGGCATGTAGGAGTGAGGCGGAAGAGACGCGGCGGCTAAGAGCCGAGAATAGTCGCCTGCGCCTCGAGGTGGAGGCCTGCAAGGCAGAAGTGAAGTCGCTGCGTCGCGGCTTCAACGAAGCGAAGACCCAGGCGGCTGCCGCCACGTCTGCTGCTGCAGCAGCCGCTGCCGCCGAGACGCCGGCCCCCCCTGCTGTTGTACTGGGGGCAGATTTAGTGGAGGAGATGACGCGCTCCTTGACTACCACGTTCGGGCAAATGCTCAATGCCCGACTCGATGGTATCGAGGATCGCCTCCTGCCAGCGCCGGTACTTCGCCCGCCTCTCAGAGCGGATGCCAAGAAGGCTGCAGTAGCGGTTGCGCCCCCACCCCCAAAACCGACCCCTCGAAAGCGGGTTGGCCGGGCCTCGCAGACTGCTGCTACGCCCTCGACTGCGGCTCCCATCGCCCCCCCAGAAACGACTCCAACTGCTGCTGCCAAGGCGGAAACCTGGGCAACAGTAGTACGAAAGGGGAAAGGCAAAGGGAAGGACAAATCGTCCTCCTCGGCAACGCCCGCTCCCGCTCCTGTCCCAGCAGCTCGTGCCACCCCCGCCGCCGTGAAGCCTCAAACAAAGAAGGCTTCTGCTGCCGCCGGGCCCAAGAAGGCGAAGACGCTGAAGCCCTTCAAATCCGCGGCTGTTGTGCTGACACTGCAGCCTGAAGCCGCGGAAAAGGGGGTCACATACAGCGCCATCATAGAGACGGCGCAGGAGAAGGTCGATCTCCAAGGTTTGGGGATCGACCGGATCAACTTCCGCCAGACGGCCACGGGAGCCAGGATGCTCGAAATTCCTGGCTCCCAGAGCAGCGACAAAGCGGACAGGCTCGCGGAGAAGCTCCGCGGTGTCCTGTCCGAGGTAGCCAACGTCGCGAGGCCCGTTAAGTCCGTGCAATTGCACGTGACGGGCCTGGACGACGCCGCCACAAAGGAGAAAGTGGCGGCGGCGGTAGCCAAGGTGGGCGGCTGTGACGTACTCCAAGTCAAAGCCGGAGAGATACGTTGCAGCTACGGCGGGACCGGTTCCTCCCTTGTTTCCTGTCCGATTCCGGCAGCCAAAGTGTTGCTGGCACAGGGCAGGCTCTTAGTGGGATGGAGCTCGGTGCGAGTGGTGGCACTGGCAGCGCGTCCCATGCGCTGCTTCAAGTGCATGGGACTCGGACATACGCGCCCCCAGTGTCCCTCGTCGGCAGACAGGGGGGACCTGTGCTTCCGTTGTGGAAGCGCAGGCCACAAGGCGGCGAGCTGCCAGAGAAGGGCCCCGCACTGCGCGATATGCGCAGAGTCGGGGCGACCAGCCGAGCACAGGATGGCGGGACCAAACTGTGTCCCCCCAAAAACGAAGGGACAGGCCGCCAGGACCCCGGCCATCCCCCGACCGGCAGCCAAAGCCGCTCCCGAAGTAGTTCGCCGCGCGGCGAGCATGGAGGTTGTGACGACCGATTGATATGGATCAAGTCGGACAGCACAACCTCCTCCAGACGAATTTTAACCACTGCGTCAGGGCTCAGGATTTGCTATTGCAGTCCCTGGCGCAGTGGCGGATTGATTTGGCGGTCGCCGCGGAGCCGTATCACATTCCCCAGTCCCACCCCTACTGGGTTGGGGATCTGGACGGCTCCGTAGCCATAATTGGACGTGCCGGTGGCGGCCCCCCTCTCGGTGTTAGAGAGGGGTTCGGGGTACGTGGTGGCCAAGTGGGAGAGGTAGGTCGGTGGGGGACTGGACGTAGAGGCTCTGCCAACTTCCCAGTCCTCCTCCACACAGACGAAGCCGGAGTGCCGCTGGGTTAGTTTAGTGGGTATACCGGTTGAACCGGGGAGTCCCACATACCCCCCTATCCCCAATGGGGGGGATGCGTAATGCATTTTTCCCAGCGTCAAAAAAAAAAAAAAAAAGGTTAGGTTAGGTTAGGTTCCCCCCCGAAGGGTTCTCGCATTGACGTGGCGGGGGGGCTCAGTAACCGTGGCTAGGTACACCACGGTGAAGCCATGAGGAACCCAGGGGCCGCGCCGGCGTTGGGGTGCGCTGGCCGGCTCAGGCGGGCCGCTCCTATGGGCTTTGGCCGCCAAGTCCACATAGGAGTGGCGGGGTCCGGGCGCTTTGGCGCAGACTCGAGGAGGTGGGGCCCGGGCGCTTTGGCGCAGGCTCGAGGAGGTGGGGCCCGGGCGCTTTGGCGCAGGCTCGAGGAGGGGGGCCCGGGCACTTTGGTGCAGGCTCGAGGAGGTGGGGTCCGGGTGCTCGGCGCAGACTCGAGGAGGTGGGGCCGCGGGGGGGCTATCCCTTGTGGCTGACGTAGCAGGCGGTGGGGCTACATATCCGACCCACCGCAGGGAGACCTAGGGCGTCCAGACACGGGGAAGTCTGGCGCCCATTGTTGGCGAGTTTGGTCTCCGAGGCAGTTGCGGCGCGCCATGTGTTCTGGCGTGCCGCGAAGAGAAGGGTCCGGCAACGGACAGCCACGGCGGGTTCGCGGTCGTGTGAAAAATCTGTCCCGCGTTCCCGCCGAAGACGGCAGTGACGGAACACCCCGGGGTTTTGGTGGGTATACGGACTCCCACATAACCACCTCCCTCCCCGTGGTAGGTGGTATCCATAAAGGATTTCCCCGGGACAAAAAAAAAAAAAAAAAAAAAAAGGTTAGGTTAGGTTAGGTTGGGGTGATAAGGTCAGGCAACCTCCTCGTGGTGCACCCTGGATGCGGGTCAACGAAGTCAACCGCTATTTGGCTGACTTCGCTGCCCCGCAACGAATAGCCTGACACACTGCCCCTCCACGTATCCCTATGAAGTTAGCATAGGACGCACAGTGGATGGGGCAACATGGTGCGGATGTGTGAGGGCCGCCATGTTATGTATGTATATGTGTACTCTATCTGGATGTATTCGTTATAGTGAAGTATTTATTGTATTATCTATGTATTATGTACCATTTATTATAATTGTGTGTATTTATTTTATGTTTTATCTCCCTTCCTAGCGTTTCTATCTATTCTATATATTCTATCTTGGGGCGATAGATGGCGGGCCTACAAGGCCGCGGTGCGAACGGGATCAGCCTGCTTGGCTACCCAGCCGGGCAAAACTGATGTAGCAGTTGTATTAGAGCAGCTGTAGAGGGCCTTCGGGTCGGTGGATGGCGGGCCTTCAAGGCCTGCGTTTTGGTCATTCGACCTAGGGGACCTTACCCCGAAAATAAAGGAAAAAACAATAATGAAAATGGCATCTCTAAATAGTGAATTACCCCAGGAGGGTACCAACAGTATGGCTGTTGGAGAATCCCTCTCCGTGCCTAGCACGGGCTGTCCCACGTAGTCTGGGGGGGACAAAGTGTGCCATAATTCCTTAATTAAAACGACGACAACGGCAACGAATTTGGAACTTGATTTTGCAAGCGAAAAGAATGAGGTGGAACGCACACCTTCCCGGTGCAGCATAAAAGAAGTAAGAGTGGTTCTTGAGCGCACTCCAATTGTTGCAATTGGTGCGATCGAAAAACGTCCAGTCGAGGACGACGACGATGTTACCTCGGTTTCGTCCGTGGTGTCAATGGAGACAGTCGCCTCGGACCGCGGAAGTCCAATCAGGGGTAGAATGTGGAGAAAAAGGTGTAGAGACAGCGACGATGACGATGACACGCTCAATGAGCCTGGTCCATCGCCTAAACTGGCTGGAACCAAGTCGACGTCCAAACTACGAAACCCTAAATCAGCGGCGGTAGTAGTAACAGTTCAACCAGCAGGTACCGAGAAGGGGATTTCTTATGCTAAAGCTATAGCGCAGGCTAAACAGAACCTAGATCTACGTACTCTAGGGATCGACGCAGTCCGGTTTCGGCGTGCAGCCACAGGTGCAACAATAATTGAGGTTCCTGGAGCATCTACTAGTGGTGCGAAAGCAGACCTGCTGGCCCAGAAATTAAAACAGGTGTATGGTGATAGCGGTGACATAACTGTTTCTAGGCCAGTTAAATGTGCCGAATTAATGGTGTCTGGCTTAGACGACTCAGTTACAAACGAGGAGGTAGTAGCGGCAATCGCCGAAAAAGGTGATTGTCCTCCTGAGCTCGTCAAGGTTGGGATACTTCGCCAGGGAAGGTCTGGCCTTTACGCGGTGTGGGTTCGATGTCCGACAACAGCGGCCAAAAAGGTAGTGGACGAAAGACTACTGGTTGGCTGGGTGTCAGCCCGCGTAAAGCTACTCCAGCATAGAGAGCTACGTTGTTTCCGCTGCCTGCACGCTGGACACGTAAAGGCGCGATGCACAGCAACTGTAGACCGAGGGCAGCAATGTTATAGGTGCGGCCAACTGGGTCACCATGCTGCAGAATGTAGCGCTGACCCTCACTGCACACTATGTGCAGAGGCGGGAAAAGCAGCTAACCATCGGCTGGGGAGTAAAAAATGTTCGGCTCCCAGCCAAAAGATGAACAGAAGAGGGAGAGCTGTGAATCCTAATTCGTCGCAGCAGACCCACCCACCGAAAGGGACAGTCGAGATTGAGATGGCCAACTCTGATTTGTGATGGCCACAAAATACTGCCAGGTGAACATCAACCATTGCGCCAGGGCTCAGGATCTTTTACTCTAGAGCATGGCGCAATGGTTGATCAATATAACGATAGTTACGGAACCGTACCTGGTTCCTTCACGGGACGATTGGGTAGGTGACCAGGACGGATCTGTTGCAATTATTGCTAGAGACGAGTACACAGTAACTAAGGTTTCCAAAGGTCGAGGTATTGTCGCAGCTTTGTGTAAAGATGTAATGGTGGTTGGAGTGTATTTCTCGCCCAACAAAAACTTAGCAGAATTCGAGAGCTTCCTGGCAGAAATAGACTCCGTTCTAGCGTGGTGCCGTCCTTATCCAGTGATAATCGCTGGGGATTTGAACGCCAAGTCTGCAGTATGGGGATGCCCTGCCACAGACGCAAGAGGCAAAGAAGTAGAAGAGTGGCTTGCAGCCAATGGACTAGTGGTGCTAAATCGTGGAGCAATAAACACATGCGTGCGGATGCAGGGTGGGTCAATTGTCGACATAACCTTTGCGAGTCCCACCCTGGCACGTCGGGTCCAGAACTGGGAAGTCTTGGAAGAGGAAACTTTATCAGATCACCGGTACATCCGGTTCGACGTTTCTGCTTCCACTTCGACGAACCTAATTTCTTCTGGCAGAACGGCAAAGGAACTTGGCCCTAGATGGGCACTAAAAAGACTTGATCGGGAAACCCTAGTGGAGGCATCACTCGTAGAAAGCTGGACGCCAACGCCTGAAATAATCGAGGTCGAGCTAGAGGCGGAATGGTTTCGCGAAGCAATGTCGCATATCTGTGATGTTGCCATGCCACGGGTAAGGAAAATCCCACCTCGACTTCAGGTATTTTGGTGGTCTGAGGAACTCGGTAGGCTTCGTGCAATGTGTGTTACAGCAAGGCGTCGGTATTCTAGATATCGACGCCGTAGGCTCAGTGGGCGAGACGAAGACGAGGAGCGTCAACTATACACAATATATCAAGACGCCAAAAAGTCTTTGAGATCTGCCATCGGTGAGGCTAAAGAGAGAGCCTGGGATGAGCTTGTTACGATGCTAGATGAGGACCCTTGGGGTCGGCCATATAGACTCGTCATGAACAAGCTCCGCCCTTGGGCTCCTCCGCTTACTTCCAGCATAGAGCCAGAATTATTAGAGAGAGTGGTCGAAGCGTTATTCCCCGCCAGAGGTGACCTTGTGGCTCCTCCTATGTCAACATTCGCAAATGAGATGGAGCACGCTGAAGATATCCCGGACGTGTCGATAGGAGAATTAGGCGCCGCTATGTTGCGGCTTCAAGCCAAAAACACGGCCCCTGGCCCTGATGGGATCCCTGGTCGGGTATGGGTTCTCGCCCTAAAAAATGGCCTTGAACCCAGATTCCGGGCTTTCATTACGACCTGCCTGAAGGAGCGGACATTCCCCACTGAATGGAAAGTAGGAAAACTAGTTCTTCTAAAGAAAGAAGGACGACCGGTGGATTCTCCGGCTGCATATCGTCCGATTGTGCTGCTTAGTGAGGCGGGTAAACTTTTTGAGCGCGTCATTGCCACTCGCATCACTAAGCACCTTGAGCAAATGGGGCCTAACTTGTCGGAGAAACAATTTGGCTTTCGGCGTGGCAGATCCACCATAGATGCTATTGCACAAGTGAGGGATACTGCCGAAGAGACAGTTGCACAGGGTGGTGTCGTCTTGGCGGTGTCTTTAGACATCGCCAATGCATTCAACACACTACCTCACGCGTGTATAGAGGAAGCGCTCCGGTACCACCGAGTACCCCTTTACCTACGCCAGACGGTGCTGGCTTACCTTTCACAGAGGTCGGTAATTTACCCGACCCGGAACGGATGGGAACGAAGGAGAGTATCGTGCGGTGTTCCACAGGGATCGGTCCTCGGGCCGCTCTTGTGGAACATCGGATATGACTGGGTCATTCGTGGGGCTACTCTTCGTGGCATCAGTGTCACATGCTACGCCGACGACACTTTGGTGACCGCGCGTGGTCGAACATACCGCCAAGCAAGCTTGCTTGCTACCGCGGGAGTAGCCCAAGTGGTGGGCAGGATAAGACGATTGGGTCTGACGGTGGCCCTGAACAAATCCGAAGCATTATGTTTTCATGGGCCACGGAATGCGCCACCATCAGGTGCTCACTTGGTTATCAGTGGTGTTTCTATCGGCGTCGGGTCGTCAATGAAGTACCTAGGAATTGTCCTCGACAGCCGATGGAATTTCAGAGAGCACTTTAAAAGACTGGCTCCAAAACTGGTGCGCACTTCGTCCGCCTTGAGCAGGCTTATGCCCAATCTGGGCGGACCAAGCGCAGGGTGTCGCCGCCTGTTTACGGGGGTTGTGCGATCAATGGCCCTCTACGGTGCACCCATTTGGGCAGACTCCTTGAGCAACTACAATAAGACTGTTCTACAGCGCCCGCAGCGGGTTATGGCGCTCAGGGTAAGTCGTGCATACCGAACAGTTTCGTGCGAGGCGGCTTGCGTATTAGCATGTACTCCCCCGTGGGACTTAGAGGCAGAGATGCTGGCAGAAATCTACTGGAGGACTGCAGAAGCTAAGAGTAGAGGATACCCACCACTTCCCGAAGAAGTAAAGAGGTGGCGTCAGAATGCTAGACGGGTAATCGTCAGGAAGTGGTCACAAAGGTTGGAGCAGCCAAGCGCGGGTCACCGTACAATTGCGGCAATTCAGCCGGTACTGGATAAATGGGTTGGACGACTATCGGGTTTGTTATCCTTTCGACTAGTGCAGATTCTGTCTGGCCATGGCAGCTTTGGTAGATATTTGTGCAATGTTGCGAGAAGAGAACAAACCCCAATGTGTCATGGCTGTGGCGCAAGTGAGGAAACAGCACAACACACACTAGAGGTGTGCATAGCATGGACTGAAGAACGAGCCCAACTAATGACAAGTATCGGGAGCGACCTCTCGCTTCCAACAGTAGTCAACTTGATGGTCAACAGCGAAACATCATGGAACGCTGTCAATGCCTACTGTGAGGCAGTAATGGGCAAGAAAGAGGAAGAAGAACGACGCAGAGAGGATGACCCATCAGCGGATCCTATACGTCGCCGGAGAATCGGACGCAGACGTAGGGCTTTTGCCCAAACGCTCGCTCCCCAATAAGGGTCTGAACGTCAAGTTTGGGGAAATTTGTCGTTCCTACGCAACCCAGGAGCAGGAAAGGTGTGTATGACCGTGCTCCGGTATACCACCACCAAGTAGAAGGATGTGACCTAGTCACTCGGAGTTGCGTTTGAAATCGGACAAACGCTGTGCAGAAGAAGCGGAAAAGGGCAACTGTGACCATTCTTCTTGCCTAAGCGCGAAGACGGAGCACCAAGAGGTTTTAGTGGGTATTCCTTCGGCATCGTACGGCGCCGGAGGTGTGAGTTTCTATGCTCACGTGAGTCCCACATAACTTCCGTGTCTTTCCCCAAAGCACGAAGTATGCGTAAATGCATTTCCTCTTGTAAAAAAAAAAAAAAAAAAAAAAGGTTAGGTTAGGTTAGGTTAGGTTAGGTTTTTTTTTTTTTTTTTTTTTTTACTTGTTCCTTTGATGTTAAAAATTATCAAAGTCTGCTTGCATTTCTTTCTTTTATTTCAATGGGATGAAATATGACCGTTCCCTGTTTGGGTGTAGGGATTCTTACTCTATTTATCTTATTTAATTTCCTATATTTTACTATTTTACTTATATCTTTATATCTTGTTCATATATTTGTTACATTTATTTCTTAACTGAACTACTGAAATACCTATTTTTATTTACTATGTTTTTTATGCTGTTTATATATATTTTAAAATATATATTCACCATAATTTCATACCTACTTATTTCTATTACCAACTATAATAACAATTTCAGTACAGAAACTTAGAAATTGGTTCCTTGTCTCTTTATTGGCCATTATTTTGTTTGAATTTTCTGCGACTATTTCGATATTCAAAGACATGCTAGTTTCGTATCTTTTTAGAGCGAAGACGGGGCACTCGAATAAAACATGGACTATCGTTTCGCTTACATCTGGGTCACAGATGCACGATGATGCATGATGAAAAAGCCATCTGCGGATCATACAAGGACAGCTTTGCCGCATAAAAAAACTGTTACCAACAACAGAAAGGTAAAATTACCAAATACTGCGGCTATTGCGGTAACAATTCCGGAGGGATCAGAAGCCACCTACGCATCAGTCATGACAGCTGCCAAACAGGGCATCAAGTTGAGTGAGTGTGGGGTAAATGCTATTCATCCTAGAAGAGCAATTACTGGTGGACTCATACTAGAGATAGCCGGCATAGACTGTGCCTCTAAGGCAAATGTGCTTGCGGCGAAGATGAGGGACACCCTTAAAGGCATGGGCGTGCACATCATGCGCCCTACAAAAATGGGAGAGGTAAGAGTGATGGACCTTGATGAGGCAGTCACTCCTGAAGAGATCGCCTACGCAGTCGCTGAAATTGGAGGTTGCTCAACAGAGGAGGTCAAAGTTGGAACGATACGTCGCTCACTTAACTTTTTAGGGACTGCGTGGATTCGGTGTCCGCTAGCTGCAGTAAAGAAACTAGCGGCGGCCAAGCGCATTACTATCGGTTGGATATCGGCAAGAGTGGAAATACTTGTGGCCCGTCCGTTACAGTGCTATCGGTGCCTTGAACTAGGAGATGTGAGACGCATGTGCCCGAACACAGTGGATCGGAGCTCGCGGTGCTACGCATGTGGCGAATCTAACCACCGTGCAAGCGAATGTACACGGCCTCTTAAATGCCCACTGTGCTCAGATTTAGGTCGCCCTGCTGATCACCGGTTGGGTAGTAAGAAGTGTACTCCACCAAGAAGTAAGAAAAGAGGAGAGTCGGGACTACGACCTGTACAAACTGAAAAAGTGAAGAAGCAGATGCCTCCGGAGGCAACTGTTCAACCAGACAAAGTCTTGGTCGAGGAGGTTATGGACGCTTTATAATGGACAACAACTTAAGAGTTCTCCAAGGCAACTTGAATCACTGCAAAGCAGCTCAAGACTTGCTGTTGCAAACTTTAGCAGAGAAATCGATAGCAATTGCTGTCATGGCGGAACCTTATCAGGTTCCTAACCATCCACGTTGGTTCGCCGATGACGTGGTCAGCGTTGCAGTTTACTGGGGAGGTGGAAGTAATTACCCTTCCTGTTCATTGCTAAGCAAAGGTCAGGGATTTGTTGCTGTGGAGTGGGGTCGCTTAGCTGTGATTGGATGCTACGTTATATTGCTATGCTACGTTATATTGCTATGCTACGTTTAGGTTAGGTTAGGTTAGGTTAGGTTAGGTTAGGTTAGGTTTTTTTTTTTTTTTTTTTTTTTTTTTATTTATTACTTGTTCCTTTGATGTTAAAAATTATCAAAGTCTGCTTGCATTTCTTTCTTTTATTTCAATGGGATGCAATATGACCGTTCCCTGTTTGGGTGTAGGGATTCTTACTCTATTTATCTTATTTAATTTCCTATATTTTACTATTTTACTTATATCTTTATATCTTGTTCATATATTTGTTACATTTATTTCTTAACTGAACTACTGAAATACCTATTTTTATTTACTATGTTTTTTTATGCTGTTTATATATATTTTAAAATATATATTCACCATAATTTCATACCTACTTATTTCTATTACCAACTATAATAACAATTTCAGTACAGAAACTTAGAAATTGGTTCCTTGTCTCTTTATTGGCCATTATTTTGTTTGAATTTTCTGCGACTATTTCGATATTCAAAGACATGCTAGTTTCGTATCTTTTTAGAGCGAAGACGGGGCACTCGAATAAAACATGGACTATCGTTTCGCTTACATCTGGGTCACAGATGCACGATGGATTCTCCTTACACTTGAATCGGTTCAAGTATTCGGAGAACCCACCGTGCCCCGTTAAAGCTTGGGTCGTTTGGCTGGTGGGGACGAAGTTGCGGACGATTTTATACGCTTCTATGGCATCTGGGAAGAAGATTTTTGTGACTCCAGCTGTTGTTCCGGCCTTGTACCGCTGGTTCCATTCTTCGAGCGCTCCGAGACGAATCTGCCGCTTTGCGTAGGAGACCGGGAAATTGTCATAATCGGGCCGCCTTTTGGTATTCTGCGCGGCCTCTTTCGCAAGCTGATCTGCACGCTCATTACCCTGCAGTCCCGCATGGGCTTTGATCCAAAATAAGGAGACTTCCTTATTTTAGGTTAGGTTAGGTTAGGTTAGGTTAGGTTAGGTTAGGTTAGGTTAGGTTAGGTTTTTTTTTTTTTTTATTTCTTCTCCCCCGACATTTTACAAGTCGGAGACCTTTTTGGTCTTTAATAGTTACATTTTCTGTTACTTATAATTTCTATTTCTACCCATATTTATCTAAATAGTACTGCTCTATTTCTAATTTAGTTGCCTAATTATTATTCTAATATGTTAATCCTGTGTATACTTATTATACAAGTGAAAACATATTGACTCTACTTATTTCTTTTTATTACAAATTTTGCTGTTTCGATGCAGTACTCTAAAAATTTCGGTCTACTTATTTTATTCCCTATAATTTCATTTATGTTTTTCTTTGTTATTTTCATTCCTATTTCACTTTCACACTTCAATCTTTCATACTCATTAATGGGGCAGTCTAGTATTACGTGCTCTACTGTCTCATCACTATCCGGATCGCATGCACATGATGGGCTTTCCTTGCATTTGAAGCGACTCAAGTATGCGGAAAACCCACCGTGCCCCGTCAGTATCTGAGTTAGCACACCCGTGGGCTTAATTTTCCTGGCCAGTCTATATGCCGCAATTGCATCCGGAAAGAACATTTTCGTCACGGAGGCCGTCGTACCCGACTCATATCTCCTAGCCCATTCACTAACCGTTTCCTCTCTTATGAAGCGCTTTGCGAATGATATTGGGCATCGGTCGTAGTCCGGCTTCCTCCGCGACGAGACTGCCGCTTCCTTGGCGATCTCATCCGCACGCTCGTTGCCGGGCAATCCTGCATGTGCTTTCACCCAGAACAAGTCCACAGTTTTGCCCTGGGTGAATGCCGTCCTCACGTTTGCCCGTGTTTCGAGCGCCAAGCGGTGAAGCGAGCTCTGGTTGACTACAGTTTCTAGGGCTGACCTAGAGTCACTGTAGATTCCAAAGCTCGCTTCACCTCTCTTCAGTATCTCTGCTGTCGCCCTGGATATGGCGAGAAGCTCGGCTTGGTACACGGTACAGTACTTGGCGAGTGGAATCTTGACGGCTTTAGTTTCAGCCTCGTCTCTCCAAATGGAGAGGGAGGCTCCAACACCACCGTCAATTTTGCTGCCGTCAGTGAAGATTTTAATTTCCTGTACCGCGTACCGATCTAAGGTCTCCTGGTCTGGTATCACCGTGAACCTCATCTCCATGCCCAGGGCGGGATGCGGAGTCTCGGTGTAGTCCACCGGCGTTTCCATCTCCCTGTCGTCTGGCAATGCCCGGGATCTGCCTCTCCTCGCGTCATAAAGGGCTGCGGCCTCTCTTATCCGGAGGTCAAGTGGCAAGATTCCGGTCAGCGCCAGCGCAGAGTTTAAAGACACCGTTCGGTAGGCTCCACAGAGTTTTTGGACGAATCCCCTTTGCACGGCTGCCAGCTCCTTCTGTACCCCTATCTTTTCAGTCGCTGGTGCCCATGCTGCTGCGGCATATGTTATAATAGGCTCTACAGCCACCGTATAAATGAGCCGTATCACCTCCGGGTGCAACCCCCAGCTTACCCTTGCTGTAGTTCTGAGCCTTTTGTAAATATCCAGTGCTCTTCTACAGACACTTGCGACGTGTGACTTGAAGGTCAACTTTTCGTCGATGGTGAGTCCTAGGATTTTCATCTCTCTGGCCATGGCGATGCTACGGCCTCCCATGGTTACAACTGGTGTATCGTACTTTAGTTTTCTAGTAACCGTCATAGCTACTGTTTTACTGGTGGCGAACTTTAGTTTGTTTCCGATACCCCAGTTCCAAGCATGGGAGAGCGCAGCACTTGCCTTCATTGAGACTTCCAATCCCGAGTCCCCATCGAAAACCATTACAACGTCGTCTGCAAATGCCTGTATGTACTGGCCCTGTTTATCCAGTCGTTGCAGCAAGGGGTCCAGCAGGAGGTTCCACAGTATTGGGCCTCCTATAGATCCCTGCACACACCCTTTCTCTGTCTGCCTCTCTGCATTCCTTCCTCCATATCTTACATCTACTCTTCTTCCTTCCAAGTAGCTATCTATTACTCTTCTGATACCAATAGGACATTCTTCCTCAGCTAGTCTCAGTCTGATTTTAGGCCACCACGCCCCATCGAAGGCTCCCTCTATGTCTAGTGATACGATGGTAACAATCTTTTTATCTGCCAGTTTTTTCCTAATGTGGTTCATCAGGACATAGAGGGAGTCTTCCGTGCCCCTTTGTGGCATAAAACCATACTGTTTGGCGCTCAGTCTCGGTACCAGGTGCCACTTCAGTCTGTTCATTAGAACCTTTTCGAAAATTTTACCCAAAACGGGAAGGAGTCCGATGGGCCTGTAGGACTTCACCTCGGTATAGTCTTTTTTGCCAGGTTTTTTCAGGATCACCACCACTGCTTTTTTCCAGATACTGGGAAAGTGTCCCTTTTCCAGGCACTTGTTTAGTAAAGCTAAGTAAATTTCCGGGTGGGATCCTATGACTCTTAGACATATATCCGAGGTGAAGCCATCACCCCCAGGGGCCTTCTTCGGGTTAAAGTTTTTGGCCGCAGCGATGATCTCCTGCATGGTGAGTGGTGGGTCGCATTGCTCGCCTTCGATAATCTTATTCACCGCTGAGGCCTTTTCCCTCGTGTCTTGGTGGTCTTCATTGTCTCCGTCCTTATCGTCCTTTGGGTAAAATCTCTCGGCTATCCACTCTGCAGATTCCTCCATTCCCAGTATTCTTCCTTCCTTTTTGAGCGGCAAATCTTCAGTTCTTCTTTCAGTTTTCTTTATGATTCTGTAGATGCCGTCCCATACTGTTTCTTTTTCTTGTTTTTCGCAGAGCTCCTTCCAGCTTTTAATTTGTGCTTGCCTCGCTGCTTCCTCATAATTGTCTTTCTGTTTCAGGTATTCCTGTACCACCTTCTCTCGTCGGATCGGCGCTGCACCTCGGATACGATTCTTCATGGTGTTGACGAGCCTCTTCATCTGGTACAGCTCGTCGGACCACCACGGGATGGTAAGTTTCTGGTTGCTCTTCTTCGCTGGAATGTGTAGTGTGCATGCTTGTGTAATGATTTCAGTGTATTTGTCTATTGTGTTGTCTAATTGTGTAGTGTTATTAATTCTGTCTATGTTTTGTGTGTCAATGTTGTTTGCGTCTAGAAGTTGGGTGAGTTTGTCATCAAATTCACTCCAACTTGCTTTTTTAGTGTTATATTTGCGTGTGGTTCTGTTTAGTGTAATGCATTTCCCTATTGTGAGGTCCAAAGCGAAGAAGATAGCGTTGTGGTCCGACCCTATCGCTTCTCTATCCACCCTCCAGTTGGTGATTTTGTCCAGGAGGTCAAGTGAGCATGCCGTTACGTCGACAATACTAGTGCATGTTTGGGCGTTTCTCACGACTTCGAAGGTTGGGGTGTCTCCGGTGTTAAGGACCTGAAGCTGCCACTCGTGTAACGCTCCTGCTAGCTCCTGTCCCCTTGAGTCGGTTCTCACGCTTCCCCACCAGATACTTTTGGCGTTGGCATCGCCACCTATGACGAGTCCGGCCGTTCCTATCTTTGCTAGGATCTTCGTTATTTGGGCGATGTAGGGATCTATGAGGGCATTGGGTTCGAAGTAAAATGAGACGGCGTTGATGCACCACGCACTGGTCCGGATCCTGACGACCGTGATGTTATTCGTCGTCAGTTCTGGGTACTGTTCGACATCGAGGTCTGCATCGAAAACGACAATTGCAGACTTTACAGTTCCCTCTTGCTGTCCATCGCATTGGTACACCCTCGCCGTCCCGTAGTTCTTCACTCTACCTATACTGCCCACATACGGTTCCTGCACCATGGCGAAAGCCACTCCCCGTTTCGTAGCTTCTAGGACCATCTCTGTAGTCGCTAGACTCTTTCGCTGGAGGTTAGCCTGCATCACGGTGCGCCTGCGGTATCCGTTCGTGTCAGTTGTTAGCCGATTTGTCGCTGGGGAGCCCTTAGCAGTACGCTACCCTCGCCCTCGCTAAGGCATCCCATTTCTTCCGTATCTGGCAATCAGTGTCAAAGGCGTTATGGTGTGTATTTTTCATGCCAGCCTTATTGCAGTTGATACATGAAGGCGGAGTTCCTATTTGTACTTCCTCACATTGAGCTCGCATGTGTGCTCCACCACAGTGGCTGCATTTCTCCTGTTGTTCCTTGCAGTATTTCCGGCTGTGTCCATAGCCTAGGCACACAGAGCACTGTATGAGTGGGGACTGGTCCTCAACTCTAACCCTCTGTATGTCCAGGTGTATGATTCCGTTGGCAATTGCCCTGCGCCAAATTTGTGGGGAAACGGTTAATACCACATGCGTGAGGTGTGGATTTCTTGCTCGTTTTCTATATTTTATACTTAGCGTTTGGTTCTCCTCGTCGAGGTCACGGAAGAGGTCCCCATTCTGATTCCGAAGGGCACGGATGATGTCCTCATCAGTATTGGCTACCAATACGTCCTTCAGAACCAGAAGTGGGTCCCTGTTCCGTACTTCCTCGACGTGGAGGCCGCCCTCTTCCACTTCCAAGCTTTCCTTCACCCCTCTTCTCGCTTCTTTCGTGCTACAACTTATCAGTACTTTCCGGTCTTTAGTTTTTCTAATTCTATCAATTTCTTCTCGCTTCTTTCGTGCTACAACTTATCAGTACTTTCCGGTCTTTAGTTTTTCTAATTCTATCAATTTCTACTCCTCCTTCCTTTGCCTTTACTGCCTTTCTTACCCTTTCGATTATTTGCTCTCCCGTCTCTGTTTCGTCCTTGGCTGTCACTATGATTGAGTGCAGTGTCTCACCTGCCGGAGTATTCCTCTCGGCTTTGCCAGACACAACGTTCGCATACGTGACACCTTTTAGTGTTTTCTGGTGTTCTTCCAGTGTCCTTTTAAGCTCGTCCATCTTATCCATGTGCTCCTTCTGTCTCAGTTCTTGCTCCTTCCTTCTTCTGTCTGTGGTTAGGTTAGGTTAGGTTAGGTTAGGTTAGGTTAGGTTAGGTTAGGTTAGGTTAGGTTAGGTTAGGTTAGGTTAGGTTAGGTTAGGTTAGGTTAGGTTAGGTTAGGTTAGGTTAGGTTAGGTTAGGTTAGGTTAGGTTAGGTTAGGTTAGGTTAGGTTAGGTTAGGTTAGGTTAGGTTAGGTTAGGTTAGGTTAGGTTAGGTTAGGTTAGGTTAGGTTAGGTTAGGTTAGGTTAGGTTAGGTTAGGTTAGGTTAGGTTAGGTTAGGTTAGGTTAGGTTAGGTTAGGTTAGGTTAGGTTAGGTTAGGTTAGGTTAGGTTAGGTTAGGTTAGGTTAGGTTAGGTTAGGTTAGGTTAGGTTAGGTTAGGTTAGGTTAGGTTAGGTTAGGTTAGGTTAGGTTAGGTTAGGTTAGGTTAGGTTAGGTTAGGTTAGGTTAGGTTAGGTTAGGTTAGGTTAGGTTAGGTTAGGTTAGGTTAGGTTAGGTTAGGTTAGGTTAGGTTAGGTTAGGTTAGGTTAGGTTAGGTTAGGTTAGGTTAGGTTAGGTTAGGTTAGGTTAGGTTAGGTTAGGTTAGGTTAGGTTAGGTTAGGTTAGGTTAGGTTAGGTTAGGTTAGGTTAGGTTAGGTTAGGTTAGGTTAGGTTAGGTTAGGTTAGGTTAGGTTAGGTTAGGTTAGGTTAGGTTAGGTTAGGTTAGGTTAGGTTAGGTTAGGTTAGGTTAGGTTAGGTTAGGTTAGGTTAGGTTAGGTTAGGTTAGGTTAGGTTAGGTTAGGTTAGGTTAGGTTAGGTTAGGTTAGGTTAGGTTAGGTTAGGTTAGGTTAGGTTAGGTTAGGTTAGGTTAGGTTAGGTTAGGTTAGGTTAGGTTAGGTTAGGTTAGGTTAGGTTAGGTTAGGTTAGGTTAGGTTAGGTTAGGTTAGGTTAGGTTAGGTTAGGTTAGGTTAGGTTAGGTTAGGTTAGGTTAGGTTAGGTTAGGTTAGGTTAGGTTAGGTTAGGTTAGGTTGGGGTGCTAGGTCAGATTACCTCCACGCGTGCCTGAATGCTGCTGGTCCTTTATGAATACTTGTATTCGGGGGGAGGAGCAGCATTTGGGACGGTGCACCCTGGGCGGCGGTCAATAACTTCTCATTTATGGGACTTTGTTGGCCGTTGGCGAAAAATCTGACACGGTGGGGCCCCTCCGCGTGTTCCTATGATCAGCATAGGACACAGTGGATGGGGCGGGCGGTTCATCCGCGGTGGGTGGGTCCTGCGACGGGACAGTGGACCCATTTGGGTCGTGGGGTGGTTGGCCTGCAAGGCTGGCGGCGCGGCAGGGAGGGTCAACTCGGCCACCCTGTCGGGCAAAACTCGAGGTGGGCGTTTCCACTGTGTCTTCTTCTTTGAAGGGGAACATTGGAGACGCCACAGTGGACTTTCTTGGTCGGAGGATGGCGAGTCTGCAAGGCTGGCGGCGCGGCAGGGAGGGTCAACTCGGCCACCCTGTCGGGCAAAACTCGAGGTGGGCGTTTCCACTGTGTCTTCTTCTTTGAAGGGGAACATTGGAGACGCCACAGTGGACTTTTTTGGTCGGAGGATGGCGAGTCTGCAAGCGGTCAATCCTGGCCACCCTGTCGGGCAAATCTGGTGGAAAGGCAGCGCTACGGCAGCTGCAGTGGATCTTAGGATCGGGGGATGGCGAGCCTCCAAGGCACGCGATTTGGCCATTCGGCCTAGGGGACCTTACCCCGAAATTAAAGGCGGATCCCTTGTAGTCCGTAATTTACAGGAAACAACATGGCGATGGCATCTCTAAATAGTATTTTACCCCAGGAGGGTACCAGCAGTGAAGCTGTTGGAGAATCCCTCTCCGTGCCTAGCACGGGCTGTCCCTCGTATTCTGGGGGGGACAAGACATGCTTTAGCTCAACTTTAGAAACGACGAATATGGCAAGAAATATGGACTCTGATTTTGCAAATGATTTGCATGGGATGGAACGCGTACCTTCTCGGTGCAGCGTTGATGGTATGAAGGAAGTGAGAATCGTCCTGGAGCGTTATCCGACAATCGCACCTGGTGCAATTGAGATACGCCCCAACGATGATGATGCTGCCTCGGACTCGTCCGTGGTGAGTATGGAGTCGGTTGCCTCAGGCCGGGAAAGCCCAGCCGCGGGCAGAATGTGGAGGAAAAGAAGTCGGGACAGCAATGAAGATATTGACCGGCTTAGCGACCCTGGCCCGGCGCCAAAAGTGGCCTGGACCAGAAAGAGCAGACGACGCCTCCCGAACACAGGGGAGTGTGTTGACAATATGTCGCCCTTGTCATTGACGCCCACTTCGGTGGATGTCGTGGCTCGCAAGGGCGTCGGGAAGAGGAAAGAGTTTCTCGCGCAAAAGCGTGAAGAGGCAAAACGCGACGCGGAAATTTTGTTGGTCGAGCAGGCGAAACAGGCCAACAAAAAAAGAGAGGAACTTGGTTTGCCTGTATTAGAGGGGGGGGATGACCGTTCGGCCTACGCGCTGAGTAATAGAGTCTTCGAGGACGTAGACATAATTTTAAGTGTGGCTACGAAATCGAAGAATCTTAAAGGCACCAGCTCGAAGGCCTTAAAAGAGGCTGCAGCGTCAATAAAGGCAGCTGTGGAGGTTCTGCACAAACGGACGGCCACACAGGAAAGTAACAAACTGCAGGCGGACAATGTTCGCCTGCAGTCAGAAGTGGCGGAGCTGCGCAAAGGAATTGTGGAGCTCCGAAATGAAATGAGACAAGGCCGAGAGGCTCGTGCGCTCCCATCTCCTCGACGAGCACCGCTGGAGGTCGCGCAGCCCTCGTCCATTCAAGGGACGGAGATTGTGGAGGAACTAACGCGTTCTATCATGGTGCAGGTTGGTGGCATGATGAACGCGCGGCTGGAGGCGCTTGAGGAGAGGTTACTCCCCGAAAAGCGCCTCCGCCCTCCCCTGGCGCACGAAAGGCGTGAATCGGAAACTGCGGTGAAAATTGCAGTAAGCCGCCCCGCCAAAAAAAATCTGGATGTGGCAAAGGCTTCGTTGTCTGCGGGTACAGCGAAAACATCGAGTGTTGTGAAGGCATCGACTTCTTCGGCGATGCCTGAACCTGATTCCGCCCAATCGGGCAAAGAGGAGCCCTGGCAGACACAAAAGGGTAAGAAGAAGAGAGGCAAGAACGCCCGAGCGGCAACAACAGCTCCCGCTCCAAGACAGGAACGTCTCCTGCCACCGGCACCAGCGTCTATGGACGTAGATATGGCGACCGTGGTTAAAAGAGGCGTAAAGAAGGATGCAAAGAAGGATGTTCAGTCTGAGCGCAGACCAATGACACAGGTGGCGAACAAGAAGCAGCGGCCCACGTTGCGGGTTCCGAAATCTGCAGCGGTAGTTGTGACTGTCCATCCTGCAGCTATGGAAAAAGGCATTACATATGCTAAAGCCATAGCTGAGGCTAAGCAGAGAGTGGATCTCCGTACTCTTGAGATCGACTCTGTCCGATTTAAACGTGCGGCTACAGGAGCCACAATTATTGAGATTCCTGGGACCACCAGTGGACCGAAGGCGGACCTATTGGCCGAAAAGTTGAAGGAGGTCTATGGTGAAAGCGGCGAGGTAACAGTGTCTAGGCCAGTTAAGTCTGCCGAGATACTTGTGGCCGGGTTGGATGACTCGGTTACAGGAGTGGAGGTAGCGGTGGCGGTCTCCAAAAAGGGAGAATGCCCTGTTGAACAAGTTAGAGTTGGGACACTCCGTCAGGAAAATTCCGGGCTCTACGCAGTGTGGGTCAGCTGTCCAGTCGCAGCTGCAAATAAAGTAGTGGATGGACGGCTGTTAGTAGGTTGGGTATCCGCCCGAGTTAAACTGCTCCAGCAAAGAGAGATTCGCTGTTTCCGATGCCTGCAAGCTGGGCACGTAAAGCCACGGTGTACAGCAACTGTTGATCGAGGGCAGCAATGTTTTAGATGCGGCCAGCTCGGTCACCGTGCTGCAGAGTGTAGCGCTGACCCACATTGCACATTATGTGCGGAGGTGGGGAAAGCAGCTAACCACCGGCTGGGAAGCAAGAAATGTTCGGCACCCAGCCACAAGGTGGACAGACGAGGAAAAGCTGCGAATGCTGACGCGTCGCAACGAATCCACCCATCGAACGGGGCAGAGGAGGTAGAGATGGCCATCTGCGATTAGTTATGGCCACTAAATTCATACAGGCGAACATCAACCACTGTGCCAGGGCTCAGGACCTTTTACTCCAGAGCATGGCACAGTGGTTGATACACATAATGGTAGTGACAGAGCCGTATCTGGTTCCCCTCAGAGATGACTGGGTTGGAGACCAGGATGGGTTGGTTGCAATTGTGACCAAAAGGGATGGAGACTACCTGATAAGGAAGTCCTACAAAGGCCGAGGTGTTGTGGCGGCCCTATGTGGAGAAGTGATGGTTATCGGAGTCTACTTCTCACCAAATCGAACGCGTGCAGAATTTGAGATCTTCCTGGGGGAAGTGGACTCCGTGCTTGCATGGTGTCGTCCTTATCAGGTTTTGGTCGCTGGGGACCTCAACGCCAAATCCACGGTGTGGGGTTCTCCGGCGACTGATGCTAGAGGCGAGGACGTGGAAGAGTGGCTCGCGGCAAATGGGCTGGTTGTGCTAAACCGCGGAACGGCTAACACGTGCGTGCGGATGCAGGGTGGGTCAATAATAGACGTCACGTTTGCGAGCCCTGCCTTGGCGCGTCGTGTGCAGAACTGGGTAGTCCTGGAGGACGAGGAGACTCTATCTGATCACCGATACATTCGGTTTGATGTCTCCGCCTCCTATTCGACGAGCCCGAGCAGTTCTGGCCGAACAGCGGTTGGTCCGGGCCCAAGATGGGCGCTAAAGAAGTTAGACTGGGATGCACTAGTGGAGGCATCTCTTGTTGAGAGCTGGACGCCTACGCCGGAGACAGTTATAGTTGAACTCGAGACTGAGTGGTTCCGCGAAGCGGTGTCGCATATTTGTGATATCGCCATGCCGCGTGTGAAGAAGCTCCCTTCTCGACTTCAGGTATATTGGTGGTCGGAAGAGCTGAGAAGTCTTCGTGCAGCCTGTGTATCAGCAAGACGTCGGTATACAAGATACCGACGTCGTAGACTTAGCAGTCGTGACGAGGACGAAGAGAGGCTATTGTACACCGCATACCAAGACGCCAAAAAGGCGCTGAGTACGGCCATCAGTGAGGCTAAGGAGAAGGCCTGGGAGGAGCTTCTGACAATGCTAGATGTGGACCCTTGGGGTCGACCGTATAGGCTCGTTATGAACAAGCTTCGTCCCTGGACACCTCCACTTACTTCCAACATGGAGCCAGCCCTACTAGAGAGGGTGGTCGAGGCGTTGTTTCCCCCTAGGGAGGTGCTGGTGGCACCTGATATGGTAATGTCAGGACCGTCAAACGAGATGGCTGAAGCTTTAGAGATACCAGAAGTGTCAGAGGGGGAACTGGGTGCAGCTGTGTTGAGGCTTCAAGCCAAAAACACGGCTCCCGGACCCGATGGGATCCCGGGACGGGTGTGGGTTCATGCCCTTAGAAACGGACTTGAGCCCAGATTTAGGGCCCTACTTACAGTCTGTCTGAGAGAGCAGAGGTTCCCCAGTGAGTGGAAAGTGGGTAAACTGGTGCTTTTGAAGAAGGATGGACGTCCGGTAGATTCCCCGGCAGCCTATCGCCCGATTGTGCTGCTTGGTGAGGCGGGCAAGCTTTTTGAGCGCGTTATAGCAACTCGCCTCACTAGGCATCTCGACCTGGTGGGGCCGAATTTGTCGGAGAATCAGTTTGGGTTTCGGAGAGGTAGATCCACCATAGATGCTATTGCACAGGTGAGGGCTCTTGCCGAGGAGGAGGTCGAAAGAGGGGGTGTTGTAGTGGCGGTATCTTTAGATATCGCCAATGCCTTTAACAGTCTCCCTCACGTGTGTATAGAGGAAGCGCTTCGGTTTCATGGAGTTCCCCTATACCTACGCCGGACTGTGCATGCCTATCTTTCTGATCGGTCGGTGATTTACCCGACCCGGAATGGATGGGGACGAAGAGGAGTGTCATGCGGTGTTCCACAGGGATCGGTTCTAGGGCCACTCCTGTGGAACATCGGATATGACTGGGTCATTCGTGGCTCTAATCTTCCTGGCGTCGGTCTTACATGTTACGCCGACGACACCTTGGTGACGGCGTGTGGTAAAACGTACCGCGATGCAAGCTTGCTTGCTACCGCGGGAGTAGCCCAAGTAGTTGGCAGAATAAGGAGATTGGGCCTTACGGTGGCGCTGAATAAATCGGAAGCACTATGTTTTCACGGGCCGCGGAAGGGACCACCAACTGGAGCTCATTTGGTAGTTAGTGGAGTTTCCATCGATGTCGGGTCAACGATGAAGTACCTAGGAGTCGTTCTTGACAGCCGATGGAACTTCAAGGAGCATTTTAAAAGACTTGCTCCAAAAATCGTTCGCGTCTCGTCCGCCTTGAGTAGGCTTATGCCCAATCTAGGTGGACCAAGCGTAGGATGTCGCCGCCTCTTCGCAGGGGTTGTACGGTCGATTGCCCTTTACGGGTCTCCCATTTGGGCAGACTCCCTGAGCAACCATAATAAGACCCTACTGCGTCGCCCGCAGCGGGTCATGGCACTCAGGATAACCCGGGCTTACCGCACAGTCTCATACGAGGCAGCTTGCGCGCTAGCAGGTACTCCCCCATGGGATTTGGAAGCAGAAGTGTTGTCGGAAATCTACTGGAGGACCGCCGACGCCAAGAGTCGAGGGAGTCCACCACTTCCTGAAGAAGTGCAGAGATGGCGTCAGAACGCTAGTAGCGTAATGATCAGAAAGTGGGCACGAAGATTGGAGGAGCCAAGCGCTGGTCACCGCACCATAGCGGCTATACAGCCAGTGCTAGAGAAATGGATGAGGCGACCATCAGGTTCGCTCTCTTATCACCTAGTGCAGATTCTTTCTGGTCACGGTACCTTTGGAAGATATCTGTGCAACGTGGCGAGAAGAGAGCGAACCCCAGAGTGTCATGACTGTGGAGCAGCTGAAGACACAGCGCAACACACCTTAGAAGTTTGCACTAAATGGACGGATGAACGAGCTCAGCTCATGGCCGTTATCGGAAATGACCTGTCGCTACGGACAGTCGTCGACGTGATGGTCAGTAACGAAACGGCCTGGGACGTGGTCAAGGCTTACTGCGACACGGTAGTCAGCCTTAAGGAGCAAGAAGAGCGACGAAGAGAGGATGACCCATCAGCGGATCCCGTACGTCGCCGGAGAAT